>CM077665.1:202648147-205048147 GCA_039707655.1 Elymus sibiricus
GGTTGACGCTGCCTAGATGGTGTGGGACACCTTTCATTTGGGCACGCTTCTCCTTTGCACCGTCGTGGACGTTGCGCCATTGGGGAGTGCACCACTCATCCACCAACGCCTCCCAATAGTCCATCCTATCCGCACACCATCTCGGGGGCACCTAAGTTAAGCAAGAGAAATTTGAGCGCTACGCATACGAATCAACTCAAGGAACTAAGTACAAGGCCTTAAGAATAGGTAATTACCTTCATGTACTTCTCCTTACTCAGATAGTTGAGGCGGCACTTCTCTTTTTTCCTCCGAATACCAGTCGAGGCATAGTAGTCTCGAATAGCCTGCGTCCGAGCCTCGTGCCGAAAGTTTTGAAGTAGGCGCCTGCACTCGTTGTCGATAACCCGAGCAGCGGCCTCCTCCTGTCCCTCAGCACACCTGTAGAAGGTCTACAATCAAACAAGAAAACACGGATTAGTACAATCACTAGGGTTGCCAATCAAAGAAGAAAACACAACGTAGACGGCAAAGGAGAAATTACCCAAAACGTCTGGATCACAATGTCGGCGACCGTGTGGCACTCGACATCGCCGATCCTATGCCCCGGCGGGGCCGGGGCAGCCAAGTAGTGCTCCCAGGTCATTCCTAGCTCTGGAACCCGGCCCTCACCGGGTAACGTGACCCACCCCGGGAAGCTCTGGCGACAAATCACGCCAAGGACACTGTTGGGCTTGCGGCAACCAGGCCCGTGTGTCCAAGACCTGCAGTATGACAAGGCCAACGCATTAGATATTCGAAGAAACGTGAAGACAAAAGGTTAAAAAAGAGTAAATGCACTTACTTCTCCCCCTGCGGCGCAATCAACCACCTCTGGTCGGGGGTCGCCGGGGTGGGCGGGAGCTTTGTACCACCACGCTGGTAGACTTTGCGCCCCTCAACCCACTCACTCTCGCTATAGCTATCAGAACTATAGCCACCCACAGCACGGCCACTCGACGAGCCCGCACCTGGGTTCTGCTGCGACTCAGCGTGATCCCCAGTCTCGTGGGACGAAGGATCGGCGGCCCGACGCTCGTCGGCCCCAGGCTCGTCGGCCGTAGGCGCGTCTGTCGTAGCCTCGTCTGTCGTAGCCTCGTCGGCCTGAGGCTCGTGGACCGGAGTCCGAGACGGCTGCACCTCAGGCTGCTCCATCTCAGACGGAGCACTCCTGTGGTCGGGTGAATCAGCTGGGGGTGGCGGCGAGGAAGGCGTAGTAGCAGCCTTCCTACCTCTCCCGCCGCCACGTCCACCTCTACCAACCTTCTTCCCCCCCCGACCTCTCCCGGTCGAAGAAGAAGCGCCCGCCGGTGTCTGCATACTGAGATCCAGCGCTCTCCGGAGGTGGTGGGGTGGGATGGAAGTACCCCTCCCACCACGCGCCGAGGAAGGAGCCTCGGAGCGCTCTCGACCCGCGCCCACCATCTGTCAACACCTGCAATGACAAAGAGTAAACGAAGTTAGTACAACATTAAAAAAATGAATACCTGACATGAATATAATTTAAGTGTATCATCATCATGAACATAATAAAAAATTGAATACCTAACATGAACCAATGAATAATATATATGTACATAATAATAATTGAATACCTGACATGAACTATAATATTAATCTTCATCGTCATCATTAATAAATGCATCATCATCGTCTATATATGCTTCGGGGTCAATAAATGCATCATCATCATCACTATCAGTAATGACGTGCTCATCATCATCATCAATAAATGCATCAACATGTGGAAGGCCTCCTGTACATAATCGGTCAAGCATTGACAGGTCATCCGCAGCAGTAACCTCTTCTTGTTCCGGCTCTTCTTGTTCCGGTTCAGGCTCGGATTCACTGCCGCTGTCTACTTCAATGTTCTGAGGTGAAGTAGAGCGGTTCTTGAAACGTTTTTTGGAAAGACGTGTTTCTTGGAAGAATTCTCCTTCATATGTGTCTGGGTTAATGTGAGGTTCATAATCCTCTTCATTGGGGGGAGGTGGTCTAACATGTGGCGGCACTTCATAAACGACATCCCAACCTTTGAGATTTGGATCACTTTGGCAGGCCCACGATAGATAGAAAACTTGGGTTGCCTATTGAGCCGTAATATAGACATCGGGAACATCCAAAAGGGTGCTTTGTTTGATTTCGACTAGCCCTAGATGTTCATGAGTCCTTCTACTCTCCTTCGGCTGGAACCAATAACATTTGAAGACTACGACTTTCGGTGGGTTTGCACCATAGAATAGAAGTTCATAAATTGCTTCAACTCTTCCATAATAATCGGTACCTCCTTCGCCGATAGCAGAGACACAACAATTTGTAGACTTTTGGTCGGCCATAGATAGCTCTTTGCCATAGGTACGAAAGCGATACCCGTTGATGTCGTATTTGTCAAATGAACGGACCTTATAGTCAAAACCATTAGCGACTTGTCTCAATTCGGCGTCCATAGACTCTGAACTAGCCTACAAGTTTAATACGAAAGGATTGTTGCATTAGCCAGAAATTAGACGAAGAAATGAAATGGTCTAATGGAAATTACCGTTTGTTTGAACCAAGAGATGAAACCGGGATAGCCGCCTCCATGCATTGCCAGAAGCTCATACTCTTCGACGGAATCCTTTTGGATCACCGCTCCATACGAGAATTTGGCGACGTATCGACTGTATCAAATATCCGGGAATAAGAGCAGTTCAAAGGAATTAGAGGATGCGAAACAATGTACCGAGAACTTACTCGATGTATGGCCGCACTTTTGTTAGGTTGTTCAAGATATACAACGTAATGGTCCGCCATTCGTCGACATCCAGCGATAAGGAAGTATAAGCACCGGCTGGTGCGAGCTTCCCTTTGAATAGGCTGAGGTTGGATCCACCCTTTTTAGGGTCGCCAGCATTGTACCGAGGCTTCGGATTATGCAAATGACGATTTTTGGCTTCGTAGTGTGCTGTCACGAAGTTTGCCGCCTCCTCAGTAATGAATGCCTCGGCCATCGATGCTTCAATTCGACGTTTATTTTTACGTTTTTCTCGAAGCGTCTTCTGCATCCTCTCAGTTGCGTAGCACCAACGATTCTGCACGGGCCCCCCCAATCGTGCCTCGGTCGGGAGATGCAAAATCAAATGCTGCATTGGATTAAAGAAGCCCGGTGGAAAGATCTTCTCTAACTTGCAGATCAACTCCGGCGCCAACTCTTCCAGTTCTTCTAGCAAGCCAGGCGATAGTTCTTTCGCACAAAGAACACGGAAGAAATAGCTCAGCTCTGCCAGTACTAGCCATTCATCCTCAAGGATAAAGCCACGCAACATCACCGGCATTACCCGCTCAAGCCATACGTGCCAATCATGACTCTTGAGACCAAATACTTTCAATTTTTCAAGGCTCGCTCCCCTCTTTAGATTCGCTGCATACCCATCGGGGAACATCAACTCCTTTTTCACCCACAGGATAATTTCCCTCATAGCTGGCCTTCCAAGATTGAACCATGCCTTTGGCTTCGTCCAGTTCTGCTTTCCTTTCGGTTGTCGCATATTTTGTAGCGGTCTATCACATAGAGCCTCCTGATCAACTCTAGCCTTAGGATTATGCTTTGTTTTCCCCTCTATGCCGAACAATGAACCAAAGAGGGCCTCGCCGACATTCTTTTCAGTGTGCATCACGTCGATGTTGTGTGGGCAAAGGAGGTCTTTGAAGTAAGGCAGATCCCACAAGCATGTCTTGTGAGTCCAGGCGTGTTCGGAATTATACCCCTTGAAATACCCTGGACGCTCCGGATCCGGCTCGAGAGAGTTGAACTGATCCAGGGTCTGTTGGCCTGTCAACGCAGGTGGTGCAGAGTTTTTGACAACTTTACCTTTGATGAAGTTCTTCTTGTCTTTTCTGAACTTATGGCGAGGATCCAGGAACTGTCTATGCATGTCGAAGCAAGAAAACTTGCCACCCGCTTGCAGCCGACGAAACTCAAGAGCTGCCTTGCTTGTGGGGCACGGGAACCTTCCATTCACACACCAGCCAACGAATAGCGCATACGCCGGCAAGTCATGCATCGAGTACATGTACCACGCACGCATTAGGAAGTTTTTTTTTGTAGCGGCGTCGTATGTCTTGATCCCATTATCCCAAGCTTCTTGCAGTTCATCCTTAAGCGGCTGCATGTACACATTCATATTCTTCCCCGGATAGTTGGGCCCCGGAATTATCAACGTCAGGAAAATGTTCTTTCTTTGCATAATCTGTCCGGGGGGGAGATTGAGTGGAATGACAAATACAGGCCAACAACTGTATTGAGCTGCCATCATACCAAACACATTGAACCCATCCGTGCTTATGGCGATTCGAGGATGCCTTGGATCTGCCGCTTTAGCATGATGTATTGCATCGAAGCGCTTCCACGCAAAAGCGTCCGATGTGTGTACCAACATCGGCTCCCCATCTGCATCTAGTTCGGTTCTTTTGCCCAATTTGTGCCATGTCATCTGTCTGGCCGTCTCTTCGACCATGAAAAGACGTTGAAGTCTTGGTATGATTGGCATATACCGAAGAACATTAACTGGGATTTTTGTCTGACTCTTCTCACCCATACCGTTGTCTACCTCAACATATCTGGAAGACTGGCAAACGGGACAATACTTCAAGTCCGCATACTCAAGCCTAAATAAGGCACATCCTTTCTCATAGGCATCTATCTTCTCATAGGGCATCTTAAGTGCACGGAGGATTTTGTCCGACTGGTACAGGTTTGCAGGCATTACATGGCCTTTGGGTAGAAAGCGTCCAAATAGTGTCATCATCGCGTCGTAGCATTCTCTGCCCAAGTTGAATTGAGCCTTCAGAGCCATTACTTGTGCGATGGCATCCAGCTGACAAAGCTCATTGTGCTCGTGGAGAGGACGTTTTGAAGACTCCAACATATCATTGAAGGCCTTTGCAGATTCCTCCATCTCATCGTCCGAATCCCGAGCATCATAAAAGTCTTCCACCATGTCTTCCATCCCGGTACCATGCTCGTCGGGGCGACGACGGCCCTCCTCAGCTCTGGCACATTGGGCAGACTCACCATGAAATGTCTAGACCGTATAATCAGGCGTAAAACCCAACTTCTGCAGGTGTTTGATCATTTCAAACTCGGACTTCTTATGAAAGTTGTCGCAGTCGACACAGGGGCACCAGTTTGTTTCCTGTCCATTTGCAAATGCGGCTCTCACAAACCCCTTGGTTTTTCTTAGCCATTCATGGGTCATGTCTTTCTGACTAGTGTGACCGGTGTACATCCACGCACGATCACTCATCTTGCCTAGCTACTGGACACACAAGAAATATATACATAATTCAGCAAACCATATTCATCAGTTAATAGAGATTGTCAGTTTTATTACGTCCATGCAACCTAGACGCTAGTAGGTAAAGATAGGTCCTAATCCCACCCGAGTATGTGTAGATTGGGTTCGTTTTCCCATGCTCTGCTCCGGATCCGACACAAAATTTCGGCAGCACCTCCCCGCTGTTCTCCTGATACACGTCTCGGCAATAAGCAGAGAGGATGTGTACCCGGAGAACAACAGGGAGGCACTAACGAAATTCTGCATCGGATCCGGAGCAAAGCATATGGGAAAACGAACCCAATCTACACATACTCGGGCTGTCCATGGATAACGTTGGACAATTCGAAAGAATCATGGTTATAAATATGCAAATGCATGCATATTTATAGATGTAACCCTTTCGAACGGGAGACGCATAGTGGTCACGCATACTGATGATTGACACCTATAGCTAGCAAGTTTCATCGGCACGAAGACCGGAACAGAGCAAATGAAGGGGGGAGGAGGAGATGTCATTTGTGCTCACCCACGAACACAGGGGCGGAGCTCGTCGAACGCATGGGGAGGTCGTCGAACACCAGACCCTCGCAGCCCCGAAAGAACTACACATTTAAATCCACCCGATCAACACAAATATATATGATGTTTTTCTTAACAAAATCGGGAAATATACTTCCTAACTCATAATTCACAAATATATGACCCCATCGGCCTCTGGAAGGCCGAAGAGCACCTTTTCGGTCAACAGGAGGCCGAAGAGGTGTCGGGGGTCGGGGGTGTCGTGTCTGGGTGGCGTGGTGTCGGGGTGTCGTGGTGTCGGGGTGTCGTGTCGGGGTCGGGGTGTCGGGGGGTGTCGTGTCTGGGTGTCGTGGTGTCGGGGTGTCAGGGGTGTCAGGGTGTCGGGGTCGGGGTCGGGGTCGGGGTGTCGGGGGGTGTCGTGTCTGGGTGTCGTGGTGTCGCGGTGTCAGGGGTGTCGGGGTGTCGGGGTCGGGGTGCCGTGTCGGGGTCGAGGTCGGGGTGCCGTGCCGGGGTCGGGGTCGGGGTCGGGGTGTCGGGGTCGGGGTGTCGGGTCGGGGTCGGGTTGTCGGGTCGGGGTCGGGGTGCCGTGTCGGGGTCGGGATCGAGGTCGGGGTGTCGGGTCGGGCTCGGGTTGTCGGGTCGGGGTCGAGGTGTCGTGTCGGGGTCGGGGTTTTTTCTCTTTTTTTCTTTTCTTCTTCTTCCTCTTCTTTCTTTTCTTCCTTTTTTTTCCTTCTTCTTCTTCTTCTTCCTCCTTTCCTTTTTCCTCTTCTTCTTCTCCTCCTCTCCTCTTTTTTCTTCTTCTTCTTCCTCTTCTTCTTTTTTCTTCTCCTCCTCCTCCTCTTCTTCTTCCTTTCCTTTTTTCCTCTTCTTCTTCTCCTCCTCTCCTCTTTTTTTCTTCTTCTTCTTCTTCTTTTTTCTTCTCCTCCTCCTCTTCTTCTGTTTCTTCTTCTTATTATTATTTTTTGTTCTTTTTCTTTTTTATTTTTCCTTTTTTTTCATCTTCTTTTCTTCTTTTTTTTCTTCTAGGTTTTTTTTCTACCTAAATGTCTAAATATTTTTTCCTATTTACCCAAACACCTAAACAACTATTTGCAAAACATCTAAAAACAGAAAACTAAAAATCTAATTAGAAAAACAGAAAAAAAAATTAAAAGGGGGGCAGGGGAAGCTCACCAGAGAGGGGCAGGGGGCAGGGCGGCCGGCGGCGAGGAGAGGAGGCTGGCGGCGAGGAGAGGAGGCCGCCGGGGAGGGGGCGGCGGCGGCAGGAGGGCCGTGAGGAGGGGGCGGCGCCGCGGTGGTGGAGGTGCGCCACGGGGAGGGGGGCAGGCGGTGGTAGAGGGCGGGGAGGGGGCGGCGGCGGTGAGAGAGGAGGGGAGGGGGCGGCGGCGAGAGGGCCGGGAGGGGGCGGCGAGAGGGAGGGGAGGGGGCGGCGGCGGCGGCGGTGAGAGAGGGGAACGGGCGCGGGTGTGAGAGAGAGAGAGGTGAGAGAAAGAGAGAGAGGCGGGAGGCGCGGGGGGATGGCGAAAATTAAGCCCCCTCTTTGCCGTCTGCCAGCAGACGGCAAAGAGGGGGGCCGTTAGCCCGTCCCCGCCGTTACACTATGGGGCCCCTCACCTCTCTTTGCCGTCTGCTGGCAAACGGCAAAGAGTTCTTTGCCGTCTGCCAGCAGACGGCAAAGAACTGGCCCGTGTGACCTGGCAAGTGCAGTACCAAGTGGGGCCCACTTTGTTCTTTGCCGTCTGCTGGCAGACGGCAAAGAACTCTTTGCCGTCTGCCAGCAGACGGCAAAGAAGTGCGGATGGCAAAGAGCCTCTTTGCCATCAGCATGTTCTTTGTCGTCTGCTTTATAAAAGCAGACGGCAAATATCCTCTTTGCCATCTGCCAGCAGACGGCAAAGAGCTGGCAGATGGCAAAGTCCCTAATTCCAGTAGTGAGAGGGGTTGAAGCATTTGCATCCACCTCAATTTCTTCATCAATCTGCTCTGAGGAAGCAGCAGATTGAGTTTCTTCATCGTCCTCCCTTGGGATGACATAGTCTTCACCAAATGGGACTATTTCATATGCTTGGATTGATGAGATAGGAACAACATCAATTGGTTCATTTGAAGAACTTGGCAAAGTCTTCAATTTCTTGGCAGCTGAGGAATCTGCAGATGATGATGCTTTCCTTTTCAGAGCGGCTGCCATTTCCTCAGCCTTGGTCTTCTTCACGACTGATGCAGTCGCCCTGGCAGTTTCTTCAGGCACAACAGTTTCTTCAGCTGGCCTCCCAATTTCTTCAGGCGCAACATTGGAAGTTGCCTTGGGAATTTCTTCAGCAGCATGAATTTCTTCAGCTGCACTTGCAGTTTCATCAGCAGGCTGAGCAGAAGTTTCAGCCTGAGGAATTTGCGGTTGCGATCGTGCTGCAACCCTTGAGTTGTGGTCCTTGATCACTTTGTCGGCCACGTTGACGAATCGGACCTTGGCACCTTTACAGTCAGCACAGTACCTGTTAAATTCATCGCTGAGGCCTTTGATGTCCTTTTGGACAGAGACAAGTTGGTCAGGCGTCAGATTGAGAACATTGTTCTTCATGAAAGGCTCTTTCCTGAACTGAGCCTTCTTTGCCTTTCTGGCCTTCTCGAACTTCCACTTTCCTTCACCGATTAACGCGGTGAGGACATGACTAGGACCCGGAGGAAACTTCAAGTCATCAATTGGATTGTTTGGATCGTTGTGCCATATGTCAATGAAGTCAAGCACAGTTTTTGGGTCCAACAGGAGAGGAATTGAAATGCCCTTGGCTTGAGCCACTATCTCTTGCTTATTTCGGACAATGGTAGCAAGTTCTCCATCACTAGCTTCATCTTCCTCAGACTCTAAGGGAATATTGAAGACTACTTGCTTCTTGTGAGGACTTGGCCTCCTGCCTCGTCCAGCTGTTGCCTTCACTTTCAGCAAGGTGGAACTGCTTGAGGATTGTGCTTGGGCAGATGAAGTTGCAGATGCCCCTGAAGCAATTGAAAAGCCGGCAGTCCTCTGAAAAGATGCCAGATGCACTGGTGTTGATGACTTGGCAGCAGCTGTTGAAGATTGTGCAGCCATTGAGGGTATTGCAGGAGCCCTTGATGATTTTGCCTAAGGCATTTTCTGTGAGGAACTTGGGGCTGAGGACTTTGGTGCTGAGGATTTTGCAGTGGATTTCTTCACCACTGATTTCTTCGGAGCAGGCGCACTATCAGAGGCAGCAGCAGCAGCAAAGTCCACATTGAATTGCCTCACAACTTCTTTAGAGATCTTTTGAGGCTTTTTCTGATGTATTGCCCATTCTTCAGGAAAATCCTCACCTCTCATGAGGCTAGTGGGATCAGCTGCCTGATTATTTCCCGATGGAGGTCTTCGGCAAGGTGGTTTCAGTGCAAATTTCTTCATGTACTTAGGAGTGACATAGCGATATTCTCTCCATTCTTTCATCCATCTCCTCTCAATCTTTTGGATGCGAATTTTTCGCTTTTCCTTGGTCTCTTTCCCATAGATTTCTTCATCAGGTGTGTAATACTCAGGATAGATATCCTCAGGGATCTCAAATGCAGTATTGGGTTCAAGTTTCTTTCCTCCTTTGTGAGGTCTTTTCCCATCAGCCATTTTCTTCAGTTGAGGATTATGAACTGTTGAAGTTTCTGACGAAGTATGCAACTTTTCTTCAAGGAACGCTGCAAATGAGTTAAGTTGATGAGAACCTAGAGATTCATCAGCTGGCATTTGTACCTGTGAATTGAGTATAGGTGCGAAGAATTTGAAGAGGTCATATGTGTTCTCAGAATTTTTTGCAAAAAGTATCAAGTTTGAGGAATTTGACCATAGATGCCTTGAAGAATTTCACTAAGTGTTCTTGACATAGGTTCCAGAGTTGTGCAGATTTGAAGATCCACACAATTGAGGAATCTTGAAGAAACTCATAACTTAGCGAAATAGATCAAGATAAGGAGTTTGTTTGGTGCTTAAGAGAAGGATTACTTGAAGAATAAACACCTTTTGAGGATTTTGTGAAAAACATCAGAATCAAAAATGGCAATAAAACTGGATTTTATTTACCGTATTCGATGAACACGACGAACAGAGAAGAGAAGTGAAGGAGTTCATCAGTCCAGATCTCCCACGCCCTAGCTTGGCAGAGGGAGACAGCTACAGTGGCGGTAGGGTGAAGACTTCCGCGGCCGATGCGAGTACGACGACGGGGAGGTCGAGACAGTGAAGCTCTTCCTCTCCGGCGACGATGAGGTTAGCGGTGGCGCTAGGTCTGGAGCTCGGGAGAGATGGGAGTGAGGGGTAACCCGAGCAAGTGAAGGGGAGGGGGTATTTATAGCGGCGGTAAAAACCAACTGGTTCGAAGATTTTGGACCAGTATGCCCCTGACCCTTGCTATCCATGTGACATGTGTCACCCACGTACTGTGTAGTGGAGATAGTGGGGGATCGTGGGATATCCAGTCATGGGAATCGGAACGGTTTGAGCGGCAATCGCCAAAAATTTGAGATTGAATATTTTAAAGTTTCGTTCGCAAATTCTTCAGCTGTCAAGGAAACAGTGAAGACATTGAACGGGTTTCAAAGTAGAACGCATATGAAGAATTTGTGAACAGACTTGGTCGAGTTTATCATAGAGGGGCAACGGGTCCGATCACATTCACTTAGATGAAAATCAACTTGAAGAAATAGCTATAAGTGAATGTTGTTGAGGACATTGAAAAACTCAATATATATATATATATATATATATATATATATATATATATAAATATATATGTGTGTGAGGAACATCAGTTGAAAAGTTTGAAGAATTTGAAATTTGAGGAATTTGCAAACTTGAAGAATTTGATAATTTGAAGAATTTGCAAAATGATGAAAAACTCAAACTTGAAGAATTTCAACTGTTGTTGGTGGCGTTACCCACCGTATAAGAATGAAGATTTCAGACACCGTGTACAATTGTTATAGGGTTCTGAGAATCAAATTCTTCATTAATTTCTTCACACTTAGAGAGTTAGTCTTCATTGATTGAAGAAAAACGTTACTTCGTGTGTTGCACATCAAAGTCATCAATTTTGCATAAGTGTTAGGATGTGTGTCCTTTCAAAGAACATTTGAAGATTCTAAGATATTTAGCTCAGACCGCAACTTGCAAATTCTCTTCTCATCCAAGGGCTTTGTGAAGATATCAGCCAATTGTTCTTCAGTCTTCACGTGGTCGAGGAAGATATCGCCCTTCATCACATGGTCACGAAGAAAATGATGACGAATCTGGATGTGCTTGGTCTTTGAGTGCTGAACTGGGTTGTGAGCAATCTTGAAGGCACTCTCGTTGTCGCAGTAGAGGGGAACATTCTTCACGTTGATGCCGTAGTCCTTGAGGGTTTGCTTCATCCATAGCAATTGAGCACAGCAAAAACCAGCAGCAATGTACTCAGCTTCAACAATAGATAGTGACACTCAATTCTGCTTCTTTGAGGACCAACAGACTAAGGATCGTCCAAGGAAATGACATGTGCCTGACGTTGACTTGCGGTCCACATGATCACCGGCATAATCCGAATCAGAATATCTAATGAGGTCAAGATCTGAGCCCTTGGGGTACCATAATCCTAGTGTTGGAGTGTGAGCTAGATATCGAAGAATATGTTTCACAGCCTTATGGTGTGATTCCTTCGATTTTGCTTGAAATCGGGCACACATGCAAACACTAAGCATAATATCTGGCCTAGATGCACATAGATACAATAAAGAACCAATCATGGAGCAGTATACCTTGTGATCGAAATCTTTACCACTTTCGTCAGAGCAGAGTTGAGCCGATGTGGGCATAGGAATCTTGACGCCTTTGCATTCCTGCATGCTGAATTTCTTCAGGACATTCTTGAGGTATTTCTCTTGAGATATGAAGATCTCATTGCGTTATTGACGAATTTGAAGCCCTAAGAAGACTTTGAGCTCTCCCATCATAGACATTTCATATTCTTCACCCATCATATAGGCAAATTCGTCACTGTAACATTTGTCAGTACATCCAAAGATAATATCGTCCACATATATTTGGCACACAAATAATTCATCATCATATGATTTTGTGAAAAGAGTTGGGTCAAGTGAACCGGGTTTGAAGCCTTTCTTCATGAGGAATTCCTTCAGTGTGTCATACCACGCCCGAGGGTCTTGCTTGAGGCCATAGAGGGCCTTGTTGAGTCTGAAGACTTTGTCAGGATACTTAGGATCTTCAAAACCTCGGGGTTAAGCAACATATACTTCTTCCTCAAGCTTACCATTGAGGAATGCACTTTTCACATCCATTTGATATAAGATGATATTGTGATGGTTAGCATAAGCAAGCAATATGCGAATAGCTTCAAGTTTAGCAACAGGTGCAAAAGTTTCATCAAAGTCAATTCCCTCAACCTGTGTGTAGCCCTGTGCCACAAGACGGGCCTTATTCCTCACTACCTGACCAAGTTCATCTTGTTTGTTGCGGTAGATCCACTTGGTACCTATGATATTGTGCTTGCGAGGATCTGGGCGTTTGATGAGTTCCCACACGTTGTTGAGCTAGAATTGATGCAATTCCTCTTGCATGGCTTGAATCCACTGAGGCTCCAAGAATGCTTCATCAACTTTTGTGGGCTCTGTGATAGAGACAAAAGCAAAGTGCCCACAAAAGTTAGACAAATGTGAAGCTTTTGAGCGTGTGAGGGGACCTGGTGCATTGATGTCATCGAGGATTTTCTCGATCTGCACTTCATTTGCAAGTCGAGGATGAGCAGGTTGATGACTTTGTTGAGGCTGAACAATTTCTTCAGCACCATTGTCTTCAGGTGTATCAGCATGAATGTCTTCAGTGTTGAGTACAACTTCCTCAGAGAGTTGTTGTTTTTCAGTAGGGATCACATCTTCAGTGGCCTTGAACCTAATGGATTCCTCAAGAGGCATTTCATCTAACACAGGTGGCAGGTGCTCTCTTTGAGAGCCGTTAGTTTCATCGAACCGCACATCTATAGTTTCAACAACCTTGTTGTGATAGGTGTTGAAGACTCTGTAGGTGTGCGAGTCCTTTCCGTAACCAAGCATAAAACCTTCATGTGCTTTTGGTGCAAATTTAGAACTGTGGTGAGGATCTCTAATCCAACATTTTGCACCGAAGACTTTGAAATAACTCACATTGGGTTTCTTGTCAGTGAGGAGTTCATATGAAGTCTTCTTGAGGAATTTGTGAAGATATACCCTGTTGATGATGTGGCAAGCAGTATTGATTGCCTCAAGCCAGAAGCGACGAGGGGTATTGTATTCATCAAGCATGGTGCGAGCCATCTCAACAAGAGTCCTGTTCTTGGGCTCCACAACGCCATTCTGCTGAGGAGTATAAGGGGCGGATAGCTCATGAGTAATACCAAGTTCATCAAGATAATCATCAAGACCAGTGTTCTTGAACTCAGTCCCGTTATCACTCCTGATATGCTTGATTTTGATGCCGAAGTTCATCGAGGCCCTTGAAGAAAATCATTTGAAGACATTCTGCACTTCAGATTTGTACAGGACAATGTGCACCCAAGTATAGCGAGATAAATCATCAACAATGACAAAACGATATAAGCATGGAGTGTTTGTTAGTGTGGCATAGTGAGTGGGGCCAAAGAGATCCATATGAAGCAATTCAAAAGGACGAGTGGTAGTCATGATGGTCTTGGATGGATGCTTAGATCTGGTCATCTTTCCAGACTCACAAGCCCCACACAAGTGATCCTTGAGGAATTTGACACCCTCAATACCAATGACGTGCTTTTTCTTCGCGAGCGTGTGCAAGTTCCTCATGCCAGCGTGTCCAAGTCATCGATGCCATAGCCACCCTGGAAACAGGGAATTTGCCATCAGGCAGCTCTTTGCCATCTGCCAGCGGATGGCAAAGAACGTCTTTGCCATCTGCTTACAAAAAACAGACGGCAAAGAACTGATAGACGGCAGAGAACCTGGTTGCCATCAGCCAATTCTTTGCCATCTGCCAGCAGATGACAAAGAATCTTTGCCGTCTGCTGGCAGACGGCAAAGAGGTTGGTGGGGTCCAGCGGACGACGACGTTGTAACGGTGCACTAGCCCCACCTCTTTGCCATCAGCCAGCAGACGGCAAAGTTCTTTGCCATCTGCTGGCTGATGGCAGAACTTTGCCGTCTGCTGGCTGATGGCAAAGAGGTGGGGCTTTGCCATCTACTGGCTGATGGCAAAGAGGTGGGGCTATCTCCCCTCCCTGCCAGCCCGGCCCCACCCCTCTCTCTCTCCCCTCTCTCTCCCAGCCCGGCCCTACCCCTCTCTGTCCCCCCCACCTCACCCACCCACCACCCCAGTCCAGCCCCACCCCTCTCTCTCTCCCCCCCACCTCACCCACCCATCTCTCCCACCCCAGCCCAGCTAGGGTTACGGCCGCCGGCCGCCCGACCCCGCCCCGCCTCGCCGCAGGACGGCGGCCCCCTCGCCGCCCGACCCCGCTCCATCGCCGCTCGACCCCGCCTGTCCCCCGGACGCCCCTCCCGACTGCGCTGCCAGACGGCGGCAGCATCGCCGCCGCACGCTGCCCGACTCCGCCCCGCCTCGCCGCAAGACGGCTGCCCACTCGCCGCCCGACCCCGCTCCGTCGCCGCCCGACCCCGCCCGTCCCCCGAACGCCCCCTCCCGGCCGCCGGTGAGCTCCCTCTGTCTCCTCTCTTCCCCTCTCTCTGTATGTGAATGGATGGATGGATGGATAATTTTTTTGCTACTGTGGATGGATAGATGTTGTCTAGATGGATGGATGGATTGATGGATAAATTGAATTTGCTAGATGTTTTGTTGTTTGTGAATGGTGCTAGTAGCTACTGTGAATGGTGAAGTTTTATTTCTTGTTTCTTGTTGCGACGTGTGTTTTTGCATTACCTATTTGTTCTTCATTGTTGTTTTCTTTTTTTCAATACTGAGCACTTATGAGTAGACACTTGTGGTTGTAATTACTTGAACAGAATCATTATATTATTGTTGGATATACAAGTTCAATCATTCACATCTGATTCTTGTTCGATTCTAATAGCCTTATTATTCTTTGGACAGGAACTTTTATCCCCACTGTGATATTCAAAAGCAGTCAAGATGGTGAAGTTATTCAAAAGCAGTCAAGACGGTTTACAGTTTCCAAGGCCCCAAGGGCGAAGATCCTGGAAAATATGTCTTGCGTATGTTGTTCTAAGTTCAAGGGATGTCGCACAATTTGGGATAACTCCTGAGTTATGCAAAAACTCTGTTTCACAAAACAAAACCTGTCGATATGATGTGTGCTCACAACTAAATTAGGGGTTACTATTGCAGAACTGGAAGCTACCTGCTTGCTTTCACTGGATGCTCATGTACGTGAATTAGATACATGTGTTTGTGCACATTAGCAAGTTTGAAGTAGATTACTAGTGGTGAATGGGCCAATCTATCTTTCTTGCATAATAAACAAATAAATTATTAATTTACATATATAGACTACTTTTTTTTGTATGTACAATTACCAGCTACCTTGTTGGGTACTAGTTGTTGTTGCATCGTAACATCTCATACACAATCTTGACTGGAGGATTAGCTTTGCTGGTGAATGATAGCCCCAAGGGATTACCATTGCAGAACTTTATGGGCCTCGTAATGCTATCTGCTTGCTGTTTTCTTTCGCCGCATGGTCATGTCAATTAGATGCATGTCTTTGTCAAATATTGCCAATTAATACGCCTGCAAGTCTTATTTTTTTTTTTTACCCAAGCCGTTGATGCTCTGCTCTAGCCTGCCAACTTTCTATTCTTATTTGTTGTTGTGAAACCAAACTACCAGGGCTGGGCGAGGTCCGTCTTGTCCTTGGTTAATTTGGTTTACTGCCTGCTTGATTGATGCCACTGTACTCCCAGCTTCTTTCTCATGTAGGTAGGAGCATGACTAAATTTCTTCCTGTTTGCGTATGATGAACACCACATCATTCTATCTCTCTCTGTTGTAATGATGTGTATGTGCCTATTATATATGTTTGCACTGGGCGTTGTTGTTGTTTTTACAAGAGGGTTTTGATGCTTTAGTGCCACATGATGTTAGTTGTACCAGTATTATAATTTTTTATGCTTGAAACTATATTGCTTTCCTCTGTTTAGTTCAAAGTTTTATTTGTGTTTATACAACTGAATATTTGACATTGGTTCATCTTATCTTGAGTTAGCGTTTTGAACTAGTACGCTCTGAACATTCTGATGCCTTTGTTTGATGCAGAGTTGCTGCTGTTATGATCATGTGTTGGAACCTGGTAGAAGTGGGGCATGCCGGGAGAGGAGGGCGATGATGCGGTTCCGCGTGGCTGCTCCAACCCTGACGTCACGGAAGGTCGTCCATCTCTCTCTCTCTCTCTCTCTCTCTCCGTGTGTGTAGACCGATTCAGTTTTTCTCTCTTTCCAATTTAAACATGAGAAGATTCGATTCATCAATCAATTTTGTGCCTACAAGTTGGAGATCTTATTGTGGCTGCGATTAGGGATTATTGCAGTTTGCCGTAGACTTTATGGGCCTCACAGTGCTATTTGTGGCTTGCACTCGGAAATGGTCATGTGAATTAGATGAGTTTGTCAAATATTGCCAATATCCCTGCAAGCCTTTTGTTTGGTTTACCCAACTTGTCGATGCTCTAATATAGTCTATTTTTGTTTTTATTCTGGTTTTCAAACCAAACTACCATGGTGAGGTTCGTCATCCTGTGTTTGCTTTACTGCTTGCTTGGTTAATGCCACTAGACTACCAGGTTCTCATGTAGGACCATGAAGAATTTCTCTAGTTCGCTTATGATGGCTGCTGGGTGGTTCCTACCTGTTGAGGTGGTCATGTATGAGGCTAGTTAAACTTTGGTTCTAATTCTTACGCATATTTGGTCATGCATGCATCATGCATGTGTGGTTGATGGTCATGTACTAGCAAAAGAGGTTGTTTTGCTACTGAACGGTCTTTTCTTATTCATGCATGCTTACATACGCAATCTATCCTTTGTGATGATGTATGTGGCTATTAAATATAGTTGCACTGGGTGCCCTTGTCTTTACAAGAGGATTGTCATGCTTTCTCTCTAATAGCCACTCTAGTCCTGGTGTTACAGTTTTGATGTTTGTTACTCCCTCTGTAAAGAAATATAAGAGCGTTTAGAGCACTACCTTACTTAGCTTCAAAATGACCTTACTTAGCATTTTTTTTACACCAAAATGACTTAGTATGCTTAGCTAGCTCAAAAATGACATAATAATCATACTTAGCTCCAAAATGACATATTTTACAGATATAAGTTGCATCATAATAGTCTTCACATTTTAGTTGCATCATAATAATCTTCTTCTTCTAGTCTTTTTCTTCTAACTTTCTTCTTTCCCATTTTGTAGATTTGCTCTAGATCACGGAAGCTTGGGTTGATGGAGTGCTTGTCTTTAGTTTTTGTTTTGACTTTGTGAAACTTGCTACCTATGGATGAAACTGTGTAATATTGATGAAACTATGTATATGTATGGATGAAACTTGCTACTATTGGTAACATGTGTTGGATATGTGTTCATGGATGTGTTGGATATATATGTGTTCATGACTATTGGTAATATGTGTTGAATATGATATATTGGTTATATATATATATATGTGGTTGATTTTCTGTGAAGATGAATTGATATAAGAAAAAACAAAATTAAATGGGGCAATATAGGTACTTTGCCATCTGCTGGCAGATCACAAAGAGCTTTGCCATCTGCTGGCAGATGGCAAAGAGGCCACGTGTCAGCTACCTGTGCAAAGAGGCCAGAATCTTGGCCATCTGCTGGCAGACGGCAAAGAGCCTGCAGCCTTTGCCATCTGCTGGCAGACGGCAAAGCACGCCGTTAGCCTTCTAACGTGGCTAACCCCGTTCAGAGGCTTTGCCATCTGCCAGCTGATGGCAAAGGCTGCAGGCTCTTTGCCATTTGCCAGCAGACGGCAAAGTAGCCTTTCCCGGCTGGGTTTCAGCCAAACTGTTTGCCGTCTGCTGGAAGATGGCAAAGCCTTTGCCATCCGCCGACCATGCCTTTGCCATCTTCCATGGCAGATGGCAAAGTGCTTGATTCCTGTAGAGGGGCAACGGGTCCGATCACATTCACTTAGATGAAAATCAACTTGAAGAAATAGCTATAAGTGAATGTTGTTGAGGACATTGAAAAACTCAATATATATATATATATATATATATATATATATATATATATATATATATAAATATATATGTGTGTGAGGAACATCAGTTGAAAATTTTGAAGAATTTGAAATTTGAGGAATTTGCAAACTTGAAGAATTTGATAATTTGAAGAATTTGCAAAATGATGAAAAACTCAAACTTGAAGAATTTCAACTATTGTTGGTGGCGTTACCCACCGTATAAGAATGAAGATTTCAGACACCGTGTACAATTGTTGTAGGGTTCTAAGAATCAAATTCTTCATTAATTTCTTCACACTTAGAGAGTTAGTCTTCATTGATTGAAGAAAAACGTTACTTCGTGTGTTGCACATCAAAGTCATCAATTTTGCATAAGTGTTAGGATGTGTGTCCTTTCAAAGAACATTTGAAGATTCTAAGATATTTAGCTCAGACCGCAACTTGCAAATTCTCTTCTCATCCAAGGGATTTGTGAAGATATCAGACAATTGTTCTTCAGTCTTCACGTGGTCGAGGAAGATATCGCCCTTCATCACATGGTCACGAAGAAAATGATGATGAATCTGGATGTGCTTGGTCTTTGAGTGCTGAACTGGGTTGTGAGCAATCTTGAAGGCACTCTCGTTGTCGCAGTAGAGGGGAACATTCTTCACGTTGATGACGTAGTCCTTGAGGGTTTGCTTCATCCATAGCAATTGAGCACAGCAAAAACCAGCAGCAATGTACTCAGCTTCAACAATAGATAGTGACACTCAATTCTGCTTCTTTGAGGACCAACAGACTAAGGATCGTCCAAGGAAATGACATGTGCCTGACGTTGACTTGCGGTCCACACGATCACCGGCATAATCCGAATCAGAATATCTAATGAGGTCAAGATCTGAGCCCTTGGGGTACCATAATCCTAGTGTTGGAGTGTGAGCTAGATATCGAAGAATATGTTTCACAGCCTTATGGTGTGATTCCTTCGATTTTGCTTGAAATCGGGCACACATGAAAACACTAAGCATAATATTTGGCCTAGATGCACATAGATACAATAAAGAACCAATCATGGAGCAGTATACCTTGTGATCGAAATCTTTACCACTTTCGTCAGAGCAGAGTTGAGCCGATGTGGGCATAGGAATCTTGACGCCTTTGCATTCCTGCATGCCGAATTTCTTCAGGACATCCTTGAGGTATTTCTCTTGAGATATGAAGATGTCATTGCGTTATTGACGAATTGGAAGCCCTAAGAAGACTTTGAGCTCTCCCATCATAGACATTTCATATTCTTCACCCATCATATAGTCAAATTCGTCACTGTAACATTTGTCAGTACATCCAAAGATAATATCGTCCACATATATTTGGCACACAAATAATTCATCATCATATGATTTTGTGAAAAGAGTTGGGTCAAGTGAACCGGGTTTGAAGCCTTTCTTCATGAGGAATTCCTTCAGTATGTCATACCATGCCCGAGGGTCTTGCTTGAGGCCATAGAGGGCCTTGTTGAGTCTGAAGACTTTGTCAGGATACTTAGGATCTTCAAACCCTCGGGGTTAAGCAACATATACTTCTTCCTCAAGCTTACCATTGAGGAATGCACTTTTCACATCCATTTGATATAAGATGATATTGTGATGGTTAGCATAAGCAAGCAATATGCGAATAGCTTCAAGTCTAGCAACAGGTGCAAAAGTTTCATCAAAGTCAATTCCCTCAACCTGTGTGTAGCCCTGTGCCACAAGACGGGCCTTATTCCTCACTACCTGACCAAGTTCATCTTGTTTGTTGCGGTAGATCCACTTGGTACCTATGATATTGTGCTTGCGAGGATCTGGGCGTTTGATGAGTTCCCACACGTTGTTGAGCTAGAATTGATGCAATTCCTCTTGCATGGCTTGAATCCACTCAGGCTCCAAGAATGCTTCATCAACTTTGGTGGGCTCTGTGATAGAGACAAAATCAAAGTGCCCACAAAAGTTAGACAAATGTGAAGCTTTTGAGCGTGTGAGGGGACCTGGTGCATTGATGTCATCAAGGATTTTCTCGATCTGCACTTCATTTGCAAGTCGAGGATGAGCAGGTTGATGACTTTGTTGCGGTGAACAATTTCTTCAGCACCATTGTCTTCAGGTGTATCAGCATGAATGTCTTCAGTGTTGAGTACAACTTCTTCAGAGAGTAGTTGTTTTTCAGTAGGGATCACATCTTCAGTGGCCTTGAACCTAATGGATTCCTCAAGAGGCATTTCATCTAACACAGGAGGCAGGTGCTCTCTTTGCGAGCCGTTAGTTTCATCGAACCGCACATCTACAGTTTCAACAACCTTGTTGTGATAGGTGTTGAAGACTCTGTAGGTGTGCGAGTCCTTTCCGTAACCAAGCATAAAACCTTCATGTGCTTTTGGTGCAAATTTAGAACTGTGGTGAGGATCTCTAATCCAACATTTTGCACCGAAGACTTTGAAATAACTCACATTGGGTTTCTTGTCAGTGAGGAGTTCATATGAAGTCTTCTTGAGGAATTTGTGAAGATATACCCTGTTGATGATGTGGCAAGCAGTATTGATTGCCTCAAGCCAGAAGCGACGAGGGGTATTGTATTCATCAAGCATGGTGCGAGCCATCTCAACAAGAGTCCTGTTCTTGGGCTCCACAACGCCATTCTGCTGAGGAGTATAAGGGGCAGATAGCTCATGAGTAATACCAAGTTCATCAAGATAATCATCAAGACCAGTGTTCTTGAACTCAGTCCCGTTATCACTCCTGATATGCTTGATTTTGATGCCGAAGTTCATCGATGCCCTTGAAGAAAATCATTTGAAGACATTCAGCACTTCAGATTTGTACAGGACAATGTGCACCCAAGTATAGCGAGAGAAATCATCAACAATGACAAAACGATATAAGCATGGAGTGTTTGTTAGTGTGGCATAGTGAGTGGGGCCAAAGAGATCCATATGAAGCAATTCAAAAGGATGAGTGGTAGTCATGATGGTCTTGGATGGATGCTTAGATCTGGTCATCTTTCCAGACTCACAAGCCCCACACAAGTGATCCTTGAGGAATTTGACACCCTCAATACCAATGACGTGCTTTTTCTTCGCGAGCGTCTGCAAGTTCCTCATGCCAGCGTGTCCAAGTCGTCGATGCCATAGCCACCCTGGAAAAAGGGAATTTGCCATCAGTCAGCTCTTTCTGAATTCTGCGAGCTCATCATTCTGCGAGCTCCATATGATAATGGTGGCATTGAAGCAAGTGCACTTCGTTTCATAGGACGGCGGTTAGAGTACTCATATGAATAAGCAGAGAAATTCTTTGAGGACTTATGAACATAATGATTTGAAGAATAATGAACATGTTCATGACCCTTAGATTTTCCCTGCAAAACAGAAGCATTAGCACAAGAATGATATGATTTTTGACCATATGAGGAATTTGGCCCATGTGAAGACTTTGGTCCATATGAGGAATTTGATATGGGGTTCCTTTTCTTCGGGGGTGGTTTCATGAGGACATTCACCTGAAGACTTTCCAAGCAGCTCTTGGGACAACAAATTTTCCTCAGAGAGGGACCATTCCTGCAGTTAGTTCCAACATATCTAGCGAATACTTCACCATTCTGATTGTTGAACAGTTTATAGTTAAAGTCAATTGACTCATCAGAGGAATACGAGGTTTCAAAAGTAAAGCTAGATAAAGTAGATGGATCTACAGGAGGTCCTTTTGCAGCAACCCATGAGGTTTTGGGATACTGCTTAGGTTTCCAGTAAGATCCATCAGCATTGAGTTTCCTCTCAAATGCAATACCCTCTTTCCTAGGGTTCCTGTTCAGAATCTGCTTTTTGAGCACATCGCAAAGGGTTTGATGCCCTTTGAGACTTTTGTATATGCCTGTCACATACAATTCCTTCAACCCTGCATTTTCGTCAGTGATACTTGTGGTATCCTCGGATGTGGAATTTGTGACCACGGAAACAGTTGAAGAATTTGCAGCAATAGAAGCATTTGAACTTTCACGTGAAGAATGAGCAGTTTCACGTTCGATGCATTTCAAACAAGGTGGAACGAAATCTTCCTGAGCGGTACTGATCTGTTGAGCAATCAAGGAGTCATTATCCCTTTGAAGATCTTCATGAGACACCCTTAGTTTCTCAAGATCTTGCTTTCTTTGAAGGAATTCATAAGAAAGCTTCTCATGATCGACTAAGAGAGCCTCATGACGACTTTGAAGGTTATCATACTTGGACTGATGACTTTGAAGGTCCTTAGTCAAAGTTTGAGTATGATCCACTTCCTCATTCAACAGGTCATCGCTTTTGTCTAGCTGTTTCTGAAGCTTTTCATTGACACTTTGTTGTTTAGTAGCAATATTAGCAAGTTCGGAATAGCTAGGTTTCATGTAATCCTCAGATTCACCATCACTTGATTCATAGGAGAAATGGTATGAGAGTTCCTTTGATCCTTTTGCCATGAGACACATAGATGAGGAAGATGAAGTTGGATTAGTCTTCTGAGTTTTGAGGAAGTTCTTGTATTCGATGAACATGGGATCTTGACAAGTGCGATAGCCTTCATGAACATCAGAGAGCCTGTCCGAGATGAGCTTTGCATTTTGAAGATGGTAGATGCTTTTGAACATGACCTTTGACGAGCTAGAGCAGATGATATTCTTTGCCTGGGCGTCCAGCTGTGTGTACTTAAGAATGTCACTAGCATTTTACATCTTGCAGACATCTGTCAGTGCAAGCTCAGTAACAGTCCATAGCTCGCTGTTTTTTGATATGAGTTGCTTCCGCATGAGGACATTCCATTTGGGATAGTCAGATCCATCAAAGACCGGACATACTGTGGTTGCCTGGGAACTACTTGCCATGAAGCAATAGGTGGGAGCATAGTCATCATTGCTGACGTCAGAGTCGTTGGAGTTGCCATTTTCCTCATCGTTGAAGATGGACTTGCTGACGAAAGCAGTAGCGAGAGCTAGGCTCGACACACCAGAGTCCGACTCCTCCTCAGATTCTTCCTCTTCCTCATATTCTTCAGATTCTTCTTCATAATCCATTTCCTTGCCAATAAGTGCCCGTGCCTTCCTTTAGTTGTTCTTCTTGTGCGATGAGGACTTTGAAGATGAGGACTTTGCATATGAGGACTTTGAAGATTTCTTCTTTTTCTTCGAGTCATCAGAACTATCATCCTTGTATTTCTTTTTTCTTGACTCTTTTTTCCAGAGAGGACACTCAGAGATAAAGTGACCAGATTTCTTGCATTTGTGGCAAGTTCTCTTCTTGCAGTCGCTTGATGAAGAATCTGATTTCTTCATGCCACTTTTTGATGATTTTCCAAACCGACCTCTCCTTGAGAACTTCTGGAATTTCCTCACGAGCATTGCTAGCTCCTGATTCAGTTCTTCAGGATCACCAAGGCTACTATCAGATTCTTCGTCTTCAGATGAGGAAATTGCCTTAGCCATCAAAGCACGAGATCTTCCATAACTTGGCCCGTATAGGTCTCTCTTCTCAGCTTGTTGGAATTCATGAGTATTGAGTCTCTCAAGAATATCAGCAGGATCTAGTGACTTGTAGTCTCCACGTTCTTGAATCATGAAAGCAAGTGTATCGAATGAGGAATCAAGGGATCTCAGCAGTTTCTTCACCACCTCATGGTCGGTAATGTCAGTGGCACCAAGAGCCTGAAGCTCATTGGAGATATCAGTGAGGCGATCGAAAGTTTGCTGAACATTTTCGTTGTCGAGTCTTTTGAAGCGGTTGAAGAGATTGCGAAGAACATCAACTCGAGAGTCACGTTGAGTTGAAATGCCTTCATTGACTTTGGACAACCTATCCCAGATAAGCCTAGCAGTCTCCAAAGCACTCACTCTGCCATACTGACCCTTGCTCAGATGGCCACATATGATATTTTTTGCTTGAGAGTCGAGTTGCTTGAATCCCTTCACATCAGCAGCGTTGATAGTGGGAGTGACAAAGGGAACACCATTTTCCACAACATGCTAGAGATCGTTGTCAATTGCCTCAAGATGCATGCGCATCTTGTTCTTCCAGTAGGGGTAGTCCATCCCATCGAAGGTAGGACACCCAACTGAGACCTTGATCATGCCTGCAGTCGACATAACTAAAACTCCAGGTGGTTAAACCAAAATCACACAGAACAAGGGAGTACCTTGCTCTGATACCAATTGAAAGTGCGTTATATCGACTAGAGGGGGGGTGAATAGGCGATTTTTACAAATTCGTCACTTGAGGAAATACTAGTTGAGGAATTTGCTAAGTGACGAACTACTCACAGCGGAATAATTACTCAAGTGCATGTGAAACATAGCAGTAGCATAGTTATCATGATGAAATGAAACATACACAGAGCATGAGTAGCGTGAACAGGATAAGCATGCAGAAGATAAGGTGACTGAAGAATTTGAGGTGTGGAAATTAAGAAAGTCTTCAGTCAAATTCTTCAAACAGTAACAATCAATTTCATCAGCACGTATACGAGGAAATGAAAGGGTTGAGGAAATGGGACCAGGTAGCTCGATGAAGACAATGGTTTGATAACCCAGTTCTAACTGCTGTGACAGTCGTACGTCTAGTTTGGAGCGGCCTGGTATTTAAACCAGAGGACACACAGTCCTTACCGTATTCTCCTTGAGCTAAGGTCACACAGTCCTCGCCCAACACTCGTGGTAAGTCTTCAGGGTAGACTTCCAAAACCCTCACAAACTGGTCACCCGACGATCCACAATTGATTGCTGGATGCTCTAGACCACGGTCACCCGGCGATCCCCAATTGACTGCAGGATGCACTAGACCATGACGCCTAACCGTCTGGATGATACACAGTCTTCAAAGGTAAAAAGCGTCGGTTCCACACATGAACAATTTCTTCAGTGATGCTTAATCACATTGGGTTTTGGTGTTTTGGGTTTTTGGGTTTTTCCTCACTGATGATTTACGCTCAAAGTCCTCGAGGAATGGGTTGCTCTCAAATGACAAGTGTCAAGTTCTCTCTTGGAGCAGCCAACCAACTAGTGGTTGTGGGGGGCGGCTATTTATAGCCAGGCTGCAAGCCGACATGATAAGACATAAATGCCCCCCAATGATATGACCGTTAGGTGGATAGAATATCTGGACAGCTGGCGCAAAGCGCAGCAACGGTCGGAATTTGAACTGTCAAATTCCTCAGGGCTTATCATATTCCTCACTTGTAGGCAATTCGCACTGGCGAAATCCTAACTCCTCAGTCAGACCAATTTCCTCAGAGACCAGAAGAACATCGTCTCTGTCTTTGAAGAACTTGACTGAACTACAAGAGGTTTCAAAAGGCTTCACTCGAAGGATTGGGTTATGTTGAGGCTTTTGAGTTGAGCATCAGATGGAAAATTTTCCTTAGTATTACCTCGGCCCCCTTTAACAGTACGGTGTTTCCTATGACTCAAAGAAGGAAATGAAACAATAAAAACTAAAGTCTTCACGCTTCATTGTCCTCGTTGATATCTTCAAGGTCACACCATCTTCTTCATTTTCAAAGTCTTCAGGGAATACCAAAGTCTTCAGCAAAGTCTTCACAAAGTCTTCACCAAAGCCTTCAGTTGAAGGCATTCATTTTTAGGGGTCGATATTCTTCGAATATACCAAACTCCTCATCGACTTATATAACCTGTGTACACTCACAAACATATTAGTCCCTTAACCTATAAGTCTTCAATACACCAAAATCACTCAGGGGCACTAGATGCACTTACAATCTCCCCCTTTTTGGTGATTGATGACAAATACGTTAAATTTTCAACGGGGATAAAGATATGAAGTGTAAGTACTGAGGTTGAGGAATTTGATTGCAAGATATAGAGGAACTCCCCCTGAAGATGTGCATATTTGAGGAATTTGCTTTGGACTGCAAATGCACATGGCAGGATAAAATCTTGGAGATCTCCCCCTATATCTTGTAATCCATACACTCATTTTATATATATCATGAGGAAATTGAAATGCATAATGGAAAATGGGGTCTGAGGAAATTCAGCATGCGTGCATTAAGATACTTGAGGAAATAAGCATGTAGAAAGCAGTTCAAAAGTTTCAGACCACCATCGGACTTAAGTTTACAACTCAATCAACAAAAACTTCAGAAGAGCGAGAGTTGTAACTTAAACAGAACATAGCCCATATAAAGAGACCCGCCTGAAGACTAACTCAAATTTCTCCCCTTTTGTCATCAAGTAACCAAAAGGGACTAAATTGAGGACTAACGCCCCTGAAGAATTTCATCTTGAAGGTAATGGAGGAGCGCCAGTGTTGTCGGGGTCGGTTGGTGGAGCAGGGCCTGCAGCAGTGTCGTCAACATCCTCAGCTTCATCTCTTGCACGCGATGAAGAATATGAGCTTGTCACCAGCTGAGGAACTTGAACTTTCGTCCACATCTTCTTGGGAGGAATTGACCAGTCAAAGTCCATTTGAAATTCCATCTCCTTGAGTTCTTCGGGAGTCTTGAGGTGAGACAGAATGGCCCAAGAGCGATCGAAGATTTCATGCACATAATAATGAACTTTCCTCACAGAGTTATGCGTCACAGTCATGTCACGATGAATTGAAGCAAACTGACGCTTTACCCACTTGTGATTATGATCAAACTTCTGATGAAGACTTAAGAGAAGCTCACGATCAGTCATCACACGAGGAGCAGAAGCTTGAGGTTTTTGTGCTGAGGCTTTTGCAGCAGAATCTTGTGTAGCAGAGTCATCATTGGTGGAATAAGATACAGCTTTGCGAAAATGACCATCCAATGGACGAGTGCCTTCATCAATGACAACCTTGCCTTTTCCTTCAACTGAAGAAAATGTCTTCTTGAGGACTTCAATCGGAGGCAAGAAACTGAAGTGATTCTCAAAGTCAGCATTGAAGGGAATTGAAGACTTGGATCTGATGAATTTCATAATCCAAGGAGCATAAGGCATCAACTCGAATGGTGACATTGCAATATTGGCCAAAGTCCTCATGAAGAAATCGTGATAGTTGATGGGAATCCCATGAATGATGTTGAACAGCAAATTCTTCATGATGCCAACAACTTCTTCTTCTTCAGAGTTGCGGCCTTTGATAGGACTGAGGGTTTTGGTCAATATTCTATAGATTGTCCTGGGCACATAAAACAAATCCTTCACTAAGAAGGTGGTCCCTGGAGGTTTTCCAGGTGCCAAAGGCTTCATCAGCACTTGCATCATGTGATTCGGCAGCTCAGGTTCATCATAGATGCATCTTGCTCCTTCTGAAGGAATTGGAATGGGAACACATTGAAGCAATTCATTTGCTGAAGCAGTGTAGTGAGTGTTTCCAGATATCCAATCCAAGATCCATGAGTTAACATCAGAAGCTTCACCAGTGATATGAAGAGTTGCATAGAATTGAAGAATTAGCTCTTCATTCCAATCGCAGACATCAACACAGAATGGAAGAAGTCCAACGTCATGAAGAACTGAGAGCACTGGAGTGAAGCATGGGATGGATTCCATATCCACATGAGGAATTTGATGATGCTGGAAGACTTTGTCTTTGTCCAACAGTACTACAGCATGGAAGTTCATCTGAGCTGGGGTCCAGAACCTTGAGCGACCAACCCTTGCTGAGTCATAAGGATTTGGTCCAGTGAAGAATATGTGCTCATTGAAGAAATTAGCCTTGATGAATTTGGGACGCTTCGTGCCTTTGAAAGGTAGCTTTTGCTTCGGCTAAAGATTTGGCTTGAAGCACCGCCCAGACTCGCTTGGAACAATGGCAGTTCCTTCAGCTTGAGGAACTTGTGCGGCAATTTCATCAGGAACATTCTGGATAGAAATTTCATCAGCTAATGCCGCTGGAATATTTTCAGTAGCAGTCATGAGGGGAGTGGACAGACCGGCAGACTCTGTTTAAATTTCTTCAGTTGGAGCAGGAGACTGAGGAATCTGTGTGAGAGGAGTGGTCATTGGTGAATTTGGGTGTGCTGCATCCCAAAATTCATCATGGATGACTGGAGTGGTAGATGTGGATGCCGCGTCCCATATAAACACGTTCGTTGAATTGTGAGATATGCAAAAGAAAAAAGATGTGGACAATGATATTGTGAAGTTGAAACTATTTCCTTTTTCCTTGTGGGATCTTGCAAAAAATTGGTTTTCCTCCTTGCCTCACAATAGTATCGATTTTTGGAATAAGTGCAAGGATGCTTTTATCACTAAGTATTTTCCGCCCGCGAAAATTGTTTCCCTTAGGACGCAAATCATGAATTTTGAGCAACTTGAGCATGAACATGTTGCACAATCTTGGGAAAGAATGAAGTTGATGCTAAGAAATTGTCCTACTCATGGTTTAAATCTTTGGATGATCATACAAATTTTTTATGCGGGATTGAATTTTGTTTCTAGAAATCTTTTAGATTCCACCGCGGGTGGTACTTTTATGGAAATTACTTTGGGTGATGCTACTAAATTGCTAGATAATATCATGGCTAATTATTCTCAATGGCATACCGAAAGAGCACCTACTAGTAAAAAAGTTAACTCGGTAGAGGAAATTAGTACTTTGAGTGATAAAGTTGATGCTTTGATGAAATTGGTTGCTATTAAAAATGCTCCTATTGATCTTAATGATGTGCCTTTGTCTACTTTGATTGAGCAAAATAGTGATTCCATAGATGTGAATTTTTTCTCGCGAAACAATTTCAATAACAATGCTTATAGAGGTAATTTTAATCCTAGGCCTTTTCCTGGAAATTCCTCCAATAATTATGGTAATTCCTATGGTAATTCTTCTTACAATAATAATAGGAACACCTCTGATCTTGAGAGTAATATTAAAGACTTTATCAATGCACAAAAGGCTTTCAATACTACGAAGCATTGATAGAATTTCTCATGATGTTGAAAATCTCAAGTTGAAAGCTTTTGTGCCTAAGATTGACGAATCTATTAAAGCTTTATATTTCTCTATGGATGAGAGTAAGAAAAGAACCGCTATGCTTAGAGCTAAAAGAGAAATCTTAGCAAATCGTTTTCTATTGATTGCCTTCATAAGAAAGATGAAGATCTTAAAGTGATCGGTGTTTCTTCTATTGATTCCTTGTTTAGTAATGTTAAAGTTTATTATGAAGGGACTGAAGTAGAGTCAACTTTAGCTAGAAGGCGTCCCAATAATTTGGAGGGTGAAAATCTTGATGAAAATTTTGATAAAAGTGGGTTTGAAGAGGTCAAAACTTTAACTAGTGATGTGCCCACTATCTTGGATTGCAAAGACTTTAATTATGATAGTTGCTCTTTGATTGAATGCATTTCTTTTCTGCAATCCATGTTGAATTCACCCCATGTTTATGAGCAAAATAAAGCTTTTATTAAACATATCGTTGATGCCATGATGAAATCTTTTGAAGAAAAGTTGGAGTTTGAGATTTATATTCCTAGAAAATTGCATGATGAGTGGTAACCTACCATTAAAGTCAAGATTAAAAATTATGAATGTTTTGCTTTGTGTGATTTGGGTGCTAGTGTTTCCACGATTCCGAAATCTCTATGTGATGTGCTTGGTCTTACCAATATTGAAGAATGCTCTCTTAATTTGCACTTGGCGGATTCTACTATTAAAAAACCTTTGGGAAGAATTAATGATGTTCTTATTCTTGCAAATAGGAATTACGTGCCTATTGATTTTATTGTGCTTGATATTGATTGCAATCCGTCTTGTCCCATTATACTTGGTACACCGTTTTTACGCACTATAGGTGCCGTGATTGATATGAAAGAAGGCAATATTTGTTTTCAATTTCCCTTGAGAAAGGGTATGGAACACTTCCCTAGAACAAGAATTAAGCCACCATATGAATCAATCATGAGGGCATCCTATGGATCCAAAACCAAAGATGACAATACTTGAATCTATGTGTTATGCCTAGCTAGGGGCGTAAAACGATAGCGCTTGTTGGGAGGCAACACAATGAATAAATAATTTTTTGCTTTTTCCTTTCTGTTTTTGTGCGTTGACACAATAATGCCTCTGTTATGATTGTGTTTTTATGGTTTATTTAGTGTTTGTGCCAAGTAAAGCCTTTATGATGATTCATAGGATGAGTAGAAGCGATGCTGAATCTGAAACAGAAACTTTGCGTCCAGTATATGAATTTTCGTTTTTTTCTGGAACATTATCTTGAGCTGAAATTTTAACACAGTGTTGCTATAACAATTTCTTACGTTGTCCTAATTTTTAAGAATTTTTAGAGTTAAGAAAGTATGGGTAGAGTACAGATTACTACAGACTGTTCTGTTTAAGACAGATTCTGTTTTCGTTGCATTGTGTGCTTGTTTTGATGAATCTATGGGTTATTTGAAGGGTATGAGCCATGTTAAAGTTAAAATACAGTAGTTATAATGCAATAATAAAATATGAATGGGTTTTCAACTGTACCTAAATTAGTGATTTGCTTTATTATACTAACGGATCTCACGAAGATTTTGTTGAGTTTTGTGTGATTGAAGTTTTCAAGTTTTGGGTGAGATCACGATGGATGAAGGAATAAGGAGTAATAAAAGCCTAAGCTTGGGGATGCTACCGCACCCACAAGATATATCCAAATAGAAACAAGAAACTAAGCTTGGGGATTCCCCCGAGTGGCATCCCCTCTTTCTTCTAACGACCATCGATATTTTACTTGGAGCTATATTTTTATTCGTCACATATCATGAGTTTTGCTTGGAGCATCTTGTATCTTTGCTTGCTTTGTTTGATAGTTTTTCCTTTGTATCCTTTCTGGACACACCTATTTGAGAAAGCCAAATTCATGCTATGATTTGTTAGAATTGCTCTATGTGCTTCACTTAAACTTTTTGAGCTATAGAATTGCTCTAGTGCTTCACTTATATCTTTTTGAGCACGGTGTGCTTGGAAATTTTTGAAGAAATACTCTCATGCTTCACTTAGATTAATTTGAGAGTAGGTAAATTTTGAAGAAATCCTCTCATGCTTCACTTATATCTTTTTGAGAGATGAAATCTTTATGCTCATGTGCTTGACTTAAATTTGTTTGAGCTTGCCAAAAAGCAATGGCAATATATGAAACTAGTACCAAAGTGATAGATATCCAAGGAGGATATTATAAAAACTTTCATGAAGATCATTGGACAAATTAAACTTGATTCTTTGTAATAGTTTTGAAACATGATGATAGTAATATGTGAGTCATGTTGGTGAGTAATTATGCTTAGTAGGAATATTGGTGTTAAGGTTTGTGATTCCCTATGCATGCACGAAAGTCAATAGTTATGCAATGAAGTTACATCCTACTTGTGGTGCACTATTCGGTGTTAGTTATGCTCAATGCTCGCTTATGTGAATTTTCATTTCTTGGTTTGGTTGCTTCCCAATCTATTTGCTAGCCTTCATTTGTACTAAGTAGAAATACTACTTGTGCATCCAAAATCCTTAAACCAAGTTTTGCCTTATGAGTCCACCATACCTACCTATATGCGGTATTTCCATGCCGTTCCAAGCAAATTTGTATGTTCCATCTCTAAATTTTCAAAATAAATTTTCTCTTTTGTGTGCCCGTAACGCTCATGAAACGGTGGGGAGTGTCCAATATTTTTCCATTCTAGATGTGTTATTCTCAAGATGAGTGTTTATTCACTTGTCATTGCATGAGAGTGCGGCGGTAATAGAGATGCCCATTCCCGAAATGAAAAATAAAAAAAATATTTACTTTATGTTGTCAAATAATAAATTCCTTGGAAAGTGTTGGTATAGAAGGCAACTGTGGATACGGCCCGCGATGGAAAGTGAAAGTTTGGTGGAAAAAGGAATAAAATTTATTTTCTGTTTGGGAACCGCCTATGATATATCTAGCATGGAAAGTATTGTGTGCTACTTTGTCGTTTTCGTTGACAGGAAAAGCATGCCACCCAAAATATTTTTCTCTCTCAATTTAAACCTTGAGCTCTGGAACCTCTACAAATCCCTACTTCCCTCTGCGAAGGGCCTCTCTTTTACTTTATACATTTTTTTGCTTTGATTCTCCATCTTCTCTTATAAGCACCAACTAGGGGGCACTATGATCATACTTGAGCATTGGGCATAGTTAATATTTGAGTGTGTTTCATGAATGGATCAATGATTGAGCATGATGTGCTAGTGATAACTTTCTTTAGTGTTGATATTTTGAAAGACATGGTTGCTTGTTGACATGCTTGAGTATTGAAGTCATTATGTTAAAACTAGACTATTGCTTTGAATCATTGACAAGTCCAAATGTCCATGCTATACAAAAGAAAAGAATGTGATGAACATGTTAGGCAGCATTCCACATCAAAAATTCTATTTTTATCATTTAACTACTCGAGGACGAGTAGGAATTAAGCTTGGGGATGCTGATACGTCTCCAACGTATCTATATTTTTTGCTTGTTCCATGCTGTTATATTATCATTCTTGGATGTTTTACAATCATTTTATAACAACTTTATATCATTTTTTGGGACTAACCTATTGACATAGTGCCAAAGTGCCAGTTGCTGTTTTTTACTTCGCAGAAAATCAATACCAAACGGAGTCCAAACGCGCCGAAACTTTTTGGAGATTTTTTCTGGACCAGAAGACACCCAATGGGCCAAAGAAGTGACGGGGGAGTGGGCCGAGGAGACCACAACCCACCAGGGCGCGCCAGGGGGGCCCCGGCGCGCCCTGATGGGTTGTGCCCTCCTCGGGGCCCCTCTCCACGGCCTCTGATGCCTATAAATTCCCAAATATTCCAAAAACCCTAGGGAATCGACGAAACACAATTCCAGCCACCGCAAGTTCCAGAACCTCGAGATCCAATCTAAACACCATCATGGAGGGGTTCATCTTCCTCATAGGTGCCTCTCCGATGATGCGTGAGTACTCCACCATAGATCTACGGGTCCGTAGGCAGTAGCTAGGTGGCTTCCTCTCTCTCTCTCTTATGATTCTCAATACAATGGTCTCTTGGAGATCTATTTGATGTAAACTTTTGCGGTGTGTTTGTTGGGATCCGATGAATTTTGAGTTCATGAACAGTTTCTATCCATGAATATTATTTGAGTCTTCTTTGATCTCATATATGCATGATTACTTATAGCCTTGTATTTCTTCTTCGAATCTTTGGTTTAGTTAGGCTGACTAGATCAATTTTTCTTGCCATGGGAAGAGGTGCTTTGTGATGGGTTCAGACTTGCGGTGTTCTTTCCCAGTGACTGAAGGGGCAGCAAGACACACATGTAATGTTGCTATTAAGGATAACAAGATGGGGTCTATTCCTTCATGAATAGATCTTGTCTACATCATGTCATTGTTCTTATTGCATTACTCCGATTTTCCATGAACTTAATACACTAGATGCATGCTGGATAGCGGTCGATGTGTGGAGTAATAGTGGTAGATGCAGGAAGGAGTCGGTCTACTTATCTTGGACGTGATGCCTATATAATGATCATCGCCTTGGATATCGTCATGACTATTCGATTTTCTATCAATTGCCCAACAGTAATTTGTTCACCCACCGTGCGCTATACTCATGAGAGAAGCCATTAGTGAAACCTACGGCCCCCGGGTCTACTTTTCCAACATATTGTTTTCCGATCTATCTTTTTGCAATCTTTGTTTTCAGATCTACAAAACCAAAAACCCAAAAACATATTGCTGCATATTTACTCTTTTTATTAGTGTTCTTGAGAGATCTATCTCTCCTATCTATCACTACCTAATCTATCTTATTACCGTAGAGAGATTGACAACCTCTCTTTCGCGTCGGGTTGCAAATATTTGTTGTTTGTGTGCAGGTGCTGCTTATTGGGTGGTGGTGATCCTCCTACTGGTTCGATAACCTTGGTTTCATAAATGTGGGAAATACTTACCGTCGCTGTGCTGCATCATCCCTTCCTCTTTGGGGAAATACCGACGCAGTCTCAAGCCACGTCACAAACCGGGTCTCTGTTTTTTCAGCACTATGGCATCATCATCATCATATCTCTCAAGCACTGGGGCCTTGTTCTTCTCAGCCGCAAAAACAACTTTGGTAGTCCTATTATGCTTAGATGGGGCCTTAGAGGTGGTGGCTGCCTTCTTGGGCATAGCATCAACCATCAACTTTTGTTGCTTGGCAGGAGGTGGTTGTGGTGCTTGCTCCTCCTCTTCAGCATCAGCTGGATCCTCATATTTAGAGGTAGGTCTGGTAACCACATGCACAATCCTCTTCCTCTCTCTCTTCTTCCTTTGATTCTTAGACATTGTCTTGGACCTCTTGGATCCTCCTGGGTTCTCCAAAGTGAGTGAGAGACCCCTCTTGGTAGTAACTGACTCAGGAACCTTCCTGATCACACCTCTCTCCTTTTGTGTACCTGCATATTCCTTTCTCATAGAGCTCCTCCTGGAACTGACCTCTTCCACCTCAAAGTCCACCTCATCATCAGCTGAGTTCTTCCTCTTCCTGGTCCTTGTGGCAGCCTTAGGCAGACTAGGGGAACTCCTCTCCCCCTCATGGTAGCTCTCATCAGGACTAGTGCCACTTCCTATGTCATTGGGGTTCTCCGACCTATTCTAGCTATCATCTAAAGCAGACATCTTGAGCACGGACCATGTGAATTAAATATAGATGAGTGGAGTGGATAAGCATAAAAAACTCAGACATTTTAGCAAAAAGTTGAACTCAAAACTTAGTTTTAGGGTTTCACAATGTTCAAGTCGAAACCACCGAATTTGATATTTCGGAAGCTCTGAGGCAACAATAGAGACTTGGCAGAGCCATTTTGGTTTCACCAAGGCTTGCTTATTTCTCTTTGAAGTTGTAGATGTAGCTTCTAAATCCCGTTTCGGTGACACCGATAGGATCCTCTCGGTTTCACCAAGAAGCCCTTTGTGCTATGGCCGAGACAACCTCGGTGATGCCGAATTTTTTTGGTCGAAGGGTCCGAGATTGCTCAGTGCGGAAACCTAACCCTAATTTTTTTTGTTCCAATCCATATATAGGATTTTTCTTGAGGATAGGAAGTTTCATAGTGTGGCAAGAAGTAAAACAATCCAAATTGCACGTGAATCGGAAAAGGAACGCAATGGAGACCGAAGCTTTACCCTAACTTGGCGGAGCTTCTGTACGGCGGTAGCGGCGGTGACGATTACCGTTGACGGCGACGGAATCGAGCGGCGAGGGCACGCAGGAAACAAAGGCGACGTCCAAAGTCCTAGGGCGATGGTAGCAATGGGTTGCGGGAGTGAGAGCGTTTAAGAAATTGCAAAGTCCCACGACGTGATATATATACCAATGTGTTGTCGGTGACACCGAGAAGAAAATTTTGGTGGAACCAAGTTTGTAGGAGTTGGTCACACCGAAAAGTACTTAGAAGGTTTTGGAAGTCAGCCATTGTCGAATCGATGGCTCCAAGTGCTCCTCACCCGGAGGGTCCGAAAATGAGCTTGTTCAAATTTTGTGATGAAGCATGAATAGAATTTGAGACAAGATAGAATAGATAGCTAGAGGGGGTACTTAGTCATTCTTGTACATCCAATTGGCCGGAAAAATAAAACCCAAATAACTACAATTGGATGTCCTTGAATGTGGAAAAATATGCATACCAACATGCTCACACAATAAAATGGCAAATGAAACATGTCAAACATGCAAACCACTATAGTATATATCAAGCAATTGTCGATGACAAGTCATCTATATATGAGTATATTGACTTAGGAGCCAAGTGAGGTCACTTGATCATAGGTTGTCGTGGTTTTTTCACGGCATATGTCTTCGTGAAAGGACTAAGTGGTGAGGCCATCGCAACTAGGTGGTAGCTTGAACGGGGTTGGTCGGAATCAAGAGACGCGAGTTTTACCCAGGTTCGGCCCCCAGCGGTGGAGGTAAAAGCCTACATCCTGCTTGGTTGCTATTGATGATGATGATGATCTCGATTACAAGGGTGCTAATTCGCTACCTCTAGTCTCGAGAGCTTCTAGTTTCATCTTGTCTAAGACTTGTATGTCTGTCCTGACCTCCCTCTCTTGGGGTACCTTGCCCCTCCTTATATAAGTTGAAGGGACATGCTTACATGTAGAGTCCTAGTAGGACTACAACTAGTCTCTTTTCTATCACAAGACAAATACTAGTCCGGGTCTTGCTTACCTTAATCGGAGTCCTACTCTAAATCTTGTAGGTCTTCTTTGTCTTCCAAGTTAAGAATCCCTCTTGAGTATTCTCCATGAGCCGGCCCTTCGGGGTCCCACCATGACCTGACCTTCAGCCACGTCTCATTCTGGGCCTTTGGGCCCTTCTCTCTGAGCTGGTACATTGGGCTCCTGTCAAGCCGGCCTCTTGCTGGGTCTCATCACACAGCCCTGGATTTGTCCTTGTCATCTTATCCTAACCCGGAAAACGGGGTGATCCATAGAGCTTTCAAGCTCTAGGCCGGATGAAACCTTTAGCCGGGTTATAACCGTGGGGAATATCCCTAACATTAGCCCCTAGGTTAGCTTGAATTTATTCATGCTAAGCAACTGAAATAAAAATAATTATTATGTTAAAGGACCGGCCTGCTCATCTAGCCGGCTTACTCAATGAACCGACTCCTCAAAAATCCTGGTTTCCTTGTCATATCAACATGCCATCTTCAGAATCAATTGCTGACGTTGGTTCCTTGCAGAACAATATTAGGAATAATAATCCATCTGACGTTGAGTCAACTTCCATTGCTTCATTTTGATGAAAATAAATATATAAAAAAACCGTCTGATGTTGAGTCGGCTTTCAATTCTTTGGCCTAATATGAACTTTGCAAGCTTTCAAGAAAATGAGACCCGGCTCACTCACAATTGATAGCTTCAAGATGTTCTTCCTATTTTTTTATATCTCCATACTACCTCTAGCCCCCCAAGCTCCGAATTTATCAGTTCATGATGACTTGGTGCTTTGCATAGAAAAATATCATGACTGCATAGCCCCCAAGTGCCGGGTTGTCTTGCCTGCAGTAGCCTGGGACTTGTAATTGTCTTATACTTATAAAACATCAGCTAGTGTAGCCCCCTTGGTCCAGGTTGTTTTGCCTGCAACAACTTGGGACTTGAACTATTTTAGAATGTTGTAGATAGATAGCTTGGAGAAATCTGGGTTGTCCATCTGAGTCGCCAGTTATAAACTGAATGTTTTGCATTTCACATGTGTAGCCCCCAAGGGCCAGCTCATCAGTATGTGATTAGCCTGGTCTTCAATTTGGATCTTAGAATATGTTTAAACAACTAAACATTGTAGCCCCCAAATGCCGGGTCGTATGCCTGTACCGACTTGGGACTTACTTGTACTTCTCCTTCGAAAAAATCTCTACTCCTAAAGGAGGAGTTGGTACATCGTTGCTCTCGTACGCTGCCCCCTCCACCTAATTTTTTTACGCCCACCGGTTTTCTCCCCTCTGGTCCCGAATCCCCAAAAAATTCCCCCAAAAATCAATTTGCCCGACCGAGCCGCTCCTCTCACACGTGCTAGGTTTCCGTGCGCCGCTGCCACACAGGACCTCCTCAACCAGCCCCGCCTCCTGCCGCTCTGCCCTCTGCTTCCATCCCTTCTCGCCACCATCGCCCCTCCTTCATGGTCGACTTCCACCACGGGTCACCGCCTCCCCTGCTATTCCTAGCATTCCCTCCTCTCGCTGCCTTGGGTCAGTGAACTCAGCAGCCATGGGGTGGGAATCAGACGCCACATTGGTTTGGGCACGCGACTGTCACGACTTGGGCTGGTGCCTGACCTTGACACGGGGTGCGCTGCGGAGATGGAGGACTCGTACAACACCCTTCTATTGTGGACGCACTACTTGGTTCTATTGCTGATGGTGTTATTATATGAGCAGGATGGTAGGGGGCCTCATGGTCGTGATGGCCGAGCTCTTAGACTTGAAGTAGCGTTACACCGTCCTCATGCTTGCCAAAGCCAAGGTAGGCCTCTCGCCGATCTTGTCCTCCACTTCTCCGATGAGATGACATCAATGGTTGATGTCAACAACAATTTTGTGGCTTCAGGTATGAGTTTAAGACGGTTCTCAATTTTTGCCTAATTGTAGTTGATGGTTCTCTTTTGTTCTTATAGAAATTCTCTATGCTTTCACAGTGAGAAGCAAATTTTTAATGCATTCACGTGGAGAAGCAACATCACAATAAAGATTAATGTGAGTTGTTCGTTTTGCCCTCTTTGATTGCAAAATTGCAAGATTAATGTGTGCAGACCCACAAGCCAGGTTTGGGTCGTTGCATAATGTTCCGTTGGGCACCTCATGATGAATTTGCTACATGCACTAATTTGTAGGGCATGTGGGCGCTACGCATTGCAACTTCCCTAATTAAATGCCTGGACGATACTTTTTATGGCCGCAACTAACTTACTAACTTGGGTAAAAGAACAAGATTTTACCATACATATAGGAGAAGTAAAAAAAATCTTATCATAAATTATATTGCACCAACAGTACTTTGTGAGCATAAACTGTTCATCAAAGGAATTGGAAAATTAGTCTTCGGGGCATTTCTCATTCAATGAATATATTTAATTCATAAGATGCTTTTGATAAGTTTGTTTTAGCTTGTGGGAATACCCGACTGTTCCATCCTGCATAGAGCTTCTATGATCCTCTATGAACAACTTCAACATGCTTATGTGATATTTTCATGAAGTCATATTTTAGTATCTGCCCGATGTTCGCATGTGACACATCTATTTTGTCGTTCCTTACTTTTATTCTATTGACTAAGTTTACCAAATCAATTGGCATGCCCTTTATAGCATCACATCACCTTAGAAGAAACTTCTTTCTAAAAATGAAATCCAGCAATAAACGCTGATTGCATAAGAAAGCTCATGATGTCTTGTAGAAGAATTTGATTCTCTGATGGACGTAATTAAAACGGTTCTTTCCTGGATATATTGACAGGCAAAAGTACTAAATATATCTACTTTGTCTCTGGGCATATGCTGAATTTATAGAGTTAGTGCAAACCTAAAAATAAATATGTTGTTGTCTTCCAGCCAGAGGAAGGGCGAATTATGTGATGTCAAGTATCTGGTAGTGGTTTGCCTTTACTGTGTGGTTTGTATTATTACCCATATTAGTAGGTCATAATGGGGAGAAAAATTGAGCTAATAGTGGCTTTGTTTGCATATGTTTGTCAGATGAGAAGGCTAAAATGATATGGGGAAAAGTTTTATGGTAATTGACATGTGAATATATTAACACACTACTTGGGTGTTCTTGAATCAAATTATGTATATATTATAAGTATGGGTGATCACGTACCATTTCTTAATAACATCGGTTGACATGTATTTTTTAAAATATGTATGACTAAAATAGGAGAATATTTTTATGATGCTTGATACGTCTCCAACGTATCTATAATTTACGAAGTATTCATGCCATGTTTGCAATAATTTGATATGATTTTGGTATGATTTGATTAGAACTAACCCGGACTGACGCTGTTTTCAGCAGAGCAACCGTGGTGTTGTTTTTTGTGCAGAAATAAAAGTTCTCGGAATGGGCTGAAAATTTACGAAGAATATTTTTGGAAAATATAAAAAATACTGGAGCAAAAATCTGGGCCAGGAAGTGACCGAGGAGGCCACAAGCCTAGGGCGCGCCCTCCTGGCTTGTGGGCCCCTCGAGCACTCCCCTGACGTGATTCCAACGCCAAGTCCTCCTATAAATCGAGAAACCTCCAGACATAAACCTAGATCGGAAGTTCCGCCGCCGCAAGTCTCCAGAGCCAAGAAAGATCAATCTTGGCCCTCTCCGGCACCCAGCCGGAGGGGGTCACCTTCACCGGAGACCATGGAGGAGGTGGACGGAGGGGCCATCATCGCCATGGGGGCCAAGGACCAGAGGGAGAACCTCTCCCCACACAGGGGGGAGGCCATGGAGGAGGAAGCACAAGGGGGAGACCCTCTCCCCCTCTCTCTCGGTGGTGCCGACGTGCCATCAGGGGAACCATCGCCGCGGTGGTCCACTCTTCCGCACCCCGCTGTAATCCCCTACTTGAACATGGTGCTTTATGCCACATATTATGATCCAATGATGTGCTGCCCTCCTATGATGTTTTGAGTAGATTACTTTTGTCCTTTGGGTTGATTGATGATCTAGATTGGTTTGAGTTGTATGTTTTACTTTGGTGCTGTCCTATTGTGCCTTCCGTGCCGCGCACACATGAAGGATTCCCGCTGTAGGGTGTTGCAATACGTTCATGATTTGCTTATAGTGGGTTGCTTGAGTGACAGAAGCATAAACCCGAGTAGGTGGGTTGTTGCGTATGGGATAAAGGGGACTTGATGCTTTAATGCTATGGTTGGGGTTTACCTTAATGATCTTTAGTAGTTGCGGATGCTTGCTAGAGTTCCAATCATAAGTGCATATGATCCAAGTAGAGAAAGTATGTTAGCTTATGCCTCTCCCTCATGTAAAATTGCAATAATGACTACCGATCTTGTTAACAATTGCCTAGGATAATTCCGCACACCGACCCATCATTATTCCACCCTCGCTGTTTGTAATACATTGTAATATATTCTAACTTTATGATAACAGCACCTATTTTTATACTTTAGCTCTCCGATATAATGCAAAGCTATTCTCTTCATACCCACAATGTAGTTTTATTTCTCGTTCCTAGATGGAAGCAAACGTTCGGCGTGCGTAGAGTCGTATCAGTGGCAGATAGGACTTGAGAGAATATTGATCTCACCTTTAGCTCCTTGTGGATTCGACACTCCATACTTATCACTTCCACCTTTGGAAATTGCTATGATGATTCCTTGAACTTGGGGATTATCAAGCTCTTTTCTGGCGCCGTTGTCGGGGAGCAATAGCGTGGGGTTCATATTCTCGTGTGTGCTTGTTTGCTTTCTTCACTAAGTAGATTTTGTTTTCCCTTTTTGCTTTTCTTTAGTTGTGGGTGAAACAAACAAAAAAATTAAATAATGAAAAATACAAAAAGAATTACTTGCCTCTTGCCTAAGAAGTTTTTTTTAAAAAGAGAAGTGATTGGAAAGTTGTGCATTGGAGAAGTGAGGGTCGACCTTGAACACTTGTGTTCATGCTCATGGAAACAATGTAGAATTTTTCATGGAAGTTTCTCAAAAATAATTATCCCCTTGTATATATCCTTTGTATTATAAAAATAATGTGCCAAGATTTGGTTTTAGGTTGATTAGATTGCTTGTTGGCTTTGTGCGGTGCAAAAACAGAAACTTTGACTGTAGTGCATGAATTTACATTTCTTACTGGAACGTCAAAAGTTTCTGAAATTTTTACACAGTACTTCTATACAATTTGTTTAATTTTTCCTAAATTTTCAGAATTGTTTGAGTTACAGAAGTATACGAAGTTTCCAGATTGCTACAGACTGTCCTGTTTTTGACAGATTCTGTTTTCTATGCATTGTGCTCTTATTTTGATGAATCTATGAGTAGTAACGGGGCGTATGAACCATGGTGAAGTTGGACTACAGTAGATATAATGCTAATATGAATTTGGAATGAGTTCACAACAGTACTTAAAGTAGTATTTTGCTTTATTATACTAACGGATCTCACGAGGGTTTTGTTAAGTTTTGTGTGAATGAAGTGTTCGAAGATCGAGGAGGTATTGATATGAGAAGAATACGGAGAGACAAGAGTTCAAGCTTGGGGATGTCCAAGGCACCCCAAGCAAATATTTCTAGGAGACTCAAGCATCTAAGCTTGGGGATGCCCCGGAAGGCATCCCATCTTTATTCTTCAACAATTATCGGTATAACTCGGTTTTTGTTTTGTTCACATGATATGCGTCTTTAGTGTTTTTCTATTCCTTTTATGCACCATCCTAGTATGAGTTAGTCCTTCATTGATTTATAGAATGCTTCATGCGCTTCACTTATATCTTTTGAGTATGGCTTTGTAAAATGCTCTTTGTGCTTCACTTAAATCTTTTTGAGTATGGCTTTATAGAATGCTTCGTGTGCTTCACTTATATATTTTGAGCCTGGCTATTGGTTAATCCTCATTAATTGTAGAATGCTCTATGAACTTCACTTATATCTTTTAGAGTATGAATAAAAGTTCCATCGGAATTGGGCTTGGTAGTGTATCAATGTCATGCCTAGCTAGAAAAGCTTTAAAGAAAAGCGCTTGTTGGGAGACAACCCAATATTTACCCCTACTGTTTTTGTGTGTCCACATGATTAAGCTACTGTATAATCATGTTTTATGGCTTTTGTTTCAATAAAGTGCCAAGTAAAGCCTTTGGGATAGTGTGGATGATAGTTGACTTGATTCTGTGCAAAAACAGAAACTTTTGCTCTCAGTCCAGGAATTTTGTAAATTCACTGGAACGTGCTTTTGATCTGAATTTTTTACACATGATTGATATACAAATTGCCTAGGTTGTCCTACTTTTTCAGAATATTTCGAGACAGGGAAGTATGGTTACACTACAGATCTTCACAGACTGTTCTGTTTTCGACAGATTCTGTTTTGCATGCACAGTTTGCTTGTTTTAGTGTTCCCATAGCTTATATTCATTGATATAAATTATGGGAATGATAGAATACAGTAGATATCATGTGGCAACAATTGTGAATCTTGTCTTGACAGTACCTAAGTGAATGATCTATATTTATTACACTAATCCTTCTCACGAAGTTCCGTTATGTTTTGTGTGATTGAAGTTTTCAAGTTTTGGGTGAGACACCGATATGAGGAGAATAAGGAGTGAAAAGAACCTAAGCTTGGGGATTCCCACGGCACCCCCAAGGTAATATCCAAGGAAGACTCAAGTGCCTAAGCTTGGGGATGCCCCGGAAGGCATCCCCTCTTTCGTCTTCAACACTATCGGTATATCTTACTTGGAACTATATTTTTATTCGTCACATAATATGTGCTTTTCTTGGAGTGTCATTTTATTTTCTTGTTCTCTGTTAGGTGTTATTTATAATCTTGTTTTGTCAATAAAAAGTTCCAAGAATTGCCTTAGGATGCTTGTATTGCATGTTCGATGTGTGCTGTGTAAAAAACAGAAACTTTTGCTGTAGTGTTTGAATTTTCATATTTTACTGGAACGTGGAAAGTTTCTGAAATTTTTACACAGTATTGTCATATAAATTCCTTAGCATGTCCTAAATTTTCATAATTTTTTTGAGTTATGGAAGTACACTGTTTTCATAAATTGCTACAGACTGTTCGGTTGGGACAGATTGCTGTCATAGTTTTGTTATCTACTTATCCTAAAGTTTCCATAGCCTATATTGGTAGATATAAATTGTGGAGATGATAGTATACAGTAACTAATGTTTAAAAATTATTATGCAACTTGTCTTGGCAGTACATAAAGAGTTGATTTATTATTATGTGTACTAACCTATCTCACGAGTCCTTTTCAAGTTTTGTGTGGAAGATGTTTTTGAGAATAGGTGAAACCGGGATATGAGAGGATTGAACAAGATACAAAAGCTCAAGCTTGGGGATGCCCAAGGCACCCCAAGTAAATATTTCAAGAACTCTCAAGCATCTAAGCTTGGGGATGCTACGCATCTCACCTCTCTTCATCAACTATCGGTTAGCCTATGTTGAGCCTAAGTTTTTATTCGTTCACATGATGCGTGCTATTCTTGGAGTGCTATTTTTTTTCTCTTTTGCTTGCTGTATGAATAGATGTCGGCGTACGACACCTATGGGATCGCGAGGATCCCTTTACGGTTCGGCAGGGAGAAAGGCTTGCACAAAGAGCAGATCCAACGATCAACACGAGGGATTTTTAGCCAGGTTCGGGCCGCTGAGAAGCGTAAAACCCTACTCCTGCTTTGGTTGTATTAGATGTGTTTAATACCAAGCGCAAGGAGCGCTTGCAATGAACAATACGTTCGAGCAGCAGCTACGCATGCAGAATGGGCCAGAAGGTCCTCCCCCCTGTAGCTACGCCTTGGGCCTCCTTTTATACGTTCGAAGGGGTCACCAACAGTGGCGTACAGTACATACATGAGGTGTAAAGTTGCTACAGTGTTATCATACCTAATACCGATGACTTAGGACAAACGCATTAAATGCTCCGTTGAGGTGTCCCTTAGCTTCTTGGGGACAGGAAAAGAGCCCATCCCATCAGCACCGCTTAACCCCCCTCCGCCGTTAGCGCCTGACATGTTACCAGGAGGACAACAGCTAAAAGACAAGCTAGTCGCAGCACTGGAGCGGTGACAGGGTGGCGAAGTCTTGCCGGGTGCGATTCTTGCCGGGGCTCTGCAGGCCAGCCCGGCAAGATCTTGCCGGGCGCCCAGCCTTTGGTCTTCTGTCTTCTGATTATTCACTTGAACGTTTTCTTGATATTCTTGTACTTGTATCCATCTGTCCCCCGGCAGGTCTTGCCGCTGGTATGGCTACAACCGTCCATGCACAAGTATGGGGTACTAAAGGACCCAAACTTTAGTACACCGACAGGAGCCCCCGGGCCTAGGCCATACACGGGTGCGAGGCGTTGTTGGACTAGGCCCAAACAGTGCACGGGCACGCGTGGTAGGAGTTAACTACTGTAATCATTCCGTTTACTGCGCCCCTCACGACGCCCATTGAATGTGGGACGTGGGATACGTGCGCGGAGCGGCCGTTACAACAGCGCGCTCGCAAAAGCGTTTTGATATTGACTAGTAAAGAGGCAACCTCGCGTCTTCCCCTTAAAAGGGAATCCGCAGAGGCGCTGCTCATTTACCTTCTGTCCTTTCCAATTTGGGAACCGCCGTCGTCTCCTTCCTCGAGCCCGAAACAGAGCCCCTCCCATTCATCCGCCGCCTCCACGCCCTCTCCATCCTCGGCCTCTGCTCTCACAGCCGCCATGCTGCCCAAGACGAGCAAGGGCAAGGGGGTGAAAGCCGCCGTCACGGAGAGCGAACTGGTGAAGATGCGGAGGAAGCACGCTGTCTTCTCCCCGGTGCTCGATGCGGGCGCCCTGAGGGAGCGATACCAGTGCATGTGGGCGAAGGAGACGAAGGCTCACCCTGCTACGCGCGTGAGTCCAGGTTCCTCCAAGGGTGGCCCAGATAAATTCCACTTCTTTGCCGATTATTTTTACTGCGGGCTCTGTCCTCTGTTTTCTGATTTCTTCGTCGACATCATGTACACATACGGCTTCCAACTCTTGGATTTTACGCCGAATGCCGTGACATGCATGTCAACCTTTGCTCATCTTTGCGAAAATTTTGCCGGAGTAGTCCCTAGCACAGCCCTCTTCCGCCACTACTTCATTCCCCGCATCCAAAAGGGAGATGCCCTTTCTGGTTCTATCGCCTGGATTCCAAGGGCATGGAACAAGGAGATATACCCAGACGGGGTTTACCGCGAGAAGTGGGAAGAATGGCGAGCCAAGTGGGCTGGATTCAGGAGACAGACCCTCAGCCCTTCTGTTCGCTTCGACAAACAAAAATGGTACGCGGTACTGATTGGAGCGCCTTCGATCGTCAAGATGAGAAGCTCACAATTGCAGTTACCAGAATCCACCGCCTCAAAGCTGTCGGGCTCTCAATAGAGATGGTTGGCGTTGATTTCCTTCGCCGGCGCATCGCGCCTCTGCAGAACAAGGGGAGACCAGCCTGGGAGTTCCGGAATGCGGTAGATATCATGAGGTTGTGCCCTGGATTGAACAACAACTTGACGGTCATGCAACACACGGCTCTCTGCCAAAAGCTGTTCAGATCTGACGCGAATTACAAGTTGTCGGCTGGCGTAATTCCCTTGTGCAACAACTCCGCCCTGGCCTCAATCATAGCCATGATGCCGGTGTGTAATGCTCACGGCCTTGACGGAACTTGGGAAGAGCCATCCGCAGAGCAGACACAAGAATTCTTTGATAGCCTGTCGGAGAGGGCCATCCGAGCAGAAACGAACCTCATCCGCCCCACTACTGAGTAAGAAGTGGCGTATATCGCCAGTAGGGTGGAAGAGGCAAATCTTGCCGAGGAGGCCGGCAGCGCTGGCTTCACGGAAGAGGAAGCCAGTGAAGGAGACGTGATGTCAGAGGAAAAACTTGCCGGGCAGGGCGAGGTTGCCGGGGAGCAGAGCGGCACATCTGCCGGGGGCCCTTCTGTCGAAGATACAGCTAAGGAGCAGCTGCATGAGGAGCCCCCAGCTCCCGAGCAGAAGAAGAAGCGTGTTCTTCGGAAGGCCACCTCTGTTGCTTCAATGTACCAACCTTCTGCCTCTGCCGCAGCCAAGCGACCCAGGACCACTCCTTCACCTCCTCGCACGGACACCGTGGCGGAAGTCAACTTCGACCCCTCCGCCTTTAGCTCGGAAGGAGAAGAGGAAGAGTAAGGGTCCACTTGCGTCTTTCATCTTCTGGATTTCTGGTTTTGCTTAACTGATTTGTCTTGCCTTGGCCTGTTCCCGCAGAGATACGGAAACGTTGGCGCGAAAGAAGGCGAAGAGGGCGAAGACTTCGACGAGAGATGAGCCATCGGCAAGCACCACAGGTGCGCCAGAGTCGTCCACCATCAGCCCAGAGTCAAGCCCTCAACGCAGCCCCCGACGCAGCCCCCAGCGTGAGTTCACTACTCACTTTCCGCTGGCAAGTGTCGAGGTGTGTATCTTCTCTGCTGACATCACCGGGCTTGTAGGGGGGAGCGGCAACAAGGAGCATCATCAGAAGCCACTCCTAACATGCCCCCTCCATCAACCACATTGCCCAGAGACGGATCTTCGGCAAAGGCTTCCTCTAGTGAGCTATATCGCGATGAAGAGGAGCCGGCAAGCGCGGGCTCTGGTGGTCCTACTTCGGCAAGTGGTGTTGCCGGGAAAGGATAAGCCACCTCTCAATAGCTCGACACAGAACCGTTTGCATCAGAATACTTGTCATTCTGTCTTTCTTTTTGTTTTCTTGAACTTCCACCTCAGCCTTATTTTATTTGTTTCCTTGGCCTTTAGATCTTCCCTCGACGGAACACATGGATGTTGATGCTGTTATCAAGGAGACCGCCAGGGATGCTGCCGCCGAGGCCGACAGAATCGCCGCTGACGAGGCCGCCAAGAATGTTGCCGTCGAGGCTGCCAAGGATGCTGCTGCCGAGGCTGCCAAGGATGCTGCTGCCGAGGCTGCCAAGGATGCTGCTGCCGAGGCCGCCAAGGAGTCTGCTGAGAGGGCCGGCAAGGAGTCCGGTGACCATACTGACGGCATTCCTGCCGCAGGAGCGCCAGGCGCTACACCAGCCACGGAGCCACCAGTTGCCGGTGAGACGGCTGTTGAGGACCAGCCGTCCACATCCGAAGCCCCCTCTTCAAGAAAATACCTCAAGGTCGGCGACAACCTGTTCGTCAGCATACCAGGAATGGCAAGCATTGGGGTGCCAACTGAAGGAGAAATCTTTGACGAAGACGTCATCGCCACTGCTGGGCTCGAGATTGTCGACGAGCCACGCACCAGCAGCAGCAAATCTGAAGAAGAAAAGCTCCTCCAGACCATGAGCAACAACTTTCAGAAGCTCCAAGCGCTTCACCGCGCCCGGAAGGAGAAGCTAGACTCCAGGGCAACAGTTGTCGAAGCAGCGGAACTGGATCTCCAGAAGCGCGTCGAGGAAACGCAAACCTGGTATGCTTAGGCCTTTCAGGAGCTGAGGGCGAGTCAAGAGCAGCTGAGTCAAAGCTGGAACGAGCTCCTTATGAAGCAGTCTGATGTTGAGAAGGCACAAGAGGAGGCCAAACAACAGGCCGCTGCAGATGAAGCTCGCCTAACAGAGCGCCACGTCGGACTTGACGCCTATGAATAAGACCTTACCGCTCGCGAGAAGGCGCTTGCCGACAAGCTTCACGGCAAGGATGAAGAAATCGAAAAGCTTGTCGCGCAGCGGACCCAAGAGCTGGAGCAGAAACACAATGAAGCACTTGAAGCTCTGGTCACAGACCACGCCGGCAAGCTGAAGGAAGCCGTCAATGCTACCGAAGCTGCAGAGGCCGCCAAGAACGAGCTTGACAATAAAGTGAAGAGGCTGGAGGTGGACTGTGAGGATCACGGCAAGAAGATCTCGATGCTCAAAGAAGAAAGAGAGAAGGCTCTCTATAGCTTGGCGGAGATACAAATTGCCATGTCCGACAAGATCAAGCAGCTCTCCTTAGCCAATGACTCTATCGCCGATCTGAAACTGAAGCTGACCACACTGAAGGAGACTCTTGAGGTCGTGGAGGCTCGCGAGAAGGCCCTGATCAAAGATCTCCGGAATGAAAAGGACCTGCTCAAGAGTGCCGCTGTCACCCATAACGACTATGTGGCAGGTGCGCAGATCTGCACTAAGCGCCTTATCGACGTCGCGGAGAGGCTTGCAGCACAACTGTCCACCATGGGCCTGCAAGGCTTCAACTATTCTTCCGATGATAGGGTGTCTACGAGCGCCAAGTTGACCATGTTCTTCGAGGGCATGGTTCATGCTCTGAAGCTGCTCCATTCTGATCGAGCGACCCATCTGGCCAACGAATCCCGCAAACTCTGCCGGGCCGTCCTCCTCAAGGTGCTCACCAAGGTGGCGTACAAGAACCCCGACATCAACCTCACCAACGTTCTTGATCGCTTGCCGAAGGATGCGGACCTCAAGGCACTTGAAGAACTTGTCGCGCCCATCGTCGACAAGGTGGGCCAAGTCAAGAGGATCGAAGGCCAACGCAGGGACTAGTTGCTTCATTTCTCGTTGTCGCCACCATTCCATGCCAAAGACAATTTTTCCTTATGTTAGAATCGCGGCAACTATTGATGTAATATAACTTGCTATGCTCTAGATGAATGTATGCTATTCCCCTTGTCTGATTTCTTTATGTATGGTATACGTCCTACGCTTTATTGGAAACTTGCCGGCGCGCGCACCCTTGACACGAGCGCTAGGGGCGGGACTTTAGCAGCCTGCTGGAGGTGCCGCTACCGGCAAGAAACCTTGGCCTGTTCAGTGCAGCCACTTAAACTGTTGAGCGGACTCGAAACAGAGTAAGGGCGCAACCGATCATGACAAGGTTCCTTCGCGTGCAGGTTTTCCATACAAAAGTCGAAATCATTCAAGGAGAATAACCTTACAAAACAAAAATTTGTTTAAAGTTTCTGCAACTTAGCTTTTCATTGCTGTAGTTCTTCCGGCAAGATGTCAACCTTGAACGTCGCCTGTCAGTATCCATACCATCATTCCCCCCCCGGCAAACTTGCATGCGAGGGAACCTTCTGTCCTTTGAGAAAAAGAAAGAAGAGAAAATAGAGATATGGAACCTTGGCGGTTCGTTAGTACTTGCTGGGAATAAGCGTAATACAATATCTCAGACGAACATGCATATAAGTAAACGTGAAAATCGATAAGAATTGTAAAACACTTAATCTTATTCAACTATGCACAGGGTCTGCGCCTGTCTTTGTACAAAGGATTACATGCCTTGGCGGCAAGACTCGTACAAAAGGTGGTTGCCGGGAGACCCGGCAACTGCGCCTTATGGATAGAACTTACGAAGATGTTCGATATTCCACGAGTTACTCACTGGTACGCCATCTTCGGTCTCTAGGCGGACTGCCAGGCCTGGTGACTCGTACTACCCGATAAGGGCCTTCCCACTTTGGCGTCAACTTGTTGGAATTCTTGGCCGACTGAACGCGCCGAAGAACAAGGTCGCCTTCCTCAAGACTTCGGGCATGAACCTTGCGGCTATGGTAGTGGCACAAGGCTTGTTGGTAGCGTGTAGCTCGCACAGCAGCCTGAAGACAATCTTCCTCAAGGAGCGTAACGTCATCTTGCCGCAACTGCTCTTGCTCAAGCTCATCATAAGCAAGCACTCGAGGTGACCCGTATGTGAGTTCCGTGGGGAGAACTGCTTCCGCCCCGTATACTAGGGAGAAGGGTGTCTGGCCGGTGGCTCGATTTGGTGTCGTTCTGATTGACCAAAGAACTGCCGGCAGCTCATCAATCCAGCGTCTTCCGCACTTGCGCAGCTTGTCGAAAGTTCTTGTCTTAAGGCCTCGCAACACCTCAGCATCTGCCCTTTCCGCCTGGCCGTTGCTCCTTGGATGAGCAACAGAAGCAAAACAGATCTTGCCGCCAAGGTCTTGGACGTACTGCATGAAGGTGTGGCTCGTGAACTGTGTGCCGTTGTCGGTGATGATCCTGTTTGGTACACCAAAATGGCAAACCAGTCCTTTGAAGAACTTGACGGCTGATTGTGCTGTCACCTTCCTCACTGCTTCCACTTCCAGCCACTTCGTGAACTTGTCGATTGCGACGTACAAGTACTCGAAGCCCCCGACAGCACGGGGGAAAGGGCCCAGAATGTCGAGCCCCCAGACCGAAAATGGCCAGGAGAGAGGGATTGTCTGAAGAGCTTGAGCCGGTTGATGCAATTTATTTGAATGGAGCTGGCACGCTTCACACTTGGTTACTAGTGCAGTTGCATCCTGGAGAGCAGTGGGCCAAAAGAAACCTTGCCGGAGTGCCTTACCAACAAGTGCTCTTGATCCTATGTGAGAGCCACATATGCCTCCATGTATCTCCGCCAACAGCTCCAGTCCATCCTCCCGAGGAATACACTTCAATTTCACACCGTTCGGTCTCTTTCTGTACAGGACGTTGTCCACAAACTGGTACATATTAGACCGATGGGCTACTTTCTCCGCCTCTTCCTGTGTTCGGGGAGTTCCCCTGTCTGAAGGAAATGGACGATGTGTTGTGCCCATGCTGGAGCCTGGGGCTCGACAATAAGGACTAAAGGCATATCTTCTGCCGCGGGAGCGTTTGTCTCTACAGCAAAGGCTCGAGGCCTTGCCGGAGCCTGTTGCTCCCCGGCAAGCTCGGCGGGAGCGTTTGTCTCTACGGCAAGAGCCTGAGGCTCCACCGGAGCCTGTCGCTCACCGGCAAGCTTGATGTCGTTCCTGGCAACTTCTTTGCCAGCGGCTTCAGGGAGCTCTGCCGGAAAATACTTGCCGGAACTCAACTTCCTCCTTTTTTCTTGTCCCATCAATGGTGTTATGGATGGTTGAGTCAATCGGAGCACAAAAGTTCCTGGTTCCACAGGCAACTTAAGGGCATCGCACTTTGACAGGCCATCTGCAACGCTATTTTCCGCACGAGGAACGTGCACCATTTGCAGACCGTCAAAACGCTCTTCCAATTTCCTCACCTCATCAACATAAGCTTCCATTAATGGACTCTGATAATCTTTGTTGACTTGCTTGACGACAAGCTGTGAATCACCTCTGATGACGAGCTTCTTAATTCCAAGGTTCGCCGCGATCCTGAGACCGGCAAGCAGCCCTTCATATTCTGCAGTGTTGTTTGTCGATCTCTCCTAGGGAAAGTGCATCTGAATCACGTATTTGAGGTGCTCTCCGGTGGGTGCGACAAGCAGCACGCCAGCACCAGCGCCTTGCAGCGAGAAAGCCCTATCAAAATACATAATCCACTCTTGATTCGTTTCCTTGCCGGGGAGAGTTGTCTCCGGAATCTCTTCATCTGGCGTTGGGGTCCATTCCGCAATGAACTCCGCCAAAACTCTGCTCTGAATAGTTGAAGTACTTTCAAACTTGAGACCAAAACTTGACAGTTCCAAAGCCCACTCCACAATCCTGCCGGTTGCATCTGGATTCCGCAAGATCCGCTGCAACGGAAAGCGAGTGACGACGGTGATCTCATGTGCTTGAAAGTAATGGCGCAGCTTCCTCGAGGCCATAAGGAAGCCGAAGAGCAACTTCTACATGCCAGAATATCTTGACCTAGCCCCCTGCAAAAGGGAGCTGACAAAATAAACTAGGCGCTGCACCATCTTCTTCTTCTGTGTTGCTTCATTTGCCTGCGCAGATCCTACTTGATTAGCACCAGACTCTGCCGGGGAAGATCCCAGCTCGTCGCTTGGCGGTCTTTCCACTGCAGTTGCTTCTTCGTCAACTTCTCTCTATGCCACTAACGCAGCACTCACCACTTGATTCGTTGCCGCTAGATATAGCAGCAACGGCTCTTGTGGTTTTGGCGCGACTAGTACTGGCGGAGAGGAGAGGTACCTTTTCAAATCCTGCAGCGCTGCCTCCGCTTCCAGAGTCCCCTTCATTGGACCTGCCTTCTTCAAAATTTTGAAAAAGGGCAGGGCACGCTCAGCGGACTTGGAAATGAACCTGCTTAGACCAGCAACGCAGCCGGCAAGTCAACGCACATCCTTGACACGTCTTGGTGCTTCAATCTGCTCAATTGCCTTGATCTTGTCGGGATTTGCTTCGATTCCACATTGAGATACAAAGAACCCGAGAAGCTTGCCAGACGGAACGCCAAACACACACTTCTCAGGATTGAGCTTCAAATTGATCTTGCGCAGATTTGCAAATGTCTCTTCCAAATCTTGTATGAGCGTCACCTTGTCCTTGGTTTTGATCACTATGTCATCCATGTAAGCTTCCATATTTCTATGTAGCTGGGGCTCAAAACCAATCTGAACCGCTCTTGCAAATGTCGAACCAGCACTTTTCAACCCGAAAGGCATACGTAAGAAGCAATACGTACCACATGGGGTGATAAATGTGGTTTTCTCTTCGTGTTCCTTTGCCATGAAGATCTGATGATATCCTGAATAGGCGTCAAGAAATGAAAGCAAGTCGCAGCCCGCAGTGGAGTCCACAATCTGGTCAATGCGCGGTAAGGAAAAAGGATCTTTTGGACAGGCTTTATTGATATCTGTATAATCAATGCACAGCCTCCATTTTCCATTCGCCTTGCGCACTACAACTGGATTGGCCAACCATGTTGGATGGAGCACTCCTCTAACCAAACCTGCCGCTTCCAAGTTCTTGATTTCCTCGGGAATAAATTGTTGCCGCTCCAAAGCTTGCTTCCTAACCTTCTGCTTGACGGGCTGTGCGTGAGGGCAGACAGCAAGGTGGTGCTCAATTACTTCCCTAGGAACACCGGGGATATCAGATGGTTGCCATGCAAACACATCGATATTCGCCCGCAGGAAAGCAATGAGCGCGCTTTCCTATTTGTCATCGAGGGTGGAACTTATGGTGAAAGTTCCTCCCGTACCATCCTCCTTGGCGTGCACCTTCTTACTTTCTGGTGGAGTTGCCTTGGACTTCTTGCTCTTGCCGGTGGAGCTCTTTGGCACATCCTCAACAGGAGTGCAGCACTCCGAGGAGGTGCGCTTGCCGGAGTGTGTGTGAGAGGTCTTGCCGGTCTTATTCCCCCCGAGAGCTTCAGCGGCAGGAGCAAGTGCTTTGGCGACAGATGCTACAACTGCCTCCCGATAGAGTTGATCGGTGCAGATAAGCGCATCCTTCTTGTCGGAGTTGATAGTGATGACGCTCATCGGCCCGGGCATCTTCAATGTATTATAGGCATAGTGCGATGCCGCCATGAACTTGGCCAGCGCTGGTTGGCCAAGGATCCCATTATATGGCAATGGAATCTTGGCGATGTCGAAAACAATCTTCTCTGTCCTGAAGTTCAGGTCACAACCGAATGTTACTGGTAGTGTGATCTTACCCTTGGTGGCTCCTTCCTGGATTGACCCCTTGAAACGTGCCCGTCTACTCGAGATCTTCATCAGGAATTTGCAACCTTTTGAACGCGTCGGGTGAGATCAAGTTCAAACCGGCCCCACCGTCAACTAACATTTTTGTCACTTTGAGGTTGCGTATCGTTGGTGAAACCAACAATGGCAGACACCCGACCGCAGTCGTGCGATCAGGGTGATCCTCAGCGTCAAAAATGATAGGCGTGTTGGACCATTTCAACGGTTTCCAGGCACCGAAAGATGGCTCTGTTGCATTAATCTCGCGCGCCCACTGTTTAAGCCGGCGGTGAGAAGAAGGCAACGAGGCGCCCCCGTCAATGCACATCATGTCTGTAGCTTTCTGAAATTCCTGCTCGCTGGACTCGTCGTCCTATTCGTTGTCATCGTCACCCCCCTCTTGCTTGTCGCGGCCTCGAGCGGGCCTCTCCTTCTGTTGCTTGGCCTTGCCGCGGCGACCTCCTCGGCCACCACGTTTCTTGCCGGACCACTCCGCACCATCCTGGCCCTTCTCCTTATCTCGCCTTTCATACTCACCTTTCTGCTTCTCGACAAGCTGCTCAACTTACCGGCAGTTCTGGAGATCATGACCCTTGGTGCGATGGATCTTGCAGTACTGCTTGTCGGAGCCCTCCGGCTTGTCGGCAGCCGCTAAGGCCTGACAGGAGGCGCACCCGGCAACATCCTTGCCGGGGCCATCAACCTTGGCCTTCTTGGCGGTGTCGGGGTTGCCGGATCCCTCGACGGCAAGCACGGCCTTGCCCTTGCGCTTCCTGTTATGCCGCCGACCTTTCTTTGCGGTGGCGGCAGCGTCTTCGTCTTCAGAGTCGATTCCTGCGCCGGCATCCTCGCCGGGGAATCTCCTCCCTTCTTCAGCTCGAGCACACTTATCAGCCAGAGCATAGAGCTCGGCAACATCCCTGACCTTGTTCATCGCCAGCTCTTCGCGCATCCTGCGGTTGCGCACGTTCTGATGGAACGCGCTTACAACAGCGGCAGGATGAATGTCTGGAATGTTGTGATGTACTCGGCTGAATCTCTGTATGTACTTGCGCAAAGTTTCACCTTCTTTCTGGGGGATGAGATGCAAATCACTTTCCTGGCCAGGAGCTTGGTGGCCTCCGGTAAAGGCGCCAACAAACTCATGGCACAGATCTGCCCAGGAAGAAATAGAATTCTCCCGCAGATGCATCATCCATGACCTGTCGTTGGGCTTAAGTACCAACGGGAAGTAATTGGCGAGTATCTTGTCGTCGCGAGCCCCGGCAGCCTCCACCGCAATGGTGTAGATGCTCAAGAACTCCGACGGGTGAGTCTTGCCGTCGTACTTCTCCGGGACCTCTGGTTTGAACGTGCGGGAATTGGGCCACTGGACTCATCGCAGCTCACGGGTAAAGGCTGGACAACCCACCTCATAAGGTAGGTCATCATAATACCCTGGCGCAGGCTTGTCTACAGTGGGTCCTGCGCACTTATCAGATTGATGGCGCGCTTCCCGCCACCGCTCGATAGTAGTCCGAGCGTCTTCTTTGCTTCGTTCCCGAAGAACTTGACGTTGATCGCGGCAGATCCGCAGATCAGATGACGCTGTTGAGTTGTCATCACAGGCGTCGGTCCGTCGAGTCGGCGACCGCTGTTGCCGCCGTGGAGGAGAGTGTGCCGTGGTCGTACCGCCTCCAATCTTTTCACCATGGGAGCGCGCCGGCTCGATGGACTACCACCGTGAAGGCTCCGCCTGCTGCGGCCTATCATCATTAGCGAGGCCGACGAGGCTCTGAATAGCAGCTCTCCACTCTTCGAGCTTGTCCGCAGCTGGAGGAAAATTCAGGAGCAGCTGTGCTCGCGCCAGTGCTTCTGCTGGTGTAGGGGCGGCGAAAGGTGCGAGGAACGCGAGGTGCTCTGACTCCTAACCGTGTTAGAAGGAGATCCATCGCGATCCCGCGACCGCGCGCCACTTCCACTAGCATGTTGGCGTGCATGCTGGTCCCGCGCATCTCGAGGGTGATGCTCAGGAGATTTTCCGTGGGGACGCTTGGAACCACCAACGTCACGGCGCTGTTCATCGCGCGCGACCTGAGAAGGCCGCGGCGCATGCGCCGGCGTGGGTGTCTTAGAAGGCGCCCTTCCGTCCCTGGAGTTCGCTACACCGCCAGTTGGGAGCACAGCTCCGTCCTTTGATCTAGTGGCGCGAACGACGCCACTCGCCTGGATATGATCACCAGAACACCGTGGAAGCTCAGGATCTCCGCCTCCTCCGCCTACGTCCACACCGTCGCCCGTCTGTGTAACCACAGGCGCACTGGACGCGGATGGACCAACTGCCGTAAAACCCTTCTTCTTGGGAGACATGGTGATGAAGATGATGAAGAAACTGGTGCGCTGATTGCTAGATCTGGTTCACGCAACCTCTCCCCCTACCTGGCGCGCCAAAGATGTCGGCGTACGACACCTATGGGATCGCGAGAATCCCTTTACGGTTCGGCAGGGAGAAAGGCTTGCACAAAGAGCAGATCCAGCGATCAACACGAGGGATTTTTACCCAGGTTCGGGCCGCTGAGAAGCGTAAAACCCTACTCTGCTTTGGTTGTATTAGATGTGTTTAACCCCAAGCTCAAGGAGCGCTTGCATTGAACAGTACGTTCGAGCAGCAGCTACGCATGCAGAATGGGCCAGAAGGTCCTCCCCCTTGTAGCTACGCCTTGGGCCTCCTTTTATACGTTCGAAGGGGTCACCAACAGTGGCGTACAGTACATACATGGGGTGTAAAGCTACTACAGTGTTATCATACCTAATACTGACGACTTAGGACAAACACATTAAATGCTCCGTTGAGGTGTCCCTTAGCTTCTTGGGGACAGGAAAAGAGCCCGTCCCATCAGCACCGCTTAACCCCCCTCCGCCGTTAGCGCCTGACACGTTACCAGGAGGACAACAGCTAAAAGACAAGCTGGTCGCTGCACTGGAGCGGTGACAGGGTGGCGAAGTCTTGCCGGGTGCGAGTCTTGCCGGGGCTCTGCAGGCCAGCCCGGCAAGATCTTGCCGGGCTCCCAGCCTTCGGTCTTCTGTCTTCTGATTATTGACTTGAACGTTTTCTTGATATTCTTGTACTTGTATCTATCTATCCCCCGGCAGGCCTTGCTGCTGGTATGGCTACAACCGTCCGTGCACAAGTATGGGGTACTAAAGGACCCAAACTTTAGTACACCGACAATAAAATCATTGGATCTGAAATTTTGAATGAGAGAGAGTCCTCACATGGTTATTTAACTACTTGACTACGCATTGATCTTCACTTATATCTGTTTGGAGTAGTTTGTTATTCACTCTCGTGCTTCACTTATATCCTATGAGTAAATGGTCGAATGAATTGAATTTCATGAATCTGAAATTAAATATGCTTCACGTACTTATCCCATGGGGAGTAATGACTTCACACATAATAAGTATAGATGGTAAAATTTATTGAAAGTTAGCAAACACCGCATTGGTTACTTGAACAATTCATGAAAGAATATTGAAGGAAGAGAGATTGCGCATATAAATATACTATCTTGGACATCTTCTATGATTGTGAGCTCATTAATTATTTTCAAACTCGAGCAAATTAGTTGAAATTGGACAAGGAAGACAACTTAATGAGTTATGTTTGGTTATATTTGTATAGAAGTTATATTGTTATGGATCCTCCAACATGTGGTGCTTGCTTCCACCTCATACTAGCCAAAACTTCTGCACCATGTAGAAATACTATTTGTGCATCCAAACACCCTTAAACCAGTTTTGCCATGAGAGTCCACTATACCTACCTATGGATTGAGTAAGATCCTTCAAGTAAGTTGTCATCGGTGCAAAAAGCAATAAAAATTGCTCCTAAATGTGTATGATCTTTTATTGTGAGGGAAAATAAGCGTTGTACAAATTTGTGATGGTAATGAAATAAAAGCGACGGACTGCATAATAAAGGTTGCTATCACAAAGGGCAATACAACGTGACGTTCCTTTGCATTAAAGGTTTGCACATCCAAAAATAAAAAGCGCATGACAACCTCTGCTTCCCTCTGCGAAGGGTCTATCTTTTACTTTCTAGTACTTACCTTTATGCAAGAGTCATGGTGATCTTCACCACTTCCTATATTTTGTCTTTTTCTCTTGGCAAGCGTAATGTGTTGGGGAATGATCTAGACATATATATCCACACAAATATATATGATCATGAATTATAATTGTTGATAATTATCTATATGATAAATAAGTTGGGAGGCGAAACATCAAGCCCCTATCTTTCTCTGTGTTCGATGGATGCTATTTGTTCTAAAAATATGCTTTGAGTGTCAATAATCATGGAAGACTATATGATAGTTGTGTATGTGGAATTTGCTAAATCAAAGCTCTTACATAGACCCTTCCTGAAAATAAGATGAATTGCAATTGTTTGATGACTAGGAATATGGTTTGTTAGTTTTCAAGAAACTTTTTGGTCTATACTTTAACATGTGAATAGCTTGTTACTTGATCATGAGAAGTTTTATGAGATGAGCTACTGTTTATGGTTTACATTGATGCTAGAAAAAGCGATTGGAATTATCATTGATTAAACTTGTGCACTTGCTAGCATTCACACTTCATAAATTATTTGTTTTATCATTTACCTACTCGAGGACGAGCAGGAATTAAGCTTGGGGATGCTGATACGTCTCCAACGTATCTATAATTTACGAAGTATTCATGCCATGTTTGCAATAATTTTATATGATTTTGGTATGATTTGATTAGAACTAACCCGGACTGATGCTGTTTTCAGCAGAGCTACCGTGGTGTTGTTTTTTGTGCAGAAATAAAAGTTCTCGGAATGGGCTGAAAATTTACGGAGAATATTTTTGGAAAATATAAAAAACACTGGAGCAAAAAGCTGAGCCAGGAAGTGACCGAGGAGGCCACAAGCCTGGGGGGCGCGCCCCACCTAGGGCGCGCCCCCTGACTTGTGGGCCCCTCGAGCACTCCCCTGACGTGATTCCAACGCCAAGTCCTCCTATAAATCGAGAAACCTCCAGAAATAAACCTAGATCGGAAGTTCCGGCGCCGCAAGTCTCCAGAGCCACGAAAGATCAATCTTGGCCCTCTCCGGCACCCAGCCGGAGGGGGTCACCTTCATCGGAGACCATGGAGGAGGTGGACGGAGGGGCCATCATCGCCATGGAGGCCAAGGACCAGAGGGACAACCTCTCCCTAGTCAGGGGGAGGCCATGGAGTAGGAAGCACAAGGGGGAGACCCTCTCCCCCTCTCTCTCGGTGGTGCCGGAGTGCCATCGGGGGAACCATGGCCGCGGTGATCGTCTTCATCAACATCACCTTCTTCATCACCGTCCTCATGTCTTTTCAGTGGTCCACTCTTCCGCACCCCGTTGTAATGCCTATTTGAACATGGTGCTTTATGCTACATATTATGATCCAATGATGTGTTGCCCTCCTATGATGTTTTGAGTAGATTACTTTTGTCCTTTGGGTTGATTGATGATCTTGATTGGTTTGAGTTGTATGTTTTACTTTGGTGCTGTCCTATTGTGCCTTCCGTGCCGCGCACACGTGAAGGATTCCCACTGTAGGGTGTTGCAATACGTTCATGATTCGCTTATAGTGGTTTGCTTGAGTGACAGAAGCATAAACCCGAGTAGGTGGGTTGTTGCCTATGGGATAAAGGGGAATTGATGCTTTAATGCTATGGTTGGTGTTTACCTTAATGATCTTTAGTAGTTGCGGATGCTTGCTAGAGTTCCAATCATAAGTGCATATGATCCAAGTAGAGAAAGTATGTTAGCTTATGCCTCTCCCTCATGTAAAATTGCAATAATGACTACCGATCTTGTTAACAATTGCCTAGGATAATTCCGCACACCGACCCATCATTATTCCACCCTCGCTGTTTGTAATACATTGTAATATATTCTAACTTTATGATAACAGCACCTATTTTTATATTTTAGCTCTCCGATATCATGCAAAGCTATTCTCTTCATACCCACAACGTAGTTTTATTTCTCGTTCCTAGTTGGAAGCAAACGTTCGGCGTGCGTAGAGTCGTATCAGTGGCAGATAGGACTTGAGAGAATATTGATCTTACCTTTAGCTCCTTGTGGGTTCGACACTCCATACTTATCACTTCCACCTTTGGAAATTGCTACGATGATTCCTTGCACTTGGGGATTATCAATGCTCCTCATCTTGTATTAGATAAGTTAGAACTGTGCTGCAATTATGAAACTGAAGAGGTTTGGCTGAATTTTGTCTCTCTCCCGTTTTCAGCTTCTTTAGTTTGTGTTCTAAATTGCCAATGATATGTGGTTCACACCATATGCAGGTTCTTAGTTGGTAGGTAGCACATACACATTTGTGCCATCTAGCTACTCTAGGTAGCACCGCCTCCATCCCAGAATATAGTGCAGATTATATTTTTTTAGAAGTTAAACTATGTGCACTATCTTCTCTATGGTTTCAGAGTTTTATTTGAGCTTATATGGAGGGAATTAATTCAGATTTCTTTCAGCAAAATGTGGAACTAATGCATGGAAATATGCTTTCTAATACATTGAGATGAGGAAATGTATTTGTAGCAAACTGCTCCAGATCTAAATTGCTACAATGGTTAGTGCCTAATGTTCTGAATTGTAGTAGCCTACACATATGGTGCATCTTAAGTCCTTTATCCAGTCCATATTAAATGTAGGTACATGGAAATAGTTTTAGCTTTTGTAACTAAATCGCATAATCTATCATAATTTGTATTGCCTTGTTCTAAATTTGGGTCCTGTTGCAACACAAGGGCGCTATGCAAGAAAGTAGATAAGAGTAAGAAAATCCAGAGTGGAACTAACAATATTCGATGAATCAAATGGTATTGATCAGGAAATTCATAGATCTCAGCTGCTTCTTAGGGACACATGAGAAATTAAAATTTTCATTTGTTAAAGTTTGTATTAGTTTCTTTTCCAAAAATGAATGTGCATAAATTGATATTACATTTTCGACAACACTGAATTATTTTGTTTTATCAATAGTTAACGAGTTTATTACTTGGCATCTTTGGAAGCTAATGCCTTCTGGCATCTTTGGATGTTTATTAAGTTCTTAAAGTCATATTTTTATTAAGAGTTCTTGATAACTTAACATTATTAAATTCATCTTGTACAAACTCATTTCTTGAATTTTGTGAGCCATGATTTGAATGCTGTCGTGTGTGCCATTATGTCATGTATAATGATTCTTCCTGAGGCACCGCTGCAACCCAGATCGTTTATCAAATTCATGCAAGAAACAAACTAATATAGAGAGAGTACAATTTATTGCACTAATCCATATATGCCCTGCAGTACCTGTGAAGAGATGGATAAATTTTGTAGCTTTTGTTTCCTAGTTTTTCCCATCGAAATTATGGATTTGGAAGTTAATCATGGAGTGTTTCAATTGCCTGCTATAGTATGGATTTGCAATGAGCACAAGCCTGCAACCTTGACGGAAAAGCCGTTGCCGCTGATGACATGACACCGTGGGTGAGATTTTTTTATTATGTTAGTACATGCTGAGATTACGTCAGAACAAGAATGTATAGAGCTCCAGTGCTCTGTGGATCCTTCTCTTTACAAAAGGTGAGGTTTAGAGTTCATGCTTTGTGCTTACTAAAAAAAGAAAAGTAGAGTTGCTTCATATATTGACAGGGTCGTCATCCTCCAGCAACATATTACACTGGCATTTTATTCTTGCTAGAAGGATATGTCGTAAAAGATGATTTGGATGCTATCAAAGATATAACCTTTGTTTGTCCATGTGATATAATTCTATGAACTATAATACTAATCGTCACATAAGGTCATATGCTAATTCTTGACCTATGTCCACTTAGTGGTCCTCTCACCTTGTATCATATCAATCTTCTCACCACCCGCTTAAATCTATTTTTAAACACCTCAATCTTACTTGAATATTCTGATACACCAAGCAGCATTGCAAGTTAATTCAAGTATTTGGTCTTGTAAACATGTATTCTTTCCTCTCCACAAAATGTAATGCTTTGGGTGAAACCTTCAATCAAACTTAAAGATAAATTAGTATTGATGTTTTTTTAATATTTAAGTCTGAAACGTGAAACTTATATGTGTTAAATTATGTCGAAAAGTAATCCAAAAAATACTACGGTTTTTCTAAACTTTTCATAAATCTTGAATCAACAAATGCACTTGTTATGATGACATGGTAGCCGACTTAGCTGACAAGTCGGATGGAAACCCATAAGGGGCATTTCAAATGATGCCACTGTTTGAATTTTTTTTTCATTTTCTTCAAAAATTTGCATTGTTTTAATATATTGCATTCGAGGGACACCATCTTCCTAACACTTGACACTATATAGCCATTATTCTATGCAACAAGTTATATTGGCTATATTTTTCTCCAAGGGGCATACTATATACACTTATTTGCAGTGACAGGGGCAGGGGCGAGTTGGGGCCCGGGCCAATATTGGCACAACAACATTATTAGAGCTACTAATATGATGTTTTGAAGAAAATGTATTTTGATGGTTCTGGAAAAGTTTGTTGACTGGCATGTGATATTACTGATAAAGCAAAGACACAAACAATCGAGAAACATACGTGCTGGAGGTGAGTTGTTTTTACCCACCAATGCCATCACTCCCGATGAATCCTCTTGTCCTCACTTGAATACCATTCCAACACTGAAACATGTGACAGTGCATTGAGCAAAACTTAGCAAAGCACACAACCAAAGATCTGGCGTTGGGGGCTGAACGTTTTGCTAAATTATTAAACATGCACTAGAGTTGGGAGTTGAGAGGTGAGGAGTGGCGGGTTGCCGAATAGGTTCTTCCTTGCGGCTGAAGTTCATAAGCTCACACATAATGTATAAGATTTAGACATTTTTTCCTACTGTGTATGTGTGTGCCATGTAGTTAATACTTGACCAGAATGTGGCCAAGGTGAGGAGGACACCATCTCATCATCACACATAATATTGTGCTTTGTTGGGACATGGGTGAGGACGACACTTAGCGGTGTGGTGATGCTGAGATGGTGTGTGAACAAAACAGGAAGATGTGCTACGATTGATCTAGGATATGTGAGGGCAAGTCAACGGAGACAAGATGGTGTCGGAATGAGAGCTAATGTAGCTGGGGAGATATGGGATGGGAAGGAGAGGTGGAGCGGGGACGAGGTGGTTGTAGATGAAGGAGATATATAGATTGGACAAGGAGATCCGCTATGCCAGGAGAGAACTACTCAAGAAGACAAATAACCGAAAGAGCTTGACAGAGGAAGATGGACACACATACCGACATGGTTAGAAACTACACGACACCTTTTTTTATCAAATGCCACTATATTTCTTTTTTATATCACCACAAAGCAAAATTATGCTCCTGTTGTAACGCATGAGTAATTTCAAAGTGCGTTAAACAAACACGTGGGGAGGGGATCAGAGCGGGGTGATTAGCGGGGGACTCCTAGGCGCTTCGGGGATGTACAATGTGAAGGAGAGAGGGCACCATGAGAAAGTTGATATGGGCGTCATTCAGTTTTAAAGGAGAGGGCTCTAGCGAGAAATGTAGTGCTACAGCGGGAAACCGAACGGGAAGTGGAGGTTCTGGCAGGAAAAGGGAAGCGTGCGCGGTGGGGTGGGTGTTTTGTGTTGGGCCCGCGTGTTGGATATAACATGATGGATAGTCCACTACTAGAAAAAAGGCTGTTAGTGGCGCACCTATTTTGGCTATTAATGGCGCACTATAGGTGCGCCACTATTATCACGCCACTAGTAACAAATACTAATGGCGCACCACTGGTGCGCCATTAGTATCCCAGATAATAGTGGCGCACCACATGGTGCGCCATTGCTATGCCTTCTGGTGCGCCATTGATATGCCTCCTAGGGCCCTGGTATTTAACTGGTGCGCCATTGATATGCCTCCTAGGGGCCCTGGTATTTAACCGGGTGCGCCATTGCTATGCCTCCTGGTGCGCCATTGATATGCCTCCTAGGGGCCCTGGTATTTAACTGGGTGCGCCACTAATATGAATTATGGTGCGCCACTAATATTAATTCTAGGAATTATTATTTTTTTATTTTCTGGTATTTGCACAGGTTACAGAATACAATACACAGCACAGAATAAAAACAACACATAATATAAACAGCACATATATAATACAATTCGTCATATTAGTCTCCGAATTCGAAATAGCGAACAAAGTTCAAATATTAGACAAGTTTAGGTCTCGAGACCGAGTAGCGAGTTTGTCGTCACATTACAAAGTCGATATCATCTAAACTACCATCACATAGAAGAGAGCTGCGGTCACGATGAGCATCATCGCGATGAAACTGGTCTTCATCCGGTTCCTCCTCCGCTCCCTCCTCTCTCCCGCTAGATAGCGCGAGTATCTAGCTTCCGCCTCCGCCCTAGTGGTGTACCCTTTGTAACTGTTACCGCTGAAACGGTGAACCTGTTTCCGACACTCCTCCCAGTCGTCGTAGACTCCGGGAACCTCACCCTTGTACATGACATACGACGGCATCTCTATGCACTAGACAAACAAAATGTTAGTATATAAGCAATATATAAGTATGCAACAAAAGGATCGGAAGAGAAAAGCAACACATTAATAGCACGGTTCATGGTCCTACTAATAAATAGCATCGATTACATATAAGTTGAACGACTGTCCAAACTAAAGAGACATACAAGTTCATTAAAGTTTAATTACAACATGAGCTAATCGATATTTCAGAACTACATAGCATCAATACTTTCGACTCGACTCAGGGACCGGAGCATGGATGAAGCCGCCGTCTTTCGTGATGGTCATGAATGTGCGGTCGTTGTCAGCCTGCATTTGTAGCGTTGTTTCTATTTCACTGTTGGACGGTTGCTAGTTGAGGTAGAACTGCCCCGAGGTACGAAGGACATCTTGATAGATGATGTCCGCTAACTCCGACTGGATGCGAAAGAATTCTCGTCTGATGTCCTCGTCCTGGATTGCCGACAAGCGTGCGGCCCATTCTTTGAGATTATTTGGTAGCATACGCTGATGATGGTTCCGTACGATCGCCCGCATGTGATGGAGGGCGTAGTAGGCATCCTTCTGACTGCCAGGCGGCTGCTTGACGCAGGGGAACGTCGTTACGTGGGTGAACACGTGCTTGCCGTACCTACAAATTGGCCTCCTGAAGGTGCCTCCAGATTTGGCGTAGCCGGGGAGAGCATCATCAAGAACTTTCTTGATATTTGTGTAGTCTTTCTTCGACTGACGGTCCGAGTCGAAATACGTGGCCATGGAATATTTCGGGCTTAAGAGGATGAGTGTGCACCGTGTGTCACTGCACAAAACACGGAATGTTAGAAAAAAAAAGAACGATCGAAATCTAAGAAATCATATGTTACGGGGCGGTGAGGGGATGACTTACTCAGAAAAGTAAGGCACGAGGAAGTTATCCTTATCTGGGTTCGCCAGAATGACGCCTTCGAGGTATGAACTCGCGACTTGCCGGTCCCCAGCGCTGCCCAAGATCTTGGCACGCATGTAGAAGGGGTCGACTATCACGATGTCCGGGGTCTTGTCTCTAATGATCCGCATCTCCATACTGAGCGAAAATAGCCGAATGAAGGTGTAGTGCAGCGGATAAAGGTCAAACATAGCGAAGATGTCATCAAACCGCAGGACGATCATACGCCCGATGGGGCTATCGACAAAGCCCTTGCCCTCTGGCACCTTGGCCACGAAAACCGGGTATGCCACATCATTCTCGCAGAGACGCCGCTTCTCCATAGAAAGAACACCGTCATGCAGACTCCGCATAGCACCGGTTGCAGTATTGAGCAGATTAGTCGGTAGCATCGGCCTACCCGCCACATGCACCCTCCTCGAGATATCCTTAGGTATTGGTGGCCCGTCCTGAGCACGGATCGTACTCGGTGCCGGCTGGCTCGCAGCCTTGTTATTTTTTCTTTTCCGTTCCTTCTGCTTCTTCTGCTGTAATGGGATCGAGTTCTGCTCAGAGACCACCTTCTTGAGTGTGTTGGGGCTGATAATATTTCGCACCTCGGCTGTTTGAGTCTCAGTGAAGGCGGCAGCTGGAGGTGTCTCCTGAGAACTGAACAGACGACGCCTGTTGCAATTGGGTTTCTCCGCGGTACCAGCTAGATCGCGATCGTCTTTTGCAGGGTTGGGTTCTTGAGAAGGAGGCCCCAAGAATTCGTCACCTTACCCATGTTCGTTGAAGTACTTATCGACGTTGGAAAATGTATCATCGTCGTCGTCCGGATCCTGTGCCATATGCATGTCCGGATCAGCTGACGGCGGTAGCGTTGCGGCGGTCTTGCCATGGCTTGGCGCCGGCCCGACTGGCGGTGTTGTCTGTGGGGTGGTGTCCCCCGCCCCCAAACGAATCTGGATCTTCGGCCAAAGCATGGACCAGTTTAAGCAGGCGTTGAGGGTCATCACATCATCTTTGTCGGCCCCAGGGGGTCGATACGGAGGTAACATGTCGTCGCAGCCCCGCAGCACCCGAACCAGTTGAACCCTATACACGGTGGGTGGCATCGGATCACCGTGGAACACGCGGTTGCCCGGTTCAATGATTTTGGCCTTGGCGACATCGATCAACTCACCATTCACGAAGTGCAGGAGAGTGCATGGAACGTTGGCGGCGCCCTGCGAAAACATGTAGGGCGTCAGGGATGCCCAGTCAAAGGCAAGGAGATGAAGTCATCGGCCGAGGCTTAGTTACCGTGATGGCGTCGAGCTCGGCTAATGTCGAGGCACCGCCAACGGCGGGCGTGCAAGTGACGGAGGGGCCACTTGCTGCCGAGGTGCCGGCCGGCGTATTCTTCCCACACCCGGGTGCATTAAGCTCCAATACTAGCGCCTCCGCCGGAGACACCAATGCCGCCTCCGCCGGAGACACCAATGCCGGCGCGTTGTGCGAGTTGCTGCCCGTGAAGCTGGGAATCGGGGGCGGCCCCTGTTGGCCGCCCGCAATCCACCCCCGCAGCCCCTCAAGCAAGGTAGGCATAATGGCGGTGATCGTCGCTCCCAGTTGGTCTCGCACTTGCTCTTGGACTATCTCCGGAATCCGCGCCACTTTTGCCTTGAGTTCTTTAACCTCGCGCTCCTGGCTTTCCGAGCTGGTCTTTCTCTCCTTTCTCCTAGCCTTATAGTATTCCGACCATTTCGTGGAAAAGCCTTCGCCGGCCACACGACCAGCTGACGACGGCTTACTGAACTTATCCTTGTGTTTCATTACGTTCAACGCCCTATTTAAAGTGGTGTCCCAAGCGGCAGACGGGGAGCTCTGAGACGCTGCGCTACTGCTTTCAGTTTCCTGCGGAAGGAACGTGAACCATTTAGAAATTTGGCTTCATTAATTAGAATGCAACCATATGGAGCTAATTACGCGGGGGTGTATTCCTTAACAGAACACGCTCAAGATCCTTCACCTTCGGATCCGTGGTAAGCTCCTTTGTTACCGGGTCCACCTTGTACCGGGCCCTGACATAGTTCCTGGTCTGCTTTTCATGGTATTTATCGAAGAGGGGCGGTAGGCCTTGCTCGGCACGCTCCGCGTCCTCCTTGTCCCATTTAGGTTCCGCCACTTTGTAACCGCCGGGACCGAGTTTGTGGACCCCTAAGTTCAAGTCCCGCATATCTTTCCCCCACTGACTTGATTCCGCGGATGCGTTGCTCTCGCACTTGATCTTGAACTCCAGGTAGTCAGCTTCGCTGATCGAAGGATTTTTCTCCTTGATCTTCTCATAACTATCACCTCTTAGAATCATTCTCTTCACCGCGGCTCTCCAAGTAGCCAGGGCTGTGCTCATCTTCGTGAGGGCGGCACTGTTCACTTTATTCCCTGAGAGGCGTGTGTTTGCGAAGTCACCGAGGAACTTGTATCGTTCGTGCAACTTTGTGAAGAGGAGGTTGCGCAAATTCCCTCGGTCACGATGCCTTAGGTTCTTAGTGTTGATCGAGACGGTGCTCCGGAGAATGCACCCGAGTTGTCCCGCGTACCCACCGACTAATTCTTTGGGCGCCGTTGGATTCCCACTGGAGGACACTTCAGTAAATTCCTCCTTGATGGTGCCGAGCACGTTCGGGCGCCGGTCCTTCCGTTGCCTCTTCGGTTGGCTGCCATCTGTGCGTTCGCTGCCATCATCAGTGGTGGCATCCCCGGCGGCACCATCAGTGGTGTCATCCCCGACGCCACTAGGGGTTGTGTAGTCGGGATCGGTGTCTTCCGCGGTGTCCTCGTAGCGGTGAGTTTCTTCCTCCATCTCCTGGGACAGCTCCCAGAATGGCTTGCCCGAACCGCCGGCCTCATCGTTGTCGGCCATGTTCGCTCTAAATAGGAAAAAATGGCTAATAATTAGTGCCATGGTGATCTACAATTAATACTAGTAGCTGAAAGCCTGAGATGATACTTTCAGGGGATGAATACTAGTAGTCAAGGTTGTCAGGCTTTCACCCATAGCTACTAGTCTTGATAAAGAGAAGCACACTATTTTTCAAGCATATGCGTGTCCACTGACTCGATCCCGCAGATGCGTCGCTCTCGCACTTGCTGCTAGTTTAGTGGCAAAACAAATTGCTGCTAGTGACTACACATGTGTAGGAGGAGCTGGATCTTTTTTTCCATGGGGAATTTTGTGTAGGTTATTAGTGGGGTTATTTTGAAGGGAAGGAGATTATGCTTCCAAAATATGTAGCAATAAACAAACTTGTTTGCTTGCTGTAGGTGGGTTCCCTGTGGTCATTGGTTAGCTTAAGCAGAAGTAGAAGAAGAGTTGCGGTAGCTAGCACAACAGCCCAGTCTAGTAGGCTGTTCTTGTAGTAGCAGCAGATTGTGCTTTGTATAGCAGCAGGGCAAAAATTATAGGAAAAATCCTGTTTTTTTGAAGCTACACCAGCACCCACCAGGGCAGAACATCACCCAGGCCAGCAACTATACCAGGGCAGAACATCACCCAGCACCCACCCAGCTTTAACCCTTTTGCTAATTTTAATTCAAGGAAACATTCGGCATGACCTTTGCTAATTTCTTGACCTAGGAGTGCCCGTTTTTCGCCGAAACGGAAATGAATCAACATTTTGGCGATAACGGGCACAAATCCCTGCACAAAATGTATTCATATATAGGAGTACAAGACAAGCATGCATGTATTGTACCATGAACAGGAGGCCTCAGACCAACATCACAAGTAATGGCACACTGGAATATTGTTTATACATCCAGATAACACCATAATGCATTAGTAGTGCAAGATAGATGTGCTGCTCCAAAATTGCCACAAAGATTTACAGAGGACATGAGTACAAGATAGATGTGCTGCTCCAAAATTACCACAAAGAATGCTACTGTAGACCAAGATCAGCGGATGAACTATGTTCAGTGGCACCCTTGGGGTCTTGAAGCCAAGGCCAACACTCTTCCTGAAGAATGATCGCAGCAGCTCTCTGCACAGAAAATTCAAAAAACAGGAAAAACATGACACTTCTGGACAAGGACTGAAGTGTTGATGCCTGATTAGAGCTCAATGCGTGCAAGTAGCAGATTTGAATTTTGAGCAAATTGGCATCATGTGGGTCATCAACCATAAAACTCGGGATTACGAGAGGGGGAAAAAACTCCAATCGAAGGATTAAATTAGCATCAGCTGGCCCCTGTGAGTTGTTGGAGCCATCCTCATTTTTCAAGTCAATGACATTTTTTCACACGCAACCAGTTCTTCCTGGTGGCGTTCACATGCAGCTTCGCGTACTACGCCTTCCCAGGCTACCTGTTCCAGATGCTTCATTACAGGGAGCACGGAGGACTAAAGGGAGCACGGGGGTGAGTGGGTATGGGTTGGTGGACGGGGCGGGGGTTTCTTCAACGGCGGCGGCGGTCGGGGTCACGGGTGGGGATGGGGCGGACTACTGGTAGCACGGCGGCGAACAGGAACACGGGATAGGGGAGGATGGGGAGGCGGCTGCTCACCGTGGGGAGGGGACGTCGACGAACCGGTGGCGGGGGCAGCAGGCGGCGGCTCTCAGGTGGACGGCGGGGAGACGAGCCTGGCAGCGGGCGCTGGGGCAGACGTGGGGCGGCGGGTGGCGGAGGGGAGAGCGGCGGTCGGGGGAGGGTCAGGGCCGGGGAGGAGAGAGTGAGTTAGGGTAACGGCGGTCGGGAGAGTGAGCCAGGCCTATCGATACACACCCGTATAGCAATGGCGCACCGTGGCGGGGTGCGCCACACATATCACAAGTAATGGCGCACCTGGGAAGGGTGCGCCATACATACCCATATAGCAATGGCGCACCTCTTCCTGGTGCGCCATAAATACCCGTATAGCAATGGCGCACCTTTTAGGGGTGCGCCATAAAAATTGGTATAGCAATGGCGCACCTTCTCCTGGTGCGCCATTACTAACTTTTTTTTTGAATTTTTAGTTGCATGTAATAATTTAAGATTTGAGATAAAAGAAAAGGAAAATGCAAATGGAGTGATAAAATCTTATAAAAATTCAAATTCAAATGGAGTGATAATTCATTGAATGCCTTCTTTAACCACAAAGGAGAAATTCAAATTGCATTCAAATGGAGTCCAAAAATGGATTTGACATTTTATCACCACATGGAATTGAACATTACATCACCATGCCAAGTGACATGAAATAACAGTCATCAAAGATTGAGCTTGCCACTGACACACACACGCGGCCGACACGTCGTGATTCGATCTTAGCTATCTTTTCACAATCTTCTTGCCCTTCTTTCTCGCGGTTGAATAATTTAGCCCCGGAACCCCTTGAATTCTTCTCTTGAACGGACGTCCTTTAGGTAGGGTGGTCCCGCTTCTTCTTGTGGTGTATGGTACTTCATCGTCGTCGTCATCTTCCATCTTCGGGTCGCCGTACTTGTCGAAGTCTTGCTCATTGGCGACTCCATCCATTCCGATGATGTTCCTTTTGCCTCTCCTCACGACAACACGACTGGGCTTTGACGGGTCGGTAATGAAGAAGCATTGGTCCACTTGGCAAGCCAGTACCCATGGCTCATTTTTCGCGGTGACGTTTGCGCCCACGGTCTTGGATTTGGCTTCGGGTATAACCATGGTGGTGAAATACCGGTCTTATTTTAGGACGCTCTTGGCCCATCTGACACGGAACATCGGGACCTTCTCTCCAGCGTAGCTCAGCTCCCAGATCTCCTCGATCCTTCCGTAGTATCTGTCCTTGTCGTTACCGGTGTAGGATTCCATCGTTACCCCGGAGTTCTGATAATCGCTCTTCATGTCGTTTTCCTCGGTGTAGAATGTGTAGCCGTTGATATCGTACGCCTGATAGGTCATCGGGTTGTGCTCGGCGCCCTGTGACAAGGCGAATATGAGTTTTTCTTCCGCGGAAGAATCCTCATGTAAAGGGTACGACAGAAGCTTGTCCTTGAACCAACGCGTGAAACATGAGTTGTGCTCTTTGATTATATCTCCGTCCGTCCTCTGTTGGCCTCGGTCATTGTACGTCTTCTCAATAAAGGTTTTGTGCTCTACCACCCAAGGATCGACCACGTCTATGTGTTGTAGCGCGACTAGGTTTGCTCTTTCAAAGTTGGCGAGTCGACCCTTGAAGTCGACATGCATTTCGCGGCGACCCTCGCGGTGACCCCATCTAGCGAGCCTGCCGAGGTGCCTGTTGACGGGCAGACCAACGGGGTTCTCGATGCCTAGATAATTCGTGCATAAGGAGATGCACTCTTCGGTCAGAAAGCCCTTGGCTATGCTTCCATCTAGACGTGCCCTGTTGCGAACGTATCCTTTGATGACACCATTCATCCTTTCGAATGCCATCATGCTGTGCAGGAACGTCGGCCCGAGTTGGATGATATCCTCCACGATATGGACCAGCAGATGCACCATAACGTCGAAGAATGCGGGCGGGAAGTACATCTCAAGCTCGCAAAGTATCACCACGATCTCTTCCTGTAGCCTTCTGAGTTGCCTCACGCCAACCGACTTCCAAGAGATGACGTCGAAAAAGTTGCATAGGCCAAATAGCGTTTCACGGACGTGCGCATCCATGATCCCACGGATTGCAACTGGAAGTATCTGCGTCATCAGCACGTGACAGTCGTGAGACTTCATCCCGCTGAACTTCTGCTTCGCTGAGTCTAGGTATCTGCTTTTCTTCCCCGCGTAACCGTAAGGAAGTTTTACTCCTATGAGGCAGGTGAAAAACTGCTCGATCTCCTTCTGACATAGAGTGAAGCATGCGGGAGGGCAGTCATATTCGATCTTCTTGGCCTTTTTGCCTTTCAGGCTGTGACCAAGCAGACTCTCGCACACGTTCTTCGTGATATGCATGACATCAAGGCTGTGAGGCACACGGAGGATCTTCCAGTACGGCAAGTCCCAGAAAACAGACCTCGTTTTCCATACCTTCAGCAGCGGCTCTGGCGCCTTTCGCTTCTTTCCTGGCGGTGGGCACTCTTTCCAATTTTTCAACAGCTCGTCTATTTCCTCGCCGCTCCTCGTACGTGGGGGTCTTCGGGGTTCGGTTTCACCATCGAACAGATCCTTGCGTTTTCTCCATGCGTCATCGTCGCGAAGCCACCTTCGATGTCCCATGAACACGGTTTTCGAAGACCCGGGATCTCTATCTAGCTGGCGATACGTTGTGTCATCCATGCACCTGACGCATGCACAAAATCCGTGGACCACCTGCCCCGCGACATATCCGTAACCGAGATAGTCGTGCACCGTCGTGAGCAGTGTGGCTCTCATAGGGAAATATTCTTTCACTGCGGCGTCCCACGTATTGGCTTGCGTTTTCCACAGTGTGTCTAGCTCCTCTTTCAGCAGCCCCAGATACAGATTGATGTCGTTCCCTGGTTGTTTCGGCCCTTCAATTAGCATACTCATGTGAATGTACTTCCTCTTCATGCACATCCAGGGGGGAAGGTTGTACATCCACACAAACACAGGCCAGGTGCTATGTGTGCTTCTCTGGCTGCCAAACGGATTGACTCCATCGGTGCTCGCGCCCAGCATGATGTTCCTTGGATCGTCCCCAAATTCTGGGTGTTCAAAGTTCAACGCTTGCCACTGGCTCGCATCCTTAGGGTGACTCAGCATCTTGTCTTTTTTATTTATCTCCGGATCATTTCCGTCATCTTCTCGCTTCTTCTCCTTCCTATCAGCGTGCCAACGCAGGAGCTCTGCTAGCTTAGGGTCCGCGAAGTACCGCTGCAGATGAGGAGTGATCGGAAAGTACCACACCACTTTTCGAGGAGCTTCCTTCCTCTTCTTGTATCGAGTGACGCCGCACACCGGACATATGGTAGACTCCGCGTGCTCGTCCCGATAAATGATGCAATCGTTCATGCACACATGGTATTTCACGTGCGGTAAATCCAGAGGACACACGATTTTCTTCGCCTCCTCGAAACTGGTCGGGCACTTGTTCCCCTTGGGAAGACGTTCGTGCCAGAATGACATGTTCTCGTCGAAGCATGCGTCGGTCATTTTGTGTTTTACCTTCATCTCCAGAGCCATGAGCATGACTTTCAGGCGGGTATCCTCGGGCCTGCATCCTTCATACAATGGAGTAACCACGTCTATCTCCAGTTGATCCAGCTTGGCTTTCTCTCGGGCGGCAGCTCTTGCGTTACCTGTCTGCTTGAGAAGCAGCTCTTGAATATGAGGGTCCTGCACCCAGCCCATCGATGGTCCATCGTCGTCTGCTCCGGCATCTTCATCTTCATGATCATGCCCTTCGTCTTGATCTTCCTCATCATCTTGTCCGGCATCTTCTACATGATGACTGTGTCCTGCATCTACTTCGTGATCATGTCCTGGAGATTCTTCGTCTTCTCGCCCGCCCTCGCCGCTATTGTCTTGCTGCCCTTCCTTATTTCTTGCCCGCCCCCCATGGACGACTTCATAATCATCTTCATCACCTTGCCACCGATAGCCATCCATGAAACCACGCACGAGCAAGTGGTCCCGCACCTGTCTGGAATCCGGGTCCATAAGGCTCTTCAGCTTGCATCTTTGACACGGACATCTTATCGCTGTCTCGTTCTTTTGAAGCATCTCGGCCTTCGTGGAGCTCAAAAACCTATTCACGATGCCTTCGGTCATCGTGCGGACCATGGTCGCCTGCGGGGTAGAGCAAAACGATATTTTAGAACCAAAAAAAAATTTGGCATGACTTTGCCTAAAAATAGGACCAAAAAGAATGCATAGTGCCAAATTCTCGCCGAAACGGAAATGAATCAACATTCCGGCAAAATATTGGCAACTATCGCATTTCAAATACCGGTACCTGCAAACACAAACATATGCAACACCACAAACATACGTAGATCTAGCTCAATGAGAAAAGTGTAGATCTAGGCCATAAAAAGTGTGTACGTTGGAGGGAGAAAAAAGTAGATCTAGAACATAAAGAAAGCTTTCCCCTTACTTACCTATCAAAAAAAGGAAATTTAACCACTTAATTTGTGTGAATCTATGGTGCAAATGAGGTGAGGAGGAGGAGGCAGCCGAGACCAAGCTTGGTAGAGGTGGAGAGAATGAAGTGGGGAAAGTGAGTGTGGTAGGTGGCTGTCAAAAATATCTAGCTGCTCTCAGGTTACCAATGGCGCACCTCCTAAGAATGCGCCATTGGTAACCAGGGTTACTAATGGCGCACCTGGTGTGTGGTGCGCCATTACTAGTTTTGGAAAAAAAAATTGAAAAAAAAATTGTTAGTAGTGGCGCACCGGGGTGTGGTGCGCCATTACTAGTTAAAACTAGTAATGGCGCACCACACCCCGGTGCGCCATTACTAGTTTTGAAAAAAAAAATGAAAAAAAAATTGTTAGTAGTGGCGCACCGGGGTGTGGTGCGCCATTACTAGTTTTAACTAGTAATGGCGCACCACACCCCGGTGCGCCACTGGTAAGTCTGGGGAGGGGGGTGTGCCCAGGAGAAACTTAGCAGTGGCGCACCACACACCAGGTGCGCCATTAGTAATATGGACATTAATGGCGCACCCATATCTGGTGCGCCACTGCTATATAGCAGTGGCGCACCACATACATGGTGCGCCATTAATGTCCATATTAGCTATAGCCGTTTTTCTAGTAGTGGTCTGGACAACCACATCGCCATATATGGTCTAGATTTGGTGGTGCCCTGGCTTTTCAGACAGTTAAATTGTACGGAGTCTGCTGGGTGCCCGTTTGATGTCCGAACAAGCTTGGATCGTATGAGAAAGAAATAAGCTTCGACGTGGGAGACAACTTTAATTATTTGTTTGATTTATGTATTGCACTATAGCCCGTAGCAACGCACGGGTATTCTACTAGTAACATCATATGATGTAGCCCCCAAGTGCCGGGTCGCATGCCTGCTGCAACTTGGGACTGTGTGAGAATAATATAACCCATTTGTATTTATACAGACAATGCTGAATCTGGCCGGCTCGGAAATTTCTGAGTTGAAGGAGCAGGACTTGTTGCTTTATTTTGTAGTGTCATAATGCACTTTAGAAATTATTTTGAACTGATATTAACCTGTCTTGAATGAATCCTTGACCTTGGTTGCAATGCAACCCGGTAATTTATCGTTTGTACGAATATCCTGGAATAATGCCTTTCCTTGAAATGAAATCCCTAGCCGTGGTTGCAGTGCAACCCGACAATTGACTTGACAAGATTGTTTTGCCTGGAATAGAAAACCATGAATCCTGGTTGTCATGCAACCCGGCAAATCATGTTGCCATAATTGCTATAACTTTGGAAATTTATTTAAGAGACTCGGCCTTCCATAAGATAAAGTCGGCTCCTGTATACTCAACCCGGTCATATAGACTTGGTATTGTTGATCGAATCCCTGGCCGTGGTTGCAGTGCAACCCGACAAATATATGTTTGAGAAATCCGTAAGTGCTATGGTTTACTACAAAGCACAAGTTGAAAAAAAATCCAAGACCCGAACAATTAAATGACCCGGAAGTATATGTGACCTGGCTGAATTATAACCCGGGAATTTGGAAAAATTAATACCTGCAAAGAAAATGCATAGATAGACATATATATATATATATATATATAGAGAGAGAGAGAGAGAGAGAGAAATAAACAGCCTATTACATATAAAAAATAATTAATAAACTGGCTTTCGAGGCCCGACATAAAGACAGACTTTCGAGGCTCGAGTCTGATTCGCTTCTGTGAAGCAGGCCTTGTAGCCTCTTATGGTTTATCCTAGATCTCTGAAAATCGGCTCTCACGTGACTTAAGCCAGCATTTTAGCTTTGATAAGTTCAGGGCCAATAAGGATTGACTTATCAAGAGTATGCCAGGTCTCCTTTTCGGAGTAGCATCAAGTTAAGAGGCAGGTTTAACCAAGTTTTCATGCTGGCATATGCCGGGTCAAGAGGGATGTTAGTAGCTAAACTCGATGAGTTGGAAGCACCCAAGTGACCATATGATCATGGAAAATCTCAACATAGGATATACATGAGAGAAAGCTACTTCTCCAAAACATCTGGGGTCCAGATAAGACGGCTTTATTCCATGGATCATAATATGACGAGTCAATAAGGGAGGATACCTATGTTTGAACTGTGCATCATGGTATCTAGTCCACTTTGGCAACTTTTAATTTTTCGCCAATAAGGCAGGGCACCCATGTTTGAGTTGTGCATTGTGGCAGCTAGTCCTCTTTGGCAACCTTATAATTTTTCGCCAATAAGGCAGCAGCCCCCAAGACCGAGTTATCTTCCCTGCAATGACCCGGGGTTCTTGAATTTTTGAACCCGGCTGAATCTGCCGAGTCATGTCTGTGTAGCCCCCGAGTCTTAAGTCGACTCGAGGAATTGGCTTGAGATTCTTCATACTTGGTTGTTGCATAAGCCGTCGTAGAGTGACAGCTGAAAGATGAAATTTATTGAAGCCAGAGGCGATGTGGTGAGTTGATGATCTTCTCGATGCTCATCATATGTCCTCGGCATATCAGATTCAACAAAGCCATTTTTGCCAAAATGGAGTTCATACGCCTCTGGACCCATTTCTTGCTATTCTCTCTTGGTCTGGCTCTCCTGGCTCCTCTAGGGCCCTTTTTTTTGCCGATGGCTTTGAATTTTCCGTCTCTACTTAGACGGCTCTCTTTGCTCTTTCAGGGACGTTTCCTTCATGGCCAGATCTCCTATTTCTTTTGATGTGGTGAGTCAGAACGGACCGTGGAAAGGCAGTCCAATGCGCCTATCCATTGGGCTTGCTGGTGCGTGTGGAGTCTGGCACGGGTTCCAGCGATGTCGCGCAAGAGATGATTTGGAAAAACAATATCTCCTCTTTTAGTGTTGTTGGAGTAGACCGGCTCACAGGGGCGATGGCCTACGCGCATCCATTGGGCAGCTCGTGCGGACGGGCACTGCTCCGGTGTGTTGATGTAGACGTGGGAGTCGGCCACGACATTCGAAGCCGGCTTGGATGCGCGAGTTGACCGCGGCGTTTAGAAAATGGCACGGACGCGAGGGCCGGCCACGGCGTTGGAAGCTGGACCGGACTCGCGAGTCGGCCATGGCGTTGGAAGCCAGCGCGGGTGCACGAGTCAGCCGTGGTGTTGGAAACCAGCGCGGACGCGCGAGTCGGTAGTGTCATGTTAATGTAGTCCGGACCGCACGGGAGGCGGCCTGCACGCGTGTCCGTCGGACAGTGCGGCATGGACGAAAGCTAGCACATGATGATATTGGGGCGAGCTCCGTATTTGCGGTCTAACGCGACACCACTTTTGTAATAAACAATTGTCTCGCATAAAAATATTACACGCCAAAGTAATTGTTCTCAAATATGTGCTAATAAAATAGATGGAACGGATAGCACCTGGTATTTTTATTGGATGAATGCGGACACTGATGCTGGATAATTGCTGGTAGTCGGACGCATATGTACGTTCTGATCTGATGTAGTACTACTGTGTATATGTCCTTGTATTTGTAGTACCAGGCTTCCACATGACCTTCTCCTCCTTTGTCTTTTTCTTGTCTCAGAGGAGGTAAACCTGTTCGCGGAGCGTCTTGATTAAAGTGCCATCGAGGCTGCGTGTGCACGCACCGCTCCTTGACAATGACATGTAAGCCCCGGCCTCGAGACCTGGAGTGCCCAAACGCTTCGAGCCTCTGATCGTGCCGCTGAGCTGCGTTGCTAGTTTTTTTCTTTTCAAACTGTCAATGCTTCAGCACATGCACACGCAGCCTGGTCGTTGGTCGTGACGCCCCAGGCGGTGGTCTTGGAATTTGGATTGTCAGGTCCTGCATTGCCCACCTGCCCGCACTCTTCTCTTTTTTTATTCTCATTCTAATCCTCATAGTATCGGACTACGAAAATATATATGGAATTATAGATCAATTAGGCCTTCGTGCCTAGAAAAGAGTAGCAACAGCGATGACAACTTCACGGATTTTATGCGTGTGTGCTTTTGGCAAGGTTGACGGCCGGCTGAGCGGCAGACGCAGAGTTGTCTGATGAATAGCCAGGCGGACTCGAATATGAAAAGCCAGGCAGACTCGAATCGCTGTATTTTGCATTTGATGAGGAAAGCAATATAAGGACATAAGAGCATCTGTATTGGTAGTACTCTGGTTCCATGGATTTCATGTATGGCCCATCTAGTAAGCCTAGTGCTTGTAAAATCTTGAGAATTGTGCCAAAATAAACAATGTGGTGGAGCTCCTTTGCCTTCTATTTCTTCCAGCGCCTGACCGAAGGTGTTTTTCTTTTTTCGGTAGTCACATGTCAGACCAACTTAGTAACTTTTCCTTTCCTTAATTCTTGATTTGACCTCCTGGTAGCTTCTAGTACTTGAAACCATCAGGTTTGATGCTTGATGCGATGGAAACAATACTTTTGTCTGTACTTTTGACTTGATGCATGGCCTCCTCCCTTGTTTCTTTTGGATTTCACGCCGAGGAGTAGCAGCAACAATACCGACTGATACCCTTGGGACTGTATGTAGCGACAGCAACTCGGCGAATCTGACAGCACATCCGCAACTTGATGATTTTGACGCATATGGATGAAAGTCCTATCGCACTTTGCTTCTTGCGGGGGTGCAGCGGAAATCAACCCAGCTTCGACGCATCGCCTGGTCGTGTGTGACGGCGCACATCACACAACCCTAAATTTCTCATGATCTCAAATCTCATATATACCGTTCTGAATGCTCGCCATAAAGACGATGTAGATCCTTTTGCGCCATCTTTTATTCATCCGGCCAATCGTGAGCTTCTCGTTCCTTGAAGAGCTCCCTCCAAGAACACAACACCATCATGCGCTGGCCCCATGGTGGGCGCCAACTATCGTGGTTTTTTCACGGCAGATGTCTTCATGAAAGCACTAAGTGGTGAGGCCATCGCAACTAGGTGGTAGCTTGAACGGGGTTAGTCGAAATCGAGAGACGCGAGTTTTACCCAGGTTCGCACCACCCCCCGCGGTGGAGGTAAAAGCCTTCATCCTGCTTGATTGTTATTGATGATGATGATGATGATGATATCGATTAAAAGGGTGCTAATTCGCTACCTCTAGTCTCGAGTTCTTCTAGTTTGATCTTGTCTAAGACTTGTCTGTCTATCCTGACCTCCCTCTCTTGGGGTGCCTTGACCCTCCTTACATAAGTTGAAGAGGCAGGCTTACATGTAGAGTCCTAGTAGGACTACAACTAGTCTCTTTTCTATTACAAGACAAATACTAGTCCGGGTCTTTCTTCCGTTAATTGTTGTCCTACTCTAAATCTTGTAGGTCTTCTTTGTCTTCCAAGTTAGGAATCCTTTTTGAGTATTCTCCATGAGCCAGACCTTCGGGGTCCCTCCATGACCCGGCCTTCGGCTAGGTCTTATTCTAGGCCTTTGGGCCCTTCTCTGCGAGCCGACATATTGAGCTCCTGTCATGCCGGCCTCCTGCGGGGTCTCATCACTGAGCCCTGGATTCCTCCTTGTCATCTTATCTTAACTCGGAAAATGGGGCGATCCATAAAGCTTTCAAGCTCTAGGCCGGGTCAAACCTTTAGTCGGGTTATAACCGTGGGGAATATCCCCAACATATAGGTCATACTCATCGTTTACGAACAAGTGGGTTACTAGTTTTACATAATGCATTAACGTGTTCACACCTTTAGAGATGTTTTAGCTCAGGCCTTAGAGCAAAGCTCCCCCTAGATGTCATATAAGAGGGATGAACTAACCTTGGGTTTTGTCATTGAAGACTTCATGTAGATGTTGTAGTAGTGGATGCTCAATGTTGATGAAGATCATCTTGAGTTGGGAGGAATCCTTGTTGTTTTGATACTCTCCACACCTACATGGGTTAGTTCGACATGAGGAACAATAACAAGGATATCAATGGACATGGAGTGAAGTGCTCATGTGATGATGTCCATTGATGCATTGAATACCTTGCCCCTTGCTTACCAACAAGAGGGTTTGCGACACCTTGAAATAGTGCATAAGGTTGGAGTTTGTCGGAATCGGAGCTCCGGGGACCCAAGAGAGGTTCACACTCTGGGGTGCGCTGGCTCTCCAACCTTGCTCTCTCTTGCTAACCTACGACGATGCTCCGGCGTCATTGAGCTTGGGGGGGAGAACAATGAACACGGTGGTTTACCCAGGTTCTGGCCACCTCGTGGTGTAAAACCCTACTCCTGCTTGTATGGATTTCTTAGAGGGTGAAAGTGAATACAGAGAGGTCAATCCCTTCTATCGTCGCTGCCCTGCTCTTTTTATCCTGGCTTTGGTCCTCTTCCCCCGAAAATATCAGGCGGGAAGGGTTGCCACAAGAGCCAGTTCGAAGGGGGACAAGACTGCAGACTGTCCTGACTAAAGTGGTCTTCACCTGCAAAAGGCTCCTCTTGTGATGCGCTGGTGGGCTCGGGGATGACCTCTGTCCTGGCGAGCCCCCAGCCTTACCATTCTTACACCAAACGGGAAACCTTTGGACGTTGCTTTGGGAACCGGCGTGCTGGGCCAGCTCCCTTAGCAACAAAGGGGAAAGTCTCCCCATCCGAGCCTGCTGGTGCGGCTCCCGGTGCCACTCAGCGCGGCGCGCGTCACCCACGTGAAGGGGCAGGATAACAAGGTCCCGTTAGGACACCTTCGGCATATACGTCCCGCGAGGCCCCCGCTGGGTGGCCCCGGGAAGCGGCCTCGCAAGGGCGTCGTTGCGAGGTTCCTAGAGGTGCCTCTGGCTGAAGGCCTCACGAGGCAGGGGCCCTACAAAGGCCTCATCCACGAAACCTAGCAGTGGGCCATACTGGGCCCATGCCATCCATCGTGTCCTGGGCCTCAGGCAGACGGGCCTGGGTACCCCCAGTCCCAGGGGCCTGACAGAGTTGATTGCACAAGTTCTTGCCAAGAAATGAATATGAGTGAAATTTGTTGGCGGAGTCACCCCTCAAGAACTCTCTAGTTATTCTTCTTTGGGACCTAATGGTGTCCTGGACTAGGGGGTCCCAGCCGAGCTGGTCTAGTCCATGGGCCGGACTTGTGGTGCATTAAGGAAGAAGGACTTCGGAGGTCCTTAGGACATGGCGTGAGCATATCGGACTCTACCAAAGACCTGGCGTGTACTCCAAGAAGGGATGATTTGTTCGGCATGTAATCTCTAGATGGTAACCGACATTCATGTGACCCTAGATAGCCCCGATGCCTATATAAGCCGGAGGTATAGCCCGTAGAGGATACCCATACACATTCGTCATTACCCCTAGGGTTTAGACCACAAACATATGATCTCGAGGTAGATCAACTATGTACCCGCTACACCAATAATACAACAAGAGCAGGACATAGGGTTTTACCTACATAGAGAGGGCCTGAACTTGGGTAATTATCGTGTGTTCTTTGCCTCCTGTTACCCATCGATCCGATCTCAAATCTCGGGCCCCGCTACCCGAGGTCTGCCGATTTGGACACCGACGTTGGTTCTTTCATTGAGAGGTCCTTGTGTGATCACCTTGGAATGATTGCTTCTTTGATCGGCGATCTGAATTCCTTCGGAGCTTTTGTTGTATCAACGACCCTCGCCAACGAGCCATCTGAGGAAACGATGGACCCCAGGTCGCGCTCCCCCATAGAGGTGGCAACATGAGATCTGGAGTTCCACCCGGAGCACCTTGCTCCTTCGAATTGCCCGACCGACGATTTTTGAATTGAGGAAACCTCGGATCTGAACTCCGCTTTAAGGGACGGACACATGAATAATCGGATAGGGAGAATGGGCGTTTCGGACTTTGAGCCAAACCCGTACGTCTCTCTCTCCGTGCAACCTTCCCACAAGAAACATGGGGGTGTGCTAGAGTCCTCCCCCCCCCCCCCGACCAGATTAAAAAATCTGATCCCACCCACCCCCACATCAAGTACTACCCAAGTAACTCGAGACCTACCGATGTTTGGGATTTGATATACATAAAACAACAAACTGGGGAGACCGTCCGACAATTCTGGTCGAGATTCTTGTTTGTTAAGAACAGAATATCCAATTGCCAGGACGCCGAAATACTGGGTGCCTTTCACCACAACTGTGATGCCACAGGGGTGTTAAACACCCTCACCCGGCACCGAGTTCAGACAGTCTCTGAGCTCTCCGACTTGGTATCAAAATTTTGTGCCATGGAGGACGCATGGTTGGCCGAAAAGCATATCGGGTCCGATGACCATGAAAGCTACCACTCAGCTCTGCAGCAGGAGCACTCCAGGCACCCTGCACTTGTCGCACCATTGCCAAAAAATAAAAAGACGAGGTCACAGACCACCCTTGACAGACTGCTGGACATACCATGTCATATACATTCAACTCCGCTCAACCCCAAACCAAACCACAACCTTCAATCTTGCTGGGTCATGAAGCAGGTAGCCAAGTATGGCGAGCCTCTCCTCACTGGCGGTTGCATTGTTACTCACCTGCCAAATAGCTTGGATGAAGCCAAGGTCATGATGATCTATCAAACGTACATGTCGTGGAATCAAAGAAAACGGACACTATGGGAATTCGGCCCTAAACAGGTACAAACACCCTCGGCCGCGTAGTTAGACAAACCGATCACATTTGAACCAACAAATCAGCCGACGGGCGACCTAAGCCGATGCCTAGCCGCCTTGGTCCTTGACCCAATAGTAGACAGATGCCGACTACATAAAGTAATGATGGACAGTAGCAGCAGCTTAAACCTCATCTATGAGGGAACGCTCGAAAAAATGTAGCTAGACAAAACTCGTATCCGACAAAGCTCTACTATGTATCGAGGGGTTATCCCTGGCAAAGAAGCGTGATGCGAGAGATAAGTTACCCTCGATGTGGTCTTCAGCACTCCCGAGAACTATTGTTTTGAGGAATTGACCTTCCATGACGTACCCTTCCGAAGTGGCTATCACACCCTCCTCGAACGGGACACATTTTGTAACGCCCAAGGTGCGGTCCTATCCATATTAAGGTGTGAAGGCCTCAACGGGGATAGAAGCGCATCTACTCGTTTCACAAGTACATAAATCATTGCATACATGTAGGAAGAGATGAGTATATGAGTTGGCTTACACTCGCCAAACGCTATCTTACAAGTCCACACAATTATTCATACATTATCCAGAAGACAGGGTCCAGCTATAGACGAAATCAAACGATAAAAGAAGCAATGAAAAACTGTCTTCCTATCCCAGGAACACCACCACGAAGCTCCCTACTCATCAGGATACATAACGTACATACGCCTACGTTCTTCATCGTACTCCCACTGGAGCTGAGACACATCATCTGGCACGTACTCGTCAACACATGTACCTTTATTGTTGTAATCTGTGAGCCACAGGGACTCAGCAATCTCATAACCCGGGTACCGAAACTATGTAAGCCAAATAGGTGAGGAATGGTTAAGTGGTGAGGCTGTAGCAAGAACTAAGCATGTATTTGGTGGCTAACTTACGAGACCAAGAATGTAAATATGGTGGCCTACGCATGATGGTCGTGACTAGCATGATCACTAAGTGATCCTGAACACCTACTTACGTCAGTCATAACCCCACCGTGTTCTCTCTCGGTTCATCTTCACGAGCAGAGACAGTCACGGTTACGCACACAGTTGGTGTATTTTATTTGGGTTTACTTCAAGTTTACTATAACCAGGTGTTAAACAAATTTCCAAGTTGCCACATAACCGCGGACACGGCTTCCCGAAAAGATTTAACCCTGTAGGGGTGCTCCAACTCATCCATCACAAACTAACCACACGCCGCAGGAATAACCTCGACCACGAATCCCGTGATCTCCTAGGCAATTTCGTTGGAAAACCTCAACCTCGAGATAGCCCAAAGTATCCTCAGAATTCCTCACGCAAGACATTCGAGAAAGGTAAAACAAGTCCAGCAAGACCGCCCGACGTGTCGATGAACCCAATAGGAGCCACGTATCTCGTTCCTAGGACACGACGGATGAGCGATGGTTACCACGCCAATCACCGAGTTGCCCCAGGCGGCGTTTATAAGCTGCTCTGGGTTGGACCCAACACTCATGCAGAGCACTGGCCCGGGGGTTGATTAATTATCCATGGGGTAGCTATGCCCTATGCAATTTTACTAAGTTGTTTAGCAAATGTAGTACCAAAGTTGGGTCTTGCCAGACAAGTTTTAATCTAAAACGAATGGTCAAGGGGGTCCCCATAACAACCCCGAGCATGTTAGGAGTGCAAAAATATGGAACATAACACCCGTATTCGGAACTAGTGCGGCAGAAGTGGAACAAAACACCGAGCAAAAGGCCAAGCCTTCCACCATGTTGGCACATGGAAAAGCTTGCACCTGCAACTAGCAACGCCATAATGAAAGTGCGTTATATCGACTAGAGGGGGGGTGAATAGGCGATTTTTACAAATTCATCACTGAGGAATTTCAACTTGAGGAATTTGAAATGTGATGAATAACTAGCAGCGGAATAAGTACTCAAGTGCATACGAAGCATAGCGATCGCATAGTCATCACGATGAAATAAAGCATGCACAGATTACAGATGGCGTGGTACAGGATAAGCAGGTGAGGAACAAGGTAGCTTGAAGAATTTGAGGTGAGGAAATTGAGAAAGTCTTCAGTCAAATTCTTCAAATATTAACGATCAATTTCATCAACAAGTATACGAGGAAATTAAAGGGTTGAGGAAATAGAACCAGGTAGCTCGATGAAGACAATGATTTGATGACCCAGTTCCAACTGCTGTGACAGTCGTACGTCTGGTTTGGAGCGGCCTGGTATTTAAACCAGAGGACACACAGTCCCAGGACACACAGTCCTTACCATATTCTCCTTGAGCTAAGGTCACACAGACCTCGCCCAACACTCGTGGTAAGTCTTCAGGGTAGACTTCCAAAACCCTCACAAACTGGTCACCCGGCGATCCACAATTGACTGCTGGATGCTCTAGACCAAGGTCACTTCGTGATCCCCAATTGACTGCAGGATGCACTAGACCATGACGCCTAACCGTCTGGAAGATACACAGTCTTCAAAGGTAACAAGCGTCGGTTCCACACAGGAACAATTTCTTCAGTGATGCTCAATCACTTTGGGTTTGGTGGTTTGGTTTGGGGTTTTTCCTCACTGATGATTTTCTCTCAAAGTCCTCGAGGAATGGGATGCTCTCAAATGACAAGTGTCAGTTCTCTCTCGGAGCAGCCAACCAACTAGTGGTTGTGGGGGGTGGCTATTTATAGCCAGGGTGCAACCCGACATGATAAGACATAAATGCCCCCAATGATATGACCGTTATGTGGATAGGATGATTGGGGACAGCTGGCACTTAGCACAGCAACGGTCGGAATTTCGGACTATGAAAGTCCTCAGGCTTATCAAATTCCTCACTTGTAGGCAATTCGCACTGGCGAAATCCTAACTCCTCAGTCAGACCAATTTCCTCAGAGACCAGAAGATCACCGTCTCTGTCATTGAAGAACTTGACTGAACTGCAAGAGATTTCCAAAGGCTTCACTCGAAGGATTGGATAGGTTGAGGCTTTTGAGTTGAGCAGCAGTTGGAAATTTTCCTTAGTATTACCTCTGCCCCCTTTAACAGTAATGTGTTTCCTATGACTCAAAGAAAGGAAATGAAACTACGAAAACAAAAGTCTTCACGCTTCATAGTCCTCGTTCATATCTTCGAGGTCACACCAACTTCATCTTTTTCAAAGTCTTCAGGGAATACCAAAGTCGTCAGCAAAGTCTTCACCAAAGTCTTCAGTGGAAGACATACATTTTTAGGGGTCGATAATCTCCGAATGTATCAAACTCCTCAGCGACTTATAGAGCCTGTGTACACTTACAAACGCATTAGTCTCTTAACCTATAAGTCTTCAATACACCAAAATCACTAAGGGGCACTAGATGCACTAACAATCTCCCCCTTTTTGTTGATTGATGACAAATAGGTTAAGTTTTCAACGGGGATAATAATATGAAGTGTAAGTACTGAGTTTGAGGAATTTGATTGCCAGATACAGAAGAACTCCCCCTGAAGATGTGCATATTTGAGGAATTTTCTTTGGACTGCAAATGCACATGGCAGGTTAAAATTATGGAGAACTCCCCCTATATCTTGTAATCGATACATGCATTTGATATATATCATGAGGAAATTGAAATGCATGATGGAAAATGGGGTCTGAGGAAGTTCAACATGCGTGCATTAAGATAACTTGAGGAAATAGCATGCGGAAAGCGGTTCAAAAGCATCAGACCACCATCGGACTTAAGTTTACAACTCAACCAACAAAAGCTTCAGAAGAGCGAGAGTTGTAACTTAAACAAAAACAACCCATATATAGAGACCCGCTTGAAGACTAACTCAAATTTTCTCCCCCTTTGTCATCGAAGATCAAAAGGGACAAAAATTGAGGACTAACGCCCCTGAAGAATTTCATCTTGAAGGTGGTGGAGGAGCGCCAGCGTTGTCGGGGTCGTTCGTTGATGTAGGGCCTGCAGCAGTGTCGTCAATATCCTCAGCTTCATCCGCCTGGCGTGATGAAGAATATGAGCTTGTAACCAGCTGGGGAACTTGAACTTTCTTCCATTTCTTCCTTGGAGGGATGGACCAATCAAAGTCCTGCTGAAATTCCATCTCCTTGAGTTCTTCAGGAGTCTTGAGGTGAGACATGATGGCCCATGTGCGGTCAAAGACTTCATGAAGATAATAGTGGTTCTTCCTCACAGAGTTGTGTGTGACAGTCATGTCTCAAAGAAGTGAACCAAACAGACGCTTTACCCACTTGTGATTGCGATCAATCTTCTGATGAAGACTTAGAAGAAGCTCTCGATCAGTCATCACATGAGGGGCAGTTTCTTGAGGATTTTGCGCTGAGGCTTTTGCGGCAGAATCTTGGGTAGCAGTGTCATCATTGGTGGAATAGGATGCAGCTTTGCGAAATAGACCATCCAATGGATGAGTACCTTCATCAATAACAGCTTTACCTTTACCCTCAACTGAGGAAAATTAGCTCTTGAGGACTTCAATTGGAGGCAAAAAGCTGAAGTGATTCTGAAAGTCAGCCTTGAATGGAAGTGAAGACCTTGATCTGATGAATTTCATGATCCAGGGAGCGTAAGGCTTCAATTCAAATGGGGCTGAAGCAGCATTGGCCAAAGTCCTCATGAAGAAATCATGGTAATTTACGGGAATCCCATGAATGATGTTGAATAGCATGTTCTTCATGATTCCCTCCACTTCTTCTTCTTCAGAATTGTGGCCCTTCTGAGGACTGAGGGTTTTGGTCAGAATGCGATAAACTGTCCTGGGCATATAGAGCAAATCCTTCACAAGGAAGGAAGTCCTTTGAGGTTGGCCCTGAGCCAATGGCTTCATCAGCACTTGCATCAAGTGGTTGGGCAGTTCAGTTTCATCATAGATGCAGCGTGCTCTTTCTGAAGGAATTGCTATTGGCACAGCCTGAAGCAATTCAGTGGCTGGGGCAGTGTAGTGAGTAGATCCAGTCATCCAGTCCAGAATCCATGAATTGACATCAGAAGCATCACCCGAGATATGCAAGGTTGCATAGAATTGAAGAATTAGCTCTTCATTCCAGTCGCACATGTCAACGCAGAAGGGAAGAAGTCCAGCATCATGAAGAACTGCGAGCACAGGTGTGAAGCACGGAATGGATTCCATATCCACATGAGGAATTTGCTGATGCTCGAAGACTTTCTCTTTGTCAAATAGTACTGATGCATACAAATTCATCTGCGAAGGGGTCCAGAATCTTGTGCGACCGGTCCTTGCTGAGTCATAACGATTTGGCCCATTGAAGAAAATGTGCTCGTTGAAGAAATTGGTCTTGATGAATTTGGGGCGCTTTGAGCCTTTGAGGGGCAACTTTGGCTTCGGCTGAAGATTTGGCTTGAAGCGGCCCACAATGTCCTTAGTCATAGGAGGAACTTCTTCAGATTGAGGAATTTGAATAGCAGTTTCCTCATTTGCGGTTTGAGCAGCAATTTCTTCAGCTGATGCAGCTGGAAAATCTTCAGTAGGAATTTCTTCAATCTGGGCTGGAGACTGAGGAATTTGAGTAATTGGTGTGGTCATTGGAGAATTTGGGTGTGCAGCTTCCCAATATTCATCATTGATTAGAGGAGTTGTGTTGCCAATGTCCACGTCCTCTTCCATTTCTTCAACGCCGGCCTCTTCAGCAGTCAACTGAGGCAGGGGCGATGATACCAGTGGAGTTGAAGCATTTGCTTCCACTTCAATTTCTTCATCAATTTGCTCTGAGGAAGCAGCAGAATGATCTTCTTCATCATCAACATTTGGAATGTCATACTCAACACCAAATGGAACTATTTCATAGGCAGGTACGGAGGAGATTGGGGTTGCATCAATGGGTTCAGTTGAAGAACTTGGCAGTGTCTTCAATTTCTTCACCGCTGAGGAATCTGAAGTTGATGCTATTCTTTTCTTAGCAGCAATTATCTCCGCAGCCTTTGTTTTCTTCGCTTCTGATGCAGAAGGAAGGTTGATGTTCTTCACCCTTAAGGACTTTGCAGTTTCAGCAGAGGGTGAAGGTGGAGCAGTTTTTCAGGCATGACTGATGCAGTCGCCCTAGTGGTCTCAATTTCATCAGGCGCAGCAAAAGCTTCAGCTGGCCTAGCAGTTTCTTCAGGCGCAACAGTGGAGGTTGCCCTGACAGGTTCTTCAGCAGCCTGAATTTCTTCAGCTGCGCGTGTAGTTTCTTCAGCAGGCTGAGCAGATTCTTCAGCCTGAGGAATTTGTTGTTGCAATTGAGCTGCAACCCTTGAGTTGTGATCTTTAACTGCAGCTTGGGCTGCCCTGACAAATCTTACTTTGGTGCCGTTCCATTCAGCATCATATTTTGCTTGTTCATTAGTCAGGCAACGACTCTCAGACTGAACTGTGATGAGTTGAGTGGGAGTCAAATTCATCACATTGTTCTTCAGGAACTTTTCTTTTCTGGCCCTGCTCCTCTTAGCTATCTGAGCTTGATCTCTATTCCATTTTTCTTCAGCAATGAAGTGGGTGAGGACATGGTCCACACCAAGAGGTAACTTTAGTGAGGAAAGTGGAGTGCTGGGATCCTCATGCCATGTGTCGATGAAATTGAGGATCATCTTAGGATCCAGCATTAGAGGAACCGAGCTGCCCTTGGCAATTGCAGCCTTTTGCTGACTGTTTCTGATGATTTCTTCCAATTCTTCATTAGTAGCATCATCATTATCCTCAGACCCTGAGGGTACATTCACAGTAACTTGGCTTTTGTGAGGACTTGGTCTCTGACCTCGTCCAACAGTTCTCTTTATCTTCATCAAAGTAGGACTTGTTGAAGACTGTTCTTGCGCTGAGGAACTTGCAGAGGCCCCTGAAGCAATTGAGAAGCCAGTAGTCCTCTGACATGTTGTAAGATTTATAGGTGATGAGGACTTTGCAGCAGCAGCTGATGATTGTGCAGCTACTGAAGGCATTGCAGTGGCCTTTGAAGAATTTGCATGAGTATTTTGCAGTGAGGATTTTGAAGTTGAGGACTTTGACTTCACTGTAGATTTCTTCATTAATGATTTCTTCGGAGCACTATCAGAGGCTCCGGCAGAGGCAGCAGCAGCAGCAAAATCTTCATTGAATTTCTTCACTGCAGCTTTGGCAATTCTCTGAAGTTTGTGTTGATACTTTGCCCATTCAGCTGGAAAGTCTTCAGCATGAGCAACGCTAGTGGGATTGATTTCTTGACCATCAGCAGGAGGAGCCCTTTTGCAAGGAGGTTTGAGGGCGAATTTCTTCATATACTTGGGAGTGACATAGCGATAGTCTCTCCACTCCTTTGCCCACCTCCGTTCAATTCTTTGAATTCTGATTTTCCTCTGCTCTTTCGTTTCTTTGCCATAAATGGCCTCATCTGGAGTACAGTAACCAGCATACAAATCCTCAGGTATCTCAAAGGCAGTATTCTGTTCAGCCTTCTTTCCACCCTTTTGAGGTCTTTTACCATCTGCCATTTTCTTCACTTGATGACTTTGAACTCTTGATGATTCTGAAGATGTATACAGTTTTTCCTCAAGAAACGCTGCAAATGAGTTAAGTTGATGAGAACCTAGTGATTCATCAGCAGACATTTTGTACCTGTGAACAGATTATAGGTGCGAGGAATTTGAAGAGGTCATATGTGTTCTCAGAAATTTTTCAAAATACATCAAGTTGAGGATTTTGACCATAGATGTCTTGAGGAATTTCACTAAGTGTTCTTTGTCTTAGGTTCCAGAGTTGTGCGAATATGTAGATCCACACAATTGAGGAATCTTGAAGAAAATCATAACTTAGAGAAAAAACATGAAGGGATTGAAACATATAAGATGCTTAAGAAGATGATTCTTGAAGAATAAACACTTTTGAGGATTTTGTGGAAGACATGAAGATCAAACAAGGGCAGTAAAATTAGATTTTATTTACCCTGATGAAGAACACGACGAACAGAGAGATGAAATCTGGGAAGTTCGTCCGTCCAGATCTCCCACGCCCTAGCTTGACAGAGGGAGACAGCTACAGCGGTGGCGGGGTGAAGACTTCCGCGGCCAATGCGAGTACGGCGACGGCGAGGTCGAGGCAGTGAAGCTCTTCCTCTCCGGCGGCGATGATTTTAGCGGCGGCGCTAGGTTTGATCTCGGGAGAGATGGGAATGAGGAGTAACTCGAGCATAGCGAAGGGGAGGGGGTATATATAGTGGCAGTAAAAACGAATCGGCCCGAAGATTTTGGACCAGATTGCCCCTGACCCTTGCTCTCCACGCGACAGGTGTCACCCACGTTCTGAGTAGTGGAGATAGTGGGGGATCGTGGCTTATCCAGTCGTGGGAATCGGAACTGTTTGAGCGGGAAGCGCCGAAAAATTTGATAGGGAAAATTTTAAAGTTTCCGTTCGCAAATTCTTCAGCTGTCAAGGATACAGTGAAGACTTTGAACGAGTTTCAAGGTAGAACGCATATGAAGAATTTGTGAACAGACTGGGTTGAGTTTAGCATAGAGGGGGAACGGGTCCGATCACATTCACTTAGATGACAATCAACTTGAAGAATTAGCAATAAGTGAATGCTGTTGAGGAGATTGAAAACTCATATATCTATATAGTCAATGAAGAACATCAGTTTCATAGTTCGAAGAATTTGAAAAAGTTGAGGAATTTGAAAATTTGAAGAATTTGCAAGATGATGAAAAACTCAACTCTGAAGAATTTCAACTATTGTTGGTGGCGTGACCCACCGTATAAGAATGATGATTTCAGACACCGCGTACAATTGTCGTAGGGTTCTGAGAATCAAATTATTCGTTAATTTCTTCACACTTAGAGAGTTATTCTTCATTGATTGAAGAAAAACGTTACTTCGTGTGTTGCACATCAAAGTCATCAATTTTGCATAAGTGTTAGGATGTGTGTCCTTTCAAAGAACATTCGAAGATTCTAAGATATTTAGCTCACACCGCAACTTGCAAAATCTCTTTTCATCCAAGGGCCTAGTGAAGATATCGGCCAGTTGTTCTTCAGTGGGGATGTGGTCGATGGAGATGTCGCCCTTGAGTACATGATCTTGAAGAAAATGATGACGAATCTGGATGTGCTTGGTCTTGGAGTGCTGAACTGGATTGTAAGCAATCTTGATAGCGCTCTCATTGTCGCAGTAGAGAGGCACATTCTTCACCTTGATGCCATAGTCCTTGAGGGTTTGCTTCATCCACAGCAGCTGAGCACAGCATGAACCAGCAGCAATGTACTCAGCTTCAGCAGTAGAAAGTGACACGCAGTTCTGCTTCTTCGAGGACCAACAGACTAAGGATCGTCCTAGGAAATGACATGTGCCTGAGGTTGACTTGCGATCCACACGATCTCCAGCATAGTCAGCATCTGAGTATCCGACGAGGTGAAGATTTGAGCCCTTGGGATACCATAATCCAAGCGTTGGTGTGTGAGCTAAGTATCGAAGAATATGTTTCACAGCCTTATGGTGTGATTCCTTCGGTGTTGCTTGGAATCGGGCACACATGCAAACACTCAGCATAATATCAGGCCTAGATGCACACGGATACAATAAAGAGCCAATCATGGAGCGGTATACCTTCTGTTCGAAATCTTTACCATTTTCGTCAGTGCAGAGGTGGCCTTTTGAAGTCATTGGAGTTTTGACGCCTTTGCATTCGTGCATGTTGAATTTCTCAGGACATCCTTGAGGTATTTCTCTTGTGAGATGAAGATGCCATTGTCTTGCTGACGAATTTGAAGACCTAAGAAGAATTTCAACTCTCCCATCATAGACATTTGATATTCTTCACTCATCATATAGGAAAATTCATCACTGTAACGTTTGTCAGAACAGCCAAAGATAATAGCGTCGACATATATTTGGCATATGAACAGTTCATTGTCATAGGATTTGGTGAAAAGAGTTGGGTCGAGTGAACCGGGTTTGAAGCCTTTCTTCATGAGGAATTCCTTCAGAGTGTCATACCACGCCCGAGGGGCCTGCTTGAGGCCATAGAGGGCCTTGTTGAGTCTGAAGACTTTGTCAGGATGCTTAGGATCTTCAAAACCTGGGGGTTGAGCAACATATACTTATTCCTAAAGCTTACCATTGAGGAATGCACTTTTCACATCCATTTGATATAAAGTGATATCATGATGGTTAGCATAAGCAACAATATGCGAATAGCTTCAAGTCTAGCAACAGGTGCAAAAGTTTCATCAAAGTCAATTCCTTCAACCTGTGTGTAGCCTTGAGCAACAAGACGAGCCTTATTCCATACCACAAGGCAATTTTCATCTTGCTTGTTACGGTAGATCCACTTGGTACCTATGATGTTATGCTTGCGAGGATCTGGCCGCTTGACATGTTCCCACACATTGTTGAGCTTGAATAGATGCAATTCCTCTTGCATAGCTTGAATCCACTCAGGCTCCTTGAAAGCTTCATCAACTTTGGTGGGCTCTATCATAGAGACAAAAGCAAAATGCCCACAAAAGTTAGTCAAATGTGAAGCTCTTGAGCGAGTGAGAGGACCTGGTGCATTGATGTTGTCGATGATTTTGTCAATCTGCACTTCATTTGCAACTCTTGGATGAGCAGGTTGACATGGCTGAGGATTTTCTTCAGCACCATTTTCTTCAGGTGTATCAGCATGAATGTCTTCATTGATTGGAATGACTTCCTCAGTTGGTTGAGGATTTTCTTCAGTGGGTACTACATCCTCAGTAGCCTTCAACTTAATGGATTCCTCAGGAGACTTTTCATCTAGCACAGAAGGCAGGTGCTCTCTTTGCGAGCCGTTAGTTTCATCGAACCGCACATCTACAGTTTCAACAACCTTGTGATGGTAGGTGTTGAAGACTCTGTAGGTGTGCGAGTCCTTTCCGTAACCAAGCATAAAACCTTCATGTGCTTTCGGTGCAAATTTAGAACTGTGGTGAGGATCTCTTATCCAGCATTTTGCACCGAAGACTTTGAGATAACTTACATTGGGTTTCTTGCCGGTCATGAGTTCATATGATGTCTTCTTGAGGAATTTGTGAAGATATACCCTGTTGATGATGTGGCATGCTGTATCAATTGCCTCAGGCCAGAAGCGACGAGGAGTCTTGTATTCATCAAGCATGGTGTGAGCCATCTCAACAAGAGTCCTATTGTTGCGCTCCAAGATGCCGTTCTGCTGAGGAGTATATGGGGCAGATAGCTCATGAGTAATACCAAGTTCATCAAGATATTCATCAAGATTGGTGTTCTTGAACTCAGTCCCGTTATCACTCCTGATATGCTTGATCTTGACGCCGAAGTTTGTTGAGGCCCTTGAAGCAAATCGTCTGAAGACATCCTGCACTTCAGACTTGTACAGAATAATATGCACCCAAGTGTAACGAGAGTAATCATCAACAATGACAAAGCCATGCAAACTTGAAGCATTTGTTAGTGTGGAATAATGAGTGGGGCCAAAGAGGTCCATGTGAAGCAATTCAAAAGGTCGAGTCGTGGTCATGATTGTCTTCGAGGGATGCTCAGATCTGGTCATCTTCCCAGACTCACAAGCACCACAGAGGTGATCCTTGAGGAATTTGACACCTTCAATGCCAATGACGTGCTTTTTCTTCACGAGCGTGTGCAAGTTCCTCATACCAGCATGTCCAAGTCGTCGATGCCACAACCAGCCTTCTGAGGACTTTGCAAGTAGGCACGTGGCAGGCTAAGGACCTGTAGAGAAATCAACAATATACAAGTCTCCTCTCCTAAAGCCTTCGAAGACTTTGGAATGGTCAGATTCCATGATGACAACACAACGATATTTTCCAAAGATGACAACCATATCAAGATCACAAAGCATTGAGATAGACATGAGGTTGAACCCGAGGGATTCGACAAGCATCACCTTGTCCTTGTGTCGGTCCTTGGAGATTGCAACCTTACCTAGACCCAATACCTTGCTTTTTTCCTTTGTCAGCATAGGTGATATGCTTCAGATGAGATGGGGCAAGTGGCATATTCATCAATAGACTCTTGTCACCAGTCATGTGGTTGGTGCATCCACTATCGAGGACCCACTCAGTAGTTTTTGGAGTTTCATCCTGTAGATGAATTAGTACAACTTACGAACTCATATGCTTCAGAGTGAAGAATATGACATCAAATTCATCAGGCAGAATTTCATCACACAACATAGTAAGTAAAGCAGTGTGAGGACGTGAGAAATGAGGAACTCATTTCTGCATGATTAGCTTGCGTCCTTTCAAGCATTTCCTCAGGTCTCCAGCAAATTCATCAGACGTTCAAGTTCGTCTGGAGACCTGACCCTGCATAAGAAGTTAGTTCAATTTCTTCACCACCCACATCTGGAGGGGTGGCAAAGAGTTCATGATTCTGCGAGCTCCATATGAGAAGGGAGGCATTGAAGCTAGTGCACTTCGTTTCACAGGACTAGGGTTAGAGTACTCATATGAATAAGCAGAGAAATTCTTCGAGGACTTATGAACATAATGATTTGAAGAATAATGCACATATTCAGAACTCTTAGATTTTTCCTGCGAAACAGATGCATTAGCACGAGAATGATACTTTTGACCATTTGAGGAATTTGGTCCAAGTGAAGACTTTGGTCCATATGAGGAATTTGATCTGGGGTTCCTTTTCTTCATGGGTGGTGTCGTGAGGACATTCACTTGAAGATTTTCCAAGCAGCTCTTAGGAACCCAGATTTTCCTCATAGGTGAACCGTTCCTGCAGTTAGTTCCAACAAATCTGGCAAATACTTCACCTTTATGATTTTTGAAGAATTTGTAGTTGGAGTCAAGTGACTCATCAAAGGAATATGAAGTTTCACAAGTAAAGCCAGATAAAGTGGATGGATCCACAGGAGGTCCTTTTGCAGCAACCCATGAGGTTTTGGGGTACTGCTCAGGTGTCGAGTAGGATCCATCAACATTGAGTTTCCTCTCAAATGGAATACCCTCTTTCCTAGGGTTCCTGTTCAGAATCTGCTTTTGAGCACATCGAAAAGGGTTTGATGCCCTTTGAGACTTTTGTACATGCCTGTCACATACAATTCCTTCAACCCTGCATTTTCGTCAGTGATACTTGTGGTATCCTCAGATGAGGAATTTGTGACCACGGGGATAGTTGAAGAATTTGCAGCAATAGAAGCATTTGAACATTCAGGTGAAGAATTAGCAGTTTCACGTTCGATGCATTTCATACATGGTGGACCAAATTCTTCCTGAGCGGTACTGATCTGTTGAGCCAGTAGGGAATCGTTTTCCCTTTGGAGATCCTCATGAGCCACTCTTAGTTTCTCAAGATCTTGCGTTCTTTGAAGAAATTCATAAGAAAGCTTCTCATGGTCAACTAAGAGAGCATTATGATGACTCTGAAGGTTATCATACTTTGTCTGAAGACTTTTGAGATCATCAGACAGAGTTTGAGTCCGATCCACTTCCTCATTCAATAGATCATCGCTTTTGTCTAGCAATTTCTGAAGCTTTTCAAGTGCACTTTGTTGCTTAGTGGAAATTTTAGCAAGTTTGGCATAGCTAGGTTTCACATATTCATCAGATTCACCTTCACTTGATTCAGAAGAAGAGTGATGCTTGTGTACCTTGGAACCTTTTGCCATGAAGCAGTAAGTGGGAGCATATTCATCGTTGCTGACGTCAGAGTCGTTAGAGTGGTCATTTTCTTCATCGTTGAAGATGGACTTGCTGACGAAAGCAGTGGCGAGAGCAAGGCTAGCAACACCAGAGTCAGACTCCTCCTCAGATTCTTCCTCTTCTTCATATTCTTCAGATTCTTCTTCAGAATCCATTTCCTTGCCAATGAAAGCCCGAGCCTTTCTGGAACCATTCTTCTTGTGCGATGAGGACTTTGAAGATGAGGACTTTGAAGTTGAGGACTTTGAAGATTTCTTCTTTTTCTTCGAGTCATCAGAACTGTAGTCCTTGTATTTCTTCTTCTTTGATTCTTTTTCCCAGAGAGGACAGTCAGAGATAAAGTGACCAGACTTCTTGCATTAGTGACAAGTTCTCTTCTTGTAGTCGCTTGAGGAATCTGACTTTCTCAAACCACTTTTTGATGACTTTCCAAATCGGCCTCTCCTTGAGAACTTCTGGAATTTTCTCACAAGCATTGCCAGCTCCTGACTCAGTTCTTCAGGATCACCAAGGCTGCTATCAGAATCTTCGTCTTCGAATGAGGAAATTGCTTTTGCCTTCAGAGCACGAGATCTTCCATAGCTTGGTCCGTAGAGGTCTCTCTTCTCAGCTTGTTGGAATTCATGAGTATTGAGTCTCTCAAGTATATCAGCAGGATCAAGTGACTTGTAGTCTCCACGTTCTTGAATCATCAAAGCCAGAGTATCGAATGAGGAATCAAGAGATCTTAGCAGTTTCTTCACCACCTCATGGTCGGTGGTGTCGGTGGCACCCAGAGCTTGAAGCTCGTTGGAGATATCAGTGAGACGATCAAAAGTTTGCTGAACATTTTCATTGTCGAGTCTTTTGAAGCGATTGAAGAGATTGCGAAGAACATCAACACGGGAGTCACGTTGAGTGGAAACACCTTCATTGACTTTGGACAGCCTATCCCAGATAAGTTTAGCAGTCTCCAAAGCACTCACTCTGCCATACTGACCTTTGCTCAGATGGCCACAGATGATATTCTTCGCTTGAGAATCGAGTTGCTTTAATTTCTTCGCATCAGCAGTAGTAACAGTCGGAGATGTGCGGGGAACACCATTTTCCACAACATACCAGAGATCGTTGTCAATAGCTTCAAGATGCATGCGCATCTTGTTCTTCCAGTAGGGGTAGTCCGTCCCATCGAAGGTAGGACAGCCTACGGAAACCTTGATCATACCTGCAGTCGACATAACTAGAACTCCAGGTGGTTAAACCAAAATCACACAGAACAAGGGAGTACCTTGCTCTGATACCAATTGAAAGTGCGTTATATCGACTAGAGGGGGGTGAATAGGCGATTTTTACAAATTCATTACTTAGGAATTTCAACTTGAGGAATTTGAAATGTGATGAATAACTAGAAGCGGAATAAGTACTCAAGTGCGTACGAAGCATAGCGAACGCATAGTCATCATGATGAAATAAAGCATGCACAGATTACGGATGGCGTGATACAGGATAAGCAGGTGAGGAACAAGGTAGCTTGAAGAATTTGAGGTGAGGAAATTGAGAAAGTCTTCAGTCAAATTCTTCAAATATTAACGATCAATTTCATCAACAAGTATACGAGGAAATTAAAGGGTTGAGGAAATAGAACCAGGTAGCTCGATGAAGACAATGATTTGATGACCCAATTCCAACTGCTGTGACAGTCGTACGTCTGGTTTGGAGCGGCCTGGTATTTAAACCAGAGGACACACAGTTCTTACCGTATTCTCCTTGAGCTAAGGTCACACAGACCTCGCCCAACACTCGTGGTAAGTCTTCAGGGTAGACTTCCAAAACCCTCACAAACTGGTCACCCGGCGATCCACAATTGACTGCTGGATGCTCTAGACCAAGGTCACTTCGTGATCCCCAATTGACTGCAGGATGCACTAGACCATGACGCCTAACCGTCTGGAAGATACACAGTCTTCAAAGGTAACAAGCGTCGGTTCCACACAGGAACAATTTCTTCAGTGATGCTCAATCACTTTGGGTTTGGTGGTTTGGTTTGGGGTTTTTCCACACTGATGATTTTCACTCAAAGTCCTCGAGGAATGGGATGCTCTCAAATGACAAGTGTCAGTTCTCTCTCGGAGCAGCCAACCAACTAGTGTTGTGGGGGGTGGCTATTTATAGCCAGGGTGCAACCCGACATGATAAGACATAAATGCCCCCAATGATATGACCGTTATGTGGATAGGATGATTGGGGACAGCTAGCACTTAGCATAGCAACGGTCAGAATTTCGGACTATGAAAGTCCTCAGGCTTATCATATTCTTCACTTGTAGGCAATTCGCACTGGCGAAATCCTAACTCCTCAGTCAGACCAATTTCCTCAGAGACCAGAAGATCATCGTCTCTGTCACTGAAGAACTTGACTGAACTGCAAGAGATTTCCAAAGGCTTCACTCGAAGGATTGGATAGGTTGAGGCTTTTGAGTTGAGCATCAGTTGGAAATTTTCCTTAGTATTACCTCGGCCCCCTTTAACAGTACGGTGTTTCCTATGACTCAAAGAAAGGGAATGAAACTACGAAAACAAAAGTCTTCACACTTCATAGTCCTCGTTCATATCTTCAAGGTCACACCAACTTCATGTTTTTCAACGTCTTCAGGGAATACCAAAGTCTTCAGCAAAGTCTTCACCAAAGTCTTCACCAAAGTCTTCAGTTGAAGACATACATTTTTAGGGGTCGATAATCTCCGAATGTATCAAACTCCTCAGCGACTTATAGAGCTTGTGTACACTTACAAACGCATTAGTCTCTTAACTTATAAGTCTTCAATACACCAAAATCACTAAGGGGCACTAGATGCACTAGCACATAAGATAAGGGCTGCGCAGCGATAATGTAGCCAATCAATGTTTTGCTAGGAAGTGGAGGGGTTAGAGGCCTTCATGGAAATTTAGGAGGCTGACAGTTTAAGTGGTAGGTAACGAAACATAACAGTAGAAGCGAGACATCTAGCATAGCAAAAATAGTGTCAGGATCCGGGTATGATCATCTTGCATGTTCGGTCTTCAGAGGGACAAAGAGATGGGTCCTCGTAGTTGTACTCTCCGGGATCCTCGTACTCAGGCTCCACACTCGCGTCTACCCAAAGATAAACAACACCAAATAAACATACAAACAAAGTGCAATGCGCAACCAAAGATGATGCATGACCAATTTGAAGTATTTAACATGGCATCTCTAAAGTAGTCATGTTTCTCATGCCTTTACTAAGTTCTTTAGTATTCAGGACAGAACCTCAATATTAGTTATTTGAACATGCATGATCATGGCAAATATTAATGCTCCATATAAAATCGATGCAAATACATATGTAGAACGTTGCAAACGGAGTAACGTAGCTCACGGTACACTCACGGCAAGGTACGAACGTTAACGGAGACAAAACAAAGATGAGGGAGGCCATGGGCTATTCCTTGGTATTCCAAGGATGCCACCGGATAGGAAATGAAAATCTAGCTAGAATAGAGCTAAAGATCAAGCAAAACAATGGAGTATAGCTCCCACAAGTCACAAAACATCTAAACACACAATCTGTCCACAAACAGCAACATGTCATCTTGTAACACATATCCAGAGCTACATCAAGTTTCAATTCACAACCAAGGCATGGACATGAAGTATACAGCATGCACAATAATTCATCTATTCACATGAACATGAAAGGAAGCATGAATCATTGGCAAATGAGCTCATAGGATGGCATGTTGAATCCGTTTTTAGGGACTTAGTGAAAATTCTAGTTTTACAGAATCTGAGTTAACATGATAGCATCTTGACAGCAACTTTTATATATGCTACAGGAACTTGCATGGCATGAAAATTAACAAGGTGGTAGAGGGCAACATGTACTTCAATTAAATACAATTAGGGCAACATCCAAATATGCATATATCAATGGCTACCATCCTCACAATATGACATATTGAAAATAGCAGATTCACAGACTTAGTGAAATTTAACAAGGGGCAAACATGCACTTGTTAACAGAATGGCACGTTGACAGCAAGTTTTAAATAAGATGCAATAGCTTAATCCACAAGATCTTGGCACACATCTACAAAGGATGACAAGCACAACAATGCATTCCATTGTGCCAACTCTAAAAGAGCAACATATACATGGGAATCATCCAGACAACATGGCAACAAAGTAACAGATTTTTCAACACTTAGAAATATATGAGCACGAGAAAACAGAATCTTGGTGGCATGTTGACATCAAGAATGCCACTCATAACATGATCTATCATGGCAAGCAAAATACCAGGGGCTAGAGCACACTCTAATGGACATATTTCATGTTGACAAGATTATCATATCATGAAGTGAAAAAGATAAAATGGCATAATATCACAAAATAACATTTTAACAAACTTGCTCAAATGGAAAATCCAATACCACCATTGGATTCACTGCATTTTTCTACCCCAAAACCATATGTCACATGCCTACATTCCTATGAACAAAACCCCCACAAGTGCATTCACAAAAATCACATATCACTTATAACAACTTATATGCCAAATTTGGCATGTCCTAAGTACTGACAGATCTGGAAACTGCCAAATCTGGCAAATTTCCCTAAATGGAAATATCTCAGAAACACTCAGAAAAACAAAACAAAACAAATATAAAACATAAAAAAAATACACAACAGGCCCACATGGCATTGAACCAGGGTCCTATGGGGTTGACAGGTGGGCCATGGACCCACGGTCATACACACACGCACTAAAACACAGGAATTAAAAGGGGCTCGGGGGGGGGGGGGTCGAACCCGAGACCTGTCGCGTGGGAGGCAGCTGCTGCTACCACTGCGCTACTGCATCGATAGCTGACAGAAGAGGGGTTATTATCCTCTTATACTGTCCAAGGTCCAAAGATCCTCACCGGCGACAGAGAACCTGACGACGGCAATGGCGATGACTCACGCGACTAGTAGATCCTACGACCTACGCCGGAGGTACGAGATATACGCGGGGTTCCATTCCTTCCATCTCCACGCGGCGAGGATGATCCAGGCTAGGCTAGGGCTCGAGCTTCGGCTCGGCTGGCGTTGCGATGCAAGCAAGGCGACGCGAGCGTGGCTAGGCGAGGCACGACTATTCTGCGGAGGCGGCGAGGCGACTGGTACCGCGCGGGGCGAGATGCAGAGGGAAACGGAGCACGGCGCGAGCTTCTACTCTCTAAAGGCGATCTTCAGGCTTGCGCTCAGAGCGAGGCGAGCACGGCGACAGCAAGACTGCGGCAACGTCTACGATGAGCTAGCGACGGGGGAATAGACGGGGATGGAAGGGTGGCTCACCCAGCTCCTTACTGGACACGAAGGCGAGGTTGGGTGCTGGCATGATCGACGGCGGCGAGCTCTGAACCTTGACGGGCTCGGGACGAAGCGGGTCTGAGCCGGGCCAAACTCTCGAGCAGAGGCGCTCGGCTTGACGACTCCCTCGCCGGCGTAGAGGAAGAAGAGGCGTCGTGGGCGAAGATGAACCCGACGGCGACGACCTTGCTCCGGCGTTGCTGCAGGTGACAGCGATGTGAGCGAACTCTGCTCGCTCGGCCCTCTCTCTCTCTCGGGCAAGGAAGTGGGGAGACGGGAAGAAGCCCCTCTGCGGCGGCGGCACGGGGAAACCCTAGGGAGGGGGCGCGCATGTCGAGGTTTTATAGGCAGGGCGCTGGTCGTCGTGGCTGCCACGGCGGCCATGGCCTCGGTGCTCTCCTCTATCGTTGTGAGAGGAAGGTGGAAAGGAGGAGGACGACAGCGAAAGGAGGAGAGGCTGGCAGGTGGGCGAGGCTTGGCGCCACGCTGGAAAGAGAGGAGCGAGGGGGGAAGCTGGGCTGCGGGGCTGGAGCTCGCTAGTGGGCCGCGCGGGCAAGGAGTCCCAGGCACTTGTCTCTCTCTCACTCAAATAAACAGAGGGGTTTTCTTTTAAATAAAACAAAAGAACACCAAAAACCACAGAGAAAAGAGAGAGGAGTTCTTGAATGAAATAAATATATATATATAAACTCACAAAAATGTTCTTTATTTAATAAAAATGGAGTTGGCATTTTTAGGCAAATAAATTAATTCACTTATAATTAACATAAGCACCTGTTTGTAAAGAATTAAAAATGAAAACATATTAAATCATGAGACAGAGTTGATTTATAAATCTGAACAGAATATATAGAAAAGATGCAACATTTTTATAGAAAAGAATAAGCAAGTGAATTTCACCACATGTTGCATTAATTGGAAATAAGAGATGTGGCATAGTTTAGAGAAATTGTGGAGGGGTTTTCCACACCAAAACAACACATGTTCCCCTAACACACCAACACCACCAATACACACACTCATAACAACATCACCAAATGAGGAAGCATGACAAGCAAGTATGATGCACTAATAATTTATGTGATGATGTCATGATGCCATGATGCATGAGGAATGTCATGAAGCAAAATATATAACTCAAATCACAAGGACACCACATGAAGGTTCCCACATGGAATATTACAAAGATGGCAAGGATTGCACTTGGGCTGTTACAACTCTCCCCCACTACATGAGGATCTCGTCCCGAGATCTAGGAACGGAAGAATTCGGGAAATTCGGAACGGAGATGGTCCTCTCGTTCCCAAGTGGCTTCTTTGTCGTAGTGATGTGACCACTTCACCTTTAGAAACTTGATTGACTTGTTGCGAGTCTTACGCTCAGTTTCTTCAAGGATAGCAACTGGATGCTCATGATTGAAAAGGTCTGCTTGGAGGTCAATGTCTTGGAGATCAACGGTGCACTCAGGAGTCTTGAAACACTTACGGAGCTGAGAGACGTGAAACACATCATGCACATTTGAGAAATTGGGAGGAAGCTCGAGTTGGTAGGCAAGGTCACCCCTCTTGCCCACAATCTTGAAAGGACCCACAAAGCATGGAGCAAGCTTCCCTTTGATGCCAAAGCGTTGAGTGCCCTTCATGGGAGACACTCGGAGATAGACAAAATCATCGATCTGAAAAGTCATGTCACGATGCTTGCTATCATAATAGCTCTTCTGACGGGACTAAGCTGCTTTGAGGTTCTCACGAATGACATGGCACATTTCTTCTGCTTTAGTGATCATGTCATTACCATGGATTTGACGCTCACCGGTTTCAGACCAATTAAGCGGGGTACGACACTTTCTGCCATAGAGAATCTCGAAAGGAGCCTTGCGGGAACTTGCTTGGAAGCTATTATTGTATGAGAACTCAACAAACGGGAGACAATCTTCCCACTTCATGCCAAAATAAATCACACAAGCTCTGAGCATATCTTCAAGGATTTGATTGACTCTCTCAACTTGACCACTAGTCTGAGGATGGAAAGTTGTACTGAAACAGAGATTGGTCCCCATTGTAGTCTGGAAGGAATCCCAAAACATGGAAGTGAAGATGCTTCCACGATCTGAAGATATAAGCTGAGGAATACCGTGTAAAGAAACTATTCTTGACGTGTACAGCTCTACCAACTGAGCTGCCATGATAGATTCTTTGACCGGAAGGAAGTGGGCAACTTTGGTGAGCTTGTCGATGACCACAAAGATGGCATCATTACCTCTCTTGGACTTAGGAAACCCAGTGACAAAATCCATCTCAACATGATCGAATTTCCACTCTGGGATAGGCAAAGGCTGAAGGAGGCCTGCTCGATGTTGATGTTCCGCCTTCACTCTGCGACAAACATCACACTCGTTCACAAACTGAGCAATCTCACGTTTCATACGAGTCCACCAGAAGGTTTGCTTGAGGTCCTGATACATTTTGGAACCTCTTGGATGAATTGAGAGGAGGGAATTATGTGCTTCATCCATGATAACTTTCTTTAGTTCACCTTTTGGAACCACCAGACGGTCCTCGAAGAAAGAGGTATCTTTGTCATCAACATGGAAGCACTTATACTTCGGAATGCTCTTGGCCACACCTTTCTTCACTTTCTTCACCATAGCATCAAGAAGCTGAGTTTGGTTAATATGATCTTCCAGAGTCGGAGAGACTTGAAGATTTGCAAGAAATCCTTGAGGAACCACTTGGAGATTGAGCTTGCAGAATGCTTCACAAAGCTCGGGTTGGAGAGGCTTGAGGATGAGACTGTTGCAGTACGCCTTTTTGCTCAACGCGTCTGCAATGACATTTGCTTTACCAGGAGTATACTCAATGCTTGGATTGTACTCCTCGATCATTTCCACCCAACGTGTTTGCCGAAGATTGAGATTGGGTTGAGTGAAAATGTACTTCAGGCTCTTGTGGTCGGTGAACACCTCAACTGGTCTTTCCAACAATAGATGTCTCCAAGTCATCAGAGCATGAACAACTGCCGCCAACTCAAGATCATGAGTGGGGTAGTTCTTCTCGCTAGGCTTCAGCTGCTGTGAGGTATAAGCCACAACCTTCTTATCTTGCATGATAACACCACCGAGACCTTGAAGGGAAGCATCACAGAACACTTGGAAAGGCTTGGATTCATCTGGAGGAGTGAGAACTGAAGCTGAAGTCAGCTTTTCCTTGAGAGTATTGAACGCCACATCACACTCTGGAGTCCACACATACTTGACACTCTTCTGAAGGAGGTTAGACAGAGGCTTAGCAATTTGAGAGAAGTTCTCCACGAATCTTCTTTAGTAACTTGCAAGCCCGAGGAAGCTTCGAAGCTGCTTGACATTCTGAGGATGCTCCCACTTGAAGATGGCCTAAACTTTCTCAGGGTGCACTTTAATGCCCTCGGTAGAGATGACCTGCCCAAGGTACACCACTTCATTGAGCCAAAACTCACACTTGGAGAACTTAGCATAGAACCGATGCTCTCTTAACTTGTCCAGCACAAGTCAGAGATGCTCTGCATGCTCTTCTTCGGTATCTGAGAAAACAAGGATGTCATCCAAGTACACCAAGACGATCTCACTCTTGAAAGGAGATAATATGAAGTTCATCATTCTGAAGAAAGTCGGAGGCACATTTGCTAGACCAAAGGACATGATGGTGTACTCATAAGAGCCAAAACTCCTCCTGAAAGCAGTCTTTGGAATATCTTCTTCGCAAATACGGATTTGATGATAGCCCATACGGAGATCTAACTTCGAGAAAACCTTGGCCCCTTTCAATTGCTCAAACAACTCATTAATGTTGGGAAGTGGATACTTGTTCCTGATTGTCTTCTTATTCAATGGACGGTAATCGACACATAGTCGGTTCGTGCCATCCTTCTTCTTGACAAAAAGAACACCACAACCCCAAGGTGAAGAACTTGGTCTGATCAAACCCAGACGCTCTTGTTCATCTAGCTGCTTCTTCAATTCTTTCAGCTCTTCGGAGCCAAGCTTATAAGCACGCTTGCACACCGGTTCAGTTCCAGGCTGGAGTTCAATCACAAATTCCACTGGCCGGTGAGGAGGCATTCCTGGCAATTCTTCTATAAAGACATCTTCATACTCAGAAACGACGGGGATTTGAGAAATGGCAGAAATCTCACCCTTCTCATTGAGAGAAAAGAGACGAATCATGTCATCGCGAGCAGCGAAAATGATCACATCTTCAGAAGGATGAGTCAATTGGACTTCTTTGGCTTTACAATCAACATAAGCCTTGTTCATCGCTAGAAAATCCATCCCAAGAATAAGTTCAATATCGGAATTGCCGAGAACAATTGGAGAGGCCAGAAAGGAATAGCTACCCATCTTGATAGAGACATCCGGAATGACCATATGAGAACTCATTCGCATACCCGGAGAGACCACACGAAAAGGATTTACCAAATGTTCTGTGGGTAAATCATGCTTTGCAACAAAAGGTCTTGATATGAATGAATGCGATGCACCAGTGTCAAACAAAACTTTTGCAGGAATAGAATTAACCAAGAGATTACCCATTATCACTTGAGAAGAATCCTCTGCTTCAGCTGCATTGACCATGTTCACTCTGACTGACTTGGGATTGTGCTTCATCTTAGCACTGCCCGGGTGCCTGATAGGAGGAGGAGGCGGAAGACGCCGCTGGTTGGTGCACTTGTTGGAGTAGTGGCCCTTCTAACCACACTTGTGACACGTAACCTCTAAGAGCAGACGGAAGTTGCCTGGAGGAGGAGCATTTGCTGACTTGGGTGCCTGAGGCCTCTGCTAAAAACCTGGGTTAGGTGGGTGGGAAGGTCCACGACCACCGTGCTGCTTCTGCTGCCGAGGAGGACGAAACGGATGAGGAGGAGGAACCCAATACTTCTGCTTCTTAGCAACAATCTGAGAGCTGGACGAAGAAGGGTTAGAGTCTCTGAACCGCTTCTTGGAATTCTCAAGCTTGACCTGAACTGCCTCGAACTTTAGAGCCAAGTTGTAGAACTGATAAATCACAAGAGGCTCATGAAGGACGAGGGAAAGCTGAAAATCTTCTCGGAGGCCACCTCTAAACTGATAAATCTTGGACTTCTCATCAGGAACATCTTGCTTAGCATAGCGGGCCAGATTCTAAAACTCCGAGTTGTACTAATAGACAGACATACTCCCCTGCTTCAGGTTCCTGAACTTCTCATGCATACCATCTATAAGAGCACATTTATCCATGTGTGGTTTTGGTAATTGATGACAATCCCTATGGACTAATGGTTGCCTTGAGTTATATTCGAAGGATTTGTCCATAGGTACTTCTTGAAGTCCATATGTTGGTTTCAAGGAGTTTATATGGTGACCAAGGTGGCATTCAAGGTTTTATCCAAATATTGGTCATGTGAGAGTTGAGCTTATTGCAAGCATGTCTTAAAGAAGAAGATTGTGTGAGCACTCATGTTTACCTTCAAGACATCATCTTTATGAAGAGAGAAGATAAGATACAAGGTTGATCAAGACTAAGTCAAAGAGTGAACCAAGTTGATCAACACACAAAGCATACAAGATATACCGAGAGGGATCAAGTGATCCCATGGTATGGTAAGCATTGTCCATTACGCTTTGTGTACTAACCCATGGTCTACATGAGTGTTCTTTGTCGGGTTAGGTATATTTCCATGGGATTGCATCAAGAGGAAGATCTCATACAACCCATGGAAGATGACATCAAGTGGTGATCGTCATCAAGGTTGTGGTGTGCAAGTTCAAGTGAATCATCACGGAGAGATCATGCTTGAAGCTTGCCGTCCATTGTGGTGACAATGGACTTGTGAAGATGTGTCGAAGAGTGGCTCACCCATAGTGGAGTATGGGGGAGCAATCTACTAGTCTTCATCGAGCTGGCGCAATCAAGAAAGGTGGTCCATCTTGAGAAGGACAAGATCGTCATCATCTAGCTCAAGTGGACTATGCGCAAGGCAAAGGTTTGACCTTGATAGGGTTTCCATTTTACCGGTCTCATGGTGGTAGTTGGGAGACCGTGTTATAGGATCAATAGCCGTACTATCAAGGGGCGGCTCTCAAGTGAGTAGTTTGATCATATCGTTCGTTGAGAGCTCACACCATTTGCATCCTTGCATCATCATCTTTCTTTGTCCTTATTTGGTTTTTCTCTATGTGAGTTTTTGAGCTTATGGTCTTCATCGTGATAAGTTCAAGCTCATCGAAAACAGATTTCGTATGCATCATATTGTATTTTCGGTGTTGGAGATTTTGCCGGATATTTATTGGGAAGGTCATCTTCCTTATCCTAGTGGCATTTATTCTCCATTTCTTGTTCTTAATTTAACTAGTCATTGTTGGATAGCTCTCGTTGTCCTTTATCAAATAAGCTTGAGTTTGCTCAAATCGGAGCTCGTATGCGAAAGTTATGGCTGTTTTAGTATTACCTGTTTTACATAGAGAGGTTGTACCGCTCCATAGAAAGGTTGTACCAGTTGACCGATACAACCGATGTTTGGAGTGGTTGTACCGCTCCAGATTTGGTCCGAAGGTTGTACCGGCCATGTACCGCTCTACCACCGGACTAGTTTCTGTTGTGGGTCGGTTCTTGGGCGGTTGTGGACCGGTTGTACCGCTTATTGCTTTTGACCAGTTGTACTGGTGCACATAGCGGTTGTACCGCTCCTATGTTATTCTGCACATAACGGGCAGATTTGTGGGGACCTATTTAAGGGGGTCCTCTTCCCCAATGGTTCCCCAACTCTTGAGCTCATTTTTGCCCCCCCCATTGTTGACCTTCTTTGAGCTTGCTATCTCTCAATCCCTCCAATGATTCTTGTTAGTTCTTGAGGTAAAAGGGAGAGGAGATCTAGCTCCACATTTCCACCAATCACTTTCTACTCTATGTGAGGGGAACCCCTTGGATCTAGATCTTGGAGTTCTTCGTGTTCTTCTTTGTTCTTCCTCTCATTTTCCTCCATAGCATTAGTTGTTGTGGTGGGATTTGGGAGAGAAGGACTTGGGCACTCCGTGTGCCCTTGCCATTTCATTTGGTGCATAGGCTTGAGTTCTCCACGGTGATACGTGGAAGTGAAGTTTGAGAAGCTTATTACTCTTGGGTGTTTGAGCACCCTAGAGCTTGTTCCTCTTGGGTGCCTTGGCGTTCTAGACGGTTGGTGGTGTCTCGGAGCTCAATCATTGTGGTGTAAAGCTCCGGGCAAGCGTCGGGGTCTCCAATTAGGTTGTGGAGATTGCCCCGAGCAATTTGTACGGGTACTGGTGACCGCCCCCAAGGGTTGCCAAAGTGTACGGGTACCGGTGACCGCCCCAAGGGTTGCCATTTGTACGGGTTCGGTGACCGCCCTCAAGGGTCCCTTAGTGGAATCATGGCATCTTGCATTGTGCGAGGGTGTGAGGAGATTACGGTAGCCCTAGTGGCTTATTGGGGAGCATTGTGCCTCCACACCGCTCCGAACGGGGATTAGCATCCGCGAGGGTGTGAACTTCGGGATACATCGTCGTCTCCGCGTGCCTCGGTTATCTCTTACCCGAGCCCTTTACTTATGCACTTTACTTTGTGATAGCCATATTGTTCCCTGTTATATATCTTGCTATCTCTTAGTTGTTTATCTTGATTAGCATAAGTTGTTGGTGCACATAGGTGAGCCTAGTTGTTTTACGTTTTGTGCTTGACATATTAAATGTTAGTTTTATTCCGCATTTGTTCAAGCCTAAACCGTAAAAAAATTTAAAGCGCCTATTCACCCCCCTCTAGGCGACATCCCCGTCCTTTAAATTGGTATCAGAGCTAGGTCTCTCATTATTAGGTTTAACCACCTAGAGAGTAGGGATGTCGACTAGGGGATTAGGATTCTCTGACACTCTTAGTTTTGATGGCACAAATTTTGATGTTTGGGTAATTCGCATGCTTAATCTCTTTAGGGTCATGGACCCAAATTTAGAGCGAATTGTAGATATGGGTTTTTCTCCTCCAAAGGATTCTCAACACATATATTTAGAGGATGAGAAAAACTCTTATATCAATGCTCAAGCTTCTAATGTGCTTTTTGATGCTTTGAGCAATGTAGTTATTTTTCAACTCATGTCGTTCTGGGACGCTCATGAGTTGTGGACAAAGCTTCAAGACAAATATGGAGTGTCCAAGATTTGTAGGGATGATTGTTCTCCTTCCACCTCCTGTCGTGTTGTCTTCTCAACTTCATCTACTTCACCTACATGTGGATTGCCACAAGATAATGATATGGTGAGTAGTGGTGATCATTTTAATGATGATAGTGGGCTCATTGTTGATGTTGCTTCATCACTATCTTATTGCAATGCTTCATCTTTGGACTTTAACACTTCGAGCACTCTGAATGTTTCACATGCTTGTGTTAATAGTCCTTGCATATCATGTAGAAACTTCTTGACTAAATCTCATGATGATATGCTTGCTATATCTTGTTGCCATGATAAAAATGTATCTATTTCCTCGAGGTGTTGTGCTAACAATGTAGAGGAAACTCAACACTCCATGGAACAAGGTTTGGTCTTGAATGATGCTTCAAAGGATCCTATATCATCATCTATTGTTTCTCACTTTTGCCTTATGGCTACGGCTTCAAAGGTATCTCCTACCTTGAATCCCAATATATCTTATGATGATGATGTTGATGATAATGAGGATGAGCATAATGATGAAGAGAGTGATAATATTGCTTCCTTAAAAATTAAGGGTGAAATGATTTTTAAAGCTCTTCATAAGAATAAAATTGCTCATTCCAACTTCATGGAAATAATGTCTGTTGCCATTAAGGGCAACAAATATATTGAGGAGTTGGAAGCTCATCTCGAGGAGCATGAGACCACCATTGATAAAATGGAAGGTCACGAGCGTGATTACGCTAATGAGATCGCGGAGCTATCTTAAGCTCTTGAAAATGAACAAACCACCAAGGAATCTCTTGAGGAGACCTTTGCTATAGAATTATCTAGATTAAAGGAATCACATGATAGAGCTCTCGAGGTGGCTAATGATTTTATAACTAAAAATGATAAGCTTGAAGTTGCACATGCTAAACTCCTTGAGGACTTTGAGCAACTCGAAAATAGCTCAAGGGTCATTAAGAGTTCGCTCATCGAACTCACCGAGTCTCATGCCCAACTTAAAGCTTCTTATGCTAAATATCTTGCCAAGTTGCCTTATCCTCTTGTTGTTAATAATGATGCTTGGGCTACCAACTCTATTTCTTGTGAAGCATCGATTTTGAAGGAGAATATTGAGCTAAGGGCTCAACTTGAGTTGCTATCTAGCAATTATGGGAAATTGGAAGAAAGTCATGAAAAGCTCTGGAGCTGTCATGGTTATCTTCTAGTATCCCATAATGTGCTAAAGATAGCTCATAAGGCTAGTACTACTAAGGTAACATCTAGTGAGCCTCATGTGGATATTAGCACTATATCTAGTAGAAATGCTTTATTGCCATGTGCTAGTCCTCGTAGTTCATCTACTCATAATGTTGCTACATCCTGTGATGAATTACTTTCCTTGCCTTGTTGCTCTAACGATGAAGCTTATACTTCCTCTAGTACATTTGTTCATACTAACCATGTAGAGGAAATCAATGAGCTCAAGGCCCAAGTCACTTCTTTGAAGAAAGACTTGGAAAAGAGTCATGAAGGGAAGTCCACACTCAACAATATCTTGAGTGTGCAAAAATCCCCAAATGACAAAGGTGTACTTGGATTCAACTCCAATAAGAAGGAGTCCAAGATCAAGAAGAAGAAGGGCCAAGAACAAGTCAAGAACTCGGCCAAAATTGTTTGCTTCAAGTGCAAAATAGAAGGGCACCATGTTAGATCTTGCCCATTGAAGAAGAAGCCCCATAGTGACAAACAACAAGGGAAGCGGCCACAATCTCATGCTCAACCGCAAGTTGAAGCAAACCATATTCCCAAGAAGACCCAAGTCAACGCTCCTCAAGTTGAGAAATCAATTGAGAAGAAAGTAAAGGGTAAATGTTGCTACTTATGTCGTGAGAAGGGTCACTTTGCTTCTTCATGCATGAATGGTAACTTACCCACCCCAATTATTATTGATGATATCTATTCTCTTGGGAAGGATAAGGTTGGCAATGTGTTTGCCAAGTTTCTTGGTACTCAAAGTGGTGTCAAGAAAAGAACCATTTGGGTAGCCAATCCTATTGTGACTAACCTCTTAGGACCCAACTTGGTTGGGACCAACCAGCTCAAACTTGATCAATAGGTGTTGTTGGAGGGCATTGGTAACTTGGCTACATCATGAAGAATTAAGGGATCTTCATCATTCAAATTATCTCAAGCCAAGTCATTTGGATTATCGAGTTTCTATCTTATATCCAATGTGCCTCCTTACGGTAACTTGTACTTAAATTGTTAAAATTGATAGTTACTTGTCCCTTTGCATGTTGTGGTTTTGTACCTTGCATGTGTTTGTATATGTTGTGCTTCCTGTTTGTTTATGTTGAGTAATCAAGTATGTATGATGGTTTGCACATCATGTATGTGTGAGTCTTTTGTTGAGCCATTTTGCATTTTGTTTGTATCTTAGTTGGCTCTTTTGAGAGATTAATGGATTATCCCATTTTGGGGGAGTGATGTGCTTTGTGCACTTCACGATCCTAAAAATGTGTGTACATGAGGAATACCACTTAGTATTTATATTACAAGATTATCTAGCTTCTATGTGGTACCTCTTTTCATGAGAAATTCAAATTCTAAATGGTCCATTAATTATTTATTGTTGGATTTCATTTGCCACTTGTTAATTATTTTGGGTTATCACATTTTGGGGGAGTAATATGCTATGTGCATATTACAAGCCTAGAAAATGTGTACATTTGAGGTATTGCCACTTAGTGTTGATATTATAAATTATCTTGTTCCTAGGTGGCATGTTAGCTCTACAAGTGTCATTTGCTTGTGATTTAGGTGTAAAGATGATGATGGGTCTTTTTGAAATCTACCAATGGGAATTATTTCCAAATACTTTTTGTCCTTTGACAAGTGGTATTCCTTTTAAGTGGTAGAAACTGCTAATCATTTTACATTGTATTTTGTTTATCTTTTGTCTTGCCTGCCTCTTGTGGATCGTGTTGAGCGTGTCTAGTGTTTCTATAGATATAGGGAAAGGATCCCATCTTGTGCATTTTGTATTCAAATGCAAATTCTATATAATGCACATCTCTTGGGGGAGCTATCCTATTTTCTTTAGAGCACTCTCTTTATGTGTTTATCATAAAATCTTTTGATCCTCATCAAGTGAGTTGGAGGGAGGCAACCCTTTTTCCTCATGCTGCTTTGTGCATCATGAAAATATGCCGAGGGTTTGGTTTGTTTGGAACCTACCTATTATTCCAAATAAAACCATCCTGTATCATTGAAGGTGTCATCTTATATAAGTCAACTCCAGCATCACCCATGCTATTCACTCCAAGGTTTGAGAGAAGGACTAAACCAACATCCCATATGTACTATAGCTAACTCACACACACACACACACACACACACACACACACACACATATATATATATATATCCCTATGTAAAAATCCTCGGGAAGCATACAAGCTGCTAAGCTTGATTGTGATACTACAAATCCAAGTATTCAGCTAATATACCCAAGTCCTAAGGTGTTGCATTTCTCTCTAAGGAAACACGTAATATACCAATCCAAGATCTCGTTTCCTTCCTACGAATCCAGTTAATCGATCCATGAATACCATCCACTATTACATGATCTATTGATGCTACAAATCCAATGCCTGTGGTGTTCCATATATCTCCCAGATTTCCTAAAATCCCCAAATTCTAGAAAGAACTATCTCATCCCAGTACAACCAAGAATTCCCATCATGATGATCTAGTAAACTCCGATGTTAGGTGCATATGGATCCATGAATCAATTCTGACAACCATCCGATATCCCTGGTTTGTCTCCCATCGAGAAACATGGTATCAAGATCAAGATCATCGGACTAAATCCAAATTACTCCGAACCATGTAGTTTCATTGATCCTGAGCACCTATTGGAATCACCTATTTAAATCCAAGTTTTACATCTAGTAAGAATTCCCTACTAGTTACTCTAGTCACTATCGTATCACCATCAATCCACTATCAATATTACTTGCCAAAGTCAAGTCATTAATCCACCAAGAATTTTAGCTTGTGATCATAATTGGCCTATTAAATCCAATTTTCTCAAGGGAGAAGCAAGTTATGCTACTCTGTCAACTTTGATCCTCCAAGTTCGTCTACCAACATAAGGTCCTTATGATCCACCAAGGGTCTTAGCTATATCCTCAAGATATCTATTGGAACCTCATCAAATCATTAGTCCACTAATCATATATCCTCAAAACAATCTTGCCTATGGCAGCGTGAGACCAAGTGCTAGCTTAAGGATGTAATGTGTCTGTTCACTATGATCACTCCTACGATGAAACCTAGTGCTAAACCAAGGTTATTGAAGCTTAACAAGTGTTCTCGCGCAAACCCGTATGTTAAGCACATGGTTAAGGGGTTGAGCTGGGGGTATCTGTCGGTGTCCTATGAACGGGGGTACCCAGACTTGCCTGCCTGCGGCCCAGGGCGTGGCCCGCTTCGACGACTAGTACGGCCCAGTGCTACTTCACTCAAGACAAGGCTCTCACAATAGTCCCACCCTCGTGAGGAGGACGACACCAAGACCCTCGAAAGGAAGAGGCCACCCCAGGTTGCCTCCCGAGGGGCGGAGATCCCTATGCAGCACTCGGCCTCGGGAGGTCGTGGGTGATGCAAGCCAGGCCAGGCGGGCACCAGCGCACGCAGAGAAGACAGTTTCCTCTTTGGTGCAAAGGAGGCAAGGGCGTACGCGGGTTCCTGAGGCATCCCACCAAAGGTTTCCATTCTGGTGCAACAAGACCAGGCCAACGGGCTCAGCAGGACGGATGTCATCACCGAGCCCACCTCCGCATCACTGCCAGCTACTTTGCAGGCGAAGACCACCTTTTGTCAGGATAAGATGTACCTCCTGTCCCCTTTCGAATTTGGCCGTTGTGGGATCCCTTCCCGCCAATGCGATAAGGGAAGAGGACCCGGGCCAGTATAAATAGAGGCAAGGTTGCGCCTTAGAGGGGGGGCTGATCCAACACCACACGAGCGCCCTCGCGAGGTTGCTCACCACTGTACCAGTTCATCCATAAACCTCCTCGCAAGGCAATCCACCAAAAGCAGGAGTAGGGTTTTACGCTTCGCATCGGCCTGAACTTGGGTAAATCCGTGTGTTAGTCTTCTTATCCGCAATTGAGTGAGTTCGATCAGGCTAGGCCGTGGAGCTGTGAGCTTGAGGTCGAAGCTGGTGGAGATCTTCGCACACGCCCCTGAGTTCAAATCTCTTTGGGTTTTGCGGAGCCCGAAATCCGACATTTGGCGCGCCAGGTAGGGGGCGTGTCGAAGTCTCTCTTCAAGCTTCGCTTCCTCTCCGCTCACCGCTCCGATGGCCGACGCTCACCGAGCCCGTGCCGAGCGCCGGGCTGCTCGTGTCGCCCAGACAGCGCCAGTGGGCCGCAACGCCGCGCGTTGATCCGCCTCTCCTGCAGCCGACGCTGCCACGGGCCCAGATGCCCACGAGCAGCAGGACTCCTTGCAGCCGGTCACCGCGCGGCGTGACGGCTGCACTGCCACCCCGTCCATCGTTCCTGCTACTAGGTCATCCTCCCACGCTCGTCTCGGACAGGCGCATGGGTCGGCCGCACTGCTCATGGCGCGCGAGCTGCTGCGCTACCGCCCAGCCCCCAACCGCTACGACGACTGGCTCGGGCGCATCGCGGAGTTCGTCAGCGCTGCTGGCGACGCCCCGGCGCTCTCCTACTCGCTCCGTCCCCCGACCTCTCTGGCGGGCGAAGTGGCCCACGGTGCGCCACCTCCTCCTCCCCAGCGCGGCGCCGACCCCGACCCCAGGCGTGAAGCAAACCCGTGTGACCAGCCGCGCAGGCCCCCGGCGAGGGTGAGGGATGAAGTAAGCTGCCAGGTGGTCCCACGGCCGCGCGCTGATGCGCGCGCGCTCCCCGCGGTAGTGCCCCAGCGTCACGACCGCGCGCCTCTAGAGGCCACTGCTCAGGAACACCAAGACCGGGCCCCTCCCGTGTGCGTGGCTCCTGTGGGTGGAGTGGGCTGCCGCGCCATCGCCCCGGAGCTGCGTCGGGTCGCCTGGCCCGGCAAGTTCAAGCCGGACCTGCCTCCTCGCTACGACAGCACCCCAGACCCTGCAGAGTTCCAATAGCTATACTCGCTGAGCATCGAGGCGGCCGGTGGAGATGACAAGGTCATGGCAAACTGGTTCCCCATGGCCCTCAAGGGTGGTGCGCTCTCCTGGCTCCTCAACCTCCCGGAGGGTTCGATGACCTCCTGGGACGAACTCCGAGAGCGCTTTGTCGGCAACTTCCAAGGCACCCGTGATCGCGCCCTCGCCGTGGCAGACCTGCGCCGCGTGAAGCAATAGCCGGGCGAGACCTTGCACAAGTACATACAGCGTTTCACGACTGTCTGCCTCAAGACCCCGAAGGCGTCGGATGAGGCCATCATCTCGGCATTCACCGACGGCGTCAGGGACCTCAGGATGAGGGAGGAGCTCTCCATCCACGACGACCTGTGCTCTGCTCTGGAAATGTTCAACCTGGCGAACAAGTGCGCAAAGGCCGAAGAGGGCCGCCTCTCCCTCCTCGAGCTTCCGGAGGCGGACCCCAAAGACAAGAAGACCAAGGCCAAGGAAACGAAGCGCAAGGCCCCCGCGGTGCTGGCGGCGGAACCTGAGGCGAAGCGCAGTCGAGATGAGGAACCCCCCATGGGTGGGCGACCATTCTGCATTTTCCACTGCTCCAACAGCCACAACACCAACGACTGCCAGGAGCTCAGGGTGCTCCACAACGAGCATTTCGATAGTCGCATTGGGGGCGGCGATCGTGGCTACGGTCGCGGTGGAGGCCGTGGTGGAGGCCGCTGGGAAGGTCATGACCCGCGTCAGGAGTGGCGCGACCGCCCTCGGGAGGACCGCTGGCGCGACGAGCCTCGTGAGGGGCCCCACCGCGACCAGCCTCGTGAGGCTCGCCCTTGTGAAGCCGGCCTCCCCCCGCTGCCGCCGCCACCCAGGAGGAAGGAAGAATACATGCAGAACGATGGGGTTCGGGGATTCCAGGAAGCCAGGGCAATCGCTTGCATCCTCGGCGGCGCTCAGGCCCCTGCGTTGAACAGGATCTTAAAGCAATTCTCACGGGAGGTGAACACGGCTCTCCCGAAGCTTGAGGCCGTGCGTCCCCTCAAGTGGTCACAGTGCACCATCACCTTCGATTCCAAGGATCAACTCAGGTGCTCGGCCATGGCAGGCACACTCCCCATGCTGTGCACACCGACCATCAGCAACGTCCTTGTCACCAAGACCCTTATCGACGGTGGTGTTGGGCTCAATGTCCTCTCCATCGAAACGTTCGAGACGCTCCAAGTGCCCTATGACCAGCTCATGCCAACCAAGCCTTTCTCAGGGGTCACCGATGGTTGCACCGTCCCCATCGGGCAAGTGCGCCTACCAGTCACCTTCGGCGGACGTAGCAACTACCACACCGAGCTCATCGATTCGACATCACTCACATCCACCTCCCATACAATGCGATCCTCGGGTACCCTGCCCTCGCCAAGTTCATGGCGGTGACTCACCATGGCTACAACGTCCTCAAGATGCTGGGGAGTGGTGGCGTCATCACTGTCGCCTGCAATGAGAAGGACGCCATCTGTTCCCTCGAGCGCGCCTACCAGGCCGCGGCGGCGGAAAACTCTGATGATGAAGGCAGCATCCTGCCTCCTGAGGATGTCCCCAGGAAGAAGAAGCAGCTCCTCTCCAAGGGGCGTCAGGGGGCTGAGACCTCCAAGGATGGTGCCTCAGGCTCTGCGCCCGGAGCCAAGGCCCCTTCCCCCCTCGCATAGGAAGGCGCGCTCGGCGCCTCCCTCGGGTCGGGCTCGGGGGCTTCCATCTAGAAAGATTCTGACCTAACCAGTGAGACGAGGGAGGTGCTCGGGCATAACATGGAGGCATGCTTCGGCGCACGCCCACTCAAGAAAGGAGCATGACGTGAAGCGCCAGGTTCGCGGGAGTTCATCGCCAATGCAATCGAGGAGCTTCAGGAGGCGCAGGCCATGCGAGGCGGGAGTCACCCTGCATCACCTGGCGCAACTACCGTCCTTGTCCCGGGCGGTATGCTGCACGTCTGCGTCGACATACCGGGCATCAACAAGGCCGCATCCCAGGATCTCTTCTGGCCATCGCGCGTCGGCCGCGGTGGGGTCTATCCGTGCAACTACATCCGCATGCCCTTTGGCCTGGCGAATGCGGGAACCACGTTCCAGCACGTCGCCCAGGCCATGCTCCTGCCCTACGAGCCCTGGCGCCGCGCGGTCCTGGAGGAGGTATCAGGTCCTAGCGAGGACCCCGAGCCTCCAGAGGCGTCGGGCGCGTGAAGGCCAGGGTCCAACGAATACCTCGACGCTTTAGCGGTACCGCTGCCAGGTGACTTTTTGGTTCGTACCAGGTAACTTTTTGGTTTGTTTAGATTGAGGGCGCCCATCGGGCTGCATTATCCTCAGGCAGTTAGGGCCCGCCTCTGCAGCCGCGTCGTTTGCATTTGTATCAGAACCTCTTATGCATTTGATAAATTTCCTAAGTATTTTAAACTGCATGCTCGGTGCTTCGCCACCATGAATGCCGCCGCACCCTAACAATCCCACCTTTGACCGCCTCGTGATTAAGGGATGGCATGGCATCTGTGCTCGGGTCTGCCCCTGCAGCATTGACAAGTCCAAGCGGTTGAGCCCTATCTCGCGGGCCAGCCCCGTGCACGTCACCTCCCGTGGCCCTTGGTGCTACGTCCTCGCATGAGTTAATCGGGAGTGGGTGAGTCAGGGCACGCAGCACGGTTCCTGCTAACACAGTCGGCGTTTTCGCCGGCACAGGAGCCGCGCGCCGGGTGTTTTCTCCTCGAGTTTGTCGCATGAGAAGACTGGACACGGCGTCTGTGCTCGGGTCCATCCCTGCAGCGGTGATAAATCCAATGGCTGAGCTCCGTATGGAGGGCCGGCCCCGCTCATGTCACCTCTAGGGGTCCTTGGTGTTTGGAATTCTCATGCGATGGCACCCGGAAATTCATTCGGCGCAGGTTTGTCAAAAAGTATACAGGGATTGCAATGGCGCCTCCTACCAGAAGATTCAGGAGCAACCCGCCTTTGAGGTAGGGCCCCGTGAGACCCGCGCTGGCTCACGGGTGCCCAAATACACCTCCAGTTATACCGTGCAGGCCACGCGTATGAACTTAATGGGTTGAAAACGCCCGGGGGGCTCAGGAGCCGAGCCCCCCCTTCCCACGTCCAAGTGAAAGCCCCATGCTCCGAGCTGGCGGATGACACTGTCGCTCAGCGGCTATGCCCACGCAACGTGGAAGCCCCATGCTCCGCGCTGGAGGATAAACAACTGAGGGCGCCCTAACGGCTGCATCCAACCTCAGAATGGCCCCTCACGGCCCCGTCTCGCAGCATTCCCCTGGGATGCCCGCGCGAGGGGGCTGCACGGGGGCTATGCTCTGGCCGGGCCTGGCGCGCGCCACCTCCCCAGGTCCCTGATACCTGGTCTTCACGCGTCCCTCTCAGGCGAAAGCTAGTGAGGAAAGGTATGGGAGGCGCTCATACGTTAAGGGGGACCTCTGAGCATCGCGACTCAGGGGCCTCACTGGTCACATAGCCCCTCACCCCTTGGTCTCGTCCTGGCGATCCGGACGCCCCAACGGCGGTTCAGGTATGCGCGAGACCGGGCCCTGCCGACATAGAGCTCAAGGCGCTTCAAATCTCCAAATTAACCCTGCCGTCGCCATATTCCCTTCATGAGAGCTGCTCATACGTCAAGGGGGACTCCTGAGCATCGCGACTCAGGGGCCTCAGTTGTCACGTAGCCCCTCACCCCTTGGTCTCGTCCTGGTGATCCGGACGCCCCAACGGCGGTTGAGGTATGCGCGGGATCGGGCCCTGCCGACGCAGAGCACTATAGCAAACAGGAAGGAGGCTAGGCGAGGAAGGAAACAACATAATTTAAACAGTCATTACAAGCATTGAATGTCTTTGAAAACGCAAACAAGTCTAAAGCCTCCGTGAGGCACGATAAATGTTGCAGGAATGGACCTAGGAAGAGGAGCTGGCACCGCTGCATGCCCCGACCGCGGGGAGCTCGTCGTCGACATCGCTGCCGTTGTCATCATCGTCATTGACCTTCGCAGTTGCAGGAGGCGAGGGAACTCCAACGCAGGCGAACTTCTTCATCAGCGCCTCCATGGCGCTCTTCACGGCCGTTGCCATAGCGGCACGAACCCCAGGATCAACCGGGCAGATCACGGAGCCGAAATCGAAACCCGGCTCATGAAGGTAGAGGTGGCTGAAGACGCACGTCACGGCCGCGGAGAAGAGGTCGCGGCACTCGCTCTCCAAGACGGTCTCCACCCTGGCAACGGCACCCTCAAGCACCTCGGCAAGCTTTGAAGAGAGTCCCGCGAAGCCGCTCTCAGGAGTTACCAACGGTTCCGCGAATCCCCCCCGGTAGATGGAGTGCAGTGCCCGACGGAGCCTGAGCTCGACAGAGGGGAGGGCATCGCGCTCCGCAGCCTTTCTCTCCTTAGCCGCAGTGAAGGCTTCCTCCCTGGCGTCGAGCCGAGCCTTCTCCGCATCTACTTCCTCCTTCAACTTCTCCAGGTGCTTGCGCTCCGTGGCTTGGTCGGCCACCGCCTTGGACAGCACGGAGTCGCGGTCGGCAAGTTTGGCCTCGCAGGCCTTGAGGTCTCCCTCCCGCTGGTGGAGCTGTTCGACGAGCGTAGTCTTCTCCTCCCGAAGAGCCTTCAGGCTGACCTCCGCTTCGCTGCAGCGCTTCACAACGGAGGCTACATCGGCCAGCGCCGCGTCGCGAGCCGCCTGGGCTGACGCGGTTTTCTTCCTGCTTTCAGCAGCGGTGGCCTTGGCTTGGCTCCAAACTGCCATGGCAGCGGCGTCGGCCTGGATCCACCCAGAAAGGAGCCCCAAGCGCCCCTTCACGAGGCGACCGTCGGCGCTCTGGAGAGCGCCTCGGATCTGATCCAGAGTTGCGTAGGCCCCCTCCAGGGTGCCTGACTCGACCAGAAGGCCACAACTCGGAGGTGCCAGGGCCTGGCCCGGAGGTGGCATCTGTGCAGCGGCAGGCGCCGCCCCCAGGGAGGCAGGAGCGTTGCGGTTTGAGGGTGCCAATGGCTGCGGCACCACATCAGACAATGCAAGGATGGACGGCCCCTCGGCCAGCTGGCCTTCGGGGGCTGGCCTCTCAGGTAGCAGCGCCGATGCATCCCCAAGAGCAGAGGTAGCCTCCCCCATGGGCGTCGGGGGCTCCGCGGCTGCGACAAGGAGCGCCGCCCCGCTAGCCTCACGCGCAGGCCTCGGGGGCTCCACGACCGCGACAAGGAGAGTCGCCCCGTAAGCCTCCTCTCCCACGACGTCCGGCCCCTCATCAGGCATTGGCAGGGCACCAGGAACAGGCGCCACGTCGGAGGGCACCTTCGGCTTGACGCCCGCCTTCTTCTTCTTCACCTTCAACACGGAGGCGCTCTTGGTTGCCAAGCAAAGAAGGGACCGTGAGCACGCGAGCCACCAGCGGGCGACCGAAAACCAAGCAGGGTTACTTACTCATTGACGTCGACCCACTTCCTCTTCTTCTCCACCTCGGCGAAGGCGGGAATGCCTTCTCCCTTATCCGGGGCGGCGCCACCATGCAAGGAAGAAGAGGTGTCGCCCGCAAGGGCCGCGGCCGGTGAAGCCATACACGCCCCGGCCGCGGCCACCTCGCCCACTGACGGCGGCTCGGGCAGGGGCGAGGCGGGTGCCTCAATCGTCTTACTGGCGCGAGGGAGGCGCTCCGGAGGAGGCCCAGCCTCGCGTTTTGTTGGGGATATAACCCCGTGGTGAGACCTGCCTAGGTGGGGCCGGGTCATGCGGTTGGCGGCTTAATGACAAGACTTGGCATAAGCCAGTTCAATGGGCGTGGAGGCCCAGGGATGGAAGAGGACGTGTGACCCGGTGGCAGCTTGTTAGGCAAGGCAAGTATAGTTAGAGATAAGGTCGGTTATCAAGTATAACCCGACCTGGACTCTTGTAAGCCCAGGGCCTCGACCTGTGTATATAAAGGCGGGTTGCCCGGGCGGCTTAGGCCATGAAACAACTCATCGATAGCTAGGTCAAGCGAACTCACTCCCTTGTAATCGATACCCAATCAATACAACCCAAAGCAGGACGTAGGCTTTTACCTCTTTCCGAGGGGCCGAACCTGGGTAACCCTTGTCTCCCGATTCCAACCAACCCCTTTGAGCTCACCACCTTAGCGATGGCCTCGAACCTAAGTCCTTTCACGGGGACATCTGCCGTGACAAAACCACGACAGTTGGCGCCCACTGTGGGGCTGACACTCAGTGGTGTAGAGTTCTCAAAGGGCTCTCTCCCAGGGATCGAGGGATACGCCGTTGGCAGGATGACCAAGAGTCGCCGCGGCAAGCTCTACATCGACGACGCTAGCTGGGGCCCTGAGGCCGACTCAATCGAGTACGAGTACCGGGTGCCCTTCGGCGGAATTCATGTCTTCATCGGCAAGATCGGCGGATCAAAACCCGGGCCGGACATCTGCACCGACCTCGTCGAGCCGGCCCGGCATGCGCAACCCGCCTGTGTTAACCCAGGCCGGAAGCGTGTCTTCGTTGGCTTTACCCAAGGCGCGGAACTTGAAGGTTCCATGTCGCGGGAGGAAACCCTCATTTGCTCAGAGGATGGATCCTCGAGTGGGGAGGCAGAACCAATCTATCAGCTTCACAATGACGGGCTTGGGGGCTACTTCGAGTGCTACCCTGACCCGGAACACTATGAGACACCGAACCGAGCCGCTGTCTTCATGGCCGGATGGGTGCCAGCTCCCGCTAGCACGGCCGCTGGTGCGACCGGGTCTGGATCAGGCAGGCCGCCGGCTCAAGTTTTGCTGGATCTGATGGAGGAACTTATGACCCTGATGGGAACCGAGTTCACGGTCGAAAACCAAGCGGCCCGTAACACGGAGATTGCGAGGTTGAAGGACCAGATGGCCGGAGTCCAAGGGGAAATCAACACACTGAAGGCCCAGATGGATGCTGAGTCGGAACGCCTTAGGGTGGAATCTTTTCGTCTTGACCTGGAGCAGCAAACCGCTGAGGCAGTTCATCGGATGAGGCATCAGACCCGTTTGCCGGATCAATATGAGGCCAGGCCTCTCTTCAACACGCCAGGGATGGGACGGAATGCACCTCTAACCGTAACCCGGACGGCGGAAGTACCTGGGAGCAGGGCGGTGGTTCAGCATCGCCAGCCAGACCTGCCCCGCAGGAACCAGACCCCGCCGCAGTCTTTTCCAACACCGCCAGGTCATTATTCTAACCCGGCAGAGAACATGGTGGCAACGGCGGTCAGACTCGGCACGATCCCCATCCCTGATGGGACGCCCTTTGCGGAGGAGGTGCTGAATGCCATTGGATACTTGCAGACAGCGGTGGCCCAGCAGGAGAAGTATACTTACAGCCGGAGTCGCGTGCACTCAACCCCCATACCGAGCCGTAGCTATAGCCGGCGCTTAGAGTCGCCAGCGGGCTCTAGCAGTGAGCGACGTCGAAACCTGGCACGAGATGATTAGCCGGCTCTTGATGCTGAGGTGCTGGTGGATCGGGCGAGAGCACAACGAGAGGCGGCAGCATTGGCAGCTGCGGTGGCTTATCAGGAACCCGCAGTAGCGCCTTCTGTTTCAGTAGGAGCCGGAGTAACCTCCAAGGCTGTGGGAGTGCCGTGCTTAGTGCCGGCTCTACAAAACGAGCGCCTGCCGAAGGACTTCAAGGTTCCTCGCAAGGTGCCCAATTATACCGCTGATCTGCCTCCGGAAGCCTAGATTGAAAGCTACGAGCTAGCCATGGAGATGTTAGACGTCAGTGATGCAGTTTGCGCCAAGTACTTCATCATGATGCTGGAAGGGCTGGCTCGCACGTGGTTGAAGGGTTTGCCACCCAACACCATTAATTCCTGGGCCGAGTTGAAGGCGAAGTTCATTAAGAATTTTCAAGGAACGTGCAAGCAGCCCATGATGATTGTGGATCTAGATCATTGTGTGCAGCGCGAGGACGAGTCGGCCCATCATTGGGTCCGGCGAGTCTCAACCATCATCCATTCTTCTGATAATATCACGGCGGCTCAAGCGGTTCTTATTCTGGAGAAGAATTGTCATTTTTTGCCTCTGAAGCAGAAGCTTGGCCGGCTCAAACGTTCATGCCAGGACATAGGGGAACTCATGGCGTCTCTCACTAAGTATGCAGACTCTGATAGCATGAAGGACCCTGGTTCTGATGATGAGAAATCGGCCCAGGGTAAGAAGAATAGCAATGGCAAGAGTCAACAGCAGAACGGGGGAGGAAACAATAATAATGGCAACGGCGGAAAGCGGAAGCACCCGGACGGCGGGTTAGATTTGGTGGCCAACACTGTTGCTGGAGGAAACCGTGGCAAGGGCAATGGTAAGCCGCCCTTCGGTAAAAACAAGCCTGTCAATATGGAGGTGATGTTGAATGTTCCTTGCCCGAAACATAGTCTTCCCGATAAGCCATCCACTCATGCCTGGAGGGATTGTTGGATCATGCGGGAATTCCGAAATTATAGCGTTAACCAGTATCAAGGTGGCGGCGGTGGACCGTCTGGCGGATCAGGATCCAGCTCTCCTGGGTCCAGCTTTGGCGCAGGCGGCTCAGGTTCTGGCTATCAAGGCCAAGGAAATCATGGTGGTAATAACCAACAGTCTGGCAATGGAGGTCAGCAACAAAACAACCAGTCCGGTTATCAGAGTAACCCGAACCAACTTAGTGGAGGCGAGTATCATGTTTTTACAACAAGCCTCGACAAGCGAGATCAGAAGGTGCGCAAGCGGGCGGTTCATGCGGTCATCCCGGCTCTCCTTCAATATTTTAAGTGGTCTGAGTATGACATAACTTGGAGCAGGGAAGATCACCCGCCGCGCGTTGATAACGCGGGACAGTTGGCTTTGGTAGTCGCCCCCATGTAGGGGGATATGTGTTTACCAAGGTGCTTATGGATGGAGGCAGCAGCATCAACATCCTGTTCTATGACACGTTCCGCCGGATGAACTTGCTTGAAAAGGATCTTAAACCATCTTCGACGGTTTTTCACGGTGTAGTGCCTAGAAAGTCGGCTTACCCAGTTGGAAAATTTTCTCTGGAAGTAGCTTTTGGCGATGAATTCAACTACAGGGTGCAGTCTTTGTGGTTCGAGGTGGTCAAGATCAAGAGCCTGTACCACGCTTTGTTCGGACGACCGGCTTACGCCAAGTTCATGGCTAGGCCTTGCTATGTCTACTTACAGCTCAAGATGCCCGGGTTAAAGGGAACGATTACAGTGCATGGTGATCGGAAGATTGCTCTTGAGTGTGAGGAAGGTGATGCAGCAGATGCAGAGTCGAGTTGTGCGGAGGCGGAGCTCAAGTTTTATAAGGATAATGTTGACCCGGTAGATATGACCCCGCTAAAGAAGCCTAGCACGGAATCTGAGCCGCCCCTCAAGTTTGTGGCAGAATATACCAAGCTAGTGGATTTCACTCCTGGCGACTCATCACAGCAGTTCACTATTGGCGCTAATATGGATCCCAAATAGGAAAGCGCGCTCATCGAATTCATCCGTGAGAATCGGGACATCTTTGCATGGAAGCCTTCTGACATGCCGGGTGTACCGAGAGAATTCGCTGAGCACCACCTTAATGTGGATCCTAAGTTTAGGCCGGTCAAATAGTTCCTCCGTCGCTTCAATCAAGAGAGGCGTAAGGCTATTGGGGAAGAGGTGGCCCGGCTCTTGGCAGCATGGTGTATCGTTGAAGTTTTTCACCCGGAGTGGTTAGTTAACCCGGTGTTGGTACTCAAAAAGAACGGCACGTGGCGCATGTGCGTGGATTACACAGATCTTAACAAGGCGTGTCCAGTTGACCCGTTTGCTCTCCTCCGTATCGATCAAATCATTGATGCAATGGCGTGTTTTGAGAGTCTATGCTTCCTGGATGCTTATTCATGTTATCATCAGATCAAGATGGCAGTCAAAGACCAAGAGAAGACGTCTTTCATTACGCCTTTTGGAGCTTTCTGCTATGTGTCTATGCCTTTTGGGCTCAAGAGTGCCCTGGCGACTTACTAGCGTTGTGTGCAGAATTGTCTTCATGGTCAAATTGGGCGCAATGTTCATGCTTATGTGGATGATCTTGTGGTCAAGTCAAGGAAGAAGGAAACTCTGCTGGCCGATTTGAAGGAAACCTTTGATAATCTGCGGGTTTACAAGATGATGCTTAACCCGGCAAAGTGTGTGTTCGGTATACCTGCGGGCAAGCTCTTGGGTTTCTTGGTCTCTGAGCATGGCATTGAGGCTAACCCGGACAAGATAAAGGCCATCACCTCCTTGTCTAAGCCGGCGTGTATTAATGTTGTTCAGCGTCTGGCGGGTCGTATTGCTGCCTTCAGCCGGTTCATAAGCCGCCTAGGTGAGAAGGCTATTCCTCTGTATCAGATGATGAAAAAGACAGACGATTTCGTCTGGAGTGATGCGGCTAATGATGCGTTTGAGGCGCTCAAAAAGCAGTTGGCTGAGCTGCCCGTTTTGGCTGCTCCCGTAGAAAAGGAGCCTCTGCATTTATATGTTGCAGCTAACAACAGGGCTGTCAGCGCTGCAGTTGTGGTTGAGCGCAAGGAGGCGGGTAAGGAGTACCCAGTCCAGCGGCCGGTTTACTATGTCAGTGAGGTCTTGACGGAGTCTAAGCAAAGATATCCACATTGGCAAAAGTTGGTACTCGGAGTATTCATGGCCAATCGCAAGCCGCAGCATTATTTTCTTGGGCACCTGATTATAGTGGTCAGCTCAGCCCCTTTGGGAGATATCATTCAAAACAAAGAAGCTACTGGTAGGATTGCCAAGTGGGCAATTCAACTTGGGCCTCTCAATTTGAAATATGTGCCCCGGACGGCTGTAAAATCTCAAGCCCTGGTGGACTTTATCAATGACTGGACAGAGTGTCAAATACCTGAAGAGAAGTCGGACAGTACCTATTGGACGATTCACTTTGATGGTTCCAGGCAATTGGAAGGCTCGGGGGCCGGAGTTGTTCTAACTTCCCCACGAGGTGACAAATTCTGTTATGTTTTAAGGCTAATGTTTCCTTGTACTAACAATGCAGCGGAATATGAGGCTTTGCTTCACGGGCTCTGTGTGGCCAAGGAGATGAATTTGAGCCGGGTCAGATGTCTTGGCGACTCAGACCTGGTGGCTCAGCAAGTCTCTGGCACGTGGGATTCTAAAGACCCTCGCATGGTGGCTTATCGCCAGGCGGTTGATGTTATTGCTGGCCACTTCAAGGGCTATCAGGTGGATCATATTGATTGGCGGAAGAATGAGGCTGCTGACACGTTCTCAAGGCTAGGATCTCAGCGCAAGCCGATGCCGCCTAATGTGTTCTTGGACGTGTTGCATCACCCATCGATCAAATTACCGTCGGAGGAGGATTTGGCTATACCTGACCCGGAAGAGTATTGGTGGTGGCTCTCCACGCAATTCCTGATTGGACGTTGCCTTATTTGGCGTATCTGACCCGAGGCGAGTTACCTCAAGATGAAAATCGGGCATGACAGATTATAAGGCGGTCTAAGTCTATGACTATTGTCAATGGTGAGTTACATCAGCGCAGTGTGACTGGTGTCTTTCAGCACTGTGTTTCTCCGAATGAGGGCCGTGAGATCTTGCAAGAAATCTACGCCGGTGATTTTGGTCATCACGCCGGGTCAAAATCTTTAGTGGCCAAGGCTTTTCGACACGGTTTCTACTGGTTAACAGCTCATAAGGATGCAGAGGACTTGGTCAGTAAATGTGGCGGGTGCCAGAAGTTTGGGCGACGTGCCCATGTGCCGGCTCAAGAGCTAAGGATGATTCCAATCACCTGGCCATTTGCAGTCTGGGGGCTTGATATGGTATGGCCTTTTAAAAGGTCAAAGGACAAGAAGACCCACCCCTTGGTGGCGGTTGACAAGTTTACTAAGTGGGTTGAAGCTGAGCCGGTCAGCTAGTGTGATGCCGCTACAGCAGTTCAGTTCATCAAAAAACTGATTTTTCGGTTTGGTTATCCTCATAGTATCATCACTGATAATGGCACAAACTTGTCTAAGGGGGCTATGAAGGAGTTTTGTGATGATGAACATATCCGTCTTGATGTATCTTCCGTGGCTCACCCACAGTCTAATGGTCAAGCTGAGCGTGCTAACCAGGAAATTTTGAGAGGGATAAAACCCCGGCTCGTGGTTCCTTTGGAGCGCATGCCGGGTTGTTGGTTGGAGGAGTTACCTTCAGTTCTTTGGAGCATTAGAACTACCCCCAACAGGTCAACAGGCTATACGCCTTTCTTCATGGTTTATGGCGCAGAAGCTGTTCTCCCCAGTGATATCCGTCATGACTCGCCCAGAGTGGCGGTTTACGTGGAAACTGATAATGAGGCGCCACATCAGGATGCTTTGGATGCCTTGGACGAAGAACGGGATCTTGCAGCAGCTCGGTCGGCGATTTACCAACAAGACCCGCGTCGCTATCATAGCCGCAGGGTCAAGACCCGGACGTTTCAAGAAGGCGACTTAGTACTCGGCTGATTCAAGACCAGTCAGATATGCATAAGTTTTCACCTCCTTGGGAAGGACCGTTTGTGATCAGCAGAAATCTCAACAATGGTTCCTATTATCTCATTGATATATGGGAGAGTGACAAGTCTCGCACTTCTGGTGAAGAGACCAAGAGGCCGTGGAATATTGCTCACCTTCGGCCATACTATACTTGAGCCGCCCGTCCGGCTCTTATCAATGTACATATTCCTGTCATTGTATATACCATCTTTTATGATATAATAAAGTTCGCATCCCCATGATTAGGGGCATCTGCCGTTTTTTCCGCACGAAAATTCGTGCAAAGGAGTTGATCCTTCATCAGGTCACTTGGCGGCTTCCAACCCACTGGGTTTAACTTTCATACCCTCTTGGCCAGGCTTTATATGCCATCTTCGAGTTAAACCTGCCTGTTTGCAACTTGCTACTCCGCCATGTGACCCACCGAACTCTTGATAGTCAATCTTGATTAGAGACGCTGAACTTTTTATAAGTTATTCACGCACAAAGACCCTGAACTTGTCAAGGTTTAAACGGCGGCTTTTGTCACGAGAGAGCCGGCTTACAGTGAGCTAGGATAAACTCGCCTTGTCTGCCGTAATCCCTCCGCTATGTGGCCCGTTCGTATTCTTAGCAATGTCAATCTTTTAAAGACCCTGAATTTGCTAAGGTTTAAATGACGGATTTATGTCACGTGAGAGCCGCCTTACGAGGTTTTCAGGCTTTTATGCCTAGTTTCTTCGGAAACAATACACAATTTTTTCCTAAAAAACAAGAGTTATCTTGTCCTGCCGCGCCTTTAAAGCCAGCTTATAGGACGAGACATACAAATTACTTGTTTTTTGTAGGTACTCTCATCATAAGATTCTAAGTTTTGGGTAATTCTGGCTTGGTATTGCTCAGGGAGTATAACCCGCCCGGCGCGTCAAGGCAGTCAGACGATTATATATCAAAGACAAATTTACTAAGTCGCCGGAAGAAGTTTAAACAGTGCATCAAAAGCACAAGAGCCAGCGGTTAAATGTTTCCTACTGCTCTTACAGGGCTATTAGAAAGCCCAAAAGCTGCGGACTTCAAGTTTTTTCAGCAAATTCTAACCCGGCGGATTAAACAAGGCCGGGTTACCTTCATATGATGCAAGTTTGTTAACTAGCTCGTCGCTGGGTCATCCTGCGCTGGGTCTTCGGTCTCCTAGATCTGGAGGTTATCCACATCCCAATTGTAGTTGGTTAAGTCCTCGATTGTGGCTTCATCGTGCATGATGGGAGATGGGTCAACATCAGGAGCGAAGAGGTGCTTACGGCTTTGAGGAATCAGGCTCTTGGCTTCGAAGGTGGGACCTCGAACTCGTTTGTTCTCCTCAGAATAAGCCGCCTGAGATGACGACAGGTCAGCTTGTTCGGCCAGCCGGCTTGCAAGAATATGGGATGCCTTCGTACAGTGGACATAGTCAGCTTCAGTGAATTCTGAGCCATCATCCTTCAGCTGAGGGAAGCCGTCCATCATCTCGGCCGGGTTAAGCTCAGGGGCATAAGCCAACGACCGGCTCAAAGCAGCCATTGCGCCATTACGGGCAGCGGATCTCTTCGGCTCCTCAATTTGCTTCGGGATGGTGGAGAGGACTTCTAGTATGCCTTTCATAACTTTTGGAACACCCTTCTCGGTCATCACTGCTTTTATGGTGAAGAGTGATCCGGCATAGAGCTGTTCAGTAAGAGAGTATAAAGCCTTGAGTTTCAACAGGCTGTTATCTGACAGTTGGCGGCTCCGTTCACCTACAGGCAAGTCAAATCTTCTAAGCCGCCAGAAAAGATTCTCGACACATACTTTTTTGAATATTGAAGGTTAAGAATGCTTACCAAAGACGGCTCCAATCATACGAGATATCTGGCCTTTCAAATTGTTCAGCTCATCAGTCACCGTTTTAAGACGGCCTTCTGTGTCTTCAGCGCGCTTGGTCAGGGCGGCTTGGCTGGTTTCAGCAGCTTTTTTGAGTGATTTAAGCTCAGCCTTGATAACATCCAGCTCCGTCAAAGCAATTTGATACTTGGCATCAGTTTCTACTTGGCCATTATGTTGCAGTGCCAGACTCTCTTTCAGGTCTAATACGGTCGACTCAGCGGCATTCAAAGATTCCTGCACAGGACAAGTCATAGCAGAGCAAGGTTGTAAGTTTTAAGCCGCCTGACCGGCTCATACCGATTTTTGTCAAAGTTTGGCACAATTGTTACAAGTCCCGAGCAGTTGCTAAGTGTGGAGAAACAGATTCCGCAACTACAACTATGGATTTGAGATCTACGGGCGAGGGAAAAAGAAAAATAATTTAAACCCTAAAAGACCAGTGGATGAACAGGCTGCCTCTATGCAGATTAAAGTGAGCTGTAGATCTACAATGAGTACGGCGTGATTATGGGGCGGACGGCCGCATGATTTGGGCAGTGTTATAAGGTTTTAAAAGGTGCTATTTATCTAATCTGCGAAGAACACTCTGGTGAGCGGTGATAAACACCGAAGAAACCCGATGAACTCGGGAGAAACCTAATGCAGATCTAACAAGGGGTAACAGTGGAACCTTGAGGATGCGAGCGAACGCGTGAAGACTCTGGACAAGATCAGGTTGATGCAGCGGCCAAGGTCAGAGGAGACGACGAAGTCCGGTTGGTGCGGCGAGCTTCGGCGGTGCGAGCGTCTGGAGGAAGAAGACGAAGGCTGCGGCGGGGGAAGTGAGAGTAATGGGGGCCCCCGTGCCTACTTATGAGGATGTGATGGAACAGCAACGGTCCGGCGCGGGGATCGAGGAGGCACGATGATGATTGACTAAGAAAGCGCCTCGATTCTCGGGCTGGTCATATTAATAAAGAAAGATCCGTTCTGACGTCAGGGGAATCTTTTTTGATTTTCCTGATAACGTCACAGCGGGTTATGAAAGTTTATCAGAAACGATGCCGCCCATTTTCGGCGGGTCATGAAGATTATCAGAGAATGCAAGACTCGCCAACTAGAAGACTTGGAGATTGACATGAACCGGTTCAAATCAATCTGGGGCCTAATGTTGGGGATATAACCCCGTGGTGAGACCCGCCCAGGTGGGGCCGGGTCATGCGGTTGGCGGATTAATGACAAGACTTGGCATAAGCCTGTTCAATGGGCCTGGAGGCCTAGGGATGGAAGACGACGTGTGACCCGGTGGCATCAGCCGCCGGTGGAGGCTTGTTAGGCAAGGCAAGTATAGTTAGAGATAAGGTCGGTTATCAAGTATAACCCGGCCTGGACTCTTGTAAGCCCAGGGCCTTGACCTGTGTATATAAAGGCGGGTTGCCCGGGCGGCTTAGGCCACAAAACAACTCATCGATAGTTAGGTCAAGCGAACTCGCTCCCTTGTAATCGATACCCAATCAATACACCACAAAGCAGGACATAGGCTTTTACCTCTTTCCGAGGGGCGAAACCTGGGTAACCCTTGTCTCCCGATTCCAACCAACCCCTTTGAGCTCACCACCTTAGCGATGGCCTCGAACCTAAGTCCTTTCACGGGGACATCTGCCGTGACAAAACCACGACACGTTTCCTCGAAGTCGCCCGACCAGCGTTCCGCGTGGCCCGAGGAGTGGGTCCTGGCCCCCTGAGGACCCTGGCGAATCGCGGAGGACTTGCAGCCAGGGGTTCGCCAGCATCGTCGTCGTCATCGAAGCCGCGGAGAAGCACGCTCCGCAATGGAGGGGACACCTCCTCCAGATCGTCCTCCGCTGTCTCCTCTGAGTCTTCCTTACCCGCGGTGTCGTCGAAGGACACCGTCACTGGGAGCCAGGGCACTGGGCCGGAGAGAGCCCCATCTCGTCGAAGGTGGGCATGGCGGTGACCAAATCGGCCTTGTCGTCGCGACAATACAGTGGGGCGTAGGCCTCGGGGAGGTCCTCGGGGTCGCCGTTGAGCAGGGTCGCCACAATCCTTTTCAGCTCCCCGGAGGTCAGGCGAGCGGATCAGAGTCTGATGCCATCCCCACCGCCCTTGTAGTCCCACATGGGCTTCGAGTGAGCCTGGAGCGGCGCCAGGCGTTGTGCCTGAAACTCCTTCACTATCATCCCCCGGTCAACTTCCTGGCGCTGATGTCTCAGGAGATCTGCTCAAGGACGGGCTTGGCCCGGGGGTCGGTGAGCTTTGCGGAGCCCCACGCAGGAGTCTTCTGCGGCAGCCCCTTCGGAAGCTCAAGGCGGGAGTTGAGGCCCTTGACGTCCAAGAAGACCCAGCGGTGCCTGAAGTTCTCCACCTTCTTCCCGGCCTTTAAGAGCATGTTCCTGCTCTGGACCGCGACGAAGGAGACGCATGCTGACCGCTGAGCGCCGTCGTGAAGCCGCAAGCTGAAGGAATGGCAGAAGAGGGCCACCGAAGGCTTCACGCCCACGAAGGCCTCGCAGTAAAAGGCGAAGACGGACAAGAGGAGGATGGAGTTGGGTTGAAGATGGAGGGCCTGGATCCCGTAGTGCTCGAGGATGGCGGTGAAGAACCCAGAGAAGGGCGGAATGAGCCCAGAGAAGATACTGTGGAGGAAGAAAGGGTAGGCTAACTTGGCCAGGCCGTGCTGCTCCGCGGAGCTGCACCATATCAAGGTCCGCCCCCACTCATTGGTGTCGTCCGCCGTCGATGGAAGCACCGGGGCGAGGTCCCCGTCCTTGGCTATGGTGGACTCCAAGAGCGCCGACGAGGTGGAAGCAGAGGCTGAGCCCTAAGCCTCGGGCTTCGACTTGCCGCCGGGTGCCATCGGGAAGTCCTTGAGAACGAGAAAGCAAGGAGGAGGACGGTGTAGTACTGATATCTGGAGAAGTTCTCACAAAGGATGGGGATCTGGGCGTCAGGCTTTTGTCGGTTCGGGCAGTTGCCGAGGAGACACGGGAGCGGAGACGTCCGCATCCAACTGCGCACCGCACGCCAGGCCTGGCCCACAGGCGATTGGGGCCGCGGCGCTTCGGGCCATTTTCTTCGGCTTCGCCCCGAAGCCAACTCGAGCGCACCTTGGGCCCGGGGGCTACTGTCGGCGTCCTGGGAACGGGGGTACCAAGACTTGCGTGCCTGCAGCCCAGGGCGTGGCCCGCTTCGACGGCCAGTACGACCTGGCGCGGCTTCACTCAAGACAAGGCCCTCGTGAGAGTCCCACCCTCACGAGTAGGACGACACCAAGACCCTCGGAAGGAAGAGGCCACCCCAGGTTGCCTCCCGAGGGGCGGAGATCCCTATGCAGCACTCGGCCTCGGGAGGTCGGGGGTGATGCAAGCCAGCCCAGGCGGGCACCAACGCGCGCAGAGAAGATAGTTTCCTCTTTGGTGCAAAGGAGGCAAGGGCATAAGCGGGTTCCTGAGGCGTCCCACCAAAGGTTTCCATTCTGGTGCAACAAGACCAGGCCAACGGGCTCAGCCGGACGGATGTCATCACCAAGCCCACCTCCGCGTCACTGCCACCTACTTTGCAGGCGAAGACCACCTTTCGTCAGGATATGATGTACCTCCTATCCCCTTTCGAATTTGGCCGTTGTGGGATCCCTTCCCGCCAATGCAATAAGGGAAGAGGACCTGGGCCAGTATAAATAGAGGCAAGGTTGCACCGTAGAGGGGGACGGATCCAACACCACACGAGCACCCTCACGAGGTTGCTCACCACTGTACCAGTTCATCCATAAACCTCCTCGTGAGGCAATCCACCAAAAGCAGGAGTAGGGTATTACACTTCACAGCGGCCCGAACCTGAGTAAATCCGTGTGTTAGTCTTCTTCTCCGCGATTGAGTGAGTTCGATCAGGCTAGGCCATGGAGCTATGAGCTTGAGGTCGAAGCTGCTGGAGATCTTCACACACGCCCTTGAGTTTGAATCTCTTTGGGTTTTGCGGAGCCCGAAATCCGACAGTATCTAGTGAGGTATGGGTCTATCTAGGGAAGGGCTTCCAACCTTGAGGGGAAAACATAACCCTTACGAGGTTGCACTTGGTTGAGTAGGTTATTTTCACGAGTCTTCAGTGCTAGTTGAGATGAATCCTTGGTGTGTCTTGTCTTGCTGGTCTTCAATTGATGAGAAAGGCGAGAGGGGAAAGTAGCATAGAGGGGAGGTGCCTAAAGGGGGTGATATAGTGCAAGTGTAATCAAACAAGTCTCGAGAAGGCCAACACAAACATCAAGGTAAGGTAGGCGATATAGTCGCATACTTGTTGCCTAGGGCAAAAGTGCGACTTATATTGTAACAGCCCGAGACCGACGCTCCAGATGCCTTCCATAGTTGTCATGACCGCCGCGTTAATTATTTATTTATTTTGCATTGCATCATTTCATCATGTCATCATGCCATTAAATTTTACCAACCCAAATGTTTCTCAAATAAATAAATTGCATAGTTCTCTTGATCTATTCAAATTGAGGGATTCACATGATGATTTCTCTTTATAACATATCCTCCCAATATTTTAGGGAGCTACTATAAGATATTCCATTAATTTTGGAACCACCCTCTAACACACTTGAAATTTAAAACCCTCCTGTTCCTATAAAATATTTAATTCCTCGCTCTATTGTCTTTTGACTCCTTTCAACTTGTGGCACTTTGAAATTATGTTAGAGTAGCCACAATCGAGATTCGACTCCACTTGTATTTATTTGGCCTTCCAAATGAATATTCTTGCCTCTCTTCTTTTTCTGTAATAGAAAAAGGAATGCATTTGTTTTTTTTAAACCAGCAGCAACAGTAACCAGGCCGGCCCAACCTTCCATAAAGCCCACCTAAACCACTCCTAATCCTAGCCCACTCCCGATCCCCACTAACTCCCTCGGTTGCCTCTCGCCGCTCCCGACCGCGCCGCCACCTGCCCGAATCCCCACGCTGGCTATCTCCCTCCCCTATCGATCTCTTCCTTCCCTCCTGCGCGCCGCACCCGCACATCGCCACAGCCACAGCGCCAGGAGAAGCCTGCCCGATCCCACGCGCGCCCGCACCTCCCGGTCCGACGACCTCCTTTGGTAGGTGCCGGCGAGGACCACCTCTTGCTGCCCTCCTTCCCGTCCATTGCAGCTTCCCCGTGCCTCCTCTCCCTGCTTTCGTTGGAGCTCGCCCGAGGAGATGAGCTCCTCGTGCGCATCCATGCTCTCGCCGCCGGCTTCCTCCCGACTTGCGCTGCACCTTCATCCCTCCATTGCCCGCACCGCCGCGCGGTGCCAGTCTGGCCCCGCCTCTCCAGCGCTACCCCTGCTCTATTGTGCCCCGCAGCCCAGCGCCGGCAAGCGCCTCGCGCCTCCGCCCTCCAGCTCTGTGCCCGAGTCCTCCCGCCTTGGCAGCCCCGCAAGCCCCACGTCCGAGGGCTACCTTCACCGCGTGCCTCCCTGCCGTCGCCATCCCGCATTGCTAGCGCCATGATCACCAAAGCGGCTGGCCGCCTCGCGTCTTCCATGGCCTCTGCTAGGTTCCAGCCCCGTAGCCGTGACCTGCCTGTTGCCGCCTCCTGTTTCCCACTTCCGCAGCCCCGCCATTGCATTTGCCATGTCCCGTATGCACCGCTGCCCATGACCCTGCCTTTGACCACCATGAACACCACCACAGATGGCTACCGCACTGACCACATTATTATTTTTCGCGATGTTCCTTGTTGTGTCCGTGCACCTCCACCTCCTGTGGCTCTGGACACCAAGACCACCTCCGTGGATTTCGCCAAGTGCCACGATGATGCGCCAAGTACCACTACCATCGACCCCTGAAGATACTAGATTCGCCAAGATCCTCTCCGACAAGTGTACGACTACCGTTGCCTAGTACGTCTACTTCCGATGACGACCCGTGTACCACTACTTCCACTACAACCGTCGCGAGAATGTCTACTTCATCTACACCGCATCGACTCGATCTGCTTCAAATTGCACGCTTCGAAGGTATAACCATCGAGACGACCGCCCATGGACGAAAGCATTGTTGTTGAGATGTGACGATGTACGTTTCGTAGATGCCATGATAGTTGCAGGTACCTCGTCGGGCATTTTCACTTGTACGTTCCTTGTTGCCATGCCCTCGTCACGTGGGAACCCGGTAACCGGGATCACCCACTCGTCACTTTTGCATGACTCACTCACAACCACACTTGTTCTTTTGCCCGGCATCTCAATGAGTTGTCGGATCATAGGAATGCTGTCGTGGCACCGTTTCCGTTTTTGCCGCCGTGACACCCCTTTTTTCCGCCTTGGTGACAAATGCTTCATATATTAATTATGGCAATGTTTTCACGAAATGCATACAACTTCAATATGTCCTCCACATCCATGTAAAACATATAAATTGTTGGTTGCATATAAAATTGCCTAATAACATGCTAAAAACGGTTTGGTTCATAACTAAATAACCGTAGCTCCGATTAAAATGTTCCACATATGTAACTTGAATAGGAAAACATGTAGAATCTTTTGACACGCTTTATTTTGCTCTTTAACAAATACTCCCTCCGTTCCTAAATATAAGTCTTTTTAGAGGTTCCGCTAGGGGACTACATACGGATGTATATAGACATACTTTAGAGTGTAGATTCACTCGTTTTGCTCCGAATGTAGTCCCCTAGTGAAATCTCTTCAAAGACTTATATTTAGGAACGGAGGGAGTATAAAATATGCTTAGGACAGATCTGGCCCAAATTCAAAATATGCATATGAGGTTGTTTCAGAAATTCTATATGTTGCTTCCGGCCTCATTTAAAATGCCTAGATGATGTAGTATTTCATGCTTCACCTCTTGACATGATAAATAACATTTAAAATGATTGTTTAGTCAAACAACATTAACCACATTTCTCATAATATGGAGAGTTATTGTTTCATGTTACGAATGTTCTCCTTCTCCATTTAAAATTGCTTTAATTCCATCTTCACCTTATGCCATGACCACCCATGTTAAACAACATTTAATATTGATGAGTACCTAAACGAGAGTGAACTAAATGATTCGAATGTGGAGTTTCATGAATATGCAACTCGTTGCATATTGAACTTCACTTAATGTGTAGTATTTGATTGTTGTGTTTTGTCATGCCTTGCATACTCTTATGGACATGCATCATATTTGTTCGCGCATCATGCATATGTTGTGGTGTTTTTCATGTGTTGCTTGTTGTTTCCGAATTTCTTCTTCTCGATAGAGCTCCGAAAGCGTTCGGAGTGTGAGGTTTCGTTCGACTACATTGGCTCGTCTTCTTCACGGATTCGGTTTTCTTCCAAGTGTGATCTCAGGCAAGATGAACATTTCCCTGGATACCATTACTATCATTTCCATGCTAGTTGTCTCGTTTCTAATGCTATGTCTCGCTACCTACCACTTGTTTGTCAAGCCCCCCAAAATGCCATGATAAGCCTCTAACCCCTCCACATCCCAGCAAACCATTGTTTGGCTATGTTACCGCTTGCTCAGCTCTTCTTATAGCGTTGCTAGTTGCAGGTGCAAGTTGTTCCATGTGCCAACATGGATATCCTTTGATATATCACAATATTATTGCTATTTAATTTAATGCACATATATACTTGGTAAAAGGTGGAAGGCTTGGCCTTTTGCTTGGTGTTTTGTTGCACTTTTGCTGCCCTAGTTACATGTGTACCGGTGTTATGTTCCATATTGAGCGCTCCTAACATGCTCGGGGTTGTTATGGGGACCCCCTTGACTTTCGTTTTGGGATAAAACTCTTCTGTCAAGGCGCAACATTGGTACTACATTTGCCTAACAACTAATAAAAATGCATAGGGACCCGCCGGCACCCGCGGATAATTAATCAACAACCCGGGCTAGTGCTCCTCATGAGTGTTGGTCCAACCCAGAGCAGCTTATTAACGCCGCCCGGGGCAACTCGGTGATTAGCGTGGTAACCATCGCTCATCCGTCGTGTCCTGAGGACGAGATACGCGGCTCCTATCGGGTTCGTCAACACGTCAGGCGGCCTTGCTGGATTTGTTTTACCTTTCTCGAACGTCTTGTGCGCGGGATTCCGAGGATACTTTGGGCTATCTCGAGGTTGAGGTTTTCCAACGGAATTTCCAAGGAGATCATCACGGGTGTCGTGGTCGAGGTTATTCCCACGGCGTGTGGTTAGTTTGTGATGGATGTGTTGGAGCACCCCTGCAGGGTTTAATTTTCATAAGAGCCGTGCCCGCGGTTATGTGGCAACTTGGAAACTTTGTTTAACACCCGGTCATAGCAAACTTAAAGTAAACTCAAATAATATACACCAATCGTGTGCGTAACCATGACTGTCTCTTCTCGTGAATTTCTTATCTGAGAGAGAACATGGTGGGGTTATGGACCGTAAGAACGTGTTCAGGATCACTTCGTGATCATTCCTAGTTCGCGTCCGTTTATGCGACGATCATCCCCCCTTATTCTTGTACTCATAATTTAGCCACTAAAATAAATGCTTAGTGTTTGCTGCAGCCCCACCACATAACCATACCTCACCCATTAAGCTTTAATAGCCTTGATACCCTTGGAAATGAGATTGCTGAGTCCCCGTGGCTCACAGATTACTACAACAACATTTGCAGGTACAGGTGATGCGATGATTTGACGTGAGCGCGATGCTTGTTTGATTTGGATTTCTTCTTCTTCATCGATCATAGGATGGGTTCGAGGCCGGCAGCCTGGGATAGCAAGGATAGATGTCATTTTATCGTTTGATTTCGTCCGTAGTCGGACCATGCTCTTATGTATGATGATTGTATATGTTGTTGCATTGATGTGATCCTGATTTAGCTTGTGGCGAGTTTAAGCCAATTCCATATACTCATCTCTTCTTTACATGTACTTGTAATGATATACATTCTTGCGAAATGACGAGATGCGCTTCTATCCCTGTCGAGGCCCTCGAGCCAAAATAAGGATAGGATCACATCTTGGGCATTACATATATCAAAACACGAACAGATAAAAACAAGCAACACACAACATGGTTCCATTCGAACCATCACACGGACTCGACCTCGCATAGGGGATACACGACTTATCCTACCCTAGGGGTTCTCGGACTCAGTAGTCATGCTTGCTTCGTGTCTTGGAGAGGAGTCCGCTTGGTCTTCTGGGTCTTCTTAAGGTGTCGCCATGTCTCTTGTCGTTGTTTGTGGAAACGATCCGGGTTGTGCCTGGTGAGTCCTTGACAACTTTGCATCTGGTGAGTTGACGATGAAGGTGGTTCATCACGGCTGTGGTTGACCGTGTCTTCTGGTGGCTTCTTATTCGCGCCAATGCCTTCTTGTCTTCTAAGTTGCCAAGAGTTCCAGGTAGGCAATCCTTTATTCAATGACATTGACAAGGCATGTTAGAGTTATAGCTTGCCAGTTACGTTGATGATAACGTCGACACCAAGAGCGGGGGATGAAGAGAACCGTTTTTCCTGCTCACTATGGTGAGGCGGACCAAATGGCGAGGTTCTCATCCACCGGTGGTTGTCGATACAACAACGGTATTGGCAGGGTTGCTCTATTAGCGATGTATATCATGATCCTGCATATCTTATGCCTTGATCATCGTAGGCCAAGGTTGCTTCATCCTAGGGCAGTGTCGAGGGTGTCACAAGGCTTGTGTTCAAGAGATGTGGGCAGAAGTCCGGCAAGGTGGCTTCCTTCCGGTTTACCCAGGAGGATCTCAAGGAATCCAGTGGTCAGGGGCATAAGGGTACTTACAACCGTTTGCAAGGTTTTGAAAAGCAGACGAGGAGACCCAAGAGAAAGATGACGGAAATGCTAAGGCACAATCCTTCCGTTTCTTTGAAAACTTAGAAGAGGTGAGAAATATAGAGGTTTTGTAAGTGATTTGAAGCGTCTGGAAAAAATAGTTTCGTCCTAACTAACGTCCATGCTAACTAAGGGCTTCCTACAGTCAGGATGACTCTGATACCAGCTCTGTGCGGACCCCGAATCAAAAGTCGTGATCACTGAATGTACGTGCATTGTGATCCCAGAGATCAATGCTCACTGAACACACAAAAACTGAATAACAAGAGTTTTACGTCCATTACATACCGTTTGTAATCAAATATGGCCTTTATGGCCAAGTCTTCATAATCTCGCAGAGAAAGTTTTCAACGATAGTGTGAACCCATGCCATCTGCCTTAACCCTACAGGCATTCTGACTGGGAAGCGTCCTAGCCCGCATGTTCGTGACAAAGGTAATCATGATTATAAACTGGTGTTTCATGCGTGGCCAATAAAATAACCAGTGGCAAGCCAATGAGTACTTTGAATGTACTCGCAAGCAACCCATGTTTGCAACAAGGTTTAACAATGCATGATATAGCACTACGTAGGTAAGTTGCGGAAGGCTAATTTTGAGTGCAATGACATGTTCAATCAACTTGTAAAAGCATGCATCAACAGGTTGCAGATATCCATATGAACAGGTCACAGATATCAATATAAACAGGGGTTGAACATCTCATGTTCAATCATCATGCCAAGTCATCTGACTTAACTCAAGTATCCTCTGAACAACTCATGTTCAGTCATCATGCCAAGTCATCCGACTTAGCTCAAGTACCAGCCTTTTATCTCTCTCACACACACACCAAGTTTGTGAAAACATCGGACGTAGTTTAAACAGGACCACCCAATTGTCCTTGACCGTGGACACAGCTATTCGAATAGTTTTACACTCTGCAGAGGTTTCATACTTTACCCACAAGACTCGGGAGACTTCCGTGTCAAGCCACGACTCGCGGTATTGTTCATACCTGAGGAAAGTACCCGAACAATGCATTTCCCTTGACGACACTAAGCAAAGAGTCCACAAGTTAGTACCAAGCCCTCATGATGTACATCCCACGAGCCTCGCTCAAGATCGTAACATCCATGAGGGGACACAACAGTGTTCCCGGTGTCTTTAAAAATAGCCCATGATCGTCCTTCCCGGCATGACCCCGTATCGAGAGTGACCACGTAACTCCCGCCACTAGTAATGCGGCTCTCTGCTAGTATCGACCAAGGTAATCAACAAAGCCCCGTCCCATAAGTGGTATCGTGGTTGTACATGTAAGGTTGGAACGGTCGACAAATCTTAAATCTCTCTATTTTTGAAAACACACCCACTCACTTGCCTCGGTACACCACTTCTTTATCTAGTGGTTACCTAGCTCATCATCATCTCCCTCGAGCATTAGTGGCACCCGACGGGGTTTCCAAAAAAAATCTTTGAAATCATATCCTTTCCGACACCATGCATATTCCCATCCCATCTGCGTAGCATCTACTTTAGCAAACTAACTACTTCCCACCCGCATAACCCTCATAAGGAGGTAGGGTCATGCACGATGCAAGTATCAACGAGAAAGTAACGAGGAATCCACCAACGTGCCACCACATCATCACGATCAATTCATCGAAACATAAGGTGCTATATGACATGCATGAAAAAGTTTCTTAGGCATGGTCAAGGGCTGCTTGCCTGTCTTAGCAAAGTCTTCGAGGTCTTCAGACGTTTCTCGTCCAACTCCGAGTACTCCGTCTACTAACGCCTGAAACAACCATAATAAGCAACACAACAAAAGAGAAATAAAAGTGCTTTATAAATGGGAGTTTTATTTTTCTTGGACATCCCTGGTCATAAGAAAAATATCTAAATAGGATCTACTTGAGTTGCATCAATAGGGATTTTTTGAAAGGCCAATATGACGGGAATGAAGGAAATGATGACCCTATAAGGAATTCACAGAATGTATTTTTTGTGAAAAATGAGTGGAGGCACTCACTAAATAGGGTATGAATTTAGAAGCTTATAGGAATTGGTTCTACTGGATTTGGAGTTGGTATGAATATTCTAGGGATTTGCATAGTGGATCATATATGAAGAAATGGTCCAATAATTAACATAGCAGAATAAGTGTTAGGAAAAATCTTCACATCTTAAACCATGATTTTAGATGCACCTAGGATTTTGAATCACTGCATTTGGATCTAGGATGAACTCTCCATGAATTTCCGAAGTTTAATGCAAAAATTAAAAATAGGTTTTAATCATATATGTGTACAAGAGAGTTTTCTGGAAAAATAAGAAATTTGATAATATGGATAGAGGAAGATTTTTGGAGTCTATAGGAATTTGAATCATCCAATTTGGAGTTCAAATGAATTTATTATGAATTATTTTGCTATCTAAGAAAAAGAAAAAGGGCAAAAGAAATTACCCAATGGGCCTAAGCTATGCACTGAGCGTAGCTTAGCTCCGCAACGCACTGGGCCGATCCAGTTGCTCGGCCACGCGCGTGAAGACGGTGACGCCGAAAGCGTACTCTTCGGAGTATGCCTCCTCTGCAGGGAGGCGGGAAGCGGCGGGGGCGCTTCCACTTAAACCGAGGGGGGGGGCTTAGCCACTGACCGGAGGGTCCCGCCTGTCGGGTCCCTCTCCTTCCTCCCGCCCGATCTAGGGAGAGACAGAGGCAGCGAGGCCGAGCTAGCGCCGGCGGATCCGGCCACCTACGTGCTCAGGGAGAAGAGCCACACCCCCCTGGGGTCTTCTTCTTTGCCGGGGAGCACCAGATCGAGCACAGGATCAACCGCGGCGGACTCCGACGACGGCGGCCATGGATCCTAGTGTTCCGGCCATCGAAGGGAGGAAACTGAGTGGGGGAGGAGCTTGTGGAGATGCCGGTGGTGCCTTGATTCAACTTAGGTGAGGGGAGAGTTGTCCGTGAGCTCGAATTCCAGCGATGGCCGTGGCGGCACTGCTGGCCATGGGGAGAGGAGGAGGGTACGGGAGAACGAGGGAACTGGTCCATGGGGTCTGCGAGAGAGAGAGGGAGCGAAAGGAGCCGAGAGAGAAGCTCGAGAAGGCCTTATATGGTCGGGCTCGAGCCCACCGTGTACGGCGCCCACGACCATGGCATGGTTGCGCCGAGGGGTTGCGGGGGCGAACCAGGGCATGTCTACGGGCCTCGTGGACGTGGCCTATGTCCAGGGAAGCAAGGGGAGGGAGCGGGGAATCATCAAGGGCTCACGCGTGTGAGGTCGCCCATTGGCGCTCTCGGGCGGCTGGCGCGCGTGCGAAGGAGGGCAGCAGGAGGGAGAGAGAGGAGGGGGACAGGGCCATGGCGTGTCCCGGACTTCGAGGGGCCTCGACTGGCGCGCTGGGGAGACCCGAGGTGGTCAGAGGTGTGGCATCAACACTCGGGTGCGCTGCAGCGCGCTCCAGAGTGGGCTTTTGGCCCGCATGGGCGCGTCTGCGCGTGCTCTGGCGCGGCCACTTGTGTCCACCAGCTGCAGGAGGAAGTAAAACACTAGAAAAGGTCTTTGGATGCTCTAGGTGCTGGCTAGGAGAGGTGAAAAGCTCAAAGAGGGGGAGAAAAATGGCTGTCCAGGAGGTGCAAGTGGGGATTCCTCCCACTCAATCATGGAGCTAGTCGTTGGGTTGCTACTGGAGATGATGTCGGTCTTGGTGGAGCTGTGGTAAAAATTGGAGGTGAAGGAGAATAGTGAAAGAAGTCAGAACTAAGGTTTTTCCAAATCACTAGAAGGTGTTTGATGCTGGCTTGAACCAGTCAAAAGATTCTACTTGCCATGAGTTTTATCAGGATCAAATGGTAGGTAAAAATAGGGTTGTTCCCCAATTTTGTGCTCATTTGAAGCAAGTTGCTAATGCAAACTTTATAAACCCTGGAAATGGGCAAAAATGGGTTTCATTAGATTTAGTCATGCAAAACTATTCTCCTTAATGCACCACTTGGTGTGGTTGATTTATTTGGTGATTAGAGCATGCCTAAAAAGTTTGGGGCCAAATGGGGAAATTTGGCAATGCAAAAATTCCCAAATCTAGAAATCAGCAGAAATGTGTTGGGGGTGTTGGACAAGTGGATCTGTTCTCCTTGATGCACCACTTGGTGTGGATGCATGATTAGAGGATTAGAACATGTCCACAAAGTTTGAGCACAAATGGAGATACTTGACAATCTAGACTTGCTCAAATTTGGCTCTGGACAGGAATAGTTTTGGGATATTTTGGTGAACCAAAATAATTTGGACTGGGTTGAAACTTGGCAAGATCATCACATTGGGCATATGTGACTTGGTGGATATTTCATGGATTTATTTCAAAATAATTCCTATAGAAATATTTCAAAAGCTTGAAATGAACAGAAATGGTTTTGGAGGTTTTGTCCAATACTTTGAACATGACCATGTGTTGAAACTCATATATATGGAAAATATAAGTCCACTAAGTTTCCCTAAATTTTCTCAAATATTTTGAAAGCAGAAAAATATTTTTTCCCTAGGAAAGACCATTTCTGGCCTTAAATAAAAGCCTTTAAATAAAATAGGAAAATAATCTTAAAAAAATAATATTGAGTGGTTTTGGGAAGTCTTATATATAGTAGGTTCCAAATAAAGTCTTTGTGGCAAAACAATCCACCCAATTTGAGGACTTGTAGTTAAATCCTCAACTCAGGTGTTTTTGAAAACCTAATTTGAATAAATCCGTTTTGGCCAAAATAATATTTTATAAAAATAGTTTTATGTCCGATACACATGGCATGATCATTGGGAAAGGTTCTTGGGTTAGGGAGATGAGTTTGGAGTGTAGGAGATATATGATGGTTCATGTCACAATCAAACAAGCAAGCAAATGTCACACAAGTCAAGCATTCATATGCACACACAAAAAAATTAATTGGCCCTAATTTTTGAGTCTTGTTAACTTAGTCATGAGGTAAAACACAGGGTGTGACAATCGGTCTGCACCTCCTAGACGATCATGAAACTCGCTTCCGCCTTGAGCAACTCACGGAGTCCCAGGCCGTGGAGGAAGAAAGCACTGCCGGCCCGCCATGCTTCGGGCCACACATTCTGAAGGAGTTGTTCCCCAAGGGCTTCACCTTGGCGCGCGATACCCCCAAGTACAACGGTTCGACCAAGCCCGAGGATTGGTTGACCGACTACACCACCGCCATCGGCATCGCCGGCGGCAACAAGCACGTGGCGGTGTGCTACGCGCCCCTCATGCTGCTCGGCTCAGCCCGGACCTGGCTCAACAGCCTCCTGGCCGGCAGCGTAAATGGCTGGCTGGACTTCCAGGAGGCATTTGTGCACAACTTCACCGGCACGTAAAAGCGTCCTGGCCGGCCCCGTCAGCTGGCCCTCGGCGTCCAGGGGCCGGTTGAGCTCCTCCGCGAGTACCTCACACGGTGGACAAAAACTCTTGCGAGGGCGTCCATGAAGTACATGCGATCCAGTACTTCATCGACGGCTGTCGAGACGGCACCCTCCTCAAGCACAAACTCTTGCGCCGGGAGCCAGCGACCCTGGGGTAGCTCATGGCAGTGGTGGATGAGTACGCCATGGCCGAGTCCTCCATGAAGGTTCTGGTTCAAGTCGACGCGGCTAGCAAACCAACCCAGGCCAAGCCGGCTGCCGCCCCGGCAGCCGGCGACGGCTCCTCTAGGCGCCGTAAAGACGACTAGGGCAAGCGCAAGCCCGACCAGCCGGATTCCCTCTATGGCAGCCGACAGGTTGCCTCTGTAGAAGATGAGAAGATGTCAGACGGCCCGGGTTGCAGCCGGTGTTAGCGCACCAATGAGGGCAAGCAGCCCTGGCAGCCGAAGTATACCTTCGAGCAGATGCTCGATGGGCCCTGCAAATTCCACAGCAGGGCCAAGCCGGCCACGCACATGGCCCGCCAGTGTAGCTGGTTCACGAAGATCGCGCTGGGCGATGCTTTGCCCCCCGCCCCGGCTCCGTAGCCGCCGCCGCCTTCTCCGGGAGCCGGCGGCGCCCGTGATGTCTACCCCTGCTAGGACGCGACCTATGTCGGCTTCACCTCTAAAGATAAAGACAAGCACAACCATCGCAGGTGTGCGCAGGAGGTGAACGCCATCGACCCTCCGGTCCCCCAGTACATGCACTGGTCGGACAAACCCATCACCTATGGACGCGAGGAGCACCCGGCGGTGATGCCCATGCCGGGCGGCTACGCGCTGGTCCTCGACCCCACCTTCGTTTCTTTGTGAAGCGTTTGCTGCTTCACGAGGGTGCTCGTCGACAACGGTAGCAACATCCACATACTCTACCATGATACCGTGGACAAGCTAGGCATCCGACAGTCCGAGCTCCAGCTAACCCGGACGGTGTTCCACATCATCATGCCCGGCCACTCGTGCTCCCCTATCGGCAAGATCCGGCTGGACATGTTGTTCGGCACGGCGAAGAACATCCGCCGCAAGCCCATCTGGTTCGAGGCGGTGGACCTTTCCAGCCCCTACCAGGCACTCCTGGGCCGACCCGCCCTGGCCAAGTTCATGGCGGCCCCGCATTATACCTACCTGAAGAGCAAGCTGCCGGGCCCCAACGACATCATCACCATCGCCAACGACCACAAGAAGTCGACAGAGTGCGCAGAATCGCAACTCAAGTCTTAGAATCTTGTGACCTTACGATCCAAACTAGCCCCTCCGATTCTACGATTTTACTCACAGAATCTAAGATTCTACGATTCTGGTAGTTATGATTCTATGATTCACGATCCTACCAATGGAGCTCCGATCCGATTCAGAATCTCGATTCTGACAACTTTGGCGCTCCGGGTGGCTCCAAGCTAGCCGAGTCCCTCGTCATCATCGAGGAGCGGCACCAGATTGACCGGCTCATGGCCCTGGCCCGCGAGCTGCCCACCATGCCCGATCCCAAGCTGAAGCAGCCGGCTGGGGAATCATAGTTCCAGCCGGTGACCGGCAAGGACACCAAGAGGATCCCGCTCGACCCTGCTGACCCGTGAAATTATGTCGTGGTCGAGGCCGGCCTCGATAACAAATAGGAAAGCGAGCTCATCGACTTCCTTCGTGAGAATCGAGACATCTTTGCATGGTCCCCAAGGGACATGCCTGGAGTTCCAAGGAAGTCCACGGAGCACTTTCTGCACGTCCATCCAAATACAAAACCGGTCAAGCAACCGCTGCGCCGCTTCTCCGTGGAGAAGCGGAAAACCATCGGTGAAGAAATCGTCCGACTACTAGTAGCCGGATTCATCATGGATGTCTTCCACCCGGACGGGTTGGCAAACCCGGTCCTGGTGCTGAAGAAGAACAAGACTTGGCACATGTGTATCGATTACACGAGTCTAAACAAAGGCATGCCCAAAGGACCCATTCGCTCTGCCCCGCATTCGTCAAGTGATCAATTCCACGACCAGCTGTGAGCTACTGTCCTTCTGGGACGCCTACTCAGGCAACCATCGGATCAAGCTAAATCTGACTGACTGGATCAACACAACTTTCATCAGCCCCTTCAGGGCATTTTGCTATATCACCATGGCGTTCGGACTCAAAAATGTCGGTGCCACCTTCCGGCATTGTATGCATCGATGCCTCTATAGGTAGCTCGGCCGCAACGTGCACATCTATGTGGACGACGTTGTGGTCAAAACCAAGGAAAACCACACTCCCCTGGACGATCTCAAAGAGACGTTGTCGAGCCTGCGCGACTTCGAGATCCAGCTGAACCCGGAGAAGTGCATGTTCGGTGTCCCATCCGGACAGCTCCTCGGTTTCCTCATTTCCGAGCAAGGGATCGATGCCAACCCGGAGAAGATCCGGGCCATCGAGCGCATGGCCAGGCCGGCCACTCTGGCCGGAGTCCAAAAGATCACCGGTTGCCTCGCCTTGCTCAATCGCTTCATCACCCGGTTGGGGGAAAAGACGCTCCCCCTCTACCGCCTGCTCAAGAAGACGGACACCTTCCACTGGTCCGCGCAGGCGGACGAGGCGTTTCGCGACCTCAAGCGTGAGCTCTCCACTACGCCCGTCTTAGCCACCCAGGCTGACAAGGAGATGATGCTGCTCTACATGGCATCTACCAGCCGGGTGGTCAGCGTCGTCATGGTTGTCGGGCGGCCGGAGCCGGACCGCGCCCAGCCAGTCCAGCGGCCGGTGTACTACCTAACCGAGGTCTTATCTGCCTTAAAGCCAACTACCCCCACTACCAAAAGATGTGCTACGGCGTTCCTGGCGGCTCGAAAGCTCAAGCCCTACTTCCAAGAGCACCCCGTCACGGTGGCGAGCAGCGCACCCCTTGGGGAGATCATGGGCAACCGGGATGCAGCCGACCGGATTGCCAAGTGGGCCATCGAGCTGGCCGACCACCACATGAGCTATGAGACTCGTACGGCCGTCAAGTCTCGGGCCTTGGTGGATTTCCTAGTCGACTGAGCAGAGACAGAGTACCTCCCAACACCCCAGACTCCACTCATTACCGCATGCACTTCGACGGATGGAAGATGCGCACCGGCCTTGGAGCCGGCATCGTCCTCACCTCTCCCAAGGGGGACCGACTACAGTACGTCCTGCAAATCCACTTTGCCGCCTTGAACAACGTGGCGGAGTATGAAGCGCTCACCCACGGCCTCCCGCTGGCCAGGGAGATCGGCATCCGGTGCATCTTGTGCTTTGGGGACTCCGACCTGGTGGTGCAGCAAGTCACTATCGAATGGGACGCCAGGGACGTGAATATGGCTAGCTACCATTTCATGGTCCAGCAACTAACGGGCGGTTTCGAGGGCTGTGAGTTCCACCACATCCTTCGAGCCGGCAATGAGGCCGCAGACACACTTTCCAATATCGACTTGACCCGGCAACCCATACCCGTCGGCGTGTCCCTCGAGCATCTGCGCAAGCCCTCCATCAAGCCATCCCTGGACTCAGAGTCCATCTTCATCCGAGCTGACCCAGGGGCTTCCAACCCCGCCTCGGGGGCTCTCAGCCCTGCCCCGGGGGCTACCGGCTCCGGCTCGGGGACTGCTCCATCTGGCACAGGGGCTGCTCCGTCCGGCCCGGGGGCTACCGGATCCAGCTCGGGGACTGCTCCGTCCGGGCCGGGACCCGCCGGCTCCGGTTCGGGGACTGCTCCGTCCAACCCGGGGGCTTCCGGCCCCGGTCCGTCTAGCCCGGAAGCACCAGCCATCCTCACGGTGGTCACGACTCCGTCCTGGGCACAACCGTTCCTGACCTACTTCGTAAGCGGCGAGCTGCCCGTCGATGAGGTCGAAGCCCGATAAATCCAACGGCGCTCAACCGCCTACACCATCATCAATAACGAACTTGTCAAGCGCAGCATGACCGGCGTGTTGTAACGCTGGGTCGAGCCAACCAAGGGCCGCGAGATCCTTCGGGATATTCACCAAGGCGAATGTGGCCACCACGCGGCCTCACGTGTTTTGGTAGCCAAGGCTTTCCGCCATGGTTTCTACTGGCCGACCGCCTCGGAAGATGCCAAGGACCTGGTCGACAAATGCAATGGTTGCCAGCGCTTCAAAGCGCAAAGTCACCAGCTGCCTGCCGCCCTCAAAACCATCCCGCTCACATTCAGCGTCTGGGGTTTGGACATGGTGGGCCCATTCATAACCGCCCGAGGCGGCATGACACACTTACTGGAAGCTGTTGACAAGTACACGAACTGGATCGAGGCCAAGCCAATCAAGATGCTCGATGGCCCAATGGCCGTCACGTTCATCAAGGATATCGCCGTCCGCTACAGCCAACCGAACAAAATCATCACCGACAACGGCACCAACTTCGCCAAGGGTGAGCTAGCCCGCTATTGCGACGCGCAAGGGGTCTAGCTAGACCTCGCGCCCATGGCTGACCCGCACTCAAACGGCCAGGCCGAGAGGGCCAACGGTCTGATCCTGGCCGGCACCAAGCCACGACTGGTCGAGCCGCTGGAGCGCTCGGCCGGGTCGAGGAACTGTCGGCTGTGCTCTGGAGCCTCCGGACCACGCCCAACCGATCGACCGACTTCACCCCCTTCTTCCTAGTACACAGGGTGGAGGCGATCATCCCCACCGACATCGAGTTCGACTCGCCGCGCTTCACCCTCTACACAGAGGCTGACGCAAAAGAAGCACGAGAAGATGGCGTCGATCTCCTCGAGGTGGCATGCGAGCTGGCGTTGTCCAGATCGGCCATCTACCAGCAGGGTCTGCGCCGCTACCACAACCGGCGGGTCAAACCCCTCTCGTTCCGAGAAGGCGACCTCGTGCTCCGGCTGATCCAGCGGATAGCCGGCCAGCACAAGCTTTCCGCCCCATGAGAGGGCCCGTTCATCACCAGCAAAGCACTGAGAAACAACGCGTACTGCCTAATCAATGCGCAGAAGGCGAGAAAGAACAAGAGAGATGCCTCCGGTTTCAAGATGGAGCGCCCATGGAACGTCGAGCTCCTCCGCCCATTTTACAGTTGAAGCAAGCGTATGTATGTATCGCCCCCTTTTGCATAATCAATGAAACAACCGGCGCCCCCGAGCAGGTCTCGGGGACTGCCCTTTCAACCACATTAATTGCAAGTTTTTTCCTCCATCGCCCGGCCCCGGACCGGCACTTTGCTGACCCACAAGTATAGGGGGTCAATCGTAGTCCTTTCGATAAGTAAGAGTGTCGAACCCAACGAGGAGCAAAAGGAAATGACAAGTGGTTTTCAGCAAGGTAATTTCTACAAGCACTGAAATTGTAGGTAAGAGATAGTTTGATAGCAAGATAATTGGTAACGAGCAAGTAACGGCAACGGTAAATAATGTGCAGCAAGGTATCCCAATCCTTTTGTGGCAAAGGACAGGCCGGAACAGTCTCTTATAATAGGCAAAGTGTTCCTCAGGGTACACGGGAATTTCATCTAGTCACTTTTATCATGTTGGTTTGATTCACGTTCGCTACTTTGATAATTTGATATGTGGGTGGACCGGTGCTTGGGTGCTGTTCTTACTTGAACAAACCTCCCACTTATGATTAACCCCCTCGCAAGCATCCACAACTATGAGAAAAGTATTAAGATAAAATCTAACCATAGCATTAAACGTTTGGATCCAAATCAGCCCCTTACGAAGTAGCGCATAAACTAGGGTTTAAGCTTCTGTCACTCTAGCAAACCATCATCTAATAACTACTCCACAATGCATTCCCTTAGGCACAAGGATGGTGAAGTGTCATGTAGTCGACGTTCACATGATACCACTAAGGGAACCAGAACATACATATCATCAAAATATCGAACACATATCAAATTCACATGATTACTTGCAACATGACTTCTCTCGTGACCTCAAGAACAAAGGTAACTGCTCACAAATAATATTCATGCTCAAGATCAGAGGGGTATTGAATAGCATAATGGATCTGAACATATAATCTCCCTCCAAATAAACCATATAGTAATCAACTACAAGATGTAATGAACACTACTAGTCACCCACGGGTACCAATCTGAGGTTCCGGTACAAAGATTGAACACAAGAGATGAACTAGGATTTGATAGGAGATGGTGATGTTGAAGATGTTGATGAATATTGGCCTCCCAAAGATGAGAGGGGTGTTGGTGATGACGATGGCTTCGATTTCCCCCTCCGGGAGGAAGTTCCTCTGGCGGAATCGCTCCGCTAGAGGGCAAAAGTGCTCCTGCCCAAGTTCCGCCTCGAGACGGTGGTGTTCCATCCCGAAAGTCCTCTCCTTATTTTTTTCTAGGTCAAAAGACCTTAGAAGATGGGCACCGAAGGTGGGCCGTGCAGATGACAACCCACCAGGGCGCGCCTGGGGGGCCTGGCGCGCCCTGGTGTCTTGTGCTCACCAGGTGGCCCCTCTTCGGTAGTTATTTGCTCCAGTATTTTATATATATTCAAAAATAATTCTCCGTGAAGTTTCATCTGATTTGGAGATGTGCATAATAGGTATATCTGATATGCTTTTTCAGGTCCAGAATTCCAGCTGTCGGTATTCTCCCTCTTTGTGTAAACCTTGTATATTATGAGAGAAAAGGCATTAGAATCACTCCCTAAAGCATTATTATGCATAAAAACATTATAAATAATAGTAGGAAATCATGATGCAAAATGGACGTATCAACTCCCCCAAGCTTAGACCGCGCTTGTCCTCAAGCGAAAGCCGATATTGAAAAGCATGTCCACATGGTTTGAGAGAGAGGTGTCGATAAAAACAAAATACAGACATTGTAGCATCATGCTTATTATCATAGCACCAATAAACTTTACCATATAACTTTTATTATATAACTTCATCATATAACTTCTCATGAACAAGTTACAATTCATCAAAACGTAGAAGTATAAAGCATAAAACATATTGAAAACCAACAAACTATGTTCTCAGTCAACTTTGCAACTACAATTCATCATATTTCAGGAAGGGTCTCGTGTCGGAGCCTTTTGGCAAGTCCACATACTCAACCATCATTTAGTCTTCCATGATTGCTAACACTCACAGCATACCCATGAGCAAAAAGTTTCAATCGAACACATAGAAAGATAGGGGCTTATAGTTTCGCCTCCCAATGTATTCACCTCAAGGGTGATGTCAACAATAATAACTCATGCTCACTCATATCCAACTGGATATATGTGCCTAGATCTTTCCTCACCACATGATGGTTGCAAAAAGAAAAAGTGAAAAGCAATAGGGAAGAATACTTTGACTCTTGCATAAAAGTAAATACATAAAAGTAAAAGATATGCCCTTCGCAGAGGGAAGCAGATGTTGCCATGTGCTTTTTGGTTTGTATGCCCAATCCCTTCATGTAAAAGAACGTCACGCTATATTGCCCCCTATGATAGCAACCTTTATTATGCAGTTCGTCGCTTTTATTACTTTGCCATCATAAGTTCGTAGACCGCTCAATTTTCTCTTACACTAATTGATCAAACACATTTAGAAGCAATTTTTATTGCCTTAGTGCACCGATGACAATTTACTTGAAGGATCTTGCTCGATCCATAGGTAGGTATGGTGGACTCTCAAAACATGAGTTTGGGTTTAGGGTTTTTGGATGCACAAGTAGTATGTCTACTTAGTGCGGAGTTTTTGGCTAACAAAGATATTGAGCAATCACCACATGTTGAAGGATCTATGACAATATAACTTCTATGTGAATATGAACAAACATAAATCATTATGTTGTCTTCTTTGTCCAACGTCAACAATTTTGGCATATAATATTTAATGGGGGCTCACAATCATAAAAGATGTCCAAGATGGTGTATTTGCATGTGAATCTTCTCTTCCCTTATTAATTCTTTCATGAATTGCATCATTGACCAATGCTATGTTTGTCAATCTCCAATAAATTTTACCACTTATACTTTTCCTTATGTGATGTCATTACTTACCATAAGATTAGCATATGATTCTTTTTCATTTATTTACTTTTTATTTTGATTGCAACAAGAAAGTAAAGAAGCAAAAGCTCAAACTAAACTTTATTAGATAACTCTCACTCAATTACATAGATAGATAGATCATGAAACTAGCACTCGAAAATAGATCATACTAAACTTTTATTCAGCTAGATCACGAAAGAGCAAAGGATCGAACTAAAATAGGTAAAGGTAAATAAAAGTGATGGTGATACGATACCGGGGCATCTCCCCCAAGCTTGGCTTAAGACAACGGGAGTGCCCATACCCGTGTACTCAAGTCTCCTTTGGTGGTGAAGATGATGAAGGTGGTGGTGATGAAGTGTCACACTTCTGACTCAATAGGTACTCCAATTTGCGGATGACTCTCCGAAGTGTGATGATGTGCTCCTCTAGCAAAATATTTTCACGTGTGAGAAATTTATTCTGAACACGAACTGCTTCGAAAACCATAAAAGCTTCAATTTCAGTGGGGTGAGATGATTGTAATAAGGTTGAAGGATATCTTCCTCTTCCTCCTCTTCTGTTAGCATGGATTGCCCTCCTTCTAGAGATTGATCCTTCATAGTTTCCTTGCCCTTGCCTTCATTATTGGCTTATTTTGGCTCCTCTCTCTTCAGCTCCATCTTCATCAGCCATACATATTCTTCTACGTTATTGGAGGAGGGAGAAGACATGATGCCTGGCTTGATAGATCTAATAGGAAAATAGCACGAAACAAGTACACATGATTTTTCTGCGATGCGTTGGTCAAAACAATCGGGGTTATATATAAAGAATTTTTTATCTTGGGAAGCAAGAATATGGAAGGAAAACGGAGTCGGGAAGGTGTCCGATGTGGGCACAACCCACCAGGGCGCGCTTGGTAGGGCTGGCGCGCCTTGGTGTATCGTGCTCACCTCGGTTGCTTTCCTTTTATTTTTTATTTTCCTAATTTTTGTAATATTCCAAAACTGATAGAAAATATTTTGGAGGATTTTTCGGAGTCCGTTTACTTACCGTATCACGTACCTCCTCATTTTCAAAATTCTGGAGTGTTCCAGAAGGTTTCTTTTATGTGTTCCTCCGGTGTCATGGTTTGGATAACATTGCTTTCAACATTAATAGGCGTACCTGAGATATAGTGTTTAATTCTTTGTCCATTGACCACCTTCGGGTTAGTACCTTCGGCATTATTAATCTTGATAGCTCTAGAATGATAAACCTCTTCAATAACATATGGTCCTTCCCATTTGGAGAGAAGTTTTCCTGCAAAAAATCTAAAACGAGAGTTGTACAAAAGAACATATTCTACAACTTTGAATTCCCGCTTTTTAATTCTTTTGTCATGCCATCTTTTAACCTTTTCTTTGAATAGTTTGGCATTTTCATAAGCTTGGGTTCTGCATTCATCTAGTGAGGTAATATCAAATAACCTCTTTTCACCGGCAAGTTTGAAATCATAATTGAGTTCTTTAATTTCCCTAAATGCTTTATGTTCTAACTCTAGAGGTAAATGACAAGCTTTTCTATATACCATTTTGTATGGAGACATACCCATAGGATTTTTATAAGCTATTCTATAGGCCCAAAGTTCATCATCTAGTTTCTTAGACCAATTCTGTCGAGACCTATTGACAGTTTTTTGTAATATTTTTTTTGTCTATTGCTAAGTTCAACTTGACCACTAGATTGAGGATGATAGGGCGATGCAATTCTATGATTAACATCATATTTAGCAAGCGTCTTACGGAAAGCACCATGAATATAGTGCGAACCACCATCAGTCATTAAATATCTAGGGACTTCAAACCTCGGGAAGATAACTTCTTTAAGCATTTTAATGGAGGTGTTATGATCAGCACTACTAGTTGGAATAGCTTCTACCCACTTAGTAACATAATCAACAACAACAAAAATATGAGTGTACCCATTAGAGGAAGCAAAAGGTCACATATAATCAAAACACCAAACATCAAATGGTTCAACAACAAGTGAATAATTCATAGGCATTTCCTGACGCTTATCGATATTACCAATTCTTTGACATTCATCACAAGACAAGACAAACTTACGGGCATCCTTGAAGAGAGTAGGCCAATAAAAACCAGATTGCAATACCTTGTGAGCAGTTCTATCTCCTGCATGATGTCCTCCATAACCTTCGGAATGGCATTTCCGTAGGATTTGTTCCTGTTCATGCTCAGGTACACAACGTCTAATGATACCATCTACTCCTTCTTTATAAAGATGTGGATCATCATAGAAGTAATGTCTTAAGTCATAGAAGGATTTCTTCTTTTGTTGGTATGTGAAACTAGGTGGTATATATTTAGCAACAATGTAGTTAGCATAATCATCATACCAAGGAGTGTTTTGAGAAACATTTATTGTAGCTAACTGTTCATCAGGAAAACTATCATCAATAGGTAGTGGGTCATCAAGAATATTTTCCAACCTAGACAAGTTATCAGCTACGGGGTTCTCAACTCCTTTCCTATCAGTGATATGTAAGTCAAATTCTTGAAGCAAGAGACCCACCTAATGAGTCTAGGTTTAGCATCTTTCTTTTTCATAAGATATTTTATAACAGCATGATCGGTGTGAACAATGATTTTGGAATCAACAATGTAGGATCTAAACTTATCACAAGCAAACACAACTCCTAAAAATTCTTTTATAGTAGTAGCATAATTTTGTTGGGCACTGTCTAGAGTTTTGCTAGCATAATGGATAACATTTAATTTCTTATCAACTCTTTGTCCTAGAGCATCACCAACAAGATAATCACTAGCATCACACATAATTTCAAAAGGCAAGTTCCAGTCACGTGGTTGAACGATAGGTGTAGAACTTAAGGCTTTCTTGAGTGTTTCAAAGGCTTTTACACAATCATCATCAAAAACAAATGGAATATGCTTTTGTAAAAGATTAGTAAGAGGCCTAGAAATTTTAGAGAAGTCTTTAATTAACCTCCTATAGAAACCAGCATGACCAAGGAAACTTCGAATACATTTAATATCTTTAGGACATGGCATTTTCTCAATTGCATCAACTTTAGCTTTATCCACCTCAATACCTCGTTCAGATATTTTATGCACCAAAACAATACCTTCATTAACCACAAAGTGGCACTTCTCCCAATTGAAGACGAGATTAGTTTGTTCACATCTCTGCAAAACTCGATCAAGGTTGCTAAGCAATCATCAAAAGAAGTTCCATAAACAGAGAAATCATCCATGAAAACCTCCACAATCTTTTCACAAAAATCAGAGAATATAGCAGTCATACATCTTTGAAAGGTAGCAGGTGCATTGCATAAACCAAAAGGCATACGTCTATAAGCATATGTTCCAAAAGGACAAGTAAAGGTGGTTTTCTCTTGATCAGATTGTGATACAGGTATTTGAGAGAAACCAGAATATCCATCCAGAAAACAAAAGTGTGTGTGCTTAGATAATCTTTCTAGCATTTGATCAATGAAAGGCAAAGGATAATGATGTTTTCTAGTAGATTTATTTAATTTTCTAAAATCAATTACCATTCTATAGTCAGTGAAAATTCTTTGCGGGATAAGTTCATTTTTATCATTAGGAACAATAGTAATACCTCCCTTCTTAGGGACACAATGAACGAGACTGACCCATCTACTATCAGCTATGAGATAGATTATACCTTCTTCCAGAAGCTTTAATATTTCAGTTCTTACCACTTCTTTCATCTTAGGATTCAATCGTCGTTGGTGATCAACAACGGGTTTAGCATCACGTTCCATATTAATCTTGTGCTGACATAGAGTGGCACTAATGCCCTTAAGATAATCAAGAGTATATCCAATAGCGGCCCGGTGCTTCCTCAGAAATTTTAATAATCTTTCTTCTTCATGTTCTAAAAGGTTAGCACTAATAATAATAGGATATATGTTTTTCGCATCAAGATAAGCATACTTCAAAGTGTCAGGCAATTGTTTTAATTCAAACACAGGATCACCTTTAGGTGGAGGAGGACCTCCTAGAGTTTCAATAGGCAAATTGTGTTTTAGGAGAGGTTGTTGTTCAAAGAAATTTTTATCTATTTCATTTCTTTCATGCAAGTGCCTAATATTTTCATGGTCTAGCTAATATTGTTCTATTGGATAGGTAGGAGGTACGGCAATAGAAGCAAGACTAATTATTTCATCCTTACTAGATAATTCTTTATCATGAGGTGGTCTACTATACTTGGAAAAATTAAATTCATGAGACACATCACCAAAACTAACACTGATAGTTTGTTTTTCACAATCTATCTTAGCATTGACGGTGTTCAAGAAAGGTCTACCAAAGATAATGGGACAACAGTCATCTTGTGAGGAACCAAGAACTAGAAAATCAGTAGGATATTTTATTTTCCCACACAAGACTTCAACAACTCTAACAATCCCAAGTGGTGTGATGGTGTCTCTATTAGCAAGTTTAATAGTAACATCAATGTCTTCTATTTCAGCAGGTGCTATATCATTCATAATTTCTTGGTACAAGGTAAAAGGAATAGCACTCATGCTAGCACCCATATCACATAAACCATGATAGCAATGATCTCCTATTTTGACTGAGACAATAGGCATGCCGACTACGGGTCTATGTTTATCTTTTTCAACAGGTTTGGCAATTCTAGCAGCTTCATCACAGAAGTAAATAACATGCCCATCCATATTTTCTACCAAGAGATCTTTAACCATAGCAACACTAGGTTCTACTTTAATTTGCTCAGAGGGATTAGGTGCTTTAATATTACTTTTGCGAACCACAATTGATACCTTAGCATGTTCCTTTATCCTAACAGGGAAAGGTGATTTTTCAATATAAGCAGTAGGCACAACTAGATCAACATTGTAAATGATAGTTTCATCCTTAGATTTTACCGGTTCTTTAATTTCTTATTTAATAGGGGGATGATATTTAAACCACTTCTCCTTAGGGAGATCAACATGAGTAGCAAATGATTCACAGAAAGAGGCTACTATCTCAGAGTCAAGTCCATATTTAGTGCTCAACTTGTGAAAAGAATCGGTATTCATAAAAGATTTAACACAATCAAACTTAAGCTTAATACCTGAATCATTACCTTCGTCGAGTTCCCAATCTTCAGAGTTGCATTTAATTCTTTCTATGAGATCCCACTTGAATTCAATAGTCTTGTTCATAAAAGAAACAGTACAAGATGTATCGAGCATGGATTGATCATTATGAGAAAGCCAAGCATAAAAATTCTGAATAATAATTTCTCTCGGGATATCATAATTGGGGCATGAATATAACATTGACTTAAGCCTCCCCCAAGCTAGGGCGATGCTTTCTCCTTCATGAGGCCAAAAATTGTATATATAATTCCGATCACGATGAACTAGATGCATAGGTTAAAACTTTTAGTGGAATTCTAATTGCAATCAACTCGAGTTCCATGATCCAATATCATCACATAGCCTATACCATGTGAATGCTTTTCCCTTCAAAGATAAAGGGAAAACCTTCTTTTTACCTTCATCTCCGGGTAAACCTGCAAGCTTAAATAATCCACAAACTTCATTCACATGTATTAGGTGCATATCAGGATGTTCAGTTCCATCTCCTGCATAAGGATTAGCTAGCATTTGTTCTACCATACCTGAAGGAATTTCATAACCAATATTTTCAGTAGGTGCAGTAGGTTGAGGGGCAACTAGTTGTGGTTCCGGTCGAGGTGAAGATACCCCGAACAAACCCCTCAAAGGATTGTTTTCCATAGTAGCAAGTGACAATAAATTTCAGCACGTAGTACAAGTTTTTCCTTACCGATTTCCACTTACCAAGAGCGCTTCACTCCCCGGCAACAGCGCCAGAAAAGAGTCTTGATGACGCACAAGTATAGGGGGTCAATCGTAGTCCTTTCGATAAGTAAGAGTGTCGAACCCAACGAGGACAAGAAGGAAATGATAAGCGGTTTTTAGCAAGGTAATTTCCGCAAGCACTGAAATTGTAGGTAACAGATAGTTTGATAGCAAGATAATTGGTAACGAGCAAGTAATGGTAAGGGTAAATAAAGTGCAAAAAGGTAGCCCAATCCTTTTGTGGCAAAGGACAGGTCAGAACAGTCTCTTATAAAAGGCAAAGTGTTCTTGAGGGTACACGGGAATTTCATCTAGTCACTTTTATCATGTTGGTTTGATTCGTGTTCGCTACTTTGATAATTTGATATGTGGGTGGACCAGTGCTTGGGTGCTGTTCTTACTTGAACAAACCTCCCACTTATGATTAACTCCCACGCAAGCATCCGCAACTACGAGAAAAGTATTAAGATAAAATCTAAACATAGCATTAAACGTATGGATCCAAATCAGCCCCTTACGAAGTAGCGCATAAACAAGGGTTTAAGCTTCTATCACTGTAGCAACCCATCATCTAATAAATACTCCACAATGCATTCCCTTAGGCCCAAGGATGGTGAAGTGTCATGTAGTCGACGTTCACATGACACCACTAAGGGAATCGCAACATACATATCATCAAAATATCGGACACATATCAAATTCACATGATTACTTGCAACATGACTTCTCCCGTGACCTCAAGAACAAAGGTAACTACTCACAAATAATATTCATGCTCAAGATCAGAGGGGTATTGCATAGCATAATGGATCTGAACATATAATCTCCCACCAAATAAACCATATAGTAATCAACTACAAGATGTAATCAACACTACTAGTCACCCAGAGGTACCAATCTGAGGTTCCGGTACAAAGATTTAACACAAGAGATGAACTAGGGTTTGAGAGGAGATGGTGTTGTTGAATATGTTGATGAAGATCGGCCTCCCAAAGATGAGAGGGGTGTTGATGATGACGATGGCTTCGATTTCCCCCTCCGGGAGGGAAGTTCCCCCGGCGGAATCGCTCCGCCAGAGGGTAAAAGTGCTCCTGCCCAAGTTCCGCCTCAAGACGGCGGTGTTCCATCAGGAAAGTCCTCTCCTTATTTTTTCTAGGTCAAAAGACCTTAAATACCAGAACATGGGCATTGGAGGTGGGCCGTGCTGAGCACAACCCACCACGGCATGCCTGGTGGGCCTGGCGCGCCCTAGTGTCTTGTGCTCACCAGGTGGCCCCCCTCCGGTAGTTATTTGCTCCAATATTTTTTATATATTCCAAAATAATTCCCCGTGAAGTTTTAGCTTATTTGGATATGTGCAGAATAGGTATCTCTGATATGCTTTTTTAGGTCCAGAATTCCAGCTGCCGGTATTCTCCCTCTTTGTGTAATCCTTGCATATTATGAGAGAAAAGGCATTAGAATCACTCCCTAAAGCATTATTATGCATAAAAACATTATAAATAACAGTAGGAAATGATGATGTAAAATGGACGTATGACACGTCCGGCTCAGGGACTGGTCGGCTCGCTCGTACCTCCCCTACCGGACTCGGCTAAGTACTATGTGCCCACCCCCGCCACCCAATCCTTGACCCACCTATAGACCAGAACCCGGCTGTCCAGCCGACGGGAGCACAAGCCAAAATGTGCAGGGTAGATAGGAAAAATGACTAAGGGAAGGGCATGGACTGGCCAAGCTATGTCTGTCCGTTCTAGACCTAATCTAGCAACAGTCTAAAAGTACCATGTCCTCGCCCCCGCGGCCCACTCCTCGACCCGGCTATAGGCCGCAACCCGGCTGTCTGGCAGGCAGGAGCAAAAGCCACGGGAGCAGGGCAGATGGGAAACAACGGCCAAGGCAAGTAAGGAAGCAAACGAGCCGGCAACCGGCAACTCACAACATAGAAGCAACAGCTTAAATAAAAATAATGGTGCGAGGCCAGAAAGTGCATTACAATAACTCTACACCCCGAGTGGGTGGACTTGTTCATTAAACTTATCAATGTAAGAGAGAAGAAGTCGATGGCCTTAGGCTGCTGGCGCCTCCGTCTCGCCAGCCGACGAAGGCCGCTGTCTCACTTCCGCGTCGCCAGTTGGCGGAGCCTCTGCCCCGGCTGAAGACGCAGCCGCCCCACCGACGTCCGCCCCATCCGTCACCGTGACTTCAATGACATGCTCCCCTGAGCTGGAGCCGGTCTCCTCCATGCCGTAGCCGATCAGGATGTCTAACTCATCCTTAGGGATGGGCGCACCATCCTCCCCCAGCTTCGGGAAGTACAAGTCCAGCGACGCATAGTTGGTGACCTTGTTGGCACGGAAGCCGATGGACTCGTTGCGCCGCGCCAAGTCACTGCTCGCCTCGGCCCCCATGGCTGCCAGCTGGCCCAGGGCTGATACCCGGGTACCAGGAGAGGGCGAAGGACAGGGCCATCTGAGCGCCGGCCCGTGCGGAAGAAGCCCTCCAGGCGTCGAACTACCCCACGACATGCTCAGGCCATCTCGCCACCCGGCCGACGGCAATTGGCTCCGTCTGGCCGGGCCAAAGGACCTTGATGAGGTCCTCACCCGCCAGACGGAGCCGCTCGACGAAGGCCTTTATATGGTCCAACCGTACCTTGCAAGGAAGCGCCACCTCCTCTACCGCCCAAGCGGCACCCTCGGCCACCTCGCCACTGCTCCAGAGGGGATCTTCCCGATGCTGCGCAACAGCTCGCTCCACCCGCTCCTGGGTCTCCGGAAAGTGGCCTGACCAAAACAAGGTTAGTAAGAAAGAAGAAGCAAAGGCACCAGCGCCGGACGACCGCCGGCTGGGCACGACAAATAGAACATCGAAGCACTTACAGGAAAAGGCTTCGTCGACCTGATGGAATAGCCCGAGCGCGCCGACCGCTTCATTCTCCGCCTGCGCCTTGGCCGCCTCCGCCTTTTCGAGCTCCTCTCTGAGTAGAGCCACCTCGACGCGGAGGGCCTCCACCTCCTGATCCTTCACGGACGATGCCTTCGCCGCGTCCTCCTTAGTCGTCGTCTCCTTCTGGAGCGCCGCGAACTTCAGATGCTCCGTCGCCTCCCTCTCCGCTGTAGTTCCTTCTCTAGTCGGTCGCGATCGTCGGTGATTTCGTCATGCTTCTCCCGGCCTCCACGAGCGCGCGACGCAGATCCTCCGCCTCATCCTCGGGGATGGCCGCCTCTGCACCAAGAAAGCCGGTCAGCAGCCGGCAAGACCAAAAATGTTGGGGAACGTTGCATGGGAAACAAAAAAATTCCTACGAACACCCAAGATCTATCTATGGAGATCAACAGCTACGAGAGGGGGTCTGCATCTACATACCCTTGTGGATCGCTAAGCGGGAAGCGTTGAGAAACGCGGTTGATGTACTCGAACGTCTTCGCGATCCAATAACGATCCGTCCCGCAATCCAATCACGATCTAGTGCCGAATGGACGGCACCTCCGCGTTCAACACACGTAAAGCTCGATGACGTCTCCGCCTCCTTGATCTTGCTAGCGAGGGTGGATAGGTAGATGAGTTCTCCGGCAGCACGACGGCGTGGTGGCGGTGGTGGTGGAGCTGTCCTGGCAGGGCTTCGCCAAGCACCACAGAAACAAATCTAGAGGAGAAACAATCTAGGGAGAGGGAGGGCAGGGCTGCACCGTGGCTTGTGGTGCGGCTGCACTCCCTCTCCTCTCATATATATAGGGGGGAGGGGGAGATTGGCGCCGGCCCTAGGGCCTCCCACAAGGGGGGGCAAGGGGGAGGATTGGCCCCCAAGTCAGGTGGGGCGCCTCCGCTCTAGGGTTTCCCCAAACCCTAGGGCGCCTTGGGCCCTTGGGGGTAGTGGCGCCCCGCCTACCAGGGGCTGGTCGCCACCTCTCTCAGCCCATGGCCCCCCCGGGGTAGGTGGACCCTTCCAGTGGACCCCCGGAACCCCTTTCAGCATTCCCGATGGAATCCGACAAACCCCAAAACATTCCGGTGCCCGAATACCAACTTCCCATATATGAATCTTTACCTCGGAACCATTCCGGAACTCCTCGTGACTTCCGGGGTCTAATCCGGGACTCCGAACAACCTTCGGTCACCAACATATATAACTCAACAATACCAAATCGTCACCGAACGTTAAGTGTGCAGACCCTGTGGGTTCGAGAACTATGTAGACATGACCGAGACACCTCTATGGTCAATAATGAATAGCGGGACATGGATGCCCATATTGGTTCCTACATATTCTACGAAGATCTTTATCGGTCAAACCACGATGTCAAGGATTCAATCAGTCCCGTATACATTTCCCTTTGTCCATCGGTATGTTACTTGCCCGGGATTCGATCGTCGGGATCTCAATACCTAGTTCAATCTCGTTACCGACAAGTCTCTTTACTCGTGCCATAATACAAGATCCCATGACTAACTCCTTAGTCACATTGCTTGCAAGATTCTTCTGATGCTGTATTACCGAGTGGGCCCAGAGATACCTCTCCGTCATACAGAGTGACAAGTCCCAGTCTCGTTCCATGCCTACCCAACAGACACCCTCGGAGATACCTGTAGAGCACCTTTATAGTCACCCAGTTACGTTGTGACGTTTGATACACACAAGGCATTCCTCCGGTGTCCGGAAGTTGCATGATTCATGGTCGTAGGAACAGATACTTGACATGGATAAAGCGGTAGCAATAAACTAGAACGATCACATGCTATGCTTACGGTTGGGTCTTTGTCCATCACATCATTCCACTAATGATGTGATCCCATTATCAAATGACAACTCATGTCCATGGTCAGGAAACCTTAACCATCTTTGATCAACGAGCTAGTGTAGTAGAGGCTCACTAGGGACACAGTGTTGTCTATGTATCCACACATGTATCTGAGTTTCCAATCAATACAATTATAGCATGGATATAAACGATTATCATGAACAAGGAAATATGATAATCACTATTTTATTATTGCCTCTAGGGCATATTTTCAACAGTCTCCCACTTGCACTAGAGTCAATAATCTAGTTCTCATCGCTATGTGATTTACATTGTAATGAATCTAACACCCATAGAGTTCTGGTGCTGATCATGTTTTTCCCGTGGAAGAGGCTTAGTGAACAGGTCTGCAACATTCAAATCCGTATGTACTTTGCAAATATTTATGTCCTCCTCTTTGATGTAATTGCGGATGGAATTGAAGTGCCGCTTTATGTGTCTGGTCCTCTTGTGAAACCTGGGCTCTTTGGCTAGAGCAATGGCGCTAGTGTTATCACACAAGAGAGTCATTGGATCCAGTGCACTGGACACAACTCCGAGATCTATCATGAACTGCTTCATCCAGACTCCTTCCTTCGCCGCTTCCGAAGCAGCGATGTACTCCGCTTCACATGTAGAATTAGCTACCACGCTTTGCTTGGAACTGCACCAGCTTACTGCTCCACCATTCAGAAATATATGTATCCGGTTTGAGACTTATATTCATCCGGATCTGTGTTAAAGCTAGCAGCGACGTAACCCTTTACGTTGAGCTCTCGATCACCTCCATAAACGAGAAACATTTCCTTAGTACTTTTCAGGTACTTAAGGATATTCTTGACCACTGTCCAATGTTCCATTCCTGGATCACTTTGAAACCTTCTGGCCATACTTATGGCAAGGCTGGCATCTGGTCGTGTGCACAGCATCGCATACATTATAGAGCCTATGGCTGAAGAATAGGGGATGACACTCATCTTTTCTCTATCCTCTGTAGACGCTGGGCATTGAGTCTTACTCAACTTCACAACTTGTAAGACAGGCAAGAACCCTTTTTTGGACCGACCCCTTTTGAACTTCTTCAAAACCTTATCAAGATATGTACTTTGTGAAAATCCTATTAAGCATCTCGATCTATCTGTATAGATCTTGATGCCTAATATGTAAGCAGGTTCTCCGAGGTCTTTCATTGAAAAACTCTTGTTCAAATATATCTTCACGCTTTCTAAAAGTTCTATATTGTTTCCAATCAGCAATATGTGATCCACATATAATATTAGAAACGCTCTAGAGCTCCCACTCAGTTTCCTTGTACATACAAGCATCGACATAAACTTGTATGAACCCAAACGCTTTGATCACCTCATCAAAGCGAAGATTCCAACTCCGAGATGCTTGCACTAGTCCATAAATGGATTGCTGGAGCTTGCACACTTTGTCAGCATTTTTAGGATCGACAAAATCTCTGGTTGCATCATATACAACTCTTCCATAAGGAAACCATTAAGGAACCTTGTTTTGACATCCATCTGCCAGATCTCGTAATCGAAAAATTTAGCTATTGCTAACATGATCCTGACGGACTTAAGCATCGCTACGGGAGAGAAAGTCTCATCGTAGTCACCTCCTTGAACTTGTGAAAACCCTTTTGCAACAAGTCGACCTTTATAGACGTTGACATTACCGTCCGCATCCGTCTTTTTCTTAAATATCCATTTGGTCTGTATGGCCTTACGATCATATGGTAAGTCCTTCAAAGTCCACACTTTGTTCTCATACATGGATCCTATCTCGGATTTAATGGCCTCTAGCCATTTGTTGGAATCCAGGCCTACCATTGCTTCTTCATAGCTCGTAGGTTCACTGTTGTCTAACAACATGATCTCCAAGACAGGATTTACGTACCACTTAGGGCCGGTACAATTCCTTGTCGACCTATGAGGCTCAGTAGTAACTTGATCTGAAGTTTCATAATCATCATCATTAGCTTCCTCTTCACTTGGTGTAGGCGTCACAGAAACACTTTTCTGCCTCGTGCTACCATCCAACTAAAGTGACGGTTCAATAACCTCATCAAGTTCTACCTCCCTCCCACTCAATTCTTTCGAGACAAACTCTTTCTCGAGAAAGGACACGTTTTTTGCAACAAACACTTTGCCCTCGGATCTAAGATAGAAGGTATACCCAACTGTTTCCTTAGGGTATCCTATGAAGACGCATATGTACTCTTTGGGTTCGAGCTGGTTGAAGCCTTTTCACATAAGCGTCGCAACCCCAAACTTTGAGAAACGACGGCTTAGGTTTCTTACCAAAACATAATTCATACGGTGTCGTCTCAACAGACTTTGATGGTGCCCTATTTAAAGTGAATGCGGGTGTCTCTAATGCATAACCCCAAAACGATAGTGGCAGATCACTGAGAGACATCATAGATTGCACCATATCCCATAGAGTACGATTACGATGCTCAAACACACCATTACGTTGTGGTGTTCCAGGTGGCGTAAGTTGTGAAACAATTCAGCATTGTCTCAAATGCTTACCAAACTCATAACTCAGATATTCTCCACCACGATCAGATCATAGCAACTTTATCTTCTTGTTATGATGATTTTCTACTTCACTCTGAAATTCCTTGAACTTTTCAAATGTCTCAAACTCGTGTTTCATTAAGTAAATATACCCATATCTACTTAAATCATCAGTGAATGTAAGAAAATAATGATATCCCCCTTGCGCCTCAACACTCATCGGACCGCACACATCAGTATGTATGATTTCCAACAAGTCACTTCCCCACTCCATTGTACCGAAGAACGGGGTTTTCGTCATCTTGCCCATAAGGCATGGTTCACATGTATCAAGCGATTCAAAATCGAGTGATTCCAAAAGTCCATTAGCATGTAGCTTCTTCATGTGTTTTACACCAATAAAACCTAAGCGGCAGTGCCACAAGAAAGTGGTACTATCATTATTAACTTTGCATCGTTTGGCATCAATGTTATGAATATGTGTATCACTACTATTGAGACTCAACAAGAATAAACCATTCACATTGGGTGCATGACCATAAAAGATGTTACTCATATAAATAGAACAACCATTATTCTCTGATTTAAATGAATAACCGTCTCGCAATAAACAAGATCCAGATATAATGTTCATGCTCAACGCAGGCACCAAATAACAATTATTTAGGTTTACTACTAATCCGATGGTAATTGAAGAGAGAGCGTGCCGACGGCGATCACATCAACCTTGGAACTATTTCCGACGCGCATCGTCACCTCATCCTTCGCCAGCCTCTATTTATTCCGCAATTCGTGTTTCGAGTTACAAATGTGAGCAATCGAACCGGTATCAAATACCCAGGCACTAATACGAGAGCTAGTGAGGTACACATCAATAAATGTATATCAAATATACCTTTGTTGACATTGCCAGCCTTCTTATCAACCAAGTACTTGGGGCAATTCCGCTTCTGGTGGCCAGTCCCCTTGCAATAGAAGCACTCTGTCTCAGGCTTGGGTCTAGCCTTAGTTTTCTTCACAGGAGCAGCAACTTGCTTGCCACCCTTCTTGAAGTTTCCCTTCTTTCCCTTGCCTTTCTTGAAACTAGTGGTTTTATTCACCATCAACACTTGATGCTCCTTTTTGATTTCTACCTCCGCGACTTTCAGCATCGCGAACACCTCAGAGATAGACTTTTCCATCCCTTTCATATTATAGTTCATCACGAAGCCTTTGTAGCTAGGTGGCAGTGACTGGAGGATTCTGTCAGTGATCATTTCGGGCGGAAGCTGGACTCCCAAATCATTCAAACAATTGTAGTACCCAGACATTCTGAGTAGGTGCTCACTGACAGAACTATTCTCCTCCATCTTGCAGGCAAAGAACTTATCGGAGGTCTCATACCTCTCGATCCGGGCATTTGCTTGAAATACTAACTTCAACTCCTGGAACATCTCATATGCTCCATGGCGTTCAAAATGCTTTTGAAGTTCAGATTCTAAGCCATACAGCAAGGCGCACTGAACTATAGAGTAGTCATCAGAACATGCCTGCCAGGCGTTCACAACGTCCATAGACGACGCTGGAGGGGGTGGCACACCTAGCAGCGCATCAAGGACATAATTCTTTTGCGAAGCCGTGAGGATAATCCTCAGATTACGGACCCAGTCCGCATAGTAACTTCCATCATCTTTCAACTTAGCTTTCTCTAGGAATGCATTAAATTTCAGGGGAGGTACTGCCCGAGCCATTGATCTACAACATAATTTTGCAAAGACAACTTTAGACTATGTTCATGATAATGAGTTCAATTAATTATATTAGTAAAGAACTCCCACTCAAATCAACATCCCTCAGGTTGTCTTAGTGTAACATGATCCAAATCCACCAACCCAAGTCCGATCATCACGTGAGATGAGGTGGTTTCAATGGTGAACATCTCCATGTTGATCATATCTACCATATGACTCATGTTCGACCTTTCGGTCTCCTGTGTTCTGAGGCCATGTCTGTACATGCTAGGCTCGTCAAGTTTAACCCAAGTATTCCGCGTGGGTAAATCTGGTTTACACCCGTTGTATGCGAACGTAGAGTCTATCACACCCGTTCATCACGAGGTGCTTCGAAACGACGAACCTTCACAACGGTAAATACTCAAGGAGAACACAATTTATCTTGAAATTTTAGTGAAGGATCATCTTATAATGCTACCGCCGTTCTAAGCAAAATAAGATGCATAAATAGGATAAACATCAAATGCAAATCATATAAGTGACATGATATGGCCATCATCCTCTTTTGCTTTTGATCTCCATCTCCAATGCACCGGCATGATCTCCATCGTCACCGGCATGACACCATGATCTCCATCATCATGATCTCCATCATCGTGTCGTCATGTGGTTGTCGCGCCAACTATTGCTTCTACAACTATTGCTAACTCATAGCGATAAAGTAAAGCAAAAATGGTGAAAATAATTAAAGACAACCCTATGGCTCCTGCCTATTGCCGTACTCATGGACCTGCAAGTCATGATAATCTATACAAAACATGATCATCTCATACATAATATATCACATCATGTATTTGGCCATATCACATCACAACAAGCCCTGCAAAAACAAGTTAGACGTCCTCTACTTTGTTGTTGCAAGTTTTACGTGGTTGCTATGGGCAACTAGTAAGAACCGTTCTTACCTACGCAAAGCCACCATAGTGATATTCACGTTGCTATTTAACCTTCTATAAGGACCGCTTCTGTAGAATCCGATTCAACTAAAGTGGGAGAGACAGACACCCGCCAGCCACCTTTACGCAACTAGGTTACATGTCAGTAGGTGGAGCCGGTCTCTCGTACGTGGATGAGTAAGGTAAGTCCGGGCTGCTTCATCCCACAATACCACAGAATCAAGATAAGACTAAGGAAGTATGCAATCTGAACATCAACGCCCACAAACTCTTTTGTGTTCTACTCGTTCATGTTATCTACGCATAGACCTAGCTCATGATGCCACTATTGGGGAACGTTGCATGGGAAACAATTTTTTTCCTCCTAACACCCAAGATCTATCTATGGAGATCAACATCTATGAGAGTGGGAGTGCATCTACATACCCTTGTAGATCGCTAAGCGAGAAGCATTAAGAAACGCGGTTGACGTAGTCGAACGTCTTTGCGATCCAATAACGATCCGTCCCACGATCAAATCACGATCTAGTGTCGAACGGACGACACCTTCGCATTCAGCACACGTATAGCTCGATGACCTCTCCGCCTCCTTGATCCAGCAAGCGAGGGTGGAGAGGTAGATGAGTTCTCCGGTAGCACGGCGGCGTGGTGGCGGTGGTGCTGGAGCTGTCCCGGCAGGGCATCGCCAAGCACTACCGAAACAAATCTAGAGGAGAAACAATCTAGGGAGAGGGAGGGCAGGGCTGCGCCATGCTTGTGGTGCGGCTTCCCTCCCTCTCCTCTCATATATATAAGGGGGAGGGGGAGATGGGCGCCGGCCCTAGGGCCTCCCACAAGGGGGGGGCAAGGGGGAGGCTTGGCCCCCAAGTCAGGTGGGGCGCCTCCCCTCTAGGGTTTCCCCAAATCCTAGGGCGCCTTGGGCCCTTGGGGGAGTGGTGCCCAGCCCACCATGGACTGGTGCGCCACCTCTCTCAGCCCATGGCCCCCCCCAGGGCAGGCGGACCCTCCCGATGGACCCCTGGAACCCCTTCCGGCACTCCCGATGGAGTCCGGCAAACCCCAAAACTATTCCGGTGCCCGAATACCAACTTCCCATATATGAATCATTACCTCCGAACCATTCCGGAAAACATCGTGACATACGGCATCGCATCCGGGACTCCAAACAACCTTCCATCACCAACATATATAGCTCAACAATACCGAATCATAACCGAACGTTGAGTGTGCAGACCCTGGGGTTCGAGAACTATGCAGACATGACCGACACACCTCTAAGGTCAATAACCAATAGCGGGACCTGGATGCCCATATTGGTTCCTACATATTCTACGAAGATCTTTATCGATCGAACCACGATGTCAAGGATTCAATCAATCCCGTATATAGTTCCCTTTGTCCATCGGTATGTTACTTGCCCGAGATTTGATCGTCGGTATCTCCATACCTAGTTCAATCTCATTACCGGCAAGTCTCTTTGCTTGTTCCGTAATACAAGATCCCGTGACTAACTCCTTAGTCACATTGCTTGCAAGCTTCTTGTGATGCTGTATTACTGAGTGGGCCCAGAGATACCTCTCCATCATACGGAGTGACAAATCCCAGTCTCGATCCATGCCAAACCAACAGACACTCTCGGAGATACCTGTAGAGCACCTTTAGAGTCACCCAGTTAAGTTGTGACATTTGATACACACAAGGCATTCCTCTGGTGTCCGGGATTTGCATGATCTCATGGTCGTAGGAACAGATACTTGACATGGATAAAGCAGTAGCAATAAACTAGAACAATCACATGCTATGCTTACGGCTAGGTCTTTGTCCTTCACATCATTCCACTAATGATGTGATCCCGTTATCAAATGACAACTCATGTCCATGGTCAGGAAACCTTAACCATCTTTGATGAACGAGCTAGTCTAGTAGAGGCTCACTAGGGACACACTATTGTCTATGTATCCACACATGTATCTGAGTTTCCAATGAATACAATTATAGCATGGATAATAAACGATTATCATGAACAAGGAAATATGATAATAACTATTTTATTATTGCCTCTAGGGCATATTTCGAACAATGTCCCACTTGCACTAGAGTCAATAATCTAGTTCACATCGCTATGTGATTTACATTGTAATGAATCTAACACCCATAGAGTTCTGGTGCTGATCATGTTTTGCCCATGGAAGAGGCTTAGTCAACGGGTCTGCAACATTCAGATCCGTATGTACTTTGCAAATATTTGTGTCCTCCTCTTTGATGTAATCATGGATGGAATTGAAGCGGCGCTTTATGTGTCTGGTCCTCTTGTGAATCTTGGGCTCTTTGGCTAGAGCAATGGCGCCAGTGTTATCACACAAGAGAGTCATTGGATCCAGTGCACTGGGCACAACTCCAAGATCTATCATGAACTGCTTCATCCAGACTACTTCCTTAGCCACTTGCGAAACAGCGATGTACTCCGCTTCAGATGTAGAATCAGCTACCACGCTTTGCAACTAAACCAGCTTACCGCTCCACCATTCATAATATATATGTATCCGGTTTGAGACTTAGAGTCATCCGAATATGTGTTAAAGCTAGCATTGACATAACCCTTTATGATGAGCTCTCGATCACCTCCATAAACGAGAAACATTTCCTTAGTACTTTTCAGGTACTTAAGGATATTCTTGACCACTGTCCAATGTTCCATTCCTGGATCACTTTGAAACCTTCTGGCCATACTTATGGCAAGGCTGGCATCTGGTCGTGTGCACAGCATCGCATACATTATAGAGCCTATGGCTGAAGAATAGGGGATGACACTCATCTTTTCTCTATCCTCTGTAGACGCTGGGCATTGAGTCTTACTCAACTTCACAACTTGTAAGACAGGCAAGAACCCTTTTTTGGACCGACCCCTTTTGAACTTCTTCAAAACCTTATCAAGATATGTACTTTGTGAAAATCCTATTAAGCATCTCGATCTATCTGTATAGATCTTGATGCCTAATATGTAAGCAGGTTCTCCGAGGTCTTTCATTGAAAAACTCTTGTTCAAATATATCTTCACGCTTTCTAAAAGTTCTATATTGTTTCCAATCAGCAATATGTGATCCACATATAATATTAGAAACGCTCTAGAGCTCCCACTCAGTTTCCTTGTACATACAAGCATCGACATAAACTTGTATGAACCCAAACGCTTTGATCACCTCATCAAAGCGAAGATTCCAACTCCGAGATGCTTGCACTAGTCCATAAATGGATTGCTGGAGCTTGCACACTTTGTCAGCATTTTTAGGATCGACAAAATCTCTGGTTGCATCATATACAACTCTTCCATAAGGAAACCATTAAGGAACCTTGTTTTGACATCCATCTGCCAGATCTCGTAATCGAAAAATTTAGCTATTGCTAACATGATCCTGACGGACTTAAGCATCGCTACGGGAGAGAAAGTCTCATCGTAGTCACCTCCTTGAACTTGTGAAAACCCTTTTGCAACAAGTCGACCTTTATAGACGTTGACATTACCGTCCGCATCCGTCTTTTTCTTAAATATCCATTTGGTCTGTATGGCCTTACGATCATATGGTAAGTCCTTCAAAGTCCACACTTTGTTCTCATACATGGATCCTATCTCGGATTTAATGGCCTCTAGCCATTTGTTGGAATCCAGGCCTACCATTGCTTCTTCATAGCTCGTAGGTTCACTGTTGTCTAACAACATGATCTCCAAGACAGGATTTACGTACCACTTAGGGCCGGTACAATTCCTTGTCGACCTATGAGGCTCAGTAGTAACTTGATCTGAAGTTTCATAATCATCATCATTAGCTTCCTCTTCACTCGGTGTAGGCGTCACAGAAACACTTTTCTGCCTCGTGCTACCATCCAACTAAAGTGACGGTTCAATAACCTCATCAAGTTCTACCTCCCTCCCACTCAATTCTTTCGAGACAAACTCTTTCTCGAGAAAGGACACGTTTTTTGCAACAAATACTTTGCCCTCGGATCTAAGATAGAAGGTATACCCAACTGTTTCCTTAGGGTATCCTATGAAGACGCATATGTACTCTTTGGGTTCGAGCTGGTTGAAGCCTTTTCACATAAGCGTCGCAACCCCAAACTTTGAGAAACGACGGCTTAGGTTTCTTACCAAAACATAATTCATACGGTGTCGTCTCAACAGACTTTGATGGTGCCCTATTTAAAGTGAATGCGGGTGTCTCTAATGCATAACCCCAAAACGATAGTGGCAGATCACTGAGAGACATCATAGATTGCACCATATCCCATAGAGTACGATTACGATGCTCAAACACACCATTACGTTGTGGTGTTCCAGGTGGCGTAAGTTGTGAAACAATTCAGCATTGTCTCAAATGCTTACCAAACTCATAACTCAGATATTCTCCACCACGATCAGATCATAGCAACTTTATCTTCTTGTTATGATGATTTTCTACTTCACTCTGAAATTCCTTGAACTTTTCAAATGTCTCAAACTCGTGTTTCATTAAGTAAATATACCCATATCTACTTAAATCATCAATGAATGTAAGAAAATAATGATATCCCCCTTGCGCCTCAACACTCATCGGACCGCACACATCAGTATGTATGATTTCCAACAAGTCACTTCCCCACTCCATTGTACCGAAGAACGGGGTTTTCGTCATCTTGCCCATAAGGCATGGTTCACATGTATCAAGCGATTCAAAATCGAGTGATTCCAAAAGTCCATTAGCATGTAGCTTCTTCATGTGTTTTACACCAATAAAACCTAAGTGGCAGTGCCACAAGAAAGTGGTACTATCATTATTAACTTTGCATCGTTTGGCATCAATGTTATGAATATGTGTATCACTACTATTGAGACTCAACAAGAATAAACCATTCACATTGGGTGCATGACCATAAAAGATGTTACTCATATAAATAGAACAACCATTATTCTCTGATTTAAATGAATAACCGTCTCGCAATAAACAAGATCCAGATATAATGTTCATGCTCAACGCAGGCACCAAATAACAATTATTTAGGTTTACTACTAATCCGATGGTAATTGAAGAGAGAGCGTGCCGACGGCGATCACATCAACCTTGGAACTATTTCCGACGAGCATCGTCACCTAATCCTTCGCCAGCCTCTGTTTATTGCGCAGTTCCTGTTTCGAGTTACAAATGTGAGCAACCGAACCGGTATCAAATACCCAGGCACTAATACGAGAGCTAGTGAGGTACACATCAATAAATGTATATCAAATATACCTTTGTTGACGTTGCCAGCCTTCTTATCAACCAAGTACTTGGGGCAATTCCGCTTCTGGTGGCCAGTCCCCTTGCAATAGAAGCACTCTGTCTCGGGCTTGGGTCTAGCCTTAGTTTTCTTCACAGGAGCAGCAACTTGCTTGCCACCCTTCTTGAAGTTTCCCTTCTTTCCCTTGCCTTTCTTGAAACTAGTGGTTTTATTCACCATCAACACTTGATGCTCCTTTTTGATTTCTACCTCCGCGACTTTCAGCATCGCGAACACCTCAGAGATAGACTTTTCCATCCCTTTCATATTATAGTTCATCACGAAGCCTTTGTAGCTAGGTGGCAGTGACTGGAGGATTCTGTCAGTGATCATTTCGGGCGGAAGCTGGACTCCCAAATCATTCAAACAATTGTAGTACCCAGACATTCTGAGTAGGTGCTCACTGACAGAACTATTCTCCTCCATCTTGCAGGCGAAGAACTTATCGGAGGTCTCATACCTCTCGATCCGGGCATTTGCTTGAAATACTAACTTCAACTCCTGGAACATCTCATATGCTCCATGGCGTTCAAAATGCTTTTGAAGTTCAGATTCTAAGCCGTACAGCAAGGCGCACTGAACTATAGAGTAGTCATCAGAACATGCCTGCCAGGCGTTCACAACGTCCATAGACGACGCTGGAGGGGGTGGCACACCTAGCAGCGCATCAAGGACATAATTCTTTTGCGAAGCCGTGAGGATAATCCTCAGATTACATACAAGCATCGACATAAACTTGTATGAACCCAAACGCTTTGATCACCTCATCAAAGCAAAGATTCCCACTCCGAGATGCTTCCACTACTCCATAAATGGATCGCTAGAGCTTGCACACTTTGTCAGCATTTTTAGGATCGACAAAACCTTCTGGTTGCATCATATACAACTCTTCCTTAAGGAAACCATTAAGGAACATTGTTTTGACATCCATCTGCCAGATCTCGTAATCGAAAAATGCCGCTATTGCTAACATGATCCTGACAGACTTAAGCATCGCTACGGGAGAGAAAGTCTCATTGTAGTCAAGTCCTTGAACTTGTGAAAACCCTTTTGCAACAAGTCGAGCTTTATACACAGTGACATTACCGTCCGCGTCCGTCTTTTTCTTAAAGATCCATTTGTTCTGTATGGCCCTACGATCATATGGTAAGTCCTCCAAAGTCCACACTTTGTTCTCATACATGGATCCTATCTCGGATTTCATGGCCTCTAGCCATTTGTTGGAATCTGGGCCTACCATCCCTTCTTCATAGCTCGTAGGTTCACTATTGTCTAACAACATGGCCTCGAAGACGTGATTGCCGTACCACTCAGGGCTGGTACGATTCCTTGTCGACCTACGAGGCTCAGTAGTAACTTGATCTGAAGTTTCATGATCATCATCATTAGCTTCCTCTTCACTTGGTGTAGGCGTCACAGAAACACTTTTTTGCATCGTGCTACCATCCAACTGAAGTGACGTTCAATAACCTAATCAAGTTCCACCTCCCTCCCACTCAATTCTTTCGAGAGAAACTCTTTCTCGAGAAAGGACCCGTTTTTAGCAACAAAAACTTTGCCCTCGGATCTGAGATAGATGGTATACCCAAGTGTTTCCTTAGGGTATTCTATGAAGACGCATCTGTCCGCTTTGGGTTCGAGCTTATCAGGTTGAAGCCTTTTCACATAAGCGTCGCAACCCCAAAGTTTGAGAAACGACAGCTTATGTTTCTTGCCAAACCATAATTCACACGGTGTCGTTTCAACGAACTTTGATGGTGCACTATTTAAAGTGAATGCGGCTGTCTCTAATGGATAACCCCAAAACGATAGTGGCAGATCAATGAGAGACATCATAGATCACACCATATCCAATAGAGTATGATTACGACGCTCGGACACACCATTACGTTGTGGTGTTCCAGGTGGCGTAAGGTGTGAAACAATTCCACACTGTCTCAAATGCATACCAAACTCATAACACAGATATTCTCCACCACGATCAGATCATAGAAACTTTATCTTCTTGTTACGATGATTTTCTACTTCACTCCGAAATTCCTTGAACTTTTCAAATGTCTCGGACTTGTGTTTCATTAAGTAAATATACCCATATCTACTTAAATCATTAGTGAAGGTAAGAAAATAATGATATCCACCGCGCGCCTCAACACACATCGGACCGCACACATCAGTATGTATGATTTCCAACAAGTCACTTGCCCGCTCCATTGTACCGGGGAACGGGGTTTTCGTCATCTTGCCAGTAAGGCATGGTTCACATGTATCAAGTGATTCAAAATCGAGTGATTCCAAAAGTCCATTAGCATGGAGCTTCTTCACGCGTTTTACACCAATATGACCTAAGCGGCAGTGCCACAAGAAAGTGGTACTATCATTATTAACTTTGCATCTTTGGGCATCAATGTTATGAATATGTGTATCACTACTATCGAGACTGAACAAGAATAAACCATTCACATTGGGTGCATGACCATAAAAGATGTTACTCATATAAATAGAACAACCATTATTCTCTGATTTAAATGAATAACCGTCTTGCAATAAACAAGATCCAGATATAATGTTCATGCTCAACGCAGGCACCAAATAACAATTATTTTGGTTTACTACTAATCTGATGGTAATTGAAGAGTGAGTGTGACGACGGCGATCACATCTACCTTGGAACCATTTTGGACGCGCATCGTCACTTCATCTTTCGCTAGCCCCTGTTTATTCCATAGTTCCTGTTTTGAGTTACAAATATGAGCAACCAAACCGGTATCAATTACCCAGGCACTACTACGAGAGCTAGTGAGGTACACATCAATAACATGTATATAAAATACACCTTTGTTGAAATTGCCAGCCTTCTTATCAGCCAGGTACTTGGGGCAATTCCGCTTCCAGTGGCCAGTCCCCTTGCAATAGAAGCACTCATTCTCAGGCTTGGGTCTAGCCTTGGGTTTCTTCATGGGAGCGGCAACTTGCTTGCCACCCTTCTTGAAGTTTCCCTTATTTCCCTTGCCTTTATTGAAACTAGTGGTTTTATTCACCATCAACACTTGATGCTCCTTTCTGATTTCTACCTCCGCGACTTTCAGCATCGCGAACAGCTCGGGGACAGACTTTTTTATCCCTTGCATATTACAGTTCATCACGAAGCCTTTGTAGCTAGGTGGTAGTGACTAGAGAATTCTGTCAGTGACCATTTCGGGCGTAAGCTGGACTCCCAAATCATTCAAACGGTTGTAGTATCCAGACATTCTGAGTAGGTGCTCACTGACAGAACTATTCTCCTCCATCTTGCAGACAAAGAACTTATCGGAGGTCTCATACCTCTCAATCCAGGCATTTTCTTCAAATACTAACTTCAACTCCTGGAACATCTCATATGCTCCATGGCGTTCAAACTGCTTTTGAAGTCCGGATTCTAAGCCGTACAACATGGTGCACTGAACTATAGAGTAGTCATCAGAACGTGCATGCTAGGCGTTCATAACGTCCATAGACGACGCTGGAGGGGGTGGCACACCTAGCGGCGCATCAAGGACATTAGCCTTTTGCGAAGCCGTGAGGATAATCCTCAGATTACGGACCCAGTCTGCATAGTAACTTCCATCATCTTTCAACTTAGCTTTCTCTAGGAATGCATTAAAATTCAGGGGAGCTACTGCCCGAGCCATTGATCTACAACATAATTTTGCTAAGACAACTTTAGACTATGTTCATGATAATGAGTTCAATTAATCATATTACCAAAGAACTCCCACTCAAATCAACATCCCTCAGGTTTTCTAAGTGTAACATGATCCAAATCCACCAACCCAAGTCCGAGCATCACGCGAGATGACATGGTTTCAATGGTGAACATCTCCATGTTGATCATCTCTACCATATGACTAATGTTCGACCTTTCGGTCTCGTGTGTTCCGAGGCCATGTCTGTACATGCTAGGCTCGGCAAGTTTCACCCATGTATTCCGCTTGTGTAAATATGGCTTACACCCGTTGTATGCGAACATAGAGTCTATCACACCCAATCATCACGAGGTGCTTCGGAACAATGAACCTTCGCAACGGTGCATACTCGGTGTGGGGACCCCGACTCATAAGTCGTGATCACCGAATGCACGTGTACAGTGATCCCAGAGATCAATGCTCACTGAACACACAGAAGCTGAATGACAAGAGTCTTACATCCACATTTAGCGTCTTACACAAATAAAGACCATGAAGGTCAAGTCTTACATAGATATGGCCGCAAGGGCCAAACATTTAAGCATAACAAGCAGCAGAAATCTTGATCGGAAGCGTGAACCCATGCCATCTGCCTTGAACCTACAGGCATTCTGACTGGGAAGCGTCCTAGTTCGAATGTTCGTCACCAACGAACTCTGCGCCATATTCCTGCTCTCCCATGCCTGGCCAATTAAATAACCAGTGGCAAGCCAATGAGTACTTTGAATGTACTCGCAAGCAACCCAAGTTTTGGAACAAGGCAATAACAATGCATGATATAGCCCTAAGTAGGTAAGTTTTGCGGAAAGCTAATTTTGGGTGCAATGACATGATCAAGATAACTAGTAATAGCATGCATCATGAGAACACAAGTATCCGCACGAACAGGTTACCGATATCAATATAATCAAGGTCTGAACATCTCATGTTCAATCATCATGTCAAGTCATCTGACTTGTCTCGAGTATTCCATCTTTATTAACCACATACTCACACCAAGTTTATGAAAACCCAGGACATAGTTTAAGCAGCACCACCCAACTATCCTTGACCGTGGACACGGCTATTCGAATAGTTTTACACTCTGCAGAGGTTGCACACTTTACCCACAAGACTCGGGAAACTTCCGTGTCAAGCCACGACTCGCGATATTGTTCATACCCGAGGTAAGTACCCGAACATTGCCTTTCCCCTGACGATACTAAACAAAGAGTCCACTCGATTGGTACCCAGCGCACATGATGTACATCACAAGTAACATCCATCCGGGGACCAACGGTGTGCCCGGTGCCTGTGAAGACAGCGCATGATCATCCTTACCGGCACGACCCCGTATCGAGTGTGACTACATCACTCCCGCCACTAGTAATGCGGGCTCTATGCTAGTACCCACCAAGGTATTCAACAAAGCCCCGTCCCATAAGGGGTATCGTGGTTGTACATGTAAGGTTGGGACGGTCGACAAATCTTAAATCTAACCCGTTTTCAAAAACACACACACTCACTTGCTCCGGTACACCACTTCTTTGTCAAGTGGTTACCTAGCTCATAGTCATCTCTCTCGGGCATTAGTGGCACCCGATGGGGTTTTCGAAAAGCCTTTCAAAACACTCTTGATTCCAACACCATGCAGATTCCCGTCCCACTTTGCGTAGCATCTACAAAGCAACCTAACTACTCCCACCCGCACAACCCTCATAAGAAGGTAGGGTCATGCACGATGCAAGTATCAACAAGGAAGTATCGGAGGCATTCCACCAGAGGGGATACCACATCAACATGATCAACATCACGAAATAAAGTGCTATATGCCATGCAATAAAAGGGTTTCATAGTCATGGTCAAAGGGTTGCTTGCCTGGCTCAACAAAGTCTTTGGGGTCTTCAAAGTCTTCGGGTCCAACTCCCTCATCAACCTCGCAATCTATCATCGCGATAAATAATGGTAAAAATAAGAATCATCACAAAAACAGAGAACAAAACTCACTTCTAAAATGTTGGCCTACTCTGATAAATACTACAAACTATACTAAAAATATTTGCCTAAGGTTTTGTTGTGAAAAATATTTTGAAAACTATTTAAATAGAGGCTAAAAATAATCAAAACTAGCCTTTTAAATAAAACCAGTACATAAAATGTTTTCGAAATTTTACACAAGTGGCACTATAAAATTCTACAGAATATTACAAGATTTGTGGTGGAAAAATATTTGGAATTGGACAAATATTCATTTGTGTGGGATTTTTGCAAATAATGCTAGAAAAGAAAAAGGAAAGGGCTCCAGTGCCCTGGGCCAGCGGTGGCTAGCAGCTGGCCCGACCCAGCCAACCAACCAGCAGGCGGCTCAGGCGGCTCAGCGCCCCTGCGCGCGTCTGGTTTCAAACCTGACGAGCGGGGCCCGTTGACCAGAGAGGGAGGGGAGGCGAGGGAGAGAGGTGGGAGGCTGACGACCTGGCCCCACTGGCAGGTCGTCGCCCTCCTCTATCCAGGGGGCGGCGGTGCTCACCGGTGGCGAAGGAGGGCAAGGCGAGGGGAGGCGAGCACGGGAATGGGACCAGCGCCGAGCCGCTGATCCAATGGAGGTGGAGGGGAGCGCCGGAGAGCAAGGAGTCACCGGCGACGAGGTACCCACGGCGGAGGTGTTTCGGGAGGAGCTCCACTCCGGTCGTCTCCGGCTGCAAAACACAAGGAGGAGGGGGATCGCATCAGAAACTCCTTGCGGTCACGGGTCGGGTGAAGGAAGAGGCGGAGGAGGCCCTCACCATACGAACCCGGTGGCCCGAGGCGGCGGCGCTCTGCTCGATCCCAAGCACAGGGGCTTCGGGAGCTTGCTGGGGTGGTTTGGGCGTGTAATTGGGAGTGAGGGAGTAGCATCAGAGGGAGAGAGGGGGTCTCGGGGTGCCCTTTTATAGGCGGGGCGAGGTCCACCGAGCTCGGGTGCGCCGATGAGCTCGGGGCCGAGGCCAGAGGGAGAGGGAGCTCACGGGGGCTTGTCTGGGGAGTTCCTGGGGTTGGTCTAGGCGCGTGAGGGAGAAGAGAGAGAGAAGGGGAGCGCGCGCGTGCGATCCCATGCATTAGCCGAACGTGGCGGCGTCAGGCGCGCGCCAGGGGAGCCGTTGCAGGGAGAGAGAGAAGGGGGGCAGGGGCGTGGCGTGTCCCGGACGCCGAGGGGCCTTGACTGGCGCGAGGAGGGAGCTCGAGGTGGTCGGGTATGGGCAGGGGAGGGAGTTCAACCTCCTGTTGTCCTGTAGCGCGCTCCAGAGCGCCTCTTTGGCCGGCATGCTAGAGCTTTTGACGCGCTCTAGCGTGTCCACTTATGTCCATGCACGGCAAGAGGGAGTATTCAAGTGGAAAAGAGCCTTGGATGCTCTGGAGTTAGCTAGGAGTGAGAGGGAGAGGAGATAGAGGTGGGAAAGGTGCTGTCCAGAGAGGGAAAAGTGGGTTTTACCCCATGCAATCATGCTCTCTCGCGCCAAGAATTTTACTGGAGGTTTGGAGGGAGTGTACTGAGCTGTGGTAAAAATTTGTGCTCAAGGAGAACAAGGGAAGGGGCTCAATAATTGATTCTTGGATTCTTCCTGAAGGTGTTTGATCAGTGTTTGGGCAAGCAATTGGAGTTTTCTTGCCATGAGATTTAACAGGGTGATAATGCAGGTAAGATTAGAGTGGATCACCAAGTTTTGAGCCCATTTGAAGAAAGTTCACAATGTAACTTTGTAAAACCCTAGAAATCAACAGAATCAGATTTCTGTAGATCTAGGCATGCATTTCATTTCCCACCAAATCCACCACTTGGTGTGGTATCATCATTTGGGGTTTAGCACATGCCCACAAAGTTGGGGGTCAAGGGAAGAAACTTCACAATGTAAAGCTGTTCAAATTTGACTCTGGACAGGAATGGTTTTGGAATATTTTGGTGAAGCAAATCAATTGGGATTGAGATGAAACTTTGCAAGATCATCACATATAGCATGTGTGTCTTGCTGGAATTTTCCTGGAATTTATTGAGAATATTTCTTATAGAAATATTTAAAAAGCTTGATTTAAGCAGAAAGGGTTTTGGAGGGTTTTGCCCATAATTTTGAACATGACCATGTGTTGAAACTCATATATATGGAAAATATATGTCCACTGAGTTTCTCTAAATTTTCTCAAATATTTTTAAAGCATTTAAATAATTTTTCCCTATGAAAGACCATTTCTGGCCTTACGAAAAAGCCTTTAAATAAAATAGCAAAATAATGTTAAAAATTAATATTTAGTGGTTTTGGGAAGTCTTATGTACAGTAGGTTTCAAATAAGGTCTTTGTGGAAAAAGGATCCACCCAATTTGAGGACTTGTAGTACAAACCTCAATTCAGGGGGTTTTGAAAACCTAATTTGAATAAATCCTTTTTGGCCAAAATAATATTTGATAAAAATAGTTTTACGTACTATACACATGGTATGATCATTAGGCAAGAAGTTTGGATCAAGGAAGATAAATATGGAGAGGAGTAGAACCTAAGAGTGCCATATACAAACAGCCAAACAAGCAACAATTCAAACAAGCTCATGCACTGAAAAAGTTTTAATTAGTTCCAAATTTCGTAAATCCAAGCATAGCAAAGTGATACAACACAAGGTGTGACACTCGGGGAGAAAACAATTTATCTTGAAATTTTAGTGAAGGATCATCTTATAATGCTACCGCCGTTCTAAGAAAAATAAGATGCATAAATAGGATAAACATCACATGCAAATCATATAAGTGACATGATATGGCGATCATCATCTTTTGCTTTTGATCTCCATCTCCAATGCACCGGCATGATCTCCATCATCACCGGCATGACACCATGATCTCCATCATCATGATCTCCATCATCGTGTCGTCATGTGGTTGTCGCGCCAACTATTGCTTCTACAACTGTTGCTAACTCTAGCGATAAAGTAAATAAAAAATGGTGAAAATAATTAAAGACAACCCTATGGCTCCTTCTGGTTTCCGTACTCATCGACATGCAAGTTGTGATAATCTATACAAAACATGATCATCTCATACATCACATATATCACATCATCTGTTTGGCCATATCTCATCACAACATGCCCTGCAAAAACAAGTTAGACGTCCTCTACTTTGTTGTTGAAAGTTTTACGTGGTTGCTATGGGCAACTAGTAAGAACCATTCTTACCTACGCAAAGCCAGAACAGTGATATTCAAGTTGCTATTTAACCTTCTACAAGGACCGCCTCTTTCGAATCCGATTCAACTAAAGGGGGAGAGACAGACACCCGTCAGCCACCTTAATGCAACTAGGTTACATGTAAGTCGGTGGAACCGGTCTCTCGTATGTGGACGAGTAAGGTTGGTCGGGGCCGCTTCATCCCACTATATCGCCGAATCAAGATAAGACTAAGGAAGTAAGCAATCTGAACATCAACGCCGACAAACTCTTTTGTGTTCTACTCGTGCATGTTATCTGCGCATAGACCTAGCTCATGATGCCACTGTTGGGGAACATAGCATGGGAAACAATTTTTTTCCTACTAACACCCAAGATCTTTCTATGGAGATCAAAAACTATGAGAGGGGGAGTGCATCTACATACCCTTGTAGATCGCTAAGCAGGAAGCGATAAGAAACGTGGTTGAGGTAGTCGAACGTCTTCGCGATCCAATCATGATCTAGTGCCGAACGGACGGCACCTTCGCGTTGAGCACACGTACAGCTCGATGACGTCTCTGCCTCCTTGATCCAGCAAGAGAGGGTGGAGAGGTAGATAAATTCTCCGGCAGCTCGACGGCGTGGTGGCGGTGGTGGTGGAGCTGTCCCGGCAAGGCTTCGCCAAGCACTACCAAAACAAATCTACAGGAGAAACAATCTAGGGAGAGGGAGGGCAGGGCTGCGCTGTGGCTTGTAGTGCGGCTGCCCTCCCTCTCCTCTCATATATATATAGGGGGAGGGGGAGAAGGGCGCCGGACCTAGGGCCTCCCACAAGGGGGGGGCGGTCGCCAAGGGGGAGGCTTGGCCCCCAAGTCAGGTGGGGCGCCTCCCCTCTAGGATTTTCCCAAACCCTAGGGCGCCTTGGTCCCTTGGGGGAGTGGCGCCCAGCCCACCAGGGGCTGGTGCGCCACCTCTCTCAGCCCATGCCCCCCCCCCCCCCCGGGGCAGGTGGACCCTCCCGGTGGACCCCCGGAACCCCTTCCGGCACTCCCGATGGAATCCGGCAAACCCCGAAACTATTCCGGTGCCCGAATACCAACGTCCCATATATGAATCTTTACCTCCGGACCATTCTGGAACTCCTCATGACATCCGGGATCTCATCCGTGACTCCGAACAACCTTCGGTCACCAATGTATATAACTCAAGAATACCAAATCGTCACCGAACGTTAAGTGTGCAGACCCTGTGGGTTCGAGATGCAGACATGACCGAGACACCTCTACGGTCAATAACCAATAGCGGGACCTGGATGTTCATATTGGTTCCTACATATTCTATGAAGATCTTTATTAGTCGAACCACGATGTCAAGGATTCAATCGATCCCGTATACAGTTCCCTTTGTCCATCGGTATGTTAGTTGCCCGAGATTCGATCGTTGGTATCTCCATACCTAGTTCAATATCGTTACCGGTAAGTCTCTTTACTCGTTCCGTAATACAAGATCCCATGACTAACTCCTTAGTCACATTGCTTGCAAGATTCTTGTGACGCTATATTACCGAGTGGGCCCATAGATACCTCTCCGTCATACGGAGTGACAAATCCCAGTCTCGATCCATGCCAAACCAACAGACACCCTCGGACATACCTGTAGAGCACCTTTATAGTCACCCTGTTACATTGTGACGTTCAATACACACAAGGCATTCCTCCGGTGTCCGGGAGTTGCATGATCTCATGGTCGGAGGAAAAGATACTTGACATGGATAAAGCAGTAGCAATAAACTAGAACGATCACATGCTATGCTTACGGTTGGGTCTTTGTCCATCACATCATTCCACTAATTATGTGATCCCGTTATCAAATGACAACTCATGTCCATGGTCAGGAAACCTTAACCATCTTTGATCAACGAGATAGTCTAGTAGAGGCTCACTAGGGACACAATGTTGTCTATGTATCCACACATGTATCTGAGTTTCCAATCAATACAATTATAGAATGGATAATAAACGATTATCATGAACAAGGAAATATGATAATAACTATTTTATTATTGCCTCTAGGGCATATTTCCAACAAAAAAAATCACTAAGCATGAAGGTTCGGGAAGATTCGGCCCGGCTGCCGCGCAGCCGCACAGGTGGCCAGGATTTCGGGGACTACACCCAGTGGGTGCGCTGGCGCGCACCCACTAGAAGAAACATACCTCGGGCTTTCTGCAGCTTAGTTGTGCGGGCATTCTCGCCGAAGTGATACATCGTGACAGCCTCGTGGAAAAGCGACTCGCGCTTTACGGTCTCAGCCTACAAAAAAATCAACAAAGAGAGTTAGGGAAATGGAAGAAGATCCGGCCCGGCTGCCACGCAACCGCGTAGCCAGCCTGCATCTTGGGGACTACACCCAGTGGGTGCACTGGCATGCCCCCACTAAAAAACATTCAACGCAGAAGGACAAACCTGGACGGCCCGCTCCACCGCTTGGAAGTTGGTCATCGCAGTTTGGGCAAAGGCCATCACCTCTTATTGGTATCGCGCCATCACCCTGGCCATGCCAGCCAGGGCAACGACCTACTCCCCGGCCGGCAAGGTTGGCCTGGCCATGCTGGGGGCGCGGCTGAGCCTCGCCCACTCCTCTTGGAGAGTGGTCATCGACTGGCCGGTCCATCTGGACCCGCTGCCAGATGCCCCCGACGCACCCTGTCCGGCAAGCGTGGGGCTCGGCTGTGCCGATGAAATAACGAGGGCCCTGGTGTCGCCGCCCGGGGTCCTTGGCTCAGGCAGGCGGGTCGGTTCCATCACTGGGCCAGCCAACCCGCTCTCCTCCACCACCACCGGCACCGAGACCCGCGTCGTGGCCATCGCCGCTGGCTTTGTGCTCGAAGACTGGGCCGGCTCTTGTCGCTGCTTCGTGCATCTCTCGAGGGTCGGCGAAGCCACGGGAGGGTTCACCTGGCACTACAGGACTCAGGTACTTTGCCGTCTGCCATGGCAGACGGCAAATGATAGGTTCGCGGACGGCAAAACCCTTTGCCGTCTGCCAGCAGATGGCCCCACTTCCGTCATAGAAAACTCCGGTAAAGGGGCGCTTTGCCATCTGCTTTATTACAGCGGATGGCAAACATCTTTGCTGTCCGCCGTGTAGGACCTGCAGACGGTACAGCGAGCGGACGGCACAGTAGTAAGGTTACCCCCGTTAGGTGGCTAACGGCAGTGTTTGCCATCTGCCCGCAAACGGCAAAGAGTCAAGCTCCTTTGCCATTTGCCAGAGATGGCAAAGTGGCAGGATGGGCCAGGTGGACAGATGGGCTACTGCAATTCTTTGCCGTCTGCTAGCCGACGGCAAAACGTCATACTTTGCCGTCTGCTAGTAAACGGCATAGTGACCAAATGGCTCAGACCTGGTGCTCCCAGGTTGCACAGGTTGCTGCCACATGGCGCCTTTGCCGTTTGTGGCAGACGGCAAAGCTCCCTTTGCCGTCGGTGGCAGACAACAAAGTGACTATATTGCCTATATTTATTCTATTTTTTTGATATAAACAAGCATTTTCACAAGCAAATATATGATATATATATATATATATATATCACAGAAACTATATCCCTACCATATAGATATGATCATCCAACAAACATACCAAATCAAAAGTGCAAGTTTCACCATATTACAATAGTTTCATCCATACATACATAGTTTCATCCATATTACAATAGTCTCATCCATAGGTAGCAAGTTTCACATTGTTCATCGATACAAAATCAAAACAGAAACTAAACACAAGCACTCCATCAATGCAAGCTTCCGTGAAGTGAATCAAATCTGCAAAATGGGAAATAAGAAAGTTAGAAGAAGAATACTAGAAGAAGAAGAAGAAGATCTAGAAGAAGAAGAAGAAGAGGAAGCGTTTTTCTTCTCTTTCTCTTTCTCCTCTTCTTTTTCTTCTTCTTATTGCTTATTTGTGTCATTTTAGAGCTAACCTAGGTAATTATGCCATTTTTGACCTAACTAAGCTTATTGTGTAATTTTGCAAGAAAATAAGCTAAGTATATGACATTTATGAGGTTACCAAGGTTATTATTCCATTTTTGACCTAAGTAAGTTAATTATGCCATTTTTTGACATAAGTAAGCTAAGTACAAGTCATTATTGAGCTAACCTAGGTAATCATGCCATTTTTTAGTTAACTAAGCTTATTATGTCATTGTGGAGGAAACAAAGCTAAGTATAGGTCATTTTAGAGCTAACTTAGGTAAAATAGGTCATTTTGGAGCTAAGTAAGCTTATTATGTCATTTTGGAGGAAACAAAGCTAAGTATTGGTCATTTTAGAGCTAACTTAGGTAAAATAGGTCATTTTGGAGCTAAGTAAGCTTATTATGTCATTTTGGAGGAAACAAAGCTAAGTATAGGTCATTTTAGAGCTAACTTAGGTAAACTAGGTCATATTGGAGCTAAGTAAGCTTATTATGTCCCTTTGGAGGAAAATAAGCTAAGTATATGACATTTATGAGCTAACCAAGGTTATTATGCCATTTTTAACCTAAGTAAGCTAATTATGTCATAAATGAACTAAATAAGCTAAGTATAGGTCATTATAAATTTGTTAAGCAAAACACTAGAGAAAACTTACCGTCCTCGTCATCACGGAGGGAAGCCCCGGGGTTGCTCGGGCCGGTTTCACCTGAAGAAGGATGCCCTGGAGAAGGGTCGTGCGATGCGGCTCGGGAGTTATGCTGCACCAAAGATCATTTGCAATGTCTCGTTAGCATGATGACACTGAAATGTTTAGACTAGTAACTAATGACCATTCAAATGAAACTCACCGTTCCCGCCGTGGTAATGACTGGCATCGGTGGAGGGGTCTGGCCGGACTTCTCGCACATAGACTGCACATTTGGTTTTGACAAGTCAATCATATTAGTTATTAATGAAACGAACATTACATGCATGATTGGCTAAATGAAGAATAAACTTACCACGAAGAGCTCGTACATGGCCCGGTGAGACGCCTCGTTCCGTGCCCTCTCCTCCTCCAACAACCTAGCCGTCCTCTCCTCGAACTCCCTCTACTTCTCCGCCGCCTGCCGGTCCCTATCCTCCAGAAGTGCCTTGGTTGCCTCTCTCTCTTTCTGAAGAGCAGCCAGCAACACAACTCCTCGTTAGCATTGTAATCATCTTTGTTTGCACACACAATGTAATGGAGGAAAGCTATCTGAGTCCGTATGACTAACCTCGATGGCGAGCTCGACTGGCCGTGGACGAGGCCTTATCTTAGGATAGGAGCTCGTTTGGCGCACCTTGATCTCCCGGAGAGTGCGAAAAGACCGTATATGTCCATCTCCAATGGCTATCGAGCCATGGGCCTCCCGTCGCCAGCTATCATCACCAGCTCTGGATCAATAGGATGCTAGCTCAGGTTAAAGTCCTCCCCTTTCCTCGCCTTCCCCTGATCTCTGTACCTCACGAGCTTGTGGTGGGAGGAGATGTTGGTGAAGTTCTTGGGGTGATCGAGGCCAGACTCACAGAATGCCTTGGCCTTCTTGTACGAGGCAGTATGGGCCATGGCATAGAGGTCGTACACCTCTGACAGCTTCGTGTTATTGTATTGCGCCTAAAAGAGAGAGAGAGAGAGGAACAAAGTATTAGTAAAGGGATCAAGCTAGCATCAAGAATGAATTGCATGAATCATGAAGCAAACCACATACCCAATTCCGCCCAAACTTATATAAGTTGGTGCTGCCTTGATGGTGTGGCACACCAACCATTTTGGCATGCCGGTCCTTGGCGTTGTTGTGGACGGCTAGCCATTCGTCTGAGCACCACTCATCCACCAACGCCTCCCAACAATCCATCTTATCCTCACACCATCACGGGGGCACCTAAGTTAGTAAAGAGAAATTTGAGCGCTACGCCTACGAATCAAATCAAGGAAACTAAGTACAAGCCCTTAAGAATACGTAATTACCTTCATGTACTGCTCCTTCTCCAGAAACTTTTTGCGGCACGATGACTTGTCCTTCTGCACACCACACGAGGCGTAGTAGTCTCGAACAGCGTGCGGCTGAGCCTCATGCCGTAAGGTCTGTAGTAGGTACCTGCACTTGCCATCGATAACCTTTGCCGCGGCATCCTCATATCCCTCCTCACACCTATAGAAGGTCTGCAATCAAACGAGACAACACTGATTAGTACAATAACTAGCTATTGTTGATTTTTAATTGTGTAAAGGAGAAATTACCCAAAACTGTGTGATCACCATGTCGTCCCTCGTGTGGCAAAAGACACCATCGATCATCTCCTCCGGCGGGGCCGGGGCAGCCAAGTAGTGCTCCCAGGTCAATCCTAGCTCTAGAAGGTGACCCTCTCTGGGCAACGTGACAAACCCTGAGAAGTTTTGCCGGCAAATCACACCAAGGACGGTGTTGGGCCTATGGACATCCCTGGCGTGTTTCCAACCCCTGCAGTATGACAAAGCCAACACATTAGATATTTGAAGAAATGTGAAGGCAAAATGTTAAAAAAAGAGTAAATGCACTTACTTCTCCCCATCAGGCCTAATCACCGGCCTCTGCTCGCGGGTCGCCGGCATGGGCGGGAGCCGTGTACTACCACGCTGGTAGACGGTGGCCCCCTCAACCACCTCGTCCTCGCTATCAGAAAACCGAACCCCGCCACCATCAGCATGGCCACTCGACTCCTGCTGATGCAGATCCGGCCAGGTATCCCATGGGGTTTGTTGGGACGTAGTCTGATCCCTACTCTGCTCCGGAGTCTCGTGGGACGAAGCGTCTGGGACAGGAGTCTCGTGGGTTGAAGGCTCGTCGACCCGAGGCTCGTGGACAGAAGCCTCCACCTCAGACGGGTCCACCCTAGTAGTCATGTGCTCGGGTGAATCAGCTGGGGGTGGCGGCGAGGAAGGCATAGGAGCCTGCGTACCTCCCGCGGGCACGTGTACCTCTACCTCCTCCTCTCTTCTTCCCTGGACCTGCTCTCTCGGTGGGCATCGGCGCTGACGAAGAAGCGCCTGCCTGTCTCTGCAAACTGTCGAGCAATGCTCTCCGGAGAGAATCGGGTGGAATGGAAGTACCCCTCCCACCACGCGCCGACGAAGAAGCCGCGGATCGCTCTAGACCTGCGCTCACCATCTTTCAACACCTGCCATGACAAAGAGTAAACGAAATTAGTACAACATAAAAAAATTGAATACCGACATGAATAATAATATGTATATAATTTAAGTGTATCATCATCATGTATATAATAAAAATTTAATACTGACATGAACTAATAATTATCTTGATCGTCTATATATGCTCCGGGATCAATAAATGCATCATCATCATCATCACTATCATCAATAAATGCATCATCATCATCACTATCGGGAACAACATGTGAAAGGCCTCCTTTATGTAATCGGTCAAGTATTGACAGGTCATCCGCAGCAGTAACCTCTTCTTCTTCCGGCTCTTCTTGTTCCCGCTCAGGGGTGAAGTCGGATTCACTGTCGCTGTCTACTTCAATATTCTGGGGAGAAGTAGAGAGGTTCTTGAAACGTTTTTTGGAAAGACGTGTTTCTTGGAAGAATTCTCCTTCATATGTGTCTGGGTTAATGTGAGGTTCATAATCCTCTTCATTGAATGGAGGTGGTCTAAAACGTGGCGGCACTTCATAAACGACATCCCAACCATTCAGATTTTGATCAGTTTGGCAGGCCCACGGTAGATAGAAAACTTGGGTCGCCTGTTGAGCCGTAATATAGATATCGGGAACATCTAAATGGGTGCTTTGTTTGATTTCGACTAGCCTTATATGTTCATGAGTCCTTCTAGTCTCCTTCGGCTGGAACCAATAACATTTGAAGACTACGACGTTTAGTGGGTTTTCACCATAGAATAGAAGTTCATAAATCGCTTCAACTGTTCCATAATACTCGATACCTCCTTCTCCGATAGCAGAGACACAATAATTTGTAGGCTTTCGGTCGGCCATAGATATCTCTTTGCCAAAGGTACGAAAGCGATACCCGTTGATGTCGTATTTGTCAAATGAACGGACCTTATAGTCAAAACCATTAGCAACTTGTCTCAATTCGGCGTCCATAGACTCTGAATTAGCCTACAAGTTTAATACGAAAGGATTGTTGCATTAGCCGCAAATTAGACAAAGAAATGAAATGGTCTAATGGAAATTACCGTTTGTTTGAACCAAGATATGAAACCGGGAGAGCCGCCTCCATGCTATGCCAGAAGCTCATACTCTTCGATGGAATCCTTTTGGATCACCGCTCCATCCAAGAATTTGGCGACGTATCAACTGTATCAAATATCCGGGAATAAGAGCAGTTCAAAGATATACAACAAAATGGTCCGCCATTCTTCAACATCCAACGCTATTGCTTTCGAAACACTGGCTGGTGTGAGCTTCCCTTTGAATAGGCTGAGGTTGGATCGACCTTTTTTAGGGTCGCCAGCATTGTACCGAGGCTTCGGATTATGCAAATGACGATTTTTGGCTTCGTAGTATGCTATCACGAAGTTTGTCACCTCCTTAGTAATGAATGCATTGGCCCTCGATGTTTCAATTCTACGTTTAATTTTACATTTTTCTCGAAGCGTTTTTTGCATCTCTCAGTTGCGTAGCACCAACGATTTTGCACGGTCCCCCCAATCTTGCCTCGGTCGGGAGATGTAAAATCAAATGCTGCATTGGATTAAAGAAGCCCGGTGGAAAGATCTTCTCTAACTTGCAGATCAACTCCGGCGCCAACTCTTCCATTTCATCTAGCATGCCACGCGATAGTTCTTTCGCACAAAGAGAACGGAAGAAATAGATCAGCTCTGCCAGTACTAGCCATTCATCCTCAGGGATAAAGCCACGCAACATCACCGGCATTACCCGCTCAAGCCATATGTGCCAATCATGACTCTTGAGACCAAATATTTTCTATTTGTCAAGACTCGCTCCCCTCTTTAGGTTCGCTGCATACTCATTGGGGAACATCAACTGCATTTTCACCCACAAGATCATTTCCCTCATAGCTTGCCTTCCAAGATTGAACCATGCCTTTGGCTTCGTCCAATTCTACTTTCCTTTCGGTTGTCGCGTGTTTTGTAATGGTCTATCACATAGAGCCTCCTGATCGACTCTAGCCTTAGGATTACCTTTGACTTCCCCTCTATGCCAAACAATATACCAAAAAGGGCCTCGGCGATATTCTTTTCAGTGTGCATCACGTCAATGTTGTGTGGGCAAAGGAGGTCTTTGAAGTAAGGCAGATCCCATAAGCATGTCTTGTGAGTCCAGGCGTGTTCCGAATTATACCCTTTGAAATACCCCGGACGCTCTGGATTAGGCTCGAGAGCATTTAACTGATCCAGGGTCTGTTGGCCTGTCAACGCAGGTGGTGCAGAGTTTTTGACAACTCTACCTTTGATGAAATTCTTCTTGTCTTTTCTGAACTTATGGCGAGGATCCATGAACTGTCTATTCAAGTCGAAGCAAGAAAACTTGCGACCCGCCTGCACCCAACGGAACTGAAGAGCTGCCTTGCATGTGGGGCACGGGAACCTTCCATGCACACACCAGCCAACGAATAGCGCATATGGCGGCAAATCATGCATCGAGTACATGTATCACACATGCATTGAGAAGTTTTGTTTTGTAGCAGCGTCGTATGTCTTGATCCCATTATCCCAAGCTTCTTGCAATTCATCCTTAAGCAGCTGCATGTATACATTCATATTCTTCCCCGGATAGTTGGGCCCTGGAATGATCAACGTCAGGAAAATGTTCTTTCTTTGCATAATCTGTCCGGGGGGGAGATTGAGTGGAATGAAAATACAGGCCAACAACTGTATTGGGGTGCCGTCATACCAAACACATTGAACCCATCCGTGCTGATGGCGACTCGAGGATGCGTTGGATCTACCGCTTTATCCTTATGTAATGCATCAAAGTGCTTCCACGCAAAAGCATTTGAAGTGTGTACCAACATCTGATTCCCATCTGCATCTAGTTTGGTTCTTTCGCCCAATTTGTGCCATGTCATCTGTCTGGCCATCTATTCGACTATGAAAAGACGTTGAAGTCTTGGTATGATTGGCATATACCGAAGAACATTAACGGGGATTTTGGCCTGAATCTTCTCACCCATACCGTTGTCTACCACAACATACCTGGAAGACTTGCAAATGGGACAATAGTTCAAGTCCGTATACTCAAGCCTAAATAAGGCACATCCATTCTCACATGCATCTATCTTCTCATAGGGCATCTTAAGTACACGGAGGATTTTGTCCGACTGGTACATGTTTGCAGGCAGTACATGGCCTTTGGGTAGAAAGCGTCCAAATATTGTCATCATCGCTCATAGCATTCTCTGCCCAGGTTGAATTGCGCCTTCAGAGCCATTACTTGCGCGATGGCATCTAGCTGACAAAGCTCAGTGTGCTCGTGGAGAGGACGTTTTGAAGACTCCAACATTTCATAGAAGGCCTTTGCAGATTCCTCCATCTCATCGTCCGAATCCCGAGCCTCATCAAAGTCTTGCACCATGTCTTCGATCCCGGTACCATGCTCGTCGGTGCGACGACGAACCACCTCAGCTCTGGCACGTTGGGCAGACTCACCATGAAATGTCCACACCGTATAATCAGGCATAAAACCCCGCTTCTGCAGGTGTTTACCCATTTCACCCACTGTCCTCTTTTTAAAGTTTTCACACCGGACACAGGGCCACCAGGTTTTTTCTTGGCAATTTGCAAATGCGGCTCTCACAAACCCCTTGGTTTTTGTTAACCATTCATTGGTCATGTCTTCCTGACTAGTGTGACCGGTGAACATCCACGCACGATCACTCATCTTGCCTACCTACTAAACACAAAAGAAATATATATATAATTCATCATATATATTCATCAGTTAATTAAGTTTGTCAATTTTATTACACCCATGCAACCTACACGCTAATAGGTAAAGATATGTCCTGATCCCACCCGAGTATGTGTAGATTGGGTTCGTTTTCCCATGCTCTGCTCCGGATCCGACGCAGAATTTCGGCAGCACCTCCCTTGCTGTTCTCCAGATACACGTCTCGGCAATAAACAGAGAGGATGTGTACCCGGAGAACAACAGGGAGGCACTGACGAAATTCTGCATCGGATCCGGAGCAGAGCATATGGGAAAACGAACCCAATCTACACATACTCGGGCTACCCATGGATAACATTGGATAATTCGAATGGACGGCAGTTATAAATATGCTAAGACATGCATATTTATAGATGCCGCCCTTTCGAACGAGAGACGCATACTGGTCACGCATACTGATGATTCAATCTACCTATAGCTAGTAAGTTTCATCGGCACGAAGACCGGAACCGAGGAAATAAAGGGGGGGGAGGAGATGTCATTTGTGCTCACCCATGAACACAGGGGCGGAGCTCGTCCAACACTAGACCCTCGCAGCGACGAAAACAACTGCACATTTAAATCCAAAGATAAGTAACATAGAATTATTGTTTTTCCGTCAACCTAACTAAATATTTACAACATGATGCCACCGCCAAGTTGTAAAAAAACAACTCCCACTGCTCGTTCCGCCCACGTGGAGGCACCCCTACCCGAAATATATGTCATTCAGGGTTCCATCGACATCGAGGCACCCCTAACCAATATAGATGTCATTTAGGGTTCCATCGACGCCGAGGAACCCCCTAACCCGCTCGTCCCCGATGCCCTCAGGTATGGCGATGCACGGTCGACGGGTCAGCACGCCATCTCTTCCGGTTCCGGAGACCTCTCCTCTCTATTTCTCCTCTCCTCTCCAAGGATGCTCCTGATGAGGTCCGCCGCCGCCCCCTGCTCCTTCACCTCCATGCTCCTCTGCCACTTCACCTCCTCCTCCGCTTCATACGCCATCCGCCGCCAGGCCACCCTGGCCCTCTCTTCCCTATCCTCCTCCTCCTGCTCTTCCTCCTCTGGTCACCACCTGGTCCCCTCCCCCTCTTTCCGGCAGCACCTGTACCGGGGGATTTTCGGCCTGGGCGTCACCGCCGGGACCCACCACCATCACTATCTATCATATCTATCTATCTATCCTATCTACCTGGTCCCCTCCACCTCTTTCCAACAGCACCCGGACCGGGGGATTCTCGGCATGGGCATCGGCGCCGGGACCGGCGGGACCCACCACTATACATCTATCTATCTATCTATACTATACACCCCACCATATACTATCACTGGTGCAGCGACGTGCTTTACAAATGGTTTTTATCCCCTTTCCGCGACGTAGTTCCAAACCGTCACCTTGCATGTGTGGGCGATAGGGGGTCCATCTCACACGACACCGCAAACCCGTCGGCGATGGTGGCCAACGAACGCAAATGATCTGCAAATATAATCGTGTGCTTTCTTATGTATCACCGACGTTTGCAAACGAACTACAAGTGTTGCAAACCGTTTGCGATTTCTTATGTATCACTGATGTTTTAGATTATGTCTCGTGTGCTTTTCCTGTGGATCACAGGCGGTTGCGCTATGAGTTGTGTGTGCTTTCCGTTTTGGACCGCACATGCTTAGTTGCTTGAACCGTGTGCGCTGAAATTGCCTGGTTATTGTAAAATATCGCATTTATTTCACCCTACAAATAGCAAATTCGCCACAATATGCAATCGACAAATAGTGTCCACATGAAGAGGATTCATCATAATTCACGACAATATGCAATTGAGAAAATGCTAGCTAAATTCGACAGATGTTAAACCGACATATCCAGTACAAAATGATAGTGTACGATATACGAAGACATGATCACATGGAAAATAATGCATCCATGTGTATATGTTTAGCTGATAACATTATATGAATGCGTACTTATTTTTAGGAGATTTGAATCCGGAAATCTTTGACGTTTTTAGAGGGCTTGATATGGTGTTTCACAAAGAAGGTGCTGATAAATTTCCTAACTGACAACAATTCATTGTCGGCGAGCGGTTCAGAAGTCATCGGTGCCAAGATCAGCTGCATGACTTTTAGATCAGAATATGACATACGTGTGGAATAGAAGATAGTAATTAAGAAGCAGACTTACTGGTTTTATCCTGTCAGCATCGACACCACATTCAGCATGTCTGCATAGGTTCATCATGTGTGCACAAATGTAGTATCCGCATAGGCTGGTACCTTGTTGTTGCTGAGGACACTGAAATTTTTTGTACAGTATTAGTCATGTATTTGCCCTGTTAGGAACAACCTAATCGGTGTAAGTTGTTTCTTCTTTTTTCTATGGAGAGAAATGGAAAGAGGTTTACTTAGAAACTTAAACATCTGACTAGCATTTTCTGAAAATAACGGATTTCGTTGTCTTACGGGAGAAATGATCACGTGCTGCAGAGGTAGTTGGCGGTCGAACCGATTCCCTCCTAAAGTTATGTTCTTTGACAATACACTGGAAATGAAGATGATTTTTCACATACTCAATTCTGGAACCAGATATGAACACAACGCATTAACATCAAAGAATTCAATACCTATCCATGAAATCCTGAAGATGACTAAGATCCTGAGGCGCATTTGACTCTCTGAGAGAATCCATGTAGTAAACTGTGTTGCGTTTTGGAACAATGACCACCAAGATCCAGTGACCTCTATAGTTTAAGAAAACCACGAACGTACGAACTATGTCTAAAACTGAAAGACGATCAATGTATGTGTGGTTGTATATTTATACTTACTGTTCATGGTATGGCCACATGAAGAATTCTCCTATCTGTAAGTCAAACAAGACCTTGGCAACAAAATAAATGGAATCTGTGCGTGAGTCATTATCTTGTAACAAAACGCTGTTTGCTAAATCAGGATCTATGAAATACGCATGCACCCTTGTTTTTCTCTGTGTCATCAATCCCCTGAGAGGAATACAGTACAGTTATCTTTTTTGTCATTTACAGCCTTGTATGGAGAAGTTGATCAGAGTTTGTGAAGTACTTACAACATCAAGCATTTGACAAGAGTGGCAGCAAGCTCATCGAAGTTGAAAAAGAGATGAAAGTCCTCGAATTCCACACTGATGGTACCTGGAATGTGACAGAAATGCCAGTTGTCATACTGCAATTCCACAATGTTATGATCTTATCCTTTTGACATTATGTCCATGCAATATTTATGTAACCTGCGACAACTGGAACTGCACTCATCAAAGTCTTCGCCAACAAGAAATGGTTGGCCATGCTTGTACTTGCGTGCTTCAAATGGGTCTTCATCAGAACCGGGATTACATGGGTCTTCGTCGGCCATGCCATGGTTCTGCTCGAAGAGTCTTCGTAATAGGATGCTCGGGTACTCGACCCTCCTCTGTTTCTGTCATGTGTAATAACAAATTGCCAATTTTACCAGGAAGCTAAACATAAATTCAACAGACTTTGTAGTACAGGACGCACATCGGCAGCGTTTGAATGAAAACAATTAATAGTGACAGCTATGTACATTCTGCTATCAAACATTCCAATTTGTTAAAAACTACTGTCTTGCACCATGTTTTTTTCACTAAGTCTGAGAATCTGTTTATTTCAGATTGCCATGTGGTGTTGATGCTAGCCATGTTTCTGTGCATAACTGGACCTTGCTCGTGCTGAATGAAATGAAGTGCTTCATGTGTACTATCTTGCAGTAAATTTTCATGCAATGATAACTCATGTCGCATATAGTTTTCTTGCTATCAATATGCCTTCAGGTCAAAACTATGACAATGTCTTAATCACATCCAGAATCAAATAGCACACGGGAAGTCTGAATCACACCTACTATAACAAATGATTTCTAACAATGAGAGTTAGGCTTACCTTCTTTGCACGTCGCAGAAACTTCCTCCCACTGTACCCAGATTCAAAAGCTCGCAACTTTACGGATTGAAATTGATGTTGACCATGAACATGCAGGTCTTCAGCTACCCCTCTCCATTCGTTGGAAGTGATTGTCCTAGGGAGCTACAAGAGAAAGAAATGGCGCAAATGGACCTGCCGCTTTAAAATCCCCAATTCCAAAACAAAACCCTAAGCCTAGTTGAGCCAGAGAGAGGAGAGACGAATACCTGGCTGGTGAGAGATTCGTCGTCGTCGGAGATACCGCTTGAGGGGTCACTCGAGGAGACCATGGCATGTCCATGGTGGTCGGATGCTAGAGGGAGAGATGTGGGCGCCGGGGCGGGGGGAGGGGGGTGGAGGGGTTGCAGGGGAAATGTGGCCCTTTGGCGGGGGGGAGGGGGGAGGCAGATATTTCGGTGGTCGGCGAAATTTTTCGCTCGTTGCAGGGAATCTTGGCGCGCAAAGATTCGTCAGACATGGTCTTTCAGCTTTTATCATGTTCGATGATACAGAACTTACAAAAATTCGCCCCTCCCCACGTATTCCCCTGGTGATAGTGCACATCCACGTCATTGCATAATGTAACATCAACTACTAACTTGGGTATAGAAAATAGCGGACACACATAGCTCACAGTTACCAAACCGAGCAAGTTCACTAAATAATCAAGCTGCTTGAACTAGACATAGCTCTTACAAAAGACCGGCTCTCTGAACAAAGGCTATTAGTACTACGCATAATTTTTACAAAGACGTCGACGAGAAGCCGCCCTATGCCTCGCCGCTGTTCGATGAGATGTCGATGACTTGTCCGGGCGACATTCTGCAGGTGCTGGACTCCGCGTCCCCAAGGCTGACTTCGACTGCGGCAAAGTGCTCATCCTCGGTTTGTCCTCGTCATCAGCGTCGCCCTCATCTTCATAGTACTCGTAGTAGTGGCGCCACCATAGCTCGCGTTGCTACTCCAGCGCCGATTCCTCGATGGACAGGCGCTTCTTGACATCCTCCTGAGCCACGCGCAACTCCTCCCAGCAGTCAGCGCTCTCGGACGGCTCTCGCATCTCCAGCTCTCGCTCGGAGATCTCATGCGGAAGGGGCTCCATGGCCTCCGCCGCCGCATCGTCGGCATTCATCTCGGCATCCGCAGCAGCCGCCTCTTTGGACATGTGGTGCATTCTGCAGTCCGGCGAAGCTTGGAGTATCTTGGCGTGGGCGTTCTCAATGATATAGGCTTGGATGGCCTCGACCCAGGCCAGGGCGGCCACTGCGGCATGACACGCTGCTCGAGCGCTCTTGGTGTTCGCAGCCGCCGTCGTAGCAGCTGCAGCTGCCGTCTCCATGGCTTCAGACGCCCTTTTGGCCACCGCAGAAGCCCTTTCGGCGGATGCGGCCATGCTTAATGCGGATGCGGCTGCCCTCTTGGCCGAGGCGGCCGTGTTCTCGGCAGAGGCGGGAGTGCTCGGGGCCGAGGGGGCGGTCGTACGCACCCTTACGAAGCGTTCCCACAACGTCATTCTTTGCACAGACGGTTTGTTGGGGAATGGGGGTCGAGGGTGAACGGAATCTGAGCTAGATGAAGCCGACGAAGCTTCCCTCGTAAGACATAAATAGATCCGTGAATTTTCATCGCAAACGGTTTCCGTATGGAACCGTGTGTACGCGGTTAACTTTTTATATCCAATTGTAAAACTATTTTTGGCTTCAGCGATAACGGATATTGTTTTATTTGCAAGAAAAAGATCCCTACCGTCAAAATCCACTAACGACATCCTAAAATTAGGAAATATTCGGGGTACAATTGACATTTTTATACATTAAGTTAGTTTGTACAAATTTTACGGCCATAATTCAAAATTGTAACACACGAACATGCAAGATGAAGCAAAAACTGCTGGAAAAATCATATTTATGTACTACTTGCTTCCCAATATATGCCGCTTGCAATAAATTTGAAGGAGTTCCAAACATCTTGGGTAACGGTTTGGACACACGTGCACGCATTGGGATTCTCGGTTTTAAAATTCAAAAACGAAAAAATGCTCTGAAGTACATGATAATAATCTGCATGATTTCCCGGCATGGGGCCAGGATGTCGTGGTCAAAGTAACGGCTTGTTCGAGATAAGCTTTGAGACATGCCTCTCACAAAACGTAGCTTCACACGAAGGGTCACGGTTCCGAGAGGGTGCATGACCTTGTTTGATGATGAGCAACTAGTCGTTGTCTCATTTGGCCTACCTTTTTTGAATTCGTTACAATGCACGAATACGTCCGGCAACCTGAAATTTGGACATTTTCGGGGTTCAATGAGCATTTTTGTACATGAAGTTAGTTTCTACATATCTAGTGGCCATAATTCAAAACTAAAACACATGGACATGTTCAAGATGAAGCAAAAACTGCAGGAAAAAATCATTTTTATGTATGTACTAGTGCTTCTATCTATATGCCACGTGCAATAAATTTGAAGGAGTTCCAGACATCTTGAGTAACGGTTTGGACACAAGCATTGAGAATAATCTAGGTTTTTAAATTCAAAAAATAAATAAAAATGCTATGAAGTACATGAAAATCAACATGATTTCCCGACATGGGGCAAAGATGTCATGGTCAAAGTGACGGCTTGTTTGAGATAAGCTTTGACACATGCCTCTCACAAACCGGAGCACCACGCGCAGGCTCGTATATATAGTTCCGAGAGGGGACGTGGGGTGTTGTGTGTTGACGAAACGGATCGCTGCCTCATTCGGCCAAGTTTTTTTTCATCGATGCAATGTACGAATACGACCGTCATCCTAAAATTTGAAAAAAATACAGCTTTCAATTGGCATTTTTATACATGAAGGTAGTTTCCAAAAATTTAATGGCCATAGTTCAAAACTGAAACAGATGAACAAGCAAGATAAAGCAAGAACGGCTGGAAAATCATATTTATGTACTACTTGCTTCCGTATATATACCACATGCTATAAATTTGAAGGAGTTCCAAACATCTTGAGTGACGGTTTTGACACAAAAGCATTGGGAATCTAGGTTTTTAAAGTCAAAAGTTGAAAAATGCACCGAAGTACATGGAAATATGCATGATTTCCCGACATGGGGCCAAGAAGTCGTGATCAAAGTAACGGCTTGTTCAAGATAAGCTTTGACACATGTCAAAGCTGGTAATGCATGCATGCTTAACCGTTACCCGCGTCCCCATGGGTAATTACTCTATTAGGGCACGGGTGCGAGCTTCAATGCCCATTTGGAAGTTTGTGGGTCAAATACCTTACATACCGAGCGTGAAGGACGGGGATGAGGATGGGATAGCATTACCCGCCTTACACATGAATTGAAGTACTTACATGTGGGCTCTGAAATTAGTAGACCCCATGTAATTTGGGGCCTCGGTCACCCAAATTTACACACATCCCACCCCTTTGGCCCAAAATTCCCTAAGAAATCCCAAACCCTGCCACAACATATTCTTTATTGCGTTGAAATGCTATTTTTGTACTGAAATACGCGAAGGTTGTTCTTAAATGAATGTGTGAGTTTCCCTACGGTGATAAAGAACTCGGTGGGGGCATGGATGGGAAACTTTTTATCCCCGCGCACGGGTACGTAGACGGGGACGGGGATGGGAGGGCGGTGATTGGGACGGAGATGGGACTCCAATACTCGCCTCAGAAATCCCAAGCTTTAGACACAAGCCTCTCACAAAACGGAGCATCACACGAAGGCGCGTGGTTCCGTGGGGGAACGTGGGGGCATGTGTGATGACAAACCGCCAGTCACTGTCTCATTCGACCTTGTTGTTTTTCATCGATACAATGCACGAATACGACCAGCATCCTTTTTTTTTTTGAAATTGCGTTGTATTCGCAATTTTATACATTAATTTAGTTTATAGAAATTTAATGGCCATATTTCAAAACTGAAACACATGAACAAGCTAGATGAAGCAAAAACCGCTCGAAAATCATATTTATGTACTACTTGCTTACATATATATGCCACGTGCAATAAATTTGAAGGAGTTCCAAACATCTTGAGTGACGGTTTGACACAAAAGCATTAAGAATCTAGGTTCTAAATTCAAAAATAATGATAAAAAATTCTCTGAATTCTGAAGTACATGAAAATATGCATGATTTCCCGCCATGGGGCCAAGATGTCGTGGTTACTGCTCTCGGACTTGCTTCCGTAACACAAATGACAGGCATGCATTACATTCGGATAGAAATGTAAATATTTGGCAAAACAAACGGGTCCCACAAGATTGGCACCCTGTTTCGCATTTCGAGTTTTGGAAACCAATTTCCGCGGTCTATTAATCACACGCGGTCATGCATTGGGAACCGTTTGTGATATTAATTCACACACGGTTGTTGAGTAGGAAATCGTGTGCAATCACTGCTGACATCGATCAAGATTCCAACCGCCTATAAATGCTGCCCCTCGAGACGTCATCCCGCTTGCATTCTCTCGTCTCTCACACCTCGCACAAAACTCTGCCATGGAGTGGCCGGTCTGTGCACAAGCAAAGGAGGAGGTGCCACCCCGCGAGGACATGGCAAAATGCAGTGACGAGGAGGACCCCGTCGCGCCCCCAGACGTGGTCGCGCCAGACCCCCAAACTGAAGATTGGTTTTGGGGCCAGTATGATCTGGCTTTGTGGAAGGTGATGCCGCCGGCTGAGAGAGCCAGGCAGGTGGCGTTCAAGAAGGAGCAGGCTGAGGAGCGCGCCAGGAACCTCACGGCCTGGAATGCCCTTAGTGGCGCAAGGGAAAAGGAGGAGTTGGAGCTTTGGCGGCGGGCGAGTAGACGAGCGGTGGAGGTGTACGAAGATGCCCGGTACCACGCAAGGAAAGCCAGAGGCGCTAGGCGTCTCACCGCTGCGTGGGCGTGGGCCGATAAGCTCGAGCGTGCCACCACCAAAGAGCTCCAGTGGGTGCCCACTGAACTGTCCTGCATGGTCGCGCGCCTCCGCCAGCAAGAGGGTGATCGGCACGTCGAGCGCTGCGAGGCGGAGGAGGCGGCAAACTCTCTCCGCGTTGGGAAGCCACCGCGCACCAGGCAGCTGCTGGCGAGAGGCTGCCATTTTACTGCTCCCCGCTCCAGGAGGGGTTATTATTATTTTAGTTTTTATTCATTGTACGTATTAGTTAAGTACTATTATCACATATATGTGATGATATATGATGTATCTGTATCATGTCTTCAATGAGCTATTCAACAATTAATATATATTATTAGTTTCACATTTCTATCTGTTTTCATACTGATTTTCTGACTCTAACTGTTAGCCTTTTACACATATTGAAAAATAACAATAGAACATAAATCATTCATACATCGAAACATATCTATATTGTGATTGTTGTCCAGACATTGGGATCAACATCTAAAGGATTCAACAAAATAAAACGCGTCCATGACTACACCCTAACCTACGGAAGCTCTTGGTTGTGCCTGAACTCGGTCAGGCGTTCGTCCATGCGGTTTACACGCTCGCGGTACAGCTGTAGCGCGATCTCGAGCTCCAAGCTGGCTATTTCGTCACAGATTACCATCTCGAGGATGCGACGGCCATTTTCTTCTACTGCTCCCCGCTGGACACCTGGGCCAAGGAGGCGCTCGAGCCTAGCGACGAGCCCGTTAGCATCGAGGGGGCCGCGGACAAGGGTCTGCTCAACCCTTGCTATGACGCGCAGCACAGCGTTGCCAACGCGTCGCCGGACACGCCATCGGCCTCGACAGGCCATTGTGCCTACACCGGATCGTTTTCGTCGTCGAGGAGGTTGATCAGAGGCGGCGCTTGGTCGGGTTGGCATGCTTCGTATATGGGCTAGGCTGCACTAGGTGTGAATCCGCGTGTGACACGCGCAGGCTCTTATGCTCATTCGCTTCTGGCGGGAAACCGATGGGAAAGCTTGCGCGGGAACATGCGCGCTTCCGCGCGGGAACGTGGCCAAAATAAATGCCAGTGCAGTGCTGAAGAGTGCACTGGAATCCTCGGGCGTAAACACGGTGACAAGACGTGAGAGGGGAAGAAGAGGTGATGCGCAGTCAGACTTGTATAATAATAATAAAACGTCTATGATATTAATACGGGCAAACGACACTTCTGTATGTACCGTCGGTAATGTTTTCATCAATTGCTGACAATTTTTTGGTAACAACCGTCTGCCCACAACACACACAACTTGTCCGGATGAATCGTTTGGGTTATTATTGGTCTTCCCACAAAATTCTGATGAATGAACCGATTGCTGCGTATCACACACACCTTCTTACGCTAACCCGTTTGTGTTCTCCTGGGTCATCGCAAACAGTTTCTCCGAGTGAACTGTTTGCCGTACTTCACACACGTACGAAGTTTTGTTAACTTTTCTGTTATCTTACCTAATCCCAAACAGTTCATAAGAATAAACTGTCTGCCGTGGATCACACACGCAACTATTTTTTGAATCGTATTTGATGGATCCACCATCGCACACAGTTCATGCCATTTGAGACTGAGCTTGAACAATACCGTTTGCGACTGGTGGATCGCACATAGTTCCGTCGAAGGGTCTCTGATTGATGTGTCGTCTTTGGACCATTCTGTAGTACTGTATCTATCTACACTATCTATACTATACTATCTATACTATATATACATCTATTAAAAAAACAGAAAAAAAACAGAAAAAAAAGAGGGGGAGAGCCCTCTCGGGGCAGGAGCTCACCAGATGGGGGGCAGGGCACGGGGGCGTCGGGCGGCCGGTGTCGGGGCCGTCAGCGTCGGGGCGGCGCCGCGGTGGGGCGTCGGGGCAGAGGGCGCCGCGGCGCGGCGTCGGGGTAGAGGGTGCGGGGCAGCGGCGGTGACGGGGGCGCGAGCGGGGCGAGGAGCGGCGGGGCGGGGGCGCGGGGCGGCGACGATGACGGGGGCGGCGGCAAGAGGGAGAGGGAGAGAGATGAGCGTGTGGGGGGTGGGAGAGTGGGGAGCAGTGGGGTGCGGGGTGACCGTTAAGGGCAATGCCCTCTTTGCCGTCTGCTAGCAGACGACAAAGAGGGTCATCCGTTAGGTTAGTCAACGGCGTGCTCCGGTGGCCCCCCTCCCCTCTTTTCCGTCTGCCTTGCCTTTCTTTGCCGTCTGCTAGCAGACGACAAAGAGAAAGCAAAAGGCAAAGAGCTGACCTAGCCAACGCCGTGCCCCCGTGGGGCCCACCATCCTCTTTGCCGTCCACCATTGGCCTCTTTGCCGTCAGCTAGCTGACGGCAAAGAAAGAACAGACAACATAATTGAATTTTGCCATGAGTCCTTTCTTTGTTGTCTACTTTCCCAAAGCAGACGGCAAAGTCTGTCTTTGCCGTCAGCTGGCAGACGGCAAAGAGGCACCAGATGGCAAATTATCACATTCCAGTAGTGGGGGTCGCCTGCATCACGATGTCTTCCGTGCCCTTAGACGCAGCGTCCTTCTGGGCCGCCGCCGCCACCGCCCTGTTTGCCCGAAGCTGGGCGGCGCGCTCCTTCTCGAGCCGTGCAGTCGTGGCGTGTTTCGTGACCGCCTCGCTGACCGGGTCCAACGGGGCCGCCGGCAGAAGATCAATGGCAGTGCTACCAAGAAGAAGAAGAAAAGAGTACATGTTCAAACACGACGAGCCAAAACGCAAAGAAAGGAAAAACTTCCGTGATAGTGAGCTTCTTACCTTAACACCATGGGAAGCTGACGCCCGCTTCGCCTCGGCAGATTGTGGCCAGGTGGCCGGGCACCAGGCGGCAGGGCGGCCGACCGCACCTTCTTCGGGGCCAGGGTGGTCGACGGCCCGTCGGCCGGTCGTTTCTCCCTCTGCCGCTCCTCTGCCTTCTGCCGACGGGCCGGCTGCCCCGCGGCTGCCTGTTGCCCGGCCGGAAGCTCGTATCTCCCTCCCTGCTTGTGGCTCCAGGGCGGCACCACCGTGACAGTCGGCGCGTCCAATATTTTGATGTTGTCATCATCATCATTATATGTCCAGTCCTTCAAAGTTATATCGGGACGGGACTCACCAGTTGGCCCTGACACGCCGGCCCTGGTGTTGGCCGGCTCCTCCTCCTCCACCACCTCCGATGCCTCCGTGCCTCCGGAGGCATCAGAGTCATCATTCTCCATCTCGTATTTAATGAGGTTGGAGTCTGCGCGATCATTGGCTGCGGGCCGTCCGGCATGAGCTGTCGACCAAAGCGCTGAAACGGCAGCCGACGGGCGCGTCAGTCGTTACATCAAGGAAACGAAAAGAAGTCCATGCTGTCAGCACTTACCACCGGTGCGGGGAAGTTGTTACAGCATGGCTCCTTGCCGAACCACCGGTCATCCACCACCAACTTAAAGTTGGTAATGTCGTTGACCTGGCTGGCTATCTTGGCCGGCGCCAGGTTGATGGTCGGTAGTCGGCACAGGTCCTTCCAGAGGCCTATGTCGCAGATGCGGTGTGGCTGATCCTGCAACGGCATCACCCAACAGGCGACGAACGCCGCCACCAGGTCTGGGGGCAGCTGCCCCTCCAAAGCCTTCAACTGCTACAGTCGCCCCTGGATTGTCATGTGCTCGTCTCTACATGGCTCGAGGTTCCAGTTGGAGCAGGTCGGCAGCATATGGACGTTCGACGGGAGGTTGACCCAGTCGCGCTCCTCCCTGACACTTCGGACGTAGAAAAACGTCATCTGCCACTTCTTGGCAGATTCCACCAGCTTCACTCCGCCGTAGGCATATGACACGTTGTTGTTCTTTTGGGAACGGAAGAAAAAGGAAAGGCGGAAGAGAGAGGCGAAGGGCAAGAAACCAAAATAACCCTCGCGCTGCGTCACCAAGCTGGTGAGGTAGAGGATCGAATTCGGCCCCAGATCGTGGATCTGGATGCCATAGAACTCCAGTAACTGTCGCATGAATCTGTTGGCCGGTAACCCGAAGCCTCGGGTGAACTGCGAGGCGAAGACGACCCACTCATTTGCCCGCGGCGTCGGCATGCGCTCGCTCCCCTCGGCGCGAACGGCGACCCGATCCGCTGGTGGGATCTTGCGCGAGCTGCGGAGGCGCTTGATGTCCTCCAAGGTGACCATCGAGCCCTCCCATGATCCGAAGACCGGCGCGGCAATCTCCGCGCTCGGCGACGGTGCGAAGAATAGCCGAGGGAAGGAGACACGACTGCCCAGTGGGTCACCTGTGAAGAGCGCTGGGGGCGTGAGGAGGAAGAGGAGGCGGCGGTGGGCGGTGCGGGCGCGCGGAGGAATAACGGACGGTAGAGTGGCACGGGCTCAAGCTCGAGCAACAGCGCGAGGTAGAAGAAGTGGGGTGGGAGGCAGAGGTGCTAGTTACCCCAGCCCTTCCTCCCCTCCCCTTACGAATGCCGAGAAGATGTGGGGGCATGGGATCAGTTACGCCCATGATCCCCACTAACCCGTGGCGTGCGGGTGCATTTAGTGCACACACAACCCCAGCCGGTGGGCCATGCCTGCAGAAGATCATGCCCGCGGGCCGAGGCCTAGCGAGCTAGGCCCGTGGCGGCGGCCCATCGCATGCGTGGGGACGGGGGCCGCCCCCTCTACCAGCCACACGTGGCACGCGCAGGCCGGCGTCGGACCCGAGGCGGCGTTGTCGGTGTCAAAACCGGCGGATCTCGGGTAGGGGGTCCCGAACTATGAATCTAGGATTGATGGTAACAGGGGATGAAGAAGACGGTGTTTACCCAGGTTCGGGCCCTCGTGAGGAGGTAAAACCCTACGTCCTGCTTGATTGTATTAATTAGTATGAAGGTTACAGAGTTGATCTACCTCGAGATCAAATGAGCTAAACCCTATATGAGTTGGCTTGTCCCTCTACGAGCTAAGCCCCCTAGTTTATATAGACACTAGGGGTACCTAGGGTTACACATGGTCGGTTTCCATCCGGGCATAGATACGCTCATTCTTACTTGGAGGACACACCAAGTCTTCGGAATATTCCCCCCTAAGCCTGGGGTCATTCTATAATCCGACCTTCCCGAAGATGCCACAAGGTGGCTCACTGGGCTGGTCCATAGGAGGTAAGTCGACAGCCCGAGGACCCCTTAATCCCGGACTCCCTTAGTAGCCCCTGAACTAACCTCCAACGCTGGTCTTCAGGACCTCCAGATGCTCCGCATGTCCAGAGTGTTCGGCTTGCGGGGCGAGTTCCTTTCTGCCCTTCATGCTTTGGCCACCCTTAGTTCGGCCACCGATAACACCCTGCTTTCCTAACATACCTTGCTTAGTCTCGAAGGCCAAACGCCTGAGTGTGAGTAGTGCCCTCCCTGACAACATTCGTGGCGAAAGGTTCAGATGGATCATGGCCACTTAACCACTAACAAAAACTCGAATCGCGGATCGAGGCCGCCTCTTTTATCGACATGTTCAATCGACAAGGAGATCGTGCTCCATTTTTTACGGGATATGATCAATGATTTTGATTATCCCACGCGTGCTTAATGGGACGGTCGCTTCGGGAACTAGCGCAGCTTGCGGCACAGTAAGGGGACGCTTGGTGTTACAGCCTTCCATAAAAGGGAGGAAAACATCTTCATTGCCTTCCCATGCTCCCCAGATTTGCTCTCTCGAACCTTCCTTGCTCCGAGCGCAAAGATCTAGCCTTCCTTCAGCCCCTCCCAAGACACCCATCCCTCTTCCCAGAGCACGACCATGGCTGGATCAGGCTCGCCAGGCAAGTGGGAGGTGTCGTGCGTCACCGAGGACGACATCCAGGAACTGAAGCGCACCGGCTACCTCCCGGTCGATGTCGCCCACCGCGCCCCCGAAGAGGGTCAAGTAGTCCCCACGCTGAAGCCCGGGGAGCGGGTGGTGTTCATTCCCCATTTCATCCGGGGTCTAAGCTTTTTGCTATACCCCTTTGTACGGGGCTTGATGTTCTTCTACGGGCTAGACTTCATGACCTCCCCCCAAACTCCATCATGCACATATCGGCTTTCATCATCGTCTGCGAAGCCTTCTTGCGGGTCCAGCCGCATTTCGGCTTGTGGTTGAAGGTCTTCAACGTCAAGCTGAAGACCGTAAGCAGCCAGCACGCGGACTGTGGGGGGGCAGTGATCAGCAAGCTCCTGCGGGTCCAGTGTCCGGACAACACCTTCATCGACACCATCAAAACCTGGCAAAACGAGTGGTTCGACGTCACTGAACCACGTGCCGTAGATTGAGCAGCCCCTCCCAAATTTAGATCTGGACCTCCCGCGAGGCTGACCTCATGGATCAGGAAAGGGCTGGACTGGGGGTCTGCCATAGAGGTGAAAGCGCTGCAGGATCGCATTGGGAAGATGCTGGAAGCGAACGTCGGCCTGACCAACGTGGTCCAGGTCATGCTTCACCGCCGCCTCCTCCCTTGCCAGCTCAGGGCCACACCGATGTGGGCCTATAGGTCCGACGACCCTCCCACCGTGCGCAAGCTCTACCGCACTACACGGGAGAAGTTGTGGAAGGCACTGTTCAAGCCTCAGGAGGAGTGGCCGGCCAGGGAGGAAGACACTGGCCTGGACGCCGAATACCCTCCTCGCAAGGTAAAGTTTCAATCTTTATCTTGCGGTTCAATCTTTTAGCAAGGATTTTCACCTCTGCTTCCTTGGTTTCCAAAGGGCTGGCTAGCTAAGGCCATGCGGATCAACGGCCCTGCCCTGCTGCCCGAAGCCCCCAGGTCGACCCTGTTAACGGCGATGCTGGTCGAGGCGCCGTATTCGACAGCAGAGAAGAAGGAAAAGAAGAAGAAGGGCGAGATGAAAGAGACCCGAGATGGTCTTCGCCCAAGAGGCCCTCTGAACGCTAGGTCCGGGAAGACCCAGGCCTCCTCCGCTCACGAGGAGGAGCAGACGGAGGAAGGGGGAAATCGATTCCCCCTAGCCAAGGAAGAGGGCGGCATCTGTGGATGCCGAGGAGGACCCAGGTCCCCCCTCCCCGAAGAGACCCTGCAGGGCCAAGGTGACCCTGCCCGACGTCAGCCTGGATACCGATGAGGAATCCGAGGCGTTCGAGCTGATCCCTCGGAGGATCCCCAGGGCCAAGCCCGCGGTCCAGAGGTACCGAGTCCGAACACTTTGCTTTATACAAAGTTTCTGTTACTGACCAGACAAATGTCTTCCATGTTGCAGCCCGGCCCGCGATCTCCGAACCGAACAGGTCTCAGAGGGAGATCCCCCACCAGCCGAGCTGGCGGAGAGTGGAACTGCATCCCGCACTTCTCCTCCCCAGGCCGCTGAAGAGGCCATGGAGGTGGTGTCCCGGCGGATCCCTCCCCGGCCGAATACTGAGGGTGAGGAGGTCATGAGCGAGGCCCGTACCTCGGTGACCGAAGACCAGGAGATCGAGCCCCTCCTGGTGAACAAAGAGGAAGCCGCGAGTCATCGGAGATCCCTTCGAAGACGGCTTCGGATACCACCAGGCCTCCGACACCGACGACTCTACCTTCTCAAGAAGGGGGAGCTGCGGTGCCACCACCGGTGCCGCCCGTGACGGGGCAAGCCACAACCGGGTCGCCAGCTATGATGGAGGAGGCCTTGCGTAGCTCCTCCATCGCCGAAGACCACTGCGTCCTTATGGGTGCGGTTCTGCAAGGCATTCAGTCCATTGATAGCGGACTGAAGGAGGCCTTCGGTAGTCTTCTGACGGGCTTCAAGGTAAGCCATGTAATATTACTTTCTTTGAACGAAATTTATTTGTGAGGTTTATATATTTCGTATAGGTATAGTAGCCCCCGAGCCATGGGTGAGTTTAGAAAACTTACCTGGGGATCAGAGGACCTCTGGTTTCGAGAAAAAACTATCTAAGTTACTGGTAATTTGATTTTTTCCGGAGATGATCTGGCGAAAAAGGGTCTAGGACCGACAGCTCGGAGGTGTGTCTCACGTAAGTTTGCTTTGCAGGCCTCGTCGTCAGCGGCGGCTGTCCATGACGTGGACCTGGCCAAGCTCAACCGGAAGCTCAAGAGCTCCGACGAGGAGCTTGACCGTTTGAAGAAGCAGTTTGATGAAATGCAAAGTAAGTTGGAATTTTATCTCGGAGACCCTGTCTAATCCTCATTGATTGAGGTTCTTGAGTTTTCAATTCCTGAAATTTGGTCTTCCATTGTATTTGCAGCCGTTACATCCGAGCTCGAGAACCTCAAGGCTGAGTTGGAGAAGGCCAAGCAAGAGGCCGCCGATCATAAGATGGCGGCCGAGCAAGCGGTGGCCGAACTGAGCTCCCTGAACGCTGTCAATGAAAAGCGTGAGGCTCGGGTGGCCGAGGTGCAGCAAGAGCTCCAAGATGCGAGCACTAAGTGTGAGGCTCTTGAGCAGAAGACCTAGGACCAGGCGGCCGAGCTATCCACGTTGTCTGCCGATCTTAAATCGGAGCGTGTAGATAGGCGGTCCTTTGAGGAAGAACTCCGCCAAGTTAGCATGATCGTGGATGGTAAGTCGTACTTACTACAATGTGCCTTTGGTGGTAACAGGTTTGCTCATCTTACACGACTGTGGTGTTCCTCAGGCGCCTTTACGGATCTTCCGAGGAGTGCAGCGGACGCGGCCAAGCATTTTGTGGCTCGGGACGGGGATGCGGAACAGAGGCTGTTCTGGACGCAATTTCAGACCCCAGAGCCCCGTCCCCTTCTCGGTTATCAGATGAAGCAGCTAATGGAGCTTCATCGGATGGCGGAGCCGGCCTTGAAGGACCTCTGCATTCGGTTGTGGCCTTCAGAGCCACTGCCGAGTAGTTATTTCTGCCTGGTGCAGAAGCTTTGCGATGCCTCCTCCCGCATTGAGGTCCTGAAGCGCTCTGTATGTATTGAGGGAGCGCGGATGGCCTTTGCGAGGACTATGATGCACTGGCTAGGGATTAAGCCTCTCGAGATGGCTACAGCGCCCCTTCCGCCCGGGAAGGAGCATAGGCACCCCGAACTGTACTTCGCGCTGCGATGGAGGGTGCTCGGTCGGTAGAGACCCAATGCCCTGAGGATGTAGGTTTTGAATGAACATGTTATTGTATGTCCGATGAATACTTCTTTTTTATAATGCGTATGCATGGTTTATCATGCTTTGGTGTTTAGATTATTTTGACTCCTATGTGGCCGTTTTGGAACTGAAAGTTGCCAGTCGTTGGCTTTAGCCCCCATGTAATTACTACAAGAGGTGTTTCCGTCATCCGCAGTATCATCGTTAGCCGAATTATCGGAACCTAGAGGCGGTGGTGCGGGAGATGGGACCAAGGCAATCAGACTATGTGGCTTTAGTGCTTTCACTTAGCCGAAGGAGCTTGCTACTTCTTGAGCTTGCGTTGGTTTTCCCTTGAAGAGGAAAGGGTGATGCAGCAAAGTAGATAAGTATTTCCCTCAGTTTCTGAGAACGAAGGTATCAATCCAGTAGGAGATACAAGCAAGTCCCCAATATTCGCACCTACACAAACAATCAAACACTTGCACCCAACGCTATAAAGGGGTTGTCAATCCCTTCACGGTTACTTGCAAGGATGAGATCTGATAGAGATAGACATAAAAGATTGCTAAAACGAAAAGTAAAATAAAAGTAAAAAAGATTGCAGCAAAGTATTTTTGGTATTTTAGGTTTATAGATCTGAAAATATAATATGGAAAATAGACCCGGGGGCCATAGGTTTCACTAGAGGCTTCTCTCTTGAAGGAAATAATACGGTGGGTGAACAAATTACTGTCGAGCAATTGATAGAAAAGCGCATAGTTATGACGATATCCAGGGTAATGATTATGCATATAGGCATCACGTCCGTGTCAAGTAGACCGAAAGGATTCTGCATCTACTACTATTACTCCACACATCGACCGACTCTTGCCTGCATCTAGAGTATTAAGTTCATGAAGAACAGAGTAACGCATTAAGTAAGATGACATGATGTAGAGGGATAAACTCAAGCAATATGATGAAAACGCCATCTTTTTATCCTTGATGGCAATAATACAAATACGTGCCTCGCTACCCCTACTTTGTCACTGGGTGAGGACACCGCAAGATTGAACCCAAAACCAAGAAATTCTCCCATTGCAAGAATTACCAATTTAGTTAGCCAAACCAAACCAATAACTCGAAGAGACTTGCAAAGGTATGAAATCATGCATATAAGAATTCAGAGAAGATTCAAATAATATTCATCGATAATCTGATCATAAACCCACAATTCATCGAATCTCGACAAACACACCGCAAAAGAGTATTACATCGGATAGATCTCCATGAAGATCATGAAGAACATGGTATTGAAGAACATAGAGAGACAAGAAGCCATCTAGCTACTAGCTATGGACCCGAAGGTCTGAGGTGAACTACTCACGCATCATCGGAGGGGCAATGGAGTTGATGTAGATGCCCTCCATGATCGAATCCCCCTCCGGCAGATTACCGGAAAAGGCTCCAAGATGGGATCTCACGGGAACAGAGGGTTCCGGCAGCGGAAAAGTATTTTCGTGACTCTTTCTGGTATTGGGGGAATATTTGGGAATTTATAGGCCAAAGAATAGGGTTAGGAAACCTGCTGGGGGGCCACAAGCCAGGGGGGCGCCCCCCCCCCCTAGGGCGCGCCCTGGTGGCTTGTCGCCTCCCGGTAGGTCTCTTGCCTTCATCTCCAAGTCTGGCAGGTTTCTTCTGGTCCAAGAAAAACCATTCCAAAGATTTTATTCCGTTTGGACTCCGTTTAATATTCCTTATCTGCAATACTCAAAAACAAGGAAAAAACAGAAACTAGCACTAGGCACTAGGTTAATAGGTTAGTCCCAAAAATAATATAAAATAGCATATTAATGCATATAAAACAACCAAAACAGATAATATAATAGCATGGAACAATCAAAAATTATAGATACGTTGGAGACGTATCAAGCATCCCCAAGCTTAATTCCTACTCGTCCTCGAGTAGGTAAATGATAAAAACAGAATTTTTGATGTGGAATGCTACCTAGCATATTTATCCATGTAATATTCTTTATTGTGGCATGAATATTCAGATCCATAAGATTCAAAACAAAAGCTCAATATTGACATAAAAACAGTAATACTTCAAGCAAACTAACAAACAATTGTGTCCTTTCAAAATAACATGGCCTTAGAAAGTTATCCCTACAAAATCATATAGTCTGGCTATGCTCCATCTTCCCCACACAAAGTATCTAAATCATGCACACCCCCGATGACAAGTCAAGCAATTGTTTCACACCTTTTATGTTCTCAAACCTTTTCAACTTTCACGCAATACATGAGCGTGAGCCATGGATATAGCACTATAGGTGGAATAGAATATGGTGGAGGTTGTATGGAAAAAGGAGAAGATAGTCTCACATCAACTAGGCGTATCAATGGGCTATGGAGATGCCCATCAATAGATATCAATGTGAGTGAGTAGGGATTGCCATGCAACGGATGCACTAGAGCTATAAGTGTATGAAAGCTCAAAAAGAAACTAAGTGGGTGTGCATCCAACTTGCTTGCTCACGAAGACCTAGTGCAATTTGAGGAAGCCCATCATTGGAATATACAAGCCAAGTTATATAATGAAAAATTCCCACTAGTATATGAAAGTGACAAAAATTAGGAGACTCTCTATCATGAAGATCAAGGTGCTACTTTGAAGCACAAGTGTGGAAAAAAGATAGTAACATTGTCCCTTCTCTCTTTTCTCTCATTTTTTTTATTTTGGTGGGCATCTTTGGCCTCTTTTTTTTATTTGGGCTTCATTGGCCTCTTTTATTATTTGTAAAGTCCGGAGACTCATCCCTACTTGTGAGGGAATCATAGCTTCCATCATCCTTTCCTCACATGGGACAATGCTCTAATAATGATGATCATCACACTTTTATTTACTTACAACTCGATACCTACAACAAGATATGACTCTATATGAATGCTTCCGGTGGTGTACCGGGATGTGCAACGATCTAGCATAGCAAATGACATCAAAAAACGGACAAGCCATGAAAACATCATGCTAGCTGTCTTACGATCATGCAAAGCAATATGACAATGATGGTGCATGTCATAAAAAAACGGAACGGTGGAAGTTGCATGGCAATATATCTCGGAATGGCTATGGAAATGCCATAATAGGTAGGTATGGTGGCTGTTTTGAGGAAGGTGTATGGTGGCTGTTTTGAGGAAGGTGGGCTTAATGCACCGGCGAAAGTTGCGCGGTACTAGAGAGGCTAGCAAAGGTGGAAGGGTGAGAGTGCGTATAATCCATGGACTCACATTAGTCATAAAGAACTCACATACTTATTGCAAAAATCTATTAGTTATCGAAGAAAAGTATTAGACGCATGCTCCTAGGGGAGAGGTTGGTAGGAGTTAACCATCGCGCGCTCCCGACACTCACACAAAGGATGACAATCATTAAACAAATTATGCTCCGACTTCGTTACATAACGGTTCACCATACGTGCATGCTACGGGAGTCACAAACTTTAACACAAGTATTTTTACCATTCCACAATTACTCACTAGCATGACTCTAACATCACCATCTTTATACCTCAAAACTATATGCAAGGAATCCAACTTCTCATAATATTCAATGCACTTTATATGAAAGTTTTTTATTATATCCCTCTTGGATGCCCATTATATTAGGACTAAATTCATAACCTAAACCAATTACCATGCTGTTTAGAGACTCTCAAAATAATATAAGTGAGGTACGAGAGTTCAATTATTTCTATAAAATAAAGACACCACTGTGCTCTAAAAAGATATAAGTGAAGCACTAGAGAAAGATTGCCTAGCTCAAAAGATATAAGTGAAGCACATAGAGTATTCTAATAAATTCATGATTAATGTGTGTCCCTCTCAAAAGATGTGTGCAGCAAGGATGATTGTGGAAAACTAAAAAGCAAAGACTCATATCATACAAGACGCTCCAAGCAAAACACATATCATGTGGTGAATAAAAATATAGCCTCAAGTAAATTTACCGATGGATTGAAGACGAAAGAGGGGATGCCTTCCGGGGTATCCCCAATCTTAGGCTCTTTGGTATCCTTGAATATGGCTTGGGGTGCCTTGGGAATCCCCAAGCTTAGGCTCTTGCCACTCCTTATTCCATAGTCCATCAAATCTCTACCCAAAACTTGAAAACTTCACAACACCAAACTCAACAGAAAACTCGTGAGATCCGTTAGTATAAGAAAAAATAAATCACCACTTTGGGTACTGTTGTGAACTCATTGTTTATTTATATTTGTGTAATATATACTGTATTCTAACTTCTCCATGGTTCATACCCCCCGATACAACCCATAGATACATCAAAATAAGCAAACAACACAAAGAAAACAGAATCTGTCAAAAACAGAACAGTCTGTAGTAATCTGTAAACTTCGAATACTTATGTAACTCCCAAAATTCTAAAAAATTAGGAAAATAAGGGAAATTTGTATATAAATCTTGTGTAAAAAATTCATATCCAATTTATTCTCTGGTGAATTTATAAAATTCCTGGACTGAGCGCAAAAGTTTCTGTTTTTCAGCAAAACCAAATCAACAATCACCGTAAACCATCCCAAACGTCTTACTTAGCACAAACACTAATTAAAACAATAAAACACAATTACTACAGAGGTAATAATGTGCAAAACACTCAAGAACAGAAGCAAAAAAACAAAAACATAAAATAAAATTGGGTTGCCTCCCAACAAGCGCTATTGTTTAACGCCCCTAGCTAGGCATAACGATTTCAATGATGCTCACATAAAAAGTAGTAATTGAGATATGCAAAAGAGCATCATGAATAGCATGAAAAAAACATTTAATTCTAACCCACTTCCTATGCATAGGGATTTTGTGAGCAAACAATTTATGAGAACAAGAATCAACTAGCATAGGAAGGCAAAACAAGCATAACTTCAAAACTTTAAACACATAGAGAGGAAACTTGATATTATTGCAATTCCAACAAGCATATGTTCCTCCCTCATAATAAATTTCAGTAGCATCATGAAGGAATTCAAAAATATAACTATCACATAAATCATTCTTTTCATGATGCACAAGCATGCAATCATCATAATGAATTTGCTCATCAAAACTTGGGGAACAAAAAATATCATCTTCATCAAACATAGCATCCCCAAGCTTGTGGCTTTGCATATCATAAGCATCATGGATATTTAGAGAATTCATACTAGCAACATTGCAATCACGCTCATCATTCAAGGGACTATCATGAATCACCTTATAAATTTCTTCTTTCAACACTTCATCAAAATTTTCAGATTCATGATTTTCAAACAAAACTTCATAGAGATAATCAAGTGCACTCATCTCACTAGCAATTGGTTCATCATAATTTGGCCTTTTGAAAAGATTAGCAAGTGTATGAGGATCCATATCAATAGATTTTTAGCAAGCGAAGATGCAAGCAAATAGAAGGCACATGGCAACACAAGCAAACAAAAAGCAAACGAAAAGAAAACGAAAGAGGGGCGAATAAAAAAGGCAAATCTTTTTGGTTTTTTCTGAAAATCGTTTTAGAAGTGGGGGAGGGGAAAACGAGAGGCAAATGGCAAATAATGTAAATGCAAGAGATGAGTTTGTGATGGGTACTTGGTAGGCTTGATGTAGATCTCCCCGGCAACGGCGCCAGATATCCTTCTTGCTACTTCTTGAGCTTGCGTTGGTTTTCCCTTACACCCAATCTTTGCACCTACACAAACAATCAAACACTTGCACCCAACGCTATAAAGGGGTTGTCAATCCCTTCACGGTTACTTGCAAGGATGAGATCTGATAGAGATAGAGATAAAAGATTGCTAAAACGAAAAGTAAAACAAAAGTAAAAAGATTGCAGCAAAGTATTTTTGGTTTATAGATCTGAAAATATAATATGGAAAATAGACCTGGGGGCCATAGGTTTCACTAGAGGCTTCTCTCTTGAAGGAAAATAATACGGTGGGTGAACAAATTACTGTCTAGCAATTGATAGAAAAGCGCATAGTTATGACGATATCCAAGGCAATGATTATGCATATAGGCATCACGTCCGTGTCAAGTAGACCGAAACGATTATGCATCTACTTCTATTACTCCACACATCAATCGACTCCTGCCTGCATCTAGAGTATTAAGTTCATGAAGAACAGAGTAACGCATTAAGTAAGATGATATGCTGTAGAGGGATAAACTCAAGCAATATGATGAAAACCCGATCTTTTTATCCTTGATGGCAACAATACAAATACGTGCCTCGATACCCCTACTTTGTCACTGGGTGAGGACACCGCAAGATTGAACCCAAAACCAAGCACTTCTCCCATTGCAAGAATTACCAAGTTGGCCAAACCAAACCAATAACTCGAAGATACTTGCAAAGATATGAAATCATGCATATAAGAATTCAGAGAAGATTCAAATAATATTCATAGATAATCTGATCATAAACCCACAATTCATCGGATCTCGACAAACACACCGCAAAAGAGTATTACGTCGGATAGATCTCCATGAAGATCATGAAGAACATGGTATTGAAGAACATAGAGAGAGAAGAAGCCATCTAGCTACTATCTATGGACCCGAAGGTCTGAGGTGAACTACTCACGCATCATCGGAGGGGCAATGGAGTTGATGTAGATGCCCTCCGTGATCGAATCCCCCTCCGGCAGATTACCGGAAAAGGCTGCAAGATGGGATCTCACGGGAACAGAGGGTTCCAGCGGCGGAAAAGTATTTTCGTGGCTCTTTTTGGTATTGGGGGAATATTTGGGAATTTATAGGCCGAAGAATAGAGTTAGGAGGTCTGCTGGGGGGCCACAAGCCAGGGGGTGCCCCCCCCCCCTAGGGCGCGCCCTCGTGGCTTGTCGCCTCCCGGCAGGTCTCCTGCCTTCAGCTCCAAGTCTGGCAGGTTTCTTCTGGTCCAAGAAAAATCATTCCGAAGTTTTTATTCCGTTTGGACTCCGTTTAATATTCCTTATCTGCAATACTGAAAAACGAGGAAAAAACAGAAACTGGCACTAGGCACTAGGTTAATAGGTTAGTCCCAAAAATAATATAAAATAGCATATTAATGCATATAAAACATCCAAAACAGATAATATAATAGCATGGAACAATCAAAAATTATAGATACGTTGGAGACGTATCAGAGCTTGCCTGCGGGGGCTGGTTACTCGCCCCCAGTGTTTTGTCATATTCGGGTATACCGAGGTAAAAAACCATCACCACATGGCTTGCGAAAATGCAAACCCCTCGTATGACACGGAATAACCTCCAACAATTTCTAGTTTGACACTTATGCTCGGATTGCAGACTGGTTCGCGCTTATTATGACGGTCGGTTTTCGGGTTTCTCCACTGAGGTACTTGACCAGGCGAGCTGGAAATACAATCGCAGTGGTTCTCCCTTTACCCTTTTAGCCGAACGAGCGGAACGTAAGAGGGTAAGCATAGGAGCCGGGCAACCCAACCTTTGACCTAAGACATAATTCAGAACCGATGCGTATAACGCAAAAATCCTAGATGTCGGACATAAAAAAGATAATGCCGGGATGATGCTAGGGACGAAATTCATAGTTAAGCCCCCGGTCTATTAGCCGATTGCACCGAACATGTACCGAACAGTTTTGTTTCCTGAGGCAGGGAGTTAGAAAACACTTTATAAAATGCCATAACCAGACCGTAGAAGATGATCTTTATATATGATGAATTTTTACAATTCATACTGCAGTGACAACTGTTACAGGTATTTCATTTTAGAAACAAATGTATACAAAGGGGAGGTTCGCTCGGGGTCCTTGGGGTATCCTGGTGCGCCTCCGCTCCTTTGCTCTTGAAGAGTAGAGTGTTCCTTTAAAGGTGGTTTTGATCGGCGAACGGACCTTTGAGAGAGGTACATGTAGAATCGTCGAGACATGCATGAGCTTGACACTTGCTGTGTTGAGAGTATTTCGGTCAAACCGACCACTCGGTTTTGATAGGGTGTGCCTCCCCCCCAGCTGCCCATGGTATTTTAAGAACGAAATTGTGCCTTCTAGGTACGTACCTGACGGGTAGCGGGGCCGTGTTGTGGGGGGTGTATCCCTATTTGTGATGAACAAGAGATTGCTCTGGGAGATCGAATCGTGCTCGAACCCGCTTGCTTGCCTGTCGCAGCTTGTCGCCTGGTTGGGGTCTTGGTGCTTCGATGCCGGACTGGAATTCAGCCGCTAGAGTCGTTGTGTGTTCCTCAGTCCGAAGTGAGTGTTCCGTATTGCCGTTGACGGTGATGACCTGTAACGCCCAAGATGCGGTCCTATCCTTATTTTCGCTCGAGGGCCTCGGCAGGGTTAGAAGTGCATCTCATCGTTTCGCAAGAATGGATATCGTTACAAGTACATGTAAAGAGGAGATGAGTATATGGAATTGACTTACACTCGCCACAAGCTACATCGAGATCATCTCAATATATCATTACATTCAATCCCCATACAGAAGAGCAGGGTCCGACTACGGACGAAATCAAACGATAAAAAACAACATCCATCCTTGCTATCCCAGGATGCCGGCCTGGACCCAATCCTATGTTCGATGAAGAAGAAGAAGAACACCAAATCAAACAAGCATCGCTCTCATGTCAAAGCATCGCATTACCTGTACCTGCAATTGCTGTTGTAGTAATCTATGAGCCACAGGGACTCAGCAATCTCATTTGCAAGGGTATCAAGACTAGCAAAGCTTAATGGGTGAGGTATGGTTAAGTGGTGAGGCTGCAGCAAGCACTAAGCATTTGTTTGAGTGGCTAACTTACGAGTACAAGAATAAGGGGGGTTGATCATCGCACAAACGGACGTGAATTAGTAATGGTCACTAAGTGATCCTGAACACCTACTTACGACCAAACATAGCCCCACCATGTTCTCTTTTGGAGCAGGCCTCACGAGAAGAGACAGTCACGGTTACGCACACGGTTGGTGTATTTTATTAGAGTTTACTTCATGTTTTATGTGACCGGATGTTCAAAAAATTTCCAAGTTGCCACATAACCGCGGGCACGGCTTCTCGAAAAGATTTAACCCTGCAGGGTTGCTCCAACTCATCCATCACAAACTAACCACACACTGCGTAGAAAACCTCAACCACGGGATAGCCCGTAGTACCCTCAGAATTCCAGTGGAAAACCTCAACCTTGAGATAGCCCAAAGTATCCTTGGAATCCCGTGCACAAGACGTTCGAGAAAGGTAAAACAAATCCAGCAAGACCACCCGCCGTGTCGACGAACCCGATAGGATCCGCGTATATCGTTCTCAGGACACGATGGATAAGCGACGCGTATGGTGGCCTGATAGAAATCACCAAAGTTGCCCTGGGGTGGCCCCGCACAATGCTCTAGTTTGGACCAACACTCATGAGGAGGACTGGCCCGGGTTGATGATTAAATTATCCACGGGTTCATGAAGCCCTATGCTAGTTTATTAGTTATTAGGCAAATGTAGTACCAATGTTGGGCCTTGCCAGACGAGTTTTATCCCAAAACGAAAATCAAAGGGGTCCCCATAACAACCCCAAGCATGTTAGGAGCGCTCGATATGGAACATAGCACTGGTACACAAGTAACTTGGGCGGCAAAAGTGGAACAAAACACCGAGCAAAAGGCCAAGCCTTCCACCTTTTACCTAGTATATATGTGCATTAAATTAAATAGCAACAATATTGTGATATTTCAAAAATATCCATGTTGTCACATGGAAACAACTTGCACCTGCAACTAGCAACGCTATAAGAAGGGCTGAGCAAGCGGTCTCATAGTCAAACCATGGTTTACTGGGATGTGGAGAGGTTAGAGGCTTTTCATGGTATTTTGGGAGTCTTGAAAAATAAGTGGTAGGTTGCGAGGCATAGCGATAGAAATGAGACAACTAGCATGGCAATAATAGTAGTGGTATCCAGGGAAATGTTCATCTTGCCTGAGATCCCGCTTGGAAGAAGAACCAATCCGTGAAGAAGACGATCCAACGTAGTCGAACAAATCCACACACTCCGAACGCTTTCGGAACTCTATTGAGAAGAAACAATCCGGAAAAAACAATCAACACATGAAAAACACCACAACATATGCATAGCATGATGCGCAAATGAATATGATGCATGTTCATACAATTATGCTAGGCATGGCAAGCACAACAATCAACTACTACACATTAAGTGAAGTTCAATATGCAACGAGTTGCATATTGACGAGAGTCCATATTTGAATTACTTAGTTCACTCTCGTTTAGGTATTCATCAACATTAAATGTTGTTTAACATGTGTGGTCATGGCATAAGGTGAAGATGGAATTAAGCAATTTTAAATGGAGAGGGAGAACATACATACAACAAAATAATAACTCTCCATATTACGAGAAATGCGGTTATGTTGTTTAACTAAACAATCATTTTAAATGTTTTTCATCATGGCAAGAGGTGAAGCATACACAACTACATCATCTAGGCATTTTAAATGAGGCCGGAAGCAACATATAGCATTTCCAAAATGACCCCATGTGCAAATTATGAATTTGGTCCAGATCTGTCCTAAGCATATTTTATAGTTTTTAAACAGCAATATAAAGTGTGCCATGAGATTCTACACGTTTTTGTAGGCCAGTTACATATATAAAACATTTTAATTGGAGTTACGGTTAATTAGTTATGCAATAAACCGTTTTAACATGACATTGCAAATTAATGCAAACTACGAGTTTAAACATTTTAAACATGGATGAAAGTGAGATATTGTGAAACTATATGAAATTCTAAGCATTTTACATATATAAAGTTTTTACATATGATGCACAGTTATTAAGTTATTAGCATTTTAAAACATGGCATTTTTCTGTAATTGCAATGCACTAAAAAAACAGCTAAATCCTTGGAGCAGAAAAAAAAACATCCATGGGCCAGAAGCAACACAGTGCAACAGCCCAGCAGTGAAACCGGCCCACGTGGGCATGTGTGTGTGTGCAAAAATAAACATAAAGATGCAAAATAATGGGCATCCTGGGACTCGAACCCAGCACCTCTCATAGAGAAACCGGTGGCGCTAACCATTGCGATGATGATGTGTTTGTGTCCAAATAGGGGCGCTGCAAAATTTGAACTAAAGCAAAGGCCGAGGCTTGGTTTCCACGAGCGCACGGGGATCTCACCATCAGAGGAGCAGTCAAACGCGGCGGCGAGGCTCACCAAGAAGGTCCGGGACGCGCGACTTGAGGTGAGGTCGGGCTTGTGGTGGCCGGAACGGAGACGCAAGGTTGGAGGAGGCCGGAGAGGCAGTGCTGCGACGTCATGGACCTCCTGTCCATGGCAGCGGCAGGCTGGGCAGAACTCCATGGCTGAGATGGAGGAGGTAGGGGACGGGCGAAGGAGGTGGATCCGGCAGCGAATGGATCCCGCCGAATCTGGAGGAAGCTGGCCGGAGGTGGAGTTGCAGCATGAGGACAAGGGCCATGGCTTCGGGCGCCATGCTCTGATCTCCTGCGAAAGAAATGCATGGGAGAGAGAGATGAGAGGGAGCAGAGAGAAACTGAGGGAAGAAGAAGAGGCGCAAGGCAGAGGGGCGCCAGCATGACTGGACTCGTGGTCGAGATCTAGCACCGGACGGGACAGGGAGGAGAAGGCGCCAGGGTGCGCGGGGGAGGTGGCGCTTGGCCGCCGGGCGGCTGCAGGTTCGGTCAGCGGGCAGCGGTTGCTTTGAGGGGAGGTGGACGTGCGCGCCTACGGTCGTTGGACGTATCCGTGCGGGCGGATGGAGGCGAGCTCCGGCGTGGTGGTGCGAGGCTTCGGGCACATGGGAAGGTTTTGATCGGGGCAGAAGGTTGCGGGTTGTGCTCTGGTTGGTCGGGAAGCGATCCCGAGGGAGAGGAGTGGCGGCGGCTAGGAGGATCCCTTGGAATTAGGGATTGTTCTAGACGGTCTATATATAGCGAAATAGATCCGGGTTGGACCCTCCGATTTAAATCGGACGGTTGAGAAAAATACATTAGGCAGTCCAAATAAGAAATCGTAGATGGTTTGGGGTATTTCGGGGTTGATCCGGACCTAATGGTCATGACCTTATGTTTCGGGCTCGGGGAAGCTATCGGGCGCACGCGAGGGTCTGTGCTCTGTTCAGAGGGGCTATGCAGAGATAAGAGGGAAGACGCGGACAACACGACAACAAGTTTTGAAAATCGAAACGTCTGCGATTTGACCAGCTATAGTGCCGTTATAGGTTTAACGGTTGGGTTATCAAACAGACTCCGAATGCGACGAAATTTGGCAGGCGGTCTACCTACAATATAAAAATACCGCATGCCAACTTTCAACCCATTCAGAGAATATTTTATACGCACTTTAAAAACAGTATATTTTATCGATGTCGCGGGCGCGTGCGTGTGTGGTTGGTCTCGAAATGGTCAACGAAAAAACGGAGAGAACCGGCAACTACAAACGGATGCGAGTTTTGAAAACAATGCCGGCAATGGAGCGCCAATGCTATGCAGATGATGCGAATGATGCGATGATGAATGCGACAACCAAACGAATCACACGATGACAACGGAATAAAACAGGAATCTTCTGGAGCGTCGGTCTCGGGCTGTCACAACTCTACTCCACTAACAAGAGATCTCGACCCGAGATCTTAGAATGAGAAGGGGAAGAGGAAAGGAAGCGGTAAACTTAGTTACTTCTTTGACAAACGAGTGAAACCAACTATCCTTGAATGTTGCAAAGAGATGAAGAATGACATGAGGAACAAGCAATAATTCAAAATAAATTTGGGCAGCACTTCGGTTGAAAAGAGAAGAAAAACTTGGTAAGATGGAAAGAACTTGAAATGAGAACACAACACTCCGGTTAAATTGATAAAGAAGGAAAGAACATGATCTTGATAAAATGAAATGATGGTTTGAAGACAGCAACACCACAATGCCTCCAGAACAAGGAATAGAAGCTACATACTTGGGAAGAGAAGAACGTAGAAGAAAATGACAAGTTCTACCACAATGAATTGACAAGAATCTTAATGAAGAAGGATTGAACGGATTTGTTGGAACACCAACAACGAAAAGAATAAGCTTGTTGTGAACTTATCGAAAACATCTCGAAATTATGAGGTGACAACCAGCCACTAGCAAAACAATTGGTTGCTTGGGAGCCACAAGATATGCAAAACTTCTTTCACCAAGAGGAGAAGGAGAAAACTTGGATCGTTTATGAGCACCGCAAATAGCAACAGTCCTTAGGAAAGGCATTAGGTGAAATGCAACCCAAGATAACTCCAAGAAAGAAATGGTTTAAATATCTCATTCTTGAAACAAATTCTCTTCAAGGCTCCTCATGAATCAAGAATGCTATAACACCATCTCAAAGATAAGGGAGAAAGAATTGCAATTTGAAATGTAAGATAAAGAATACTTGAGCTCCTCCAACAAGAATCTTGAAGAATAATTCGAGAATGAATTAAATTAATGACGAACCACCATGAAGAACCTCTTGGGGAACACCGGAATGGAAGGATGATAGAAAAGAATTGAAGGTTTCAAAAGAACAAGATTGAGGCCTTGCAAAGACTTAAATGAAGCTTCACGAGAGATACTTGAGAAAACTTGGAACTCTGGAAAAGAAAAGATGAACAACTTAAAAGAAGGATTGAAATCACCTTGATGAAATAAGAATAAGAATTATGTTATGCCTATCCTTCCTCAAGTTAAATTGACGACAAGCAACAGATTTGGCATACTACTTATTCTTCTTGAAAAGATTGGGTAATATCATGAACATGAAGAATTCTTGAACGAACCACCGGTAGGAATTTGAAACGAATGAGGATACTACAAATGAACAGAGATACATAACATGAGAACGAAGAGATCACGATCTGCCTAGAGAAATCTTGAGCAAAGCACTGGAATAATTGAGATACGAACAAAGAGACAACAATTGAGAAGAATTAGAGAATGAAAGCTGAAAGCTGAGAACGACGAAATCTTCTGAAATGATGGCCTTCACAGGATCGAGAAATGAAAACAACTCTGAAATGCTCCGGTAGATATGGATGGAATTACTCATGATCGAAAAGAATTTGAGAGGATAGCAACAAGCTGAAACCATGAATCTTCAAGAGAAGCACGCCTTCGGTCTTCAACGCTGAGAATGATGACGAGAAACAACATCATGCATTACTGAGACACTCCGGAACAACGAATAAGGAAAAGTTGAGACAATGATGAAAATTATTTAGAAGCGATCTTCGAGAAGGAATATGACTAATAAAATTCATTCTTACGTCACATTTGAAAAGAACTTGAGGTCTCCGGAAAAGATTAGAAGGGCCAGGTGAGATCCTAGGAAAACCTGCGGGTTATGGGGCCACTCAAAAGAAAACACCGTTGAAACAATTGCTTAGAAGGAGAGATTGCACCGGTACAAATTTAAGAACTTGATGAGGTGAGACCCTCGAAATAATTTGAAAGGATTTTGACTGAAAACACGAAACTTCTGAGATATCTTCAGCACTCCGGATAGAATAGAGAGGTGAATAAAGAATAGAGGCTTGGATAAGAATTTCCACTTGAAAAACATTTAACGAATGAAAAGAATATGATGAACACCGAAAGCTTGAATTGAATCCACCGGGGAAGAAAACGGAGAAGAAGCAATGATGAACTTGAAACTCCTGAGCATCTTCTCACCGACTCACCGGATATGATATGGAAGAAAGATAACAGAAGCATCGATGAAAAGAAGTGCTACTTCTTGAGCATGCGTTGGTTTTCCCTTGAAGAGGAAAGGGTGATGCAGCAAAGTAGATAAGTATTTCCCTCAGTTGTTGAGAACCAAGGTATCAATCCAGTAGGAGATACAAGCAAGTCCCCAATAGATGTACCTACACAAAGAATCAAACACTTGCACCCAACGCTATAAAGGGGTTGTCAATCCCTTCACGGTTAATTGCAAGGATGAGATCTGATAGAGATAGATGGAAAAGATTGCGCAAAGTAAAAACAGAAGTAAATAGATCTGAAAATATAAGATGGAAAATAGACCCGGGGGCCATAGGTTTCACTAGAGGCTTCTCTCATGAAGGCAAATATTACGGTGGGTGAACGAATTACTGTCGTGCAATTGATAGAAAAGCGCATAGTTATGACGATATCCAAGGCAATGATTATGCATATAGGCATCACGTCCGTGTCAAGTAGACCGAAACGATTCTGCATTTACTACTATTACTCCACACATCGACTGACTCCTGCCTGCATCTAGAGTATTAAGTTCATGAAGAACAGAGTAACGCATTAGGTAAGATGACATGATGTAGAGGGATAAACTCAAGCAATATGATGAAAACCCCATCTTTTTATCCTCGATGGCAACAATACAATACGTGCCTCGCTACCCCTATTATGTCACTGGGTGAGGACACCGCAAGATTGAACCCAAAACTAAGTACTTCTCCCATATCAAGAATTACCAATCTAGTTGGCCAAACCAAACCAATAACTCGAAGAGACTTGCAAAGATATGAAATCATGCATATAAGAATTCAGAAAAGACTCAAATAATATTCATAGATAATCTGATCATAAACCCACAATTCATCGGATCTCGACAAACACATCGCAAAAGAGTATTACATCGGATAGATCTCCATGAAGATCATGAAGAACATGGTATTGAAGAGCAAAGAGAGAGAAGAAGCCATCTAGCTACTAGCTATGGACCCGAAGGTCTGTGGTGGACTACTCACGCATCATCGGAGGGGCAATGGAGTTGATGTAGATGCCCTCCGTGATCGAATCCCCCTCCGGCAGATTACCGGAAAAGGTCCCCAGATGGGATCTCACGGGAACAGAGCCTCCTGGCGGCGGAAAAGTATTTTCGTGGCTCTCTTCGGTATCCAGGGAATATTTGGGAATTTATAGGCCGAAGAGTAGGGTTAGGAGGGCTGCCGTGGGCCCACAAGCCAGGGAGGCACGCCCTACCCCCCTGGGCGCGCCCCTATGGCTTGTGGCCACACGGCGGCTCTCCTGCCTTGGTCTCCAAGCTTGGTAGGTTTCTTCTGGTCCAAGAAAAATCATTCCGAAGATTTTATTCCGTTTGGACTCCGTTTAATATTCCTTATCTGCAATACTCAAAAACAAGGAAAAAACAGAAACTGGCACTAGGCACTAGATTAATAGGTTAGTTCCAAAAATAATATAAAATAGCATATTAATGCATATAAAATATCCAAAACAGATAATATAATAGCATGGAACAATCAAAAATTATAGATACGTTGGAGACGTATCAAGAAGATACTTGGATGATAATTCAATCAGTGAAGAAAAAGGGTGGGAGGGCAGGGAAAACAAAGACAACTTAGGATGGATGAAAAGAACCCCGAGAAGAAATATGAGGATAGATCTTGCAAATATTGGAGAGGATTGAATTATCTTGAAGAGAAACACACCGGTTTGAAAAGAATTGACATGAAAATTTGATTGAGCAAAAGGATTATCATTCCCATAGAAATTTTAGAACACCGCTTAGAAAAGATTTGAAATCGCCACTTGACATCGAAGCAACTCTAATTACCATAATCCAAAAAAACAAAGGATGAGGCTTGTAAATTAAGCTGGAAACAAATATATGACAGAGATTTCGCTCGATATTTTGGTGGTAAGGCTCACACGGGCTCGATCTTATAGTAGCCATCTTGTACAAGGCAGTGCACACGACATACGAAGCGTCCCCGAATCGTAGCAAGCTACAAGGATTTTTTAAGACACAACGTGAACCACTGTAAGAAAGACCGTCAACAAGCGAACCACTAGATGTCAAACCCCAACCTCACATCATCATCTGTTGGAAGATAAACCTAGATAAATACTTGAATTCCCACCTAAGAACTCCCGAAATCCTTTGGTTATGCAATCGGGCCCACGGATACAAGGAGTAAAATCCATCACTCAACTCCAAGCAGTAATACTGCTCTCCAATGTATCACATCCGTCAACACATAACCAAAGGCCTTTGAAATTCATCTACCTCAGAACCTCGTAATCACAACGATACTAAACATGGCAGTACATGTGATCCCGCTCCCCAGTATTGGGTGCCGCCACACTCTTCGCACCACGAATAGTATTGGAGCAATTCCGAACATCCGCGTCCTGAGGTACTAAGGAAACTGAACGATAACGATGTGTCATGAATCCCTTGGAGATCTACTCCTCGAAAACAGGAGGCACCAAGCACAAAATTCCATCACATCGGTATCATAGATACTCCAAAATACCCGCGTGATCCTAAAACAATTTGAGTGAGAAGAGGGGTAGAATTTAAATTCCTACGTCAAGATTCCGCACCAGAGTAGGGAAGAGTAGTAAAAAGAGTTCTACTCTCCGATATATAACTAGACTCAAAGTATTTTTTTCACAAGACTCGACTCGGCCAAGTTCGATCAATCAAGGGGGCTCCTAGGTCGGTACTGCTCGGATACCAACTTGTAACGCCCAAGATGCGGTCATATCCTTATTTTGGCTCGAGGGCCTCGACAGGGATAGAAGCACATCTCGTCGTTTCACAAGAATGGATATCGTTACAAGTACACGTAAAGAGGAGATGAGTATATGGAATTGGCTTACACTCGCCACAAGCTACATCAAGATCATCTCAATATAGCAATACATTCAATCACCATACAGAAGAGCAGGGTCCGACTACGGACAAAATCAAATAATAAAAAACGACATCCATCCTTGCTATCCCAGGCTGCCGGCCTCGAACCCATCCTATGATTGATGACGAAGAAGAACTCCAAATCAAACAAGCATCACTCTCACGTCAAAGCATCGCATTACCTGTACCTGTAACTGTTGTTGTAGTAATCTGTGAGCCACAGGGACTCAATAATCTCATTTCCAAGGGTATCAAGACTAGCAAAGCTTAATGGATGAGGTATGGTTAAGTGGTGAGGCTGCAGCAAGCACTAAGCATTTGTTTGAGTGGCTATCTTATGAGTACAAGAATAAGGGGGGTAGATCGTCGCACAAACGGACGTGAACTAGTAATGATCACTAAGTGATCTCGAACATCTACTTACGGCCAAACATAACCCCACTGTGTTCTCTTTCGGAGAAGACCTCACGAGAAGAGACGGCCACAGTTACACACACGGTTTGTGTATTTTATTAGAGTTTACTTTAAGTTTTCTATGACCGGATGTTAAACAAATTTCCATGTTGCCACATAACCGCGGGCACGGCTTCTTGAAAAGATTTAACCCTGTAGGGGTGCTCGAACTCATCCATCACAAACTAACCACAGGCTGCATGGAAAACCTCAACCATGAGATAGCCCGTAGTATCCTCAGAATTCCGGTGGAAAACATCAACCTCGAGATAGCCAAAGTATCCTCGGAATCCCGTGCACAAGACGTTCGAGAAAGGTAAAACAAATCTAGCAAGACCACCCGATGTGTCGACGAACCCGATAGGAGCCGCGTATCTCGTTCTCATGACACGACGGATAAGCGACACGTACGGTGGCCTGATAGAAATCACCCAAGTTTCCCTGGGGTGGCCCCGGATAGTGCTCTAGTTTGGACCAACACTCATGAGGAGGACACGCCCGGGTTGTTGATTAAATTAACCATGGGTTCATGAACCCCTATACTAGTTTATTAGTTATTAGGCAAATGTAGTACCAATTGGGCCTTGCCAGACGAGTTTTATTCCAAAACGAAAATCAAGGGGGTCCCCATAACAACCCCAAGCATGTTAGGAGGGCACAATATGGAACACAGCACCGGTACACAAGTAACTAGGGCAGCAAAAGTGGAACAAAACACCGAGCAAAAGGTCAAGCCTTCCACCTTTTACCAAGTAATATACGTGCATCTATTATCTATAAAATGTGCTTGACGGGGTCATCAGAAAAAAGAGAAATATGCAAGAAAATTGCAGAAAAATCAAAAACATCCGACCATTTATTTAGTACACTAAAAAATTATAGCCATTAGATGTGTTTTACGTGGAAAAAATTACCCACCATTGCCATTATGACAAAAAACGTTTCATACCCAACGTTGTCTATATGACAACAAATGTTTCCTTCACATTGCCTTCAATAAAAGAACAAATCTGGCTTCCTCAAAAAAAAAACTGGCGTAGGAGTTTGCTTAAAAAGAGCTATCATGACGTAGGCTGTTTCCTCTGTACGCACGCATGCATTAGCATCCTCCAAAAGAAAAATCTAAGACTACGTGGGCTGATTCCTTTCTATATGCACGCATGCCTTAGGGTAGGACTTCCCTAGAAAACAAATCTAGCATCTCGTAGGCTGATGCCTTCTATTTTTGGATGGATGCATTCTTCACTTACAGGGACGCATGTATTTTTTTTTTAAATAAACTGCCTTATTATATTAAAAACAACACTAGAATAGGACGTGGGCTCACGAAAAATAACTTTGAAGCATGGGCACTATGACCCCTTTCTAAAGTTCAAACAAACTTACTTTTACAGTATGGATAAATCTCATCTTTTTTTTGTATGTGCATATATATAATAGTAGTATAGCTGTGCAAAATTTCATCAATATACGCGCTTGCATGTAAGAGATAAAAAAGACAAATATTCTGCTGAGTTTGGGCCAAAATTTTGAACGAAAATCTACAGATACTTAGAGCACATGCATATATATTTTTGTGCAGCGTATATCACAACATATTTTGAATGAAAATCAACAGATACTTAGAGCACATGCATATATATTTTTGCGCAGCGTATACCACAACATATTTTGAACGAAAATCAACAGATACTTAGAGCACATGCATATATATTTTTGTAAAAAAAACAACTTTTTTTGAAACTTTTAAGAATCATTTTTGAGTGATTTCAAAAAACATGCTCTGACGCCCCCATGCTGGAAAAAAAAAATCTTTAAGTCCGCTCATGCCGTTCTATATGCATTTATGCATTCTTCTCTTGATATATGGAAGCATGGAAAGAAGCATAACATGCATTGCTCCGATCGGGTCCTCCGGCCCTGTATCGTTATAGTTACATGGGTCATCTTCCCTATTTAAATCAATAGACATTAGATAAATCTTTAAGTGTAAAATTACCCACCATTGCCATTATAATAAAAAAGCTATGTTGTTGTAAAAGAAGCTAGGTGACTTGGGTTGATTCCTTGCTATATGCATGGACTACACGTTCCATCAAAATTAAAAAGCAGACGTGGCTTGATTCCTTCCTATATGCATGGACTACACATTTCATAAAAATAAACTAAAATAAAGCAACGTAAGACATGAGTCGATTCCTTACTACATGCATGCATGCATTTTTCACTTGACATTACTTCGCGTATTACATTTTTCTCTGGCCAACTTTGTAAAAGTTTGACCAAATTTATAATAATAATATCAACATCTACATTGCCAAATAATTATAATATATCCCCTCAAAATAATAATAATAATAATATAAAAATATATTTCATTATGCATCTAATAATGTTGTTTTTGAATTTGGAAAGTTTATATTTTTTATATAAACTTGGTCAAACCGCGAAATATTTGACTTCAGACAAACCTACCACGTAGAGTAAAAAGAAAGGAGCGAGTACATTGACGCATGAAAAAACACTAGCGCGCATTGTCTCGATCAGTACCTTTGGTCCCGTTTGGCTGTTGCACGCGATTCCTCAGGTCATGTTCTCTATGGACAGCTCCAACCGCTCTTCCATCGGTGAGTGAAAGGACCAGACAAACAAAGGCGGCACCTCCAGATGTGGCAAGCTCAAAATTATATTGGTCGGTGGGTATTCCCCCTGTCCAGCTTCCTCTGACTCATCCCATTTTCTTTGATTCCCTTTAGTGCAATGCAAGGCAAACATTTTGTAATCGAACCGGTCCGGCATACAAAATGGGACATCAAGCTACATCAGCTCGAAGTAGTTGCAGGTTAATCTGTAATTCGAAATACTAAGAATACCAAAATTATTTAGAATCGTGGTACATGTTATAGGAGGAAAATATAGAAAAGATGTGAATAGTTATATATAATTATTTCAATGCGGAAGTAAGACATGAAAACAGCAGAATGTTGATACAAATACAATAGTTCTGGTCACAAATACATATATAGCTAATACTAATATCATCTTGAAAAGGAAATATATCAAGTTATTCTGAAAATTTAAACCGGATATATCTCATATTTAAAGATCAATCAGTACCCTATAAGTAAATAAAGATAAACCAATAAATAGTAGACGCCGTTAGAGTAGAAGCTTGACCCAAATACAATTACATTGGAGAACATTCTATGCCAACAGCTACAGCCTAACTTAATTGTAAATTTCCAAAGTAAAAGATATATAGGTAGGTTAATATAAACAAACAATTTTCAGGATATTTTAATCTCGACTTGCTAAAACTTACCTACGTGAAATCTACCATATTTTCTAGAGTTAGTTTGTTTCTGTATAAGAAAGAGAAAACACTATTGTTAGTAATAACAATTATCAATTAAAGAATCAGCAAATCTTACCATTTTTTAGAATGTATGTGCTATTATTTTATATAAACATCAAAAAATAAGTGACAAACTTTATGATGTTGCTTGCGCACACTAAATTTACTGGACCCTTTTCTCAAAACAAAAATTGGTATACTCTAAACTCAAATATCTTAATGTGAAAATTGTGTCAGGTGTACATGTCAACATTCTACAACTCCCACCCCACCCCACCACCACACAAAAAAGGTACTACGACCATCCGACCTGACCACAGTGGTTTCTGTATATCTGGAGAATGCATGCCATCAAAACAACATCATCATATGTTGTACCGAGCGTCGAAGGTGTTGGAACATGCATGCCTGCTGCACACAATAGGGTTTTACAAATCTGACCCAAGGATTAGACACATGGGAGACATGTAAAGACAGAAATATATGTTAGGGTATAAAGGACTATGCGTTATTGAAAAGGGAAGTGATATAATAGTTAAGATTTTAATATCAACTACAAACATTGTGAGAGATAACAGTAAGTGATTGCACCCGATATTACCAGGTCCATGAATTATAATCCATTTAGATAGGATTTTTAGTAGAATTTTTTCACCGGAATCTATTGCTTTCAAGTGCATACTATTAAATTTTGGAGTTTACTATGTGATGATGTTTATATACGATCTAGCTTTCTGTTTCGTAAGAATGGTTATAGTGTAGAATGGATGATGGTTATGTATATACAGTGATTAAAACCTTAGGCTATATATTCTAAAGCATATGCTTATAAAATATATAGTGCTCCTTTAGATCACATGACTATATATAACAAAATGATTTAACAGAACCCATGATGCTTAATCACTCTCCAAGAACCCATAGAATTAAACTCAAGAAAAGCTATTCAAAGACATTTCATAGGTCCAAATTATATATTTAAAGAGCACCAATAACAACAAAATACTCCCTACATTCAAAAACAATTGAACTTCTAGGATTCTCCTATGTCAAACTTTTTAAAGTTTGACCAAGTCTATAAAAAGTCCGCAAAGAACAACATCAAATATATAAATATGAAAATATATATCATTAAGAACCAAATGAAGCAAATTTAGTGCTTTAGTTGTTGATATATATTTTTTGTATAAACTTGGTCAAACTTAATGAAGTTTGACTTAGAGAAAACCTAGAACTTCAATTATTTTGGAACGGATGGAGTACTAAAAATCCATCATTCCAAAGATGGTTCAACAATAATATTTTATGACTGTACTTAAGTAAAATCACATTTCGACAAGTAAAATTTCCAAACTACTACATACAATAATTTAGAATATAAAATAAATACACTACTAGAATGATGCCCACGCATTAGAGCGGACCACTCTGCTAGTTAAATTAAATAGCAATAATATTGTGATATTTTAAAAATATCCATGTTGTCACATTGAAAAAACTCGAACCTACAACTAGCAACGCTATAAGAAGGGCTGAGCAAGCGGTCACATAGCCAAACAATGGTTTGCTGGGATGTGGGGGGGGGGGGGGGGGGTTAGAGGCTTTTCATGGCATTTTCGGAGGCTTGAAAAACAAGTGGTAGGTTGCGAGACATAGCGATAGAAACGAGACAACTAGCATGGCAATGATAGTAGTGGTATCCAGGGAAATTTTCATCTTGCCTGAGATCCCGCTTGGAAGAAGAACCAATCCGTGAATAAGACGATCAAACGTAGTCGAACAAATCCTCACACTCCGAATGCTTTCGAAACTCTATCGAGAAGAAGCAATCCGGAAACAACAATCAACACATGAAAAACACCACAACATATGCATGGCATGATGCGCAAACGAATATGATGCATGTTCATACAATTATGCAAGGCATGCAAAGCACAACAATCAACTACTACACATTAAGTGAAGTTCAATATGCAACAAGTTGCATATTGACGAGACGCAATATTTGAATTACTTAGTTCACTCTCGTTTAGGTACTCATCAACATTAAATGTTGTTTAACATGGGTGGTCATGGCATAAGGTGAAGATGGAATTAAGCAATTTTAAATGGAGAGGGAGAACATACATACAACAAAATAATAACTCTCCATATTACGAGAAATGCGGTTAATGTTGTTTAACTAAACAATCATTTTGAATGTTGTTCATCATGGCAAGAGGTGAAGCATACACAACTACATCATCTAGGCATTTTAAATGAGGCCGGAAGCAACATATAGCATTTCCAAAACGACCCCATGTGCAAATTATGAATTTGGTCCAGATCTGTCCTAAGCATATCTAATAGTTGTTAAAAAGCAATATAAAGTGTGCCATGAGATTCTACATGTTTTTCTAGGCAAGTTACGTATATAAAACATTTTAATTGGAGTTACGGTTAATTAGTTATGCAATAAACTGTTTTAACATGACATTGATGCAAATTAATGCAAACTACAAGTTTAAACATTTTAAACATGGATGAAAGTGAGATATTGTGAAAGTACATGAAATTCTAAGCATTTTACATATATAAAGTTTTTACATATGATGCACGGTTATTAAGTTATTAGCATTTTAAAACATGGCATTTTTCTGTAATTGCAATGCACTAAAAAAACAGCTGAATCCTTGGAGCACAAAAAAACATCCATGGGCCAGAAGCAACACAGTGCAGCAGCCCAGCAGTGAAACCGGCCCAGGTGGGCATGTGTGTGTGTGCAAAAATAAACAGAAACAGGCAAAATAATGGGCAGCCTGTGACTCGAACCCAGCACCTATCAGAGAGAAACCGGTGGCGCTAACCATTGCGCTGATGATGTGGTTTTGTCCAAACAGGGGCGCTGCAAAATTTGAACTAAAGCAAAGGCCGAGGCTTGGTTTTCCACGAGCGCACGGGGATCTCACCATCAGAGGAGCAGTCAAACGCGGCGACGAGTCTTACCAAGGAGGTCCGAGACGCGCGGCTTGAGGTGAGGTCGGGCTTGTGGTGGCCGGAACGGAGCCGCAAGGTTGGAGGAGGCCGGAGAGGCAGTGCTGCGATGTCATGGACCTCCTGTCCATGGTAGCGGTGGGCTGGGCAGAGCTCCATTGCTGAGATGGAGGAGGTCGGGGACGGGCAAAGGAGGTGGATCCGACAGCGAATGGATCCCGCCAGATCTGGAGGAAGCTGGCTGGAGGTGGTGTTGCAGCTTGAGGACGAGAGCCATGGCTTCGGGCACCATGCTCTGATCTCCTTCAAAAGAAATGCATGGGAGAGAGAGATGAGAGGGAGCAGAGAGAAACTGAGGGAAGGAGAAGAGGCGTAAGGCAGAGGGGCGCCAGCGTGACCTGGGGCTAGTGGTCGAGATCCAGCACCGGACGGGGCAGGGAGGAGAAGGCGCCAGGGTGCGCGGAGGAGGTGGCGCTTGGTCGCCGGGCGGCTGCAGGTTCGGTGAGCGGGCAGCGGTTGCTCTGAGGGTAGGTGGACGCGCACGCCTGCATTCGTTGGATGCGTCCGTGCGGGCGATGGTGGCGAGCTCCGGTATGGTGCTGCGAGGTTTCGGGCACAGGGGAGGATTTGGATCGAGGCAGAAGGTTGCGGGTTGTGCTATGGTTGGTCGGGAAGCGATCCCATGGGAGAGGAGTGGCGGCGGCTAGGAGGATCCCTAGAAATTAGGGATTGGTCTAGGCAGTCTACATATAGCGAAATAGATAGGGTTTGGACCCTATGATTTAAATCGGGCGGTTGAGAAAAATACATTAGGTAGTCTAAATAAGAAATAGCAGATGGTTTGGGGTACTTCGGGGTTGGTCTGGACCTAACGGTCATGACCATAGGTTTCGGCCTCGGGGAAGCTATCGGGCACGCGCGAGGGTCTGTGCACTATGCAGAGGGGCTATGCAGAGATAAGAGGGAAGATGCAAACAACCCGGCACCAAGTTTTGAAAATTGAAAAACGTCTGCGATTTGACCGGGTATAGTGCCGCTATAGGTTTAACGGTTGGGTATTCAAACAGACTCCAAATGCGACGAAATTTGGCAGGCGGTCTACCTACAATATAACAATACCGCACGCCAACTTCCAACCCATTCAGAGAATATTTTATATGCACTTTAAAAACAGTATATTTTATCAATGCTGCGGGCGCGTGCGTGTGTGGTTGGTCTCGAAACGTTCAACGACAAAACAGAGAGAACCGGCAACTACGAACGGATGCGAGTTTTGGAAAAAATGTCGGCAATGGAGCGCCAATGCTATGTAGTTGATGCGAATGATGCGATGATGAATGCGACAACAAAACGAATCACACGATGACAATGGAATAAAACGGGAATCTTCCGGAGCGTCGGTCTCGGGCTGTTACATGACCCCTTTGGGTCCGGGCATCTTGAGCTTCAGGTATGCGTAGTGGGGGACGGCGTTAAAGCGAGCGAACGCTATACGGCCGAGCAGTAAGGCACGATATCGAAGATCAAGTCTTCGCTACGAAAGTTATCGGGCGAGCCGAACACTACTTCCAGCGTCACAGTACCCGAGCAGTGTGCTTCGACGCCAGGGATGACTCCCTTGAAGGTAGTGTTCCTGGGTTTAATTCTCGAAGGGTCGATACCCATCTTTTTTACTGTGTCTGAGTAAATCAGGTTAAGGCTGCTTCCTCCATCCATAAGGACTCTAGTGAGGTGGAACCCATCGATGATGGGGTCTAGTACGAGGGCGGCCGAGCCTCCATGACGGATACTGGTCGGGTGATCCCTACGATCGAACGTGATCGAGCAAGCCAACCATGGATTAAACTTCGAGGCTATGGGCTCCACGGCATAGACCTCCCGAAGGGCGCGTTTCCTCTCCTTCTTTGGTATATGTTTGACATATATCATGTTCATAGTTTTTACCTTGAGAGGGAATTGCTTCTGCCCGCCATTACTCGGCCCGCGAGGTTCTTCGTCGTCCTCGCTGCGCGGGCCCTAGCTATGTTCCTCGACTGTGAGCTTGCTGGCTTGTTTGAATACCCAACAATTTATGTTGGTGTGCGTGGCTGGCTTGTCTTCTGTGCCGTTGATCTGGCAGGGCCTATCCATGATTTTGTCCAAAGCGGTAGGTCCATCCCTGTTCCCTTTAGAGGGCTTCTTCTGTTGTCCGGGTTTCGAATTGCGGAAACCAACATTTACGGCCGTGTCTTCCGAGTCGCCATTGCTATGGCGTCGTTTATTTTTGTTGCGCCTTGGCTTTCCGTTGCCATCCCGCGCTTCAGAGGTGCCGGGGTCTTCGAGATTGTGGCTTCGGCGAGCTAGCCAATTGTCTTCGCCCGCGCAAAACCGGGTCATAAGTGAGGTGAGGGCAGACATTATCCTCGGCTTATCCTGGCCGAGCTGGCGAGCTAGCCATTCATCCCGGATGTTGTGTCTGAACGAGGCTATCGCCTCGGCGTCCGGACAGTCGACGATCTGGTTCTTCTTAGTCAAGAACCGATTCCAGAACTGCGTGGCTCATTTGCTAGCCTTCTGGACGACGTTGCTTAAGTCGGAAGAGTCCGGGGGCCGGACGTAAGTTCCTTCGAAGTTAGACCGGAAGGCGTCCTTGAGCTCCTCCCAACTCTCGATGGAGTTTTCGGGGAGACTGTTTAACCTGTGCCGAGCTGGTCCCTTCAGTTTGAGTGGTAGGTATTTGATGGCATGGATATCGTCTCCTCTGGCCATATGGATGTGAAGGAGGAAGTCCTCGATCCATACGGCCGGGTCCGTCGTTCCATCATATGATTCTATGTTTACGGGTTTAAACCCTTCGGGGAACTGGTGCTGCATGACCTTGTGTGTGAAACACGGTGGGTGCGCGAGCCTCTGATCCGGGCTACGTCACGCCGAAAGCCGGCTGTTGGCTAGGCCTGGTATTGCTCGCGGCTTCTGCGATTGTGGTCGAGCCACGATTGGTAGCCACCCCATCCAGCGGGGGAGCATCCCCTAGATCCGTAAATGGATCTAGTGTGACCTGCCGTAGATCGTATCGATGCTCAAGCTGTGCTGGCCCCTTTCCCCTCCTACGAGGTGACATGGGCCAGTATTCGTCGTCTCTAGACACCCTGTCCCGTCCCCGAGGGGGGCGGTCCGGCTGGTCGCACTGGGCGCGCCTAGGATTCGGGCTCAAGGGCCTCGTCGTTGAATTGCAGCAGCAGGCGCCGGCGCGGGTAACTCTTGTTTTGGTCTGGCCGCTCAATGCCAAACCCTTCTTCGGCTGCCAGGGCTTTTGTCCATCTGTTGTTGATGGTGTCTTGTTTGGCTTTGAGCTGCTGCTGCTTCGCCTTTAAGCCCCGAGCGGTGGCTATGAGATGTTGCCTGAATCGTTCTTGGTCATCGGGGTTTTCAGGGATGGTGAAGTCTTCGGCTTCGAGGCTTTCCTCCTCCTCGGCGGGTGGGAAGTAGTCGTCATCCTCGGAATCATTGAGGTCCTCGGCGTCCTGTTGATCCATTAGCCTTTCCGGGTCCTCTAGCGGCTCCACGGGGGCTCTGAGGTCGCCGAGGTCCTCCGGGGTGTCAATTTCCGCGGTGCCTATGATGGCTACCCTTCCCTTGTTGGTCTTGGATCGCTTGCGTTGTTTCTGGCATTTTGACGCTTCGCCGGATTTTTCGCCGTTCTTTCTGGGGGTGTGGTTGTCCCTATCGTTAGGGGTATCCACCATATAGACATCATAGGTCAAGGTGGCTGTCCACCGCCCGGTGGTCACGTGGGCGGGGTCGCCGATCTCTTCAACCATGTGTTCTGCCTCCTCGGAGGCGTAGTCTAACATGTCGGTTAAGACTTCGACGGTGGCTACTAAATGGGCGGCGGGTGGGCCGTAAAATTCCCCGAAACCGGCCTCTAGGTCAATCGGAACGTGGGTCAAGGTAAGATCATCCTCGATTGCCATCGACTGGATGCGGTCTAGAGCCTCGTTCAACCACGAGAGGACGACCAGATCAGTTTCCTGAGGGTCCTTGGAGTTAAGCTCCAAGGTGTCTCTGGGATGGGCGTGTTCGGCAAAGAACAAACCCTGATATTTAGGTACTATCAACGAGTCCGGGCACAAGGCCGGACCTCCGCGGAGATAGATCTGGGGATCGAGCTGGATAGAGGGCCTGAAGTTAAAGCTCCGGGATTTTCGGGTCCGTCGGGTGAAACTGAGGCCTCCGCGAGGGACAGATCGCCACGGGAGATGGCAGTGAACTCTAGGTTCCCGAACCTGATCTCCTGACCGTGGGCGAAATTTTCGATCTGGCCTAGATGGTCAGTCGATTCAGCAATTAGCACACTGTTGCCGAATGCGAAGACCTGTTCGGAGACAAAGATGTCCTCGTTACGGGCCTGTTCGCTGATGATTAGGCGAGCCATAAATCCGCAGGTGATCTCACAGCGGAAATCTCAATGAAAGCACCAATGTCGGTGTCAAAACCGGTGGATCTCGGGTAGGGGGTGCAGAACTATGAATCTAGGATTGATGGTAACAGTGGACGAAGGAGACGGTGTTTACCCAAGTTCGGGCCCTCGTGAGGAGGTAAAACCCTACGTCCTGCTTGATTGTATTAATGAGTATGAAGGTTACAGAGTTGATCTACCTCGAGATCAAATGAGCTAAACCCTATATGAGTTGACTTGTCCCTCTACGAGCTAAGGCCCCTGGTTTATATAGACATCAGGAGTACCTAGGGTTACACATGGTCGGTTTCCATCCCAGCATAGATACGCCCATTCTTACTTGGAGGACACACCAAGTCTTCGGAATATTCCCCCCTAAGCCTGTGTTCATTCTGTAATCCGGCCTTCTCGAAGATGCCACAAGGCGGCCCACTGGGCTGGTCCATAGGAGGTAAGTCGACAGCCCAAGGACCCCTTAATCCCGGACTACCTCGGGCATCATGGAGCCCCAGGCGTCAGGAGCAGCCGACCGGTAAGGAGCCGACTGGCCGTGATGGCTGCCCGCGCCCGGCACCTCGCTGTCCGAAGCCGGCTGGTCCATCAACTTCTACAACTTATGATTGTCGGGAGGGAGGAAGCCGCTGGCCCCCTTCATCGAAAAATCTCTGGACCCCAATGGCTTCGGGGCCTACTGATGGAGATATGACCCCTGGGTATACCAAAGCGGAGGAGATCGAACTCCAAAACATTTGGTGTCCAGCTGGCCCCTAGGCTGCCTGGCTGGCCGGCCGACTGCCCATGCGGGCCGGCCCCTTGATGGATGGCCGGCTAGGCGGCGACCGGCACGGCCAGCCGGCTACATCGGCAGCCGACAGGTCAACGCTTGTCCCATCCTCCCTTACCAGCATACGGCGACAAGACAAGACCCCACGATGAGGCCCGCGTGGCTACAGGACCCGTTGACAGGGCACACGTGGCCACAGGACCCCCTGCGCGAGCAAGGCGAGGCTACAGGGCCGCGGGTACTGCTGACCTTGCCCAGGCAAACCGACCCTATAGCAGGCGGGCGTCTACCTACTCCATGATGATGGGGCGTGCTGGCCACAGTGGTGCGTAGCCGGCGGGCCCCTCGCTTTACAATACCCGGCAGCCGGAGGGCCCCATGGCTGGCCTTAGAGGCTGCCAACCGGGGCCCGCACCCCTTTATCCCCTATACTGTAATAGGCCGCCTACACTATAAAGCCAACCCCCAGGCCCCCTAAGAGGGGGTTGACCCTTAGTTCATTCCCACACACACACACACTAGAGGCAGCAAGGCTGGTAGCGAGAGCTCCATCTTCCTCCTCACGATTAGCTCAAGTAGTGCCCTGTACAGTGATCACCTATAGTCACTCTGGCAGGACTAGGGGTTTTATCTCCATCGGAGGGCCCTGAACCTAGGTAAGCCTGAGTCATGTGTCTCGCACCCTCACACGTTTCCGAATGCCGCCGGCGCCTGTCGGCCTCAAACCACGACTTAAGCCACCCCCTGGCATCTGCCGTAGAAATACCACGACAACGTACGTATATACGTGCGTGGCCATGGCTCGTGCACATGGAGAGGCAACATGGCAGAGTGAAGGGATGACAGAAATGGCGTCCTATTCATGGCAGCCAACCGGCTGAGTCAGAACCGAGGAAACGACTTGGCTAGGGGTGTGGACGTCCTGCAAAACGGAGGAAACAAACTTATGTTCAACCGGCTATGGTCGAAATGGGGTCAAGGGGTATGGCGTACGACAAAACGGAGGAAACAGACTTTATTCAATCGGCTACGGTCGAAACAGGGTCCAGGGGTGTGGCGTCTCGCAAAACGGAGGAATAGAAGTTATGTTCAACCGGCTATGATCTAAACGGGGTCCAGGTGTGTGGCGTACTACAAAACGGAGGAAATGGACCGGCTACGGTCGAAGAAACGGGGTCCAGGGTGTCACGCCCAAGATGCGATCCTATCCTTATTTCGGCTCGAGGGCCTCGACGGGGATAGAAGCGCATCACACCATTTTGCAAGAATGGATATCGTTACAAGTACATGTAAAGAGGAGATGAGTATATGGAATTGGCTTACACTCGCCACAAGCTAAATCATGATCATCTCAAATACAACTATACATTCAATCACCATACAGAAGAGCAGGGTCCGACTATGGACGAAATCAGACGATAAAAAAAATGACATCCATCCTTGCTATCCCAGGCTGCCGGCCTGGAACCCATCCTATGATCGACGAAGAAGAAGAACTCCAAGTCAAACAAGCATCGCTCTCACGTCAAATCATCGCATTACCTGTACCTACAACTGTTGTTGTAGTAATCTATGAGCCACAGGGACTCAGTGATACGTCCATTTTGCATCATCATTTTCTACTGTTATTTACTTTGTTTTGTTGAATAATAATGCTTTGGGGAGTGATTCTAATGCCTTTTCTCTCATAATATGCAAGGATATCACAAAGAGGGAGAATAATGGCAGCTGGAATTCTGGACCCAAGAAAAGCACGTCAGAGATATCTATTCTACACAACTCCAATGAAGCTGAAACTTTACGGAGATTATTTTGGGAATTAATAAAAAATAATGGAGGAAAAATCTATCGGAGGGGGGCCACCTGTTGAGGAGCACCCACCAGGGCGCGCCAGGCACCCCCTGGTGGGTGGTGCTCACCCTAGCCCACCTCCGGAGCCCATCTTCGGGTATAAATTCCCAAAAAACCTAAAAAAACGAGGAGGAGGACTTTCGGAACAAAGCGCCGCCGCCTCGAGGCAGAACTTGAGCAGGAGCACTTTTGCCCTCCGATGGAGCGATTCCGCCGGGGGAACTTCCCTCCCGGAGGGGGAAATCAAAGCTATCGTCATCACCAACACCCCTCTCATCTTTGGGAGGCCAATCTACATCAACATCTTCAATAGCACCATCTCCTCTCAAACCCTAGTTCATCTCTTGGGTTCAATCTTTGTACCGGAACCTCAGATTGGTACCTGTGGGTGACTAGTAGTGTTGATTACCTTGCGTAGTTGATTACTATATGGTTTATTTGGTGGAAGATTATATGTTCAGATCCATTATGCTATTCATTACTCCTCTGATCTTGAGCATGATTATTATTTGTGAGTAGTTACCTTTGTTCTTGAGGACACGGGAGAAGTCACGTTGCGAGTAATCATGTGAATTTGATATGTGTTCGATATTTTGATGATATGTATGCTGTGATTCCCTTAGTGGTGTCATGTGAACGTCGACTACATGACACTTCACCATTCATGGGCCTAAGGGAATGCATTGTGGAGTAGTTATTAGATGATGGGTTGCTAGAGTGACAGAAGCTTAAACCCTAGTTTATGCGCTACTTCGTAAGGGGTTGATTTGGATCCACATGTTTAATGCTATGGTTAGACTTTGTCTTAATACTTTTCTCATAGTTGCGGATGCTTGCGAGGGGGTTAATCATAAGTAGGTTGTTAGTTCAAGTAAGAACATCACCTTAGCACCGGTCCACCCACATATCAAATTATCAAAGTAGCGAACACGAATCAAACCAACATGATAAAAGTGACTAGACGAAATTCCCGTGTACCCTCAAGAACACTTTGCCTATTACTAGTGATTGTTCTGGCCTGTCCTTTGCCTCAAAAGGATTGGGCTACCAGGCTGCACCTTGTTTACCATTACCGTTACTTGCTCATTACAAATTACCTTGCTATCAAACTATCTGTTACCTACAATTTTAGTGCTTGCAGAGAATACCTTGCTGGAAACCGCTTGTCATTTCCTTCTGCTCCTCGTTGGGTTCGACACTCTTACTTATCGAAAGGACTACGATTGATCCCCTATACTTGTGGGTCATCACTCAGTAATCTCTTTTCCAAGGGTATCAAGACTAGCAAATCTTAATGGGTGAGATATGGTTAAGTGGTGAGGCTACAGCAAGCACTAAGCATTTATTTGAGTGGCTAACTTACGATTACAAGAATAAGAAGGCTGATCTACGCATAAACGGATGTGAACTAGTAATGATCACTAAGTGATCCTGAACACCTACCTACGAGTCAAACATAACCGCACCGTGTTCTATGTCGGTTCAGAACTCACGAGTAGAGACAGTCACGGTTACGCACACGGTTAGTGTATTTTATTTGAGTTTACTTTAAGCTTTCTATGAATGGATGTTAAAAAAATTTCCAAGTTGCCACATAACAGCGGGTACGACTTCTCGAAAAGATTTAACCCTGCAGGGGTGCTCCAACTCATCCATCACAAACTAGCCACAAGCTGCGTGGAAATCCTCAACCACGGGATAGCCCGTAGTATCCTCAGAATTCCGGTGGAAAACCTCTACCTTGAGATAGCCCGAAGTTCCTCGGAATCCCGTGCACAAGACGTTCGAGAAAGGTAAAACAAATCCAACAAGACCGCCCGACGTGTCGACGAACCCGATAGGAGTCGTGTATCTCGTTCTCAGGACACGATGGATGGGTCACACTACGAGTGAAACCAAACCTCGTGTTTCCCCTTGGTGGCCCCGCAGTCTGCCCGTTTGGACCAACACTCATGAGGATGTTGGAACACGTGGTACGCTACGCTAGCGCCAAATAAAAATTTTGTACCGCGCATCCAAGAACGTGCCACTGGAAATAGATCACGGGATCGGGTTTACCTCTAGAGGTGCCATCACCGCACTGGAAGTAGAGTTGGTGATGCGTGTAGTCGATAAGCCGATTTGTCTCCTCCTCCTGTAGCCGATCTCCCACGAGCAGTGATCTCCCACGAATCGCTCCTCGCGGATCCCTCGAACGGTTCATCACGGATCCCTCGAACAGTTCATCCAAGAACCGTAGATGCAATGCCTTCAAGGTATCCACACATACGGGTGTAGCGTCGGGCGTCGGACTGCTAGGTCCGATCGCTCGGCATGGTGGTGTGGGGATTGGCGGTGGTTGTCGATGGGGGAAAAGGATCAACCCTGAAAGGTGCACCCACTCCCCTTGGTATAGACCTCCGAGGTGGGCTCAACACCTGAGGCCCACGACGAGTCTAGTCCCATTTTCCATTCGGATCCAATCCGAATGGGCCGCAATCCCTTAAGTGCGCGACCCTATAGGTTCACGTACACATGGACACAACCCGAGTCGATAGTCGGTAGCGGCTCCTAACAGAACGTGCCAACTCCCATGTGTGCGAAAAGTCATTAGACGAACCTCGACAATGTGTCATATACAACATTCCTTTTGCCTCATGATATAGGTTGTAGAGCTCAAGGCGAGTACTTGTCACCCTTCTGGTAGCTCGACATCTCTTCTCGAAACCATGATGCAGATTCCCGAACTTGGTTAACACTTAACCCATGTCACATGGCCATGCTTTCTGAATACGATCACATGAGAGGGCCCAGAGAATATCTCTCCTCACGGAGGGGCAAATCCCATCTTGGTCAACCATGTCTCGCGGCATGTCTCATGACTCACCCGAAAGCTACGTTTATAACTACCCAGATACAGAGTAGCATTTGATAGAACCTAAGTAAGTCGATCCTCATCCCGAGAACATGCGAGGACCTTAGGTCTAGGACATGGCATATACATTGTACTTGAGACTAACATATGACATTATCTCGCTGTGTCTCAAAGTGGGTCTTTCTGACTCAGTGATCTCAATCCCCGAGTCCATACTATCAATTTAGCATCTCTCTGCACATGACTTGTGAAACATAGTCATCAACTGAATCGTATACTAGTAAAGGATATGTGTCCGCATAACCTTAACAACTAGGGACTATTAGAACAATCATCATACAATATATAGTCTCACAAATAATTCACATACTTATTGATACATATCACTGATGATGTTCAAGGACAATACAAAATACTCATGAATACATAGGAAACGAAATCATCTCATGATTGCGTCTAGGGCATATCTCCAACAGTCTCCCACTTGCACTAGAGTCAATCATCTAGGCATCGTATGCCCATGGACCTCATGTGCACCTCATGCTTCGACTGTGGGAGAGGCTTCATTAATGGATCAGCAACATTTGCATCTGTGTGTATCTTGCATATGTTTACATCGCCTTTCTCGACAATGTCGCGAATGAGGTTAAAACGCCTAAGTATGTGTTGGGTTTTATAATGGTTCCGTGGTTCCTTGACTTGTGTGATAGCACCACTATTACCACAATAGAGGTCCAACGGATTGGATGAGTCCTGAACCACTCCAAGATCAGAAATAAAATTCTTCACCCAAACACCTTCTTTTGCAGCTTCAGAAGCCGCAATGTACTCAGCCTCCGTTGTAGAATTAGCTATCGTATCTTGCTTGGCACTCCTCTAGCTCACTGCTCCTCCGTTCAGAATGAACACAAACCCAGATTGCGATCGACTATCATGCCTATCGGTTTGGAAACTAGCATCAGTGTAACTCTTTACAACAAGCTCATCCTCACTTCCATAAACCAGGAACATAACTTTTGTCCTTCTCAAGTATTTAAGGATATTCTTTAATGTTGTCTAGTGACTCTCACCTGGATCAGCCTGGTATCTGCCTACTACGCTAAGAGCAAAGCTAACATCGGGACGAGTACATACCATAGCATACATGATGGACCTGAGGGATCACTAGAAGAGTGTCTAGAGGGGGGTGAATAGACTACTAGCAGGAATTTAAAACCTAACCTTTTCCCAAGTTAATTGGTTGGCAGATTTTAACAGTTTTAGCAAGGCTAGCAAGTCTAATATACCCTACTCATGCATGTCAACAAATATGGCAGCGGAAATTAAAGACATTGCACATGAAGTAAAGAGTTGAGATAGGTAGATCAAACACAATTGGAGATGCAAGGATTTTTCCCGTGGTTGCGATAGGTGGTGCTATCGTACATCCACGTTTATGGAGTCTTCAACCCACGGAGGGTAACGGTCGCGAGAGTCCACGGAGGGCTCCACCCATAAGGGTCCACGAAGTAGCAACCTTGACTATTCCATAACGGCTTTCGTCCATGAAGGACTAGCCTCACTATGGGTAGATCTTCACGAAGTAGGCGATCTCCTTGCCCTTACAAACTTCTTGGTTCAACTCCACAACACGTAGTAGGAGGCTCCCAAGCGACACCTAACCAATCTAGGAGGCACCACCCTCCAAAAGGTAATAGGCTCGGCAATGATGATGAACTCCTTGCTCTTGTGCTTCAAGATGATAGACTCCTCAACACACAATCACTCTCTCACAGATTTGGCTTGGTGGAAGAGATGGGATTGGTGGAAAGCAACTTGGGGAGGCTAGAAATCAAGATCCATATGGTTGGAGTGGATGATCTTGACCTCAACACAAGGGTAGGTGGCTCTCTCTCAGAAAACTGGATGGGGCAAGTATGGAATAGTTCTGTGTACTTCTATTTCAAGTGGGTGGTTGTGAAGGGGTATATATAGGCATCCCCAAAAATCCAACCGTTACACACAAAATGACCAACTCGGTGACACCGATGTGTTAATATCGGTGGTACTGAAGTGATCAAAAGGTGGCAACTTTTGAATCTCGGTGAGACCGATATATGAAACAAGGTTGCACCGATAAGGTGACCAACGGTCAGATTGCCCAATCTCGGTGACGCCGATCTTTACATCTCGGTGGTACTGATTCTTTACCAAGGCTTACCAGAGAGTTGGTCCAGAACTCGGTGGAGCCGATCCACAATTCTCGGTGTTACCGATCAGGTGAATGGCTATCCAGAGAGTTGGTCCAGAAACTCGGTGAGACCGAAAGGCAAATCTCGGTGGTACCGAAGACTGAAGATGGCTAAACAGAAATTTGGCAACCTAAACTCGGAGGCACCGATGCATAATTGGTTGCACGGAAAGCTAGGGTTTGGCTTATGTCTGTCTGAGTATGGGAATCGGTGGCACCGAGTGGAAAGTGTTGGTTGCACCAATTTTGGATGTTTGTCTTTGACAGACTTTTGTGGGAGAGCTTGTGGGTGTTTTTGGTGACTATCACTTGTGCACGTATGAGCATTTTGTTCACCAACAGTACCTTACCCCCTTTTAATAGTATTGGCTTTCCTATGGACTCAAAGTGATTTCTCACAAAGAAAAATGTAGAGTCCTCTTGCTTGAAGCTTTGCCAATCCATTTCCTTTCATCTTGGGGTATTTCCACAATCTCCACAATCCTTTTGCCAGCCCTCTCTGTGGACTTTATCTGAAATACACTAGGTAAAAGTATTAGTCCAAGAGACAATGCATGTTGTCATGAATTATCTAAACCACCAAGGGAGCATGTTGTGCTTTCAATCTCCCCCTTTTTGGTAATTGATGACAACATACAATCAAAGCTTCAAATAAAGATATGCATGGATATAATGAAGACTTTGAGAGACACATGACTTAGATTTGCTCCCCCTAAATGTGTGCAATCCCTTTAAAGGATAGTTGCTTTGTAATGCATGGACACACATATAGTAGAAGGGATATAAGAAGTCATGTGTATCTTGGCTATATGCATCAGATATATATGAATGAGATGTATCCTTGTTCAAGACTTCACTCTTGCAAACAATATGTGCAAGAAGCAAGAGATCATCTTGATAAAAGATATGATGCATATACGTACCTTGAGTTCTTGAGCATTCTAGTAGTAGAAGCACACTTGAGAAAACAATGTTAGGAAACACAAGAGTATTCTACTAAGCAAAAGCAATAGAACTCAAAAGTACCAACATATGGAGAACATATAAAAGATAGTATTTCTTAAGATTGATATGTCTCCAAGATCATTTAGAATTTTCTCCCCTAGGATATGAAAATAGTAGATCATCCTCTCCCCCTGAATCTTAGCATGTAGATATTGGGATTGGATAGGGTAAGAAAAATCTAAGATGATCACCAATATTTACAACTTATGTTAGACTTTTTCAAACGTATTTTTCTCCCCCTACTTTGGTATTCTCACCTTGTTTATAAAGTAAGCATAATATCTGCTCTCCCCCTTGATATTATATCTCCCCATTTGCATAAGCATGTATCTCCCCCTTTAGCATGAAGCTTTGTTATTCTCCCCCTTTGGCATTAATTTCCAAAAAGGTCAAACACAGGGACAAATATAGGGATCATTGACTAAGAAGGGATCCTGGAGAACAAGGGTCATTGAATGTAGGGTTCATAGAATTGAAAACTGATTTCTCTCCCTTTGAGATTTTGTAAGACTTCTCCTCCTTTGAGTTAGGGATCCTTGAATAAAGAATTTCTCCCCCTAAGGTTTTTTTAAGAAGGGATCATCGAAGTAACAAAATCATCACTTGCAAGATCTCAGATTTGCAACTGCGAACTCAACAATAGAAAAGAAAATAAATCGGTGTCTTTGATACAAACAAATCGGTGGAACCGAAATTTGGTAGTGCAGCTCATCTGCAATTTCGGTAGAACCGAGATATTTGTATCGGCGGCTCCGAAGCTAAAATAGAAACTTGGCAGAGGGATTTTGAAATCAAGATTTCTCAAACTTTGCCAATAACAAAGTGTCAAAAGAAAATGCAAAAGTTTTTACAAAAGAATATCAACTAGAGAAGATTTGAGTGGTTCCAAGGAATTTTGCAAAATAGAGAATGAACCATCCAAAATCCTTAACTAGATGATGGGCGGTGACTAGGTCACCTATATTAGAGTATATTGACTTAGGAGCCAAGCAAGAATACTTGATCATAGGTCATACTCTACGTTAAGCTCAAAATGGGGTTACCATTTTTCGATTAAGCATTTTAATGTCTTCATATCACTTGAGTTGCTTTAGCTCATGTTTAGGAGTGAAGCCTTTTCAAGGATATGAGTACATACCTTTGAGTGATGTTGATGACGTGGCTTGTAGGTGAACTTGTTGAGGATGCTCAAGGTTGATGAAGATCATCTTGAGTTGGGAGCAATCCTTCTCGTTTTAGTTTACTTGTCACCTACATAGATTAGTCATGCAAGGAAGAACAATAGATATATCATTTGACATGATACAAATTGAGATTTAGCAAACATGATCACATCAAGTATATGTCAAGGATATGGTTGAGTTGTCTTCTTCCTTCCATCATCAAGAGGGGTTGTGGATACTTGGTCATGACAAGATTGCTTATGATTTGAGTTGATGGCAATCTTGTGGAATGAAATTTTTCCAAGTACCTACAAAATGTTAGATGCAATACAAGGGAGCATAGAATCCATGGCATAAGATAACATGTTAGGAGTATCATGGAAATATCAAGAAAGCTCATGCCCTTGCATGCAAACGAGTGAGTCTAGCTCAAGTTTGAAGCATCAATGATGTTCAACTCACTCCTCAAATAGCAAAATGTTTTCTCATCAAGTGGCTTAGTAAAGATATCGGCCAATTGCTTGTTAGTGCGAACATGCTTAAGATCAATATCTCCTTTGGCAACATGATCACGAATAAAATGATGTCTAACTTGAATATGTTTAGTTCGAGAATGTTGCACAGGATTATGACCAATTTTAATAGCACTTTCATTGTCACAAAGTAATGGAACATTTCTAACATGGATTCCATAATCCTTAAGCGTTAGTGTCAGCCATAGTAATTGCGCACAACAAGATCCTGCAGCAATATACTCAGCTTCGGCAGTAGATAGAGATACCGAGTTTTGTTTCTTGGAGGACCAAGACACAAGAGATCTACCCAAAAATTGACAAGTACCCGAGGTGGATTTTCTATCAACCTTGTCACCGGCATAGTCCGAATCGGAATAGCCAACAAGGTTAAAGGAAGATCCCTTGGGATACCAAATGCCAAAGTTTGGTGTTTGTATCAAATATCTCACAATATGTTTCACATCCAAAAGATGACACTCTTTAGGTGCAGCTTGATATCTAGCACACATGCAAACACTAAGCATAATATCGGGACGGGAGGCACATAGATATAGCAGTGAACCAATCATAGATCGATAAACTTTTTGATCAACCGGTTCATCCTCCTTGGTAAGATCAACATGTCCACTAGTAGGCATGGGAGTTTTCATACCTTTGCACTCTTGCATGTTGAACTTCTTGATCAAGTCCTTGGTATACTTAGTTTGAGAGATGAAAGTTCCTTCTCTCGTTTGCTTGATTTGCAAACCAAGAAAGAATTTCAGCTCACACATCATGGACATCTCATACTTCTCGGACATCAACCTTCCAAATCTTTCACTAAATTGTGGGTTAGTAGATCCAAAGATAATATCATCCACATAGATTTGGCACACAAATAATTCACCATTAACTCTCTTAGTGAATAAGGTTGCGTCAAGTTTACCAATTTGAAAACCTTTTTCAATGAGAAACTTCGTTAGGCATTTGTACCAAGCACGAGGGGCTTGCTTAAGACCATAAAGAGCTTTACGAAGCTTGTAGACATGATTAGGTTTCTTAGGATTCACAAAACCAGGTGGTTGCTTAACATAGACTTCTTCTTCAATCTCACCATTTAAAAAGGCACTTTTAATGTCCATTTGATAAAGCGTGATATCATGGTGATTAGCGTAAGCAAGAAGAATGCGAATAGCTTCAAGTCTAGCGACGGGGGCGTAGGTCTCACCGTAGTCCATACCTTCGACTTGCGTATATCCTTGGGCTACGAGACGAGCCTTGTTCCGTACGACTTGACCGTCTTCATCTTGCTTGTTCCGAAACACCCATTTCGTTCCGATGATGTTTTGTTCATCCTTGGGCTTTTCCACGAGTGTTCACACTTCATTCCTCTCGAAGTTGTGAAGCTCTTCATGCATCGCGTTCACCCAATCCGCGTCTTCAAGAGCTTGTTCTACCTTCAAGGGCTCAATGCTAGAGATGAAAGAATAATTCTCACAAAAGTTATCTAGACGAGTTTTAGAGCGAGCGATTCTCCCTGTTTGTATGTCACCAAAGATTTGGTTTAGGGGATGGTTCTTGGTCACTTGTGCTCGAACTCGGGTCAGCTTTCGATTGTTGGATGGTGGAGCTTCTTCTTCAGCATCATCTCCTTCATCATCATTGTTGTTGAAGGTGTCGTTTCCTTGAGGTGGTGGTGATGGAGGTTGTGGTGGATCTTCATGATGCACTTCCTCCTCTTCATCATCTTGTCGTGTACCGCTTGTGCATGCCTCCATGTCATGTTGTGGTTCACCTTGACGTGAAGTAGGGGCTTCCACTTGAGTTGATGAAGTACTTTCCTTCACCTCCATGGGACGAATCTTGCCGATGGGCAAGTCTTGGATAGCTTCCGAAGGGTCCTTATCACCTACATCATTTGGCAATTGTTTGACTTGCGAACCATTAGATTCATCAAACTTCACATCTACCGTCTCTTCAACTTTTCTAGTGAAGTTGTTATAGACACGGTAAGTGTGAGAGTTCGATCCGTAACTGAGTAGGAATCCTTCATGAGATTTAGGAGCAAATTTAGTACGACGATGCTTATCAAGAATGTAGCACTTTGAGCCGAATACCCGAAAGTACCCAACTTGGGGTTTGTTACCGGTGAGTAGCTCGTATGCCGTTTTACCGAGAAGCTTGTGCAAGTAAAGTCGGTTAGTGGCATGACATGCTGTTTCCACGGCTTCTGCCCAAAAGTGTCTTGGCATCTTGTATTCATCAAGCATCGTTCTTGCCATCTCAATAAGCGTCCGGTTCTTCCTCTCAACAACTCCATTTTGTTGAGGTGTGTACATAGCCGAGAACTCATGTGAGACACCTTCTTCGTCAAGAAAGGTATCCACATGGGTGTTCTTGAACTTCGATCCGTTATCGCTCCGAACGTTCTTGATCTTCACTTCAAACTGATTTTGCGCTTTGCGAGCGAAGTTCTTGAAGATCTTTTGAACCTGTGACTTATCATCAAGAAAGAATACCCACGTAAATCTGGAAAAATCATCAACTATAACTAGACCATATGAATTTCCACCGAGACTCTTGTAAGCATTGGGACCAAAACTATCCATGTGAAGTAACTCGAGTGGTCTCCTAGTAGTCATGATATTCTTAACAGGATGACTTCCACCTACTTGCTTTCCAGCTTGACAAGCACTACAAAATCTATCTTTGTCAAAGATAACATCTTTAACACCAAGTAGATGATGACCTTTGATAAGCTTGTCTAGATTGCGCATGCCAACATGTCCTAGTCTCCTATGCCAAAGCCATCCTTTAGAAGATTTTGCAATAAGACAAGTACGAGGTTTGGATCTCTTAGTGAAATCGACAATGTGTAGATCACCTCTACGGAAACCGGTAAAGGCCATTTTATGATTATCTTGACGAAACACTCGGCAATCTACTTTTGTGAATAGCACATTAAAACCAAAGTCGGCAAGTCTAGATACGGAAAGAAGATTGTAGCCAAGAGATTCAACAAGAATAACATTTTGAATAGAGCTATCATGGGATATGGCCACCTTACCAAGACCAAGTATCTTATCCTTGGAGTTGTCTCCAAATGTTACGTACCTACGTGGTCCATGGTTTGGTGTGATCTCTTCAAACATTTCTCTATCTCCGGTCATATGATCGGTACATCCACTATCGAGAATCCACTCTTTTCCTCCGGACATGTAATCCTTGAAGTTTGCCATAAGACTTAGATTCTTCATGATCTTCTCATACTCGATGTCGAACAGCTCATCTTCATCATAGTAGCCATGTTCCTCGTTGTCATCATCAAGTGGGAAATCCTCGTCATAAAGAACAAGAGATTTGTTAGGATTGTGATCACGACAATGTTCAAATTTATGAATGTGAATGGCTTCTACAATGATGTTGTTGATAGTTGTGACATCTCCTTTAGCACGCATGAGATCTCTAAGCTCAAATAGACAATCATCAAACTTGGGATCACTAGGCGTCATTTTGTGGAAGGCAATAGTTTTATGAAGAATTTCATCAAGATTACTCAATGAATAACTTGGATATCGTTTCTCCAAGTCATTCCACAAAGTGTAAGCACATTCAAAATTCTTCATTTGATTGAGCACATTTCTAGGCAACGCTCTAACAATGAGATTAACAGTTCTAAGATTGCATAGCATATCAATCTCCTCTTCGTGTGTGGGGTGTAGAGGATCGATGGGAGGTACATAGGGGCTCTTAACATGCTTGCTCAATTGAAATTCATTAAATAGCTCAAGCATCAAAGTTTTCCATTGACTATAGTACTCTCCGTCAAGAATAGGCACTCTACAACTCAAACTTACTATACTAGACACATCCATCTTCCTCCTCGGTGATTAAACCGAAGCAATGGAGACCAAAGCTCTGATACCAATTGAGGGATCACTAGAAGAGTGTCTAGAGGGGGGGTGAATAGACTACTAGCAGGAATTTAAAACCTATCCTTTTCCCAAGTTAATTGGTTGGCAGATTTTAACAGTTTTAGCAAGGCTAGCAAGTCTAATATACCCTACTCATACATGTCAACAAATATGGTAGCGGAAAGTAAAGACATTGCACATGAAGTAAAGAGTTGAGATAGATAGATCAAACGCAATTGGAGACGCAAGGATTTTTCCCGTGGTTCCGATAGGTGGTGCTATCATACGTCCACGTTTATGGAGTCTTCAACCCACGGAGGGTAACGGTCGCAAGAGTCCACGGAGGGCTCCACCCATAAGGGTCCACGAAGTAGCAACCTTGACTATTCCATAACGGCTTTCGTCCACGAAGGACTAGCCTCACTATGGGTAGATCTTCACGAAGTAGGCGATCTCCTTGCCCTTACAAACTTCTTGGTTCAACTCCACAACACGTAGTAGGAGGCTCCCAAGCGACACCTAACCAATCTAGGAGGCACCAACCTCCAAAAGGTAATAGGCTCGGCAATGATGATGAACTCCTTGCTCTTGTGCTTCAAGATGATAGACTCCTCAACACACAATCACTCTCTCACAGATTTGGCTTGGTGGAAGAGATGGGATTGGTGGAAAGCAACTTGGGGAGGCTAGAAATGAAGATCCATATGGTTGGAGTGGATGATCTTGACCTCAACACAAGGGTAGGTGGCTCTCTCTCAGAAAACTGGATGGGGCAAGTATGGAATTGTTCTGAGTGCTTCTCTTTCGAGTGGGTGGTGGTGAAGGGGTATATATAGGCATCCCCAAAAATCCAACCGTTACACACAAAATGACCAACTCGGTGACACCGATGTGTTAATCTCGGTGGTACCGAAGTGATCAAAAGGTGGCAACTTTTGAATCTCGGTGAGACCAATATATGAAACTCGGTTGCACCGATAAGGTGACCAATGGTCAGATTGCCCAATCTCGGTGACGCCGATCTTTACATCTCGGTGGTACCGATTCTTGACCAAGGCTTACTAGAGAGTTGGTCCAGAACTCGGTGGCGCCAATCCACACTTCTCGGTGTTACCGATCAGGTGAATGGCTATCTAGAGAGTTGGTCCAGAAACTCGGTGAGACCGAAAGGCAAATCTCGGTGGTACCGAAGACTGAAGATGGCTAAACAGAAAGTTGGCAACCTAAACTCGGAGGCACCGATGCAGAATCGGTTGCACCGAAAAGCTAGGGTTTGGCTTATGTCTGTCTGAGTATGGGAATCGGTGGCACCGAGTGGAAAGTGTTGGGTGCACCGATTTTGGATATTTGGCTTTGACAGACTTTTGTGGGAGAGCTTGTGGGTGTTTTTGGTGACTATCACTTGTGCACGTATGAGCATTTTGTTCACCAACAGTACCTTACCCCCTTTTAATAGTATTGGCTTTCCTATGGACTCAAAGTGATTTCTCACAAAGTAAAATGTAGAGTCCTCTTGCTTGAAGCTTTGCCAATCCATTTCCTTTCATCTTGGGGTATTTCCACAATCTCCACAATCCTTTTGCCAGCCCTCTCTGTGGACTTTATCTGAAATACACTAGGTAAAAGTATTAGTCCAAGAGACAATGTATGTTGTCATGAATTATCAAAACCACCAAGGGAGCATGTTGTGCTTTCAGGACCCGACAGCCGAAGCATACAGAATCCCATCCATGCGTCTTCGCTCATTAGGAGTCGAGGGACTCTGAGTCTTGCTAAGACTAATGCCATGTGACATGGGCAAGAACCCTTTCTTGGCATCTTGCATGTTGAACCGCTTCAACACCTTGTCTATATATGTACTTTGGCTTAATCCGATAAGCCTTCTCGATCTATCTCGGTAGATCTTGATTCCCAGAATATAAGCTGCTTCTCCCAAGTCTTTCATCGAAAAACTATTTTTCAATGAGTCCTTGACATATTCAAGCATTTGAACATCATTTCCAATCAACAATATGTCATCCACATACAGGATCTGAAATGCAACCGAGCTCCCACTGACCTTCTTGAATACACAATGATCATAGTCATTCTTGATGAAGCCAAACACTTTGACCGCTTCATTAAAACGGATGTTCCAATTCCGAGATGCTTCGTCAAGGAAATAAATGGAAATAAATGGATCTCTAAAGCTTGCATACCATGCGAGCATTCTTTGGATCAACAAAACCCTCGGGCTATGTCATATACACGTCCTTAGTTAAATTTCCATTAAGGAAAGTGGTTTTGACATCCATCTGTGGTATCTCATAGTCAAAATATGCAGATATAGCAACAATGATCTGAATTGATTTAGGCATCGCTACCGGTGAATAAGTCTCACCGTAGTCAACTCCTTGAACTTGTCGATAACCTTTAGCGACAAGTCGAGCCTTATGGATTGTATCATTTCCATCCATATCAGTTTTCTTCCTAAAGATCCATTTGCACTCAATGGCTCGAACGCCATCAGGCAGATCAACCAAGTTCCAAACTTGATTGTCATCCATGGACTTTAATTCAGATCTCATAGCCTCAAGCCAGGGATCACCATTGCTTCCGCATACATGGTTGGTTCGTTGTTCTCCAAGAACAACACAATGCAGTCGTGCATATTGCACAACCTTTCCGACCTACGTGGAACTGGTGCCGATTCCACTATCGGTTCCCTGACTAACTCCGGCGTGATTGAATCACCTGTCGGAACATCCCCATGTGGCTCTCGAATTTCTTCGAGTCGGACCGACCTCCCACTAGCCTTCCGATTGAGAAACTCTTTCTCAAGGAAAATTCCATGTCAAGCAACAAACACTTTGCCCTCTTAACGGTTGTAGAAGTAATATCCCAAGGTTTCCTTCGGATATCCCATGAATATGCACTTGTCCGACTTGGGTGTGAGCTTTTCCGACTGGAGTCGCTTGACATATGCTTCACAACCCCAAATGTTTATAAAAGACAAGCTATGACTCTTTGCAGTCCATATCTCACATGGTGTCTTATCTACGGACTTTGATGGTACCCTGTTTAGTGTGAAAGCTGCGGTTTCTAGAGCGTATCCCCAAAATGGCAAGGTTAAATCCGACTGACTCATCATCGATCGGACCATCTCTAACAGAGTCCGATTCCTTCGTTCCGACACACCATTTCTCTATGGCGTAATTGGATGAGTGAGTTGTGGAACTATACCACGGTTCTTCAGATGATCATCAAACTCCTGGCTCATATACTCACCGCCATGATCAGATCGTAGAAGCTTGATTGTCTTGCTGAGTTGATTTTCCTCTTCATTCTGAAACTCCTTGAACTTTGCAAAAGTTTCTGACTTGTGCCTCATCAAGTAGACATATCCATATCTACTAAAGTCGTCGGTAAAAGTCACGAAGTATTGGAAACCACCTCTAGCCGTTGTGCTCATTGGTCCACATACATCACTATGTATAAGTTCCAATAGCTCAGACGCCTTCTCACAACTCTTTGCAAAAGGAGTCTTAGTCATCTTGCTGAGTAGGCAGGACTCGCATGTGTCAAATGATTCAAAATCAAATGAAGTCAGAATTCCATCATCATGGAGCTTCTTCATGCGCTTTTTACTAATGTGTCCTAGTCGACAATGCCAGATGTAAGTTGGATTTATCTTGTTAGGCTTATGCCTCTTGACATTTATGTTATAGACCGATTCACCTTCAAGATCTAATATAAATAACCCGTTCATAACAGGCGCAAAGCCATAAAACATTTTATTCAAGTAAATAGAACAACCATTGTCCTTAATACTGAATTCCTAACCTTGTCTCATCAAACATGAGGCCGAAATAATGTTTTGACTTAATGCAGGAACATAATAACAATTATCAAGTTCCATTACAAATCCTGAAGGTAAATTAAGTTGCATGGTGCCGACGGCTGATACGTCTCCAACGTATCTATAATTTTTTCTTGTTCCATGCTGTTAAATTATCATTCTTGGATGTTTTACAATCATTTTATACTAACTTTATATCATTTTTTGGAACTAACCTATTGACATAGTGCCAAAGTGCCAGTTGTTATTTTTGCTTGTTTTTTTACTTCGCAGAATATCAGTACCAAATGGACTCCAATCGCGACGAAACTTTTTGGAGATTTTTTTGGACCGGAAGACACCCAGTGGGCCAAAGAAGTGCCAGAGAGGTGGGATGTGGAGAGCACAACACACCAGGGCGCGCCAGGGGGACCCCAGCGCGCCCTAATGGGTTGTGCCCTCCACGGGGCCCCTCTCCACCGGCTCTGATGCCTATAAATACCCAAATATTCAGAAAACCCTAGGGCAGTTGACGAAAAACACATCTAGTCGCCACAAGTTCCAGAACCTCGAGATCCAATCTAGCACCATCACGGAGGGGTTCATCTTCTTCATAGGTGCCTCTCCGATGATGCGTGAGTAGTCCACCATAGACCTACGGGTCCGTAGGCAGTAGCTAGATGGCTTCCTCTCTCTCTTTTGATTCTCAATACAATGGTCTCTTGGAGATCTATTTGATGTAAAATTTTGTGGTGTGTTTGTTGGGATCCGATGAATTTTGAGTTCATGATCAGTCTCTATCCATGAATATTGTATGAGTATTCTTTGATCTCTATGCATGATTACTTATAGCCTCGTATTTTTTCTTCGAATCATTGGTTTAGTTAGGCCGACTAGATCGATTTTTCTTGCCATGGGAAGAGGTGCTTTGTGATGGGTTCGATCTTGCGGTGTCCTTTCCCAGTGATAGAAGGGGCAGCAAGGCACGCATGTATCGTTGCCATTAAGGATAACAAGATAGGGTCTATTCCTACATGAATAGATCTTGTCTACATCATTTCATCGTTCTTATTGCATTACTCTGTTTTTCCATAAAATTAATACACTAGATGCATGCTGGAGAGCGGTCGATGTGTGGAGTAATAGTGGTAGATGTAGGCAGGAGCCGGTCTACTTATCTTGGACGTGATGCCTATATAATGATCATCGCCTTGGATATCGTCATGATTATTTGATCTTCTATCAATTGCCCAACAGTAATTTGTTCACCCACCGTGTGCTATACTCATGAGAGAAGCCACTAGTCAAACCTACGGCCCCCATGGCAGACGGCAAAGGCACAACCACGGATGGCAAAGACCTTTGCTGTCTGCCAGCGGACGGCAACATTTTGGGCCAAATAAAGTCCGGCAAAGAGGTCTTTTGTCGTCTGCATTGGCACAGCGGACGGCAAAGATTTTTGGCCGTCAGCCTACAGACGGCAACGAGCCTGGACGGCGTAGTACTGCCGTTAGCACCGTTAGGTTGCTAACGGCCCCACCAAAGTCTTTGTCGTCTGCCCCGGACGGCCCCACCAAAGTCTTTGCCGTCTGCCCCCGCACTACGCTTTGCCGTCTGCCCCCGCTATGCCGACGGCCACCGTCGGCAAAGAAGCCAGCCCTTTGCCGTCCGCCCCCGCCCAATGCTTTGCCGTCCGCCCCCGCCCAATGCTTTGCCGTCCGCCCCCGCTATGCCGACGGCCACCGTCGGCAAAGAGGCCAAATGGCCCAGGCCTGGCGTTCCCAGGTTTAACAGGTGGCTGCCACATGTCCCCTATGCCGACGGCGTCCGTCGGCATAGTGGTCTTTGCCGTCCGGGGCAGACGGCAAAGCGGCTGTATTGCCTCTTTTTTGCTTGTTTTTTATATATTCAACAATTTTCACAGGCAAATATATGATATGTATATATATATTTCACAGAAACAATATCCCTGCCATATGGATATGATCAACCAACAATTATACCAAATTAAAAGTATCAAATGTCACATTGTTCACCATATTACATTAGTTTCATCCATACATACATAGGTAGAAAGTTTCACGTAAGTTCATCGATAAAAAATGAAAACAGAAATTAAACACTAGCACTACATCAAAGCAAGCTGCCATGAACTCAATCAAATCTGCAAAATTGGAAATAAGAAAGTTAGAATAAGAATACTAGAAGAAGTAGAAGAAGATCTAGAAGAAGAAGATGATGAAGAAGCATTTTTCTTCTCTCTATTTCTCCTCTTGTTTTTCTTCTTCTTATTGCTTATTTGTGTCATTTTATAGCTAACCTAGGTAATTATCACATTTTTGACCTAACTAAGCTTATTGTGTCATTTTGCAAGAAAATAAGCTAAGTCTATGGCATCTATGAGGTTACCAAGTCTATTATGCCATTTTTGAGTTAACTAAGCTTATTATGTCATTGTGGAGGAAACAATGCTAAGTATAGGTCATTTTATAGCTAACTTAGGTACAATATGTCATTTGGGAGGTAAGTAAGCTTAGTATGTCTTTTTAGAGGAAACAAAGCTAACATAGGTAAAATATGACATTTGTCTAAGTGCTAAGTTTGTCTTTGTGCTAAGTTTGTCTAAGTGCTAAGTTTGTCTTTGTTTGAGAAAATGAGCCAAGTAAGTGGCATATTACGGCTTACCGTCCTCGTCATCACGGAGGTGAAGCACCGGGGTTGCTCGGCCCGGTGTCAGCTAGAGCACTACTTGGCCCTGGAGAAGGATCGTGCGATGCGGCTCGGGAGTTATGATGCACCAAAGATCATTTGCATTAGCATGATGACGCTGAAACGTTAAGACTAGTAACTAATGAACATTGAAATGAAACTCACCGTTCCAGCCGTGGTAATGACTGGCATCGGCGGAGGGGTCTGGCCGGTCTTCTCGCACAAAGTCTGCACATTTCGTTTTGACAAGTCAATCATATTGGTTATTAATGAAAAGAACATGTATTGCATGATTTGGCTAATATGAAGAAGAAACTTACCACGATGAGCTCGTACATGGCCCGGTTAGACGCATCGTACCGTGCCCTCTCCTCCTCCAACAACCTAGCCATCCTCTCCTCCAAATCCCTCTTCTCCTCCGCCGCCTGCCGGGCCTGTTCCGCTAGAAGCGCCGGGGTTGCCTCTCTCTCTTTCTGCAGAGCAGCCTGCAACACAACTCCTCGTTAGCATTGTAATCATCTTTATTCGCACACACAATGTAATGGAGGAAAGCTATCTGAGTCCGTATTACTAACCTCGATGGCGAGCTGGACTGGCCGTGGACAAGGCGTTATCTCAGGACAGGAGCTCGTTTGGCGCGCCTTGATCTGCCGAAGAGTGCGCGAAGACCGTATAAGTCCATCTCCAATGGCTATATGGCCATGGGGCCTCCCGCCGCCAGCTATCATCACCAGCTCTGGATCAATAGGATGCTGGCTCGGGTTGAAGTCCTCCCCATTCACCGCCTTCCCCACATCTCTGTACCTCACGAGCTTGTTGTGGGAGGAGATGTTGGTGAAGTTGTCAGAATTATCGAGGTCAGACTCAGAGAATGCCTTGGCCTTCTTGTACGAGGCAGTATGGGCCATGGCATAGAGGTCGTACACCTGTGGCACCTCCGTCTTATTGTAATGCGCCTACAAGAGAGGAACAAAGTATTAATAAAGGGGTCAAGCTAGCATCAAAAAATGAATTGCAGGAATCATGAAGCAAACCACATACCCAGTTCCGTCCGAACTGAAATAAGTTGGCGCTGCCTTGATGGTGTGGCACACCTTCCATTTGGGCACGCCATTCCTTGGTATCGTCATGGACGGCTCGCCATTCGTCCGAGCACCACTCATTCACCAACGCCTCCCAACAACCCATCTTATCCGCATACCATCTCGGGGGCACCTAAGTTAGTAAAGAGAAATTTGAGAGCTACGCCTACGAATCAAAGCAAGGAAACTAAGTACAAGGCCTTAAGAATAGATAATTACCTTCATGTACTGCTCCTTGTCCAGAAACTTTCGGCGGGCCGACGACTTGTCCTTCTTAATACGCCGTGAGGCGTAGTAGTCTCGAACAGCCTGTACCCGAGCCTCGTGTCGTAAGTTTTGTAGTAGGCGCCTGCACTCGTAATTGATAAGCTTTGCCGTGGCCTCCTCGTATCCCTCCTCACACCTGTAGAAGGTATGCAATTAAACGAGACAACACTGATTTGTACAATAAATAGCTATATTATTTATTTTTAATTGTGTAAAGGAGAAATTACCCAGAACTTTCTGATCACCATGTCGGCCCTCGTGTGGCACAACACACCGTCGATCATCTCCTCCGGCGGGGCCGGGGCTGCCAAGTAGTGCTCCCATTTCAATCCTAACTCTGGAAGCTGACCCTCGCCGGGCAACGTGACAAACCCCGGGAAGTTATGCCGTAAAAGCACACCAAGGATGGAGTTGGGCCTGCGGACATCCTTGGCGTGAATCCAACCCCTGCAGTATGACAAAGCCAACGCATTAGATATGTGAAGAAACATGAAGGCAAAAGGTTTAAAAAGAGTAAATGCACTTACTTCAGCGACTCAGGCCTAATCGGCCACCTCTGCTCGCGGGTCGCCGGCACAGGCGGGAGCCGTGTACACCCACGCTGGTAGACGGTGGCCCCCTCAGCCACCTCGTCCCCGCTATCAAAAAGCTGATCCCCGCCACCATCACCATGGCCACTCAGCTCCGGCTGATGCAGATCCGGCCAGGTATCCCATCCGGTCGAAGCGTGTGGAGTCTCGTAGGATGAAGCGTCTGGCACAGGAGTCTCGCGGGACGAAGTGTCTGGCACAGGAGTCTCGCGGGTGGAAGGGTCTGAGACAGAAGGATCGTCGACCCGAGGCTCGTGGACAGGAGTCCTTGTAGCCTCCACCTCAGACGGGTCCACCATAGCAGTCCTGTGCTCGGGTGAATCAGCTGGGGGTGGCGGCGAGGAAGGCGTAGGAGCCTTCCTACCTCTCCCGCGGCCACCACGTGTACCTTTAGCAGCCTTCCTACCTCTCCCCCGACCTCCTATCCCGGTCGGCAAATTCTCCGACGAAGAAGCACCCTCGGGTGTCCCAATACTGTCGTACAGCGCTCTCCGGAGAGTTTGGGGTGGAATGGAAGTACCCCTCCCACCACGCTCTCGACCCGCGCCCACCATCTTTCAACACCTGCCATGACAAAGAGTAAAAGAAATTAGTACAACATAAAAAAATTGAATACCGACATGAATAATAATATGTATATAATAAAAATTGAATAATACCTGACATGAACTAATAATAATCTTCATCGTCTATATATGCTCCGGGATCAATAAATGCATCGTCATCATCACTATCATCAATAAATGCATCATCATCATCACTATCGGGAACAACATGTGGAAGGCCTCCTTTATGTAATTGGTCAAGCATTGAGAGGTCATTCGCAACAGTAACCTATTCTTCTTCCGTCTCTTCTTGTTCCGGCTCAGGGGTGAAGTCAGATTCACTGTCGCTGTCTACTTCAATGTTCTGGGGTGAAGTAGAGCGGTTCTTGAAACGTTTTTTGGAAAGACGTGTTTCTTGGAAGAATTCTCCTTCATATGTGTCTGGGTTAATGTGAGGTTCATAATCATCTTCATTGAGGGGAGGTGGTCTAAAACATGGTGGCACATCATAAATGACATCCCAACCATTCAGATTTGGATCAGTTTGGCAGGCCCACGGTAGATAAAAAACTTGGGTCGCCTGTTGAGCCGTAATATAGACATCGGGAACATCTAAATGGGTGTTTTGTTTGATTTCGACTAGCCCTATATGTTCGTGAGTCCTTCTAGTCTCCTTCAGCTGGAACCAATAACATTTGAAGACTACGACGTTTGGTGGGTTTTCACCAAAGAATATAAGTTCATAAATTGCTTCAACTCTTCCATAATACTCGACACCTCCTTCGCCGATAGCAGAATGTGGGGACCCCGACTCATAAGTCGTGATTATCGAATGTACGTGCACAGTGATCCCAGAGATCAATGCTCACTGAACACATAGAAACTGAATAACAAGAGTCTTACATCCATTACTTACCGTTTGTACTCAAAAATGGCCTTTATGACCAAGTCTTCATAAACTTGCAGCGGAAATCTTCAACGATAGTGTGAACCCATGTCATCTGCCTTAACCCTACAGGCATTCTGACTGGGAAGCGTCCTAGCTCGCATGTTCGTCACCAAGGTAATCTTCATCATAACCTGATCTTTCATGCCTGGCCAATAAAATAACCAGTGGCAAGCCAATGAGTACTTTGAATGTACTCGCAAGCAACAGTTTGCAAATATCCATATGAACAAGTTATAGATATCATCTTAAGCAGGGGGTTGAACAAGTTATAGACGCTTTGGAACAAGGTTCAACAGAGCATGATATAGCACTAAGTAGGTAATTTTGCAGAAAGCTAGTTTTGAGTGCAATGACATGATCAAATAACTTATGAAAGCATGCATCAACAGTTGACAGATATCCATATGAACAAGTTATAGATATCATCTTAAGCAGGGGGTTGAACATCTCATGTTCAGACATCATGTCAAGTCATCTGACTTATCTCAAGGACCATCTTTGTCACACACACACCAAGTTTAGTAAACATTTGGACGTAGCACAAGAGCGGTCATCCAACTGTCCTTGTCCATGGACACGACTATTCGAATAGTTTTACACTCTGCAGAGGTTGCACACTTTACCCACAAGACTCGGGGAACTTCCGTGTCATCCACGACTCGCGGTATATTACATACCCAAGGTAAGCACCCGAACATTACCTTTCCCCAAGCGATACTAAACAAAGAGTCCACTCGTTGGTGCCATCCCTCATGATATACATCACACGTATCATCCATGAGGGCACGCAACGGTGTGCCCGGTGCTTGTGAAGACAACGCATGATCGTCCATTCCGGTACGACCCCGTATCGAGAGTGACCACTTCACTCCCGCCACTAGTAATGCGGGCTCTATGCTAGTACCCACCAAGGTAATCAACAAAGCCCCATCCCATAAGGGGTATCGTGGTTGTACATGTAAGGTTGGAGTAACAGTCGCAACTTACACCAATCCGTTTTCAAAAACCACACACACACTCGCTTGCTCCGGTACACCACTTCTTTATCAAGTGGCCACCTAGCTCATCATCATCTCCCTCGGGCATTAGTGGCACCCGACGGGGTTTTCGAAAAGTCTTTGAAATCATTTTTGCTTCCATCATCATGCATATTCCCATCCCACTTGCGTAGCACTACTAGCAACCTAACTACTCCCACCCGCACAACCCTCATAAGAAGGTAGGGTCATGCACGATGCAAGTATCAACAAGAGAGTATCGGAGGCATCCCACCGAAGTGGTCACCACATCATCATGATTAATGCAACTAAATAAAGTGCTATATGCCATGCAATAAAAGGTTTCATAGTCATGGTCAAAGGGCTGCTTGCCTGGCTTAGCAACGTCTTCGAGGTCTTCACACGCTTCTCGTCCAACTACGAGCACTTCGTCTATTTCGTCAACTATCGCCGGAAACAACCGCAATAAGCAACACGACAAGCAGAAAAATAAAGTGCTCTATAAATAGGTGTTTTATTTTTCTTGGACACCTCTGGTCATAAGAAAAATAACCAAGGAGGTTTCATTGGATGTGGATGAAGGGGGATTTTTGAATGGTGGAAATGAATGATGCGATGATCCTGTAAGAAGCCTACAGGAAATGTTTTTATAAAAAGGAGTTGAGGCACCCATTAAATAGGGCATGATTTTAGAAACAAATAGAAAGTGGTCTCACTGGTTTTGGAGTTGGGATGATTTTCTTATGAATTTCCTAAGAGAAAATAAAAGGGAAAAGGGAGCATTTATTTGGTCAAGCAGAATAGGGGCATGCAAAAAATGTTAACCATGCCTAGATAAATAGGGTATGATTTTATAGACACCTAGGAACTTGAATCACTCCATTTGGAGTTGATTTGAATCCCTTAGGGATTTTACAATGGGGCTCTCAATAGCTCAAATTTGAATTTGAATATGAGCAGGGCAGAAACTTGTGGTGGAAAAAATATGAGAGTTGCAGCATTGGATAGGTGGCATTTACAGGAGTATGTAGAATTTTGAATCATCAAATTTGGAGTTAAATAGAATATTCTATGAATATTTTGCCTTTCTGGAAAAAGGAGAAGGGCAAAGAATTACCAGAGGTCTATACTGCGCAACGAGCGCAGGATAGCAATTGGGCCGGCCCAGTGGCCTGGCCTGGCGGGAGAGCTGCCACGCCGAAAGCGTATTCCCATGGGTGCGTTTTCCTGTGGTGAAGGCGGTTTCAAAATAAACCCGCCTCCACTTAGTCTGACCGTGGGGCCGCCCGACTGCCACTCTGGCTGACGGATGGGTCCGGGAGGATACGGGGCCTGCTGGCAGGTCCGTCCTCCTCCTCCCGCCTCAGCCGGTCGGGAGCGGACAGAGGAGCGCCGGCGTCGCCCGTGCCGGCGGCCCAGGCTGCCTCCGACGAGGCTCGGACCACCGGGGAGCTCAGGGAAGGCAGGCGATCAGCAGGAGCCGTGCCGTGCTCACTGGGGAGGACCACATTGAGGAGGGCACCGACCGGGGCGGACGTAGCCGAGGACGTCGATGGGCAGGGCGCAGCAGCCATCCGGAGGAAGGAAGGGGTTGTAGGAAGGCTTGCGGGGGCTACGGCAGTTCAATGGGAGAGCTTAGAGATGGAGAAGGGCCTGAGGTGGTGCGAATTTAAGGGGAGGCCGAGGCGGCAATGCCAGCCATGGGGAGAGGAGGTGGGCACGGGAGGACGATCTGGGTGGTCCAGGGGCTTCAAGATAGAATGGGCGAAGGGAGCTGTGAAGGGCGCTCGGGGGAGGCTTTTATAGGGAGGGCGGCGGCGCACCGTGAGCTCGTGCGCCGGCTCGGCCACTGCCTTTGCTGGAGGGCACGAGGGGCCGCGGGGGTGTGTCCAGGGCGTTGGTGGAACTTGTCCACGACGCAGGGGAGTGAGAGAGAGAGCGGGCGTGCGCCAGGCCCTCGCGCGTGTGAGGCCGGCCACTGGCCGAGCGGAGCGGCACCGGGCATGCACGACAGAGGAGAGAGGAGGGCAAGGGAGGAGGGGGCCGACACGCTGCCGTGTCATGGACGTCGAGGCTGCCTCGGGGGACACCACCACGAGGCCCAAGGCTGTCGGGAGGAGGGATTGGGCGCCGCTACAGTGCACTGGTGCACTGTAGCGTGCTCCAGAGCAGCCATATGGCATGCCATGGCATTCCATTGGTGTCTTGGACGCGGCCACCAGTGTCCAGAAGGTCTAGGAGGGAGTATACATGGTAGATAGAGCATTGGATGCTCTGGGGTCCCTTAGGAGAGAAGGAAAGTTGAGAGAGAGAGAGAAAACTTCTGTCCAGAGGGGTAATTGGGAAATTTACCATTACAACATTTGAGCTATGGCCATGAGATTTTTACTGGAGGTAGAAGGGGTTAAGTAGGGACTGTGGTAAAAATTTGAAGTGAAGGAGAATAGCAGAAGGGGGTCAAACAAGGCTTTTTACAACATAAGCAAAAGTGTTTGATGATGGTTTGGCTAAGCAAATGGGGTTTTCTTGCCATGAGATTTAACAGGATGAAAATATAGGTACAAATAGAGAGGATCACCAAGTTTGAGCTTGATTGAAGAAAGTTCACAATGTAACTTTGTGAAACCCTAGAAATCAACAGAATCAGATTTCTGTAGATCTAGGCATGCATATCACTTCCCACAAATCCACAACTTGGTGTGGTATCATTATTTGGGGTTTAGCACATGCCCACAAAGTTTGGGGTCAAGGGAATAAACTTCACAATGTAAAGTTGTTCAAATTTGGCTCTGGACAGGAATGGTTTTGGAATATTTTGGTGAAGCAAATCAATTGGGATTGAGATGAAACTTGGCAAGATCATCCATATGACATGAGTGACTTGCTGGAATTTTCTTGGAATTTATTGAGAATATTTCTTATGGAAATATTTCAAAAGCTTGATTTGGACAGAAAGGGTTTTGAGGGGTTTTGCCCATGATTTTGAACATGACCATGTGTTGAAACTCATATATATGGAAAATATATGCCCACTGAGTTTCCCTAAATTTTCTCAAATATTTTGAAAGCATTTAAATAATTTTTCCCTATGAAAAACCTTTTCTGACCTTAAGAAAAAGCCTTTAAATAAAATAGCAAAATAATATTTAAAATTAATATTTTGTGGTTTTGGGGAGTTATATATATAGTAGGTTCCAAATAAATCCTTTGGGGCAAAACAATCCACCCAATTTGAGGACTTGTAGTACAAACCTCAATTCAGGGGTTTTTGAAAACCTAAATTGAATAAATGATTTTTGGCCAAAATAATATTTGATAAAAATAGTTTTGGGTACCATTCACATGGCATGATCATTGGGCAAGAAGTTTGGATCAAGGAAGATGAATATGGAGAGTAGGAGGGAGTTTTATGAATATAGAGCACCAGCAAGCAATCAAACAAGCAAGCAAATAGCACACAAGTCAAGCATTCATATGCACTCAAAAAGTTTTAATTGGCCCTAATTTTTGAGTCATGTTAACTTAGTCATGAGGCAATACACAGGGTGTGACAGACCTACCCCCCTTACAAGAATCTCATCCCCGAGATTCCTAGGCTAGGCGTGGGAAAGATGCGGAAATTCAAAGGTGAGGTAGTCTTCACGTTCCATGTTGCTTCCGCTCCGGCATGGTTGTCCTTCTGGGTCTTGAAGTGCCTGATGCCATGTCTTCGAGTGCATCGTTGACTTGGTCTAAGGGTGAACGGGGTTCTTGCAATATGTTAGGCTTGTGTGTGTATTCCAAAGTCAGAATACATGGCCAAGTAGTGTGTCTGTGTGCTGGTACCGGGTTTACGCGCGCTGGTTTGTGACATCTGGATGTCTCGGATTAGAATAGGAGGGTCGAGTCTTGGTGTAGCTTCTTGTCGACGAGGAAGTCCCTGTCTTCCTTAAAGCAGGAGGTCTTCAGTCGTAGGTGGTCTTCATCCTTGAGGGTGCTGAAGTGCGTCATCGTAGGTTCGCATCGAGAACTTCTGCTTGAATAAGTTGCCCAGGTATGTTCTTCATCCATCTTCGACTAGTTGTCTTTGTCGTTACACACGCGCGTTTCTGACGGGTCTCCGAGTGTTTGGTCTACTGGTCTCTCCGTAGCCATTGTGGGAAGGTCTGGGCTGAGCCTCGTCCCTAAGACTAAGCTTAGAGACGCAAAACTGTTCCTACCTTCTAGGAAAGTTTTTAAGGGGTCCTGGATGAGCTGGCTAGCCGAAAGTATGGACCAGCCATCCAATCCCCAGGGTCTGAGGCTTGGCAAGCGGGGTGAACTACCTTTGACAGGTGTTTCATCATGATCCCGCCAGGGTTTATGCCCTAGATTGGACCAAAAAGGGGCTAATAATGAAGTCATGACAGTCGTCCTACTTCATTCCAGGCATCTGAAGGGAGTAGGGACGTCATGCTCATCGTACACCATCAAAGTGGGGGAGTGAGAGGTGTTATCTACTTCTTGGTTCCTTCCTAGTCAGGAACTGATAGGTGGTTATTAAGACAAGGGGATCTATAATCCTCTTGATGTGCAAGGGCTTCGTCGTGCTTGGACGTCAGTGCTTCTTGGTATAGTCTGGTTGATGTAGCCGGCAGAGGGGTGGTGGTTGACTTCTTTTCCTTCTTCTTCGTCGTTGTCGTGGCTTCGCAATCGTAGTGGTTCTTCACCTTGCTTGGGCAAGAAAGTCTTCTTCTGTAGGGAGGGTGCTTTGCGGAGTCCAACTCCTTCAAGGTGAGACCTTATACTCGAGAGGCATGGCAATGGGTGTTCCTAGGGCTGGTCCAAACAGGACCATGGTGTCCCTTCCTCTCATTGGTTAAATAAGTATGTCATCCCGGAGGGTAACTACCTATTCCCCCAAGTATCACATAAACACATTGCTCATGGAATATGTGAGAGGAGCGGGCATTTGCTCCGGATGGTCGATAGTATCAAGGGTTTGTGGTCCAACCTAATACAGGTCTCCGTGTCCACCTTTCCTATGAACAGGTTTGGTGGTGGTTGAGGTGGAGTATCGACCATGGTCTAAGGACTTATAGTCCAAGGCCTATGGTCATAATCTGACCGTGTTACGGCCCGGTGAAGCTTAGGGGGTTTCAAGGAGCTTAGGATGTGAGTGAACGTCTATCATCTTATCCTTGAGCACAGTTCTTAGATGCCAATAGTCCTGCCTATTACTCCAGACAAAACCATCCTATATCACCGAGGGTATCATCTCATATAGGTCAACTCCAATGTTACACATGCTACACCTATCTCCGTAGCTTAAGAGAAGGACGACCCATTCCCTCATGCACACTCTACAACCATTCATCTATATCCCTATGTAAAAATCCTCAGGATAGCATACAAGCCGCTAAGCTTGAACATGACACTATAATCCAAGTGCCCTACTAACCTATCCAAGGGCTAAGGTATGGCATCACCATGCTAAGGAAACACGTAATAAACCAATCCAAGATCTTGTTTCCTTCCTACGAATCCAATTAATCGATCCACGAATACCATCCACTAATACATGACCTATTATTGCTACAAGTCCAATACCGGTGATTGCATCCAGGTATCCTAGATCTCCTAAAATCCCCAAATTCCAGAAAGAACTACCTTATCACAGTATAACCATCAATTCCCATCATGAGGATCTAGTGAACTCCGATGTTAGGTGCATATGGATCCTTGAATCGATTCTAACAACAATCCAATATTCCTGGTTTGTCTTCCACCGAGAAACATGGTATCAAGATCAAGATCACCGGACTAAATCCAAATTACTCCGAACCATGTGGTTTGATTGATCTTGAGCACCTATTAGAATCACCTATTTAAATCCAAGGCTTACATCTAGTAAGAATTACCTACTAGTTACTCCAGTCACTATCATATCACCATCAATCCAATATCAACATTACTTGCCAAAGTCAAGTCATTAATCCACCAAGAATTTCAGCTTGTAATCATATTTGTCCTACTAAATCCAAGTTACTCAAGGGAGATGTAAGTTATGTTACTCTATCAATCTTGATCCACCAAGTTCGTCTACCAACATTGAGCCTCATAATACACCAAAGTGTCTCAACTACTTCCTCAAGACATTTATTATGGCTAAATCAAATCATTGTCCACAAATTGTATACCCTTAGAATGATCCTTCCTATGGCATCAAAGTTCTAGTGCTAGCGTAAGAATGAAGGATGATTGTTCACTATGATCACTAGCTCCATAATGAACCCAGCGCTAAGCAGGGGTTATTGAAGCTCAAAAAGTGCTCTGGCAAATCCGTGTATTAAACACGTGATCAGAGGCTTGTGTTGGGGAAGCTTTGTGAGGTCTAGGTTGGGCTGGGGAGGGGTTTCCAATCTCGAGGAAAAAGCATAACTCTACGGGGTTGCGTCTGGTTGAGTACGTTGTAGTCGAAGTCTTCGGTGTCAGTTGTTTGTCGAGGTGGATCCTTGGTGTATCTGGCCTTGCTGGTCTTCAGTTGACGAGAGGGGGAAGAGGGAAAGTAGCATAGAAGAGCGTGCCTAAGGGGGTGTCATAGCGCAAGTGCAATCAAACGAGTGCCGAAAAGGCCAAACACACTTATTAAGATAAGGTGGGTGATTTAGTCGCGTACTTGTTGCCTGGGGCAAAAGTGCATCCTACACCAAAGCACAAACAAGCAAAAACAAGCAACACACAATCATGGTGCCATCAGAACCATCATACGGACTCGACTTCGTATGGGGGATACACGACCTATCCTACCCTAGGGGTTCTCGGACTCGGTAGTCGGGCTTGCTTCGTGTCTTGGAGAGGAGTCTGCTCGATCTTCTGAGTCTTCTTCAAGTGTTGCTAAGTCTCTTGTTGTTGTTTGTTGAAACGATCCGGGTTGTTCCTGAAGAGTCCTTGACAACTTCGCATCTGGTGAGTTGATGACGAAGGTGGTTCCCCATGACGGTCGTTGACGGGTCTTCTGTTGTCTTCGTAATCGTGACAATGCCTTCTTCCCTTCTGAAACGTCGAGGGTTCCAGGTAGGAAATCTTTTATGCAATGACATTAACAAGGCATGGTAGAGTTGTACCCTGCTGGTCACGTTGATGATATCATCGGCACCAAGAGCGGGGGATGATGAGAACCATTTTCCTGCTCACTATAGTGAGGCAGACCAAATGGTGAGGTTCTCATCCACCGGTGGTTACCGACACAACAACGGTAATGGCAGGATTGCTCTATTAGCGTTGCATATAATGACATTGCATGTCTTGTGCCCTGGTCGTCGTAGGCCAAGGTTGTACCATCCTGGGGCAGTGTCGACGGTGTCACCATCTTCTGAGTCTTGATATTCTCATCCTTCGAGAGGGTATCTTCCATTGGTATCGTCTTGTCGTGCTGTCGTCAAACTTGTGTGAATGTCTAGAAAGGTGGCTTCCTTCAAGGTTACCCACGAGGATTTCAAGGAATCCAGTGGTCAGGGGCACAAAGGTACTAACGAACATTTGTAGGGCTTTGAAAAGTAGATGAGGAGAGCCAAGAGAAAAGTGGTGGAAGTGCTAAGGCAAAAACCTTTGCTTCCTTTGAAATTTCAGGAGAGGTGAGAATTATAGTGGTTTTGTAAGTAATTTTGAAGGGTCTGGAAAAATAGTTTTGCCCTAACTAACGTCCATGCTAACTAAGGGCTTCCTACAGTCAGGATGGCTCTGATACCAGCTCTGTGGGGACCCCGACTCATAAGTCGTGATCCCCGAATGTACGTGCACAGTGATCCCAGAGATCAATGCTCACTGAACACACAGAAACTGAATAACAAGAGTCTTACATCCATTACTTACCGTTTGTACGCAAAAATGGCCTTTATGACCAAGTCTTCATAAACTTGCAGCGGAAATCTTCAACGATAGCGTGAACCCATGTCATCTGCCTTAACCCTACAGGCATTCTGACTGGGAAGCGTCCTAGCTCGCATGTTCGTCACCAAGGTAATCTTCATCATAACTTGATCTTTCATGCCTGGCCAATAAAATAACCAGTGGCAAGCCAATGAGTACTTTGAATGTACTCGCAAGCAACCCATGTTTCGAACAAGGTTCAACAGAGCATGATAGAGCACTAAGTAGGTAATTTTGCAGAAAGCTAATTTTGAGTGTAATGACATGATCAAATAACTTATGAAAGCATGCATCAACAGTTGGCAAATATCCATATGAATAAGTTATAGATATCATCTTAAGCAGGGGGTTGAACATCTCATGTTCAGACATCATGTCAAGTCATTTGACTTATCTCAAGGACCATCTTTGTCACACACACACCAAGTTTAGTAAACATTTGGACGTAGCACAAGAGCGGTCATCCAACTGTTCTTGACTGTGGACACGGCTATTCAAACAGTTTTACACTCTGCAGAGGTTGCACACTTTACCCACAAGACTCGGGGAACTTCCGTGTCATCCACGACTCGCGGTATATTACATACCCGAGGTAAGCACCCGAACATTGCCTTTCCCCTAGCGATACAAAAGAAAGAGTCCACTCGTTGGTGCCATCCCTCATGATATACACCACACGTATCATCCATGAGGGCACGCAACGGTGTGCCCGGTGCCTGTGAAGACAGCGCATGATCGTCCATTCCGGTACGACCCCGTATCGAGAGTGACCACTTCACTCCCGCCACTAGTAATGCAGGCTCTATGCTAGTACCCACCAAGGTAATCAACAAAGCCCCGTCCCATAAGGGGTATCGTGGTTGTACATGTAAGGTTGGAGTAACGGTCGCAACTTACACCAATCCGTTTTCGAAAACCACACACACACTCACTTGCTCGGGTACACCGTACCACTTCTTTATCAAGTGGCCACCTAGCTCATCATCATCTCCCTCGGGCATTAGTGGCACCCGACGGGGTTTTCGAAAAGTCTTTGAAATCATTTTTGCTTCCATCATCATGCATATTCCCATCCCACTTGCGTAGCACTACTAGCAACCTAACTACTCCCACCCGCACAACCCTCATAAGAAGGTAGGGTCATGCACGATGCAAGTATCAACAAGAGAGTATCGGAGGCATGCCACCGAAGTGGTCACCATATCATCATGATCAATGCAACGAAATAAAGTGCTACATGCCATGCAATAAAAGGTTTCATAGTCATGGTCAAAGGGCTGCTTGCCTGGCTTAGCAACGTCTTCGAGGTCTTCACACGCTTCTCGTCCAACTCCGAGCACTTCGTCTATTTCGTCAACTATCGCCGAAAACAACCGCAATAAGCAACACGACAAGCAGAAAAATAAAGTGCTCTATAAATAGGTGTTTTATTTTTCTTGGACACCTCTGGTCATAAGAAAAATAACCAAGGAGGTTTCATTGGATGTGGATGAAGGGGGATTTTTGAATGGTGGAAATGAATGATGCGATGATCCTGTAAGAAGCCTACAGGAAATGTTTTTATAAAAAGGAGTTGAGGCAGCCAATAAATAGGGCATGATTTTAGAAACAAATAGAAAGTGGTCTCACTGGTTTTGGAGTTGGGATGATTTTCTTATGAATTTCCTAAGAGGAAATAAATGGGAAAAGGGAGCATTTATTAGGTCAAGCAGAATAGGGGCATGGGAAAAATGTTAACCATGCCTAGATAAATAGGGTATGATTTTATAGACACCTAGGAACTTGAATCATTCCATTTGGAGTTGATTTGAATCCCTTAGGGATTTTACAATGGGGCTCTCAATAGCTCAAATTTGAATTTGAATATGATCAGGGCAGAAACTTCTGGTGGGAAAAATATGAGAGTTGCAGCATTGGATAGGTGGCATTTACAGGAGTATGTAGAATTTTGAATCATCAAATTTGGAGTTAAATAGAATATTCTATGAATATTTTGCCTTTCTGGAAAAAGGAGAAGGGAAAAGAATTACCAGAGGTCTATACTGCGCAACCAACGCAGGATAGCAATTGGGCCGGCCCAGTGGCCTGGCCTGGCGGGAGAGCTGCCATGCCGAAATAGTATTCCCGTGGGTGCGTTTTCCTATGGCGAAGGCGGTTTCAAAAGAAACCCGCCTCCACTTAGTCTGATCGCGGGGCCGCCCGACTGCCACTCTGGCTGACGGATGGGTCCGGGAGGATACGGGCCCGCTGGCAGGTCCGTCCTCCTCCTCCCGCCTCAGCCGGTCGGGAGCGGACAGGGGAGCGCCGGCGTCGCCCGTGCCGGCGGCCCAGGCTGCCTCCGGCGAGGCTCGGACCACCGGGGAGCTTAGGGAAGGCAGGCGATCCTCAGGAGCCGTGCCGTGCTCGCCGGGGAGGACCACGTCGAGGAGGGCACCGACCGGATCGGACGTAGATGAGGACATCAATGGGCAGGGCGCAGCAGTCATCCGGAGGAAGGAAGGGGCTGCGGGAAGGCTTGCGGGGGCTACGGCAGTTGAATGGGAGAGCTTAGAGATGGAGAAGGGCCTCAGGTGGCGCGAATTTAAGGGGAGGCCGAGGCGGTAATGCCAGCCATGGGGAGAGGAGGTGGGCACGGGAGGACGATCTGGGTGGTCCAGGGGCTCCAAGGGAGATAGAAGGGGCGAAGGGAGCTGCGAGGGGCGCTCGGGGAGGTTTTATAGTGAGGGCGGCGGCGCACCATGAGCTCGTGTGCCGGCTCGGCCACTGCCGTTGCTGGAGGGCACAGGGGGCCGCGGGGGTGTGTCCAGGGCGTTGGTGGAACTTGTCCATGACGCAGGGGAGTGAGAGAGAGAGCGGGTGTGCGCCAGGCCCTCGCGTGTGTGAGGCCGGCCACTGGCCGAGCGGAGCGGTGCCGGGCACGCGCGACAGAGGAGAGAGGAGGGTAAGGGAGGAGGGGCCTGACACGCTGCCGTGTCGTGGACGTCGAGGCTGCCTCGGGGGACACCACCACGAGGCCCAAGGCTGTCGGGAGGAGGGATTGGGCGCCGCTACAGTGTGTTGGTGCACTGTAGCGTGCTCCAGAGCAGCCATATGGCATGCCATGGCATGCCATTGGTGTCTTGGACGCGGCCACCAATGTCCAGAAGGTCTAGGAGGGAGTATACATGGTAGATAGAGCATTGGATGCTCTGGGGTCCCTTAGGAGAGAAGGAAAGTTGAGAGAGAGAGAGAAAACTTCTGTCCAGAGGGGTAATTGGGAAATTTACCATGTCAACATTTGAGCTATGGCCATGAGATTTTTACTAGAGGTAGAAGGGGTCAAGTAGGGACTGTGGTAAAAAATTGAAGTGAAGGAGAATAGCAGAAGGGGGTCAAACAAGGCTTTTTACAGCATAAGCAAAAGTGTTTGATGATGGTTTGGCTACGCAAATGGGGTTTTCTTGCCATGAGATTTAACAGGACGAAAATATAGGTACAAATAGAGAGGATCACCAAGTTTGAGATTGATTGAAGAAAGTTCACAATGTAACTTTGTGAAACCCTAGAAATCAATAGAATCAGATTTCTGTAGATCTAGGCATGCATATCACTTCCCACAAATCCACCACTTGGTGTGGTATCATTATTTGGGGTTTAGCACATGCCCACAAAGTTTGGGGTCAAGGGAATAAACTTCACAATGTAAAGTTGTTCAAATTTGGCTCTGGACAGGAATGGTTTTGGAATATTTTGGTGAAGCAAATCAATTGGGATTGAGATGAAACTTAGCAAGATCATCACATATGAAATGAGTGACTTGCTGGAATTTTCTTGGAATTTATTGAGAATATTTCTTATAGAAATATTTCAAAAGCTTGATTTGGACAGAAAGGGTTTTGAGGGGTTTTGCCCATGATTTTGAACATGACCATGTGTTGAAACTCATATATATGGAAAATATATGTCCACTGAGTTTCTCTAAATTTTCTCAAATATTTCTAAAGCATTTAAATAATTTTTCCCTATGAAAGACCATTTATGGCCTTATGAAAAAGCCTTTAAATAAAATAGCAAAATAATGTTAAAAATTAATATTTAGTGGTTTTGGGAAGTCTTTTGTATAGTAGGTTTCAAATAAGGTCTTTGTGGAAAAAGGATCCACCCAATTTGAGGACTTGTAGTACAAACCTCAATTCAGGGGTTTGTGAAAACCTAAATTGAATAAATGCTTTTTGTCCAAAATAATATTTGATAAAAATAGTTTTGGGTACCATTCACATGGCATGATCATTGGGCAAGAAGTTTGGATCAAGGAAGATGAATATGGAGAGTAGGAGGGAGTTTTATGAATATAGAGCACCAGCAAGCAATCAAACAAGCAAGCAAATAGCACACAAGTCAAGCATTCATATGCACTCAAAAAAATTAATTGGCCCTAATTTTTGAGTCATGTTAACTTAGTCATGAGGCAATTCACAGGGTGTGACACAGAGACATAACAATTTGTAGACTTTCGGTCGGCCATAGATAGCTCTTTGCCAAAAGTACGAAAGCGTACCCGTTGATGTCATATTTGTCAAATGAACGGACCTTATAGTCAAAACCATTAGCGACTTGTCTTAATTCGGAGTCCATAGACGCTGAATTAGCCTACAAGTTTAATACGAAAGGATTGTTGCATTTGCCGCAAACTAGACGAAAAAATGAAATGGTCTAATGGAAATTACCGTTTGTTTGAACCAAGAGATGAAACCGGGATAGCCGCCTCCATGCTTTGCCAGAAGCTCATACTCTTCAATGGAATCCTTTTGGATCACCGCTCCATCCAAGAATTTGGCGACGTATCGACTGTATCACATATCCGGGAATAAGAGCATTTCAAAGGAATTAGAAGTTGCGAAACAATGTACCGAGAGCTTACTCGATGTACGGCCGCACTTCTGTTAGGTTGTTGAAGATATACAACGAAATGGTACGCCATTCTTCAACATCCAACGCTATTGCTTTCAAAGCACCGGCTGGTGCGATCTTCCCTTTGAATAGGCTGAAGTTGGATCGACCTTTTTCACGGTCGCCATCATTGTACCAAGGCTTCGGATTATGCAAATGACGATTCTTGGCTTCGTAGTGTGCTGTCATGAAGTTTGCCACCTTCTCAGAAATGAATGCCTCGGCCATCGATGCTTCAATTCTACGTTTATTTTTACATTTTGCTCGAAGCGTCTTCTTTATCCTCTCAGTTGCGAAGCAACAACGATTTTGCACGGGCCCCCCAATCTTGGCTCGGTCTGGAGATGCAAAATCAAATGCTGCATTGGATTAAAGAAGCCTGATGGAAAGATCTTTTCAAACTTGCAGATCAACTCCGGCGCCAGCTCTTCCAGTTCATCTACCACGTCAGGCGATAGTTCTTTCGCACAAAGAGCACGGAAGAAATAGCTCAGCTCTGCCAGTACTAGCCATTCATCCTTAGGGATAAATCCACGCAACATCACCGGCATTACCCGCTCAAGCCATATGTGCCAATCATGACTCTTGAGACCAAATATTTTCAATTTTGTCAAGACTCTCTCCCCTCTTTAGATTCGCTGCATACCCATCGGGGAACATCAACTGTATTTCCACCCACAAGATCATTTCCCTCATAGCTGGCCTTCCACGATTGAACCATGCCTTTGGCTTCCTCCAGTTCTTCTTTCCTTTCGGTTGTCGCATGTTTTGTAACGGTCTATCACACAGAGCCTCCTGATCGACTCTAGCCTTAGGGTTATCCTTTGACATCCCCTCTATGCCAAACAATGTACCAAAAAGGGCCTCGGCGATATTCTTTTCAGTGTGCATCACGTCGATGTTGTGTGGGCAAAAGAGGTCTTTAAAGTATGGCAGATCCCACAAGCATATCTTGTGAGTCCAGGCGTGTTCCAAATTATACCCTTTGAAATATCCTGGACGCTCTGGATCAGGCTCGAGAGCGTTTAACTAATCCAGGGTCTGTTGGCCTATCATGTAGGTGGTGCAGAGTTTTTGACAACTCTACCTTTGATGAAATTCTTCTTGTCTTTTTTGACCTTATGGCCAGGATCCAGGAACTGTCTATGCAAGTCGAAGCAAGATTACTTGCGACCCGCCTGCAGCCAACGGAACTGAAGAGCTGCCTTGCATGTGGGGCACGGGAACCTTCCATGCACACACCAGCCAACGAATAGCGCATACGCCGGCAAGTCATGCGTCGAGTACATGTACCACACATGCATTTTGAAGTTTTGTTTTGTAGCGGCGTCATATGTCTTGATCCCATTATCCCAAGCTTCTTGCAATTCATCCTTAAGAGGCTGCATGTACACATTCATATTCTTCCCCGGATAGTTCGGCCCTGGAATTATCAACGTCAAGAAAATGTTATTTCTTTTCATAATCTCTCCGAGGGGGAGATTGAGAGGAATGACAAATACAGGCCAACAACTGTATTGGGTTGCAATCATACCAAACACATTGAACCCATCCGTGCTGATGGCGACTCGAGGATGCCTTGGATCTGCCGCTTTATCCTTATGTAATGCATCGAAGTGCTTCCACGCAAAAGCGTCTGAAGTGTGTCCCAACATCGGATTCCCATCTGCATCTAGTTTGGTTCTTTTGCCCAATTTGTGCCACGTCATCTGTCTGGCTGTCTCTTCGACCATGAAAAGACGTTGAAGTCTTGGTATGATTGGCATATACCGAAGAACATTAACTAGGATTTTGGTCTGACTCTTCTCACCCATACCGTTGTCTACCACAACATACCTGGAAGACTTGCAAATGGGACAATAGTTCAAGCCCACATACTCAAGCCTAAATAAGGCACATCCATTCTCACAGGCATCTATCTTCTCATAGGGCATCTTAAGCGCGCGTAGGATTTTGTCCGACTGGTACAGGTTTGCAGGCAATAAATGGCCTTTGGGTAGAAAGCGTCCAAATATTGTCATCATCGCGTCGTAGCATTCTCTGCCCAGGTTGAACTGAGCCTTCAGAGCCATTACTTGCGCGATGGCATCCAACTGACAAAGCTCAGTGTGCTCGTGGAGAGGACATTTTGAAGACTCCAACATTTCATAGAAGGCCTTTGCAGATTCCTCCATCTCATCGTCTGAATCCCTAGCATCATCAAAGTCTTGCACCATCTCTTCGATCCCTGTACCATGCTCGTCGGTGCGACGACGAACCACCTCAGCTCTGGCACGTTGGGCAGACTCACCATGAAATCTCCACACCGTATAATCAGGCGTAAAACCCCACTTCTGCAAGTGTTTACCCATTTCATCCCGTGTCCACTTTTTATGGTTGTCGCACCGGACACAGGGGCACCAGGTTATTTCCTGGCCATTTGCAAATGCGGCTCTCAGAAACCCCTTGGTTTTTGTTAGCCATTCAATGGTCATGTCTTTCTGACTAGGGTGACCGGTGTACATCCACGCACGATCACTCATCTTGCCTACCTACTAAACACACAAGAAATATATATATAATTCATCATCTATATTCATCAGTTAATCAAGTTTGTCAGTTTTATTATGTCCATGCAACCTACACGCTAATAGGTAAAGATAGGTCCTAATCCCACCCGAGTATGTGTAGATTGGGTTCGTTTTCCCATGGTCTGCTCCTGATACACGTCTCGACAATAAGCAGAGAGGATGTGTACCCGGAGAACAATAGGGAGGCACTGACGAAATTCCGCATCGGATCCGGAGCAGAGCATAAGGGAAAACGAACCCAATCTACACATACTCGGGCTGTCCAAGGATAACGTTGGACAATTCAAAAGGATGGCGGTTATAAATATGCAAAGACATGCATATTTATAGATGCCGCCCTTTCGAACGGGAGACGCATACTGGTCATGCATACTGATGATTGAAGACACCTATAGCTAGCAAGTTTCATCGGCACGAAGACCGGAACAGAGAAAATTAAGGGGGGGAGGAGATGTCATTTGTGCTCACCCACGAACGCAGGGGAGCTCGTCAAACACACAGGGAGGTCGTCGAACAGCAGACCCTCGCAGCGACGAAACAACTGCACATTGAAATCCAAAGATGAGTAACATAGCATTATTGTTTTTTCCGTCAACCTAACTAAATATTTAAAATACGATGCCACCGCCAAGTTGAAATTTAGGGTTCCATCGACGCCGAGGTACGCCCTCCGCCGACAGGCCACCCTGGCCCTCTCTTTCCTATCCTCCTCCTCCTCCTCCTCTTCTTCTTCTTCTTCCTTCTTTTCCTTTTTCCTCTTCTTCCCTTTTCCTTTTTCCTCTTTTTCTCCTTATTTTTCTTTTCTTCTTAGTTTTTTTTCATCTTTCTTCTTCTTCTTCTAATTATCTAAACCTAAACTAAACCTATCGCTAACCTAAACCAAACACTAATTAACCTAAACCTAAATAGTAAAAAACAGAAAAAAAGGAAAAAAATCACCTTGCGGGCCGGTGGAGGAGGGCCGGCGCGGTGGTGGAAGAGGGCCGACGCGGTGGTGGAGGAGGGCCGACATAGGGGGAGGAAGGCCGCGGAGAGGAGGGCAGAGCCGCGGCCTGCTCCGGCGGTGGGGCGGTGGGGCAGAGCCGCGGCCGCTCCGAGGTCGTCGGGGGAGGGGTGGGCGCAGGGGCCGTAGAGCGGGGCGGCGGGGCAGGTCGTCGGGGAGGGGCGGCGGGGGAGCTCGGCGGGGGAGGGGCGGGCGTAGGGTCCGGGGAGCGGGGCGGGGCGGCCGGTGACGGTGGCGGCGGGGTGAGGGACGGCGGGTGAAGGTGGCGGCGGGTGAGGGTCGGCGGGTGAGGGTGGCAGCCGGTGAGGGGCGGTGGGGCAGGGGCGGCCGGTGAGGGTGGCGGTGGGTGAGGGGCGGCCGGTGGTCGTGCGGGGTGAGAGAGAGATGCACACAGAGAGAGAGAGGGGGTCTGGGCCGGCCGGGGGGGGGGAGGGTTTGTTAGGCAAATCTCTTTGCCGTCTGCCATTCGTCCCTTTGACGTCCACTAGCAGATGGCAAAGAGGGGGTGGGGCCGGGGGCTAACGGTCGTTAGCCAGGCGTCTTCTTTGCCGTCCGCTAGCGGACGCCAAAGGGATGATCGGCAGACGGCAAAGATCCGGCGGACGGCATCCAGGCTGTCCATTTGAACTAGCCAGCTTCGCGGCCCAGTGGGGCCCAGCTGGCCTCTTTGCCGTCTGCCTTTGGTCCCTTTGCCGTCCGCTGGCGGACGGCAAAGAGCTGGCGGACGACAAACTATATCTTTGCCGTCAGCCTGTTTTTTGCCGTCAATTTTTTGTCAGCTGACAGCAAAGACGTTCTTTGTCGTCCGCCAGCAAACGGCAAAGAACTGGCAGACGGTAAATTCCCTGATTCCAGTAGTGATTGCTTTCCGATCTATCTTTTTGCCTCTTTGTTTTTAGATCTACTATAACAAAAACCCAAAAATATATTGCCGCACTTTTTATTTGCCCTTTTTATTTTGTGTTCATGAGAGATCTATCTCTCCTATCTATCACTACCTAATCTATCTTTTTACCGTAGAGAGATTGACAACCTCTCTTTCGCATCGGGTTGCAAGTATTTGTTATTTGTGTGCAGGTGCTGCTTATTAGGTGGTGGTGATCCTCCTACTGGTTCGATACCTTGGTTTCATAACTGAGGGAAATACTTATCGTTGTCGTGCTGCATCATCCCTTCCTCTTTGGGGAAATACTGACGCAGTCTCAAGCCACGTCAAAGGAATTTCTGGCGCCGTTGCTTGGGAGGAAGCGGTCTCTTCTACGTGCCAATCTCTGGCGCCGAGGAGACACCATCATCATCTACCAGGTTCCTAATCACAACTCTCATCTCCTTGTAATTAAATTATTTGCCATTTGCCTCTTGTTTTCCTCTCCCCCACTTCACCAATTTGCCGTTTTATTCGCCCTCTTTTTCGTTTGCCTTTTTCTTGTCAGATCTCTTGCTTGCTTGCAATCTTGTTTGCGTAGTCACGATGACTCAAGAAAACACCAAGTTGTGTGATTTTTCCAATACTAATAACAATGATTTTATTAGTACTCCGATTGCTCCTCCCGCCACTAGTGCGGAGTCTTGTGATATTAATGCTGCTTTGTTGAATCTTGTCATGAAAGATCAATTTGCCGGTACTCCTAATGAAGATGCCGCATCCCATCTAAACACATTCGTAGAATTGTGTGATATGCAAAAGAAAAAAGATGTGGACAATGATATAGTGAAGTTGAAATTATTTCCTTTTTCCTTGCGCGATCGTGCAAAAAATTTGTTTTCCTCTTTGCCTCGCAATAGTATCGATTCTTGGAATAAGTGCAAGGATGCTTTTATCACTAAGTATTTTCCACCCACGCAAATAATTTCCATTAGGACACAAATCATGAATTTTAAGCAACTTGATCATGAACACGTTGCACAATCTTGGGAAAGAATGAAACTGATGCTAAGAAATTGTCCTACTCATGGTTTAAATCTTTGGATGATCATACAAAAAAAATGCGGGATTGTATTTTGTCTCTAGAAATCTTATAGATTCCGCCACAGGTGTTACTTTTATGGAAATTACTTTGGGTGAAGCTAATAAATTGCTAGATTATATCATGACAAATTATTCACAATGGCATACCGAAAGGGCACCTACTAGTAAAAAAGTTAATTCGGTTGAAGAAATTAGTACTTTGAGTGATAAGGTTGATGCTTTGATGAAATTGGTTGCTAGTAAAAATGCTCCTATTGATCTTAATGATGTGCCTTTGTCTACCTTTATTGAGCAAAATAGTGATTCCGTAGATGTGAACTTTGTCTCGCGAAACAATTTCAATAACAATGCTTATAGAGGTAATTTTAATACTAGGCCTTTTCCTAGAAATTCCTCTAATAATTATGGTAATTCCTATGGTAATTCATCTTACAATAATAATAGGAACACCTCTGATCTTGAGAGTAATATTAAAGAATTTATCAATGCGCAAAATGCTTTTAATACTACGATAGAAGAAAAGTTGAATAAGATTGATGATATGTCTAGAAGCATTGATAGAATTTCTCAAGATGTTGAAAATCTCAAGTTGAAAGCTTTTGTGCCTAAGATTGATGAATCAATTAAAGTTTTATATGTCTCTATGGATGAAAGTAAGAAAAGAACCGCTATGCTTAGAGCTAAAAGGGAAATCTTAGAAAAATCATTTTCTAGTGATTGCCTTCATAAAAATTGTGAAGATCTTAAAGTGATTGGTGTTTCTTCTATTGATTCCTTGTTTAGTAATATTAAGATTGATGATAAAGGGACTGAAGTAGAGTCAACTTTAGCTATAAGGCGTCCCAATAATTTGGAGGGTGAAAATCTTGATGAAAATTTTGAGAAAAGTGGGTTTCAAGAGGTCAAAACTTTAACTAGTGATGTGCCCACTATCTTGGATTGCAAAGACTTCAATTATGATAGTTGCTCTTTGATTGAATGTATTTCTTTGCTGCAATCCATGTTGAATTCACCCCATGCTTATGAGCAAAATAAAGCTTTCACTAAACATATCGCTGATGCCATGATGAAATCTTTTGAAGAAAAGTTGGAGTTGGAGATCTTTATGTGATGTGTTTGGTCTCACCAATATTGAAGAATGTTCTTTTAATTTGCACTTGGCGGATTCTACTATTAAAAAGCCTTTGGGAAGAATTAATGATGTTCTTATTCTTGCTAATAGGAACTATGTTCCCATTGATTTTATTGTCCTTGATATTGATTGCAATCCGTCTTGTCCCATTATACTTGGTAGACCGTTTTTAGGTACTATAGGTGCCGTGATTGATATGAAAGAAGCAATATTCGTTTTCAGTTTCCACTAAGAAAGGGTATGGAACACTTCTCTCGAACAAGAATTAAGCCACCATATGAATCAATCATGAGAGCATCCTATGGATCCCAAACCAAAGATGACAATACATGAATCTATGCGTTATGCCTAGCTAGGGGTGTAAAACGTTAGCGCTTGTTGGGAGGCAACACAATGAATAAATTTATTTTTGCTTTTCCCTTTCTGTTTTTGTGTGTTGACACAATTATGCCTCTGTTATGATTGTGTTTTTATGTTTTATTTAGTGTTTGTGCCAAGTAGAGCCTTTAGGATGATTCATAAGATGAGAAGAAGCGATGCTGAATCTGAAACAGAAACTTTGCATCCAGTGTTCAAATTTTTATTTTTTACTGGAACGTGATATTGAGATGAAATTCTAACACAGTGGTTCTATACAAATTCTTTACGTTGTCCTAATTTTTCAGAAATTTTAGAGTTACATAAGTATGGTTAGAGTACATATTACTACAGACTGTTCTGTTTAAAACAGATTCTGTTTTCGTTGCATTGTGTGCTTGTTTTGATGAATCTATTGGTTAAATTGAAGGTTATGAGCCATTGTAAAGTTAAAATACAGTAGGTATAATGCAATAATAAAATATTAATGGGTTTGCAACAGCACCTAAAGTAGTGATTTGCTTTATTATACTAACGGATCTCACGAAGATTTTGTTGAGTTTTGTGTGACTGAAGTTTTCAAGTTTTGGGTGAGATCACGATGGATGAAGGAATAAGGAGTGAAAATAGCCTAAGCTTGGGGATGCTACAGCACCCCCAAGATATATTCAAAGAGAAACAAGCAACTAAGCTTGGGGATGCCCCCGAGTGGCATCCCCTCTTTCTTCTAACGACCATCGGTATTTTACTTGGAGCTATATTTTTATTCGTCACATATCATGAGTTTTTCTTGGAGTGTCTTGTATCATTTGAGTCTTTGCTTGCTTTGCTTGTTAGTTTGTCATTTCTGTCCTTGCTGGACACACCTATTTGAGAAAGCCTAAATTATGCTATCATTTGTTATAATCGCTCTATATGCTTCACTTAAACTTTTTGAGCTATAGAATTGCTCTAGTGCTTCACTTATATCTTTTTGAGCACGTTGTGCTTGGAATTTTTTGTAGAAATACTCTCATGCTTCACTTAGATTAATTTGAGAGTTAGTAAATTTTGAATAGATCCTCTCATGCTTCACTTATACCGTTTTGAGAGATGAAGTCTCTATGCTCTTGTGCTTCACTTAAATTTGTTTGAGCTTGTCAAAAGCAATGGCAATATATGAAACTAGTCCCAAAGTGATAGATATCCAAGGAGGATATAATAAAAACTTTCATGAAGATCATTGGACAAATTAAACCTGATTCCTTGTAATAGTTTTGAGACATGATGATAGTAATATGTTAGTCATGTTAGTTAGTAATTATGCTTTAGTAGGAATATTGGTGTTAAGGTTTGTGATTCCCTATGCATGGACGAATGTCAATAGTTATGCAATGAAATTACATCCTACTTATGGTGCATTATTCGATGTTAGTTCTGCTCAATGCTCACTTATGTGAATTTTCGTTTCTTGGTTTGGTTGCTTCTCAATCTATTTGCTAGCCTCCATTTGTACTAAGTAGAAATACTACTTGTGCATCCAAAATCCTTAAACCAAGTTTTGCCTAATGAGTCCACCATACATACCTATATGCGGTATTTCCATGCCGTTCCAAGCAAATTTGTATGTGCCATCTCTAATTTTCAAAATAAACTTCTCTTTTGTGTGCTCGTACCGCTCATGAAACGGTGGGGAGTGTCCAATATTTTTCCATGCTAGATGTGTTATTCTCAAGATGAGTGTTTATTCACTTGTCATTGAACGAGAGTGCGGCGGTAATAGGGATGCCCATTCCCAAAATGAAAAAGAAAAATATATTTACTTCATGTTGTCAAATAATAAATTCCTTGGAAAGTGTTGGTATGGAAGGCAACCGTGGATACGGCCAGCCATGGAAAGTGAAAGAATGGTGGAAAAAGGGAAAAACTTTATTTTCTGTTTGGGAACCGCCTATGATATATCTAGCATGGAAAGTATTGTGAACTACTTTGTCGTTTTCGTTGACAGGAAAGGCATGCCACTCAAAATATGTTTCTCTCTCAATTTAAACTTTGAGCTTTCGCACCTCTACAAATCCCTACTTCCCTCTGCGAAGGGCCTATCTATTGACTTAATGCAATTTTTATTTTTTACTTTGAGTCTCCATCTTCTCTTATAAAGCACCAACTAGGGGGCACTATGATCGTACTTGAGCATTGGGTCACTAGTGCAGCCGCGCGCTATACAAATGGTTTTTAACCCCTTTCCATGACGTAGTTTGAAACCATCGCCATGCATGTGTGGGCGATGGGGGGGGGGGGCTATCCCACACGACACACAAAACCCGTCGGCGATGCCTGCACCCGGTCACACACGATCAGCAAAAATATACTGTTTTTGATTCGGAGGGCCAGCACAAACAAACATATTGGGGAAGACGTGTGAGATGAGCTTATCATCCCACACAGGGAATCCCAAGGTTACGTCTCTGTTCATATTGCAGATCACACACAATTTTCTGCATAACATCGTTTGTGATAGGGCTGGTCACCACATACGATAATTATAATTCTGTCGTTTGCGTTATTCAAAACATCACTCACTGTGTCTATATGAAACTGTTTGGCATTGGGCTGCCCATCACACACACATGCTTAAGAAAACGTTTGTGATTGGGTGTCCTAACGCACACAGTTGTCGAGCAGACTTCGTGTGTGATTCCTCACCGATCCAACATGCCAACTTTGTAGAAACCGTGTGGGTTTGTTGTGGTCATCGCCCACGGTGTAGTCCTAGAAACCGTTTGGAATGGGAACCCCCATAATAAGCCTGATTGCTCTATTATTTTTAATCCATTTAGTAATCAAATTAACATTTCATATTGATACGTCTCCAACGTATCTATAATTTTGATTGTTCCATGCTATTATATTATCTGTTTTGTATGTTTTATATGTATTAATATGCTATTTTATATTATTTTTGGGACTAACCTATTAACCTAGAGCCCAGTGCCAGTTTTTGTTTTTTCCTTGTTTTTGAGTATTGCAGATAAGGAATATCAAACGGAGTCCAAACGGAATAAAATCTTCGGGATGATTTTTCTTGGACCAGAAGAAACCTACCAGACTTGGAGAGGAAGGAAGGAGACCTGCCGGGAGGCGACAAGCCTGCAGGGCGTGCCCTAGGGGGGGGGCACCCCCATGGCTTGTGGCCCCCCTGCAGGTCCTCCAACCCTAATCTTCGGCCTATAAATTCCCAAATATTCCCCCAATACCAAAAAGAGCCACGAAAATACTTTTCCGCCTCCAGAACCCTCTGTTCCCGTGAGATCCCATCTTGGAGCCTTTTCCGGTAATCTGTCGGAGGGGGATTCGATCACGAAGGGCATCTACATCAACTCTATTGCCCCTCCAATGATGCGTGAGTACTTCACCTCAAACCTTCGGGTCCATAGCTAGTAGCTAGATGGCTTCTTCTCTCTCTATGTTATTCAATACCATGTTCTTCATGATCTTCATGGAGATCTATCCAATGTAATACTCTTTTGTGGTGTGTTTGTCGAGATTCGATGAATTGTGGGTTTATGATCAGATTATCTATGAATATTATTTGAATCGCCTCTGAATTCTTATATGCATGATTTTGTATCTTTCCAAGTCTCTTCGAGTTATTGGTTTGGTTTGGCCAACTAGATTGGTAATTCTTGCAATGGGAGAAGTGCTTAGTTTTGGGTTCAATCTTGCGGTGTCCTCACCCAGTGACAAAGTAGGGGTAGCGAGGCATGTATTTGTATTGTTGCCATGAAGGGTAAAAAGATGGGGTTTTCATCATATTGCTTGAGTTTATCCCTCTACATCATGTCATCTTACTTAATGCGTTACTCTGTTCTTCATGAACTTAATACTCTAGATGCAGGCAGGAGTCGGTCGATGTGTGGAGTAATAGTAGTAGATGTAGAATCGTTTCGGTCTACTTGACTTGGACGTGATGCCTATATGCATAATCATTGCCTTGGATATCGTCATAACTATGCGCTTTTCTATCAATTGCTCGACAGTAATTTGTTCACCCACCGTATTATTTTCCTTCAGGAGAGAAGCCTCTAGTGAAACCTATGGCCCCCGGGTCTATTTTCCATATTATATTTTCAGATCTATAAACCAAAAATACTTTGCTGCAATCTTTTTACTTTTGTGTTACTTTTCGTTTTAGTAATCTTTTATATCTATCTCTATCAGATCTCATCCTTGCAAGTAACCATGTAGGGATTGACAACCCCTTTATAGCGTTGGGTGCAAGTGTTTGATTGTTTGTGTAGGTGCGAAGATTGGGGACTTGCTTGTATCTCCTACTGGATTGATACCTTGGTTCTGAACATCATAGAAAGTTTTTGGATTTTGCCTCAAAGGGCGATTTTATCGAACTTGATGCAAATGCTGCTTATGAAGTTTTGGAAGGGATTTTGGGGGTTCCCCCACAAAAAAAGGGGACTTGCCTTTTCACAAGAGGGAGTTCAAACTCTCGACAAATTGGGTGACTTACATAAGCATTTAGTCGAGTTACAAAAATATCACGAACCCCTCAATCATATTAGTGGGAACCTCAGTCGCTTGAACACTTTGATTGCCCTCTGCAATAAGCGTTTGGATATTTTTGATCTTAAGATGGTTTCTTGTCCTGAAAATTTGGGGAAGCGGAAAGAGCCCCCTGGATTCAAGAAGGCCCTCACAAAAGTTGCCAAAACCAAGGATGACAATACCTAGATCTATTGCGTTATGCCTAGCTAGGGGCGTTAAACAATAGCGCTTGTTGGGAGGCAAACCAATTTTATTTCTGTTTTTGTTTCTGTTTTTGAGTGCTTTACACATTATTACCTCTGTAGTAATTGTGTTTTAGTGTTTTAATAAGTGATTGAGCCAAGTAAGACCTTTGGGATGGTCTACGGTGATTGTTGATTTGATTCTGCTGAAAAACAGAAACTTTTGCGCTCAGTCCAGGAATTTTATAAATTAACCAGAGCCTCGAATGAGTCTGAATTTTTTACACAAGATTGATATACAAATTTCCCAGATTTTCCTAAGTTTTCAGAATTTTTGGAGTTACAGAAGTATTCGAAGTCTACAGCTTGCTACAGATTGTTCAGTTTTTGACAGATGCTGTTTTCTTTGTGTTGTTTGCTTATTTTGATGTATCTATGGGTTGTATCGGGGGGTATGAACCATGGAGAAGTTAGAATACAGTAGATATTACACCAATATTAATAAAGAATAAGTTCACAACAGTACCTAAAGTGGTGATTTATTTTCCTTATACTAACGGATCTCATGAGTTTTCTGTTGAGTTTTGTGTTGTGAAGTTTTCAAGTTTTGGGTAAAGATTTGATGGACTATGGAATAAGGAGTGGCAAGAGCCTAAGCTTGGGGATGCCCAAGGCACCCCAAGCCATAGTCAAGGATACCAAAGTTCCTAAGCTTGGGGATGCCCCGGAAGGCATCCCCTCTTTCGTCTTCAATCCATCGGTAAATTTACTTGGGGCTATATTTTTATACACCACATGATATGCGTTTTGCTTGGAGCGTCTTGTTTGATATGAGTCTTTCATTTTTAGTTTGCCACAATCATCCTTGCTGCACACATCTTTTGCGAGGGACACGCATTAATCGTGAATTTATTAGAATAATCTATGTGCTTCACTTATATCTTTTGAGCTAGGCAATGTTGCTCTAGTACTTCACTTATATCTTTTTTAGAGCACGGTGGTGTTTTATTTTATAGAAATAATTGAACTCTCGTACCTCACTTATATTATTTTGAGAGTCTTTAAACAGCATGGTAATTGGTTTAGGTTGTGAATTTAGTCCTAATATAATGGGCATCCAAGAGGAATATAATAAAAACTTTCATATAAAGTGCATTGAATACTATGAGAAGTTTGATTCCTTGCATATAGTTTTGAGATATAAAGATGGTGATATTAGAGTCATGCTAGTGAGTAATTGTGGATTGGTAGAAATACTTGTGTTAAAAGTTTGTGATTCCCGTAGCATGCACGTATGGTGAACCGTTATGTAACGAAGTCGGAGCATGATTTGTTTAATGATTGTCATCCTTTGTGTGAGGGTCGGGAGCGCGCGATGGTTAACTCCTACCAACCTCTCCCCTAGGAGCATGCGTCTAATACTTTGCTTCGATAACTAATAGACTTTTGCAATAAGTATGTGAGTTCTTTATGACTAATGTGAGTCCATGGATTATACGTCTCACCCTTCCACCTTTGCTAGCCTCTCTAGTACCGCGCAACTTTCGCCGGTGCATTAAACCCACCATATTTGCTTCCTCAAAACAGCCACCATACCTACCTATTATGGCATTTCCATAGCCATTCCGAGATATATTGCCATGCAACTTCCACCGTTCCTTTTAGTATGACATGCACCATCATTTTCATATTGCTTTGCATGATCGTAAGATAGCTAGCATGATGTTTTCATGGCTTGTCCATTTTTTGATATCATTTGCTAGGCTAGATCGTTGCACATCCCGGTACACCACCGGAAGCATTCATATAGAGTCATATTTTGTTCTAGGTATCGAGTTGTAAGTAAATAAAAGTGTGATGATCATCATTATTAGAGCATTGTCCCATGAGAGGAAAGGATGATGGAAGCTATTATTCCCTCACAAGTTGGGATGAGTCTTCGGACTTTACAAATAATAAAAGAGGCCAATGAAGCCCAAATAAAAAAAAGAGGCCAAAGACCCACCAAAATAAAAAAAAATGAGAGAAAAGAGAGAAGGGACAATGCTACTATCTTTTTTTTTCACACTTGTGCTTCAAAGTAGCACCATGATCTTCATGATAGAGAGTCTCCTATTTTGTCACTTTCATATACTAGTGGGAATTTTTCATTATAATGCACACCCACTTAGTGAAGGAGAATAGCAGAAGGGGGTCAAACAAGGCTTTTTACAGCATAAGCAAAAGTGTTTGATGATGGTTTGGCTAAGCAAATGGGGTTTTCTTGCCATGAGATTTAACAGGATGAAAATATAGGTACAAATAGAGAGGATCACCAAGTTTGAGTTTGATTGAAGAAAGTTCACAATGTAACTTTGTGAAACCATAGAAATCAATAGAATCAGATTTTTGTAGATCTAGGCATGCATATCACTTCCCATAAATCCACCACTTGGTGTGGTATCATTATTTGGGGTTTAGCACATGCCCACAAAGTTTGGGGTCAAGGGAATAAACTTCACAATGTAAAGTTGTTCAAATTTGGCTCTGGATAGGAATGGTTTTGGAATATTTTGGTGAAGCAAATCAATTGGGATTGAGATGAAACTTCGCAAGATCATCACATATGACCTGAGTGACTTGCTAGAATTTTCTTGGAATTTATTGAGAATATTTCTTATAGAAATATTTCAAAAGCTTGATTTGGACAGAAAGGGTTTTGAGGGGTTTTGCCCATGATTTTGAACATGACCATGTGTTGAAACTCATATATATGGAAAATATATGTCCACTGAGTTTCCCTAAATTTTCTAAAATATTTTGAAAGCATTTAAATAATTTTTCCCTATGAAAAACCTTTTCTTACCTTAAGAAAAAGCCTTTAAATAAAATAGCAAAATAATATTTAAAATTAATATTTTGTGGTTTTGGGGAGTTATATATATATTAGGTTCCAAATAAATCCTTTGGGGCAAAACAATCCTCCCAATTTGAGGACTTGTAGTACAAACCTCAATTCAGGGGGTTTTGAAAATCTAAATTGAATAAATGCTTTTTGGCCAAAATAATATTTGATAAAAATAGTTTTGGGTACCATTCACATGGCATGATCATTGGGCAAGAAGTTTGGATCAAGGTAGATGAATATGGAGAGTAGGAGGGAGTTTTACGAATATAGAGCACCAGCAAGCAATCAAACAAGCAAGCAAATAGCACACAAGTCAAGCATTCATATGCACTCAAGAAAATTAATTGGTCCTAATTTTTGAGTCATGTTAACTTAGTCATGAGGCAATTCACAGGGTGTGACACAGAGACGCAACAATTTGTAGACTTTCGGTCGGCCATAGATAGCTCTTTGCCAAAAGTACGAAAGCGATACCCGTTGATGTCATATTTGTCAAATGAACGGACCTTATAGTCAAAACCATTAGCGACTTGTCTCAATTCGGAGTCCATAGACGCTGAATTAGCCTACAAGTTTAATACGAAAGGATTGTTGCATTAGCCGCAAACTAGACGAATAAATGAAATGGTCTAATGGAAATTACCGTTTGTTTGAACCAAGAGATGAAACCGGGATAGCCGCCTCCATGCTTTGCCAGAAGCTTATACTCTTCGATGGAATCCTTTTGGATCACCGCTCCATCCGAGAATTTGGCGACATATCGACTGTATCACATATCCGGGAATAAGAGCATTTCAAAGGAATTAGAAGTTGCGAAACAATGTACCGAGAACTTACTCGATGTACGGCCGCACTTCTGTTAGGTTGTTGAAGATATACAACGAAATGGTCCGCCATTCTTCAACATCCAATGCTATTGCTTTCGAAGCACCGGCTGGTGCGAGCTTCCCTTTGAATAGGCTAAAGTTGGATCGACCTTTTTCACGGTCGCCATCATTGTACCGAGGCTTCGGATTATGCAAATGACGATTCTTGGCTTCGTAGTGTGCTGTCACGAAGTTTGCCACCTCCTCAGTAAAGAATGCCTCGGCCATCGATGCTTCAATTCTACGTTTATTTTTACATTTTGCTCGAAGCGTCTTCTGCATCCTCTCAGTTGCGAAGCACCAACGATTTTGAACGGGCCCCCCAATCTTGCCTTGGTCGGGAGATGCAAAATCAAATGCTGCATTGGATTAAAGAAGCCTGATGGAAAGATCTTTTCTAACTTGCAGATCAACTCCGGCGCCAACTCTTCCAGTTCATCTAGCACATCAGGCGATAGTTCTTTCGCACAAAGAGCACGGAAGAAATAGCTCAGCTCTGCTAGTACTAGCCATTCATCCTCAGGGATAAAGCCACGCAACATCACCGGCATTACCCGCTCAAGCCATATGTGCCAATCATGACTCTTGAGACCAAATATTTTCAATTTGCCAAGACTCTCTCCCCTCTTTAAATTCGCTGCATACCCATCGGGGAACATCAACTGTATATTCACCCACAAGATCATTTCCCTCATAGCTGGCCTTCCAAGATTGAACCATGCCTTTGGCTTCCTCCAGTTCTTCTTTCCTTTCGGTTGTCGCATGTTTTGTAACGGTCTATCACATAGAGCCTCCTGATCGACTCTAGCCTTAGGGTTATCCTTTGACTTCCCCTCTATGCCGAACAATGTACCAAAAAGGGCCTCGGCGATATTCTTTTCAGTGTGCATCACGTCGATGTTGTGTGGGCAAAGGAGGTCTTTAAAGTAAGGTAGATCCCACAAGCATATCTTGTGAGTCCTGGCATGTTCCGAATTGTACCCTTTGAAATATCCTGGACGCTCTGGATCAGGCTCGAGAGCATTTAACTAATCCAGGGTCTGTTGGCCTGTCAATGCAGGTGGTGCAGAGTTTTTGACAACTCTACCTTTGATGAAATTCTTCTTGTCTTTTCTGACCTTATGGCCAGGATCCAGGAACTGTCTATGCAAGTCAAAGCAAGAATACTTGCGACCCGCCTGCAGCCAACGGAACTGAAGAGCTGCCTTGCATGTGGGGCACGGGAACCTTCCATGCACACACCAGCCAACGAATAGCGCATACGCCGGCAAGTGATGCGTCGAGTACATGTACCACACATGCATTTTGAAGTTTTGTTTTGTAGCGGCGTCATATGTCTTGATCCCATTATCCCAAGCTTCTTGCAATTCATCCTTAAGCGGCTGCATGTACACATTCATATTCTTCCCCGGATAGTTGGGCCCTGGAATTATCAACGTCAAGAAAATGTTCTTTCTTTTCATAATCTCTCCGGGGGGGAGATTGAGTGGAATGACAAATACAGGCCAACAACTGTATTGGGTTGCCGTCATACCAAACACATTGAACCCATCCGTGCTGATGGCGACTCGAGGATGCCTTGGATCTGCTGCATTATCCTTATGTAATGCATCGAAGTGCTTCCACGCAAAAGCGTCTGAAGTGTGTCCCAACATCGGATTCCCATCTGCATCTGGTTTGGTTCTTTTGCCCAATTTGTGCCACGTCATCTGTCTGGCCGTCTCTTCGACCATGAAAAGACGTTGAAGTCTTGGTATGATTGGCATATACCGAAGAACATTAACTGGGATTTTGGTCTGACTCTTCTCACCCATACCGTTGTCTACCACAACATACCTGGAAGACATGCAAATGGGACAATAGTTCAAGCCCGCATACTCAAGCCTAAATAAGGCACATCCATTCTCACAGGCATCTATCTTCTCATAGGGCATCTTAAGCGCGTGTAGGATTTTTTCCGACTGGTACAGGTTTGCAGGCAATACATGGCCTTTGGGTAGAAAGCGTCCAAATATTGTCATCATCGCGTCGTAGCATTCTCTGCCCAGGTTGAACTGAGCCTTCAGAGCCATTACTTGCGCGATGGCATCCAGCTGACAAAGCTCAGTGTGCTCGTGGAGAGGACATTTTGAAGACTCCAACATTTCATAGAAGGCCTTTGCAGATTCCTCCATCTCATCGTCTGAATCCCTAGCATCATCAAAGTCTTGCACCATCTCTTCGATCCCGGTACCATGCTCGTCGGTGCGACGACGAACCACCTCAGCTCTGGCACGTTGGGCAGACTCACCATGAAATCTCCACACCGTATAATCAGGCGTAAAACCCCACTTCTGCAAGTGTTTACCCATTTCATCCTGTGTCCACTTTTTATGGTTGTCGCACTGGACACAGGGGCACCAGGTTATTTCCTGGCCATTTGCAAATGCGGCTCTCAGAAACCCCTTGGTTTTTGTAACCATTCAATGGTCATGTCTTTCTGACTAGGGTGACCGGTGTACATCCACGCACGATCACTCATCTTGCCTACCTACTAAACACACAAGAAATATATATATATATATATATAATTCATCATCTATATTCATCAGTTAATCAAGTTTGTCAGTTTTATTACGTCCATGCAACCTACACGCTAATAGGTAAAGATAGGTCCTAATCCCACCCGAGTATGTGTAGATTGGGTTCGTTTTCCCATGCTCTGCTCCAGATCCGACCCAGAATTTCGACAGCACCTCCCCGCTGTTCTCCTGATACACGTCTCGACAATAAGCAGAGAGGATGTGTACCCAGAGAACAACAGGGAGGCACTGACGAAATTCCGCATCGGATCCGGAGCAGAGCATAAGGGAAAACGAACCCAATCTACACATACTCGGGCTGTCCATGGATAACGTTGGACAATTCGAAAGGATGGCGGTTATAAATATGCAAAGACATGCATATTTATAGATGTCGCCCTTTCGAACGGGAGACGCATACTGGTCACGCATACTGATGATTGAAGACACCTATAGCTAGCAAGTTTCATCGGCACGAAGACCGGAACAGAGCAAATTAAGGGGGGGAGGAGATGTCATTTGTGCTCACCCACGAACGCAGGGGAGCTCATCAAACACACAAGGAGGTCGTCGAACAGCAGACCCTCGTAGCGACGAAACAACTGCACATTGAAATCCAAAGATGAGTAACATAGCATTATTGTTTTTTCCGTCAACCTAACTAAATATTTAAAATACGATGCCACCGCCAAGTTGAAATTTAGGGTTCCATCGACGCCGAGGTACGCCCTCCGCCGACAGGCCACCCTGGCCCTCTCTTTCCTATCCTCCTCCTCCTCCTCCTCTTCTTCTTCTTCTTCCTTCTTTTCCTTTTTCCTCTTCTTCCCTTTTCCTTTTTCCTCTTTTTCTCCTTATTTTTCTTTTCTTCTTAGTTTTTTTTCATCTTTCTTCTTCTTCTTCTAATTATCTAAACCTAAACTAAACCTATCGCTAACCTAAACCAAACACTAATTAACCTAAACCTAAACAGTAAAAAACAGAAAAAAGGAAAAAAATCACCTTGCGGGCCGGTGGAGGTGGGCCAGCGCGGTGGTGGAAGAGGTCCGACGCGGTGGTGGAGGAGGGCCGGCGTAGGGGGAGGAAGGCCGCGGAGAGGGGGGCAGAGCCGCGGCCTGCTCCGGCGGTGGGGCGGTGGGGCAGAGCCGCGGCCGCTCCGAGGTCGTCGGGGGAGGGGCGGACGCAGGGGCCGTAGAGCGGGGCGGCGGGGCAGGTCGTCGGGGAGGGGCGGCGGGGGAGCTCGTCGGGAGAGGGGCGGGCGTAGGGGCCGGGGAGCGGGGCGGGGCGGCCGGTGACGGTGGCGGCGGGGTGAGGGGCGGCGGGTGAGGGTGGCGGCGGGTGAGGGGCGGCGGGTGAGGGTGGCGGCCGGTGAGGGGCGGCGGGGCAGGGGCGGCCGGTGAGGGTGGCGGTGGGTGAGGGGCGGCCGGTGGTCGTGCGGGGTGAGAGAGGGATGCACACAGAGAGAGAGAGAGAGAGGGGGTCGGGGCCGGCCGGGGGGGGGGGTTTGTTAGGCAAATCTCTTTGCCGTCTGCCGTTCGTCCCTTTGCCGTCCACTAGCAGACGGCAAAGAGGGGGTGGGGCCGGGGGCTAACGGTCGTTAGCCAGGCGTCTTCTTTGCCGTCCGCTAGCGGACGCCAAAGAGACGATCGGCAGACGGCAAAGATCCGGCGGACGGCATCCAGGCCGTCCATTTGAACTAGCCAGCTTCGCGGCCCAGTGGGGCCCAGCTGGCCTCTTTGCCGTCTGCCTTTGGTCCCTTTGCCGTCCGCTGGCCGACGGCAAAGAGCTGGCGGATGGCAAACTATATCTTTGCCGTCAGCCTGTTTTTTGCCGTCAGTTTTTTGTCAGCGGACAGCAAAGACGTTCTTTGCCGTCCGCCAGCAGACGGCAAAGAAGTGGCAGACGGTAAATTCCCTGATTCCAGTAGTGATTGCTTTCCGATCTATCTTTTTGCCTCTTTGTTTTCAGATCTACTATAACAAAAACCGAAAAATATATTGCTGCACTTTTTATTTGCCCTTTTTATTTTGTGTTCATGAGAGATCTATCTCTCCTATCTATCACTACCTAATCTATCTTTTTACCGTAGAGAGATTGACAACCTCTCTTTCGCGTCGGGTTGCAAGTATTTGTTATTTGTGTGCAGGTGCTGCTTATTAGGTGGTGGTGATCCTCCTACTGGTTCGATACCTTGGTTTCATAACTGAGGGAAATACTTATCGTCATCGTGCTGCATCATCCCTTCCTCTTTGGGGAAATACTGACGCAGTCTCAAGCCACGTCAAAGGAATTTCTGGCGCCGTTGCTGGGGAGGAAGCGGTCTCTTCTACGTGCCAATCTCTGGCGCTGAGGAGACACCATCATCATCTACCAGGTTCCTAATCACAACTCTCATCTCCTTGTAATTAAATTATTTGCCATTTGCCTCTTGTTTTCCTCTCCCCCACTTCACCAATTTGCCGTTTTATTCGCCCTCTTTTTCGTTTGCCTTTTTCTTGTCAGATCTCTTGCTTGCTTGCAATCTTGTTTGCGTAGTCACGATGACTCAAGAAAACACCAAGTTGTGTGATTTTTCCAATACTAATAACAATGATTTTATTAGTACTCCGATTGCTCCTCCCGCCACTAGTGCGGAGTCTTGTGATATTAATGCTGCTTTGTTGAATCTTGTCATGAAAGATCAATTTGCCGGTACTCCTAATGAAGATGCCGCGTCCCATCTAAACACATTCGTAGAATTGTGTGATATGCCAAAGAAAAAAGATGTGGACAATGATATAGTGAAGTTGAAATTATTTCCTTTTTCCTTGCGCGATCGTGCAAAAAATTTGTTTTCCTCTTTGCCTCGCAATAGTATCGATTCTTGGAATAAGTGCAAGGATGCTTTTATCACTAAGTATTTTCCACCCACGCAAATTATTTCCCTTAGGACACAAATCATGAATTTTAAGCAACTTGATCATGAACACGTTGCACAATCTTGGGAAAGAATGAAATTGATGCTAAGAAATTGTCCTACTCATGGTTTAAATCTTTGGATGATCATACAAAAGAAATGCGGGATTGAATTTTGTCTCTAGAAATCTTATAGATTCTACCGCAGGTGTTACTTTGATGGAAATTACTTTGGGTGAAGCTAATAAATTGCTAGATTATATCATGACAAATTATTCACAATGGCATACCGAAAGGGCACCTACTAGTAAAAAAGTTAATTCGGTTGAAGAAATTAGTACTTTGAGTGATAAGGTTGATGCTTTGATGAAATTGGTTGCTAGTAAAAATGCTCCTATTGATCTTAATGATGTGCCTTTGTCTACCTTTATTGAGCAAAATAGTGATTCCGTAGATGTGAACTTTGTCTCGCGAAACAATTTCAATAACAATGCTTATAGAGGTAATTTTAATACTAGGCCTTTTCCTAGAAATTCCTCTAATAATTATGGTAATTCCTATGGTAATTCATCTTACAATAATAACAGGAACACCTCTGATCTTGAGAGTAATATTAAAGAATTTATCAATGCGCAAAATGCTTTTAATACTACGATAGAAGAAAAGTTGAATAAGATTGATGATATGTCTAGAAGCATTGATAGAATTTCTCATGATGTTGAAAATCTCAAGTTGAAAGCTTTTTTGCCTAAGATTGATGAATCAATTAAAGTTTTATATGTCTCTATGGATGAAAGTAAGAAAAGAACCGCTATGCTTAGAGCTAAAAGAGAAATCTTAGAAAAATCGTTTTCTAGTGATTGCCTTCATAAAAATTGTGAAGATCTTAAAGTGATTGATGTTTCTTCTATTGATTCCTTGTTTAGTAATATTAAGATTGATGATAAAGGGACTGAAGTAGAGTCAACTTTAGCTAGAAGGTGTCCCAATAATTTGGAGGGTGAAAATCTTGATGAAAATTTTGATAAATGTGGGTTTGAAGAGGTCAAAACTTTAACTAGTTATGTGCCCACTATCTTGGATTGCAAAGACTTCAATTATGATAGTTGCTCTTTGATTGAATGTATTTCTTTGCTGCAATACATGTTGAATTCACCCCATGCTTATGAGCAAAATAAAGTTTTCACTAAATATATCGCTGATGCCATGATGAAATCTTTTGAAGAAAAGTTGGAGTTGGAGATATTTATGTGATGTGTTTGGTCTCACCAATATTGAAGAATGTTCTATTAATTTGCACTTGGCGGATTCTACTATTAAAAAGCCTTTGGGAAGAATTAATAATGTTCTTATTCTTGCTAATAGTAACTATGTTCCCATTGATTTTATTGTCCTTGATATTGATTGCAATCCGTCTTGTCCCATTATACTTGGTAGACCGTTTTACGTACTATAGGTGCCGTGATTGATATGAAAGAAGCAATATTCGTTTTCAGTTTCCACTAAGAAAGGGTATGGAACACTTCTCTAGAACAAGAATTAAGCCACCATATGAATCAATCATGAGAGCATCCTATGGATCCCAAACCAAAGATGTCACATGAATCTATGCGTTATGCCTAGCTAGGGGTGTAAAACGTTAGCGCTTGTTGGGAGGCAACACAATGAATAAATTTATTTTTGCTTTTCCCTTTCTGTTTTTGTGTGTTGACACAATTATGCCTCTGTTATGATTGTGTTTTTATGTTTTATATAGTGTTTGTGCCAAGTAGAGCCTTTAGGATGATTCATAAGATGAGTAGAAGCGATGCTGAATCTGAAACAGAAACTTTGCATCCAGTGTTCAAATTTTTATTTTTTACTGGAACGTGATATTGAGTTGAAATTTTAACACAGTGGTTCTATACAAATTCTTTACGTTGTCCTAATTTTTCAGAATTTTTAGAGTTACATATGTATGGTTAGAGTACATATTACTACAGACTGTTCTGTTTAAAACAGATTCTGTTTTCGTTGCATTGTGTGCTTGTTTTGATGAATCTATTGGTTAAATTGAAGGTTATGAGCCATGGTAAAGTTAAAATACAGTAGGTATAATGCAATAATAAAATATGAATGGGTTTGTAACAGCACCTAAAGTAGTGATTTGCTTTATTATACTAACGGATCTCACGAAGATTTTGTTGACTTTTGTGTGACTGAAGTTTTCAAGTTTTGGGTGAGATCACGATGGATGAAGGAATAAGGAGTGAAAATAGCCTAAGATTGGGGATGATACAGCACCCCCAAGATATATTCAAAGAGAAACAAGCAACTAAGCTTGGGGATGCCCCCGAGTGGCATCCCCTCTTTCTTCTAACGACCATCGGTATTTTACTTGGAGCTATATTTTTATTCGTCACATATCATGAGTTTTTCTTGGAGTGTCTTGTATCATTTGAGTCTTTGCTTGCTTTGCTTGTTAGTTTGTCATTTCTATCCTTGCTGGACACACCTATTTGAGAAATCCAAAATTATGCTATCATTTGTTATAATCGCTCTATATGCTTCATTTAAACTTTTTGAGCTATAGAATTGCTCTAGTGCTTCACTTATATCTTTTTGAGCACGTTGTGCTTGGAATTTTTTGTAGAAATACTCTCATGCTTCACTTAGATTAATTTGAGAGTTAGTAAATTTTGAATAGATCCTCTCATGCTTCACTTATACCTTTTTGAGAGATGAAGTCTCTATGCTCTTGTGCTTCACTTAAATTTGTTTGAGCTTGTGAAAAGCAATGGCAATATATGAAACTAGTCCCAAAGTGATAGATATCCAAGGAGGATATAATAAAAACTTTCATGAAGATCATTGGACAAATTAAACTTGATTCCTTGTAGTAGTTTTGAGACATGATGATAGTAATATGTGAGTCATGTTAGTGAGTAATTATGCTTTAATAGGAATATTGGTGTTAAGGTTTGTGATTCCCTATGCATGGACGAATGTCAATAGTTATGCAATGAAATTACATCCTACTTATGGTGCATTATTCGATGTTAGTTCTGCTCAATGCTCGCTTATGTGAATTTTCGTTTCTTGGTTTGGTTGCTTCTCAATCTATTTGCTAGCCTCCATTTGTACTAAGTAGAAATACTACTTGTGCATCCAAAATCCTTAAACCAAGTTTTGCCTAATGAGTCCACCATACATACCTATATGTGGTATTTCCATGCCGTTCCAAGCAAATTTGTATGTGCCATCTCTAATTTTCAAAATAAACTTCTCTTTTGTGTGCTCGTACCGCTTATGAAACGGCGGGGAGTGTCCAATATTTTTCCATGCTAGATGTGTTATTCTCAAGATGATTATTTATTCACTTGTCATTGCACGAGAGTTCGGCGGTAATAGGGATGCCCATTCCATAAATGAAAAAGAAAAATATATTTACTTCATGTTGTCAAATAATAAATTCCTTGGAAAGTGTTGGTATGGAAGGCAACCGTGGATATGGCCAGCCATGGAAAGTGAAAGAATGGTGGAAAAAGGGAAAAACTTTATTTTCTGTTTGGGAACCGCCTATGATATATCTAGCATGGAAAGTATTGTGAACTACTTTGTCGTTTTCGTTGACAGGAAAGGCATGCCACTCAAAATATTTTTCTCTCTCAATTTAAACTTTGAGCTTTCGCACCTCTACAAATCCCTACTTCCCTCCGCGAAGGGCCTATCTATTGACTTTATGCAATTTTTATTTTTTACTTTGAGTCTCCATCTTCTCTTATAAAGCACAAACTAGGGGGCACTATGATCGTACTTGAGCATTGGGTCACTAGTGCAGCCGCGCGCTATACAAACGGTTTTTAACCCCTTTCCATGACGTAGTTTGAAACCATCGCCTTGCATGTGTGGGCGATGGGGGGGGGGGGGGCTATCCCACACGACACACAAAACCCGTCGGCGATGCCTGCACCCGGTCACACACGATCGGCAAAAATATACTGTTTGCGATTCGGAGGGCCATCACAAACAACATATTGGGGAAGACGTGTGAGATGAGCTTATCATCCCACACAGGGAATCCCAAGGTTACGTCTCTGTTCATATTGCAGATCACACACAATTTTCTGCATAACATCGTTTGTGATAGGGCTGGTCACCACACACGATAATTATAATTCTGTCGTTTGCGTTATTCAAAACATCACTCACTGTGTCTATATGAAACTGTTTGGCATTGGGCTGCCCATCACACACACATGCTTAAGAAAACGTTTGTGATTGGGTGTCCTAACGCACAAAGTTGTCGAGCAGACTTCGTGTGTGATTCCTCACCGATTCAACATGCCAACTTTGTAGAAACCGTGTGGGTTTGTTGTGGTCATCGCCCACGGTGTAGTCCTAGAAACCGTTTGGAATGGGAACCCCCATAATAAGCCTGATTGCTCTATTATTTATAATCCATTTAGTAATCAAATTAACATTTCATATTGATACGTCTCCAACGTATCTATAATTTTTGATTGTTCCATGCTATTATATTATCTGTTTTGGATGTTTTATATGTATTAATATGCTATTTTATATTATTTTTGGGACTAACCTATTAACCTAGAGCCCAATGCCAGTTTTTGTTTTTTCCTTGTTTTTGAGTATTGCAGATAAGGAATATCAAACGGAGTCCAAACGGAATAAAATCTTCGGGATGATTTTTCTTGGACCAAAAGAAACCTACCAGACTTGGAGAGGAAGGAAGGAGACCTGCCGGGAGGCGACAAGCCTGCAGGGCGAGCCCGAGGGGGGGGGGGGGCGCCCCCCTGGCTTGTGGCCCCCCTGCAGGTCCTCCAACCCTAATCTTCGGCCTATAAATTCCCAAATATTCCCCCAATACCAAAAAGAGCCACGAAAATACTTTTCCGCCTCCGGAACCCTCTGTTCCCATGAGATCCCATCTTGGATCCTTTTCCGGTAATCTGCTGGAGCGGGATTCGATCACGAAGGGCATCTACATCAACTCCATTGCCCCTCCGATGATGCGTGAGTAGTTCACCTCAGACCTTCGGGTCCATAGCTAGTAGCTAGATGGCTTCTTCTCTCTCTATGTTATTCAATACCATGTTCTTCATGATCTTCATGGAGATCTATCCGATGTAATACTCTTTTGCGGTGTGTTTGTCGAGATCCGATGAATTGTGGGTTTATGATCAGATTATCTATGAATATTATTTGAGTCTCCTCTGAATTCTAATATGCATGATTTCGTATCTTTCCAAGTCTCTTCGAGTTATTGGTTTGGTTTGGCCAACTAGATTGGTAATTATTGCAATGGGAGAAGTGCTTAGTTTTGGGTTCAATCTTGCGGTGTCCTCACCCAGTGACAAAGTAGGGGTAGCGAGGCATGTTTTTGTATTGTTGCCATCAAGGGTAAAATGATGGGGTTTTCATCATATTGCTTGAGTTTATCCCACTACATCATGTCATCTTACTTAATGCGTTACTCTGTTCTTCATGAACTTAATACTCTAGATGCAGGCAGGAGTCGGTCGATGTGTGGAGTAATAGTAGTAGATGCAGAATCGTTTCGGTCTACTTGACATGGACGTGATGCCTATATGCATAATCATTGCCTTGGATATCGTCATAACTATGCGCTTGTCTATCAATTGCTCGACAGTAATTTGTTCACCCACCGTATTATTTTCCTTCAGGAGAGAAGCCTCTAGTGAAACTTATGGCCCCCGGGTCTATTTTCCATATTATATTTTCAGATCTATAAACCAAAAATACCAAAAATACTTTGCTGCAATCTTTTTACTTTTGTGTTACTTTTCGTTTTAGTAATCTTTTATATCTATCTCTATCAGATCTCATCCTTGCAAGTAACCGTGAAGGGATTGACAACCCCTTTATAGCGTTGGGTGCAAGTGTTTGATTGTTTGTGTAGGTGCGAAGATTGGGGACTTGCTTGTATCTCCTACTGGATTGATACCTTGGTTCTCAACAACTGAGGGAAATACTTATCAACTTTGCTACATCACCCTTTCCTCTTCAAGGGAAAACCAACACAAGCTCAAGAAGTAGCAAGAAGGATTTCTGCCGCCGTTGCCGGGGAGATCTACATCAAGCCTACCAAGTACCCATTACAAACTCATCTCTTGCATTTACATTTTTTGACTTTTGCCTCTCGTTTTCCTCTCCCCCACTTCTAAAACGGTTTTCAGAAAAACCAAAAAGAATTGTCGCTTTATTCGCCTTCTCTTTTTCGCTTGCCCTTTTTGCCGGATCTCTTGCTTGTTGCTATGATTAGCGTTACTACCCCCCCTTTGTCACCAGACTTTGAAGTTCTATACTTCAAACAAAAACAAGGGGAAAATCTGAAAGATGCCTGGTATAGGCTAATGGAATCCTATCGTATTTCCAATCTAAAAGGAGACGCAAAAATTTTGCTTAGAATTTTTTACATTGGATTGGCTTTGCATCATAGAAAGTTTTTGGATTTTGCCTCAAAGGGCGATTTTATCGAACTTGATGCAAATGCTGCTTATGAAGTTTTGGAAGGGATTTTGGGGGTTCCCCCACAAAAAAAGGGGACTTGACTTTTCACAAGAGGGAGTTCAAACTCTCGACAAATTGGGTGACTTACATAAGCATTTAGTCGAGTTACAAAAATATCACGAACCTCTCAATCATATTAGTGGGAACCTCAGTCGCTTGAACACTTTGATTGCCCTCTGCAATAAGCGTTTGGATATTTTTGATCTTAAGATGGTTTCTTGTCCTGAAAATTTGGGGAAGCAAAAAGAGCCCCCCGGATTCGAGAAGGCCCTCACAAAAGTTGCCAAAACCAAGGATGACAATACCTAGATCTATTGCGTTATGCCTAGCTAGGGGCGTTAAACAATAGCGCTTGTTGTGGGGCAACCCAATTTTATTTCTGTTTTTGTTTCTGTTTTTGAGTGCTTTACACATTATTACCTCTGTAGTAATTGTGTTTTAGTGTTTTAATTAGTGATTGAGCCAAGTAAGACCTTTGGGATGGTCTACGGTGATTGTTGATTTGATTCTGCTGAAAAACAGAAACATTTGCGCTCAGTCCAGGAATTTTATAAATTAACCAGAGCATCGAATGAGTCTGAATTTTTTACACAAGATTGATATACAAATTTCCCATATTTCCCTAAGTTTTCAGAATTTTTGGAGTTACAGAAGTATTCGAAGTCTACAGCTTGCTACAGACTGTTCAGTTTTTGACAGATTCTGTTTTCTTTGTGTTGTTTGCTTAGTTTGATGTATCTATGGGTTGTATCGGGGGTATGAACCATGGAGAAGTTATAATACAGTAGATATTACACCAATATTGATAAAGAATAAGTTCACAACAGTACCTAAAGTGGTGATTTATTTTTCTTATACTAACGGATCTCATGAGTTTTCTGTTGAGTTTTGTGTTGTGAAGTTTTCAAGTTTTGGGTAAAGATTTGATGGACTATGGAATAAGGAGTGGCAAGAGCCTAAGCTTGGGGATGCCCAAGGCACCCCAAGCCATATTCAAGGATACCAAAGTGCCTAAGCTTGGGGATGCCCCGGAAGGCATCCCCTCTTTCGTCTTCAATCCATCGGTAAATTTACTTGGGGCTATATTTTTATACACCACATGATATGCGTTTTGCTTGGAGCGTCTTGTATGATATGAGTCTTTCATTTTTAGTTTGCCACAATCATCCTTTCTGGACACATCTTTTGAGAGGGACACGCATTAATCGTGAATTTATTAGAATACTCTATGTGCTTCACTTATATCTTTTGAGCTAGGCAATGTTGCTCTAGTGCTTCACTTATATCTTTTTTAGAGCACGGTGGTGTTTTATTTTATAGAAATAATTGAACTCTCATAACTCACTTATATTATTTTGAGAGTCTTTAAACAGCATGGTAATTGGTTTAGGTTGTGAATTTAGTCCTAATATAATGGGCATCCAAGAGGAATATAATAAAAACTTTCATATAAAGTGCATTGAATACTATGAGAAGTTTGATTCCTTGCATATAGTTTTGAGATATAAAGATGGTGATATTAGAGTCATGCTAGTGAGTAATTTTGGATTGGTAGAAATACTTGTGTTAAAAGTTTGTGATTCCCGTAGCATGCACGTATGGTGAACCGTTATGTAACGAAGTCGGAGCATGATTTGTTTAATGATTGTCATCCTTTGTGTGAGGGTCGGGAGCGCGCGATGGTTAACTCCTACCAACCTCTCCCCTAGGAGCATGCGTCTAATACTTTGCTTCGATAACTAATAGACTTTTGCAATAAGTATGTGAGTTCTTTATGACTAATGTGAGTGCATGGATTATACGCACTCTCACCCTTCCACCTTTGCTAGCCTCTCTAGTACCGCGCAACTTTCGCTGGTGCATTAAACCCACCATATTTCCTTCCTCAAAACAGCCACCATACCTACCTATTATGGCATTTCCATAGCCATTCCGAGATATATTGCCATGCAACTTCCACCGTTCCGTTTATTATGACATGCACCATCATTTTCATATTGCTTTGCATGATCGTAAGATAGCTAGCATGATGTTTTCATGGCTTGTCCATTTTTTGATATCATTTGCTAGGCTAGATCGTTGCACATCCCGGTACACCACCGGAAGCATTCATATAGAGTCATATTTTGTTCTAGGTATCGAGTTGTAAGTAAATAAAAGTGTGATGATCATCATTATTAGAGCATTGTCCCATGAGAGGAAAGGATGATGGAAGCTATGATTCCCTCACAAGTTGGGATGAGTCTCCGGACTTTACAAATAATAAAAGAGGCCAATGAAGCCCAAATAAAAAAAAGAGGCCAAAGATGCCCACCAAAATAAAAAAAATAAAAAAATGAGAGAAAAGAGAGAAGGGACAATGCTACTATCTTTTTTTTTTCACACTTGTGCTTCAAAGTAGCACCATGATCTTCATGATAGAGAATCTCCTATTTTGTCACTTTCATATACTAGTGGGAATTTTTCATTATAATGCACACCCACTTAGTTTATTTTTGACCTTTCATACACTTATAGCTCTAGTGCATCCATTGCATGGCAATCCCTACTCACTCACATTGATATCTATTGATGGGCATCTCCATAGCCCATTGATACGCCTAGTTGATGTGAGACTATCTTTTCCCTTTTCCTCACAACCTCCACCATATTCTATTCCACCTATAGTGCTATATCCATGGATCACGCTCATGTATTGCGTGAAAGTTGAAAAGGTTTGAGAACATAAAAGGTGTGAAACAATTGCTTGACTTGTCATCGGGGTTGTGCATGATTTAAATACTTTGTGTGGGGAAGATGGAGCATAGCCAAACCATATGATTTTGTAGGGATAACTTTCTTTGGCCATGTTATTTTGAAAGGACACAATTGCCTTGTTAGTATGCTTGAAGTATTATTGTTTTTATGTCAATATTAAGCTTTTGTTTCGAATCTTATGGACCTGAACATTCATGCCACAATAAAGAATATTACATGGATAAATATGTTGGGTAGCATTCCACATCAAAAATTCTGTTTTTATCATTTACCTACTCGAGGACGAGCAGGAATTAAGCTTGGGGATGCCTGATACGTCTCCAACGTATCTATAATTTTTGATTGTTCCATGGTATTATATTATCTGTTTTGGATGTTTTATATGCATTAATATGCTATTTTATATTATTTTTGGGACTAACCTATTAACCTAGAGCCCAGTGCCAGCTTCTGTTTTTTCCTTGTTTTTGAGTATTGCCGATAAGGAATATCAAACGGAGTCCAAACGGAATAAAATCTTCGGGATGATTTTTCTTGGACCAGAAGAAACCTACCAGACTTGGAGAGGAAGGAAGGAGACCTGCCGGGAGGCGACAAGCCTGCAGGGCGCGCCCTAAGGGGGGGGGCACCCCCTGGTTTGTGGCCCCCCTGCAGGTCCTCCAACCCTAATCTTCGGTCTATAAATTCCCAAATATTCCCCCAATACCAAAAAGAGCCATGAAAATACTTTTCCGCCGCCGGAACCCTCTGTTCCCGTGAGATCCCATCTTGGAGCCTTTTCCGGTAATCTGCCGGAGGGGGATTCGATCATGGAGGGCATCTACATCAACTCCATTGCCCCTATGATGATGCGTGAGTAGTTCACCTTAGACTTTCGGGTCCATAGCTAGTAGCTAGATGGCTTCTTCTCTCTCTATGTTCTTCAATACCATGTTCTTCATGATCTTCATGGAGATCTATCCGATGTAATACACTTTTGCGGTGTGTTTGTCGAGATCCGATGAATTGTGGGTTTATGATCAGATTATCTATGAATATTATTTGAATCTCCTCTGAATTCTTATATGCATGATTTCATATCTTTGCAAGTCTCTTCGAGTTATTGGTTTGGTTTGGCCAACTAGATTGGTAATTCTTGCAATGGGAGAAGTGCTTAGTTTTGGGTTCAATCTTGCGGTGTCCTCACCCAGAGACAAAGTAGGGGTAGCGAGGCACGTATTTGTATTGTTGCCATCAAGGTTAAAAAGATGGGGTTTTCATCATATTGCTTGAGTTTATCCCTCTACATCATGTCATCTTACTTAATGCGTTACTCTGTTCTTCATGAACTTAATACTCTAGATGCAGGCAGGAGTCGGTCGATGTGTGGAGTAATAGTAGTAGATGCAGAATAGTTTCGGTCTACTTTACACGGACGTGATGCCTATACGCATAATCATTGCCTTGGATATCGTCATAAGTATGCGCTTTTCTATCAATTGCTCGACAGTAATTTGTTCACCCACCGTATTATTTTCCTTCAGGAGAGAAGCCTCTAGTGAAACCTATGGCCCCCGGGTCTATTTTCCATATTATATTTTCAGATCTATAAACCAAAAATACCAAAAATACTTTGCTGCAATCTTTTTACTTTTGTTTTACTTTTCGTTTTACTAATCTTTTATATCTATCTCTATGAGTTCTCATGGTTGCAAGTAACCGTGAAGGGATTGACAACCCCTTTATAGCGTTGGGTGCAAGTGTTTGATTGTTTGTGTAGGTGCGAAGATTGGGGACTTGCTTGTATCTCCTACTGGATTGATACCTTGGTTCTCAACAACTGAGGGAAATACTTATCTACTTTGCTGCATCACCCTTTCCTCTTCAAGGGAAAACCAATGCAAGCTCAAGAAGTAGCACATATCAAGCACAAAATATATTTCTTATTCGTAGTACAGCAACCAGGATTTCATAATTGAATTACATCAGGGTGCAACATCATATAGGCATATATTGCCTAGATACCCAATTGCACAACATGACAATGTTTCACATGCAACATCTAAAACTTTTGGAAATTAAGTATCACCATAGACGGTAAATAGACAGATGAGTCTCTTCTAGAAAACTGTTAAAGCGGAAGGCAAATATTGAGCCTTCAATGATGTTGAAGGTCCTCGCAACTTTAGGCTAGTGCCTGTGGATGATTGCCCGCCCATCCTTCGTCCTCTTGAGGAAGACTTCAAGATTATACCATGGGTGCTGTATGAATACCTTCCTCGCCTCTTGATCATACAGGTGGTTTGAGACGTAATCATCGATGAACTGCCTTGAGAAGGACTGAAAACAAACATATGCATAAATATTTTTTCTAAAATTTGAAATGACGCAAAGGGAAAAGGACAAACCATCCTATAGTTGACTGATGTCTTCTTCATTGTGCAGACAAACATCTTGTTGTTTTTTGTAGCTAGTTTCTTTATCTTAACAATCTTTCTGAGTTTCTTGATTTGACTGATATTCAAGGAGACCTCATTTCCCCACATGCAAAAAAGGGTCGAACAGTGGACCTAAACCTCTTACAGCAGGACCTACATGTGCAAGAACAAATTATTAAAAACATTAATATTACAACGGTTTCTGCAAATTGCACAATAATGTGCTATTAGCCAAACGACCATGGATGTGCAAACCTCGATGGTAAACTTCAGTGTCCCCCATTGTTTGCCCCTGCAACATATTTAAGACAAATATTGATCAGGTTACAAGTGATATTTGGCATACTATCAGTGAAATATGTTAATGGAAAATAAACACATTGCAGATCCAACAGATTAGTTCGAGCCACATGGAAAAGCCAGTTATCTAAACCAAGCGTGCTAAGAACTAGGAAATATAGCAATTCTATATGTTTCACATGTATTTAGTACATCCGAATTTGATTTATTTGTCACATGCATAACAATACAAAATTGTACCAACAACAATCGTACATCACATTCCAGAATTGAATTAAATAGTTAAATGATCACCACAACAAATGAACAAAATAGTTAACTAAGCACCACATTGCACAATAGAACATACTAGAAGGTCAGGTTGCAGTAGCATTACATTGGACATTTCACTAGAATTTCTAAATGAAAGGCAGTAGCGGCACACGCAACAGGTAAACGAAACATGCTTAATCGGCGTAGCTAGGTGAACATAGGTCCTTAGTGATAAAGCTAAGAAAAACAAGCTATTCCTCATCGTCGGAGATATCGATGATGATAGGCTCCTTCAACTTGGAAGAGGAGGAGGCCTCCACACCGTGGGTGCACCCCTCGTAATGGTGAGAGGCGTGATCCTGCCACGACACCAACATGCCAGCTCTGGAGTTGAGGTAAGCACAGGCACGCTGAGAAAACACATCGAAGTATTCATCGAACGCACCGGTGGTGCCCTCGAGAAAAGACCACGAGCTGTCGTTTATAGCAACCAACCGCGTGGCGGCGTCAGCGCGTGAGGCGTCGACGGTGGCCTCGACGGCGAGGTGCACCTCCAAGATCTGGGGGTCAGAACGCATGGAAGCCATAGCTGCCTCATCTGCGCGTGCAGACGCGATTTGCTTCTCCGCAGCCAAATGCTCTTTGAGATCCTGGCTATACTGCGTGCACCATGGATTTCGGTGGCGATTATTTGGAGGGTGGGGCGGTGATTTGGGTGGAAGGTGTCGCGTCGGTCGGGCCATGTGGGATGGAGGAGGAGGGGGTGAGGGGGTATTAGGGAGCTGTTGATTGCCTGACTAGATGGAGGAGGCCGAGCAGCAGGAAGGAACGTCACCGGCGAGGAGGCGGCGCTGCAAGCAAGCAGTGAAGGTTTGAACTAGGAAAGGTAGAGGAAAAGGGGGAAATGTGGCTTTTCATTGGTACCGGGGGGGCGAGGGAGGTAGATATTTCCGCGGCAGCCCAAAATTTTCATTTGGTGCAGAATAGTTCTCGATATCAACACATCACAAACGAAGACTGTGCTATACCCTGTGTGTGATGCACTTGGACGTGAAAATGTTTGTCTCCAAGCTTCCGACGTAAGATTGGGTACTACATTGCACACGGTTCGTTCCAAAAAATTGTGTGTGATGATCTTCAATTTCAATTTCAATTGGAAGATGGAATGGGGATATGGCGGCAAATTTTTGGTCCGAATTTCCCTGGTTACAGTGGTCATCCACGTTGTCACATAATTTAACATCAATTGCTAATTTGGGTAATGCACAAAAGATCCTACACCGCAGCCCGCACTTACTTAATCGAGCAATTAAATAGAGCTGGTTGACCTAAACATTACTCTAACAAAAGACCAGCACTCTAAACAAAGACTAATGTTCCGCCTGACGCTCGGCGATCTCCGCCGCATCCTCCATGACCAGCTCGCGCTCGATGACCTCCAGTGGAAAGGGCTCCATGGCATCCATCGCCACATACTTTGCAAGCATCTCGCTGTCCACGTCCGCCATCTCTTTGGAAAAAGCCGCCACGAGTTTGGTGTGGGCAGCCGCAGTCTGGGCATTGACGGCCTCCATCTTGGCAAGGGAGGCTGCCGACGAATGAACGGCTGCCCGGGCACTCTCAGCGATTGCCAACTCTTCGGACGTAGGTTGCCGACCGTTGTCAGAGAAGGCCGCTGCTATTTGTGCAGTGACCGACACGAGATGGGCGTGGGCGGCATCGGCATAGGCGTGGGCAGCCGCCATCAGGGCTACGGCGGCCGCCGAGGAATGGACAGCTACTGTGCCATTGTCGCCATTTGCTATCCCGGTCGCGGATATTGCTGTCACCATCTCAGATGCAACAGATGCCCTTTCGGTGGCTCCAGCTACCCTGTCGGAGAGTGCGGCCACGCTCAAGGATGTTGTGAGCGCGTTCATGGCTGATGCAGCCGCACTCGGGCAAGAGTGGGTCGCCGAAGTTGCCCTTACGACGCGGATCCACGTCCCCATCTTTCATCGGCGACAATTTCACAGTACAGTGGTCTTGGGGAACTTTAGTGTGAAAGTGTGGTTGACGCGCCGGCGGTGGACTGAAGCTTCTGGCCTAAGCCATATATGAGGATTGGCCCAAGATAGTTTTATACCACATCACACACGTTTCATGATTAAGAACTGTTTGCGATGTTTTTGATTTTCATATTGCTTTAGAACGAAAAATGAAGTTACATTGGCAATTGAAGGTGTTTGGATGGCACTAACATTTATCTGCAGTGAACTTGCAACTATAGGAATGTGTATTAAATATGGAATTATTCAGGTTTGTATAGGCCATTTTAAACATTTAAAGAGTTTTTTAGACATTTCATGTGCATATTTCAAATTTGAACTGCAGTTAAGCACATACTAGAGTGCACCTGGATGGGTTGAAAATCATCTATTTGTCAGTAGATACATGTTTTGGTCCCATGCAAGAAATGGAAATTAATTAAACGAATTCCAAACCTCTCAGTATTTTGGCTCATCCGTAGACTTTGAGAAGACGTGTTTTCAAAGTCCAGTAAAGCCAAATATCGTGAGAAATTCATAAAACTAGGAATGGTGTCATGTCATGGCGCATGTGTGTTGTGGTAAAAACAATGCCTAGTTCGGGACAAGTTTTGGCACAAACCTCTTACAAACCGAAGATTCTCACAAGAAGTCATGTGGTTTCGGTATGGAAAGTTCACATTTTATGTGCGAAACAACATTCCATGTCTCTTCTCGCCTTGAATTTTTTTCTAGAGTCTCCATAGAGTAACATGAATGTGTCGTGCGAAACAATGGAATCTTACAGAGTTTGTTTGGCCTTTTAAGTATATTAACTGAGTTTTCCAGGCATTCAATGTGCATAATTCAAATTTGATCTACAATCACACGGTCCAGATCATGAAAATATGTCGAAAAACCATATACATTTCCCTGGCTGCATGTTTAGGTCCCACACAAGAAATGGGAATGAATTTCAAACATATCATCATCTTAGCTCGACCGCCAACATCAGGAAACTTAGTTATTAAATTCATGTAAATGCAAACCTCGACAGAAATTCATGAAATTTGGGGGTGCCATCAATTGCCCTGTTGTGTGTGTTGTGGTACAAAAATTGCCCAATTTTGGACAAGTTTTGGCACAAAGCCTCTTACAAATTAAACCGAAGGTTATCACAAAGAAAGTCGTGTGTGCCGATAGGGAAACTTCACATTTTATGTGCGGAACAACATCCATTGTCTTTTCTCGCCTTGAATTTATTTCTGGAGTCACCATAGAGCAACACATGACAGTCATGATAAACTGTGTATTTTTTCCAGGGTTCGTGAGACCTATTTAACACATTAATTGAGTTTTCTAGCCATTTAATGTGCATATAATTCAAATTTGAACTACAATCACAAGGTCCAACACATGAAAAATAGGTTGACAAAATATATGCCTTTCCTTGGATGCATGTTTAGGTCCCACGCAAGAAATGGGAATGGATTTCTAACATCTCATTGATTGTTGGCTCGGCCGCAAACATTGAGATACTTGGTTTTCAAATTCCCGTAAATCCAAAACTCGTGAGAAATTCATGAAACTTGGCATGGTGTGGTGACAAGCTTAAGGGCACACATATGTCGTGCTAAAAAAATTGTCCAAATTCGACATGTTCTTGCACAATCCCCTTACAAGTCGGAGCTCCTCACAAGAAGCTTTGTGGTTTCGATAGGGAATGTTATATATGCATGTGACATATGCGGGCGAAAAGACATCTGATGCCTCTTCTCTCCTTGAATTTCTTTATAGAAACAACACAAACATGTTGGTGCAAAGTGCAAAAATATGAATAAATTAAGGGATCATTTGGCTTTTAAATACATTAATTAAGTTTCTGATGCATTATTTAATGTGCATAATTCAAATTTGATCTACAATCACAAGGTCCGGGTGGCAAAATGGGTTGAAAAATCATATATATGTGTCCTTGGATGCATGTGTTAGGTCACATGCAAGAAATGAGAATGGATTTCAAACATCTAAGCATGTTGGTTCAACCACAAACATCGAGAAACCTAGTTTCCAAATTCTCGTAAATCCAAAACTCTGTCAGAAATTCATGGAACTTGGAATGGTGTCATGACAAGGCATGCATATGCGGTGGTAAAAAAAATACCAAGTTGGACATGTTTTGTCACAAGCCTCTTACAAACCGAAGGTTCTCACACAATAAGCTATGTCCAGTGGTTCCGTAATGTCACATGCATGCCACATCATCGGGTGAAACGACATCCGATGCCTCTTCTCTCCTTCATTTTTTCCTAGAAACAACATAAAGCAATAGGTGTGTACTGCAAAAATATGAAATTATTAAGGGTTCGTATGGCTTTTTTATACATTAATTGAGTTTTATGTGCATTTAATGTACATAATTCAAATATGAACTACAGTCACAAGGTCTATGTTGGGCAGGGCCTCATCATATAAAGCACGAATATGTTGTGGTATTTTTAGTGTCCACTTTGAGAGAAAGAGCAAGCATTATTAATAGACAACAAAGGCATTTTGGAACAAAAATCTGTCATGTTACCATCACAAACGGGCGTATTATTTATAATTCGTGGACGTTCTACAGACCATTTGCGTGCGGGCCACGTGTCGCTATCTGTATTGGCAAGGAGGTAGCGTGCAGACAGGTGTTTGAGTAGACGGGTGGCGTGCGAGCAGTGTCCTGTGCACGCTCGTCGGGGTGATGTGTCCTTTGCCAGTCGTCAAAGACGTTTCAGACTGAATACCCGTATGCAAACCGAGGGCAATTGTTCCTTCCCTACTAAGTCAAGCGAAAATTTGGCGCGAAGGAAATTTTTTCATTGCGTCATCGCAAACGGTTGTGAAGGATGACCCGTGTGCCCTTCCCGATGCTACACCTTGTACTGGTTCTAACTGGTGAGGTTGCCATGCATGAAAAAAAATCTGATGTGGGAAGGTAATTAAGGAGAGATATGAGTTTGGTGACCACATGAAGAAACAATGACAAGCGCGTGAACCTTGGCAAAACACTTAAATGAAGGAAACTCACCAATGCATGCAAGAGTTTAGTTGCTAAATCATTAAATGAAGGGACCTCAGCAACAATGCTTTGTGGACTTGAGTTGCTAAGACATTTAATACACTAAGCACCCCAAGTAAGCACCGATCGATGCATTGGCAGCAGGAGTCAGGTAAGATTCGAATCTGTCATATTGGGTAAATTTTCATTTGTCAAATTGGAAACACAGAGATTTGTCCAATTTTGTAGGAACAAAATCAATATTACGGTGCAATTTTGCAACTGAAATTTAGTAAACATAGATTTCATTCATAGATCAAGCATTGGTCTTTGTACAAAACAGTTCAACTTGACATCCGAATCGAACAAACTTTTCCCAATTTGTTGCCAACCACGTACTGAAATAGCTAGTTGAACTATATATACTAGCTAATTTAAAGTAGATGGGATAGTTCAATCATAACTATAGTTAGATGAAGTGAACAAAATAGCCCCTAAATACTACTCCGGAGGAGCTTCGTGCTACTTCCAGCAGCCTTCTCCTCTACCGAGCGTGTTCAGTAAGAGGCAGAGGATGAGAAGCTTACCGACGAGCTAGAGGAGTCGAATTCGTCGACTGCCGCTGCTGCCCTCCGCCGCTCCTGACGCGCCTCCTCGAAGCAGCGGGACTCGGCGTAGATCTTCTCATTCTGCGTCATAGCTGCGACGTCTGCTGCGGCCACGGCGGCGGTGAGCCTCTTTGCGTCCTCGACCTGCCACTCCTCCTCCTCATGTAGGAAGTTGATGTAGCGCGCTAGGCCACTGACCCAAAAGCCGAGCGGTTGTGCTTCGGCGGCGGCCTCCTCCTGCCTTCGGGCCACGGTGGTGGAGCAAGTGTTGGCCCCGGCGGTTGACCGTGGGGTGGCTGCCAAGGAGGACGCTGGTGTGGTGGCAGCCAAGGAGGTAGCTGGTGGGGTGGCTAAAACGGCGACCGACGATGGGGTGGGGGCCACGGCGGTCTCCGGCAGCAGCTGCCTTTGGGAAAATGTGGAGGAGCGTGTGGTGGGTGCCGTGCGCACATCCAACAAGGATGCCACACGCACTACATGCTTCCGGGTACTGCGCTGCCGATGTGGTGCAGCCTCCTAGCTGGAGCTGCCCTCTGGCGGAGTGGCAGAGCGACGATGACGGACATGTGCCAATGGCGATTGGGGGAGAAGCAAACTTGGGAACCTACAGTCAGGGAGGGGATGAATGCGATGTGGAGGCGCCGGACGTGAGGGTTTATAAAGAAGGAGGCCAAGGCGAGCCGGGTGGGAAGCTTGCGCGCGTTCCTGCGCGGTTGCGCGGGAACGGGAAGCCCAAAAGAAATGCTTCGCGCTCCCGAAGCATTGGGTGATTGGGGGATTTCGGCGAGCTAGGCGGGAAGCTTGCGCGGGAACCTGTGCGCTCCCGAAGCGTGCACTGGAATCCTCGGGTGGGAACGCGGTGACAAGACAGGACGGAGGTGGGAGAAATGACAAGTACACAAATGGTTAATAAAAAAATGTTTGCGTTTTACTACAAAGCAAACGGTCGTTCTATACGCACCGTCGTGAATTAGTCTACACATGAGGCGGTTGATGCGGCCGCGGCACGCTGTGCTCGCGTCCGTGCGCGCTCGCTCTGCAGGCGTCCACGCGGGAATGGTCACGTACGTTCGAGGTGCCATATGCATGCGGACGCGGTTGTGCCGCTCCCGACGCCACCATGCAGTTAAGCGTTGGAAAAACTGCCATGCGGACATGCCGAAATTCCAGGCCGTCCGGCGCAATTTATTCCCGCAACCATTTACCTTTGTCTCTTCCACCTTCCGATCGCGCCACACAACACAAGAAGCACACCCACGATCTCTTCATCGCTTTAGCCTTCCCGTGCGGATCCAATGGCGGCTACCGGCGCCGAGTGGCAGTTCACCAAAATTATCAAAGTAGACACCCACATCAGGAACTCCATCAACACGTTGGAGCAGCTGCTTGCTGAGGATGACAAGTACAAAGTGGTCGGCTTCGACCTCGAGTAGACCGGCGGTCGTGCCGGGCATGATCAGAAGGTTGTCGTTTCCCAGTTGTGTGTGCGCCATCACGTGCTCGTCTACCACTACTGCCTGGCGACAAGTCCTTCGAGCGTTTCGCCAGGTTTGTCAACAACCCCGACTATAGGTTCGCAATGGTGGACACCTCGAACGATCTAAAGGTGCTCAAGACTACGGGCTTGTCATGCCAGAAGCTTGTCAACATCCAAGGTCATTACAGGGTCTGGGGCGGCGAGAAGAAGAAGCAGAAGGACTTCCTGGTTGACCTCGCCGCGGCCATCATCGACCCCTATTACAAAGACATGAAGGCTGAGTACCACAAGGACAAGTCTTCCTGGCACAAGGCCTGGGTGAACGAACTGGATGAAGAACACATCAAGTACGCGGAAAAGGACGCGTACACAAGCTACAAGATGTACTGGAGGATCATTGACATGAGGAAGTGCCTCCTTCCTGCAGACGACGAGGGATAGCCACAAGCAGAGCAGTGTCGGCAACCGTCGTCAGAAGAACAGTATGATTTGCTGATCGTCTACTTCTTGTAACTTTATATTGAGGAATGTACATGTGTTGTGTAGTCACTTATGTAACTGGATGTTCAAGTTTGTTATGCAACATTAATGTAGGTGTTCTATAGACAGAGCATATAGATGTACAAACAGAGCAAATCACATCTCATACAATTATTAGCAGCAACCGTCTGCCCGCAACACACACAGGTTGTCAGGATGAATCTCTTGGGTTATTTTTGGTCTTCCCGCACAATTCTGATGAATGAACTGTTTGCCGGGTACCCACAACACACACGGTTGTCAGGATGAATCGTTTGGGTTACTATTGGTCTTCCCAAACAATTCTGATGAATGAACTGTTTGTAGGGTATCACACACGCCTTCTTAGGCTAACTCGATTGTGTTCTGCTTGATCAGCGCAAACAGTTTGCCTGAGTGAACTGTATGACGCACTGCGCACACGTATGTAGTTTGTTAACCATTTCTGTTATGTTCCATAATCACAAACAGTTCATAAGAACAAACTGTCTGCCGTAGATCGCACACGCAACTATTTTCTGAATCGTATTTGATGGATCCTCTATCGCGCATGGTTTTCGTCATTGGTGCCAGAGCTTGAATTATACCGTTTGCGATTGATGGATCGCACATAGTTTCGTCGAAGGGTCTCTGATTGATGTGTTGTCTTTGGACCATCCTGCAGTAGTGGGTATAGCTAATATTCGAGTGTGTTTCATGAATGGATCAATGATTGAGCATGACGAGCTAGGGATAACTTTCTTTAGTGTTGATATTTTGAAAGACATGGTTGCTTGTTGGCATGCTTGAGTATTGAAGTCATTATGTTAAAACTAGACTACTGCTCTGAATCATCTAAAAGTCCAAATGTCCATGCTACGAAAGAAAAGAATATGAGATGAACATGTTAGGCAGCATTCCACATCAAAAATTCTGTTTTTATCACTTACCTACTCGAGGACGAGTAGGAATTAAGCTTGGGGATGCTAATATGTCTCCAACGTATCTATAATTTTTGCTTGTTCCATGTTGTTATATTATCATTCTTGGATGGTTCACAATCATTTTATAGCAACTTTATATCATTTTTTGGAACTAACCTATTGACATAGTGACAAAGTGTCGGTTGCTATTTTTGCTTGTTTTTTTACTTCGCTGAATATCAGTACCAAACGAAGTCCAATCGCGATGAAACTTTTTGGAGATTTTTTTTGGACCAGAAGACTCCCAGTGGGCCAAAGAAGTGCCGGAGAGGTGGGCTGTGGAGAGCACAACCCACCAGGGCGCGCCAGGGGGCCCCCGGCTCGTCCTTATGGGTTGTGCCCTCAATGGGGCCCCTCCCCACCGCCTCTTATGCCTATAAATATCCAAATATTAATAAAACCCTAGGGAGTCGACGAAAAACACATCCAGCCATCGCAAGTTCCAGAACCTCGAGATCCAATCTAACACAATCACGGAGGGGTTCATCTCCTTCACAGGTGCCTCTCCGATGATGCGTGAGTAGTCCACCATAGACCTATGGGTCCGTAGGCAGTAGCTAGATGGCTTCCTGTCTCTCTTTTGATTCTCAATACATTGGTCTCTAGGAGATCTATTTGATGTAAACTTTTGCGGTGTGTTTGTTGGGATCCGATGAATTTTGAGTTCTTGATCAGTTTCTATCCATGAATATTATTTGAGTCTTCTTTGATCTTTTATATGCATGATTACTTATAGCTTCGTATTTCTTCTTTGAATCTTTAGTTTAGTTAGGCCGACTAGATCATTTTTTCTTGCCATGGGAAGAGGTGCTTTGTGATGGGTTCGATCTTGCGGTGTCCTTTCCCAGTGACAGAAGGGGCAACAAGGCACGCATGTATCGTTGCCATTAAGGATAACAAGATGGGGTCTATTCCAACATGAATAGATCTTGTCTACATCATGTCATCGTTCTTATTGCATTACTTTGTTTTTCCATGAACTTAATACACTAGATGCATGCTGGATAGCAGTCGATGTGTGGAGTAATAGTGGTAGATGCAGGCAGGAGTCGGTCTACTTATCTTGGACGTGATGCCTTTATTATGATCATCGCCTTGGATATCGTCATGATTATTTGATCTTCTATCAATTGCCCAACAGTAATTTGTTCACCCACCGTGTGCTATACTCATGAGAGAAGCCACTAGTGAAACCTACGGGCCACGGGTCTACTTTTCCAACATATTGCTTTCCGATCTATCTTTTTGCCTCTTTGTTTTCAGATCTACTATACCAAAAAACCCCAAAAATATTGCCGCACTTTTTATTTGTTCTTTTTATTTTGTGTCCATGAGAGATCTATCTCTCCTATCAGTCACTACCTAATCTATCTTTTTACCGTAGAGAGATTGACAACGTCTCTTTCGCGTCGGGTTGCAAGTATTTGTTATTTGTGTGCAGGTGTTCTTATTAAGTGGTGGTGATCCTCCTACTGGTTTGATACCTTGGTTTCATAACTGAGGAAAATACTTACCGTTGTTGTGCTGCATCATCCATTCCTCTTTGGGGAAATACCGATGCAGTCTCAAGCCACGTCAACGGCTAATGCAGGAAGTCTTGCTTTATTCCCGACGCGTATGTCAACTTCTCCTCTTGCAACATTCCTAGTCCTTCTTAGCCCCTGCATCGAGATGCGTATGTGAACAACCGATCCGGTATCATATACCTAAGAGCTACTTGAAATATCAGCAAGAAAAATGTCTATAACATATACAACAAGTGTACCTGAAGAAGAAGTCTTCTTGCCTATCTAGGCAAGCCACTTGCTGCAGTTCCTCTTCCAGTGACCGGTTTCCTTGCAGTGAAAGCAAACGGTCCCCGTGTTTGGTCTGGACTTGGGCGCGGCGGCGACAATAGGAGTTGCCTCCTTGCCCTTTGCCTTAGTTTTTTCTTGCACCAGCTCTTCTTGAACTTTGCCGTGTTCTGCACCATCAACACTTGATGCGTGCCTTTCTTGATATCCTGTTCTACCACTTTTAGCATCCCATGCAATTTAGTGAGATTCTTTTCCAAGTCGTGTATATGGAAGTTCGAGATGAACGCCCCATAGCTAGTCGGAAGAGAAGCCAGAATCGTATCTATGGACAATTCGTCCCCAAGTGGGAAGCCTAACCGATCCAAAGCTTGCATGTATCCGATCATCTAGATGACATGCGGGCTCAGTAGATCACACTCTTTCAGCTTACAATCCATCAAGGATCGCCAGACATTGAACCTTTCAGTCCTTGCTTGCATCTGAAACATGCTCTTGAGGTTCTCGATCATACCGAAAGCCTCAATGTTTTTGAAATGTTGCTGCAGATCCGGCTCCATAGAAGCCAGGATGAGACAGTTGATCTCGTTTGACTCATCAACGAGTTTCTGGTGGGCATTCCTGGCCGTGGCATTAGCATTCTCGGAAGGTTCCTCTAGAAGGGGTTCCTCTAGAACATGTTCCTTTTTATCATGTCTGAGAACAATTCTCAGATTTCTATACCAGGTGGTAAAGTTTGTTCCATTCAGTTTATCCTTTTCTAGGATTGATTTCAATGAAAAACTGGGTTGAGCAGGTGGTGCCATTGATCTACAACAGAAATATGCAAAACACTAAGACATGTATTCATAAAGAGTAATTCAAATTAAACATTTTAATAAGAACATTACTCCCACTAAACCAACATCCCCCTGTTGATTCTTAGCGATTCAAGATCCAAGATCCACATGTCAACTAGTGAGCTTTTGCATCACCGCTAGAAGACTAGATCACTTGGTAAGCAACACTTGCAAATTGTATCTCTATACGACTCTTGTTTGTTGGGCACATCTCATGCCATGCCAACTCTTATGCCTCGAGGGCCAAAACTGTTTTGATAGCCATGACAAGTTAACCAATGCTTCCCTTGTAAGTGTCCGACACAAACACACCACGTTAAGGAGAATTAGCAGCACCCTAATTTATAGGCCCACCACTAAAAATACTTAACATGTGATGGTGCAGCAATTGGGGATGCAATTTTACTAGACATTATTTGAGGGATCACCCTACTTAAACATCTGTCATGCAAAAGAAGGGCGCATAAAAGGGATAAACTTTCACATATAGTATATATATGTGTGATATGATATAGCCCTTTCATTAACACATGGTGATCTCCATCTCCACATGCGCTGCATGCCCATGCCGATGTCCATCTCCATGCATGGTTGCCCTTGTTGTGATCTCCATCTCCACACATGGTGTCAACTGCCAAGTGTTACATAAGATACTATGCTATTACAAACTAATAGCTATGAGAGAAAATTACATTACAAGGCATCTCATATTCACACGCGGGTCATTAATACAATAATGCGACAACCATATGGTTCCAGCCGGTTGCCGCACTCACGACACGTAGGTCATGATTTAATAATTTACAAGCAACATTCATGGGCTATAACAAATCACAAGCATTCCTTGCAAAAACAAGTCAGACGTTCTACCGCCGAAAGTAAAACCGTCCAAAACTCTATTTTCAAGAGGATTTTGTCGGATTTCGGGTTCCACAAAACCCTAAGGAATTCAAACCCAGGGGCGTGTGCGAAGATTCCCCAACGACCAAATGTTCTAGATACCATCACCGGGGGAAATTTCTTGGGGAGTCACACCTTTGATGCTTATAATACTATGATAGATTTGGTAGGCTCACCCCCACTCATGGTTAATGAAACAATTTTAATTTTGGAACATGTGATGCAAAGGCTTGATATTATTGAAAATAAAGTAGCTACCATAGAGATCATTGAAAACTTAGATAAAAAGATTCATAATCAATTACTCAATATGGATCTAAGGTAGGAGTTACTTTAAAAAATCTAAGGGAGAAAGAACAAATAGTTAATGAAAAGATAGATCAGGATTCCATTAGAATTGGCAAGCTAGAAGATATTATTACCAACTTGGGTTCCTCTTTTGCCTCTGTTAAAACCACTCCAAAATTTCCTCCTACTAAGACTGCCAAGTTTATTTATGTTCCTAAAAATAAGGGTGAATCCTCTAGTAAAGGAGATGAAGATCTTAAGATGATAAGTGCTCACCCTAACCTTATTAATATTGTCCGGGAACCAATTGCTACAAGTGAATTTCTTGATTTCTTGCCTAGGAGTATGATTATTGATAAAACCAAAGAATCTCCTAGGGTTTATAAGTGTGCAATTGAGGAGTTGCATACCAAAGATGACAATACCTAGATCTATTGTGTTATGCCTAGCTAGGGGCGTTAAACAATAGCGCTTGTTGGGAGTCAACCCAATTTTATTTTTATGTTTTTTGTTTTGTTTCTGTTCTTGAATAAATTAAACATTGTTACCTCTGTAGTAATTGTGTTTTAGTGTTTTAATTAGTGTTTGTGCCAAGTAAGACCTTTGGGATGGTCTACGGTGATAGTTAATTTGATCCTCCTGAAAAACAGAAACTTTGACGCCCAGTCTAGGAATTTTCTAAATTCACAGAAGCGTAGATTGGATCTGAATTTTTTACACAAGATTGATATACAAATTTCCCAGATTTTCCTAATTTTTCAGAATTTTTAGAGTTACAGAAATATTCGAAGTTTACAGATTTCTACAGACAGTTCTGTTTTAGACAGAATCTGTTTTCTTTGTGTTGTTTGCTTATTTTGATGAATCTATGGGTAGTATCGGGGGGTATGAACCATGGAGATGTTGGAATACAGTAGATATTACACCAATATAAATAAAGAATGAGTTCACAACAGTACCTAAAGTGGTGATTTTATTTTCTTATACTAACGGATCTCACAAGTTTTCTGTTAAGTTTTGTGTTGTGAAGTTTTCATGTTTTGGGTAAAGATTTGATGGACTTTGGAATAAGGAGTGGCAAGAGCCTAAGCTTGGGGATGCCAAAGGCACCCCAAGGTAATATTCAAGGACAACCAAGAGCCTAAGCTTGGGGATGCCCCAGAAGGCATCCCCTCTTTCGGCTTCAATCCATCGGTAAATTTACTTGAGGCTATATTTTTATTCACCACATGATATGTGTTTTGCTTGGAGCGTCTTGTCTGATATGAGTCTTTGCTTTTTAGTTTTCCACAATCATCCCTGATGTACGCACTTTTTGAGAGGGACACGCATGAATCGTGAATTTATTAGAATACTCTATGTGCTTCACTTATATCTTTTGAGCTAGGCAATATGCTCTAGTGCTTCACTTATATCTTTTTAGAGCACGGCGGTGGCCTTATTTTATAGAAATTGTTGAACTCTATTGCTTCACTTATATTATTTTGAGAGTCTCTAAACAACATGGTAATTTGTTTAGGGTATGAATTTAGTCCTAATATGATGGGCATCCAAGAGAGATATAATAAAAACTTTCATACAAAAGTGCATTGAATACTATGAGAACTTTGATTCCTTATGATTGTTTTGAGATATAAAGATTGTAATATTAGAGATATGCTAGTGAGTAATTGTGGATTGGTAGAAATACTTGTGTTAAAGTTGTGATTCCCGTAGCATGCACGTATGGTGAACCGTTATGTGACGAAGTCGGAGCATGATTTATTTATTGATTGCCTTCCTTTGTGTGGAGGTCGGGAACGCGCGATGGTTAACTCCTACCAACCCTTCCCCTAGGAGCATGCGTGTAGTACTTTGTTTTGATGACTAATAGACTTTTGCAATAAGTATGTGAGTTCTTTATGACTAATGTTGAGTCCATGGATTATACGCACTCTCACCCTTCCACCTTTGCTAGCCTCTCTAGTACCGCGCAACTTTCGCTGGTGAATTAAACCCACCTTCATCAAAACAGACACCATATACCTTCCTCAAAACAGCGACCATACCTACCTATTATGGCATTTCCATAGCCATTCCGAGATATATTGACATGCAACTTCCACCGTTCCGTTTATTATGACACGCACCATCATTGTCATATTGCTTAGCATGATCGTAAGATAGCTAGCATGATGTTTTCATGGCTTACGCTAGATCATTGCATATCCCGGTACACCGCCGGAGGCATTCATATAGAGTCATATCTTGTTCTAGTATCGAGTTGTAAATTTTGAGTTTTAAGTAAATAAAAGTGTGATGATCATCATTATAGAGCATTGACCCATGTGAGGAAAGGATGATGGAAACGATGATTCCCCCACAAGTCGGGATGAGTCTCCGGACTTTATAAAAAATAAAAGAGGCCAGAGAAGCCCAAATAAAAAAAAGAGGCCAAAGAAGCCCACCAAAAAAAAAGAGAAAATAAAAAAATGAGAGAAAAGAGAGAAGGGGCAATGCTACTATCCTTTTTCCACACTTGTGCTTCAAAGTAGCACCATGATCTTCATGATAGAGAGTCTCCTATATTGACACTTTCATATACTAGTGGGAATTTTTCATTATAGAACTTGGCTTGTATATTCCAATGATAGGCTTCCTCAAATTGCCCTAGGTCTTCGTGAGCAAGCGAGTTGGATGCACACCCACTTAGTTTCTTTTTTGAGCTTTCATACACTTATAGCTCTAGTGCATCCGTTCCATGGCAATCCCTACTCACTCACATTGATATCTATTGATGGGCATCTCCATAGCCCGTTGATACGCCTAGTTGGTGTGAGACTATCTCCTTCTTTTGTCTTCTCCACAACCACCATATTCTATTCCACCTATAGTGCTATGTCCATGGCTCACGCTCATGTATTGCGTAAGAGTTGAAAAAGTTTGAAAATACTAAAGTATGAAATAATTGCTTGGCTAAAACCGGGGTTGTGCATGATTTAATACTTTGTGTGGTGAAGATGGAGCACAGCCAGACTATATGATTTTGTAGGGACAGCTTTCTTTGGCGATGTTATTTTGAGAAGACACGATTGCTTTATTAGTATGCTTGAAGTATTATTGTTTTTATGTCAACATTAAACTTTTGTTTTGAATCTTATGGATCTGTATATTCATGCCACAATAAAGAAAATTACATGGATAAATATGTTAGGTAGCATTCCACATCAAAAATTCTGTTTTTATCATTTACCTACTCGAGGACGAGCAGGAATTAAGCTTGGGGACGCCTGATACGTCTCCAACGTATCTATAATTTTTGATTGTTCCATGCTATTATATTATCTATTTTGGATGTTTTATATGCATTAATATGCTATTTTATATTATTTTTGGGACTAACCTATTAACCTAGAGCCCAGTGCCAGTTTCTGTTTTTTCCCTGTTTTTGAGTTTTATAGAAAAGGAATATCAAACGGAGTCCAAACGGAATAAAACTTTCACGATGATTTTTGTTGGACCAGAAGACATCTACCAGACTTGGAGAGGAGGGCAGGAGACCTGGTAGCAGACGACAAGCCGCCAGGGCGCGCCCTAGGGGGGGCGCCCCCCTGGCTTGTGGGTCCCCTGCAGGCCTTCTAACCCTAACTCTTCGCCTATATATTCCCATATATTCCCAAACCATCAGAGGGAGCCACAAAAATACTTTTCCGCCGCCGCAACCTTCTGTTCCCATGAGATCCCATCTTGGGGCCTTTTTCGGTAATCTGCCGGAGGGGATTCGATCACGGAGGGCATCTACATCAACTCCATTGCTCCTCCGATGAAGCGTGAGTAGTCTACCTCAGACCTACGGGTCCATAGCTAGTAGCTAGATGGATTTTTATCTCTCTCCGATCCTCAATACCATGTTCTCCTCGATGTTCTTGGAGATCTATCCGATGTAATCTTCTTTTGCGGTGTGTTTGTCGAGATCCGATGAATTGTTGATTTATGATCAGATTATCTATGAATATTATTTGAATCTTCTCTGAATTCTTATATGCATGATTTCATATCTTTGTATTTCTCTTCGAGTTATTGGTTTGGTTTGGCCAACTAGATCGGTAGTTCTTCAATGGGAGATTGTTTTGGGTTCAATCTTGCGGTGTCCTCACCCAGTGACAAAGTAGGGGTAGCGAGGCATGTATTTGTATTGTTGCCATCAAGGATAAAAAGGTGGGGTTTTAATCATATTGCTTGAGTTTATCCCTCTACATCATGTCATCTTACTTAAGGCGTTACTCTGTTCTTTATGAACTTAATACTCTAGATGCAGGCAGGAGTCGGTCGATGTGTGGAGTAATAGTAGTAGATGCAGAATCGTTTCGGTCTACTTGACCCAGACGTGATGCCTATATGCATAACGATTGCCTTGGATATCGTCATAACTTTGCGCTTTTCTATCAATTGCTCGATAGTAATTTGTTCAGCCACCGTATTATTTTCCTTCAAGAGAGAAGCCTGTAGTGAAACCTATGGCCCCCGGGTCTATTTTCCATTATATATTTTCAGATCTATAAACCAAAAATACCTTGTTGCAATTTTATTTACTTTTATTTAGTTTTACTTTTAGTAATCTTTTATATCTATCTCTATCAGATCTCATCCTTGCAAGTGACCGTGAAGTGATTGACAACCCCTTTATAGCGTTGGGTGTAAGTGTTTGATTGTTTGTGCAGGTGCATAGATTGGGGCCTTGCTTGTACCTCCTCCCAGGGCGCTGATACCTTGGTTCTCAAAACTAAGGGAAATACTTATCTGTACTTTGCTGCATCACCATTTCTTCTTCAAGGGAAAAACCAACGCAAGCTCAAGAAGTAGCAGCCACGCGGATGTGACCCGACGGGGGCAGGGGAAACGACTTGAGGCAGGATAGCACGTCGATCGAGTATGGCACGCGCCGCTCGAGGTGCATGGCGGCTCCACTCCCCACGATGCCCCACGGGTAGCGGTTGCGCCTATAAACCCGCCCCGCCCGGGGGGTCTTGCCGTCTGGACGCGCCCTCTCACTTCTCTTCCTTCCAAGTTATCTTCCTCGTCCTCCTCCTTTCCTTTGCTCATCCATGGCATCCGGTGGGAGTACGGCAGGTGCGGGGAAGCGCTCGGAGCCCCCGGCTCCACCGGCGGTCCCCGGAGGCAGCGGTGGGGGACCCTCGAGGCCGGCCCAAGCCCGCCGGTGCTGGTCCATTATTGATGAGTAAGTTCCTCGTCACCCGCTTTCTTCTCTTGTAATCGCATCTGCCGCGTCGGTCTTCATCGTTCCCTCCTCCCAGGGCGCCCACGCCTAAGAGGCGCAGGCTCGACGAGCTTCAGGAGGAGACGGATGCGCTGAGGGTTCAGCTGGCAGACGCCGAGGCCACCCTCCAGGCTGTGCTCAGGGGCGAGGCAGAGGCCCAGGTGGAGCTGGCGTCGCTCCAGACCCAGGTCAAGGGGGCTGTCGACGCCGTGCCGGCCGCCCAGGATGAGGCGGCCCACGCGAACATGCTGGAGGCAGAGTGCGCCAAGCAGTATCTGGACATCGCCCACCGTGCGGTCGGCGCGGTGAGCCGATTCGTCGGGGAAGCCCCCGCCCTGCCGTGCGCGCACGGTGACGGGGGCTACCTCAACTTCTTCGGCAAGGTGGTGGAGGCGCTGGAGACTGGCGTCTCCCGGGTGGACAAGGACAATGTGTCCAGCGCGCGCGACCTCCTGGACCTCGCGATGACACGCGTCTTCTGCAACCTTCGCCGCTTCACCCCGGAGCTCGATCTCCTCCGCGTCATGGAGCCGGTGCCCGAGGAGCTCTAGAGGCCCCTGAGGGACGAGGTGCGCCCGCACGTGGAGTCGTTGGTGGAGCGGTTCGTCCAGGAGCCCCTCTCCGACGAGGGTGACGACTCCGGTGCTGCGGTGGGCGACGGCCCGGACGGCGACGACGGCTCCTCCGCCTAGGCCTCTCTTGTTTTTTTCTTCCCAGTTCCTGTCATGTCAAGCAACACCAGTCCCCTGGGGGCGTTAACTTTTGCGTTTTTACCTTCGTCTTCTTCCTCCTTCTTTAAGTCATCGATTGTTTGTTTGGCATGGCGCAACCCCGCCTCTCCCACAGGGCGTTGCCTTTTTGCCGATTCGCCCTGGCGCCCCTCGAGAGGACCATGGGGGTATCGCGCCAAGACCGGCAATGACATCTGGTCGGATCCTCACGGGGCGGGCCCTCGTGCCACCCCCAAGGTCAGACTCTTAGCCACGTCGCCTAGGGTGGCCAGACTCCTTCCCTCGCGCTGCCCTTCCTTGCTCCTGGAACCACAAGAATCCTGATGGGGTTACGTAGCGGACCGTAGCGCCTGTATTCTTACGTTAGCTCTCATGTCTCTTGCCCGGCATTCGGGCTATCACCTGATTAGAAAGTTCCGCCCTTATTCGGCGGGTGTACTTAGCTTATCGGGTCGTGGCGAGCTCGAGCGTCATGAGGGGTAGGCGAAGCATCTAGGGAGGTCGAGGATTCCGCCTGGGAGGGCTTCTTCATTGCTTGCGGGGTGGTCCGGGAGCCCTTTCGGCACTCTGCGTCGACGGGGCCCGATCCCGAGCAGACCTCGACCACTGTTCGGGCATCCGGATCACCAGGACGAGACCAAAGGGGCGAGGCCTCGGCCACAATTGGGTCGTCCGGATCACCAGAACGAGACCAAGGGACGCGGAGCTACACGATCGGTGAGGTTCCCGAGGCGCATTACCTGGGAACCCCCCTTGACGCTCAAGCGGTGCTCTACGTCTGCGGAGCCCAGTCCCGCGCATACCTCGACCGCCGTTGGGGCGTCCGGATCACCAGGACGAGACCAAAGGGGCGAGGGGCTACGTGACGGTGTGGCTCCTGAGGTGCGTTGCTCAGGAGTCCCCCTTGACGTTCAAGCGGCTCCCATACCTTCCCGCCGGCTGCTACCCCGGGAGGTGTCTGAGCCTCTCGAGGTTCTGTGGTGTCGCGCTGGGCTGCGGCCGGAGCCCCCGAGCGGGAATCTACCGCTAAAAGTTGTGTACTTTCGCGGCGACAGGTCCTTGCCGGCCCGCTCTGGAGGGCCACGAGGGGAGGCCAATGTGCGTGGGCCTCGGCAAGGTGTCAATCCAAAAGAAAAGAGACTTCAAGGCCAGAAAGAGGAATCACGAAGAGAGAAAAGTTCCCGCCCTTTTTCAAACAGAGTCATGAAATCTTCAACTTCATTTCAAAAAGTGGCAATACGAACACAAAAAGAAGCAAGCAACAGCCGCATCCGGCACCTAGGCTAGTCTTCAACTTCGTCTTTCCCCAGTGCGGAGCGTAGGGCATCCACGTTGCGTGGGCATAGCCATTGGAGGGCAGTGTTGTCCGCCAGCGCGGAGCATGGGGCTTCCACTTGGGCGTGGAATGGAACCCCTCCACGTCCTCGGGGGGCTCCGGGCGTATACAGCCCACTCATTATTACGTGAGAGTGTCACGGGTTGGGCCTGGGGGTGTGCTGAGAGCTCCATGCCTCCCTGACATGGAGCCCGCTCCCAGCCCCCAAACATGATGCGGCGACGTGGGGTGGGTCCCGAACAGGCCCTCTAGCGTGGGGCGAGCCTCCCACGCCATCCGCAGGGAGGGCCCATTCCGGAGCAGGGCCTCGGGATCTCCAAAGCCCGGGGACGGATATTATCGTTGTAGCGGCACCGCAGCCCCCTGCACCGCGGGCGGGGTTCGGCGATGCGAAGCGGACGCCCAAGGCGGTACCCCTGCGCGCCTCGCTGGGGTGACTGGGAGCTCCGCGCAGGTACCCCACCGCCCGTCCCCGGGCGGTCCGAACCAGGCCCGGAGACATGGGTGAGTACGTGAGCTCTTGCCACTGGTTGAGCAAAACTTGGCCCAGAGACATGGGCGTGTGTTCCACTCTCCATCTCTGGGTAGGAGTCGCCCAGCCAGGGGACATGGGCGTATGTTCCACCCTCCGTCCCCTAACTGGGGACACCCGGCCTGAGGACATGGGCGTGTGTTCCACCCTCCGTCTACAGGTTGGGAGCCCCTGGCCTAAGGACATGGGCGTGTGTTCCACCCTCCGTCTCTAGCCTGGTGTCGCCCTGCCTGGGGACATGGGCGTGTGTTCCACCCTCCATCTCCAGGCAGGCGCCCCCCGGTCCACGGACCCAGGCGTTCGCCAAGGGTAGCCCCCCACCAGCGGGCACGCCTCACGGAGTTGCCAGTACCTGGCATCCTCATGAGGCCGGCCCAGCCAGCCGCCCTCGCGAGGCTGTTCGTTCCAGTCCCGACAAAAGCTGCTCACGGGGTCGCACACGCTCCTCCTCTTGTCGAGGTGGTTGGCGCTGCTCCCATCATGTCCCGGGCGCTCGCCGACATGGTCGTGGTAGAGTTGCGCAAGCCCCCGGGTGTTGGTGTAGACGAGCCACCGGGCGCCCTTCCCTGACGCCCGGGTGTGCTGGGAGTCGCATTGCGGCGCCTACCCCATGCGACTGGCAGCTCCCGTCGGCCCCCGTCCGCGCCAGGGGCTAACTCCTACGTGCCCAGTGAGCCGGGCCGTACTCCCGTCGGGTGCGGGTCGCGACGCGCTTCTCCCATGCATCCGCACGTCCTCAGCGTCTCGGTGGTTGGTTGAGTGACTTCATGGACACGAGCCTCCTGGGCCGTCCCATAGGGAAGCGTCTGGGCCTCGCCGGTCGTGGTGGCGCGCATGGCCGCGCGGCACATCCAGTTGTCGTAGCGTTCGCAATCAATGCGGGGAGGCTGCGGCTCACGGGCCGCGAGGAGCGCGATTCGCCCGCGTGCCGGGTCGCGGCGAGCCTGGGGGGATGATGCCGTGACGTGGACGCTGGCGAGGGCCAGGGCGGCGAGGGCGCATTGCGCGGTTGGCGAGGGCGATAGCCCCCGGTGCCTCTCCGAGGCCGGGCTAGAGACGGCGCCTTCTGACAGAAGAGCAGGGCAGCGTGGGATGCCGAGGTCTGGCGGCGTCGCCCGAGCAACGTGGGCAGCCCGTCGTTCGGCGTGGGCTCAGCGTCCCTTGCCATGGAAGCACCGAGCGGAGGCGAGGCGAAGCCTGAGTGAGGATCCCGACACGCCCCCTACCTGGCGTGCCAAATGTTGGATTTCGGGTTCCGCAAAACCCTAAGGAATTCGAACCCAGGGGCGTGTGCGAAGATTCCCCAACAGCTTCGCCCCCTCTAAGCCCACAACAGGATAACCCCACTCGATGAAGAGGAAGAAGATAGCACACGAGAGTTTACCCAGGTTCGGGCCGCTGCGAAGCGTAAAACCCTACTCCTGCCTTTGGTGGATTGCCTCACGAGGAGGTTTGTGGATGAACTAGTACACTGGTGTGTAGCCGTGCGGCTGTGGGGTGGTTGTTTCGCCCCCCTCTATCGGGCGACCTAGCCTCTATTTATAGCGGCCCAGGACCTCTTCCCTTATCACAATGGCGGGAAGGGATCCCACAACGGCCAAATTTGAAAGGGGACAGGAGGTACATCTTATCCTGATGAAAGGCGGACTTCGCCTGCAAAGTAGTCGACGGTGATGCATAGGTGGGCTCGGTGATGACATCCGTCCTGCGGGGCTTGGGGTCTTGGTCTTGTTGCACCGAAGTGGAAACCTTTGGGGGGTCGCTTTGGGAACTCGAGTGCGCCCCTGCCTCCTTTGCACCAAAGGGGAAACTGTCCCCTCTGGCGCGCTGGCGCCCGCCTGACCTGACTGGCGTCATCCTTGACCTCCTGAGGCCTAACATGCATAGAGACCTCCGCCGCTCGGGAGGAGGCCTGGGGAGGCCTATCCCCCTGCTGGTCTTGGCGCTATTTCCCTCGCAAGCTCGGGGTCTCGCGAGGGCCTTGTGTTGAGCGAGGCCGCGCTGGGCCGTACTCGGTCGTCGAAGTGGGCCACGCCTTGGGCCGCAGGCAGGCAAGTCTGGGTACCCCGGTATCCAGAACGCCAACAGATTTTGACCTTGAAAAATTCACCGAAAACGGCAAAGCCGTGGAAGGTCAAATGCGTCTTTTCATGTTGTTCAGTTTGACAGGTCATGGAGTGAAAACAGAGTTCGTATGCAAAAGTTATGCCCGTTTTACTGTGAGTACTCTAACAGATTTCAGCACTGCGGAAATCACATTTCCACGGTGTCGATCTTTGCTCCGGTTCGATCAATCTCATTGATCTTCGTGTGTTGCATCTGCATTTACGTTCCACTGTCTACCCCGATGGCAGAAACCGACTGGTAGGGGTAATTCGTGTCACGACCTCTGCATCACGATCACGGAAGCAAGATCATGAAACCAACCTTCAACACTGACGTGCACAGCTGATCTCATCGACCCGCACCTGAACCGATCTACATATCTCTTATGCAAATCACCGAATCTATCACCACACAGTGGAGGCTCTGATACCACTATTGGAACACGCGGTACACTACGCTAGCGCCAATTAAAATATTTCTACCGCGCACCCAAGAACATGCCACTGGAAATAGATCACGGGATCGGGTTTACCACTAGACGTGCAGTCACCGCAGCAGAAGTAGAGTTGGTGATGCGTGTAGTCGATCAGCCGATTCGTCTCCTCCTCTTGTAGCCGATCTCGCATGAGCAGTGATCTCCCACGAACATCTCCTTGCGGATCCTTCAAACGGTTCGTCACGGATCCCTCGAATGGTCCGTCCAAGCACCGCAGATACGATGCCTCCAAGGTATCCACATGTACGGGGGCAGCCTCGGGTGGTGGACTGCTAGGTCCGATCGCATGGCATGGTGGTGTGGGGAGTGCCGGTGGCTGTCGACGGGAGAAAAGGATCAACCCTGAAAGGTGCGCCCACTCCCCTTTATATAGACCTCCGAGGTGGGCTCAACACTTGAGGCCCACGACGAGTCTAGTCCCATTTTCCATTCGGATCCAATCCGAATGGGTTGCAATCCCTTAAGTGTGCGACCCTATAGGTTCACGTACACATGGACACGACCCGAGTCGTTAGTCGGTAGCAGCTCCTAGCAGAATGTGCCAACTCCCATGTGTGCGCAAAGTCGTTAGACGAACCTCGACAATGTGTCATATAGGACATTCCTTTTGCCTCGTGATATAGGTTGTAGAGCTCAAGGCGAGCACCTGTCACCCTTGTGGTAGCTCGACATCTCTTCTCGAAACCGTGATGCGGATTCCCGAACTGGGTTAACACTTAACCGATGTCGCATGGCCATGCTTTCTGAATCTGATCACACGAGAGGGCCCAAAGAATATCTCTCCTCACGGAGGGGCAAATCCCATCTTGGTCAACCATGTCTCGCGTCATGTCTCAGGACTCACCCGAAAGCTACCTTTATAACTACCCCGTTACGGAGTAGCGTTTGATAGACCCTAAGTAAGTCGATCCTCCTCCCGAGAACATGCGAGGACCTCTGGTCTAGGACATGGCATATACATTGTACTTGAGACTAACAGATGACATTATCTCGCTGTGTCACAAAGTGGGTCTGTCCGACTCGGCGATCTCTATCCCCGAGTCCATACTATCAGTTTAGCATCTCTTTGCACATGACTTGTGAAACATAGTCATCAACTGAATCATATACTAGTAAAGGATATGTGTCCGCATAACATTAACAACTAGGGACTATTAGAACAATCATCATATAATATATAGTCTCACAAATAAGTCACATACTTATTGATACATATCACTGATGATGTTCAAGGACAATACAAGATACTCATGAATACATAGGAAACGAAATCATCTCATGATTTTCTCGAGGGCATATCTCCAAGAGAGCAGCACTGGCCCGGGTTGTTGAAAAATTATCCACGGGTTCCGGAAAGTCCCTATGCAAGTTTTATTAGGTTGACGAATGGTAGAACCAATGTTGGGCCTTGCCAGAAGTGTTTTATCCCAAAACGAAAATCAAGGGGGTCCCCATAATAACCCCAAGCATGTTAGGAGCGCTCAATATGAAACATAACACCGATACACAAGTAACTAGGGCGGCAAAAGTGGAACAAAACACCGAGCAAAAGACCAAACCTTCCACCTTTTACCAAGTATACATGTGCATTAAATCACATAGCAATAATATTGTGATATCTCAAAATATCCATGTTGTCACATGGAAACAACTTGCACCTGCAACTAGCAACGCTATAAGAAGGGCTGAGCAAGCGGTAACATAGCCAAACAATGCTTTGATGGGATGAGGAGGGTTAGAGGTTGATCATGGCATGTTGGGAGGCTTGACAAACAAGTGGTAGATAGCAAGGCATAGCGATAGAAACGAGACAACTAGCATGGCAATGATAGTAGTGGTATCCAGGGAAATTTTCATCTTGCCTAAGATTCCGCTTGGAAGAAGAACCAATCCGTGAAGAAGACAAACCAACATAGTCGAACGGATGCTCACACTCTGAAATGCTTTCGGAACTCTATCGAGAAGAAGCAATCCGGAAACAAGCAAATGACAAGGTAAACACCACAACATATTCATGATGCACATACACAGATGATGCGTGTCAAGTTTAAATATGCATGGCATGGCAAGCACAATAATCAACTACTACACATTAAGTGAAGTTCAATATGCAACGAGTTGCATATTGATGAAACTTCACACTCGAATTATTTAGTTCACTCCCGTTTACGTACTCATCAATATTAAATGTTGTTTAACATGGGTGGTCATGGCATAACGTGAAGATGGAATTAAAGCAATTTTAAAAGGAGAGGGAGAACAAACATACAACAAAATAATAACTCTCCATAGTAAGAGAAATGCGATTATTGTTTTTTAACTAAACAATCATTTTAAATTTTGTTCATCATGGCAAGAGGTGAAGCATGAATAAACTATCTATCAAGGCATCTTAAATGAGACCGGAAACAACATATAGTATTTTCGAAACGACCCCTTATGTTATATTTGAAATTCGTCCAGATCTGAACTAATCATATTTTATATTTGTTAAACAAGGAAAAAAATGCACCAGGTGATTCTACTCGTCATTCTAGGCGATTTACATATTGGATTATCTTAAACGGAGCTATGGTTAAGTTGTTATAAAATAATCCGTCCTAGCATGGCATTAATGCAAATTTAAAGAAACAGCAAGTTTAATCATTTTAAACATGTGTGAAAGTTGGATATTATTAATCTACACGAAATTCTAATCATTTTTCATGTATAAAGTTACTTAATCCGATGCACATTTGAGAAGTTATTATATGTATGAACTAGAGGGACTTTTCTGCAATTCTGTAATTCTCTGGATAATTAGACAAATTCATAGAGCTGAAAAAAAACAGGTCATGGGCCGAATCTGGCTGGCCCAACAGATTAACAGAGGCCGCCACATAATATAGAGCGCTCATGGGCGAGAGTTTGGCGGCTGGGCGCTCACCTCGTGCTTGGCCTCGTGGGCTAGCACATCCAAGGCATTGGGCTGGAGGAGGCACCCTGGCTGGGCCTTGGCGCCATGGGATCTGGCCCTGGGCGAGGCACACGCGGGCGCTGCGGCTGGCGGGCGATGCAGGTGGTTCGTGGCGAGCCGGTTGCTACGGGTTTTTCTCCCCCGTTCCACTGGTTCGTAGGAACTGGCTCGGTCTTGGCGGTCCAGGGTGTCGGAGGCACTCGGGCACTTGTCGTCCTCCTCTCGTGCGTGCACTGCACCAGAGATAGGGGCGTCGGCAGTCAACTCACTAGCCGGCATGTTTAGCGAGCAAGGGAGACCGGCGGGCGACGGGAATGGATGGATCCGGGTGTGGGGGTCCCAGATCCAAGCTCGATGATTAGTATGGTCCCCGACGGCGGCAGATCGGGGTGCGGCTTGAAGGTCTTTGATGCCTTCATGGCTGCTCCTGATTGCAACGGGAGAGAGAGGGAGGTTAGAGAGAGGAGGAGGAGCAACAGAGAGAGACGGGGAGAAGAAGGGCGTGGCGGCGAGGTCGACCTGGCCGGTGACGGCGGCTTCGGCAAGCCCTCGGGGCAGCGGCTCGGGCGGGAGCTCGATGGAGACGATCGGGGATGCTCCTTCGGGCGTGGCGGCATGGTTCAGGCCTGGATGGGCTCGGGCGGGCTCAGATCTGGGCTTCGCGGGCCCACGTGACTGGAGGTGGGTGGAGTGGTGGCTGGAGGCATACAACTGGCATGGAGGTGGTGGCTGCGCACGGAAAACGAGGGAGGAGCTTGGGTTGCCTGATCTGGACGGCTAGGGCATCTATATATAGGGAGGAATGGCAAGGTTAGGGTTTTTTTGTGCGTTTTCCATCCGCGTGATCGCGATCAGACGGCTCCGACTGCACAAAGAGTTAGGGTTAGGACATGGTGGGCTAGTGGGCTGTGTAGTTGTGCTAGGCTTAGAGAAGAGAGGGAAGATGAGCCCGTGACATGTTTTCAAAACCGAAAAACGTCGCTAATTTGACCGATGACGGTGCCGCTACAATTGATCATTGGGGTATCAAACGAACTCCGAATGCGACGAAATTCGGCAGGCGGTCTACCTACACTATATTAAGACCGCTCGCCAAGTTCCGACCCATCCCGTGGAAGTTTTATACGCACTTTTAAAAACAATATTTTAGAGATGTCGCGGGCGCGTGCGTGTGTGTTTGGACTCTAAATGGTCAACGACGAGAGCAAAGAGAACCGACAACTACGAACGGATGCAAATTTTGAAAAATGACAACAACAAATTTTCAATGCTATGCAGATGATGCGATGATGAATGCGATGAACAACTAAATCACACGACGATAACGAAATAAAAGGGGAATATTCTGGAGCGTCGGTCTCAGGCTGTTACAACTCTCCTCCACTAACAAGAGATCTCGACCCGAGATCTTAGAATGAGAAGGGGAAGAGGAAGAATAAAGGAAGAGGTAAAACTTAGTTTCTTCTTTCACAAACTAATGAAACCAACAAAACTTGAAGGTTGCAAAGAAATGAAGACTCGCATGAGGGGCAAGCAAGAATTCAAAAGAAATTCGGGCAGCACTTCGGTTGAAAAGGGAAGCAAGACTTGATAAGATGGAAAGAGCTTGAAAAGATTTCACAACACTCCGGTTGAATGGTTAAGTGAGGAAACGAACATGATCTTGACAAAACGAGATGATGGATCTAAGAGAGCAACCTCACAATGGCTCCGGAACAAAAGAATAGAAAATAGATCGTTGGAAAGTAAGAACAGAGAAGAAAATGACATATTCTACCACAATTGAATGTGAAAGGCATCCTAACAAGAAGAGATTGAACGGAGTTGTTGGAAAATCAACAACGAAAAGAACAAGCTTGTTGTGGGCTTACGGAAAACATCTCCAAAATTATGAGGTGACAACCCACCACTAACAGAAACAAAGATTGCTTGAGATCATGAAGAGATAAACTTCTTTCATCAAAGGAGACAATGAGAACATGGATCATTGATAAGCATCTTTATAGCAACAATCCTTAGGAAACGCTTTAGGTGAAATCCAAAACCAAGATAATTTCGAGAAAGGAATGATGGGTTTAAATATCTCATTCTTGAAAACTTCATTTCGAAACTCCTTATAAATCAAGAATGCTATAACACCATCTCAAAAGATAAGGGAGAAATGAATTGCACTTTGAAATGCAAGACAATGAATACTTGGGCTCCTTGAATATGAATCTTGAAGAACACTTCAAGAAAGAAAGAAATTAATGAACCACCATGAAGAACCTCTTGGAAGAACACCGGAAATGGAAGGATGATAGACAAGAATTGAATGTTGAAACAAACAAGATTGAAGCACACAATGATTTAGACGGAGCTTCACAACGAGATGATTGAGAAAACATGGAACTCCAGAAAAGAAAGATGAACAACTTAGAATCGAGAATTTGATATCATGAACAACTCAGGAAGAATGAATGAAATCACCTTGATGAAACAATAATAAGAATTATGTCTGCTTATCCTTCACCAAGTTAAATTGATGACAAGATGCGGATTTGGCATACTACTTATTATTTTTGAAAATATTGAAGAGAGATATTGCACATTTAAAGATGTCTTGAACCAGAACACCGGTAAGAATTTGAAGACGGATGATGGATACTATGGATGAATAGATATGCATGAGAACGAAGAGATCGAGATCCGCCTTGAGAAAACTAAAACAAGGCACCAGAATATTTGAGATACGAACAAAGAGACAAGAATTGCGAAGAATTTGAGATCGAAGGCTGAAAGCTGAGAAAGAAGAAATCTTATGAAATGATGGCCTTCGGAGGATTGAGAAACGAAAACAACTCTGAAATGCTTCGGATAGATATGGAAGGAATTTCTCATGATCGAAAACAATTTGAAAGAATAGCACAAAGCTGAAGTCATGAATCTCCGATAGGATGGATAAGATTTAAGAGAAACTCTCCTTCGGTCTTCAACGCTGAGAATGGTGACGAGAAACAACACCATGAATATCGAGACACTCCGAAACAATGAATGAGGAAAGGTTGAGCTAACGATGAAAATAATTCAAAGCGATCTTGAGGAGGAATATGACTGATGAAATTCATTCTTATGTCATATTGAAAAGAACTTGAGGACATCTGCAGAAAGATTAGAAGGGCCACGTAAGATCCTGGGGAAAACCTGTGGGTTATGGGCCCACTCAAAGGAAATCACCGTTGAATCGATTGCTTAGGAAGAGAGATTGCACCAGTACAAATTAGGAACTTGATGAGGTGACAACCTTGAAATGATTTGAAAGGGTTTTGAACGGAAAGACGAATCTTCTGTGATCTCTGAAAACTCTGCATAGAATAGAGAGAGGTAAATAACAAGAGAGGCTTAAATAAGAACTTCCGACATGAAAAATATTTAACGAATGAAAAATGACATGACAAACACCGAGAGCTTGTATTGAATCCACCGGAGAAGAAAACAAGAACAAACAATGATGAACTTGAAGCTCTTGAGCATCTTCACATGAATCACCGGAAACAATACGGAAGAAAAGATAGCGGAAGCATCAATGAAAAAAAAGGCACTTAGATGATAATTTAATCATTGAAGAAAAAGGGCGATAGGGTGGGGAAAACAAAGAAAACTTAGCATGGGTGAGACGAACTCCAGAAAGAAATATGAGGATTTATATTGCAAACATTGGAGAGGATTGAATCACCTTGAAGAGAAGCACTTTGGTTAGGAATAAGATTTGACATGACAATTTAATTGAGCAGAAAGATTAGCACTCCCATATAAATATGAAAACACTACTAAGGAAAGATATGAAATCACCACTTGACATCGAAGCAACTCGAATTACTGTACTCCAACACAAAACAAAGGATGTGGCTTGCAAATTAAGCCGGAAACAAATACATAAGCCATTTGCATTTGTTGGAAGGATAATCCTAGGTAACTACTTGAATTCCAACCTAAGAACTTCCGAAATCTTTGGTTATGCTATCGGGTCCACGGATACACGGAGTAAATTCCATCACTCAACTCCTAGTAGTAATACTACTCTCCAATGTATCACATCCATGAACACATAACCAGAGGCCTCGGAAATTCATCTACCTCAGACCCACGTAATCACAATGATACTAGACATGGCAGTACATCTGGACGCTCTCCCCAGTACTGGGTGACGCCAAACTCCTCTCGCCACAAATAGTATTGATGCAATTTCGAACATCCTTGTCCTGAGATACTAAGGAAACTAAATGATAACGATGTGTCAAGAATCCCCTGGAGCTCTACTCCTCGGAAATAGGAGGCACGAAGTACAAAATTCCGTCACATCGGCATCATAGAGGTGCCAAAATACCCGCGTGATCCAAAAAAAAAATCAGTGAGAAGAGGGGTAGAATTAAAATTCCTACATCAGGATTCCTCACTAGAGCATAGAAGAGGAGTAAAAAGAATCCTACTCTCCGATATATAACTAGACTCAAAATAGTTTTAAACTAGAATCGACTCGGCCAAGTTCGATCAATCAAGGGGGCTCCTAGGTCGGTACGGCTCTGATACCAACTTGTCACGCCCAAGATGCGATCCTATCCTTATTTTGGCTCGAGGGCCTCGACAGGGATATAAGTGCATCTCGTCGTTTTGCAATAATGGATATCGTTACAAGTACATGTAAAGAGGAGATGAGTATATAGAATTGGCTTACACTCGCCACAAGCTAAATCATGATCATCTCAAATACAACAATACATTCAATCACCATACAGAAGAGCAGGGTCCGACTACGGACGAAATCAAACGATAAAAAAATATGACATCCATCCTTGCTATCCCAGGCTGCCGGCCTGGAACCCATCCTATGAACAATGATGAAGAAGAACTCCAAATCAAACAAGCATCGCTCTCATGTCAAAGATTCGCATTACCTGTACCTGCAACTGTTATTGTAGTAATCTGTGAGCCACAGGGACTCAACAATCTCATTTCCAAGGGTATCAAGACTAGCAAAGCTTAATGGGTGAGATATGGTTAAGTGGTGAGGCTGCAACAAACACTAAGCATTTATTTTATTGGCTCACTTACGAGTACAAGAATAAGAAGGGTGATTGACACGTCTCCAACGTATCTATATTTTTTGCTTGTTCCATGCTGTTATATTATCATTCTTGGATGTTTTACAATCATTTTATAACAACTTTATATCATTTTTTGGGACTAACCTATTGACATAGTGCCAAAGTGCCAGTTGCTGTTTTTATTTGTTTTTTACTTCGTAGAATATCAATACGAAACTTTTTGGAGATTTTTTCTGGACCAGAAGACACCCAGTGGGCCAAAGAAGAGCCAGGAAGGTGGGCTGTGGAGAGCACAACCCACCAGGGCGCACCAGGGGGCCCCGGCACGCCCTCATGGGTTGTGCCCTCCACGGGGCTCCACTACACCACCTCTGATGCCTATAAATTCCCAAATATTTTGAAAACCCTAGAGGAGTCGACGAAATACAATTCCAGCCGCCGCAAGTTCCAGAACCTCGAGATCCAATCTAAACACCATCACGGAGGGGTTCATCTTCTTCATAGGTGCCTCTCCAATGATGCGTGAGTAGTCCACCATAGACCTACGGGTCCATAGGCAGTATCTAGATGGCTTCCCCTCTCTCTCTTATGATTTTCAATACAATGGTCTCTTGGAGATCTCTTTGATGTAAACTTTTGCGGTGTGTTTGTTGGGATCCGATGAATTTTGAGTTCATGATCAGTTTGTATCCATGAATATTATTTGAGTCTTCTTTGATCTCTTATATGCATGATTACTTATAGCCTCTTATTTCTTCTTTGAATCTTTGGTTTAGTTAGGCCGACTAGATCGATTTTTCTTGCCATGGGAAGAGGTGCTTTGTGATGGGTTCGATCTTGCGGTGTCCTTACCCAGTGACAGAAGGGGCAGCAAGGCACGCATGTATCATTGCCATTAAGGATAACAAGATGGGGTCTATTTCTACATGAATAGATCTTGTCTACATCATGTCATCGTTCTTATTGCATTACTCCGTTTTCCATGAACTTAATACACTAGATGCATGCTGGATAGCGGTTGACGTGTGGAGTAATAGTGGTAGATGCAGGCAGGACTCGGTCTACTTATCTTGGACGTGATGCCTATATAATGATCATCGCCTTGGATATCGTCATGATTATTTGATCTTCTATCAATTGTCCAACAATAATTTTTTCACCCACCGTGTGCTATACTCATGAGAGAAGCCACTAGGGAACCCTACGGCCCCCGGATCTACTTTTCCGACATATTGCTTTCCGATCTATCTTTTTGCCTCTTTGTTTTTAGATCTACAAAACCAAAAAACCAAAAACATATTGCTGCATATTTTATTTGCTCTTTTTTATTTTGTGTTCTTGAGAGATCTATCTCTCCTATCTATCACTACCTAATCTATCTTTTTACCGTAGAAATATTGACACCCTCTCTTTCGCGTCGGGTTGCACGTATTTGTTATTTGTGTGCAGGTGCTACTTATTGGGTGCTGGTGATCCTCCCACTGGTTCGATAACCTTGGTTTCATAACTGAGGGAAATACTTACCGTCGCTGTGCTGCATCATCCCTTCCTCTTTGGGTAAATACCGACGCAGTCTCAAGCCACGTCAGTGATCTACGCAAAAACGGATGTGAACTAGTAATGATCACTAAGTGATCCTGAACACCTACCTATGAGTCAAACATAACCCCACCATGTTCTCTCTCGGTTTAGAACTCACGAGTAGAGACAGTCACGGTTACGCACACGGTTGGTGTATTTTATTTGAGTTTACTTTAAGTTTTCTATGACCGGATGTTAAAAAAATTCCAAGTTGCCACATAACCGCGGGCACGGCTTCTCGAAAAGATTTAACTCTGTAGGGGTGCTCCAACTCATCCATAACAAACTAGCCACAAGCTGTGTGGAAAACCTCTACCTTGAGATAGCCTGAAGTTTCCTCGGAATCTTGTGCACAAGACATTCGAGACAGGTAAAACAAATCCAGCAAGACCACCTGGCGTGTCGACGAACCCGATAGGAGCCGTGTATCTCATTCTCAGGACATGACGGATGGGTCACACTACGAGTCAAACCAAACCCCAAGTTTCCCCGTGGTGGCCCCGCAGTCTGCGTGTTTGGACTAACACTCATGAGGAGCACTGGCCCGGGTTGTTGATTAATTATCCACGGGGTCCGGAAAGTCCCTATGCAAGTTCTATTAGGTTGGAGAATGGTAAAACCAATGTTGGCCCTTGCCATAAGAGTTTTATCCCAAAACGAAAATAAAGGGGGTCCCCATAAGAACCCCAAGGATGTTAGGAGCTCTCAATATGGAACATAACACCAGTACACAAGTAACTAGGGCGGCAAAAGTGCAACAAAACACAGAGTAAAAGGCCAAGCCTTCCATCTTTTACCAAGTATATATGTGTATTAAATTAGATTGCAATAATATTGTGGTATCTCAAAATATCCATGTTGTCACATGGAAACAACTTGCACCTGCAACTAGTAACTCTATAAGAAGGGCTGAGCAAGCGGTAACATAGCCAAACAATGGTTTGCTGGGATGTGGAAGGTTAGTGGCTGATCATGGCATGTTGGGAGGCTTGACAAACAAGTGGTAGGTAGCGAGACATAGGGATAGAAATGAGACAACTAGCATGGCAATGATAGTAGTGGTATCCAGGGAAATGTTCATCTTGCCTGAGATCCTGCTTGGAAGAAGAACCAATCCATGAAGAAGACGAACCAACGTAGTCGAACGGATCCTATCACTCTGAAACGCTTTCAGAACTCTAGCGAGAAGAAGCAATCCGGAAACAAGCAAATGACAAGGTAAACACCACAACATATTCATGATGCACATACATAGATGATGCATGTCAAGTTTAAATATGCAAGGCATGGCAAGCACAACAATCAACTACTACACATTAAGTGAAGTTCAATATGCAACAAGTTGCATATTGACGAAACTCCACATTTGAATTATTTAGTTCACTCCCATTTAGGTACTCATCAATATTAAATGTTGTTTAACATGGGTGGTCATGGCATAAAGTGAAGATGGAATTAAAGCAATTTTAAATGGAGAGGGAGAAAAACATACAACAAAATAATAACTCTCCATAGTAAGTGAAATGCGATTAATGTTGTTTATCTAAACAATCATTTTGAATGGTGTTCATCATGGAAAGAGGTGAAGCATGAATAAACTTTCTATCAAGGCATCTTAAATGATGCCGGAAACAAAATATAGTATTTCCGAAACGACCCCATATGTTAATTTTGAAATTGGTAGAGATCTGAACTAACCATATTTTATATTTGTTAAACAGGGAAACAAAATGCACCATGTGATTCTACTCGTCATTCTAGGCGATTTACATATGTGGATCATCTTAAATGGAGCTACGGTTAATTAGTTATGAAATAAGCCATCCTAGCATGGCATTAACGCAAATTTAAACAAACAAAAAGTCTAAACATTACTAGTTCTCGTGATTTCTGAACTGAGAGAGAACACGGTGGGGTTATGTTTGTTCGGAAGTAGGTGTTCAGGATCTCTTAGAGATCATTACTAGTTCACGTCCGTTTATGCGACGATCATCCCCCTTTATTCTTGTACTCGTAAGTTAGCCACTCAAATAAATGCTTAGTGCTTGCTGCAGCCTCACCACTTAACCATATCTCACCCATTAAGCTTTAATAGTCTTGATACCCTTGGAAATGAGATTGTTGAGTCCCTGTGGCTCACAGATTACTACAACAATAGTTGCAGGTACAGGTAATGCGATGATTTGACGTGAGCACGATGCTTGTTTGATTTGGAGTTCTTCTTCTTCTTCATCAATCATTGGATGGGTTCCAGGCCGGCAGCCTGTGATAGCAAGGATGGATGTCATTTTATCGTTTGATTTCATCCGTAGTCGGACCCTGCTCTTCTGCATGATGATTGAATATGATGTTGTATTGATGTGATATTGATGTAGCTTGTGGCGAGTGTAAGCCAATTCCATATACTCATCTCTTCTTTACATGTACTTGTAATGATATCCATTCTTGCGAAATGACGAGATGTGCTTCTATCCCTCTCGAGGCCGTCATGCCAAAACAAGGATAGGATCGCATCTTGGGCGTTACACGGAGGCTCATGAATATCCTCTCACGATTCATCCCGGTAGTAACAACATGTATTAGGACCTACACCAGAGGTTTTGGTGGAATAGGATGTAGAGATAAATCACTTAGTTCATTTCTAACTGCGACGTTTGTCGTCGCGTTAAGGCACAACATCAACGGTCTGCTGGTACCCTTCAGCCTTTGGCTATTCCTGAATGGAAATGGGACAAAGTCGGTATGGATTTCATTGCCTGTATTCCCATGACCAAGAGAGGGAATCATGCTATCTTTGTGGCTGAAAGTGAATCTATTGCCCCCTTAGTGGTTTTAGGTATTGACGACAAATAGATTAAGGGCCTAATGTGTTTGTGAGAGTAGACATGTGTAAAAGTGCTTGAAGAGTTTGGTTTAACCGGCGAAAGACGACCCCTAAAAATGTATTTCTTCAGATGACGATTTTGATATATTTTTCTTGAAGAAACTGAAGTGAAGAATTCAGTGTGACCATGATGAAATTGACGTGAAGAATTGAAGCGTGAAGACTTTTCTTTTCATATTTCATTTCATCTTTCTTGAGTCATAGGAAACACCGTACTATTAAAGGGGGTCTAGGCGAAGCATAGACGCATTTCGAAGTGATGCTCATAAATTACAATCCTAATCCTTCGAGTGATGACTTTGGAAATCTCTTATAGTGCAGACATGTTCTTCGGTGAGAAAGATGAAGTTCCTTTGGTCACTGACAACTTTGGTCTGACTAAGGAGTTAGGATATCGCCAATGCATTGTGCCTACCGTGACGACTTTGAGTGTCCCGATGAATTTGAGAGTTCAGATATTTGACCATTGTTGTGCTTAGTGCCAGCTGTCCCTAGGATCTTATCCTGACAACGGTCATATAATTGAAGGGCATTTATGTCTTATCATGTCAGGCTGCTCCCATGCTATAAATAGCCACCCCCCACAACCATTCGTTGGTTGGCTGCCTCGAGAGATAGATTGACACTTGTCATTTAGAGCAACCCATTCCTCCGACTACTTAGAGAGAAACCTAAGTGAGGAAAAAACCCATACACCCAGAGCCTTAAAGTGATTGAGCATCACTGAAGAAATTTTCCTGTGTAGAACTAGCGCATGTTACCTTTCAAGGTTATGTATCTTCCAAATGGTTAGGGGTCATGGTCTAGAGCATCCAAGAGTCATTGTGAATTGCCCGGTGACCAGCTTGTGAAGGTTTTGGAAGTCTATCTTGAAGAATTACCACGAGTGATTGGGCGCAGTCTAAGTGACTTTTGCTCAAGGGGAATACTGTGAGGACTAAGTGTCTTGAGAGTGCAAGCTCAGCCGCCCCAACCAGACGTACGACTGTCACAACAGTCAGAATTTTTCGAACGAACCCATTGTCTTCACCGAGCTTCCTGGATCTATTTCTTCAATCTCTCATTTACATACTCGTATATTGAAGAAATTGCTTGCTCTTTTGTGAAGACTTTGATTGACGACTTCCCTTATTTCGTCAAACAAAATTCTTCAGTCACCGCACTTGTCCTGAATGCTAGTTACTCTTTTACTCGTATGCTTCAATTCGTCATGCCAACCACGATGTTCATGTATTTCGCATATGCTTCAATACTTATCCGCTGCATTGTTTTTCATCACTCTGCTGTTTCGTCATCTAGAAATTCCTCAGTGTCAAATTTGTAAAAATCGCCCAATCACCCCCCTTTGGCCGATATAACACACTTTCAATTGGTATCAGAGCAAGGTACTCTGTCATGGTTTTATCACGGCAGATGTCCTAGTGCAAGGACTTAGGTGTGAAACCATCGCTACTGTGGTTAACTCGAAGGGGTTCATCGGGACGAAAGACACATGTTTACCCAGGTTCGGCCCCTCTCGAAGGAGGTAATAGCCTACGTCCTGCTTTGAGTTGTATTGATTCGATATCAATTACAAGGGAGCGGATTCTCTTGACCTAGTACTCGATCAAAGGTTTCGTGGCCTAAGCCGCCCAGGGAACCCGCCTTTATATACACAGGTCGAGGCCCTGGGCTTACAAGAGTCCGGGCCGGGTTACACTTAGTAACTGACCTCATCTTTAGATCCCTTGCCTTGTCTGGCAAGCCGTCTCCCGGCGGCTTACACCTCCGGGTCATACGTTGCCTTCCGGCTCCGGGCCTCCGCCTAGCCCATCTGGCAAGTTACTTCCAAGCCTTGTCTTGATCTTCCGGCCTGCTTAAGGCCTTACTGTAAGAGTCGCCAACTTGCTAACATGCCCTCTCCTTGGGCGGGTTATACCACGGGGTTATATCCCCAACATTAGGCCCCAGATTGATTTGAACCTGTTCATGTCAATCTTCAAGTCTTCTGGTTGGCGAGTCTTGTGTTCTTCATAATCACTTGCACTGAAATAAATCTTCACGACCCGCAATGTGAAAATGGATGACGTCATCTCTGATAAGTCCAAAATATCTTAATGACATCACAACGGATCTTTGTATTAACTGGTCAACCCGAGAATCGAGGCGTTTTCTTAGTCAATCATCATTTTGCCTCCTCGATTCCCGTGCTGGACTATTGCTGGTCCATCCCCTTATAAATAGGCACGGTGGGGGGGGGGGGGTCCCATCCTTTCACTTTCCCCCGCCGCCGCTTCTCTTCTTCTTCCTCCAGACGCTCGCGCACCCGAAGCTTCGCCGCGCCGTCCGGACCACGCCGTCGTCCTCAACCAGGCCGCTGCATCACCCTGACCTTGTCCAGAGCTCGCCGGCGCTCGCCCGCATCTCCTGCACCGTCCAGGTTCTACTCTTCTTCCCTCATAGATCCGCATTAGCTCGTCGGTGTTCTTCCGAGTCCGCCGCCGTTCATTGAATTTCTTGTCGTAGATGAGGAAATAAACACCCTTAGGCCTTCAACCGCTAACCAAAACCCGCGGCGCTCTGCTTAATGCATTTTCCATATTTATCGTAGATCATCCCTTCACGGAAACTCATATACAAACTGCCTGTTCTTCCATGAACACTTTTAGGTTTAAGAAATATCCCCCTTTTGTTTCCTTGCGTAGATCTTAAAATGGTAGCCATAGTTGGCGGAACCTGTTTGTCCACACTTAGTAATATTTTGAACATTTACTGTCTTTTTGACCCGGCATCATGCTGCCAGCTCTCCTTGTAGCGATGTAATCCGCCTCATTCCTGTAATTGGCAGCGGCTCATAACTTACTAATGACCCGTCAAGTAGCGTCGTCGTTTTAGCGTTATAGCTATTTCGGTCATGTAGCGTTCTTAACCCGGCGTGTCTCCATGCCTTTCCGCAGCATTTAACCCGCCGTTATGGCTAAACCCCCGCCTCTTGCGATTGGGTAGGCTCTAGGGTCACCGAGGAGATTCTCAATGACTTTGTTGTCATGGGAGTTTTGCCGGCTCAGGACGTCATCCAGTGGCCGGTCCCAGGCGCTGAAATCACTCCCGAACCCAAGGATGGGGAGGTTATCGTTTTTACAGATCATCTTCTCCGTGGCTTCTCACCGCCCGGATGAAAAAAATTCCGGGACGCCCTGCATTTCTACAAACTGCATCCTCAAGACATTGGCCCCAACTCTGTTACCAATTTGTGCCAGTTCCAAATTTTCTGTGAAGCATATCTGCAAGAAGAGCCGTCCGTCGACATCTTCAGAGATTTCTTTTACATCAACCGCCAGACAGAGATTGCTGCTGGACCGAGCCTTGCACTTGGTGGTGTTTCCATTCAGAGACGGAGAGATGTTTCCTTTCCTTCAGCCACTCTACCTAGTCATCCCAAAGAGTGGAACAAGACTTGGTTCTATTGTAAAGACACTTCTCCGGCTGATGAAAACCCACTGCCGGGTTATCGCCCCTACCGGCTCTGCACCACTACCGAGCTCCCAGACCGGATGTCTGCCATAGAGCGTGCCCAATACGCCTCTACATTTTCAAAGATTAGCGCCTTATTGGCTAACGGGCTGACTGGCGTTGATCTAACCCACTGCTGGATTTCCTGGAGAATCTTACCATTAAGCCGGCGCGGCGGCTTAATGTGTGAATACACTGGTGAGGTGAATGACCCTCAGCGCTTCAACCAGACGCCACTGACAGATAAAGACCTCAATGCAATCGTCAAATCACTGCTGGGAGAGCCTCAAGAAGTTTGCAACAGAACGGGGTTAAACCCCTTTTATGCTCTCAACCCGGCTCCCGCGGTAAGACTTTAATCTTAATATTTAACTATTTTCCTTTAAACTCCGCGCTTTATCTTATTTAACCTTGCTACAAATGGATTTTTGTATGCAGGCTGACTCTCCTTTCTGGAAGAAGAGAATAACCACATCTCTCACTAAGAAGAAGAGCAAAGTCTCTAAGACCAAAGCCCCGGCTAAGAAGAAGAAACCATCTACTCAGGAGCTATTTGAGATGGATGATTCAGAGGTAGAACTTGACTCCCTCGGCCTTCTTTTCATGCAACTTATTGACGCTGACTTATCTCAGGGTGAAGCGGAAACGAGTCAAGCCGGCCCCACAGAGGTAACTACCATCTCTTCCGACTCAGAACCCTTGCCAAGAGAGAAAATACAGCGGGTCATCCGGAAAGTAAAGTTTTCACACCCCCTTGCTCACTTGGATCCCAACTTTCTTTTGAAGAAATAGCAACATGATCTCAGGCGTCAGACTCGGAGCGGCGGCTCTGAAGATCTTCTGGCCGGCTTACCCGATGCTCCGGCTCCGCAGAAACGCCGTAACGAGGTAACTCATAACTTGGCTTGTATTTCCTCTGCATGCTAGTCTTATGTAGTAAATCTGATCATACTGCTCAATTTTAATTGTTTTCAGGATACTCCTCCTTCCTCTGGTGACTCAACCGCCTCCAAACTGCCTCCTCTTGTTAACAACCCGAGGTAGGTTTCTTTGCATCCCCTTTCTGCTTATTAATATTCAGTCCTTGCATATGACTAATAATGAAGTTTTTGCTCACAGGGCCCAGGCTAAGAAGAGGAAACTAAGCGCGTCATCTTCCCGTCCGGATGTCCCAGAGCCGGAGAATCAGAGGCTTGGCACTCCTGAAGTTCAAGTCGAGCCCTCTAAAGCTGCTCAAGGCACCCACGATGAGACTCCCCGGCCTAGTGAGCCGGCGGATGTTGACATTGTGATTCTTGACGCTAATCCGGAGCCTGATCCTAAGCCGCCCAGCCCTCTGCCAACAACTGAAGATGTGACTCCTCATGAAGAAGAGGTTACCATCACCGGAACGACTTACACAACTCTTGCCCCTTCCAACGTGCTGACCAAGCACATTAGCAAGGATGAGGCGCCTTCACCTGAGAAGGATAGGGTCAAGCTGGATCTGCCCAATTTGGAGAAGCTTGCTACTGATGAACTGCACTCCGGCTATCTGAGTAGCCTCGGCGCCAGCCGGGACATGGAGTCCAACTTAGTGGGCATGATGAAGAGAAAATATGAGGTATTCAACCTTCCTTGCTCTCCGTATATCCCTACGTACCCCCCAAGAGCCGGCCTATTTTCTTGAAGATAAGTCGGGTCTTCAGCAACACATAAATTTCAATAGACTCGCGTGTAGCCCCCAAGGGTCGGGTCATTATGGAAATAATGAGCCGACACTTACTGTATGATAGGAAAAAATGCCAAGTGTAGCCCCCAAGGGCCGGGTCATTATGTAAATAATGAGCCGGAACTGTTTGTAAATCTGATCATGTAAACTTGAGGAGCAATGTGTAGCCCCCAAGGGCCGGGTTATCTTCATGAAGATGATCCGGGTCTTGTTTATATTGTAGACTTTGAAAGAACTGATATACATTAGCCCCCAAGTGTCAAGTATATTGCTTGCAATCTGCTTGAGACATATAACAATCTTCTTAAGTGTCCCAAACTCCATTATAAACCGTACTGGCGTCTTAACTTTGACAATTATATTGTGTAGGAAGCACTACATGTGGCCGAGTCTAGCTTGGCTGACCTTAGGAAGGACCTGGCGTTGCAACAAGATGCCCAAACTGAAGTTGATACAAAGCGGCGGCTCTCTTCGACAGAACTGGAAAAGATCAAGGCGGACTTTGAGGCATACAGACAAAATACTGAAGCTAGTCAAGCCGCCCTGACCACACGTACCGAAGACGCCGAGGGCCGACTTAAGCCCGTTACCGAAGAGATGTCCGGCTTGAAACGCCATGTAGCCCGGATGACGGATGCCGTCTTTGGTAAGTGTTTATTGATTACACTATTCTTGCTAAACAGTCTTATAAAGACTCGCCCGACGACTTACAAAATCTGATCTGCTTGTAGGCCAACGAACTCGCCAGCTTCCGGATGATAGCTTGCTGAAATTGAAGGCCTTATATGCTTTTACCGAGCAGCTATATGCTGGAAGCCTCTTCACCATCAGGGCGGTTTTTGGCGAAAAGGGGACTCCCAAGTTGATCAAATACGTGCTGAAGTGCCTCTCCACCATCCCCAAGCATTTTGAAGAGATGAAGAAATCAGCCGCCCGCAAGGGCGCAATATCTGCTTTGAGCTGGGCTTTGGCGTATGCGCCGGAGCTTAACCCGGAGGAGATGATGGGAGGTTTCCACAACTGAAGGATGATGGGTCAGAATTCACGCAAGACGACTACGCCCGGTGCTTCAGAGCATCTCGAACACTGGCTAGCTGGCGGGCCACCGAAGCTGATCTGACAGTATATCAGGCGGCTTACGATGACAACAATGTGCGAGTCCGGGCACCCACATTTGAGCCGAAAGATCTGACTCCCCAACGCCGTAAGCACATCTTTGCCCCTGATGTTGACCCGTCTCCAATCTTGCATGATGAGGCTGAATTTGAAGCTTTAATCAATTGCAACTGGGATGTGGACAACCTTCAGATCCAGGAGACTGAAGACCCGGCACAGGATGACCCGTCAACAAGTTAGGCGAGGAGCTGGCCTCACATGAAGGTAACCCGGGCATGCTGACCTGTCGGGTTATAACTTTTTGTGAAAAACTTGATACGTCAAATTTTGGGCTCAATATGGCCTTGTAATAGCCGTAGTTAAAACTTGATTGCCTGTGCCATGCCTTCGTGCATGTTTTGAGCTTAATAACTCATATTCTGGCAGCTTTGGCGCTTCAATATTTTTCCATAGTGTGAATGTCTTGATATGATTATATGCCTCAATATCCATTCAGCAATTCCCACTGGCGGGTTATAATCCATGAGCAATGCTAAGCCGGGATAAGATATTACACAAAGACTTAGAATCTTATCATGGAAAATTCCTGCAAAATAACAAGCAGAAAATATATGTATATCTTTTGTTATTGTTTAGGCGGCTTTGAAGGCACAACCGAAAAGAGATCAACCCTTTTATATATTTTTGTGAAAACTCAAGATTTTTGCCTCGAAGAAGCTAGGCATGAGTGCCCAAAATCCCATAAGCCGGCTCTCACGTGACATAAATCCGTCGTTTTAACCTTAACCAGTTCAGGTTCTTAAAAAAGATTGACTGTTAACAGTACGAACGGGCCACATAGCGGATACACTACAGCAGATAGGTGAGTTTATCCTCGTTCTCTGTAAGCCGGCTCTCACGTGACATAAGCCGCCGGTTTAACGTTGACAAGTTCAGGGTCTTGAAAAAGATTGACTGTCAAACGTTCGATGGGTCACCTGGCGGAGTAGCAAGTTGCAAACAGGCAGGTTTAACTCAAATATGGCTTTTAAGCCGGTCAAGAGGGTATGAAAGCTAAACCCAGTGGGTTGGAACCCCCAAGTGACCTTATGAAAAATTAACTCTTTGCACCATCAACTGTTGCATGAAAATGGCAGAGGCCCCGAATTGTGGGGATGCCGGCTTTATTATATTATAAAAAGTGGTATATACAATGACAGAAGTGTGTACATTGATGAGAGCCGATGGCTCAAGTGTAGTAAGGCCGAAGATGAGCAATGTTCCATGGCCTGGCAGTCTCCTCCCTAGAAGTGCGTGACTTGTCGCTCTCCCGAACATCAATGAGATAATAGGAACCATTGTTGAGATTTTTGTTGATCACAAAAGGTCCTTCCCGGGGGGATGATAACTTATGCATATATGTCTGGTCATGAATCAGACGAAGCACTAAGTCGCCCTCTTGAAATGTCCGGGTCTTGACTCTGTGGCTATGATAGCGGTGCAGATCTTGTTGATAAATCGCCGAACGTGCGGCTGCAATATCCCGTTCTTCATCCAAGGCATCCAATGCGTCCTGACGCGCCGTCTTATTATCAGTTTCAACATAAGCCGCCACCCTGGGCGAGTCATGACGGATATCACTGGGGAGAACGGCTTCTGCGCCATAAACCATGAAGAAAGGCGTATAGCCTGTTGATCTGTTGGGGGTGGTTCTAATGCTCCAAAGCACTGAAGGTAACTCCTCCACCCAACAACCCGGTGTTCGTTCCAAAGGAACCATAAGCCGGGGTTTTATCCCTCTCAGAATTTCCTGGTTAGCATGCTCTGCTTAACCATTAGACTGTGGATGAGCCATAGAGGAGACATCAAGGCGGATTTGTTCACTGTCACAGAACTCTTTCATAGCCCCCTTGGACAGATTTGTACCATTGTCATTAATGATACTGTGAGGGTAACCAAACCAAAAAATCAGCTTTTTGACGAACTGAACTGTTGTTGCTGCGTCCCACTTACTGACCGGCTCTGCCTCAACCCACTTAGTAAATTTATCAACTGCCACCAAGAGGTGGGTCTTCTTATCTTTAGACCTCTTGAACGGTCGAACCATATCAAGCCCCCAGACCGCAAATGGCCAGATGATTGGAATCATCCGCAATTCTTGAGCCGGCACAAGGGCACGTCATCCAAATTTCTAACACCCATCACATCTACTGACCAAATACTCTGCATCTGCATGAGCTGTCAACCAGTAAAAACCGTGCCGAAAAGCTTTGGCCACCAAGGATTTTGACCCGGCGTGATGACCACAATCGCCGGCATGTATCTCTTGCAGGATTTCCCGGCCCTCCTCAGGAGAAACGCATCGTTGAAAAACACCAGTCACGCTGCATCTGTGCAACTCGCCATTGATGATAGTCATGGACTTAGACCGCCTTATGATTTTCCGTGCCAAAGTCTCGTCCTCGGGTAACTCGCCACTAGTCAGATATGCCATGTAAGGCAACGTCCAATCAGGGATAGCGCGGAGAGACGCCACCAATTGTCCTTCCGGGTCAGGTATAGCAAGATCCTCCTCAGAAGGTAACTTAACCGACGGGTGATGCAGTACATCCAGAAACACATTAGGTGGCACCGGCTTACGCTGAGACCCAGCCTTGATAATGTGTCAGCCACCTCATTCCTCCGACGATCAATATGATCCACCTGGTAACCCTTGAAATGACCAGCGATGACATCAACCGCCTGGTGATAAGCCGCCATACGGGGGTCCTTAGAGTCCCACGTGCCCGAGACTTGCTGGGCCACAAGGTCTGAGTCGCCGAGGCATCTGACCCGGCTCAAATTCATCTCTTTGGCCACACGGAGTCCATGAAGCAAGGCTTCATACTCAGCTGCATTGTTAGTACAAGGGAACATTAACCTTAATACATAAAAAAATTTGTCACCTCGAGGGGAAGTTAAAACAACCTCGGCGCCTGAGCCTTCCAACTGTCTGGATCCATCAAAATGGATTGTCCAATATGTATTGTCCGGCTTCTCTTTCGGTGCTTGACACTCTGTCCAGTCATTGATAAATCCACCAGGGCCTGAGACTTGACATCCGTCCGAGGCACATACTTCAAATTAAGAGGTCCAAGCTCAATCGCCCACATAGCAATCCTGCTTGTGGCTTCTCTATTCTGAACAATATCTCCCAAAGGAGCAGAGCTGACCACCGTGATTAGATGTCCAAGGATATAATGCTTCAATTTGCGATTTTCCATGAACACTCCAAACACCAACTTTTGCCAATGCGGATACCTTTGCTTGGACTCTGTCAAAACCTCAATGACGTAATAAACCGGCCGCTGGACTGGATACTCCTTGCCTCCCTCCTTGCGCTCCACAACGACTGCAGCACTGACGACTTTATTATTAGCCGCCACGTACACGAGCAAAGGCTCTTTTTCCACGGGAGCAGTGAAAGCACATTTGCTCCCTTGGTGGTTTTGGTAATTAATAACAACATATATGTCATTGAACTAATGTTTCCACTAAGTATATTTCAGGAAAAGTTCAATGATAGGATTGGCAAAAAGGATTGTCGAGATTGTGGAGATACCACAAGATGCAAGGAAATCGATTGGCAAAGCTTCAAGCAAGAGGACTCTACATTTTACTTTGTGAGAAATCACTTTGAGTCCATAGGAAAGCCAATACTATTAAAAGGGGGTAAGGTTCTGTTGGTGAACAAAATGCTCATACGTGCACAAGTGATAGTCACCAAAAACACCCACAAGCTCTTCCACAAAAGTCTGTCAAAGCCAAATATTCAAAATCGGTGCAACCAACACTTTCAACTCGGTGCCACCGATTCCCATACTCAGACAGACACAAGCCAAACCCTACCTCTTCGGTGCAACCGATTCTGCTTCGGTGCCACCGAGTTTAGGTTGCCAACTTTCTGTTACGCAAATTCACAATATCGGTACCACCGAGATTCTTGGATCGGCGTCACCGAGAATGGCAATCTGACCGTTGGTCACCTTATCGGTGCAACCGAGTTTCCTATATCGGTCTCACCGAGATTCAAAAGTTGCCACCTTTTGGTCACTTCAGTACCACCGAGATTAACACATCGGTGTCACCGAGTTGGTCATTTTGTGTGTAACGGTTGGATTTTTGGGGATGCCTATATATACCCCTTCACCACCACCCACTCGATAGAGAAGCACTCAGAACTATTCCATAATTGCCCCATCCAGTTTTCTGAGAGAGAACCACCTACCCTTGTGTTGAGGTCAAGATCATCCACTCCAACCATATGGATCTTGATTTCTAGCCTCCCCAAGTTGCTTTCCACCAATCCCATCTCTTCCACCAAGCCAAATCTGTGAGAGAGTGATTGTGTGTTGAGGAGTCTATCATCTTGAAGCACAAGAGCAAGGAGTTCATCGACATTACCGAGCCTATTACCTTTTGGAGGGTGGTGCCTCCTAGTTTGGTTAGGTGTCGCTTGGGAGCCTCCTACTTCGTGTTGTGGAATTGAACCAAGACTCCATAAACGTGGACGTACGATAGCACCACCTATCGGAACCACGGGAAAAATCATCATGTGTACAATTGTGTTTGATCTTCCAACCCTTTCCTTTCTACTCATCCTTGTTGTTACTTTCCGCTGCTATACTCTTAGACTTGCATGTGTAGGGTGTACTTGACTTGCCATGAATGTTAAAATCTGCCAACTCTAAAATTTGGGAAAAGGTAGAATTTTTATTTGGTCAAGTAGTCTAATCACCCCCCCTCTAGACATACTTTCGGTCCTACAAGTGGTATCAGAGCTTTGGTCTCCATTGCATTGGTCTCACAACCTAGGAGAGTATGGCGTCTAGTGAGGGAAATTATCACCGTAGAGGTCCGTACTTTGATGGTACTAATTTTGCTAGTTGGAAGCACAAAATGAAAATGCATATTCTTGGTCATAACCCCGCCGTTTGGGCTGTTGTTCGTGTTGGCTTGCAAGGTGAGTTCTTTGGTGATGGAAAGGAACCGAATCGTGAAGCGACCGCGATGAGTTGAAGATGTTGCAATACAACGGTCAAGCATGTGACATTCTCTTCAATTGCCTATGCCCCGAAGAATTCAACAAAATCAGCCGTCTTGAGAATGCAAAAGAGATTTGGGATACTTTGTGATATGCACGAAGGAACCGAGTCCGTGAGAGAGTCCAAGTTAGATGTTCTTCAAAGTCAGCTTGACAAGTTCAAGATGAAGGATGGTGAAGGAGTCGCAGAGATGTACTCTAGGCTAGCTCTTATCACCAATGAGATTGCCGGCTTAGGAAGCGAAGAAATGACCGACAAATTCATCATCAAGAAGATACTTAGAGCTTTGGATGAGAAATACGACACCGTGTGCACATTGATCCAAATGATGCCCAACTACAAAGATCTCAAGCCTACGGAAGTCATTGGAAGGATTGTTGCTCTTGAGATGACACTCAAAGACAAAGAAGAGCATGAGTTTCTTAAAGCTATCAATGACGATCTCCGAAAGAAGACTTCATCTTATCTAGCCAAACGACTACTGTTGTCTACATTTATGCCTCAAGTTAAATCTAAACAAACTAGTAACAAAGGCAAGAAAGGTTCTTCATCTACCAGCAACAATAAAAATGCTAAACCTAATGATGTTGCTTCTAGTAGTTCTATTGATTCCACTAATGATGATTCTCTTAGCCAAGTTACACTTGAGCAAGAAAATGCTTTATTGAAAGGAATTATAGAAAAAGGTATCTACAAGAGTCTTGCCGGGTGTAAGCAATTTGAGGAAATTGTACGCAAGCACGGAGGATACCGAAAGAACCATGGTGTTGGCTACTTCAACGCAAATGGAGTTGAATGGGAAGAAGGTCAATACCCCAGGCCCAAGTTTGTTCCTCAAAAGGAGAAGTATGAAAATACTCTTCCCAAGGGAACAAACACTCAAGATGACCTTCCACCACAAGACCACAAGCTCAAGGGCAATAACAAGCTTCAAGAGGACATTGACTCATATGAAGATGAATCCCTAGCTATGGTGGAGTGGGTTCCCAAAGCTACTTCAAGCTCAACTTCTACAAAGGCTACTTCAACACCAAGGATCCCCACCAACTTGATGTGGGTCCCCAAGAAGAAGAACTAGAGAGTTCTTGAGGGGTGACTCTGCCAATGAAATTCACTCACATTCATTATTGTCATGAATTATTTGCAATCAACATCAAATCTATGCAATAGTTCAAGGAGTCACACATTCCCTCAAAGGTAAGCAAGGGACAAGGTAATCAACAAATCAATGGACATCATTACACATGCTTTGCACTCCATGTCCATAGATATCCTTGTATTTGTCTCTTGTATGTTGGGACTAACCCATGTAGGTGAGAAGAGTAAGGAAACAACAAGGATGCTCCCAACTCTTGGTGATCTTCATCAACCTTGAGCATCCACAACTACCTCACCAACATGAAGTCTTCATCGACAAAACCCAAGGTTAGTTTATCCCTCTTATGGGGGGTGTCACATCAAGGGGGAGCTTTACTCTAAGACTTGAGTTAAAGCATCTCTTAGTATGTGACAACATCAAATGCTTTATGTAAAAGTGGTAACCCTACTTGTGCTTAAACGATGAGTATGACCTATGATCAAGTATTCTTACTTGGCTCCTAAGTCAATATACTCATATATAGATGACTTTGTCATCGCCCAAGTGCTTGTTAGATGCTAGTGTGTATGTCCATCTTTGTCATGATTTCATTTGAAATCTTATTGTGTGAGCATGTTGGTCTGCATTTATTTTCCCATTCGAGGACATCCAATTGTTGCTATTTGGTTTTGATTTATGTTCTGCCAATTGGATGGACAAGAATGCCTAGGACCACTCTTTAGCTATCTATGCTTTCTCACCTCATATTCCATTCATGCTACATCACAAAATTTGAACAAGTACTTTTCGATCCCTCTGTGTGTGGAGCACTCGGAGTTCCGTATCGACAAGGACTGACCATTAAAACCTCCCAAGTGCATCTCGATGGAACCAACCCACAATTCTCGGTCTCACCGAATGCCTAGGGTTGATCTGGTTTTCTATCTCGGTACTACCGATTCCATATTCTCGGTTAGACCGAGTTTCCCTATCAACTGACAGTTCAGGAACTCGGTGACACCGAAAATTTAGAATCGGCGTCACCGACAGTGAAGGGTATATAATGCTGTGGACCCCGACGTTTCGAAATTCAATCTCAAACCGTCGTGCCTCAGAACCCTAAGCTGCCGCAATAGGACCCCCTGGTCGTCGCCCTTGTCTCCCCGCGCTCCTCCGCCGCTGGGATCCTCGCTGTCGATGGGCATCTTCGCCGCCGTCGCCGCCGTAGCGGATCCGTCGCCAAGCTAGGGTACGGATTCAATTTTTTCTTGCGCTCCCCATCTGATTCTTGCGCAATGAAGTGAAATTTTATCTATAAGCCACAGATTGCAATCACTTCTATCCTCTAAAACTTCCAGTAGATAGCGAATGATCGATTTTCTAGGGTTTATCGTCCGCCTGATGGAACTCGATGGAACCGAAGCAAACAACTCGGTATCACCGATTTGCCAATCTGTGCTGCTGAGAACTATCTCGGTGAAACCGAGTACTCCTTTTCGGTCTCACCGAAAGGAGTGCCAAGTTTCTGTTAAACAGAAAGTCAGTCTCTGTAGCACCGAAATATTTGCTTCGGCTGTACCGATTTTCATGTGACAGAATGTAAACCTTGAGAATCTTTTGTTCAAACTTTCAAAAACCAGCCGCATTTTGTGACGACTCATCTTCTTCTGCTCATCTATACTCTATTCACAGGGTCAGTATGTCAAGTGCTGAGGACAGTGAGAATAACTTCCAAGAGCAGAGTGTTGAGATGGATTCAGGCACTAGTCCTGAGTCTAGTTCACCTTCAGATCCAGGCACTCCCAGTTCTCATGGGTTGCCTAAGGCTGCTACAAGGGCCAGGAATAAGCTGAATTCAGATGAGGAGGATTCAGACTTTGTGCCAGAGGAGATTCTTGCCAGAAGCAAGAGAAGGCTGCCAAGAAGTCAGCAAATGAAGCTACCTCTTCAAGGAGAGCTGTTAGGAAAGAGTATGCTAGCTCTGAAGCTATGAGAGCACCTGAGGGTGCTAGGAAAAAAATGGCTCTTCACCTTGAGTCACCCCCAAAGCAATCTATGCCTAAGAAGGCAGGGGAGAAGAAGAGAGCTAGGAAGAGAATTGTTTATGTCACTGGTAGGCAAACCTCCATGTTTGAGGACCCTGAGGAGGCTGCAGGTGCTGCTGCTGAGGAGGAGGAAGAGCAGGTTGTTAAGGCCCCTCCCAAGAAGAAAAAGAAGCTTATGGCAGATGCTATGCCAAAGTCAGGCACATCCAAGAGCACTAAATCTGCACCCAAGAAAGTTGCTGCTGAAAAACCCAAGAGGTTATCAAGACAAATTCCAGCTTCTGAAAAGAACAAAGGGACTACCTCCAGAGTTGAGGATGAAGATGCTATGTCTGCCTTGATGAAGCTTAGACCACACCTTCCAGTTCATAATGCCAGCTACCCACTTGCTGAAGATATGAAGAAGAGGAAGGATTCAGGTTTGAGGGCATGGAGAGCTGCTGATCCATATGCTCAAAGGAGGAAGATAACTGTGGACTACAGGTTCTACACCAAAGAGCAACATGATTTCTATGAAACTGTGATGTTTGACAAGAGTCCAGCTGTTAGTGACATTAGGTATGTGGATTGGAAGTTCATTAAGGAGAATGAAGACTACTTTCCAAGTGTTCAAGACAACTTTCACTGCATTGGCTTGGATGAGTTTGTTGGCAGAGAGTTTACAGCATGGAATGATGAGATGATCATTCAATTCTACTCCACTGCACATTTCTATGGAGATGGTAGGATTGTATGGATGACTGAAGGAGCAGGATATGAGTCCACAGTTGATGAATGGGATGCAATCTATGGAGTCCCAGAGGTACAGGATGGTGACTTGGATGTCTACTCAGAATCCAAGGAGAGCCACAATGCTATGGCCAATATGTACAATGAGATCCCTGCTGCTCATGTGAAGTCTCACAAGTTAGGATACATCTACTTTCTCCAGGCTGGCCTTCGTACCATGAACACCATTCTGAGGCATACTTTGATGCCCAAGTCAGGAGATGACAAGATGATCCGAGGCTACTCCATCAACATGCTGATCCATCTTGACAGACACACCAGGATTAGAGTTATGGACTTAATTGTTGAGATAGTTAAGAGGGTTCCTGCTGATGAGAAGCGCTCATGCTGCTATGCACCCTACATATAGATGCTCATAAATTCCAAGTTGGAGAAGCACATATTTGCTTTGGGCAGACCCCACTTGCCCCTACAGCCAGATCTCGAGGACAACATTGTGGTGATGGACCCAGAACATCCCACATCAGCTGCAGCTCAGGCAGAGGCAGAGGCAGCTAGAGCCACTAGTGCTCAAGTCCCTAGATCCAGGAATGAGCAAATGGATCTTTTGATCTCATCAGTTCAGGGAATGCAGAAGGACATTAAGGACATTTTGGACAACCAAAACAGTCTAGTCAGGATCTTTGAGAACAGGATCAAGACCCTTAATGATAAGGTGGATGGGCTGACTAAGACAGTCAATGAGCTCAAGAAGGAAGTTGACTATGTGCCTCTTCCTCAGACTTCAGATGATGATGATGATGAGGATGACTCACCTCTCAGGCCAAGCACACAATTCACCACTCAGGCCAGATCAGCCACCGTGCCAACTCCAGATTTGAGGCCCTCTTCATCAGCTCCTGCTACTGTCACCTTAGCTCCATCAGCTCCAGTTCCTCCAGCTACCACTCCAACTCCATCCACGACATCTGCAGAGATCTTCGCCGACGCAGTTCTCTCGACTCCTTCATCAACAACCCGAGGAGATCAGCCCAATAACGCTTAGATATATCTCTTTGATCCTTTTGGTAACTTGTTGCCAAAGGGGGAGAAGTGTATATAGATCTTTAGGCTTCGAGTGAGAGAACGTTTGGTTTTTATCGCTTTTTCAAAAACCATTTGTTTTTGTCTTTTGGTTGCTTGTGATACACGTTTGTTGGTGTTTTGATCATACGCTTAATGTGTGTTGCTACTATTTCCTATCATTATGCTTCTTATGAGATAATCATTCACCTTTGCTTGATTGTGTTGTGCTATGATATTCACTCTTATTATTCTCGCACACCACCAAGTTGTATGTGACATGGAAGAAGTGCCCGATGTACCTAATCGATTGTGCATTTGCATTCAAACGCAAATTTTAAAATAATGCACAAATTTAGGGGGAGCTCTTGCTTATCACATACTTCTCAAAACGACGATTATATTCATTGATTATATCATATGTCGAAGCTTTGATCTATATGTTGTCATCAATAACCAAAAAGGGGAAGATTGAAAGCACATTTGCTCCCTTGGTGGTTTTGGTAATTAATAACAACATATATGTCATTGAACTAATGTTTCCACTAAGTATATTTCAGGAAAAGTTCAATGATAGGATTGGCAAAGAGGATTGCTGAGATTGTGGAGATACCCCAGGATGCAAGGAAATGGATTGGCAAAGCTTCAAGCAAGAGGACTCTACATTTTACTTTGTGAGAAATCACTTTGAGTCCATAGGAAAGCCAATACTATTAAAAGGGGGTAAGGTTCTGTTGGTGAACAAAATACTCATACGTGCACAAGTGATAGTCACCAAAAACACGCACAAGCTCTTCCACAAAAGTCTGTCAAAGCCAAATATTCAAAATCGGTGCAACCAACACTTTCCACTCGGTGCCACCGATTCCCATACTCAGACAGACACAAGCCAAACCCTACCTCTTCGGTGCAACCGATTCTGCTTCGGTGCCACCGAGTTTAGGTTGCCAACTTTCTGTTACGCAAACTCACAATATCGGTACCACCGAGATTGTTGGATCGGCGTCACCGAGAATGGCAATCTGACCGTTGGTCACCTTATCGGTGCAACCGTTTTCCTATATCGGTCTCACCGAGATTCTAAAGTTGCCACCTTTTGGTCACTTTGGTACCACAGAGATTAACACATCGGTGTCACCGAGTTGGTCATTTTGTGAGTAACGGTTGGATTTTTGGGGATGCCTATATATACCCCTTCACCACCACCCACTCGATGGAGAAGCACTCAGAACTATTCCATACTTGCCCCATCCAGTTTTCTGAGAGAGAACCACCTACCCTTGTGTTGAGGTCAAATCATCCACTCCAACCATATGGATCTTGATTTCTAGCCTCCCCAAGTTGCTTTCCACCAATTCCATCTCTTCCACCAAGCCAAATCTGTGAGAGAGTGATTGTGTGTTGAGGAGTCTATCATCTTGAAGCACAAGAGCAAGGAGTTCATCATCATTGCCAAGCCTATTACCTTTTGGAGGGTGGTGCCTCCTAGATTGGTTAGGTGTCGCTTGGGAGCCTCCTACTTCGTGTTGTGGAGTTGAACCAAGAATTTTGTAAGAGCAAGGAGATCGCCTACTTCGTGAAGATCTACCCATAGTGAGGCTAGTCCTTCGTGGACGGAAGCCGTTATGGAATAGTCAAGGTTGCTACTTCATGGACCCTTATGGGTGGAGCCCTCCGTGGACTCTCGCGACCGTTACCCTCCGTGGGTTGAAGACTCCATAAACGTGGACGTACGATAGCACCACCTATCGGAACCACGGGGAAAATCATCGTGTCTACAATTGTGTTTGATCTTCCAACCCTTTCCTTTCTACTCATGCTTGTTGTTACTTTCCGCTGCTATACTCTTAGACTTGCATGTGTAGGGTGTACTTGACTTGCCATGAATGTTAAAATCTGCCAACTCTAAAATTTGGGAAAAGTTAGAATTTTTATTTGGTCAAGTAGTCTAATCACCCCCCTCTAGACATACTTTCGGTCCTACAAGCAGCCAAGACAGGCGGCTCAACCAACTGTGTTTTGAGCGCCTCAAACGCATCATTGGCAGCATCACTCCAGACAAAATCATATGTCTTCTTCATCATCTGATACAAAGGAATAGCCTTCTCACCCAGGCGGCTTATGAACCGGCTTAAGGCGGCAATAGGACCTGCCATGCACTGGACATCATTAATGCACGCCGGCTTAGACAATGAGGTGATGGCCTTTATTTTATCCGGGTTAGCTTCAATGCCCCGCTCTGAAACCAAAAATCCCAGGAGCTTGCGTGCAGGTACGCCAAAAACACACTTAGGCGGGTTAAGCATCATCTTGTAAACCCGCAAGTTATCAAAAGTTTCCTTCAAGTCGTCAAGCAGAGTCTCCTTCTTCCTGGACTTGACCACAATATCACCCACATAAGCATGAACATTGCGTCCAATTTGACTATGAAGACAGTTCTGCACATAGCGTTGATAAGTCGCCTGCGCGCTTTTGAGTCCAAAAGGCATAGACACGTAGCAGAAAGCTCCAAAAGGTGTGATGAAAGACGTCTTCTCTTGGTCTTTGACTGCCATCTTGATCTGATGATAACCCGAATAAGCGTCCAGGAAACATAAACTCTCACAACCCGCCATTGCATCAATGATCTGGTCGATATGGGGGAGAGCAAATGGATCAACCGGACACGCCTTCTTGAGATCTGTGTAATCTACACACATGTGCCACGTGCCATTATTTTCAAGTACAAGCACGGGGTTAGCCAACCACTCCGGGTGAAAAACCTCCACGATAAACCCTGCTGCTAAGAGCCGGGCTACCTCTTCCCCAATAGCTTTACGCCGCTCTTCATTGAAACGACGGAGGAATTGTTTGACCGGCTTAAACTTAGGATCCACATTAAGGTGGTGCTCAGCGAATTCTCTCGTTACACCCGGCATGTCAGAAGGCTTCCATGCAAAGATGTCTCGATTCTCACGGATGAATTCGATGAGCGCGCTTTCCTATTTGGGGTCCATATTCGCCCCGATAGTGAACTCCTGCGATGAGTCGCCAGGAACAAAGTCCACCAACTTGGTATCTTCTACCACAAACTTTAGGGGCGGCTCAGATTTTGTGCTGGGCTTCTTCAACGGGGTCATATCCGCCGGGTCAACATTGTCTTTATAAAACTTGAGCTCCGCCTCAGCACAACTTGACTCTGCATATGCAGCACTGCCTTCCTCGTACTCAAGAGAAATCTTCCAATCACCATGCACTGTAATCGTCCCATTCAGACCAGGCATCTTGAGATGCAAGTAAACATAACAGGGCCTAGCCATGAACTTGGCATAAGCCGGCCTCCCAAACAGAGCATGATATGGGCTCTTGATTTTAACCACCTCAAACCATAAGGTCTCCACCCTGTAGTTGAACTCGTCACCAAAGTCTACCTCAAGTGCAATTTTCCCTACTGGATAAGCTGATTTGCCGGGCACCACACCATGAAAAACCATGGATGACGGGTTGCGATCCTTGTCAACCAGGTTCATTCGACATAAAGTGTCACAGTACAGGATGTTGATGCTGCTGCCACCCCACCAGCACTTTGGTGAAAACATAGCCTCCTACCTGAGGGGCTACCACAAGGGCCAAATGCCCCGGGTTATCAACTCGCGGCGGGTGATCCTCCCTGCTCCAAGATATTGTGTATTCAGACCACTTTAAGTACTGTGGAAGAGCCGGCATGGCTGCATTAACCGCCCGCTTGTGCACCTTCTAATCACGCTTATCAAGGCTTGTTGTGAAGACGTGATACTGGCCTCCATTAAGCTACTTTGGGTTACTCTGATACCCTGATTGGTTGTGTTGCTGCTGACCACCACTACCAGACTGCTGATTATGACCTCCATGGTTACCTTGACCTTGATAACTAGAACTTGAGCCGCCTGCACCAAAACCTGACCCATGAGAGCCGGATCCTGAACCGCCGGGCGGCCCATTGCCGTTACCGTGATGCTGGTTAAGGCTGTAATTCCGGAACTCCCGCATGATATAACAATCTTTCCAAGCATGAGTGGATGGCTTGTTCCCAGTGTTGGTATTGGCCACCAGGTCTGACCTGCCGTCCGGATGCTTCCGTTTACCGCCATTGCCTGGGTTGCCATTCCCTGCTCCATTCTGCTGCTGACCCTTGCCGTTGCCATTCTCTTACCCTTAGCTGACTTCTCATCATTAGAACCGGGATCCTTCGTGCTGTTCGAATTTGCATATTTCGTGAGAGCTGCCATGAGATCACCCATGTCTTGACAAGAACGCTTGAGCCGTCCAAGCTTCTGCTTAAGGGGCAAAAAATGACAATTCTTCTCCAAAATCAGAACCGCCTGAGCTGCCGTGATATTGTCAGACGAGTGAATAATGGTTGAGACCCGCCGGACCCAATGATGGGCCGACTCATCCTCCCGCTGCACGCAATGATCCAAATCAATGATCGTCATAGGCTGCTTGCACGTCCCTTGGAAATTCTTGATGAACCTTGCTTTCAACTCGGCCCAGGAATGAATGGTTTTGGGTGGCAAACCCTTTAACCATGTACGAGCCGGTACTTCCAGCATCATGATGAAGTACTTGGCACAGACTGCATCACTGACATCCAACATCTCCATGGCTAGCTCATAACTCTCGATCCAGGCTTCTGGAGGCAAATCAGCTGTATAATTAGGTACTTTCCGCGGGCCCTTAAAATCCTTAGGCATGCGCTCGTTCCGCAGAGCTAGTGCTAAACACGGCACTCCCACCACTCTGGAGGTGACTCCGGCTCCCATCGAAGTGGAAGGTGTTACTAGGGGCGGGTCTTGGTAAGCCGCCGCGGCCGCTGTCGCCTCCCGCTGAGCTCTGGCATGATCTACAATTGCCTAAGCATTGACAACGGGCGGGTCATCACGGGACGGGTTCCAACGTCGCTCACTGCTAGAAACTGCCGGTGACTCCAAGCGCTGGCTATAACTGCGGCTTGGGATGGGGGTTGAGTGCACATGACTCCGGCTCTAAGTGTACTTCTCCTGTTGAGCCACTACTGTCTGCATGTATCCAATGGCATTCCGTGCTTCCTCGGCGAAGGGCGTCCCATCAGTGAGGGGGAGCGCATTGAGCCTGGCAGCCGCTGCCACCATGTTCTCCACCGGGTTAGAGTAATGGTCGGAAGGTGTTAGAAAACGCTGCGGCGGGGTCTGATTCCTGCGGGGCGGGTCTGGCTGCCGATCCTGAGTTGTTGCCCTGCTCCCAGGAACCGGGTCATGGCAAGCGGCACGTTCGGCCCTGCTCCTGGGGTGTTAAAAAGATTTCTGGGCTCATACAGATCAGGCAGGCGGGTCTGATGCCTCATTCGAAAAACTGCATCTGAGGTTTGTTGATCCAGATTAAGGCGAAAAGCTTTAGCCCTGAGCCGCTCCGACTCAGCATCCATCTGAGCCTGAAGTGCATTGATATCCTCCTGGGCCCTGGCCATCTGGTCCTTCAGCCTTGCAATTTCTGCATTACGGCTTACTTGATTTTCCGCTGTGACCTCGGTTCCCATCAGAGATGTTAGCTCATTCATCAGATCCAGCAAAACATGAGCCGGTGGCCTGGTTGAGCCGGACCCTGCTGCGCCGGCGGCCGCTGTCACGGCCGCCGTGCTGCCAGAAGCGGCGCCAATCCAGTCATGAAGAAAGCGGCTTGGCTCAGCGGCTCGTAGGGCTCCGAGTCATTGTAACCCTCAAAATAGACCCCAAGCCCGCTGTTATGAAGCTGGTAGATTGATTCTGCCTCTCCGCTCAAGGATCCATCCTCTGAGCAGATGAGGGTTTCCTCTCGCGACATAGAACCTTCCTCAAGTTCCACGCCCTGAATGAAGCCAACGAAGACGTGCTTCCGGCCCGGGTTGATCCGGGCGGGTTGCGCGCGCCGGGCCGACTCGACGAGGTTGGTGCAGGTGTCCGGCCCGGGCTCGGATCCGCCGATCTTGCCGATGAAAACATGAATTCCGCCGAAGGGGACCTGGTACCCGTACTCGATAGAGTCGGCCTCAGGGCCCCAGCCAGCATCGTCGATGTAGAGCTAGCCACGGCGACTCTTAGTCATTCTGCCAACGGCGTATCCCTCGATCCCTGGGAGAGGGCCCTACGAGTACTCCAAACCACCGAGCATCTTCCCCACGGTGGGCGCCAACTGTCGTGGTTTTATCATGGTAGATGTCCTAGTGCAAGGACTTAGGGGTGAAGCCATCGCTACGGTGGTTAACTCGAAGGGGTTGATCGGGACGAAAGACACAGGTTTACCCAGGTTCGGCCCCTCTCGAAGGAGGTAATAGCCTACATCCTGCTTTGAGTTGTATTGATTGGATATCGATTACAAGGGAGCGGATTCGCTTCACCTAGTACTCGATCAAAGGTTTCGTGGCCTAAGCCACCCAGGGAACCCGCCTTTATATACACAGGTCGAGGCCCTGGGCTTACAAGAGTCCGGGCCGGGTTACACTTAGTAACCGACCTCATCTTTAGATTCCCTTGCCTTGTCTGGCAAGCCGTCTCCCGGCGGCTTACACCTCCGGGTCATACGTTGTCTTCCGGCTCAGGGCCTCCGCCCTGCTTAAGGCCTTACTGTAAGAGTCGCCAACTTCCTAACATGCCCTCTCCTTGGGCGGGTTATACCACGGGGTTTTATCCCCAACATACTCCCTTGTTTTGTGTGATTTTTGTTTAACCACCTGGAGTTTTAGTTATGTCAACCGCAGGTATGATCAAGATTTCCATGACGTGTCCGCTCTTTGAAGGCACTGACTTCCCCTACTTGAAGAACAAGATGCGCATGCATATTGAGGCCATTGACAATAACCTCTAGTATGTTGTTGACAAGGGCATCCCCGACATCGCTCCAAGTATCAATGCCACTGATGTGAAGAGATTCAAGCAACTCAACTCGCGAGCGAAGAATATAATTTGCGGGCATCTGAACAAAGGATAGTATGGCAGAGTGAGTGCTTTGGAAACCTCGAAGCTGATCAGGGATAGGTTGTCCAAAGTCAACGAGGGTGTCTTGATATGTCCATTTTGCATCATGATTTCTTATTCATATTTACGTTATTCTTGTCCATTATTCCCTATTATCATACAATTCTTATGCTCTTTCTCTCTGAATATGCAAGGTACATCACAAAGAGGGAATTATATGGAAACTGGAATTCTGGACCGGAAAACCGAGAAAAAGGCATAAAAATCACCAGACTCCAAATGACCTGAAACTTAACGGGGGAATTTTTTATTGAATATTTAAGGATTTCTCGTCCAAAAATATACCAGCGGGGGGCCACCAGCCTGGCACAAGCCAACAGGGCGCGAACCCAGGCCGCGCCCTGATGACTTGTGGGGCCCTGGCTAGCCTTGTGACGCCCTTCTTCTCCTATATGGTGTGTTTTACCCTAGAAAAAATTATAAGCAGCCTTTCAGGACAAAGCGCCGCTGTCTCGAGGTGGAAACCTAGGCAGAGGCCCTTTTGCACTCCGATAGTCAGATTCTTCCAGGGGAATTCTTCTCCGGGAGGGGGAGATCGAAGCCATCATCATCACTAACGCTTCCTCCTTCGTGGGAAGACAATTCCTCATCAACATCTTCACCAGCACCATCTCATCTCCAACCCTAGTTCATCTCTTGTATTCAATCTTTGTCTCAAAACCTCAGTTTGGTACCTGTGGGTTACTAGTTGTGTTGATTACATCTCGTAGTTGATGCTTGTTGGATTACTTGGTGGAAGATATTATGTTCAGATCCTTAATCATTATTATTGCACCTCTAATCTTGAACATGTTGATGAGGTGTGAGTAGTTACTATTGTTCCTGAGGACATGGGTGTCGGAATCGGGGCTCCACAGACCCAAGAAGATTCGAACTCTGGGGCGTGTGCGAAGATCCCCACCAGCTCAAGTCTCAAGCCTGCCGCCCCACGGCCAAACCCTACCGAAGATGCGCGAGCGGGCGAGAAGATGGACACGGAGATTTACCCAGGTTCGGGCCACCTGGCGGCGTAAAACCCTACTCCTGCTTTGGGTGGGTTGGCCTCACGAGGAGGTCCGAGGATAAACAAGTACAGTGGTGAGCGACCTCGCGAGGGCTCTTGATAGTGGGTGCTTCGGTCTCTCCCCCGGGGTCCTTCTCCACGGTGGAGGCTAGCCCCTATTTATAGTGGCCTTGGTCCTCTTCCCTTATCGCACAGGCAGGAAGGGATTCCACAACGGCCAAATTTGAAAGGGGACAGGAGGTACATCTTATCCTGACTAAAGGTGGTCTTCGCCTGCAAAGCTCCTGGCGTGACGCAGAGGTGGGCTCGGCGATGACATCCATCCTGCCGAGCCCGTGGTCTTGGTCTTGTTGCACCGGAATGGAAACCTTTGGGGGGGGGATTCCTTGGGAACCCGTGCTCGTCCTTGCCTCCTTAGCACCAAAGAGGAAACTGTCTGTGCTGCGCCCACTGGCGCCCGCCTGCCTTGGTCGTCATGGCTCACATCATCGCAGCCTCCTGAGGCCAGGCACTGCATAGGAATCTCCGCTCCTTGGGAGGCAGCCTTGGGAGGCCGCTCCTCTGGAGGTCTTGGCGTCGTTCTCCTCGCGAGGCCAGGGCCCTCGTGAGGGTCTTGCCTTGGGGTGTTTGTCGCCAGACCGTACTGGGCCGTCATGGTGGGCCACGCGCTGGGCCGCACGCAGGCAAGTCTTGGTACCCCCGATCCCAGAACGCCGAAAGTAGCCCCCGGGCTCAAGGCGCGCTCGGGCTGGCTTCGGGGCGAAGCCAAGGAAGGGAGGCCGAAATGCCGCGGGCCCCAATCGCCTACGGGCCCCAATCGCCTGCGTGGCGCATGACGGTACGTGGACGCCTCCACTTTCCCCACGTCGCCTCGGCAACTGCCCAGGCCGACAAAAGCCTCGTGCCCGCTGCCGAGCCATCATTGCTCCCCTTCCTTGTGCCCTTGCTTCCTTGCTCAGATCCCCTTTCCCTTGTGAGAGCTTCCTCCAGATCTTGGCACAGTGTCATGCTTCCACTTGCTCCTCCAACCTCTAGAATCCCTCAGATGGTGCCCGCAAGGAAGTCGAAGCCTGAGGCCCAGGCCTCGACCTCCTCTTCTCCCTCACCGGCGCTTACGGAATCCACCATCGCCAAGGAGGGGGACCTCACCCCCGTGCTCCTGTTGATAGCGGGCCACTCCAATGAGTGGGGGCAGACCTTGATCTGGTACGGCTCTGCGGAGCAGCCCACCTTGGCAAAGACAGTCTATCCCTTCTTCCTTCACAGCGTCTTCTCCCGGCTCGTCCTGCCTTTCTCGGGGTTCTTCTCCGCCATCCTCGAGCACTACGGGATCCAAGCCCTTCATCTTCAGCCGAACTCCATCCTGCTCCTATCTGTCTTTGCCTTATACTGCGAGGCCTTTGTAGGCGTGAGGCCCTAAGTGGCCCTCTTCCGCCACTACTTCAGCCTGCGGCTTCACGACTGTGCGCAGCGGTCGGCGTGTGAATCCTTCATCACGGTCCAGAGTGGGAATGTGCTCCTGAAGGCCGGGAAGAAGGTGGAACGTTTCAGGCACCGCTGGGTCTTCTTGGATGCCTGGGGTGCCGATCCACGCTTGGAGCTCCCGACGGGGCTACTCGAGAAGACCCTCGCATGGGGCTCCGCGAAGCTCACCTATCCCCGGGCGAAGCCCGTCTTGGAGCGGATCTCCCAGGACATGGAGGCCAAGCAACTGACCGAGGCGATGATAATGAAGGAGTTCCTGACACAGCGCCTGGCGCCGCTCCAAGCGCACTCGAAGCCCATGTGGGAGTACGATGGTGCGAGGGACACCATCAGGCTTCAGTCCACCAGCCTGACCGGTGAGGATCTAGGCAGGGCCGTGGTTACCCTGCTCCACGACGATCCCGGGGACCTCCCCGAGGCCTACGCCCCGCTGTACCGCCGCGACGACAGGGGGGAGCTGGTTGCCGCCATGCCCGCCTTTGATGAGCCCGGGCTCACGCCGCCCGAGCGCCCCAACTCCCCGGTGCCAGTGTCCTCTGGCGATGCCAGCGGCGAGGGAGACTCGGAGAAGACCATGGATGACGGCCAGGAAGAGGTGTCTCCTCCGTCGCAGAGCCTGCTCTTCTGCAATCTCGAAGACGACGACGATGCCGACGAGCCCCCGGCCGCGGACTCCCTACGCTTCGTCTGGGCCCTGAGGAGGTCAAAGCCTGCCTCGCAGACCACGCCGGCACCTAGCCGGGCGTCCCCGAAGATAGGCGCAGCCGCGCCTCCTCCAGCGGACTCCCCGCGCTCCAGCAGGGCGCTTGAGACGCTGGTCTCGTCTCCATCCGAGCCGCAGCCGAAAGACGGGGCGGCCGCCGCTGGGGCAGACGTGGCCTCTCCGGCCGCGGCCCCTCGGGGTGGTCTCGCCACTCCTCCGGGCGACAGCGCCATGCAGAAGAAGGGCGGGGGTATCCCAGCCCCCAAAAACGTGGAGAGGAAAAGGAAGTAGGTTGCGTCCGACGAGTAAGCAACTAGCCTTGCCTTCGGTTGATTATAAATTGCGCGCGTACTCATGGCCCCTTCTCTCCTTGATGGCCAGGGTCGTCGTCGAGCCGAAGAAGAGGAAGGCGGGCACAGAGCCGAAGGAGCCCCCTGTCCAGAGGGCGCCATCGGCCTCTGGCTGCGGACGTGGCGGGCGAGGAAGCGCGTCACACCAGCTTGGCGTGACCCTTGAGTGCCCTGGCCGTGGAGTGCGGAGGCTCACAAGGCGGCACCCCTTGCCGTGGCCGTGGCGACTCCAATGCCGGTGGAGGGGGCGATCTCCTGCCCCTCCTGATGGAGTCCGCCCTTGAGGATGCAGCGGCATGGCCTCAGGAGAAGCCAACCCCCGTGGGCCATCAGGCTGAGAATTCGTCTGCTCTTGTCATGCTCGAAGAGAGACTGGAGCCTCCAGCGCCCCAAGCCAGCCACGCCACCGCTCCCTTGGACACAACGCATGTCGATGTGCCAGTGCCGCCTCCTGGTCAGGCTCACGCGCTCGCTGGCAGTGGCCCTCTGGTCGGGACCATCGCCTTGGATGAGGCTTATACCACGCTTGGCCGGATCCGGGCCGACATGCGCTCCTTCATTGGGGAACGCCTGGAGCTTATCCCCGGGTGGCTCCAGGCTGACGCAGCCATCAAGACAGCCTGGGTTCGGGCTGAGGCTGCGGCCGCGGAGAGCAAGGAGGCCACCGAATCGGAGGCGGCTCGCGACGCGATGCTGGCCAAGGCGGCGACTGCCGCAGAGCGCTGTGGTGAGGCAGAGGCCAAGCTGAAGACCCTTCAGGAAGAGCAAGCCGCACACGCGCAACGGCTTCACCGGGGATGTGGACCTCAAGGCTCGCGAGGCAAAGCTCGCTAATCGCGACTCTACACTGTCCCAGGCGGCTGCTGACCAAGCCATGGAGAGTGAGCGTCTGGCCAAGCTGAGGGACGAGGTAGTGGAGGCCCATACGTCTCATGCCCGGCATGTCTCCGACACAACGGTCCAGCTGGATGCTAGGGAGAAGACCCTTGTCGTTGCTGTGGAAAAAGCGGCCGTGGAGCGCGACGCATTCCCCTCCATCAAGCTCAGGCTTCGCCGGGCGCTGCGCTTCATCTGCAGTGGTGGATTCGGGGAGCCACTGGCGACTCCTGAGGGCGGCTACGCCGGGCTGTCCTCCAAGCTCGCTGAGGTGCTCGAAGGGGTGGTCGCCAGGGTGGACGCCATCCTGGAGGGCGAGTGCCGTAGCCTTTTCTCCATGGCCGCGACGCGTGTCTTCAGCCACCTCTACCTCCGCGTGCCTGGCTTTGATTTCAACGCGGTGATGACCTCGGTTGCCCCTGAGTCCCGCACCACCGTAGCGGCTGCCGTGAAGGATTTCGTGGATGCGCTGATGAAGAAGTTCGGCTGGATCCCCGACAGCGAGCCCCCTGCGGCGGAGGCGAGCAGTGGCGATGAAGGCGTCGACAGCGATGTTGACGAAGAGCTCGACGTGGCCAGGGCAATCGGCGGCGGCGGCCTCAGCGATGACGGTTCCTCCTCCTAGATTCCGACCTGCGACATTCATCATGCCTCGTGGAGGCGTAAGACTTGTTTGAATCACAAAACATCCTGTGCTTGTAATAAATTCTTTGAATTATGTGACTTCCTTTTGCGCCTTGTTTCCTTCCTACTTGCTTTTATGCTTTGCGTCGGCAGGGGCCAATCCCGTGCATACCTCGACCGCCGTTGGGGCGTCTGGATCACCAGGACGAGACCAAGGGGTGAGGGGCTACGTGACTAGTGAGGCTCCTGAGTCGCGATGCTCAGGAGTCCCCCTTGACGTGCAAGCAGCCCTCATGAAGAAACATGGCGATGATGAGGTTGATTTGGAGCGTCTTAGTACTCTGCATCGGCAGGGCCCAATCCCGCGCATACCTCGACCGCCGTTGGGGCGTCCGGATTACCAGGACGAGACAAAGGGGCGAGGGGCTATGTGACTAGTGAGGCTCCCGAGTCACGATGCTCAAGAGTCCCCCTTGACGTACGAGCAGCTCCCATACCTTTCCTCACGAGCTTTCGCCTGGGAGGGATGCGAGAAGACCAGGTGCCACGAACCTGGTGAGGTGGCACGCACCAGGCATGGCCTGAGCGTAGCCCCTGTCCAGCCCCCTCGCATGTGCATCCCGGGGGAACGCTGCGTGACGGGGCCGTGAGGCCATCCCGAGGTTAGTGCAGCCGCTAGGGCGCCCTAAGTTGTTTATCCACCAGCGGGGAGCATGGGGCTTCCACTCGGCATGGGCAAAGTCATCGGAGGACCGTGTCATCCGCCAGCACGGAGCATGGGGCTTCCACTTGGGCGTGGACATAGTCATTGGAGGACCGTGTCGTCCGCCAGCGCGGAGCATGGGGCTTCCACTTGGGCGTGCGCATAGTCATTGGAGGACCGTGTCGTTCGCCAGCAAGGAGCATGGGGCTTCCACTTGGGAATGGGAAGGGAGCTCTGTGTTAGAGTCTCCGGGTGTGTAAAGCCCAACTTCGTTCATACGCGTGACTGGCATGGCAGAACTGGGGGAGGTGTACTTGGGCACCTGTGAGCCGGCGCGGGTCTCACGAGGCCCTACCTCAAGGCGGGTTGCGCCTGGGTCTTCTGACGCGGGGCGCGCTTGCAAAACCTGTGTGGTGGGGACAACCTGCACCGAATGAATCTCCGGAGGCCATCACATGAGAAGGCCAAACACCAAGGACCCCAGGAGGTGACGTGAACGGGGCCGGCCTGCCAGACAAAGCTCAGTCGTTGGGTTTATCAACGCTGCAGGGATGGACCCGAGCACATACGCCGTGCCCAGTCTTCTCATGTGACAAACCCAAGGAAAAACATCCGGCGCGCGGCTCCTGCGACGGCGAAGCGCTGAACTACGGTTACACGAACCAGGCCACGCGCCCTGACTCTCCTACTCTCGATTAGCTCACGCGAGGACAAAGCACCAAGGACCATGGGAGGTGACGTGCACGGGACCGGCCCGCAAGACAGAGCTCAATCGCTTGGATTTAACAACGCTGCAGGGACGGACCCGAGCACAGACGCCGTGTCAGCCCTTAATCATGAAGCCCCTGCCTGGCGCGCCAAATGTCGGAATCGGGGCTCCGTAGACCCTAGAAGATTTGAACTCTGGGGCGTGTCCGAAGATCCCCACCAGCTCAAGTGTCAAGCCTGCTGCCCCACAGCCAAACCCTGCTGAAGATGCGCGAGCGGGCGAGAAGATGGACATGGAGATTTACCCAGGCTCTGGCCACCTTGCGGTGTAAAACCCTACTCCTGCTTTGGGTGGATTGGCCTCACGAGGAGGTCCGGGGATGAACAAGTACAGTAGTGAGCGACCTCGCGAGGGCTCTTGATTGTGGGTGGTTCAGTCTCTCCCCCGGGGTCCTTCTCTACGATGGAGGCTAGTCCCTATTTATAGTGGCCTTGGTCCTCTTCCCTTATCGCACAGGAGGGAAGGGATTCCACAACGGCCAAATTTGCAAGGGGATAGGAGGTATAGCTTATCCTGACTAAAGGTGGTCTTCGCCTGCAAACCTCCTGGCGTGACGAAGAGGTGGGCTCGGCGATGACATCTGTCCTGCCGAGCCTGCGGTCTTGGTCTTGTTGCACCGGAATGGAAACCTTGGGGGGGGTTCCTTGGGAACCCGCGCTCCTCCTTGCCTCCTTAGCACAAATTAGGAAAATGTCTCTGCTGCTCCCCCTGGCGCCCGCCTGCCTTGGTCGTCATGGCTCACGTCATCGCAGCCTCCTGAGGCCGGCCACTTCATAGGAATCTCCGCTCCTCGGGAGGCAGCCTGAGGAGGCCGCTCCTCTAGAGGTCTTGGCGTCGTTCTCCTCGCGAGGTCGGGGCCCTCGCAAGGGTCTTGCCTTGGGGGGTTTGTCACCAGGCCGTACTGGGCCATCGTGGTGGGCCACGCGCTGGGCCGCAGGCAGGCAAGTTTGGGTACCCCCGATCCCAGAACGCCAACAATGGGAGAAGTCTTGTTATAAGTAATCATGTGAAGTTGGTATTCGTTTGATATTTTGATTATATGTATGTTGTTACTTCTCATAGTGGTGTCATGTGAACGTCGACTACATGACACTTCACAATGTTATGGGCCTAAGGGAAGTGATTGTGGAGTAACAAGTAGATTATGTGCGCACGCTCCGGAGAGCAGTGAGCGGTGACGCGCACGCACGGCCGGGCGCAATCAGGCCAGAGGAGGAGGGGAACATCGGCACATTGATCGAGGTGGCGGCAGCACATGGGCACACATGGGTCGGCCGTGACGAGACGGTCGTGCCCCGACCGGCGCCATTCATTCTGCCTCTATTGCGTCGCGGTGGTTGCTCGCGCGCGCGTACGTTTGCGGCTCGGTTTGGCCGGGCGGTGTCTAACCCGCACCGGCGTGCGCCCACCGCGCCCACCGGCGCGCACCGTACGTTCTTGATTGTCTTTCGTGCTTCTCCCGACATGTGTTTGTGCCATGGATCTTTTTTCCTGCACTAATCAATCTGTGGAGTAGTTGTTAGATGATGGGTTGCTAGAGTGACAGAAACTTAAACCCCAGTTTATGCGTTGCTTCATAAGGGGCTGATTTGTATCCACATGTTTCATGCTATGGTTAGATTTATCTCAATTCTTCTTTCGTAGTTGCAGCTGCTTGCAAGAGGGGGTAATCATAAGTAGGTTGTTAGTTCAAGTAAGAACAACACCTTAGCACCGATCCACCAAAATATCAAATTATAAAAGTAGCGAATGCGAATCAACTCAACATGATGAACATGACTAGATAGAAATTCCCATGTGTCTTGGGAGCGCTTGCTTAATATGAGAGTACTTTCCGGCCTGTCCTTTGTTATAAAAAGTATTGGGCTACCTTGCAGCACCTTTGTTACTATTGTTACTTGTCACTTGTTATGAATTATGTTGCTACAAAACTATCTACTATCGTTACTTACAGCACTTGTAGAGAATACCTTCCTGAAAACCGCTTGTCATTTCCTTCTCCTCATCGTTAGGTTCGACACTCTTACTTATCGAAAGGACTACGATTGATCCCCTATACTGTTGGGTCATCAAGACTTTTTTCTGGCACTGTTGCCGGGGATTCAATCGCCTTTGGTAAGTGGAATTGGTAAGGAAACATTTTCTATACGTGCTGAAATTTACTGTTGCTTGTCGCTATGAACGGTCACCCTTTGAGTGGCTTGTCCGAGGCATCTTCGCCTAGAACTGAAGATGAGGAAATTGTTCCTCAACATACTGAACCTACTGAAAATATTTATTATGAGATTCCTTCGGGTATGCTTAAAAACTTTGATCTAATCCATATGATGGAACGACTCATCCTGATTATCAGTTGATATTTGTTGATGAAGTTTGTGGATTATTTTAGCTTGTAGGGTTCTCTGGAGAAAAATTTAAGAAGAAAGTTTTCCCTTTATCTTTGTAGGGAAAGGCAGTAATGTGGTACAGGCTATTAGGTGATGTTGGATCATGGGACTAGAATCGCTTGAAGTTGGAATTTCATCAGAAGTTTTATCCTATGCATCTAGTTCGTCGTGATCGGAACTTTATTTATAATTGCTGACCTCGTGAAGGATAAAGTATCGCTCAAGCTTGGGGAGGCTTAAATCTATGATGCACACCTGCACCAACCATGAGATATCAAGATACATATTATACAAAAAAAGTATGCTCGACTTTCTCATGATGATCAAGTACTACTCGATTCTTCTTCTACTGGTTCCTTCAAAAATAGGACTATTGAATTCAAATGGGATCTTCTGGAAAGAATTAAGCGCAACTCTAAATAATGGGAACTCGGCAAAGGTAAAGAGTTAGGTATAAAGCTTAAGTTTGATTGTGTTAAATCTTTTATGGAAACCGATGATTGCTATATGTTGAGTAATAAATATGGCCTTGACTCTAAGATAGTAGCTTCTTTCTGTGAATCATTTTCTACTCGTGTTGATCTCCCTAAGGAGAAGTGGTTTAAATACCATCCACCCATTGAAAATGAATTAGAGAAACCTATTAAAATTGAGAAGGAAGAAATAATTGTTAGCCATGTTGACCCAATTGTTTCTACTGCTTACATTGAGAAGCCACCTTTCCCTGTTAGAATTAAAGAACACGCTAAGGCTACAACTGTGGTTAACAAAATTCATGCTGTCGGCGTACGACACCTATGGGATCACGGGGATCCCTTTACGATTCGGCAGGGAGAAGGGCTTGCACAAAGAGCAGATCTAACGATCAACACGAGGGATTTTTACCCAGGTTCGGGCCGCAGAGATGTGTAAAACCCTACTCCTGCTTTGATTATATTAGATGTGTTAAGCCCAGGCTTCAGGAGTGCTTGGAATGAACAGTGCGTTCGAGCAGCAGCTACGCATGCAGAATGGGCCAGCCGATCCCCCCTGTAGCTACACCTTGGGCCTCCTCTTATACGTTCGAAGGGGTCACCAACAGTGGCGAACAGTACATACATGAGGTGTAAAGTCGCTACAGTGCTATCATACCTAATACTGACGGCTTAGGACAGAAGCATTAAATACTCCATCGAGGTGTCCCTTAGCGTCTTGGGGACGGAAAAAGGGGCCGTTCCATCAGCACCGCTTAAGCCCATCCACCGTTAGCGCCTGACATGTTACCAGGAGGACAACAGCTAAAAGACAAGTTGGTGGCCGCACTGGAGCGGTGACAGGGTGGCGAGGTCTTGCTGGGTGCGAGTCTTGCCGGGGCTCTGTAGGCCTGCCCGGCAAGATCTTGCCGGGCGCCCAGCCTTCGGTCTTCTGTCTTCTGACTGTTGACTTGAATGCTTTCTTGATGTTGTTGTACTTGTATTCAACTGTCCCCCGGCAGGCCTTGCTGCTGGTGTGGCTACAACCGTCCGTGCACAAGTATGGGGTACTAAAGGACCCAAACTTTATTACACCGACAGGAGCCCCCGGGCCTAGGCCATACACGGGTGCGAGGCGTTGTTGGGCTAGGCCCAAATAGTGCACGGGCACGCATGGCAGGAGTTAACTGTTGTAATCAGTCCGCTTACTGCGCCCCCCCACGACGCCCATCGAATGCGGGATATGTGTGCGGAGTGGCCGTAACTGCACCCCGCTTGTAAAGGCGTCTTCATGTTGACTAGTAAAGAGGCAGCACCGCGCCTTCCCCATAAAAAGGAATCCGCAGAGGCGCTTCTCATTTACCTCCTGTCTTTTCCAATCTGGGAACCGCCGTCGTCTCCTTCCTCGAGCCCGAAACAGAACTCCTCCCATTCATCCACCACCTCCACGCCCTCACCGTCCTCAGCCTCTGCTCCCATAGCCGCCATGCCGCCCAAGGCGAGCAAGGGCAAGGGGGCGAAAGCCGCCATCTCGGAGAGCGATCTGGCGAAGATGCGGAGGGAACACGCCGTCTTCGCTCCGGCGCTCAACGCGAACACATTAAGGGAGCGGTACCAGTGCATGTGGGCGAAGGAGACGAAGGCTCATCCTGCGACTCGCGTGAGCCCAGGTTCTTCCAAGGGTGGCCCAGATAAATTTCACTTCTTTGCCGATTACTTTTTACTGCGGGCTCTGTCCCCCATTCTCTGATTTCTTCGTCGACATCATGTTCACATACGGCTTCCAACTCTTGGATTTTACGCCGAATGCCGTAACATGCATGTCAACCTTTGCTCATCTTTGCGAAAACTTTGCCGGAGTAGTCCCTAGCACAGCCCTCTTCCGCCACTACTTCCTTCCCTGCATCCAAAAGGGAGACGCCCTTTCTGGTTCTATCGCCTGGATTCCAAGGGCGTGGAACAAGGAGATATACCCAGATGGGGTCTACCGCGAGAAGTGGGAAGAATGGCGAGCCAAGTGGTGCTGGATTCAAGAGACAGAGCCTCAGTCCTTCTGTTCGCTTCGGCAAACAAAGATAGCGCACGGTACTGATTGGAGCGCCTTCGACCTTCAAGATGAGAAGCTTGCAATTGCATTTACCAGAATTCATCGCCTCAAAGCTGCCGGGCTCTCAATAGAGATGGTTGGCGCTGACTTCCTTCGCCGGCGCATCGCTCCTCTGCAGAACAAGGGGAGGCTAGCCTGGGAGTTTCGAAACGCGGCAGACATCATGAGGCTGCGCCCTGGGTTGAACAATAACTTGACGGTTATGCAGCACATGGCTCTCTGCCAGAAGCTGTTCAGAACTGATGCAAAACTCAAGTTGCCGGCCGGCATAATTCCTCGGTGCAACAACTCCGCTCTGGCTTCAATCATCGCCATGATGCCGGCGTGCAACGCTCACGGCCTTGACGGGACTTGGGACGAGCCATCTGAAGAGCAAGCACAAGAATTCTTCGACAACTTGTCAGAGAAGGCCATTCGGGAAGAAACAAACCTCATTCGCCCCACAACTGAAGAAGAAGTGGCGTACATCGCTAGCAGGGCGGAAGAAGCGAATCTTGCCGAGGAGGCCGGCAGCGCTGGCTTCGTGGAAGGGGAAGCTAGTGAAGAAGAAGTGGTGTCGGAGGGAAAACTTGCCGGGCAAGGCGAGGTTGCCGAAGAGCAGAGTGGCACATCTGCCGGGGGCCCTTCTACTGAAGACACAGTCAAGGAGCAGCCACACGAGGAGCCCCCATCTCCCGAAAGGAAGACGAAGTGTGTTCTTCGGAGAGCCACCTCTGGTGACCCAGCCCACCAACCTTCCTCGAGTGGTGCAGCCCCTGGCAATTGGGTGGCCGGCAAGGCTGCAGCCAAACGACCCAGGACCATCCCTTCACCTCCTCCCACGGACACCGTGGCGGAAGTCGACTTCGACCTCTCCACCTTTAGCTCGGAGGGAGAAGAGGAAGAGTAAGGGTCCTGCAACATCTCTTTTCTTCTGGGTTTCTGATTTCGCTTAACTGATTTGTCTTGCCTTGGCCTGTCCCCGCAGAGATACGGAAACGTTGGCGCAAAAGGTGGCGAAGAGGGCGAAGACTTCAACGGGCGATGAGCCACTGGCAAGCACCACAGGTGTGCCAGAGTCGACCTCCATCAGCCTGGAATCAAGTCCTCAACGCAGCCCCCGACACAGCCCCCAGCGTGAGTTTACTCACTTTCCGCTGGCAAGCGTCGGGGTTCGTATCTTTACTGCTGACATCTCCGGGCATGTAGGAGGAAAACGGCAACGAGGAGAGCCATTGGAGGCCGCTCCTGATGCGCCGCCTCCGTCAACCACGCCGCCTAGAGATGGATCTCCGGCAAAGGCTTCCTCTAGTGAGCTCTATCGCGATGAAGAGGAGCCGGCAAGCGCGGGCTCTGGTGGTCCTGCTCTGGCAACTGGTGTTGCCGGCAAAGGGGAAGCCACCTCTCAACAGCCCGAAACAGGTAAACCATTTGCCTCAGAGTACTTGTTATTCTGTCTTTCTTTTTGTCTTCTTGAACTTCCTCCTCAGCCTTATCTTGTTTGTTTTCTTGGCCTTCAGATCTTCCCTCGACGGAACACATGGATGTTGATGCTGTCATTGAGGAGACCGCCAGGGATGCTGCCGCCGAGGCCAACAGAATTGCTGCTGATGAGGCCGCCAAGAATGCTGCCGCCGAGTCCGCCAAGGCCGCACAGGAAGAGGCCACCAAGGAGTCTGCTGAGAGGGCCGGCAAGGAGACCGGTGACCATACTGACGGCATTCCTACCGCCGGAGCTCCAGGCGCTACACCGGCCACGGAGCCCCCAGTTGCTGGTGAGACGGCTGCTGAGGACTAGCCGTCAACATCTGAAGCTCCCCCTCAAGCAAATACCTCAAGGTTGGCGACAACCTGTTCGTCAGTATACCAGGAACGACAAGCATCAGGGTGCCAGCTGAAGGGGAAACCTTTGACGAAGACATCATCGCCGCTGCCGGGCTCGAGATTGTCGATGAGCCATGCACCAGCAGCAGCAAATCCGAAGAAGAAAAGCTCCTCCAGGCCATGAGCAGCAACTTCCAGAAACTCCAAGCACTTCACCACGCCCGGAAAGAAAAGCTAGATTCCAGGGCAGCAGTTGTCGAAGTAGCGGAAGCAGATCTTCAGAAGCGCGTCGAGGAAACGCAGGTCTGGTATGCTGAGGCCCTTCAGGAGCTGAGGACGAGTCAAGAGCAGTTGAGTCAAAGTTGGAACGAGCTCCTCATGAAGCAGTCTGATGTTGAGAAGGCACAAGAGGAGGCCAAACAACAAGATGCTGCAGATGAAGCTCGCCTAACGGAGCGCCGCGTTGGGCTCGATGCTTATGAAGAGGACCTGACCAATCGCGAGAGGGCGCTTGTCGATAAGCTTCGCGACAAGGATGCAGAAATTGAAAAGCTCGTCGAGCAGCGGACCCAAGAGCTGGGGCAGAAACACAAGGAAGCACTCGAAGCTCTAGTCATGGACCACGCCGGCAAACTGAAGGAAGCCGTCAATGCTGCCGAAGCTGCAGAGGCCGCCAAGAACGAGCTTGCTCACAAGGTGAAGAAGCTGGAGGCGAACCTTGAGGAACACGGCAAGGAGATATCGGCGCTCAAAACCGAAAGAGAGAAGACTCTTCACAGCCTGATGGAGATGCAAACCGCCATATCCGACAAGATCAAGCAGCTCTCCTCAGCCAAGGGATCCATTGCCGATCTGGAGCTGAAGCTGACCACGCTGAAGGAGACTCTTGAGGTCGTGGAGGCTCGCGAGAAGGCCCTGATCAAGGATCTTCGGAACGAGAAGGAGTTGCTCGAGAGCGCCGCTATCACCCATAACGACTATGTGGCAGGTACGCAGATCTGGACTAACCGCCTTGTCGAAGTCGCGGAGAAGCTTGCAGCACAACTGTCCTCCATGGGCCTACGAGGCTTCGACTATTCTTCCGATGATAGGATGTCTACGAGCGCCAAGTTGACCATGTTCTCTGACGGCATGGTTGACGCCCTGAAGCTGATCCACTCTGATCGAGCAAGCCATCTGGCCAACGAATCCCGCAAACTCTACCAGGCCGTCCTCCTCAAGGTGCTCACCAAGGTGGCGTACGGGAACCCCGGCATCAACTTCACCAACGTGCTCGACCGCCTGCCGAAGGATGCAAACCTCAAAGCACTCGAGGAGCTTGTCGCACCCATCGTCGACAAGGTGGGCCAAGTCAAGAGGGTCGAAGGCCAGCGCAGGGACTGACTACTCCACTTCTTGTTGTCGCCACCATTCTATGCCAAAGACAATTTTGTCTCTTGTTAAAATCACGGCAGCTATTCATGTAATATAACTTGCTATGCCCTGGATGAATGCATGCTATTTCCCTTGTCTAATTTCTTTCTATATGGTATACACCCTATGCTTTATTGGAAACTTGCCGGCGCGCGCACTCTTGCCGCGAGCACTAGGTGCGGGACTTTAGCAGCCTGCTGGAGGTGCCACTACCGGCAAGAAACCTTGACGTTCTCAGTGCAGCCACTTAAACTGTTGAGCGGACTCGAAACAGAGTAAGGGCGCAACCGATCATGACAAGGTTCCTTCGCGTGCAGGTTTTCCATACAAAAGTCGAAATCGTTCAAGGAGAATAACCTTACAAAATAAAAAATTGTTTAAAGTTTCTGCAACTTAGCTTTTCGTTGTTGTACTTCTTCCGGCAAAATGTCAACCTTGAACGTCGCCTGTCGGTATCCATACCATCATTCCCCCCCCCAGCAAACTTGCATGCGGGGGAACCTTCTGTCCTTTGAGAAAAAGAAAGAAGAGAAAATAGAGATATGGAACCTTGGCGGTTCATTAGCACTTGCTGGCAATAAGCGTAATACAATATCTCAGACAAGCATGCATATAAGTAAACATGAAAATCGACAAGAATTGTAAAACGCTTGATCTTATTCAACTATGCACAAGGTCTGCGCCTGGCTTTGTACAAAGGATTACATGCCTTGGCGGCAAGACTCGTACAAAAGGTGGTTGCCGGGAGACCTGGCAACCGCGCCCTATGGATAGAACTTACGAAGATGTTCGATATTCCAGGAGTTACTCACTGGCACTCCATCTTCGATCTCCAGGCGGACTGCGCCAGGCCTGGCGACTCGTACTACCCGATAAGGGCCTTCCCACTTCGGCGTCAACTTGTTGGAATTCTTGGCCAACTGAATGCGCCGAAGAACAAGGTCGCCTTCCTCAAGACTTCGGGCATGGACCTTGCGGCTATGGTAGCGGCGCAAGGCTTGCTGGTAGCGTGTAGCTCGCACAGCAGCTTGAAGACAATCTTCCTCAAGGAGTGTAGCGTCATCTTGCCACAACTGCTCTTGCTCAAGCTCATCATAAGCGAGCACTCGAGGTGACCCGTATGTGAGTTCTGTGGGGAGAGCTGCTTCTGCCCCATACACTAGGGAGAAGGGTGTCTGGCCGGTGGCTCGATTTGGTGTCGTTCTGATTGACCAAAGAACTGCCGACAACTCATCAATCCAGCGTCTTCCGCACTTGCGCAGCTTGTCGAAAGTTCTTGTCTTAAGGTCTCGCAACACTTCAGCGTTCGCCCTTTCTGCCTGGCCGTTGCTTCTTGGATGAGCAACTGAAGCAAAACAGATCTTGCTGCCAAGGTCTTGGACATACTGCATGAAAGTGTGGCTTGTGAACTGTGTGCCGTTGTCTGTGATGATCCTGTTTGGTACACCAAAACGGCAAACTAGTCCTTTGAAGAACTTGACGGATGACTGTGATGTCACCTTCCTCACTGCTTCCACTTCTGGCCACTTTGTGAACTTGTCGATTGCAACGTACAAGTACTCAAAGCCCCCGACAGCGCGGGGGAAAGGGCCCAAGATGTCGAGCCCCCAGACCGAAAACGGCCAGGAGAGAGGGATTGTCTGAAGAGCTTGAGCTGGTTGATGCAGTATCTTTGAATGGAACTGGCACGCTTCACACTTGGTTACTAGTGCAGTTGCATCCTGGAGAGCAGTGGGCCAAAAGAAACCTTGCCGGAATGCCTTACCAACAAGAGCTCTTGATCCTATGTGGGAGCCACATATGCCTCCATGTATCTCTGCCAACAGCTCCAGTCCTTCCTCCCGAGGAATGCACTTCAATTTCACACCGTTCGGCCTCTTTCTGTACAGGAGATTGTCCACAAACTGGTACATATTAGACCGACGGGCTACTTTCTCCGCTTCTTCCTGTTCTTCGGGGAGTTCTCCTGTCTGAAGGAAACAGACGATGTGTTGTGCCCATGCTGGAGCCTGAGGCTCGACAACAAGGACTAAAGGCATGTCCTCCGCCGTGGGAGCATCTGTCTCGACAGCAAAGGCTCGAGGCCCTGCCGGAGCCTATTGCTCCCCAGCAAGCTCGGCGGGAGCGTCTGTCTCTACGGCAAGAGCTTGAAGCCCTGCTGGAGCCTGTCGCTCACCGGCAGGCCTAGTGTCGTTCCCGGCAACTTTTTTTCCGGCGGCTTCTGGGAGCTCTGCCGGAAAATACTTGCCAGAACTCAACTTCCTTCTTTTCTCTTGTCCCATCGATGGTGTCACGGACGGTTGAGTCAGTCGGAGCACAAAAGTTCCTGGTTCCACATGTAACTTAAGGCCAGCGCACTTTGACAGGCCATCAGCAACGCTGTTTTCTGCACGAGGAACGTGCTCCATTTGTAGACTGTCAAAATGCTCTTCCAACTTCCTCACTTCATCTACGTAAGCTTCCATCAACGGGCTCTGATAATATTTATTCACTTGTTTGACGCCAAGTTGAGAATCACCTCTGACGATGAGTTTCTTGATTCCAAGGTCCGCCGCGATCCTGAGACCGGCAAGCAGCCCTTCATACTCTGCCGTGTTATTTGTCGATCTCTCACGGGGAAAGTGCATTTGAATCACGTATTTGAGGTGCTCTCCGGTGGGTGTGACAAGCAGCACGCCAGCACCGGCGCCTTGCAGCGAGAAAGCCCCATCAAAATACATAATCCATTCTTGATTTGTTTCCTTGCTGGAGAGGGTTGACTCCGGAATCTCTTCGTCTGGCGTCGGGGTCCACTCCGCAATGAACTCCGCCAAAACTCTGCTCTGAATGGTTGAAGTACTCTCAAACTTGAGACCAAAACTTGACAGTTCCAAAGCCCACTCCACAATCCTGCCGGTTGCATCTGGATTCCGCAAGATCCGCTGCAATGGAAAGCGAGTGACTACGGTGATCTCATGTGCCTGAAAGTAATGGCGCAGCTTCCTCGAGGCCATAAGGAGGTCGAAGAGCAACTTCTGCATGCCAGAATATCTTGACCTAGCCCCCTGCAAAAGGGAGCTGACAAAATAAACTGGGCGCTGCACCATCTTCTTCTTCTGTGTTGCTTCATTTGACTCCGCAGATCCTACTTTGTCGGCACCAGACTCTGCCGGGGAAGATCCCAGCTCGTCGCTTGGCGGTCTTGCCGCTGCTGCTGCTTCTTCGTCGACTTCTCTCTCTGCTACTAACGCAGCACTCACCACTTGATTTGTTGCCACTAGATATAGCAGCAACGACTCTTGTGGTTTTGGCGCGACTAGTACTGGCGGAGAGGAGAGGTATCTCTTCAAATCCTGCAGCGCTACCTCCGCTTCCGGAGTCCACTTCATCGGACCTGCCTTCTTCAAAATTTTGAAAAAGGGCAGGGCGCGCTCAGCAGATTTGGAGATAAACCTACTCAGAGCAGCAACACAGCCGGCAAGACAACGCACGTCCTTGACATGCCTTGGTGCTTCAATCTGCTCAATTGCCTTGATCTTGTCGGGATTTGCTTCGATTCCACGTTGAGATACAAAGAACCCGAGAAGTTTGCCGGATGGAATGCCAAACACACACTTCTTAGGGTTGAGCTTCAAATTGATCTTGCGCAGATTTGTAAATGTCTCTTCTAAATCTGATATGAGGGTCGCCTTGTCCTTGGTTTTGACCACTATGTCATCCATATAAGCTTCCATATTTCTATGTAGCTGGGGCTCAAAACCAATCTGGACCGCTCTTGCAAATGTTGAACCAGCACTTTTCAACCCGAAAGGCATACGTAAAAAGCAGTACGTACCACATGGGGTGATAAATGCGGTTTTCTCTTCGTCTTCCTTTGCCATGAAGATCTGATGATATCCTGAGTAGGCATCTAGAAATGAAAGCAAATCGCAGCCGGTAGTGGAGTCCACAATCTGGTCGATGCGCGGCAAGGGAAAAGGATCTTTTGGACAGGCTTTATTGATGTCTGTATAGTCAATACACAACCTCCATTTCCCATTCGCCTTGCGCACTACAACTAGATTGGCCAACCATGTTGGATGGAGCACTCCTCTAACCAAAACTGCCGCTTCCAACTTCTTGATTTCCTCGGCAATAAACTGTTGCTGCTCCAAAGCCTGCTTCCTAACCTTCTGCTTGACGGGCCATGCATGAGGACAGACAGCAAGATGGTGCTCAATCACCTCCCTGGGAACACCGGGGATATCAGATAGTTGCCATGCAAACACATCAACATTCGCCCACAGGAAGGCAATGAGCGCGCTTTCCTATTTGTCATCGAGGGTGGAACTTATGGTGAAAGTTCCTCCGATACCATCCTCCTTGGCGGGCACCTTCTTAGTCTCTGGTGGAGCTGCCTTGGACTTCTTGCTCTTGCCAGTGGAGCTCTCTGGCACGTCCTCAACAGGAGCGCAGCACTCCGAGGAGGTGCGCTTGCTGGAGTGTGTGCGAGACGTCTTGCCGGTCTTCTTCCCCTCGGGAGCTTTAGTGGCAGGAGCAAGTGCCTTGGCGGCAGATGCTGCAACTACCTCTCGGTAAAGTTGATCGGTGCAGATAAGCGCATCCTGCGGTTGCGCACGTTCTGATGGAACACGCTGACAACAGCGGCAGGATGAATGTCTGGAATGTTGTGATGTACTTGGCTGAATCTCTGTATGTACTTGCGCAGAGTCTCACCTTCTTTCTGGGGGATGAGATGCAAATCACTTTCCTGGCCAGGAGCTTGGTGGCCTCCGGTAAAGGCACCAACAAACTCATGACACAGATCTTCCCAGGAAGAAATGGAATTCTCTCACAGATGCATCTACCACGACCTGACGTTGGGCTTAAGCACCAACGGGAAGTAGTTGGCGAGTATCTTGTCGTTGCGGGCCCCGGCAGCCTGCACCGCAATGGTGTAGATGCTCAAGAACTCCAACGGGTGAGTCTTGCCGTCGTACTTCTCCGGGACCTCTGGTTTGAAAGTGCGGGAATTGGGCCACTGGACTCGCCGCAGCTCACGGGTAAAAGCTGGACAACCCACCTCATAAGGTAGGTCATCATAATACCCTGGCGCAGGCTTGTCTACAGTGGGTCCTGCGTGCTTATCAGATTGATGGCACGCTTCCCGCCGCCGCTCGATGGTAGTCCGAGCGTCTTCCTTGCTTCGTTCCCGAAGAACTTGACGTTGATCGCGGCGAGTTCGCGGATCAGACGACGCTGTTGAATCATCATCATGGATGTCGATCCGTCAAGTCGGCGACCGCTGTTGCCGCCGTGGAGGAGAGTGCACCGTGGTTGTACCTCCTCCAGTCTTCTCGCCACCGACGCGCGCTGGCTCGATGGACTGCCGCCGTGATGGCTCCGCCTGCTGCGGCCTATCATTATTAGCAAGGCCAACGAGGCTCTGAATGGCATCTCTCCACTCTTCGAGCTTGTCCGCAGCAGGAGGAAAGTTCAGGAGTAGCGTGCTCACGCCAGTGCTTCTGCTGGTGTAGGCGGTGGTGAAAGGTGCGAAGAACGTGAGGTGCTCTGACTCCTAACCATGTTAGAAGGAGCTCCATCACGATCCCGCGACCGCGCGCCGCTTCCACCGGCATGTTGACGTGCATGCTGATCCCGCGCATCTCGAGGGTGATGCTCAGGAGACTTTCCGTGGGGACGCTTGGAACCACCAACGTCGTGGCGCTGCTCATCGCGCGCGACCTGAGAAGGCCGCGGTGCATGCGCCGGTGTAGGTGTCATGGAAGGCGCCCTTCCGTCCCTGGAGTTTGCTGCACCGCCTGCTGGCAGCATAGCTCCGTCCTTAGATCTAGCGGCGCGAACATCACCGCTCGCCTGGCTATGATCACCAGAACGTCGCGGAAGCTCAGAACCTCCGCCTCCTCCGCCCGCGTCTACACCATAGCCCGTCTGTATAGCCACAGGGATAGCGGACTTGGATGGACCAACCGCCGTAAAACCCTTCTTCTTGGGAGCCATGGCGATGAAGATGATGAAGAAACTGGCGCGCTGATCGCTAGATCAGGTTCACGCAACCACTTCCCCCTACCTGGCGCGCCAAAGATGTCGCCGTACGACACCTATGGGATCGCGAGGATCCCTTTACGATTCGGTAGGGAGAAGGGCTTGCACAAAGAGCAGATCCAACGATCAACATGAGGGATTTTTACCCAGGTTCGGGCCGCAGAGATGCGTAAAACCCTACTCCTGCTTTGACTGTATTAGAGGTGTTAAGCCCAGGATTCAGGAGCGCTTGCAATGAACAGTGCGTTCGAGCAGCAGCTATGCATGCAGAATGGGCCAGCCGATCCCCCCTGTAGCTACGCCTTGGGCCTCCTCTTATACGTTCGAAGGGGTCACCAACAGTGGCGTACAGTACATACATGAGGTGTAAAGTCGCTACAGTGCTATCATACCTAATACCGACGGCTTAGGACAGAAACATTAAATGCTCCGTCGAGGTGTCCCTTAGCGTCTTGGGGACAGAAAAAGGGGCCGTCCCATCAGCACCGCTTAATCCCATCCGCCGTTAGCGCCTGACACGTTACCAGGAGGACAACAGCTAAAAGACAAGCTGCTGGCCTCACTGGAGCGGTGACAGGGTGGCGAGGTCTTGCCGGGTGCGAGTCTTGCCGGGGCTCTGCAGGCCAGCCCGGCAAGATCTTGCCGGGCGCCTAGCCTTCGGTCTTCTGTCTTCTGACTGTTGACTTGAATGCTTTCTTGATGTTGTTGTACTTGTATTCAGCTGTCCCCCGGCAGGCCTTGCCGCTGGTGTGGCTGCAACCGTCCGTGCACAAGTATGGGGTACTAAAAGACCCAAACTTTAGTACACCGACACATGCTATGACACCTACACCTCCTGAACAAATAAATGTTGAGCCTAAAGTTGCTATGGTTAAAGATCTTCTAGTTGATAACATTGATGGTTAAGTTATTTACTTCTGTGGTGAAGCTGCTAGAATTGCAAAACCCGCTAGGAATGCGCATGATAAACTAGATAAAAATAAACCAGTTGTTGGCATGCATGTGGATTCAGTTAAAATTGGAGATCATTGTTATCATGGCTTGTGTGATATTGGTGCTAGTGTTAGCGCTATACCTTTTACTTTATATCAAGAAGTTATGAATGACATAGCACCATCTGAACTTGAAGACATTGATGTTACCATTAAACTTGCAAACAAAGACACTATTACACCACTTGGAATTGTTAGAGATGTTGAAGTCTTGTGTGGAAAAGTCAAGTACCCCACTGATTTTCTAGTACGTGGTTCAAAACAAGATAACTTTTGTCCCATTATATTTGGTAGACCATTTCTAAATCTTGTTAATGCTGAAATCAATTGTGTTACTGAGAAGGTCAAAGTAAGCTTTGGCGATGTGTCTCATGAATTTAATTTCTCCAAGTTTAGTAATCAACCACATGTGAAAGAATTACCAAGCAAAGATGAGATCATTGGTCTTGCTTCTATTGTCATACCTCCTACCGATCCGTTAGAGCAGTATTTACTAGACCATGAAAATGATATGCATATGAATGAGAGAAATGAAATAGATGACATATTTCTTAAACAAACACCTATTCTTAAACACAACTTACCAGTTGATATTTTAGGGGATCCTCCTCCACCCAAGGGAGATCCCGTGTTTTTTATAAATACTTTACCCGACACTTTGAAACATGCTTACCTTGATGAAACGAAGATATATCCTGTTATTATCAGTGCTAACCTTTCAGAGCATGAAGAAAAGAGATTACTTAAAACTCTGTAGAAGCACTGGGCTGCTATTGGATATACTCTTGATGATCTTAAGGGCATTAGTCCCACTCTATGTCAGCACAAGATTAATATGGAATCGGATGCTAAACCCGTCGTTGATCAGCAACGCCGCTTAAATCCTAAGATGAAGGAAGTGGTAAGAACTGAAATACTAAAGCTTCTGGAGGCAGGTATAATTTATCCTATTGCTGATAGTAGATGGGTAAGTCCTGTTCATTGTGTTCCTAAGAAAGGAGGTATAACAGTTGTTCCTAATGATAATGATAAAAATGAACTTACCCACAAAGAATAGTAACTGGTTATATAGGATGGTGATTGATTTCAGGAAATTAAACAAAGCTACTAGGAAAGATCACTACTCTTTGCCTTTTATCGATCAAATGCTAGAAAGATTATCTAAGCACACACACTTTTGTTTTCTTGATGGATATTCTGGTTTATCCCAAATACCTGTTTCAGAAGAGGATCAAGAGAAAACCACCTTTACTTGCCCTTTTGGAACATATGCTTATAGACGTATGCCTTTTGGTTTATGCAATGCACCTACCACTTTTCAAAGATGTATGACTACTATATTCTCTGATTTTTGTGAAATATTGTTGAGGTTTTCACGGATGATTTTTCTGTTTACAGGACTTCTTTTGATGATTGCTTGAGCAACCTTGATCGAGTTTTGCAGAGATGTGAAGAAACTAATCTTGTCTTGAATTGGGAGAAGTGCGATTTTATGGTGAATGAAGGCATAGTGCTTGGGCATAAAATTTCTGAACGAGGTATTGAAGTGGACAAAGCTAAAGTTGATGCAATTGGGAAGATGCCATGCCCAAAAGATATCAAAGGTATAAGAAGTTTCCTTGGTCATGCTGGTTTCTAGGCATGTCATCAAAGATTTCTCAAAGATTTCTAGGCCGTTAACTAAGATTCTTCAAAAAGACATTCCTTTTGTTTTGATGATGATTGTGTAGAAGCTTTTGAAATACTTAAGAAAGCTTTGATTTCTGCACCCATTGTTCAACCACCTGGTTGGAACTTGCCATTTGAAATTATGTAAGATGTTGGTGATTATGCTGTTGGTGCTATTCTAGGGCAAAGAGTAGACAAGAAATTCAATGTTATCCATTATGCTATTATAACTCTAGACTATAACACCCAAGATGCGATCCTATCCTTATTTTGGCTCGAGGGCCTCGATAGGGATAGAAGCGCATCTCGTCGTTTTGCAAGAATGGATATCATTACAAGTACATATAAAGAAGAGATGAGTATATGGAATTGGCTTACACTCGCCACAAGCTAAATCAAGATCACATCAATACAACAACATATACAATCATCATGCAGAAGAGCAGGGTCCGACTACGGACGAAATCAAACGATAAAATGACATCCATCCTTGCTATCCCAGGCTGCCACCCTGGAACCCATCCTATGATCGATGAAGAAGAAGAAGAACTCCAAATAAAGCAAGCATCGCGCTTACTTCATAGCATCGCATTACCTGTACCTACAATTGTTGTTGTAGTAATCTCTGAGCCATAGGGAGGCTAGCTTAATGGGTAAGGTATGGTTAAGTGGTGAGGCTGCAGCAAGCTCTAAGCATTTATTTAAGTGGCTAACTTACGAGTACAAGAATAAGGGGGGGTGATCGTCGCATAAACGGACGTGAACTAGTAATGATCACTAAGTGATCCTGAACACCTACTTACGGTCAAACATAACCCCACCGTGTTCTCTTTCGGAGCAGGCCTCACGAGAAGAGACGGTCACGGTTACGCACACGGTTGGTGTATTTTATTACAGTTTACTTCAAGTTCTCTATGACCGGATGTTAAACAAATTTCCAACATGCCACATAACCGCGGGCACGGCTCTCATGAAATATTTAACCCTGCAGGGGTGCTCTAACTCATCCATCACAAACTAACCACAAGCAGCGTTGGAACTCCTGAACCGCGGGAGAACCCGTAGTATTTGTGGAATCCCGATGGAAAATCACAACCTTGAGATAGCCCGAAGTGTCCTCAAAATCCCGCGCACAAGACGTTCGAGAAAGGTAAAACAAATCCAGCAAGACCGCCCGACGTGCCGACAATCCCGATAGGAGCCGCGTATCTCGTTCTCAGGGCACAGCGGATGAGCGACGCGTACAGTGGCCTGAAAGAAATCTCCCGAGTTGCCCCGGGTTGGCCCCGCACAGTGCTCTAGGTTGGACCAACACTCATGAAGAGCACTGGCCCGGGGGTTGATTAATTATCCGCGGGTGCCGGCGGGTCCCCATGAAATTTTATTAGTTATTATGCAAATGTAGTACCAACGTTGGGACTTGCCAGAAGAGTTTTATCCCAAAACAAAAATCAAGGGGGTCCCCATAACAACCCCGAGCATCTTAGGAGCGCTCAATATGGAACATAACACCGTTATACAAGTAACTAGAGCGGCAAAAGTGGAACAAAACACCGAGAAAAAGGCCAAGCCTTCCACCTTTAACCAAGTATATATGTGCATTGAATAAAATAGCAATAATATTGTGATATCTCAAAAACATCCATATTGGCACATGGAACCAATTTGCACCTGCAACTAGCAACGCTATAAGAAGGGCTGAGCAAGCAGTAACATAGTCAAACAATGGTTTGCTGGGATGTGGAGGGTTAGAGGCTTATCATGGCATTCGGGAGGCTTGACATACAAGTGGTAGGTAGCGAGACATAGCGATAGAAACAAGACAACTAGCATGGCAATGATAGTAGTGGTATCCAGGGAAATGGTCATCTTGCCTCAGATCCCGCTTGGAAGAAGAACGACTCCATGAAGAAGACGATCCAACGTAGTAGAACGAATCCTCACACACCGAACGGTTTCGGAACTCTATCGAGAAGAAGCAATCCGGAAACAACAATCAACACATGATAAACACCACAACACATGCATGACATGATGCGCAAACAAATATGATGCATGTCCGGTTTAATTATGCAAGACATGACAAAGCACAACAATCAACTTCTACATATTAAGTGAAGTTCAATATGCAACGAGTTGCATATTGACGAAACCCCACATTCGAATTATTTAGTTTACTCTCGTTTAGGTACTCATCAATATTAAATTTTGTTTAACATGGGTGGTCATGGCATAAGGTGATGATGGAATTAAAGCAATTTTTATTGGAGAGGGAGAACATACATACAACAAAATAATAACTCTCCATATTAAGAGAAATGTGGTTAAGGTTGTATAATGAAACAATCATTTTAAATGTTGTTCATCATGGCAAGAGGTGAAGCATACACAACTACATCACCTAGGTATTTTAAATGAAGCCGAAAGCAACATATAGCATCTCAAAAATAACCCCACATGCAAATTATGAATTTGGTCCAGATCTGTCCTAAGCATACTTTATATTTACTAAACAGGAAAATAAAGTGTACCATGTGATTCGACACATTTTTCTAGTCAAGTTACATATGTAGTTCATTTAAAATGGAGCTACAGTTATTTAGTTATCACATAAACCGTTTTAGCATGGCATTCACGCAAATTAATACAAACAGCAAGTTAAAAAATTTTGAACATGGATGAAAGTTGCATATTGTGAAACTACATGAAATTCTACCCATTTTACAAATATGACATGTTTTATTTTAATGCATGGATAATTAGTTGTGAGCAACGCAAAAATGACATTTTCTGTAAATATTAATGTCCTCGAATATTAGCTAAATCGTCCTGACAGGGAAAAAATGAATTGGGCCGAAAGAACAGCACTGTGCAAGCCCAGCACTAAAAATAATAACAAAAAGAGGGCAAAACGAGGACTCGAACTAAGGACTTTAGTGAATAAACTAGCTGCTCTAACCATCTTGGCTGGGAGAGTGTTGTGAAAATGTTGCGGCTGGGTTCTTCATAAACAAGTACTACTGCTTGATCTTGGTGGGGAGAAAATTCTGAAAAAAGGGTGCTGCTGAGGGGATTTGATACCTCGTCGCATGGCTGAAGGGAGGTGGCGCTAGCCACTAGGCTAGTGGGGTGGCTTCGAACAATAATGGAAACATACGCAATAAGAACAGTAACATCAGCGCAGCACATGGATCACCATGACCACGCAGAGGAGCTGGAAGACGATGTACTCGAGCATGCCGGCGACTCCAGCAGATGCAGAACAATAGCGGGGTTACGGAAACTAGTGAGGGAAGCGGTGGTGGGACGTGCGTGTGCTGTGCGCGTATGTGCAGGAGGTGCAAGGGTGCGAGGAGCTCTAACACGCCGTCCATGGCGTACAGGATACATACGGCAGAAGCAATCAGGGCAAGGCGAGGCCCTTGTGTGTGCACTCGCATGCGTGGGCGGGTACTGCGCGCAGGGGAGTGTGCGATGTGGTGAAAGCAGCGAGGCGAGCAGTGGCACGAGCATGAGCTTGAACTCGAGGTTATCCATGGCGGAAGAACCCAAGCATGCAGATCGGCGACTACGACTAGCAAAAACAAACCAGAGGGGCTGGGAGGAGCGTCTCATCACCGTGGGGATGGTCGGCGCTTCGGGGAAGCGACGGAGACGAAGAAGAGGTGCTGGCCGCCGGTGGTGGAGGAACCCGAGGAGAAGACGACGTGGACGGAGCTCTTGGTCCACGAGGAAGACGAAGACAGGGCCGACGGCGTGGAGGCGGGGCTGCTTAGCTCCCACACAGAATGGATCGACGACGGAGACTCGGTGCAGAAAGACGCCGAAGATGATCTTGACGTCCTCCGGCCATGAGAGAGACAACGAACGCCAACGGTTTCTCTCGGTGCTCTGTTTTCTTGGGGAAGGAGAAGAACCAGAGGGACACGAAGAGAGATGGCGGGCGAGGAGGGAAGGGAGGAAGCTAGGGTTGCAGGGGCGCCCTAGGGGGGTTAAGAGGAGGAGGGGTAACTGTACGGCAGCAATCGGAACGGAGCCAAGGCGATTAGAAGGTCCTCCATGGGTTCGTACAGAGAGATGACGTGAGGAAGGAGAAGATGGCGGTGGGCTTGGACTCCTAGCTGGGCCTCTCCCCCTCTAATCTTATATTGGTTTCCTATTCTATTTATTACATAGATAGAACTAGAAAAAAAGGGAGGTGTAGTAAGGGAAAAAGGCTTGACGAGATATTTTTATGAACTCAAGAAAATATGGAGGATTTGATTAAAATGGTTTGAGATTTTTTTTAGAGAAAGTAAAGTTCAAACAAATTGAATTTAATTCAATATGTTTGAATTTTGAAAGCCATTGAAACGAACTTCAAATGACCTGAAATTTTTGAATGGTGACCCCACATAATGAATATTGTATATGGGAAGAAGTTGGACACTAAAAAAAGAAGTAAAATATATCACATGGAAATGAAATGGAATAAAGAAGTAGAAGTTAGCTTCGGTATTAAATGAAAAACTTGGTGAGGATTGTTGGAAGAGGGAAAAGGTTTACGGGAGAATTAAGAAGAAGTTGGTGCACCACACTTGAACAAAATTAGAAAAAAACACAAGATGATGGAGATGATGCATGATGCAAAAAAATAAAAAAATAAAAATAAATAAAGCACACCACATGTGGCATGCAAGTCATGAGCATACCACAAAAAAAATGAAGGTCTTGGTCTCGAAACGGTCAACGGTGATAATGGGAAGAAACGGCGACTACGGACGGATGCAAGTTTGAAAAATGACGGCACTGGAGTGCCGATGCAATGTGAATGATGCGATGATGAATGCAACAAGCAAAGAATTAACACGGCGATAACGAAATACATCGAAGGCATCTGGAGCGTCGGTCTCGGGCTGTTACATAGACGCTGCCCAAAGAAATTATGCCACCACTGAAAGGGAATTTTTAGCAGCCGTCTTTGCATGTGATAAGTTTAGACCTTATGTCGTTGATTCCAAAGTAACTATTCACATTGATCATGTTGCTATTAAATACCTTATGGAAAAGAAAGATGCTAAGCCTAGACTTATTATGTGGGTGCTTTTGCTTCAAGAGTTTGATTTGCATATCGTTGATAGAAAGGGAGCTGAAAACCCTGTAGCAGATAACTTGTCTACAATGGAAAATGTTCTTGATGACCCACTTCCTATTGATGATAATTTTCCTCATCAACAACTTGCTGCTATAAATACTTCACGTAGCACTCCTTGGTATGCTGATTATGCTAATTATATTGTTGCCAAATATATTCCACCTAGTTTCACCTATCAACAAAAGAAAAAATTCTTTTATGATTTACGACATTACTTTTGGGATGACCCACATCTTTATAAAGAAGGAGTAGATGGTGTTATTAGACGTTGTATACCTGAGCATGAACAGGAACCGATTTTAAGAAAGTGTCATTCCGAGCCTTACGGAGGACACCATGCTTGTGACAGAACTGCACACAAGGTATTACAATCTGGTTTTTATTGGCCTACTCTTTTCAAAGATGCTCGTAAGTATGTCCTTTCGTGTGATGAATGTCAAAGAGTTAGTAACATTGGTAAACGTCAGGAAATGCCTATGAACTATTCACTTGTCATTCAACCATTTGATGTTTGGGGTCTTGACTTCATGGGACCTTTTCCTTCCTCAAATGGATATACTCATATTTTAGTTGCTGTTGATTACATTACTAAGTGGGTAGAGGCCATTCTAACTAGTAGTGCTGATCACAACACTTCTATTAAAATGCTTAAGGAAATTATTTTTCCGAGGTTTGGAGTCCCTAGATACTTGATGAATGATGGTGGTTCACATTTTATTCATGGTGCTTTCCATAAACTTCTAGCTAAATATGATGTTTACCATAGAATTGCATCACCATATCATCCTCAGTCTAGTGGCCAGGTTGAATTGACCAATCGAGAACTAAAATTAATCTTGCAAAAGAATATCAATAGATCTAGGAAGAATTGGTCTAAGAAACTAGACGATGCTCTATGGGCTTATAGAACTGCTTATAAGAACCCCATGGGGATGTCCCCATATGAAATGGTGTATGGAAAAGCTTGTCATTTGCCTCTTGAGCTAGAACATAAGGCTTATTGGACAATTAAAGAACTTAATTATGATTTTAAACTTGCCGGTGAAAGATGTTATTTGATATTAGCTCACTAGATGAATGGAGGACACAAGCTTATGAGAATGCTAAGTTGTTTAAAGAAAACGTTAAAAGATTGCATGACAAAAGGATTCAAAAACGGGAATTGAATGTAGGAGACCTTGTGATTTTGTACAATTCTCGTTTCAGATTTTTTGCAGGAATTTTTTTTATCCAAATGGGAAGGTCCATATGTTGCCGAAGAAGCCTATCGCTCCGGTGCTATAAAAATTAATAACTTCGAAGGCAAAAACCCGAGAGTGGTGAATGGGCAAATAATCAAGCATTATATTTTAGGTACACCCATTAATGAAGAGACTAATGTCATTCAAGTAATAATACCGGAAGGACACATACGGGAGGCCTTCCGGAACACTCCAAAAACCTGAAAAGAGGTAGGTATGTGGTACGGTAAGTAAACCGACTCCAAAAAATCCAAAAAATAGTTTCTATTGGTTTTGGTATTTTAGAAAAAATCCAAAAATAAACCGGAGTCAGGGGGACCCACGAGGGAGGCACAAGCCAACAAGGCGCCCCATGGGGCGCGCCCTGATGGCTTGGGCTTCCCTCGTGTGCCTCCCCGACTCCGATTTCTTCCCGAACACATATTTTGACCTAGAAAAAATCATTATATATACTCCCGTATGTTTTGACCACCGCATCGCGAGTTTCTCCTCTGTTCTTGTTTTGAGCTGTTTTTCTGATGGATCTAGATCGCCATGACTTCCCCAAGTTCATCTAAAGACAAGTTCTTCGAGAAGGTCATCAACCCCTACTTTCCAGAGGTGAAGAAGCACCCTCAAGCCATTGAGATGCGTGAGGGGGTGCTCCACAACCGGGATATCCAAGGTCCCAAGAAGGAGGTAAGTGACAAGGCCAGGCTTGCAGAAGTGTAGTAGGAGATCTTCAAGTGCCAAGGGATGGTTGAACATGGTCTAAGTGCTAATCACTCTATGATCATGGACTTCATCCGTGAAAATAAGATTGACACAAGGAGCGTGGGAGAAGCTCTCTTCAAGCTTCAAGAGCGGATCGAGCACCTCCAAGATCAAACTATGAACTTCAAACCGAGAACTGTTAGTATGAATCTAGGTTTAAAAGGATGAGCCTCCCTGCTGATTTCAGGATTCCGGAGACAAGACTTTCTTTCCATGATGGGGAACCTATGCCTTGGAAGATGGAGGATTTCCGCACACCACCACCATCACCGAACAACAATTGAGTAAATGGGTATGGGCACCACCCCTAGCTTGTTCCAAGCTTGGGGGAGGCGCCTCGGTATCGTATCACCATCACTTTTCACCATCATATTTTATTTTAGTGTTATCCTTAGTTATTTCGTGGTTTAGAGAAATAAAGTTTCATATTTTCTTTGCTTAGGATTTTGCTTTGAGATCTACCTACCCTTGTAATCGAGTATGAGAAGTAATGACTTCACGTAAAAAGAAAGTATGAGCGATGAAAATTGTTGGGAACAAAACAAACATAGCTTTAGTCATTGCTATAATCTATGCAAGACTATGATAGAGAAGAGAAGATCCACATACAAATACACTATCTTGGACATCATCTATGATTGCGAACCCTCACCAAATATTAAATAGTGATCAAGTGTTGAAGTTTGACATGGAAGACAACTTAATGGTTATGTTTATTTACATTTACATAGAAGTTATATAGTCATGGATCCTTTAACATGTGATGTTTCCTTTAGATCTTTTGCTAGCCATAATTTCCTCACCAAGTAGAGTTACTATTTGTGAATCCATAACCCCTTAAACCCAGCTTCTTTCCATAAGAGTCCACCTTACCTACCTATGGACTGAATAAGATCATTCAAGTAAGTTGTCATCGGTGCATAAGCAATAAAAATTACCTATAATCATGTATGATCTTTTATTGAAAGGGAAAATAAGCTTTGTACGATCTTGTGATGACGAAGAAATAAAAGCGAGAAAGTGCATAATAAAGTTTGCTATCACAATGGGCAATATAAAGTGACGTCCTTTGCATTAAGGGATTGCACATATTAACAAATAAAAGTGCATGACAACCTCTGCTTCCCTCTGCGAAGGGCCTATCTTTTACTTCCATAAAGTTTTCACTGTTACCCAAGAGTCATCAATATCTTCCCTCCTTTTAATTTATAAACTCTCTTAGTTGGCAAGCATCACATGTTGAGGAAAGATCCAGATATATATATCCAGTTGAATGTAAGAAACCATGATTCATTATTGTTGACATTATCCTTGAGGTAAATGAGTTGGGTGGCAAATAAAGCCCATATCTTCCTATGTGTCCGGCAAAAACATTAGCTCAAAAATATGCCATGAGTGCCAACAATCATAGATGACTAAATGATAGTTGAGTATGTGGGTTTGCTACAATGACAACTGTTATATAGACTCTTCTCTTGAATACGATGAATTGTGATTATCACCATGACTAAAGGCACCGTTTTTTGGTTGTCAATAAGGTTTATGCTTCATACTTCGATAATTGTGAATAGATCTTTACTTGTTTATGAGAAGTTATATGATGAAATGCTTGCTGCTATAATGATATTCATGATGCTCCCATGTCTGTATTCTGTTTTTATCGACACCTCTCTCTCAAATTATGTGGTCATTACTCTCGAGTTCGTCTTTCGCTTGAGGACAAGCGAGGTCTAAACTTGGGTGAGTTGATACGTCCATTTTGCATCATGATTTCTTATTCATATTTATGTTATTCTTGTCCATTATTCCCTATTACCATACAATTCTTATGCTCTTTCTCTCTGAATATGCAAGGTACATAACAAAGAGGGAATTATCTGGAAACTGGAATTCTGGACCGGAAAACCGAGAAAAAGGCAGAAAAATCACTAGACTCCAAATGACCTGAAACTTCACGGGGAATTTTTGTTGAATATTTAAGAATTTATGGGCCAAAAATATACCAGAGGGAGGCCACCAGCCAGTCACAAGCCAACAGGGCGCCCCCAGGCCGCGTCCTGATGGCTTGTGGGGACCTAGCAAGCCTTCCGACTCCCCTCTTCTCCGATATGGTGTGTTTTACCCTAGAAAAAATCATAAGCAGCCTTTCAGGATGAACTGCCGCCGTCTCGAGGCGGAAACCTGGGCAGAGGCCCTTTTGCACTCCGGCAGTCAGATTCTGTCGGGGGAATTCCTCTCCGGGAGGGGGAGATCGATGCCATCGTCATCACCAACACTTCCTCCTTCATGGGAGGACCAATCCTCATCTTCATCAATACCATCTCATCTCTGTCGAAATCGGGGCTCCGGGGACCCAAGAGAGGTTCGAACTCAGGGGTGCACCGGCTCTCCAACCTTGCTCTCTCACCCTAACCTACGGTGATGCTCCGACGTGCTTAAGCTCGGGGGAAGAACAACACACACAACGATCTACCCAGGTTTAGAAGACCTTGCGGTGTAAAACTCTACTCCTGCTTGTCTGGATTGCTCAGTGGGGTAGAGTGAATACAATGGGCCTTGCCTGTACAATTGTTGCCTTCTTCCTTTTATACCAGCTTCGGTCATCTTCCCCGAAAATATCAGACGGGAAGGGTTGCCACAATCGCCAGTTTGAAAGGGGATAGGTGAAAGTGCGTTATATCAACTAGAGGGGGGGTGAATAGGAGAATTTTACAAATTTGTCACTTGAGGAAATACTAGTTGAGGAATTTGCTAAGTGACGAACTACGCGCAGCGGAATAAGTACTCAAGTGCATGCGAAACATAGAAGTAGCATAGTCATCATGATGAAATGAAACATACACAAAGCATGAGTAGCGTGAACAGGATAAGCAGGCAGAAGATAAAGTGACTGAAGAATTTGAGGTGAGGAAATTGAGAAAGTCTTCAGTCAAATCTTCAAACAGTAACGATCAATTTCATCAACAGGTATACAAGGAAATGTAAGGGTTGAGGAAATAGAACCAGGTAGCTCGATGAAGACAATGGTTTGATGACCCAGTTCCAATTGCTGTGACAGTCGTACGTTTGGTTTGGAGCAGCCTGGTATTTCAACCAGAGGACACACAGTCCCAGGACACACAGTCCTTACTGTATTCTCCTTGAGCTAAGCTCACACAGTCCTCGCCCAACACTCGTGGTAAGTCTTCAGGGTAGACTTCCAAAACCCTCACAAACTGGTCACCTGGCAATCCACAATTTACTGCTGGATGCTCTAGACCACGGTTACCCGGCGATCCCCAATTGAGTGCAGGATGCACTAGACCATGACGCCTAACCGTCTGGAAGATACACAGTCTTCAAAGGTAAAAAGCGTCGGTTCCACACAGGAACAATTTCTTCAGTGATGCTCAATCACTTTGGGTTTTGGGTTTTTCCTCACTAATGATTTTCGCTCAAAGTCCTCGAGGAATGGGATGCTCTCAAATGACAAGTGTCAAGTTCTCTCTCGGATCAGCCAACCAGCTAGTGGTTGTGGGGGGGGGGGGGGGCTATTTATAGCCAGGGTGCAACCCGACATGATAAGACATAAATGCCCCCCCAATCATATGACCGCTAGGTGGATAGAATATCTAGACAGCTAGCGCAACGCACAGCAACGGTCGGAATTTGAACTGTCAAATTCCTCAGGGCTTATCATATTCCTCACTTGTAGGCAATTCGCAGTGGCGAAATCCTAACTCCTCAGTCAGACCAATTTCCTCAGAGACCAGAAGAACATAGTCTCTGTCTCTGAAGAACTTGACTGAACGGCGAGAGGTTTCCAAAGGCTTCACTTGAAGGATTGGGTTATGTTGAGGCTTTTGAGTTGAGCATCAGATGGAAATTTTTCCTTAGTATTACCTCGGCCCCCTTTAACAGTACGGTGTTTCCTATGACTCAAAGAAGGAAATGAAACAATAAAAACTAAAGTCTTCATGCTTCATTATCCACGTTCATATCTTCAAGGTCACACCATCTTCTTCACTTTCCAAGTCTTCAGGGAATACCAAAGTCTTTAGCAAAGTCTTCACAAAGTCTTCACCAAAGTCTTCAGTTGAAGACATTCATTTTTTGTGGTCGATATTCTTCGAATATACCAAACTCCTCATCGACTTATAAAGCTTGTGTACACTCACAAACATATTAGTCCCTTAACCTATAAGTCTACAATACACCAAAATCACTAAGGGGCACTAGATGCACTTACAATCTCCCCCTTTTTGGTGATTGATGACAAATAGGTTAAGTTTTCAACGGGGATAAACATATGAAGTGTAAGTACTGAGTTTGAGGAATTTGATTGGAAGATATAGAGGAACTCCCCCTGAAGATGTGCATATTTGAGGAGTTTGCTTTGGACTGCAAATGCACATGGCAGGATAAAATCTTGGAGATCTCCCCCTATATCTTGTAATCCATACACGCATTTTATATATATCATGAGGACATTGAAATGCATGATGGAAAATGGGGTATGAGGAAATTCAGCATGCGTGCATTAAGATACTTGAGGAAATAAGCATGCAGAAAGCAGTTCAAAAGTATCAGACCACCATCGGACTTAAGTTTACAACTCAATCAACAAAAGCTTCAGAAGAGCGAGAGTTGTAACTTAAACAAAACACAGCCCATATAAAGAGATCCTCTTGAAGACTAACTCAAATTTCTCCCCCTTTGTCATCAAGTGACCAAAAGGGACGAAATTGAGGACTAACGCCCCTGAAGAATTTCATCTTGATGGTGGTGGAGGAGCGCCAACGTTGTCGGGGTCGGTTGGTGGAGCAGGGCCTGCAGGAGAATCCTCAATATCCTCAGCTTCATCCGTCGCACGCGATGAAGAAAATGAGCTTGTCACCAGTTGAGGAACTTGAACTTTCTTCCACTTCTTCTTTGGAGGAATCGACCAGTCAAAGTCCATCTGAAATTCCATCTCCTTGAGTTCTTCGGGAGTCTTGAGGTGAGACAGAATGGCCCAGGTGCGATCAAAGACTTCATGAAGATAATAGTGGTTTTTCCTCACAGCGTTGTGCGTGACAGTCATGTCGCGAAGAAGCGAACCAAATTGACGCTTGACCCACTTGTGATTGCGATCAACCTTTTGATGAAGACTTATTAGAAGCTCACGATCGGTCATCATCCGAGGGGCAGAGGCCTGAGGAATTTGTGCTGAGGGCTTTGCTGCAGTGTCTTGGCTTGCAGTGTCATCATTTGTGGAGTAAGAGGCAGGCTGACGAATTTGACCATCCAATGGACGAGTTTCTTCATCCATAACAGGATTTTTGCCTTTGCCCTCTGACGAGGAAATCTGCCTTTTGATGACTTCAAGAGGGGGCAGATAACTGAGGTGATTGATAAGGTCTGCCTCATAAGCAATTGAAGACCTTGTCCTGATGAATTTCATAATCCAAGGAGCATAGGGCTTCAGTTCAAACGGGGACATAGCAATGTTGCCCAAAGTCCTCAAGAAGAAATCATGGTAGTTGATAGGAATGCCATGGATGAGATTGAATAGCACATTCTTCATGATACCCATAACTTCTTCTTCTTCAGAATTGTGACCTTTGATGGGGCAGAGTGTTTTCCACAGAATTCTGAAGAGTGTCCTTGGTATATACAACAAATCCTTCACAAGAAAGGTTGTTCGTGGAGCTTGGCCAGGCTTCAGCGGCTTCATCATCACTTGCATCAGATGATTTTGAAGCTCAGGTTCATCATAGATCATCCTTGCATCAAGGGAAGGAGGACTAATTGGAAGCTCTCTGAGCAGTTCTGTGGCAGGTGCAGTGAGATGAGTGTTTTCAGTCATCCAGTCAAGAACCCAAGTGTTGATGTCTTCAGCATTCCCTGAGATGTGCAGAGTCGCATAGAACTGAAGAATGAGCTCTTCATTCCAATCGCAGATATCACAGCACAGAGGAAGAAGGCCTGCATCATGAAGAACAGCCAGCATAGGAGTGAAGCATGGAAGGGATTCCATGTCCACATGAGGAATATGCATGTGCTCGAAGACTTTCTCTTTGTCGAATAAGACTGATGCATAGAAGTTCATCCGAGCATGAGTCCAAAACCTCAAACATCTGATTCTGGGCTTGTCATAGGGATTTTCAGCTATGAAGAAATGATGCTCAACGAAGAATCTGTCCTTGTTGAATTTGACATTCTTCGAGTAAGGATTTCTTGGCTTAGGCTGAATTTGCATAGCAGTTGGTTTGAAGACTTCTGTTGACACAACAACAGTTTCCTTAGCCTGAGGAATATGAGCCACAATTTCATGGGAAGATTTTAGAATTTCCTCAACAGGTCTTTGTTCAGCTGATGCAGCTTGAAGTTCTTCATGTTCAGCCTTTTCTTCAGATCCAGTCACAATTTCTTTAGTCTGGGCTGGGGACTGAGGAAACTGAGTAAGGGGTGTGGCCATTGGTGAATTTGGGTGTTGAGTCTCGCAGAATTCATTATTTATCAATGGCGTGTGTTGCCAATGTCCATATCTTCTTCAATTTCTTCAACTCCAGCCTCTTCAGCAGTGAGCTGAGGCTGGGGCGATGCCATCTGAGGACTGGAAGCAAAGTCTTCAACTACTATTTCTTCGTCCACCTGCTCTGAGGAAGCAGCAGAGTGGGTATTGTCAGATTCTTCATTTGGCAAGACGTTGTCTACACCAAATGGAACAACTTCGAATGACGGCATTGATGAAATTGGAACAGCATCAATTGGCTCAGTTGAGGACTTTTGCAAGGTCTTTGCACGTTTGGGTTCTGAAAACTTTGGTGGAGTTGATGCTTTTCTTTTCTTGGCAGCCTACTTCTCAGCAGCCTTAGTCTTCTTCGCTTCTGAAGCAGAAGGAAGACTAAGATTCTTCACTTTTGAGGACTTTGCAGTCTTCGCTGATGAGGAAGGTGGTGCTGTTTCTTCGGGCACAACTGAAGCAGTTGCCCTGGCATTTTCTTCTAGCATAGGAGCAAAATCATCAGCCCTGGCAGATTCATCGGCAGGCTGAGCAGATGATCCATCCTGAGGAGTTTGAGCTGCTGAACTTGCAGCAGCCCTTGAGTTGTGGTCCTTGACAGTAGCTTGAGCTGCCTTGACAAACCTCACTTTTGTGCCTTTCCATTCGACATCATATCTTTCTTGTTCTTCAGCGAGGCATCGGATTTCAGATTGAACTGTGATGAGCTGGTTTGAAGTCAGATTCATCACATTGTTCTTTAGAAACTTTTCTTTCCTAGTCCTACTCCTTTTGGCTCTCTGAGCTTGTTCCCTCTTCCATTTTTCCTCAGCAATGAAGTGGGTGAGGACATGGTCCACACCAAGAGGTAAGTTCAGTGAGGAAAGTGGAATGCTGGGATCCTCATGCCATATGTCGATGAAGTTGAGGATCAACTTTCAGATCCAGCATGAGAGAAACAGAGCTGCCTTTTGCAATTCCAGCCCTCTGTTGTCTATCCCTGACCAGATCTTCAAGTTCTTCATCATCAGCTTCATCATCCTCGGATCCTGAGGGGACATGCATGACTTGTCTGTTGTGAGGACTTGGTCGCTGACCTCGTCCAGCAGTTTGCTTCATCTTTACCAGAGTTGGGCTTGTTGAAGAACTTGGTTTAGCAGTGGAGGTTGAAGATTTTGCTGAGGCAATTGCAAAGCCCTCAGTTCTCTGACATGTGGCAAGATGAGCTAGAGTTGAGGATTTTGCAGCCGCAGCAGAGGACTGTGCAGCCATGGTGGCTTTTGAAGATGTTCCTTGAGGATTTTGTGCACTTGAGGAACTTGGCCTAGAGGACTTTGGCTTGTTGGCAGATTTCTTGGGCAGAGTCTTCTTCGCCACAAATTTACCAGCAGATGCGGCAGTTGCAGCAGTAGCAGAGTCCTCATTGAATTTCTTCACTGCCTCTTTGGCAGTCCTCTGAAGCTTTCTTTGGTACTAGGCCCATTCTTCAGGGAAGTCCTCACCTCGTGCAATGCTGGTGGGATCAACATTTTGATTGGGAGCTGGAGGACCTCTCTTGCATGGTGGTTTTATGGCGAATTTCCTCATGTACTTGTCTATGACATAGTGGTATTCCTTCCATTCATGTACCCACTTCCTCTCAATCCTCTCAATCCTGATTTTCCTCTGCTCTTTTATTTCCTTCCCATGAATAGCTTCATCAGGAGTGCAGTATCCAACATAGAGTTCATCAGGGATCTCAAAAGCAGTGTGACTTTCTCTCTTCTTTCCTCCTTTCTGAGGCTTTTTCTCTTCAGACATTTTCCGCTTCTGAGGAATCTGAACTCTTGAAGACTCTAAGGAAGTATGCAATTTTTCTTCAAGAAATGCTGCAAATGAGTTAAGTTGATGAGAACCAAGAGATTCATCAGCTGACATTTGTACCCGTGAATAGAGTATAGGTGCGAAGAATTTGAAGAGGTCATATGTGTTCTTAGAAATTTTAGCAAAAGAATCAAGTTTAAGGAATTTGACGATAGATGCCTTGAAGAATTTCACTAAGTGTTCTTCACTTAGGTTCCAGAGTTGTATAGATTTGAGGATCCACACAATTGAGGAATCTTGAAGAAAATCATGACTTAGCGAAATAAATCAAGAGAAGGAGTTTGTTTGGTGCTTATAAGATGGATTGTTGAAGAATAAACACATTTTGAGGATTTTGTGAAAATCATCGGGATAAAAAATGGTATTAAAACTAGATTTTATTTACCGTATGCGATGAACACGACGAACAGAGAAGTGAAGTGAAGGAGTTTGTCAGTCCAGATCTCCCACGCCCTTGCTTGGCAGAGGGAGACAGCTACAGCGGCGGCGGGGTGAAGACTTCCGCGGCCGATGCGAGTACGACGACGGCGAGGTCGAGGCAGTGAAGCTCTTCCTCTCCGGCGACGATGAAGTTAGCGGCGGCACTAGGTCTGGAGCTTGGGAGAGATGGGAGTCAGGAGTAACCCGACCAAGTGGGAAGGGAGGGGGTATTTATAGCGGCAGTACAAACGAACTGGTTCGAAGATTTTGGACCAGTATGCCCCTGACCCTTGCTATCCACGCAACATGTGTCACCCACGTACTGTGTAGTGGAGATAGTGGGGGATCATGGGTTATCCAGTCGTGGGAATCGGAACGGTTTGAGCGGCAATCGCCAAAAATTTGAGATTGAATATTTACAAGTTTCATTCACAAATTCTTCAGCTGACAAGGACTCAGTGAAGGCTTTGAACGGGTTTCAAAGTAGAACGCATATGAAGAATTTGTGAACAGACTTGGTCGAGTTTAGCATCAAGGGGGAACGGGTCTGATCACATTCACTTAGATGAAAATCAACTTGAAGAAATAGCTATAAGTGAATGCTATTGAGGACTTTGAAAAACTCAATATATATATATATATATATATATATATATAGTTTATGAAGAAAAACACATGTGAGAAATATCAGTTGAAAAGTTTGAAGAATTTGAAATCTTGAGGAATTTGCAAACTTGAAGAATTTGACAATTTTGAAGAATTTACAAAAATGAGGAAAAACTCAAACTTGAAGAATTTCAACTGTTGTTGGTGGCGTTACCCACCGTATAAGAATGATCATTTCAGACACCGCGTACAATTGTCGTAGGGTTCTGAGAATCAAATTCTTCATTAATTTCTTCACACTTAGAGAGTTAGTCTTCATTGATTGAAGAAAAACGTTACTTCGTGTGTTGCACATCAAAGTCATAAATTTTGCATAAGTGTTAAGATGTGTGTCCTTTCAAAGAACATTCAAAGATTCTAAGATATTTAGCTCACACCGCAACTTGCAAAATCTCTTCTCATCCAAGGGCTTTGTGAAGATATCAGGCAGTTGTTCTTCAGTCTTCACGTGGTCGAGGAAGATACCGCCCTTCATCACATGGTCACGAATAAAATGATGACGAAACTGGATGTGCTTGGTCTTTGAGTGCTGAACTGGGTTGTGAGCAATCTTGATGGCACTCTCATTGTCGCAGTAGAGAGGGACATTCTTCACGTTGATGCCGTAGTCCTTGAGGCTTTGCTTCATCCGTAGTAATTGAGCACAGCAAGAACCAGCAGCAATGTACTCAGCTTCAGCAGTAGATAGTGACACACAGTTCTGCTTCTTCGAGGACCAACAGACTAAGGATCGTCCGAGGAAATGACAAGTGCCTGACATTGACTTCCGGTCCACACGATCACCAGCATAATCAGAATCAGAATATCCAATGTGGTCAAGATCTGAGCCCTTGGAGTACCATAATCCTAGTGTTGGTGTGTGAGCTAGATATCGAAGAATATGTTTCACAGCCTTATGGTGTGATTCCTTCGGTTTTGCTTGAAATCGGGCACACATGCAAACAATAAGCATAATATCTGGCCTAGATGCATATAGATACAATAAATAACCAATCATGGAGCAATATACCTTCTGATCGAAATCTTTACCACTTTCGTTAGTGCAGAGTTGAGCCGATGTGGGCATAGGAATCTTGACGCCTTTGCAATCCTGCATGCCGAATTTCTTCAGGACATCCTTGAGGTATTTCTCTTGAGATATGAAGGTGCCATTGCGTTGTTGACGAATTTAAAGCCCTAGGAAGAATTTGAGCTCTCCCATCATAGACATTTGATATTCTGCACCCATCATATAGGCAAATTCGTCACTGTAACGTTTGTCAGTACATCCAAAGATAATATCGTCCACATATATTTGGCACAAAAATAATTCATCATCATATGATTTTGTGTAAAGAGTTGGGTCAAGTGAACTGGGTTTGAAGCCTTTCTTCATGAGGAATTCCTTCAGTGTGTCATACCATGCCCGAGGGGCTTGCTTGAGGCCATAGAGGGCCTTGTTGAGTCTGAAGACTTTGTCAGGATACTTCGGATCTTCAAAACCTGGGGGTTGAGCAACATATACTTCTTCCTCAAGCTTACCATTGAGGAATGCACTTTTCACATCCATTTGATATAAGATGATATTGTGATGGTTAGCATAAGCAAGCAATATGCGAATAGCTTCGAGTCTAGCAACAGGTGCAAAAGTTTCATCGAAGTCAATTCCCTCAACCTGTGTGTAGCCCTGTGCCACAAGACGGGCCTTATTCCTCACTACCTGACCAAGTTCATCTTGTTTGTTGTGGTAGATCCACTTGGTACCTATGACATTGTGCTTGTGAGGATCTGGGCGTTTGATGAGTTCCCACATGTTGTTGAGCTTGAATTGATGCATTTCCTCTTGCATGGCTTGAATCCACTCAGGCTCCAAGAATGCTTCATCAACTTTGGTGGGCTCTGTGATAGAGACAAAAGCAAAGTGCCCACAAAAGTTAGACAAATGTGAAGCTTTTGAGCGAGTGAGGGGACCTGGTGCATTGATGTCATCGAGGATTTTCTCGATCTGCACTTCATTTGCAAGTCGAGGATGAGCAGGTTGATGACTTTGTTGAGGTTGAACAATTTCTTCAGCACCATGGTCTTCAGGTGTATCAGCATGAATGTCTTCAGCATTAGGTAGAACTTCTTCAGAGAGTAGTTGTTCTTCAGTAGGGATTACATCTTCAGTGGCCTTGAACCTAATGGATTTCTCAGGAGGCATTTCATCTAGCACAGGAGGCAGGTGCTCTCTTTGCGAGCCGTTAGTTTCATCGAACCACACATCTACAGTTTCAACAACCTTGTTGTGATAGGTGTTGAAAACTCTGTAGGTGTGCGAGTCCTTTCCGTAACCAAGCATAAAACCTTCATGTGCTTTCGGTGCAAATTTAGAACTGTGGTGAGGATCTCTAATCCAACATTTAGCACCGAAGACTTTGAAATAACTCACATTGGGTTTCTTGTCAGTGAGGAGTTCATATGAAGTCTTCTTGAGGAATTTGTGAAGATATACCCTGTTGATGATGTGGCAAGCCGTATTGATTGCCTTAGGCCAGAAACGACGAGGGGTCTTGTATTCATCAAGCATAGTGCATGCCATCTCAATAAGAGTCTTGTTCTTGCGCTCCACAACGCCAATCTGCTGAGCAGTATAAGGGGCAGATAGCTCATGAGTAATACCGAGTTCATCAAGATAGTCATCAAGACCAGTGTTCTTGAACTCAGTCCCATTATCACTCCTGATATGCTTGATTTTGACACCGAAGTTCGTCGAGGCCCTTGAAGAAAATCGTTTGAAGACATTCTGCACTTCAGATTTGTACAGGATAATGTGCACCCAAGTATATCGAGAGAAATCATCAACAATAACAAAACCATATACGCATGGAGTATTTGTTAGTGTGGCATAGTGAGTAGGACCAAAAAGATCCATATGAAGCAATTCAAAAGGACGGGTGGTCGTCATGATGGTCTTGGATGGATGCTTGGATCTGGTCATCTTTACAGACTCACAAGCCCAACACAAGTGATCCTTGAGGAATTTGACACCCTCAATACCGATGACGTGCTTTTTCTTCGCGAGCGTGTGCAAGTTCCTCATGCCAGCATGTCCAAGTCATCGATGCCATAGCCAGCCTTCTGAAGCTTTTGCAAGAAGACATGTGGCCGACTGCGGACCTGTAGAGAAATCAACAATATACAAGTCTCCTCTCCTAAAGCCTTCGAAGACTTTGGATTTGTCAGATTCCATGATGACAACACAACGATATTTGCCAAAGATGACAACCATATCAAGATCACAAAGCATTGAGACAAACATGAGGTTGAATCCAAGGGACTCGACAAGCATCACTTTATTGATGTGTCGATCCTTCGAGATTGCAACCTTACCTAGACCTAATAACTTGCTTTTTCCTTTATCAGCGTAGGTGATATGCTTCAGATGAGAGGGAGCCAGTGGAATGTTCATCAATAGGTTCTTGTCACCAGTCATGTGATTGGTGCATCCACTGTCGAGGACCCACTCAGTTGCCTTGGTTGTTTCATCCTGCAGATGAATTAGTACATCTTACGAACGCATATGCTTCAGAGTGAAGAATATGACTTCAAATTCATCAGATTGAATTTCATCACATAGTATAGCAAAGCAAAGTAATGTGAGGACGTGAGAAATGAATGATTCATTTCTTCATGATTAGCTTGCGTCCTTTCAAGCATTTCCTCAGGTCTCCAGCAAATTCATCAGACCTTCAAGTTCATCTGGAGACCCAACCCTGCATAAGAGATTAGTTCGATTACTTCACCACCCACATCTGGAGGGGTGGCAAAGAGTTCATCATTCTTCGAGCTCCATACGAGAAGGGTGGCATAGAAGCAAGTGCACTTCGTTTCACAGGACGGGGGTTAGATTACTCATATGAATAAGCAGAGAAATTCTTCGAGAACTTATGAACATAATGATTTGAAGAATAATGAGTATATTCATGCCCCTTAGATTTTCCCTGTGAAACAGAAGCATTAGCACGAGAATGATATGATTTTTGACCATATGAGGAATTTGGTCCATGTGAGGACTTTGGTCCTTGTGAAGACTTTGGTCCAACTGAAGAATTTGATCTGGGGTTCCTGTTCTTCACTGGTGGTGTCATGAGGACATTTACTTGAAAATTTTCAAGGTACCTTTTGGGAACCCAGATTTTCTTCATTTACCAACGTATCTGGCAAATACTTCACCATTCTGATTTTTGAACAGTTTGTAGTTGGAGTCAATGGACTCATCAGAGGAATATGAAGATTCACAAGTAAAGCCAGATAAAGTGGATGGATCTACAGGAGGTCCTTTTGCAGCAACCCATGAAGTTTTGGGATACTGCTCAGGTTTCTAGTAAGATCCATCAGCATTGAGTTTCCTTTCAAATGCAATACCCTCTTTTCTAGGGTTCCTGTTCAGAATCTGCTTTTTGAGCACATCGCAAAGGGTTTGATGCCCTTTGAGACTTTTGTATATGCCTGTCACATACCATTCCTTCAACCCTGCATTGTCGTCAGTGATACTTGTGGTATCCTCAGATGAGGAATTTGTGACCACAGAAATAGTTGAAGAATTTGCAGCGATAGAAGCATTTGAACTTTCAGGTGAAGAATGAGCAGTTTCACGTTCGATGCATTTCAAACAAGGTGGAACAAAATCTTCCTGAGTGGTACTGATCTATTGAGCAAGCAAGGAGTCATTATCCCTTTGAAGATCTTCATGAGACACCCTTAGTTTCTCAAGATCTTGCTTTCTTTGAAGAAATTCATAAGAAAGCTTTTCATGATCGACTAAGAGAGCCTCATGACGACTTGGAAGGTTATCATAGTTGGACTGAAGACTTTGAAGGTCCTTAATCAAAGTTTGAGTATGAACCACTTCCTCATTCAACAGATCATCGCTTTTGTCTAGCTGTTTCTGAAGCTTTTCAATGAGACTTTGTTGTTTAGTAGCAATATTAGCAAGTTTGGAATAGCTAGGTTTCATGTAATCCTCAGATTCACCATCACTTGATTCAGAGGAGGAATGGTGTTTGAGTACCTTGGCACCTTTTGCCATGAAGCAATAGGTGGGAGCATAGTCGTTGTTGCTGACGTCAGAGTCGTTAGAGTTGCCATTTTCCTCATCGTTGAAGATGGACTTGCTGACGAAAGCAGTAGCGAGAGCTAGGCTTGCCACACAAGAGTCCGACTCCTCCTTAGATTCCTCCTCTTCTTCATATTCTTCAGATTCTTCTTCAGAATCCATTTCCTTCCCAATAAGTGCCTGAGCCTTTCTTAAGTTGTTCTTCTTATGCGATGAGGACTTTGAAGATGAGGACTTTGCAGATGAGGACTTTGAAGATTTCTTCTTTTTCTTCGAGTCATCAGAAATGTCATCCTTGTATTTCTTCTTCCTTGACTCTTTTTCCCAGAGAGGACAGTCATAGATAAAGTGACCAGATTTCTTGCATTTGTGGCAAGTTCTCTTCTTGTAGTCGCTTGATGAAGAATCTGATTTCTTCATGCCACTTTTTGATGATTTTCCAAACCGACCTCTCCTTGAGAACTTCTGGAATTTACTCACGAGTATTGCTAGCTCTTGACTCAGTTCTTCAGGATCACCAAGACTACTATCAGATTCTTCGTCTTCGGATGAGGAAATTGCCTTGGCCTTCAAAGCACGAGATCTTCCATAACTTGGCCCGTAGAGGTCTCTCTTCTTAGCTTGTTGGAATTCATGAGTATTGAGTCTCTCAAGAATATCAGCAGCATCTAGTAACTTGTAGTCTCCACGTTCTCGAATCATCAAAGCAAGTGTATCGAATGAGGAATCAAGAGATCTCAGTAGTTTCTTCACCACCTCATGGTCGGTGATGTCAGTGGCACCAAGAGCTTGGAGCTCATTGGAGATATCAGTGAGGCAATCGAAAGTTTGCTAAACATTTTCGTTGTTGAGTCTTTTGAAGCGGTTGAAGAGATTGCGAAGAAGATCAACTCGAGAGTTACATTGAGTTGAAATGCCTTCATTGACTTTGGACAGCCTATCCCAGATAAGCTTAGCAGTCTCCAAAGCACTCACTCTGCCATACTGACCTTTGCTCAGATGGCCACATATGATATTCTTCGCTTGAGAGTCAAGTTGCTTGAATCTATTCACATCAGCAGCAGTAACAGTGGGAGTGATGCGGGGAACACCATTTTCCACAACATACCAGAGATCATTGTCAATTGTCTCAAGATGCATGCGCATCTTGTTCTTCCAGTAGGGGTAGTCCGTCCCATCGAAGGTAGGACGCCCAGCTGAGACCTTGATCATGCCTGCAGTCGACACAACTAAAACTCCAGGTGGTAAACCAAAATCACACAGAACAAGGGAGTACCTTGCTCTGATACCAACTGAAAGTGCGTTATATCGACTAGAGGGGGGTGAATAGGAGATTTTTACAAATTTGTTACTTGAAGAAATAGTAGTTGAGGACTTTGCTAAGTGACGAACTACGCGCAGTGGAATAAGTACTCAAGTGCATGCGAAACAGAGCAGTAGCATAGTCATCATGATGAAATGAAACATGCACAGAGCATGAGTAGCGTGAACAGGATAAGCAGGCAGAAGATAAAGTGACTGAAGAATTTGAGGTGAGGAAATTGAGAAAGTCTTCAGTCAAATTCTTCAAACAGTAACGATCAATTTCATCAACAGGTATACGAGGAAATGTAAGGGTTGAGGAAATAGAACCAGGTAGCTCGATGAAGACAATGGCTTGATGACCCAGTTCCAACTGCTGTGATAGTCGTACGTCTGGTTTGGAGCAGCCTGGTATTTAAACCAGAGGACACACAGTCCCAGGACACACAGTCCTTACTGTATTTTCCTTGAGCTAAGGTCACACAGTCCTCGCCCAACACTTGTGGTAAGTCTTCAGGATAGACTTCCAAAACCCTCACAAACTGGTCACCTGGCAATCCACAATTTACTGCTGGATGCTCTAGACCACAGTCACCCAGCGATCCCCAATTGACTGCAGGATGCACTAGACCATGACGCCTAACCGTCTGGAAGATACACAGTCTTAAAGGTAAAAAGCGTCGGTTCCACATAGGAACAATTTCTTCAGTGATGCTCAATCACTTTGGGTTTTGGGTTTTTCCTCACTGATGATTTTCGCTCAAAGTCCTCGAGGAATGGGATGCTCTCAAATGACAAGTGTCAAGTTCTCTCTCGGAGAAGCCAACCAGCTAGTGATTGTGGGGGGCGGCTATTTATAGCCAGGGTGCAACCCGACATGATAAGACATAAATGCCCCCCCAATCATATGACCATTAGGTGGATAGAATATCTGGACAGCTGGCGCAAAGCACAACAACGGTCGGAATTTGAATTGTCAAATTCCTCAAGGCTTATCATATTCCTCACTTGTAGGTAATTCGCACTAGGGAAATCCTAACTCCTCAGTCAGACCAATTTCCTCAGAGACCAGAAGAACATCGTCTCTGTCTCTGAAGAACTTGACTGAACTGCGAGAGGTTTCCAAAGGCTTCACTCGAAGGATTGGGTTATGTTGAGGCTTTTGAGTTGAGCATCAGATGGAAATTTTTCCTTAGTATTACCTCGGCCCCCTTTAACAGTACGATGTTTCCTATGACTCAAAGAAGGAAATGAGAAAATAAAAACTAATGTCTTCACGCTTCATTATCCATGTTCATATCTTCAAGGTCACACCATCTTATTCACTTTCAAAGTCTTCAGGGAATACCAAAGTCTTCAGCAAAGTCTTCACAAAGTCTTCACCAAAGTCTTCAGTTGAAGACATTCACTTTTAGGGGTCGATATTCTTCGAATATACCAAACTCCTCATCGACTTATAGAGCCTATGTACACTCACAAACATATTAGTCCCTTAACCTATAAGTCTTCAATACACCAAAATCACTAAGGGGCACTAGATGCACTTACAATAGGACTGCAGCCCATCATGACAAAAGCAGTCTCCGCCTGCCAAAGCCTCCCTCCATGATGTGCTGGTGTGCTTGGGGATCACATCCGTCCTGGCGAGCCCCCAGCTTTGGCCTTCTAACATCAAACGGGAAACCTTTGGGGCCATTTTGAGAACCGGCGGGCTGGCCCTGGTCCCTCAACACCAAAGAGGAAAGGCCTTCCCGCCGCGGCTCCGGACGACGGTGGGTAGGGCGTGTACCGCCCTTGGAACGGGTCAGGCTGCGCGCCCCTGCTGAGCTGCCATGGACCCGCGTCTCGCGAAGGCACCCCAGGGGGCGACCTCGCGAGGCCACCTCCGGGGGCTGACGGGGGTGCCTCCGGTAGGTCGCCTCATGAGGCGGGGGGCCCATGATGCCCTTCTTCGTGACACCATCTAGACGGGTCACCCTGGGCCCCGGCCCTGCGTCATGACATGGGCCTCAGGCAGACGGGCCTGGGTACCCCCTGTGCCAGTGGCCCGATAGTAGCCCTCGAGCCTGCAGCGCGCGTGTCCTCGCCAGGTGGAGGGGCGAAGCGGTGCGGGATCCAACTGCCTATGGGCCAGTCACGATGCGTGGCGGGCGCCGGGGAGCGGGGAGCCCCCACCTCCATGCGATGCCTCGACAACCGCCCAGGCTAGCATAAAGATGGCCCTTGGCACTGGGCCATCATTACCTTTCCTTGCCCGACGTCTCTCTCGTTGTGCCTCCTTCCTCCGCCTGAGACTCCACCAGATCCAACCTCGAGCGAAGCGCTCTTCTCCCCATCTCGTTCGCCTCCCCGTTGGTCGGATGGCCCCAGGAGAAAAAAGGCGAAGGCAAAGGCTCCGGTCGCGAGCCCCCAGGAGATCGGGGCAGCCCTCGTACGCTCCTCCGTCGCCAAGGAAGGGGACCTGGACCCGGTGCGCCCGCTGATAGCGGGCAACCGAAATGAGTGGAAGGCAACCATGATCTCCCCTGGTGCGGCGTCGCGGAGCGGTCTGGGGGCGTCCGTCTACGCCTTCTTCCTCCACAGCGTGTTGCGTCGGGCTGGTCCCGCCGTTCCCCGAGTTCTTCTACGTCATCCTTACCCATTATTAGATACACGTCCTGCACCTCCAACCCAACTCAATTCTCCTCATGTCCATCTTCGGTTTTTACTGTGAAGTCTTTGTGGGCGTCAGGCCCTCGGTGGCACTCTTCCATCATTTCTTCAGCCTGTGGTTCATTGCCTGGGGCCAGCACCCGCCTGAAGGCTGGGAAGAAGGTGGAGGGCTATCAGCAACGCTAGGTCTACCCAGACGCCCTCCAATTCCACCCGCTCTAGAGGATCCCTACTTCCCTTCCCGTGCAGCATTCTGGATGGAGCCATGTGCCGCTTTCCGGCCCAGGGGCAGGATCTGTCCTGGAGAGGATTGCTTCGCACGGGAACACCCAGCTGTCAGGGGCGATAGTCATCGAGGAGTTCCTGGGGTAGCTCATCGCACCGCTCCAGGCACACTCGTGGCCCGTGTGGGAGTACGAGGGCATGCAGGACCCGATGAGGCTGCACCCCGTGGCCTGTTGCGCGTCGAGTTTGAAGGGGCCGTAACGAGCTTGTTCGCCTCCATGCCCAGCGATCCTCCCGCGGCCACGGGCCCGATGTATGGCCAAGGCGACCGAGCAGATCTGGTCGCTCTCATGCCCACCTTCGACGAGTGGGCACTCATGCTGAGCGACAGTGAAGGGTCGCGGGGGAGCTCCCCCGTCAAGGTGTCGTCCTTCGCCGAAGATAGCGGCAGCGAAGATTCTGAGGCGATCGACGGGGAAGAGCAGGAGGAGGATGCCGGCCGGGGGCTACCGCCAGGCCACCACCAGTCCCTGCGTGACTTCGGGGATGATGATGACGATGCCGACGCGCCGCCTCGGGCGATGCTTCCTCGGCCTTCCGACCTAGCTGTGGCAGCGGAGGCCTGCGCCACTAGCTCCCAGGCATTGAATGTCGGAATCCCAGTCGGCAAGGCGGCCAACCCTCCTGAAGCCACTGCCCTTCTCCGAGGGACCCCTATGCCCTTGGGAAGAAATTGGATCCGGCCAGACCCACCAGGGGTCACGCCGAGTGTTCTTCCGAAGTCACCAGGGGGTGCCCGAGAGCTACGGGGGCATGCCTTCTGCCGCCGAGAAGAAGCGGAAGTGGGCCGCCGAGGATGAGTAAGTGCTCGAGCTTGCGCTGACGCCTTGCGCCTATGAATTCCTTGCTCATGTTAATTCTTTGTCCGCGCAGGCGCCAGGGCGGCGGCGACGGGAAGAAGAAGAAGACCTACGCCGTGGCGAAGGTGAGATGCGCCCCAAAGGCGACGTTGACGCTAGGCCGCAATCTTTGAGGGCGCGGGGGAGCTCTGCGCCAGGACGACAACATGCCTGGGCGTGCGGGGGGCGCAGTGACGCCCAGTTTATCCTCTGCGCAACTGGGGGGACCGATCGCCAAGGCAGTGGGGAACCGGCCCCTGGTGGCTCCCGTCATAGCCGCAGCCCCCCAGCCTATGGAGCCGGAGCCGGCGAGGCAGCCCTCCTCAAGTGTCCCCGCTCCCACGGTCGAGCATGGTGTGGGGAACCTCCAGGGGCCAGCCCAAACCGGGCTTGCTTCTGCGGCCGATGGAGCTGACGTGGCGGCCTTGCCCGACGCGCCACGGGGGCTGGTTGCTGAGGAAAAGCCACAGCCCCCAGTGCCCCAGGCAGAGAACACTGGGGCCCTTTCGGTTGAGGCGGCGACCAGTGCTGAGGCGCCGGCGCTCCGCCCGGCCCTCGTGCTCTGCTCGGGCAGGAGGCCCTGTCCGACGTTCGAGCCGCGCTCGACCGATTTATGGGAGCCTCCCGGGATGCTGAAGCGCACCTCACTGGCGAGCGCCTCAAGCTAGCCAGCTTGCTAAAGAGGCTCTCCGCTGCCTTCGCGGGGAGTGAGAAGGATGTCGTCGAAGCAAAGGCGGCCTGCGAGGGCGCCCTTGCCGAGAAGGCGGAAGCCACCAAGCATTGCGAGGAAGCAGAGGCCGACTTGAAGACACTTTGGTACGAGCAAGACGCGCGGGCGCAACAGCTCTAGCTACGGGAAGATGGCCTCGGGACCCACGAAGCGCAGCTCGCCGACCGCGACGCTGAGCTGACGAAGGTGGCGGCTGGGCAGGTCACGGAATGTGAGTGCCTGGAGGCGCTGTGGCGCGAGGTGAACGAAGCCCAGGAAGCCCACGCGAAGCGCATCTCCGAGGCGAACACCGCGTTGGATGCCAGGGAGAAGAAGGTTCAGGCCGACTCCGACACGAAGGCAGCGGCGGACAGCACTGCCTTTTCTTCTCTTGAGCTCTGGGCTCACAAGGCCTTCGAATCCTTGTGCAGGGGTGGGGGCTTTGATGCTCCTCTCTCCATCCCTGCTGGCTACGCCGAGATTTCTACCAAGCTCATAGGGGAGCTTGAGAACACGGCACGGAAGGTGGATGGCTTCCTGGAGGACGAATGTCGGGACCAGTTCTTCGTGGCGGCGACTCGAGTCTTCAGCCACCTTCTTCTCCGTGACCCAAACTTCAACTTTGATGAGGTGATAGGCGCCGTCCCTGAAGAATGTCGCGACCGCCTGGAGGCAGCCGTGGAGGGCCCTGTGAGCACGCTGCTTCAGAATTTCACCTGCAACAATTGCGTCGACGACGGTGCCGATACTCCTTTCGTTATCCTGCAAGAATGAATCTGCCTTGCGGTAGTGTGAGACGATGGTTTTTATGTACTGAACATCATAAGCTTGTAATGACTGCCAGCCATCCACGGGCTTTCCTTTCATTCCTGGTTTTCCTCGGCTTGCCTTTGTGCTCTACATTGGCAGGGCCCAGTCCCGCGCATTTCTTAGTCGTTGCTGGGTTGTTAGGTCGCGATGCCTGGACAAGGCCAGGAGGTGAGGGGCTTCGGGAACTAGTGAAGGCTCCTAAGGCCCGATGCTCAAGTGCCCCCCCTTGACGTATGAGTGGCCTTTGAGAGGAAAAACGTCCTAACCAGTTTGTGCCTGGGCGTTGCGTGAGGAAACTAGGCACCAAGGGCCTTAGTGGGGTGACGTGCACATGGGTAAGCCCGCGAGCCAGAGCCTGGTCCCTTGGGTTTTTCAGCGCTGCTGGGACTAACCCGAGCACAGCCACCGTACCCAGCCCTCGCTCGCGCGAGGCCCAAGGGGAAACTAGTTAGTGAGCGTGTCGGGATGCCCCCCATCGACCACCCAGCGCGGAGCATGGGGCTTCCACTGGGCATGGGCATAGTCGCGGTTCGACAGTTATTCCGCCAGCACGAGGCATGGGGCTTGCACTTGGGCATGGGCATAGTCACGGTTTGACAGTTACTCCTTGTCGGGGTAGACAAACAGGGGTGTTTATTTCCCCCTAACTTGTGCACGAACGATAAGCCTCCGACCCGATGGCCTAAGCCTACCGGGGAAAGCTACTACCTCTCCAACGCCAACCCAAGACGAAGAAGCCGCTCTTCATGAGATCAAGGAGCGCATCAAGATGAAGCCAAGACCAAGACCCCGGCAGGATCAGCCTACGCTGGCCCAACAACGCCGGCAAGATCAATACAACAGCCCAGGACAGGCCCGAGCCATGCCAGCCACGTCCCCGGTACCTACCGGGGACCGAGGTGTGCACACCTTCCAGAAGACCCGGCATGCCATTCCCCCGGCAGGCGCGAGCCGATCGGCCACCGCTCCACCGCATCACAATGCCAGTCAGTTATCGATGCGGTGTCGAGCCCTCAGGTGGCTAAGTGGCTCTCGCTAAGCATGTGGCGACACATCGGAAGACATATTACATCCATTTGACACCCGTCCAGAGGCGTGTCAAGACAGTAAGCAACAGCCAGCTAAGCGGTGGTAGGAGCTTGCCGGGGATACACCCCCGCACGCCACCTTGACTAGCAATCATGGTATTTTATCCTAAATGCCAGATTTAGGTATGATAACACTGTTAGCTATCTAATCGTTAGATAATGTCTGTTTTGCCACCGTGGTTGCCCTTGTCCTATAAAAGGAGGCCCAAGGCAACCTAGCTAAAGATTCAGACCTTTGGACACTTGTACTCGCGTAGTAGCTCCCCCGAAGGCAACCTTGCCGGGTTTGAGCGTTGTGTGTGCTTCATGTTCCCCCGAAATCAATCCACCAACGCAGGAGTAAGGTTTCACGCTTCTCAGCGGCCCGAAGCTGGGTAAAATACCAGCGTCCCCATCGTCGTGCCGTCTCATGACCTCTGCTCTTTGTGCAAGTTGACCTCACCCCTGCCGAACTACAAAGGGGCCCTTGGTTCCATAGGTGATCGTGTGCATCCGTGCCCCGACATCTTTGGCGCGCCAGGTAGGGGGCGTGCTTCCTTTGCGCGAACCTGAAATCATGAGCGGCGTGTCAATCTTCATCGCCGTCTTCTTCACCCATGGCTCCCAAGAAGAAGGCCGGCGCGACCACGCATCCCTCTCGTTCGAACGCCCCCTCGCATGCATCCGCGGACGCCGTGCGCACCGCGGCAGCGGCAAATGAGGTGGGCGTCGTGGGCGATGCGACTGGCACAGGCGGCGCCACCGTCGTGTCCCCTGCAGCCGAGCTGGAGCAGGGAATGCTGAGGAGGAGCAAGCCCGCATAATCCCAGGGAGGTGCGGCTTGATCCGATGGGCAAAGAAAAGAAAGAGGTACTTGGCTATATACCTCCTTTCTCTCCTTCCCCACCAGTGGTCAGTTTTGCATGGCGGCGGTGCCGCCAGTGTCGATAAGCTCGCGTAAGGCTCGGTCCTGTGTTTATTCTGCCAAGGATAAATCCCGAGCCAAATGCTAGAGCGAATCCACCGGTTAGCACCCCCGTCAAGCGGACCACAACAAGGTCCCGTTCGCCTATGCCTCCGTCGCATGGGCCGCCGCGGCACCGTTCGGCGTGAAGGAAAGGAGGGAAGGCTTGGCCATTCATGTTTTTCTCCTCCATTTCCCGTTAGTTGTGAATACTTTCGTTAACCCGACAGGCTCGTGCCGGGGATTGGACTCATAACTAATGGGATCCCAAGTTCTCCATTTGCCCCTCTTCGTTTTTCCTCTGTCTCAGGACAAAAAGTGGGTACACATGCATGTATTCACCGGGAAACGCAAAGACGAAGCTTGGCAAAAAATGGAAGGAGGGATAATGGGCATGAATAGACACGCGCCAAGACGGAAGGGGAGCCGTGAGAAAATCTAAGTTGACACTATTATCAACTTTCATTAGAGCTCGCATTTGTATATCCCTCTCGCTAGTAACCAAGGTTTGGTATGGTGAATCTTGTGCACGATGGAACCTTACCGTGCTTTGTTTGCGCCTTTGCTTTGTTTCGAGTCCGCTCAACAAACCATGCGGTAGCATCAAACACCATAAAGGGAAAACTCACCGGCAGCGTGTCCCTGCCAGCAGAATGCTAAGGACCCGTTCCTCAAAGCAATCGCGGCACCACGTTGTTGGCTGGTAACTAGAGCGCACAAAGAAAACAACTATACGAATACCAGTGGTAAAACGGGGGGGATAGCAAGCGTTTACATAAAGATATCATTTCAGCAAACATTAAAACAAAGATAGTGCATGGCCTAATACGGGATACATATTGTGTCTTAAGTACATGATAGCACGGCAGCAAGAGTAACTCAAGGCTAACCCCGGCGGCTACCCTGGGTCCTTGGGATCGAGAGGACCTTGTCAGCAAGGGGACCAGCTTTCTCCACGGCAGAAGAGGTGTCAGCGCCCGATGGCAGCTTCTTGAAACCGTCGTAGAGGTCGAGATCCGGGTGGAAGAAGGCGAGGTTGCTCAGGACCAGGAAGAGAGCATCGCGAGCCAGCTTCCGGGATTCTTTGGCAAAGCAGGCGGCCCTGTCGTCCTCGTACATCTTCAACCCCTTGATCAGGCCCTCGAAGAAGAGTGTCAGCTTGACGCTTGGAACCTCATGTTTGCCGTAGGAGAAGGCCCAGCTCTTCATGTCCATCTTTGCAATCTGGGCAGTGAGGCGCTCGGCGATGTCAGTCATACTCTTGATCCAGAGGTCGCGCTGCTGGATTTGGTTCTCCAGCTTGTCCTCTGCTTCTTTCTGGAGGGTCTTCGCGTTGTTAAAATCTGTCAGCAGCAGTTTCTCGTAGACCCCGGCAGATTCAAGGTCTTTCTCCAAGGAAGCAAACCTGGATTTCATGTCATAGATGGTGTCATTGGCGGCATCGACATTATTCGACGTAGGGTTTTGGTTTGGGTCGGCTCAACCCTCTAGGGGTGGCCTGGACATATATTTATAGGGAGTACATGGTACAAATACAAGGTATATATCAAAGCTATATATACAAGTCTAAATACAAGTCTAACACCCTCCCTCAATCTCAACCTATGTCACGAAGGTTGAGATTGCACCGGCAAACCTCAAACAAAGGTAATGGCAGCGGCTTTGTGAAGATGTCCGCAAGTTGATCCTTAGAAGAGATAAACTTGATCTGAAGTAGCTTCTGTGCAACACGTTCCCTGACAAAATGATAATCAACTTCGATGTGCTTTGTTCGGGCATGAAATACTGGATTAGTAGAAAGATATGTAGCACCGATATTGTCACACCAAAGAATTGGGGGCTGACGCTAAGGGACCCTTAACTCACCAAGCAATGATTGTACCCATATAAGCTCTACTGTCGCATTGGCTACAGCTTTGTACTCAGCCTCAGTACTACTGCGAGAAACGGTAGCCTGCTTGCGAGCACTCCAGGCGATCAAGTTGGGACCAAGGAACACAGCATATCCCCCCATAGAGTGCCGATCATCAGGATTACCTGCCCAGTCAGCATCCGAAAAAGCAGAGACAACACCAGACAGAGCAGGCTGAAGGTGCAAGCCATATGAGGCCGTAAAACGGACATAGCGAATAATGCGTTTGACAGCAGACCAGTGGGAATCACGAGGTGAATGAAGGTACTCACAAACATGATTAACCGCAAAGGAAATGTCCGGTCTGGTAATAGTCAAGTATTGCAGGCCACCAACAAGACTGCGATATGTAGTAGCATCATCAGGAGAAACAAGTGCACCAGTACTAGTTGAGAACCTCTCGGTAGCAGACATGGGTGTAGACACAGGTTTGCACTTGAGCATTCCAGCACGGCATAGAAGATCTTGGGAATACTTTTTCTGAGTTAGCGACAGTCCGGTAGACGCATGGGTGACTTCCAAACCCAGAAAATAATGAAGCATGCCGAGGTCCTTGATAGCAAAATCAGAACTAAGAGCTGAGAGTAGGCGATCAGCAGCAGCAACTAAAGAACTAACAAGGATGATATCATCAACATAAACCAGAAGGTACATAGAAACCTCGGGGCGTTGTAGTAAGAACAACGATGTATCAGTTGTAGAAGGAACAAAACCAATAGCTTGAAGAGCAGAGGCAAGACGAGCATGCCAGGCACGTGGAGCTTGCTTGAGGCCATACAATGGCTTGTCCAACCGACATAGGTGATGAGGATGATCAGGATCAACAAACCGAGGTGGCTGACGCATATAGACTTCCTCCTCCAATACACCATGAAGAAAAGCATTCTGAACATCCAATTGACGAAGAAACCAACCACGAGTAACTGCCCAAGATAATAAAAGTCGAATGGTAGTAGGCTTGACAACTGGACTAAAAGTATCCCCGTACTCAAGTCCATGACGTTGTTTAAATCCTTTAGCAACCAAACAGGCCTTGTACCGTTCAATGGAACCATCAGAATGTTTCTTGACTTTAAAAACCCATTTGCTATCAATAATATTAACACCGGAAGGAGGAGGTACAATATGCCAAGTTTTGTTGTGAAGAAGAGCATGATACTCCTGTTCCATCGCAGCCTGAAAATGTCGTGGTTCGGATGTTGGATCGGACATGGCATGGGCCATACATACAGCAAGCCAAGCAACTGTCCCATCAGTGCGTTCCTTGGGACAAAAAATACCACTGCGACTGCGAGTGTGCGGTCGAGAAACGACCGGAGGTGGAACAGGCGGCGGTGACGGCACATGCGCAGACGACGAGGCATGCGTATCTGCTGGAGCTGGTGAGAGAACAGGCGTCACCGTTGGACTGGGCGAGAGGGTCCCAGTCGGATCTGCATTAGACGAAGCCCTAGCCGTTGCATGGTGAGACGAAGAGCATGGCGTGGGCGACTCATGCGCGCCAGAGCCAGCCGCGGCTCCCGTGGTGGGCGAGCCACCAGGTGTGGCTGCGTTGGCTGAGTTGGCCAAGTCGGGTTGACCAAGTTGGCTGGGTCCATCTTTTGCATGGACGTAACCACATGAAGGTGTGGCTGGGTCATGCATGTGGACATACACACCATGTGAAGATGGCGGTGTAACATCCGAATCATCCAGGAGTTCCAGCCGAGCACCACGACCAATACATGCACCATGGTTAGGTAACAAAAGAGGCGAGTATGCAATATCTTCAAATTGGTCCGAGGAAATAGGGGTTGAACGGAGTGATTGAGGTATATCAGAAGATCTTGGAAGATTAGAAAACGGAAATGAGTTTTCGTCAAAAATAACATCGCGAGAGATGTACACTCGATTTGTTGGAACATGCAAACACTTATAACCTTTGTGAATCGAACTATAGCCAAGAAAGACACACTTTTTTGATCGAAACTCAAGCTTACGGCTATTATAGGGACGGAGATGCGGCCAACATGCACAACCAAACACCTTGAGAAAAGTGTAGTCAGGAAGCTCATTAAAGAGAACTTCTATGGGAGTTTTCATGTTTAGCACACGTGTGGGAAGCCGGTTAATAAGAAAACAAGCAATAAAAAAAGCGTCACTCCAAAAACGAAAAGGTGCTGACACATGGGCTAGTAAGGTGAGACCGGTTTCAACGACGTGACGGTGTTTACGTTCAGCAGCACCGTTTTGTTGATGTGTATGGGGACAAGACACACGGTGAGAAATCCCAAGCTTCTGAAAAAAAGTATTGAGGTTGCGATATTCCCCCCCCCAATCCGATTGAACTTGTATAATTTTGTGTTTGAGAAGACGTTCAACGTGTGACTGAAATTGGAGAAAGATATCAAACACATCAGACTTGCGCTTAAGGAGATAAAGCCATGTAAAACGACTATAAGCATCGATGAAACTGACATAATAGTTGTGACCACTAACAGAAGTTTGGGCTGGACCCCATACATCAGAAAACACAATTTCTAAAGGGTTCTTGACAGCTCGACTAGAAGAAGAAAAGGGAAGTTGATGACTTTTTCCCTGCTGACAAGCATCACAAACTGCTATCTCTTTATTACTAGACACCATGGGAAGTTCATGTCGATGAAGAACATGACGCACGATCGGAAAGGCGGGATGACCAAGGCGGGAATGCCACTGAGACGACGAGACACGGACACCACTGAAGACATAAGACATGCGAGGCACATCCAGAGAGTAAAGCCCACCGCGATAGCGACCTCTAAGTAGGACGTCCTGTGTTGCTTGATCCTTGACAAAAAAATAGAATGGGTGAAATTCAACGGCAACATTATTGTCATAAGTGAGTCTAGGAACAGATAAAAGGTTACGAGTGACAGATGGAACACGAAGAACATTGGAAAGCTAAAGTTGGCGAGATGTAGATGTGGGAAGGGATGCTCCACCAATATGAGAGATATGCATACCTGCTCCATTTGCCGTATGAATTTTTTCATGGCCTTGGTAGGGCTCGTGTGTGGTGAGCTTGCCGAGCTCGCTCGTCAAGTGATCTGTCATGCCCGTATCCATGTACCAGCTAGAATCAACAGGGTAGGATGGAGTGTACCCTTGCAGAGCCTGTCCATTCGTCGCCATGGCAGCCTGGCGTTCATTGTTGCATCCATCGTTGCCTATGCCCAGGAAATCACGTTTAAAGCGTTTATGGCAACGAGAGGCTAGGTGGCCTGGGATACCACACAACTGGCATGGGGGGCGATTTCCCTGGGCGCCGCACACCGGGCAACCGAAGCGAGGGTTCCCCCGGCCCCCTTGACGACCACCAACCGCGTCAGAGTAAGCCGGTGACTTCTGTGAAGGACTGGAGAGGAGTGGTGGCTTGCCGTTGGCACCACTAGGTGGGCGGGAGCGAGGTCCGTTGCAGTACGCCGCGTTCGCGGAGGAGTGGTCGGTGTAGACCTCCGCAGCGTGCCGAGTCTCAAGACGGTGTTCCGTCCCAAGAAGCCAAGCGTAAAGATCAAGCGGCGCAATCGGAGTGTCGCGTCCGTGAACCACCTCAACAAGCGAATCATATTCACTGTCAAGCCCATTGAGAACAAACGAAGTAAACTCTTCATCGCTGAGTGGCCGTCCAATCGAGGTGAGTGTGTCGGAGAGGGCCTTGATCTTGTTGAAGAAGACGGAAGCAGAGAGGTCACGTTTCTTCGAGTCTTGTAGCAGTTGACAGATTGCCTTGGAGCGCGCGCGGTTGACTGAGAGGCAAAACTCCCCTCGAGCACCAACCACGCGTCTTGAGAGGTAGCAGCAAAGAGAACCATGCCGGCAATCCCTTCAGAGAGAGACGAGCGGATGGTGGAGATGATCGCCTGGTCTTGAGCAAGCCAGACGCGGAATGCCGGATTGATCCGAGCACCACTAAGCCCAGCTGAGAGGAACTGTACTGGGCAGGGCAATGTTTCATTGATGAATCCTTCGAGGTAGTGACTGCGAAGGAGCGGAAGAAACTGGAACGCCAATAGAGATAGTTGTCGGCGGTGAGCTTGACCATGAGGAGGTGAGCAAAGTCAAACGGCGCCGGCAGGGGCGCCTCAGCCATCACGGGTTCGATGGTAGCGGTGATCGGGGCAGTCAGAGAGCCATGACCTATGGAGGAGGTGGCAAGGATCCCCCCGTTGGTGAAGAAAGACTGAGCGGCCGGTGGATTGCTGGAGAACATCGCCCCGGCGGCTAGGCTTCCGAGGGTGAACGACGGAAGACCAGCGACAGAGCTTGATGTGGAGCCGCCGGCTAAGAGCGTCTGGAGCGTCGGGGGCAGACCGAAGGCAGCGGACGAGCTAGGTGCAGCGGACGTCGCCATCATGAGATACAAATGAGGGCGGTGGAAGCACAGCGTGGGTGTGGACATGCGGAAGCTAGCACGTAAGCAGGTGGATGGATTTTGAGACTAGGCTAGCTAGCTACGTACGTGAGCCAGATCGAATCGATCTATGAACTCGGTGCTGTTCTTTGTGGCGACAAGCGTAAGTTGCGTAACGGCGGCGGAAGGATCGACTAGTCTGATACCATATTGAATTCATGCACCGACCAATTGCTCCAAAAGTCCGAACTGATGGAGGAAGGCAGGCAATATATTTCAACACCCCCCTCACGTCTAGGCTATTTTAGTCCTTAATACGTGGGCTCAATGTAGGCCGCAGAATCGTTTATTTTGAATACTGCGTTGGCAGGGTCTTGAACTCAAGACCTCTTGGCTCTAATACCATATTAGACGTAGGGTTTTGGTTTGGGTCAGCTCAACCCTCTAGGGGTGGCCTGGACATATATTTATATGGCATACATGGTACAAATACAAGGTATATATCAAAGCTATATATACTAGTCTAAATACAAGTCTAACAGAGATCTTGACTCTTGGAGGAAAGCTACTATTGCGCCTCTTCCAGAGTGGCTTTCACCTTCCGTGCTTCCTCCTCGAGGGCCCTGATCTCTTTGCTACTCCTGGCAAGGTCCTCCAGCAGCTTGTTCAGTTCGGCCTCAAGGTTGGTCTTGGCAGCGGATGCGGCAGCAAGATCATCGACCACCTTCTTCAGTTGGGCTGAGGACTCTAGAGAGAGCGCGTCAAGAGTGGCCTTGTGGCCATCCTCCAGCTCCTTGGTACGTTGCTGAACACAGGCCTCCAGCTCCTCTTCCTTGCTATGGAGAGTTGCTTTGAGGGCCCCTTCCCGGGAGGAGATGCTCGTCCCTCTGGTGTTCAGAAGCGCTTCGCGCTCCACAAGTCGAGCCTCCCGGGCTGCGACGTCCTCTTTGGCCATGGATAGCGTCTCATGCTGCCTCTTAAGAGAATGGACATGCCAGTTGTACCACTCCCGCAGCTCATTCTCTTTGTTCCTTAGCTGCTGGTCCACGAGCTCGGCCGAGTCGCGCTGCTCCTTAACCGCGTGCCACTTGAGGCTGTACCTGCTCTGCACGTCCTTGAGCTTTGCTGCCATGGATTCTAGGAAGGCCAAATCTTTGGCACCATCAGCGGAACCTTCAGCTTCTTCGACCCTCTGAGACAGCAGCTCCAGTATCCTACTGATTTCCTCGTCGAGGTCTGCGCCCACTGAGAAGGGTGAGTCAGGAGTTGTGGGACCCAACTAAGCAATGACCAGCGCTAGATGGCTCTGGGGAGATCGCAGGGCTGATGCCAGAGGATAGCTTGACGTGGAGGGCCCCATGGACTGGAGAGGAGTCTTCTCGTCAACGACTGTATCCGGGCCAAGTGCGCTCCCGGGGGCTGGTTTAGCCCTTTCTAAGGATTTCCGAGCCTCCCCGGCAACCTGCCCGTGCCCCTCTGCGGCAGCAATCTTCATCGCCTCCTCAGCAGCATCCTTCCCGATCCCAGCCACTTCTTCCAGCAACTCAGGCTCTTCAAGTAACGGAGCTGCGGACAAAAGCAATGAGCAGAAAAATGAAGAGTCAGAAATCAACAAAGCACACGAAAAAAGAGAACAGGCGGAAGTGAAGACACAAGCAATTGGGATACCCGATAGGGGTTGCTGAGTAGGGACATCCCCTCCCCCGGCAACATCAGTTGCCGACGTACTGTCCATCACCATCTGTTCGATGGAGGCCTCAGTACGGGCAAACCCCTCCGTGGAGGCCCTTGCCGGCGACTCCTCCCCACCGACGGGAAGATAACCTTCCTCATCTCCGCCAGCAGTCAAAGTCTGCCCTGGAGTTTCATGAAGAGGGCTGGGCCGGGGGCTAGGCGTGGAATCTTTTTCCGCACCTCCTACCGAGCTCGTGCCTACCGCGGAACCCAGCTCTGCCGTGGACTTGGCCCGCTTGGCCTGATGCGCAGGGGTCTCTCTATCCCTGTCAGGTTCAACTATCCAAGACCAGTCAAGAGATCAAGAACGGAAAAACATCGACTAGAATCATAATTGAGTGACTCACTCTGAGGCAAGGAGCATCGAGTCCAGTTCGTATGACACAGGCGGTGGAGTCGATCTGTCCCTCTTCAAGGATGGAGGAGCGGGGCTTGACGGAGGGACCGGGTCCTCCAGCGGGGTCGAGCTTGGCGAGGAAGTTGGGCTTGACCGGGGGCTGGGGTCCACCCCGGTGACCAACCGTCGCTTGACGGAAGGAGGCTTGGCCTGGGAAAGGCGGGAGGAATGGCGGCGCGTTGCGTCCGGCTTGCCTCCCCTGGCGGTCATCTTCTTCACCTTCAGGGCACCACGCGAAGACGCAGGTGCCGCTGCCTCTCGGTTGACGCACTCACGGAGGCGGCGCCCCAGCTCTGGAGCTTGAGGTCCCATTTCAATCCCTTCTTCCTCCACCTCCTCTTGGGATCCTACCGCCGTGGCTTGGGAAGCCCAGCCCCGGCGGAGTTAAGACCGGCAGCCTCTTCCGGGACGCGCCTTTCGCTCTCTTCCTTAGAAGAATCATCGTCCTCGAGCTCCTCCTCTTCCTCTTCCCCGAAGCCCATCCTCTTGGCGGCCCTGGCCTTCTTGTCTTCGTCAATCCGAGCGAAGATGAATGCCTCCTCCGCCCTGGTGGTCGGCATGATCAGATTGACCTCCACCTTGGAAGCTCTTTCTTCTAGGCGGGACACCCAGTCCATCTCGTCATCCAGGGCAGGCAGCTCCCAATCGGGCTTGACTCCGGAGGCATTACAGTCAGGCATCCATTGCAGGATCTGGCTCTGGGAAGAATTGAGATGCAGGGGAACGACTCTCGCTGGCAGATTGAACGGCCCAAGATGACCGAACAGCTGCTCGCATAGCCAGCCATCACTGGTGCAGCGACGTGCTATACAAACGGTTTTTAACCCCTTTCCGTGACGTAGTTCCAAACCGTCGCCTTGCATGTGTGGGCGATAGGGGGGGTCCATCCCACACGACAGCGCAAAACCATTGGCGATGGTTGCCAACGAACGCAAACGATCTCGAAATATAATCGTGTGCGGTGCAGGAATAGATCGCACACATAATCTTTTGGGCGTATGTGTGGGATTTGGGATCAATCACACACGTCCAAGACGAGTGAAACACATCTAATTGCTCATGGAAAACAAACGGAGTTTAACCTTTGACCGTTTGCGAAACATTAACTAATCCACACAGGCCATTGTAGACACTGTATGTGATATCTTCATCATCGCACACAAGATTTCTCTGGGAACCGTGTACCATATATAACATCATCGGACTCATTTCTCGAAAAATGTACGCGTGGGATCATCTTTGCATCGGGCACGGTTTCCTGTTGGCTCATGTGTGAGATACGGTGCTATCGCAAACGATTGAGTAGCTCCTACGCACACGTACAAGTGTTGCAAACCGTTTGCGATTTCTTATGTATCACAAACGTTTTGGATTATATCTCGTGTGGTTTTCTTGTGGATCACAGGCGGTTGCGCTACGAGTTGCGTGTGCTTTCCATTCTAGACCGCACACGCTTAGTTGCTTGAACCGTGTGCGCTGAAATTGCCAGGTTATTGTAAAATATCGCATTCAATTCACCCTGCAAATAGCAAATTCGCCACAATATGCAATCGCAAATAGTGTCCACATGAAGAACATTCATCATAATTCGCCACAATATGCAATTGAACGAATAGTGTCCACAAGCAGAGGATTCATCATAATTCACGACAATATGCAATTGAGAAAATACTAGCTAAATTACACAGTTGTTAAACCGACATATCCAGTACATAATCATAGTGTACGAAATACGAAGACATGATCACATGGAAAATAATGCATCCATGTGTATATGTTTAGCTGATAACACTATATGAATGCGTACTTATTTTTAGGAGTTTTGATTTCGGAAATCTTCGTCGTCTTTGGAGGGCTTGATGTAGTGTTTCACAAAGAATGTGATGATAAATTTCCTAACAGACAACAATTCTTCTGCATCGAGTGGTGAAGAGGTCATCTGTTCGAAGATCACCTGCAGGACTTTTAGATCAGAATGTGACATACGTGTGGAGTAGAAGATAGTAATTATGAAGCAGACTTACTGGTTTTTATCTTGTCAGCATCGACACCACATTCAGCATGTCTGCATAGGTTGATCATGTGTGCACAAACGTAGTATCCACATAGGCTGGTACCTTGTTGTTGCTGAGGACACTGAATTTTTTTGTACAGTATTAGTCATGTATTTGCCCTGTTAGGAACAACCTAACCGGGGTAAGTTGTTTTTTTCTTTTGAGAGAAATAGAAAGAGGTTTACTTTGAAACTTGAACATCTGACTAGCATTTTCTAAAAATAACGGATTTCGTTGTCTTACCGGAGAAACGATCACGTGCTGCAGAGGTAGTTGGCGGTCGAACCTATTCCCCCCAAAAGTTATGTTCTTTGACAATACACTGCAAATGAAGATGAATTTTCACACACTCAATTCTGGAACCAGATATGAACACAACGCATTAACATCAAAGAATTCAATGCCTATCCATGAAATCCCGAAGATGACTCAGATCCTGAGGCGCATTTGACTCTCTGAGAGAATCCATGTAGTAAAATGTGTTGCATTTTGGAACAATGACCACCAAGATCCAGTGACCTCTACAGTTTAAGAAAACCATGAATGTACGGACTATGTCTAAAACTGAAAGACGGTCAATGTATGCGTGGTTATATATTTATACTTACTTTTCATGATATGGCCACATGAAGAATTCTCCTATCGAATAGTCGAACAAGATCTTGGCGACATGATCAATGGAAGCCGGGCGTGAGCCATTATTTTTTAACAAAACACCATTTGCTAAATCAGGATCTGTGAAATACGTATGCACCCTTGATTTTCTCTGCGTCATCAATCCCCTGACAGGAATACCATACAGTTAGTTTTTTTTCATTTACAGCCTTGTATGGAGAAGTTGATCAGAGTTTGTGAAGTACTTACAACATCAAGCATTTGACAAGAGTGGCAGCAAGCTCATCGAAGTTGAAGAAGAGATGAAAGTCCTCGAATTCCACACTGACGGTACCTGGAACGTGAGAGAAATGCCATTTGTCATATTGCAATTCCACAATGTTAGTATCTTCTCCTTCCGACATTCTGTCCATGCAATATTTATGTAACTTGTGAGCACTAGAACTGCACTCTTCCCAGAAATCGCCAACAAGGAATGGCTGGCCATGTTTGTACTTGCATTTCTCATATGTGTCTACTTCCATACTAGCAAGATGCTTTTGAAGGTCTGCTTCAGCCATGTGGTCAGAACCGGGATTATCCAGCCCTTCGAAAACCTTATTGTTAATTTGGGTACAGCCGATGATTCCTTGTAGAATGAGGCTCTTGGTCCTATCCCTCCTCGCACTTTGGAGGCCCAACTTGCTGTGTGCAACCCTGCCCGCTTGTGTCTTCTTAGCTGAAGCACTTCTTGTTTGACGTCTGGTTTCATTAACGACATGCTGCTGAGAAGCGTATGAAGGTACGATAGACTGCTGAACAGATGATGCCGCTGTGGCGGACTGCTGAGCTGGAGTGCCAGAGTCGACGGACTGATGAGCACCCGTTGAAGTTGGTGCCAACGTGTCGGTGTGTTCGGCTGTGACAGCGTGTTGGTTTGCTGAGCAGGCAGTGCCGACACATCGGTATGCTTATCAGGCGGCTGCGAACCACTGGACTGATGAGCAGGTGGTTCCTGACTTTTGGAGTGCTTAGCAGACGGTTCCAGACATTCAGACACCTTAGCACGCAGTTCGGTCGGGTTTATCTGGTGAGCATGCAGTGTCAATGTGTCTACACTTTCTGCTTTAGTGGCAGGCATCTGAACCGATGATACGTCTTCAGCAATTGTAGGCCTTGCCACAGGTTGCTCAGGATGGGACGATGACCTGGCATCTATGGCAGGAAGTCGGCTGGGCTGATCACAGGTAGATGCCTCGGGCATCTGATTCCCAAGAGTATGTTCATCGGGGGAATCACACAAGATGTGCTGGGGCGAGATGACAGTCACCGGTTCGAGGGTGACATTGGTTGCTTTTGGGGGGGCTGGAGGGGGCTCATCCAGGAAGTATATTTCTTTCCGTGGGCACTGAATATGATTTAACCGTGTTTCTTCCAAGGTCCTCTGCTCATTAGGGTCCTGAAGGACATTCTTCAGGGGAAATTTACTGAATCCAGGCTTTATTTCAGTCACGTAGCACTTCACACAACCCTCCTTCAATGGCACATTGTCCAACAAGCGACCCCCGTCAAAGTCAGGGTTGTAAACCCACGTTGTTGCACATTTTAAAGAACCATCATAATGTGTAAGCACGGCCCTCACTCTCTCCCCTGTCCATATAGATTAGATATAGCACCATCATGTCCAGCTGCAGCATCATCATCGCTGCGGTCAGCTGATGCACAACTACTCTTGTACAGTGTTGCCATCCAATAAGTGGCATCATCCATGCCGACACCCCCTTGCATCTCCCGGCTATCTCTCAGCATTAGTGTCTTCTCCTGCATATATGACTCCTCAACTTCCTTTTGAACTACATGATACATGTCCCTCTTAATCTTTTCACACAAGTCTCTCTACCTATAATCACTCCTAGCTTTTTTCATGCCGAGCCTCTCTTCTTTGCTTAGTGAGAAAGCCCTCTTGTGTGGGACATTGATCCCAATACCCCTAGCACGGCCAGGGGGCTCTTTGGTAGTCAGAGCCACAGACATAATGTCACATGGCCCTGAGTTCCTGTAAATCCTTCCAGTGTTTTTGGAAGCCTTTGCCATCACATCATACAGTTCTTGGTCTGCCGAGTTTTCAAAGTAATAAGAACCGTCTCCATGCCTCTTTGCACGTTCCTGCAAGTAGTCCCTAGCATGAGTGCCCCTAATTTCACTAAAGGCCGGATTGCCACCCGCAACTACTGCTTCTTTGTCCTCCTGCTCCCATATCGGTTTCATGCCGTAGTATCCTGCCACACCCATACGGTGGGGGTGTGTGTTCTTCTTCTGAAGTTCCGATTGCATCGCACTCCTCTTAATAAACTCTTCACTGCCCCTGACCCTTTTGAATTCTGTCCAATCTTCCTTTGTGATTTGGGGGTACGAGGGGATTGGGTCCTTGCCTTGACTCAAGAAATTCTTGTACAACACATACTTCCAATTTCTCCAAGCATCCCTGGCCTTCTTCAGTGCAGCGTGTTCCACCTGCTCTCTCCACTCCTCAGGAACATTGAAGTGCGCCATGATCTCACACAGTGCGTTTCTGTACCAGCCTTGTTTCTGTACCAGCCTTCCAAAACCCCTGCAGATTAATGTTGAGCCTTGCCCTGCCAACAAATCCACACACACTCCTGAACCTCGTGCGTTCTTTATCAGGTTTAGTTGGAGCGCAAGACTTCAAATCTATATCAGTTACTTCGTATACACCTTTAGGCTGGTGTGTGGGCTTTCTTGGAGCGCTCTTCGTCTCTTGACCGGATGGGTGATTGTTGGCAGCTCTATCCCATTCATCATTTCATCGTACACGATCATCTATTGCAGACATGTCGGCTTCAGACTCAGATGAAGAAACATCACCAGAAGTATGACTCTCGTCGTTGCTAATAGACATCTACAGAGTACACATGCGAAATTCAGAAAAGGGTGATAATCAAGTAAAAAATAGCGCTATACAAAATAACGGCACCCCTGAAAATATGCTATTAGCATGCTATAGCGCGTTACAACATGCTATTAACGAGACAATGTACATAGATCAATTTAGCAAGACAGTTCTGAATATGCTATAGCGTGCTATTAGAGGCGCCATAGCACGCTATTTTTTCCAATAGTGATAATCATAAAAAATGTAACAGCTTGGAAGCTAGCTGTCTAAACATGGCATGTGATCATTTGGAAATGTACGGCTAATCTGTTCATTTAGTGTGACTCATGCGCACATGATATGTAATTCGACAATAACTAATTGGAACAAATACGGCTTATATGTTAGAAGGTAGATGATGAACATAAATACGCTCTCCATTATTTTATAATCATTTTGGGGACAAACCGAACCAAATAGGAAAAGGGATCGCAAGATAATAGACCTCACCGCGATGAAGGGCAGCAACTGACCGATTTTTTTTGTGCAAATCCGGCAGGAGAGGCGAGGGTACAGGATCGATATGCTCGACGGCAGCTGGCGAGCAAATGAAGACGGTGAGGCATGGGTAGCCGCGTGTTCGGAGTAGCAGTGAAGGGTAGGGTTGACGCCAGGAAGCGGGTACACGGTTGGGTTGAGCACGACGGCGCCGGAAAGGGTTCTGGTGTGGATCTGGGGGACGGGAGGGGGAGGGAGCTAGCTGTCGATGGAGTTTGGGTAGAATACGTGGACAGATGAGCGAAACGGGGGAGGGCGTGGGTTTGGGGGGAGGGGGGGCATGTTGGCGGCTTCGGTGAAAAGGGTGAAAAAAGATCGCCCTGCGCCCGCGGAAAAAACTTTGCAAACGGTTTCATATAGTAACCCGTGTGCACAAGCAGCACAAATCTGTTCGAAATGAAAACCTGAAAACTTTGAAATGTAGACGTGACCTCATCGTTTTGTCTTAAATTTTTTCCCATGGTACGCAGCTATCGTTGTACCCTAATATTGATTTTCTGGCGCATTTTTGGGCTCGTTCCATATTTTTCAGCATTTTTTATCATTGACGGGGCATTTCTTGCATACAAACCAAATCCCAACTTCAACAGCGTGTGTAGACCAGAGGTATAAGGACCGCCGTTCGATCTTGGTGAATCCAACGGTGCAGACGCACGATCTGTGTGGTTTGGGTTTTGTCCAATCAGAAAGCAGGACTCACGTTGCGCGCACTAGGTTTCATAGGCAGCGGCTTAGAAAGCACACGGTTCTAGTTAACGAACCGTGTGCTATTTGTCCATGCAGAACAGTCATATTTTCATTTCAAATGAATTTGGGACACCATCATTTCGCCTCGTATTATTTTCGTCCGCAGACAATCAACTATTAGCCCATGTATTGATTTCCGACCGCGTTTCATGACTTGTTTGCTAATTTGAAGACATTTTTTCACCAACATGGGGCTTGTTAGTAATTTAATTGGAGGAAATGCAGATGTATTACGAATATTACAAAAATGGGTATGTCACCGTGGCATGATGTGAAGACCCCGTGCAAAAAAATTGGTAATGTCTGGCGGAAGTTGTGATGGCCTACCCTTTGAAAACGAATGCATCTCACACAAAGGATCATGGTTTAGGAAAAGTAGAGTTGGCATTTCGGACTCCAATTGGTGTCAATCTCATCCTTTCGCCTTGGTTTTTTCCATGGTATGCAAACATCATTGTACTCCTAATATTGATCTTCTAGTGGATTACATGTCTCGTTTGCTATATCTAAGTCATATTTTTGCAGTTACCATGTTAATTAGTTCTTATAAATAAAATATCACAAAATGAATTACATGTAGATGGTGGCAAAGAATCTCTTACAAATCATTTGTGTTTCACTTTGCGTGATTTTCGTCATTGTGCAACGAATGAGAAGAATTGTCAAGCATTTCGGACAGGAGATGTGTCCACCTAAATAAATGTCAGTAATTTAATTACACGAAATGCAGACGGACTTAGAAAATCACGAAAATCGATGTGTCATCGTGGTGTGATCTCAAGACATCGTGGAATTTTTTTTGTAAAATTTGGCACAAGCTACAATGATCGCTAATTGGAAACCATAGCATCTGAGTAGATGGATCATAGTTCCAAGGGGAGAAGTGGCAAATCGAACTCCAATCGACGGTGGCTTCATCGCCTCTCCTCAAAATTTTATCCCACGGTAGTCAATCATAATTATACGCCAGGGTTGATTTTCTGGAGTATTTTTGGGCTTGTTCGATATTTTTCAGCATTTTTAATCATTTACGGGGCATTTATTGCATACAAATCAAATCCCAACTTCAACAGCGTGTGTAGGCGAGAGGTATAAGGACCGTTGTTCGAGCTGGGTGAATCCTACAGTGCAGACGCACGATCCATGTGGTTTGGGTTTTGTCCAATCAGAAAGCAGGACTCAAGTTGCGTGCACTAGGTTTCATAGGCCGCGGCTTAGGAAGCACACGGTTCTTGTTAACGAACCGTGTGCTATTTCTCCATGCAAAACAATCATATTTTCATTTCAAATGAATTTGGGACACCATCATTTCGCCTCGAATTATTTTCATCCGCAGACAATCAACTATTAGCCCATGTATTGATTTCCAGCCGCATTTCATGACTTGTTTGCTAATTTGAAGACATTTTTTTACCAACATGGGGCTTGTTAGTAATTTAATCGGAGGAAATGCAGATGTATTACGAATATTACAAAAATGGGTGTGTCACCGTGTCATGATGTGAAGACCCCGTGCGAAAAATTGGTAATGTCCGGCGCAAGTTCTGATGGCCTGCCCTTTGAAAACGAATGCATCTCTCACAAAGGTTCATGGTTTACGAAAAGTAGAGTTGGCATTTCGGACTCCAATCGGTGTCAATCTCATCCTTTCGCCTTGGTTTTTGGTATGCAAACATTATTGTACTCCTAATATTGATCTTTTGGTGGATTACATGTCTCGTTTGCTATATATAAGTCATATTTTTGCAGTTACCATGTTAATTAGTTCTTATAAATAAAATATTACAACATGATTACGTGTGGATGGTGGCAAAGAATCTCTTACAAATCATTTGTGTGTCACTTTGCGTGATTTTCGTCATTGTGCAACGAATGAGAACAATTGTCAAGCATTTCGGACGGGAGATGTGTCCACCTAAATAAATGTCAGTAATTTAATTACACGAAATGCAGACGGACTCAGAAAATCACGAAAATCGGTGAGTCATCGTGGCGTGATCTCGAGACACCGTGGAAAAATTTTGGTAAAATTTGGCACAAGCTACAATGATCGCTAATTGGAAACCATAGCATTTGAGTAGAAGGATCATAGTTCCAAGGGGAGAAGTGGCAAATCGAACTCCAATCGACGGTGTCTTCATCGCCTATCCTCCAAATTTTATCCCACGGTAGTCAATCATAATTATACACCAGGGTTGATTTTCTGGCGCATTTTTTGGGCTCGTTCGATATTTTTCAGCATTTTTTATCATTTACGGGGCATTTATTGCATATAAACCAAATCCCAACTTAAACAGAGATTGTTGACGAGAGGTATAAGGACCGCCGTTAGATCTAGGTGAATCCTACGGTGCAGACACACGATCCGTGTGGTTTGGGTTTTGTCCAATCAGAAAGCAGGACTCACGTTGCACGCACTAGGTTTCATAGGTTGCGGCTTAGAAAGCACACGGTTCTAGTTAACGAACCATGTGCTATATGTAAACCAAACTGCGCATGTTCAGTTCGTACGTACCAGAGAGAGATGAACTGAGCGTTCTACCTATAGAGTAAATTATCATGAATATTTCAAAATCATTGCTACAGGTGACAACATATTAATCTAGATCAACATAAGACCGTGCATACCTCGCAAAGTCGCAATACAGTACATACGAAACTTATAACAGAACGAACTCAGTACACATCCCTCACAATTCAGTACATGCAACAATTCAGTACAGTAGACATAATGACTACTTTTTAAAATCAATTCCCATGTACATGTTGTGATCGCGATCATTAGGTTGACCCCTAATGAACTTTGGATTTCTGATGATTTTACACTTCTCCTCTGTTATGTTGCGTGGCCCCTCAGGTGGCAACTCATCATATTGATTGTACTCCTCCTCATCACCAACATTCTCGATGCCTAGTACCCTCCTCTTCCCATACATCACTACATGGCAGTGCGTATGCAAGAGGTCTTGCACAAAGAAAATCTGGGTAGCATCGTTGGCAAGAATAAATGGGTCCTTGTGATATGCTATAACTCTGCGGTCAACATATGTCTTCCCGCTGTAAGCATCAACCTTTACGCTACTAAGAGGGACCCATCTGCACTTGAATAATGCCACCTTCATTTCCACATAGTAAAGCTCCCAAATCACTTCAATGGTTCCATAGTACACCTGTTTATCATCTTCTTCTACAGTTAGGCATTCTATTCGAACAGAGCTGTTCTGATACGAGGTCTTAGCATCACGTTCCTCAGTGTAGAACGTGTTACCATTTATGTCGTACGCTTGGTACTTCATAACCGTCGGTGATGGCTTTTGTGCCAACCACGTTGCAAGGTCTTCTTGGGTTCCGTTTGCCAAACGATCCTTCAGCCATCTTATATAGTCCCTATTGTGTGCATTTGTCTCGGCAGCTGGTGACATCACATTGGGTAAGTTGCTTTCTCGTATCTCCTCCATGTGTTCTGTAGCATACGCGTCGAGTATCGGGCTGTTAAGCAGTACCGTCAAATGGGCTTGATCGTACATATCTCTAGGTGCAAGAGTCTTATTGCCAGCAAGGAGGGCTTACCGGCCAGCCTTCCCTCATGGCGAGAGAGGGGCACACCTATAGGTCTAAGTTTCATGTATTCGGTGCAAAACTCAACCACCTCCCCCGCGGTATAACCTTGTAGGATCCTTGCCTCTGGATGACATCGGTTCCGACAATAGCGCTTCAATATTCCCATGTACCACTCGAAGGGATACATGTTGCAAAGAAACACAGGACCACAATACTTTATCTCGTCCACAAGGTGCACGGTGAGATGGACCATGACATCAAAGAATGACGGTGGGAAGAACATCTCTAAGTTTGACAATATCCTTGCAATATCAGCTTGCATATTATCCAGCTCTTCAACATCTACCACCTTCTGCCATAGTTTGTTGAAGAAATAATAGAGATCAATCAATGTGTTTCTTATGTCTGTGTCCATCATATTCCTTATGGCCACCGGGAGGATTTGTGTCAACATTACGTGGAAATCATGTGACTTCATGTGAGACAACTTCTTTTCAACCAATATGTCATCCACGAGACTTCTGATGTTTGCGGAGCAGGAAGAGGGTGTCTTAATTGACAACAAAAATGCGAAGAACTCTTTTACTTCTACTGTAGTTAAATTCTAACTCTGGTGTTGGTGGAGCAATTTGTCATCATCTTCTGCTTCATCCATGCGTTGTGATTGATCACCAAGCATATCGAGTCGTGCACCATCACCATCCTTTATTTTTTCCTTTAATCTTGAGCAGAGTACCAAGGATGCTTTCACAGACATTCTTCTCTACGTGCATGACATCAATGCAATGACGTACACTTAGGAACTCCTAGTAAGGTAATTCCCAGAATACTGATTTCTTCTTCAACACTTGGTCCTTGGGTGTTATTTTTGATGTCGAACCGGATCCCTTGCCAAGCACAACATTTCTTCCTTTAACCATGTTGTGGACTTCTTTCCCATCATAGGGTCTTGGGCCCATTCCTTTCTCTACCGTACCATCAAATTCAACAGTCATTTCTCGGTAAGGGTGATTTCTCCTTAAGAACCTACGATGACGCAAATACACGGTTTTGCGCGAGTTGGAAAGAAATCTACTCTCGGTCCTATCCATGCATGTGACACATCCTACTGGTCCCTTTGTTTTCTGCCCCAAACTGTTGCCTAATGCCAGCATATCTTGAATGGCGTGCAGCAGCAACGCATGTAGCCGGAAAAACTCCTTTGCGTTGGCATCATAACAGTTCACACCAGGCGTCCACAATTTCTTCAGTTCTTCTACCAGTAGCTCAAAGTAAATGTCGATATCATTTCCAAGTTGCTTCGGGCCTTGGATAATCATCGACATCACGATGTATTTTTTCTTCATACACAACCAAGGAGGAAGGTTATATATGCACAGAAGCACAGGCCAAGTGCTGTGTTTGGTGTTCATATCTCCAAATGGATTAAATCCATCAGTACACTCCCCTAGACATATATTTCTTGGATCCTTTGCAAAATCTTTGAACCTTTCAGCGATTTGTTCCCACTGAGCCCCGTCTTTCGGGTGCCTCATATACTTATCCACAGTTCGCTCATCATGGTGCCACCACAACCTCTTTACCTCTCTAGGCTTTGCAAAGAAATGCCTCAACCTTGGAATTATAGGCAAGTACCAAACAACCTTGAACGGGATTCCTGTCTCGATCTCTTCGTCCAATTTGTACTTGTCATGTGCTCTCCTGCGCTTGTATCGTGCGTGCTTGCATATGCGGCATGAACGCAAATCTTTGTAATCACTGCGGTACAACATACAATCATTCACACAAGCGTGTATCTTCTGGACTTCAAGTTCCAATGGATAAAAAAAATTATTCGCTTCGTTCGTGCTTTTGGGGAGCACATTATCTTCTGGAAGAATGTCTTTGAAAAGACTCAACAACTGTGTGAAGGCCTTGTTTGATAGACCGCTTTCTACTTTAAATCTGAGAAGCGCCAGTGTGACACTCAACTTGGAATGTTTCTTTTTGCCACCTGGATACAAATCTTTCTTGGAGGCCGCAGCAATGCTTGGCAGTTCCTTGTACCCGGCTAAATCTTTCGCTGGGCCATGGAAATCTGCAATCATAGCAGCAAAATCTAGCAAAATTTGGGCCATGGACCTTGGAGGTCGGTGTTGTCTGCTTCACACTCTTGGTTTTTCTTTTGTTTTTTTGGCATGCCAGTCTTCTGTCTGTAGCTTGATGTCTGAGCCCCGAGGTTAAATTCATCACCCATGCGACTCTGATCGGGGTTTGGCACCTCGCCGACAGGCAGGTTATTACATTCATCCATAACCGGCTCTTCACCATGTTTAGTCCATCTTGTGTATCCACCCATGAATCCCCTTTTGTATAAGGGTAACTCGACCTCATCAATTGGAAATGACACCGTATTGCCACAATCCTTGCATGGACAGAGGACGTAATATTGTTTGCAAATTCTCTTCTTTGTCCGTTCAGCCAAAGCCATGAACTCCTTCACGCCATCCCTATACCTTGAGCTTGTCCGATCCCCCATCCATTCAGATCGTTCCATCTGCACACGTTGCATCCATTAGATGGGTGAATAAATCACAATATTTTATTTTCATAATTTATGGATTGCGCTGCATAATGTTACCCAGCTGTGCAATGACACTAATCAACCAGTCAATTTACACGGATTGTCGGTACTGCCATTATATGAATTTAATACCTTAATTAGGCCACTCAAGGAAAATAATACCTTAATTAATTAGCAGCAGCACGGCAAGACAGCAGGGTCGAGGAGCAGAGCTTAGCGGGGCACCTGCCTGAAGTCTGGGCTCCACTATCCTGCCTACGACCGCGAGGGACATGCTCCAGTCACGCCAGCGACGACCACGAGGATTGAGCTCCTCCTATATCTCCCGCCGCTGACCGAGGATTGACCTCATGTCACGCTGCCACCGCTGACCGAGGATTGACCTCCTGTAACGCCGCCACCGCCAATCGACCGAGGATGGACTCCCTATAACGCCGACACTGGATTGACCTCCTACCCGTCAGCCGCTGCCTCGGTCGCCGCCGACATCTCTATGAGCATAACGTTTTTTTGGGGGGTTTCTGGAGAGCTCATATTTACCGTACCCATATGTACCGGGGAAGCACATCACAAACGGTCATGTTACGGAAACTGTGTATCACGCATGTTCTATCTCACACGATTTGATTTGGGAAACCGTGTGCCGTATACAACAGAATGCGATAAATAGTTCACCCGACCGTTATCATTAGATCCCCATAGTTTCCCCGTCTTCCCCAAATCCCTAAATAGCTTCAAAATCCCTAGCGTCCAAATTCCCTAGCGTGGATTTGACATTGGGGAAATGCGGGCGAGTGGTGCTGATGGTTTCACTGCGGCTGCACCGGTTCATATAGTCGCTCTTGGCAGCGCCATTGGCGGCGCAACCACGACGGCGGTCACCGCCGAGCACTTGCCTAAGGTCACTAGGAGGCCGGTGTACTACGGATCCGAATCATCTTGTCAGGTCCCAATCATTCCTCATCTTTTTAGCATGACACACACACAGGAAATCGATCAAATGCCGGATCCAGAGTTTGACTCCAGCAGACTCCCGCAACATGAGTTCGATTCCGAGTTTTGCGCCACCGAGAAGTACCAAAAGCTGAGTTGTGTGCACGGACACACTTCCGCTTGACGTGTATGCACAGAGGGATTCGACATTGGCAGGCGGTTTCTCGGTTGCCCCTTAGAGGTTAGTGATAAGTTCATCCCTTAAGTTCAGTTAATGCCCCCACTCATCCTGATTATTTAACATTCGCAGGGATATGAGGCTTGTGCCTTTGTTAACTGGCTAGATGATGAATGGCATGGCAGGGCTCGGAGTGTTATCACCAAGCTTGCAGAAGATAACGTAAAGCTGAAGAAGAAATTGACTAATCTGGAGTGTACAATCACTACGATGAAGCAAGACAGAATCAATCACATGCAACAGATGAAAGCAAGAGACAAGAAGGAACTAGCATGTGTAATTGTAGTTGCAGCATTAGCCATCTTCTATGCACTGTTTGCAATGATCATTAGGGGTTTTGTTTGATTATTAATGGCTACATCAATAAGCAGAGCTCATCTATTGCTTACCAACTGTCTTATGTTAAATGCTTACTATTTCTTACCCGTTGTGTTTCATATAAGCGTGTGTGTAGTTAAACAATGCATCTAGTGAACCGTGTGAACTCCTAAAATGTACACATGTGAAACATTTGGCATATTGAGAACTGCACAATAGCGGGAATTTAGAGCGACGGACCGGGTGCACACAATTGCGGTTGATTATATCGGAATTCAAACCGCCTGCCAAGGCGCCAATATAATCCGTCAATCCCCCACTTCAATAGCCATTCCTCTTGTCTTCACACCACGCTTCAGTTGCCACCATCTTCATTGTCCCGGCCGGCCACTCTACACTTCCACGCACTCTGCAATCTCGCTTTCTCGCCGGTTGTTTAATTACGTAGCGCAGCAATGTCGAGCGACAACAAGGACGACAGTTCCGCCAGTCTGGGCTCAACCACAGAATCATCAAGCTCATCTTCCATGAGTCCGGCATCAAGCCCTAACCTCCATTTTATCCGGCTCATGGAAGGGACGCCGCCACCGGAGTCATCAGATGACGACCAGACGGATGAGGAGCCGCCGAAGGACGAAGAAGACGACAATGATGAGGATGAGGAGGAATGTTTGGACAAGGAGGAGGACGCCGAGGAGCCTCCGAAGGACGAAGAAGACGACGACGATGATGATGTGGAGGAATGGCCAAACAAGGAGAACGACGACAAGGACAGCAACGACGATGGCGATGAAAATCCAGCGGTCAGTGGCAAGAAGCATCCACATCAAGACGATGGCGCGGGGCCATCTAACAACAACAAGAAGAAGTAAAACAAACCTTAATCCTTAAACATGTTGTTGTTTGCTCATATTTATTCCTTAACTCTGTCTACCTTCTCGATCTCATCGCAAACGGTTAAGAATACAGATTCGTCAGTGATCATTCACAATATCGCACACATTTAGTTTCTTGAATTGTGTGCCATGTCGAGCACACAATTCAGAACAACAAATCGTATGCCTTGTCCAGAATTATAGCACACAGTTCTTATTATCGAACTGTTTGCAGCCTATCACACACACCTTGTTATGCCGCACTGTTTGTGTTCTTATGTATCATCGCAAACAATTCATATGAGGGACCTGTATGCCGTACATCACACACATCTATAGTTGATTAACCGTTTGTGCCATTTCGCCTCATCACAAACAGTTCTTAAAAGTCAACTGTATGCCGTAGATCACACATGCAAATATTTTCTGAATCGTATTTGATGGATCCTACATCGCACAGAATTTGTGTCATTGGCGACGGAGCTTGAACTATACCGTTTGCGATTCATGCATCGCACACAGTTTCGTCGAAGGGTCTCTGATTGCAGTGTCGCATTAGCAGCATCCTGCAGTAGTGCATGGTCGTAAATCGGCAAGTTGTTGGCAAGGCCTAGGTATAACCACATTTAGTCAGCGGAGCCGTTGAACTCCCATGCAAACATGTTCCTCCTCTGCAGCGGCGCGATGCGGCGTCGAAAAAAATTGGCCCCCACATGTTCGATGGTCAGCCCAGCAGTTTTCAGACGGGCAATCCTGTTCAGCGCCGGGCGGAGCTTGTCATCGGTGAGGCCCGGCTTGCTCTAGTCACTACAGCGCGTGACACATCGAGTCCGGGCCAAGCAAAACTCAGGGGCTTGTTCATCCTTAATCCAGCACCAGTCGCCCCTCCACTCTTCCCACTTCCCGCGTTGCTGGCCAGGAAGATAGTCCTAGTCATCCTTTCGGCACTGGGGAATCCAGCTTATATTCCCCGAGCGATGGGACTTGTCTTCTATCCGTGGGACGAAGAAGTGCCTGAACAAATCCACATTGGGGGCAACTCCGAAAAAGTTCTCGCACATGTGAGCGAAGATCGCCATACACGGCATTGCATTGGGTGTGAAATCCAGAAGGTGGAATCTATACACCGTCATCATGGCATGGAAGAAATCAGAGAAAGGGGGAGAGGCAACAAAGGAAGTATGTGCAGAAAAAGCGGTACGAATCTGATGGCGTTTTCTCCTTGGGGCTGTCCAGCAAAACTACGGGTGCTCCATGCCCGTTCGTTGCCCTCCCCCACATGTAGGCATACCTTGCGATCAAGGCATTGCCGTCCAGGTTCGACGGGGAGAAAACCACATCTCTCCGCCGCAACCTCTCCTGCTCTTTTGCTTTCTTCCTCCTCTCTTCAACTGCTGGATCCGCCGACGCGGCCGTCTGCTTCCCCTTCATGGCACTCGTCTTTTTCCCCATCTCTTGGGCTCTCCAGGATGGCGGAGGATCTAACGACGCTTGGTGGGCGAATGGCAGCGGCGGAAGCGGTTTGTTGGCTTGAGGAGGAAGATGAAGGACGGAGAAACAGACGCAAATGAGCAGCGCCCCTGCGCGTTACCTTCTTATTGGGAACCCACGCGGGGGCTGGCTCTTCGTGATTTTTTCCGTTTCTTTTACAGGCAACGGCTACTGTTCCACGACCCCACGACCTGTGATAATTACGCGGAGTGGACATGGGTTCGACAAGTCATCACGGCCAAGGACGTAAAGGCAGCATTCCTCCGACGCGTGTCCGTGCACCGTTTTGGGGGCCTAACCCAACGATGCCAAGCGACACGTATGGCTCATGCCCTGGGGCTTTTGTCGGGGTACACAAACAGGGGTGTTTATTTTCCCCTAACTTGTGCACGAACGATAAGCCTCCGAACCGATGGCCTAAGCCTACCGGGGAAAGCTACTGTCTCTCCAACGCCAACCCAAGACAAAGAAGCCGCTCTTCATGAGATCAAGGAGCTCATCAAGATGAAGCCAAGACCAAGACCCCGGCACGAGCAGCCTACGCTGGCCCAGCAACACCGGCAAGATCAATACAACAGCCAAGGACAGGCCCGAGCTGCCCCAGCCACGTCCCCGGTACCTGCCGGGGACCGAGGCGTGCACATCTTCCAGAAGACCCGGCAGGCCATTCCACCGGCAGGCGCGAGCCGATCGGCCACCGCTCCACCGCATCACAACGCCAGTCAGTTATCGATGCAGTGTCGAGCCCTTAGGTGGCTAAGTGGCTCTCACTAAGCACGTGGCGACACATTGGAAGATAGATTTCATCCATTTGACACCCGTCCAGAGGCGTGTCAAGACACTAAGCAACACCCAGCTAAGCGGTGGTAGGAGCTTGTTGGGGATGCACCCCCGCACGCCACCTCGACTAGCAATCATGGTATTTTGTCCTAAATGCCAGAGTTAGGTATGATAACACTCTTAGCTATCTAATCATTAGATAATGTCTGTTTTGCCACTGTGGTTGCCCCTTGTCCTATAAAAGGAGGCCCAAGGCAACCTAGCTCAAGATTCAGACCTTTGGACACTTGTACTCGCGTAGTAGCTCCCCCGAATGCAACCTTGATGGGTTTGACCGCTGTGTGTGCTTCGTGTTCCTCCAATCAATCCACCAAAGCAGGAGTAGGGTTTTACGCTTGTCAATGGCCCGAACCTGGGTAAAACACCAGTGTCCCCATCGTCGTGCCATCTCATGACCTCTGCTCTTTGTGCAAGTTGAGCTCACCCCTGCCGAACCACAAAAGGGCCCTTGGTCCCATAGGTGATCGTGTGCATCCGTGCCCTGACACTCCGCCAGCGCGGAGCATGGGGCTTCCACTTGGGTGTGAGCGGGAGTCCTCCTGATGCCAAACGGCGGCGCTCCAAGTGGCTTCGGGTGTGTACAGCCCCAACCTCATTATTACGTGAGAGGATCACATGCGGCGATAAGGAGGGGTCGGATATTCCAGGCACTCGGCTAAGGAATTCATTTCTCCATCTTCAGGCGTTTTGCGCCTAGTCCTTTCAGGGCGGCTGGGCCCTTATGCAATCTAGAGACATGGGGGTGATGCGCGTTAGGCAGTCGTCCCGAGGCCACTACATGAAGGGGTTGGACATCGAGGACCTATTGAGGTGACGTGCGCGGGCCTGGCCCGACAGACAGTGCTCGGTCACTCGGGTTTAGCAATGCTGCAGGGACGGACCCGAGCACAGACGCCGTGTCAACTTCCCTCATACGATGACCAAGGGAGGAAACGCCTGAAGCGTAGCACCCGAGGTGGCGAAACATCCCACTGGTAGTTATGCAATATCAGGCCGCGCTCTCATTTGTCTTCCTGCGGTGGTTTCATGAAAAGGGCAAGACACCAAGGACCCTGTGAGGTGATGTGCACGGGAGCAAGCCCGCGATATAGAGCTCGATCCTTTCGATTTATCAACGCTGCAGGGACAAACCCGAGCACAGACGCCGTGTCCTGTCCCAATCATGAGACGGCCGGAGAGAAGGGTCGTGAGGGTGCGACTAACACAGGTGGTGGCGAAGCACTAGGCACAAGGCTTAAGCAAGCGTCTTGAATTCCTCAAAGGATAATCGAATTCGCTACGCAACCAAAAGGCACGGAGGCCACAAGGGGGGAACCCTTGCCGGCTTGAGGATAATGCAGCCCGGAGGGTGCCCTCAATTTTAAACAACCAAAAAGTCACCTGGCGATTATGTTGCTGCAGGAGCGGCCTGCTGCTTTGCGAAGCATGCCGTGGGAGTCCACCCCTCAGGAACTAGGTGGTTCCCAAGGCCTTGGCAGCCAATGAGGATCCGACGCCTCGCGAGGCGCCATTGCGAGTTGCATGAGTCTTTGGTAGGTGGCGCCAGCGTTCTTCAGGCAGAAGGTCATGCGGGTGTGGCCGTCGGCGCCCACCCTGCCTCGCCCGACCTGCGCTGGTAGGAAGAGGCCCCGTGAACTGGTGTCATTGAGCACCACGATGTCGAGACACATGCGTACCTAGATGTCATCCCCGGGATCTGCGCCGGCTTGTTAGGCCGCACTGAGCAAGGCATGACGCGCATAGCTCGAGCCTCCCGTAGCCTACCGATTTCTCCATCTTGGGCTAAGCGGCCTGCAGGTAACCAGAAGCTAAACTGGAGCGAATGAGTTTGCTTGCCTCAAAAACAAAAATAATAACTGGAGCGAATGAGTTAATGCCATCATACCATCAAAAAAAGTTAACACCATCATGCTTTGCCCAAGAAAAGGTAAACCCAATCATTTTCCCTTGATAAGGAAAAAATATCTCTAAACCATAAATTTTCATCGACTAAGTAACTCGGCGATAGACTTCATGTATTACTCGCATGTAACCTGGCATCAACATATAATCTCACTGTGAGCGAAAATAAGATACATCAACGGGTAGGCAAAGTTTGCACGAGTTGATCTTGATCATGAGAAGTCTCAAGCATATAACAGCATCCTCAAGGCAAACAAAAATCGGGGGTATGGAGAGAGACAGAAAAATTATGAGAAAAACTAACAAAACCATGTACTATTATACTTATTCCTTACAATCAGTAAACCTCCTGGTAAAATATAAGGCGGGACTTTCTTCGCTCGCGGGGGCGCACATCGAAGCATGCCTCCATGTGGTGCCCGAGCACCTCCCTCGTCACACGGGTCAGGTCAGAGGCCTTCCAGATGGAAGCCCCCGAGCCTGGTTTGCGGGAGGCACCGGGCGCGCCTTCCTATGCTGGAGGGAGACGAGTCCCGTCGATGAGCACAGGGTTCGCGATGCTGCCGCTGGGCACCACACTCCTTGCCTCGAGTTGGCCTTGGGCGGGCAGTAGCTGCTTCTTCTTTGGAGGCGCGGCCTCACGGGGCATGGCATTTCCCTCGTCGTCAGAATACTCAGCAGCATCCGCTTTGTAGGCGCGCTCGAGGGAGCAGACTACCTCCTTCTCATCGCAGGCGATGGTGATAACGCCGCTGCAGCCAGCCATCTTGAAGACGTTGTAGCCGTGATGATTCGCCGCCATGAACTTGGCCAGCGCCTGGTAACCCAGGATCGCGTTGTACGGGAGGCCGATGTGCGCCACATCGAAGTTGGTGAGCTCGGTGTGATAGTTGTCACGCGAGCCGAAGGTGACCGGGAGGCGGACCTGCCCCAGGGGGACGGTGGAGCCTTCCTTTACCCCCGAGAACGACCTTGCCGGCGTGAGCTGGTTGTAAGGCACCTGAAGCGTCTCGAAGGTTTCCATGGAGACCATGTTAAGGCATGTGCCCCCGTCGATGAGGGTCTTGGTGACCATGACGTTGCTGATGGTGGGGTGCACAACATCGGGAGCGCGCCCTCAGCTGCTATGGACTTGAGGCCATCCCTAGAGTCGAAGGAGATGGCGTATTGCGACCACTTGAGGAGCCACGTGGCCTCTGGCTTCGGGAGGGCCACATTCACCTCGCGAGAGAATTGCTTGAACATACGGTTGGACGTTGGGGCGTGGGCTCCGCCAAGGATGCAGGCTATCACGCGGGGATCCTGATAGCCCCCAGCCCCCTCGTCCCACTGGTTGTTGTCATTCCTTCTGGGTGGTGGAGGCAGCGGCGGGAGAGTTGCATTGTCTTGAGGGCGCGCCTCGCGAGGCTGTTCACGCCAGGCGTCCTCTCAAGGCTGACCATGCCAGTTCTCCTCACGAGGCTTCTCACGTCAGCCTTGGCGAGGGTTGCTACCACGGCTATCCCACTTGCCTCTGCCATGACAGCCTTCGCGGCATGCGCTGCGATCGCTACATTCTGTACATCACCCCACGCGCTCGTCGCGGAGGGACTTGAGCTCCTGGCACCCTTTGGTGTTATGCGTGTGCATGTCGTGGTAGATGCAGAACGGGCGACGGTCCTTCTCGGGTGCATCGCGGTCGCGGCCGTTCTTCTGCTCTGGCTCCGCCGCTAGAACGGCTGGGCCCTTGCGTTTGACCTCCTTGGCTTTTGCCTTCCCGTCGTCCGGCGCGGCGTCAGGGTCATCACGGACAAAGAGCCGACCTTCCTCGGTCATGGCGCATTTGTCGGCGATGTTGAAGAGCTCCAGAGCCGAGCTGAGTTCATCGTTGATGGTGAGCTTTGTGCACATTCGGACGTCCTAGACACCACTGGTGAATGCCATGATGATGGCTTCGTCTGAGGCGCGCGGGATCTTGTTGTGCACCTGGCTGAATTGTTGGATGTACTTGCGCATGTCTCTCCGGGGCGCTGCTTCACGCGTCGCTGGTCGTTGACGGAGAGCGGACGGTCATGCGTACCATTGAAGTTGGCGACGAACAGCTCGCAAAGCTTGCTCCAAGAAGAGATCGACTCCTCGGGCTGGTTCATTAGCAAGGAGCGCGCACCATCCTTGAGGGCCATGGGGAAACAGATCGCCATGACCTTGTCATCATTGTTCTCTGCCTCGATGCTCAATGCGTAGAGCTGGAAGAACTCCGTGGGGTCGAGGACTCCATCGTAGCACGGGGGTAGCTCAAGCTTGAACTTGACAGGCCAACCGACCCTCCGCAACTCGCAAGTGAACGCTCGGCAGCCCACCGTGCTGGTGGGGACGCCGTTCGCGAGGGCGGCTTGGTTCTGGCGTCCCGCGGCCGTGACATCCTGGACAATCCTGTCTTGGCGCTGGCGCTGCTTCTCGAGGATCACCCGCGCATCGGGCGGCACACGATGGACGATCTAGCAGCTAGCTTCATCATGTGCGGATCGCGCGGGCGTGCGTCGCACCGAGGCTGGGCCAGCTCATCGCGCAGGGGATGTGGCGGCGGCGCTCCGTGCGCCATGTCCCCGGCCCAAGACGGTGGGGGCACAACGAGCGAGAGGGCACCAGGGCTTCTCCGGCGGCGGTGACAAGCTCTGTGATGCGGCCCAGCCAGGCGTCGTAGCCGGTGTCTGTCGGACGGTAGCGTAGCAGTTTGCGCACCGTGAGCAGCATAGCCTGCGCGTTCACATGCTCAAGGCGAGCGTGGGAGGAGGAGGCCATGGCAATGCGGCCGTCCCTCTGCACGGAAGGGTGCATGGAGGAGTCATGCTGCTCGCGTGGAGCAGGGTCAGTGGGGGTGGCTTCGGCGCCAGCGCAGTGGCGGCGGCCATCATGACCTGCGGGCGCGGTTTGTATGCTACGGGCCACTCGGCGCTCAGCACACGCACACGACAGGCTTCATCCATGGGGTCGGCGAGGGTGGAGCCGAAACGGAGCTGTAGAGCGGCGGCGCACCCCTACCTGGCACGCCAAATGTCAGAACCAGGGCTCCGGGGACCCAAGAGAGGTTCGAACTCAGGGGAGCACCGACTCTCCAACCTCGCTCTCTCACCCTAACCCACGACGATGCTCCGGCGTGCTTGAGCTTAGGGGAAGAACAACACACACAGCGATCTACCCAGGTTCAGGCCACCTTGCGGTGTTAAACCCTACTCCTGCTTGTCTGGATTGCTCAGTGGGGGAGAGTGAATACAATGGGCCTTGCCTTTACCATTACTGCCTTCTTCCTTTTATACCAACTTACCAACTATGGTCCTCTTCCTCGAAAATATCAGGCGGGAAGGGTTGCCAGAAGCGCCAGTTTGAAAGGGGACAAGACTGTAGCCAATCCTGAGAAAAGCGGCCTCCGCCTGCCGACGCCTCCCTCCATGACGTGCTGGTGGGCTCGGGGATGACCTCCGTCCTGGCAAGCCCCCATCTTTGGCCGTCTAACATCAAACATGAAAGCTTTGGGGCCGCTTTGGGAATCGGCAAGCTGGCCCTGCTCCCTTAACACCAAAGAGGAAAGGCCTTCCTGCCGCGGCTCCGGACGATGCTGGGTAGGGCGCGTACTGCCCTTGGAACGGGTCATGCTGCGCGCCCCTGGACCTGTGTCTCGCGAGGGCACACCAGGGGCGACCTCGCGAGGCCGCCTCTGGGGGGGGGCGACGAGGGTGCCTCTGGTAGGTCGCCTCATGAGGCGGGGGCCCCGTGTTGCCCTTCTTCGTGATGCCATCTAGACAGGTTACCCTGGGCCCAGGCCCTGCATCGTGACATGGGCCTCAGGCAGACGGGCCTGTGTACCCTCTGTCCCTATGGCCTAACAATCTCCAACCCTAGTTCATCTCTTGTATTCAATCTTTGTCTCAAAACCTCAGGTTGGTACTTGTGGGTTACTAGTTGTCTGGATTACATCTCGTAGTTGATGCTTGTTGGATTACTTGGTGGAAGATATTATGTTCAGATCCTTAATCATTATTATTGCACCTCTGATCTTGAACATGTTGATGAGGTGTGAGTAGTTACTATTTTTCCTGAAGACATGGGAGAAGTCTTGTTATAAGTAATCATGTGAAGTCGGTATTGGTTCGATATTTGATGATATGTATGTTGTTACTTCTCTTAGTGGTGTCATGTGAACGTTGACTACATGACACTTGACCATGTTATGGGCCTAAGGGAAGTCATTGTGGACTAACAAGTAGATTATGGGTTGCTAGAGTGACAGAAGCTTAAACCCTAGTTTATGCGTTGCTTCATAAGGGGCTGATATGGATCCACATGTTTCATGCTATGGTTAGATTTATCTTAATTCTTCTTTCGTAGTTGCGGACGCTTGGGAGAGGGGGTAATCATAGGTAGGTTGTTAGTTCAATTAAGAACAACACCTTAGCACCGGTCCACCCACATATCAAATTATCAAAGTAGCGAACGCGAATCAACTCAACATGATGAACATGACTAGATAGAAATTCCCATGTGTCCTCGGGAGCGCTTGCTTAATATAAGAGTACTTTCCGGCATGTACTTTGTTATAAAAGGATTGGGCTACCTTGCTGCACCTTTGTTACTATTGTTACTTGTCACTTGTTATGAATTATCTTGCTACAAAACTATCTACTATCGTTACTTACATCACTTGTAGAGAATACCTTGCTGAAAACCACTTGTCATTTCCTTCTGCTCCTCGTTGGGTTCGACAATCTTACTTATCAGAAGGACTACGATTGATCCCCTATACTTGGGGGTCATCATGTCTCAACTCAACATGAATCCTAGGTTGATGTTCTTCAAAATCTCTTCAATTGCTTCAAAAGACTCGACAATGAAAATGTCCAGCAGACCTTCAATCCACCTCACTGATATCTCCAATGAACTTCAAGTCCTTGGTGCTATTGATATCACAGACCACGAGGTGGTGAAGAAAGTGTTGAGATCTCTTGATTCTTCATTTGACACACTGTCACTGATGATTCAAGAGCGTCTTGATTACAAGGCCCTGGACCCTACTACATTCTTGAGAGGCTCAATACTCATGAATTTCAACAATCCGAGAAGAGAGACCTCTATGGGCCAAACTATGGAAGATCTCGTGCACTAAAGGCAAAAGCAATTTCCTCAAGTGAAGAATCTGATAGCAGAGCTGGTGATCCTGATGAAATTGGTCGTGAACTAGCCATGCTTGTGAGGAAGTTCCAAAAGTTCTCCAGAAAAGCCGCTTTGGAAAGCACTCAAGGGATGGTGTGAGGGAATTAGATCCTCACACGACTACAAGATGAGAACATGTCACAAATGTAAGAAGTCTGGTCACTTCATAGCCGACTGTCCTCTCTGGGAAAAGGAATCAAAGAAGAAGAAGAAGAAGAAGAGCAAAGATAACCGTTCTGATGAAAACAAGAAGAAGAACTCATCAAGATCTTCTTCAAAGTCTTCATCACAAAAGAAGAGCAGTTCCAGAAAGGCTCGGGTACTTATTGGCAAGGAAATGGGTAATGAGAAAGAATCTAAGAAATATGAAGAAGAGTAGGAATCTGGGGAGGAGTCAGACTCTAGTGTGGCGAGCCTAGCTCTCGCTAGTGCTTTCGTCAGCAAGTTCATCTTCAACAGTGAATAAAGTGGCGTCAACACCAATGTTGATGACTGTGACGACGACTAGACTCCCACCTATTGCTTCATAGCAAAAGGTGCCAAGGTACTCTCATACCATTCCTCTTCTGATTCAAGTGAAGGTGAATCTGATGAAAATGTGAAACCTAGCTATTCTAAACTTGCTACTATTTCCACTAAGCAACAAAGTGCTATGCTAAGGTTTCAAAAACCGCTAGGCAAAATCGATGACCTGTTGAACAAGGAAATGGATCGTACTCAAACTCTGACTAATGGTCTTCAAAGTCTTCAGTCAAAGTATGATGATCTTAAAAGTCATCATGATACTCTCTTAGTCGATCATGATAAGCTTTCTTATGAATTTTTTCAAAGAAAGCAAGATCTTGAGAAACTGAGAGTGTCCCATGAAGATCTTCAAAAGGTAAATGATTCATTGCTCGCTCAACAAATCAGTTCCGCTCAGGAAGAATTTGTCCCACCTTGTTTAAAATGCATCAAACGTGAAAATGCTCATGCTTTACCTGAATGTTCAAATGCTTCTGAAACTAAAAATTCTTCAACTACTTCTGTGGTAACTAACACCTCATCTGAGGAAGCCACCAGTGTCACTAACGAAAATGCAGGGTTGAAGGAATTGTATGTGACAGACATGTAAAAATGCCTCAAAGGGCATCAAACCCTTTGTGGTGTGCTTAAGAAGCAGATTCTGAACAGGAACCCTATGAAAGAGGGTGTTGCATTTGAGAGGAAACTCAATGCTGATGGATCTTACTGGAAACCTGAGCAGTACCCCAAAACCACCTGGGTTGGTGGAAAAGGACCTCTTCTAGATCCATCCAACTTATCTGGATTTACATGTGAATCTTCATATTCGTTTGATGAGTCATTTGACGCCAACTATAAATTGTCACTACAGGAATCAGCTTCTTTACCGTCTGCCATAGCGGACGAAAGAGGACCAAGCCACGGACGGCAAACACCTTTGACGTCTGTTGGCTGACGGCCCCACTTTCAGCACTGAAAGGCACGGTAATCAGCTACTTTGCCATCAGCAAAACCACAGCAGACGGCAAATACTTTTGTCGTCGGTCTTCCTAGCCAAGCTGACGGCAAAGGTCCTGGACAACAAAGTATACCTGTTAGCCCCATTAGGTAGCTAACGGCAGACTTTGCCATCTGCCTGCTGACGGCAAACGAACACATTCCTTTGTTGTTTACCCTTTGACGTCAGCAGTCCTATGGCTGCACATCACTCCTGCTCCATCTTTGCCGTCTTCTAGGTATGTCTTTGCCGTCTGCCAGCTGACGGCAAAATGACCAAATGGGTCAGACCTGGTGCTCCCAAGTTGCACAGGTTGCTGCCACGTGGCACCGTTGCCGTCCGTAGGCAGACGACAAAGGGCTTTGCCGTCAGCTGGCAGACGGCAAAGTGACTGTATTACACCTTTTTCATCTATTTTCTGTTATTTTCCTACATTTTCAGGAAACATATATGATATATATAGTTTCAAGATGAAGCATAGGCCATGTATTCCAACAAATAGTGGAATATTGAACAAGAGAACACGTAGGCCATGAAAAGAACCAATACATACATAGTTTCACACTTTTCATCCATATATATACATACATAGTTTCACATTGTTCATCAATACAAATCAAAACAAAAACTAAACACTAGCAGTCGATCAATGCCAACTTCCGTGAAGTGAATCAAATCTGCAAAATGGGAATAAGAAAGTTAGAAGAAGAAGAATAAGAAGAAGAAGAAGAAGAAGAAGAAGACTAGAAGAAGAAGAAGAAGAAGAAGAAGAATAGAAGAAGAAGACGAAGAAGAAGAAAGAGAAGAAAAATAATAAGAAGAAAGAAAGAAGAAGCTCATCTTTCTTATTCTATTCTATCTATTTATCCTTTTCCTTCTCATTCTTCTTCTTTTATTCTTTCTTTTTCTTCTCTTTCTTCTTCTATTCTTTCTTTTTCTCCTCCTCCTGGTTTTTCTTCTTCTTATTCCTAATTTGTGTCATTTTAGAGCTAACTTAGGTAATTATGCCACTTTAGAGCTAACTAAGCTTATTATGTCATTCTGGAGGAAAATAAGGTAAGTATAGGTGATTATTGAGCTAACCTTGGTAATTATGCCATTTTTGAGCTAAATAAGCTTATTATGTCATTTTGGAGGAAACGAAGCTAAGTATAGGTCATTATTGAACTAACTTAGCTTATTATGTCATTTTGGAGGAAAATAAGCTAAGTATATGACATTTATGAGCTAACGAAGGTTATTATGCAATTTTTGACCTAACTAAGCTAATTATGTCATAAATGAACTAAATAAGCTAGTAATTATGTCATTTTGGATGATAATTAGCTAAGTATGTCTTTTTTGGGGAAAATAAGCTAAGTATGTGGCATATTAGGGTTCACTAGCATCTACGAAGCTGAGTATGCATTTGTTAAGCAAAACATAGGAGAAAACTTACCATCATCGTCATCACGGAGGTCAAGCATCGGAGTTGCCCGGTCCGGTCCCACCTGGAGATGGCTGCCCTGGAGTAGGGTTGTGCGATGCGGCTCGGGAGTTATGCTGCACCAAAGATCATTTGCAATGTCTCGTTAGCATGATGACACTCAAATGTTAAGACTAGGAACTAATGACCATTCAAATGAAACTCACCGTTCCCACTTGAGTAATGACTGGCATCGGTGGAGGGGTATGACCGGTCTTCTCGCAGACAGACTGCACATTTGCTTTTGACGAGTCAGTGATATTAGTTAGTAATGAAACGAACGTTATGTAGGATCGAAAGTATGTCTAGAGGGGGGTGATTAGACTACTTGGCCCAATAAAAATCTAAACTTTTCCCAATTTTAGTTGTGGGCAGATTTTAGCAATTGTAGCAAGTCAAATTCACCCTACACATGCAAGTCTAAGAGTATAGTAGCGGAAACTAAAGACATGCAAATGTAAGAGGTTAGGGATTGGAAGATCAAACACAATTTGGAGACGCGGAGATTTTTTCCCGTGGTTCCGATAGGTGGTGCTATCGTACGTCTACGTTTATGGAGACTTCGACCCATTGAGGGTAACGGTCGCGAGAGTCCACAGAGGGCCCCACCCATGAAGGGTCCATGAAGTATCAACATCGTCTATTCCATGATGGCCTACATCGACGGAGGACTAGCCTTAGTCGGAGTAGATCTTCACGAAGTAGGCGATCTCCTTGCCCTTACAAACTCTTGGTTCAACTCCACAATCACGAAGAAGGAGGATCCCAAGTGACACCTAACAAATCTAGGAGGCACCACCCTCCAAAAGGTAATAGATGTGGTAGTATGATGAACTCCTTGCTCTTGTGCTTCAAAAGATAGTTTCCTCAACACTCAATCACTCTCTCACACGTTTCGCATGGGTAGAAGAGATTGATTGGATGGAAATCAACTTGGGGAGGCTAGAAATCAAGATCCATATGGTTGGAGTGGATGATCTTGACCTCAACACAAGGGTAGGTGGCTCTCTCTCAGAAAATTGGATATGGCAAATGGGTGTGTGTTCTGAGTGCTTCTCTTGCGAGTGAATGGTGGTGGAGGGGTATATATAGTCTTCTCCAAAAATCCAACCATTCCAACATTATTGCCCAACTCGGTGAAACCAAAGTGAAATTCGGTTGCACCGACTAGTTCAAAATGTGGCAACTTTGGCATTTTCGGTGATACCGATATATGAATCTCGATGGTACCGATATGGGTGACCTAGGTAGTTACCAAATCTCGATGAGACCGATTCCTCAAACTTGGTGGGACCGATTTCAAGAAATGTGCTAACAGAAAGTTGGTACAACTTCTCGGTGAGACCGATTCTTTGAACTCGGTGGGACCGAATCTAGAAAATGGCTAACCAGGAAGTTGGTCACTGTTTTTGGTGGCACCGAATGGAAAGCTGGTAGTACCGAGATGCTAGGGTTTGGTTTTGCTTCTATCTTGGATAAACTCGGTGGATCCGAATGGGAAGTTGGTGTCATCGAATTTAGACTTTTGGCTTTGGACAGAGGATATGTGTGGGATAGTGGGTGAGTATTTTTGGTGGTTACCTCTAAGCACTTGAGCAACCAGATCATCATATTTACCTCATCCCCTTTTAATAGTATTGGCTTTCCTATGGACTCAAAGTGATTTCTTACAAAATGTAAAATGTAGAGTCCTTGATCTTGCAGCATGGCCAATCCTATTCCTTCCTTTCCTTGGGGAGGAACTCCACACAATCTTTTAGCCAACCCATCATTGAAATTTTTCCTGAGATACACTTAGTGGAAACATTAGTGCAATGAAATATATGTTGTTATTAATTACCAAGACCACCTAGGGAGAAGTTGTGCTTTCAATCTCCCCCTTTTTGGTAATTGATGACAACATATAGATCAAAGCTTCGATAAGAGATATAATCAATGAATAGCATCGTCGCTTTGAGAAGTATGTGATAACCAAGAGCTCCCCCTAAATTTGTGCATTATTTTTAGTTTGTGTTCGAATGCAAATGCACAATCGATTAGGATCATGGGTCACTCTTTCATGTCACATACAACTTGGTGGTGCGCAAAAATTAATATGAATGAATTGCATAAGCACATCACGCCAAATAAGTGAATGATCATCACAGGGTTATCTCAAAGATAGCAAAGTAGTAGCATCACACAAGAGTATATTATCAATCACCAACAAAGTTTCAACCAAACGATAAATCAAATATTTTTAAAACTGGAGAGAGAAATCAAAATACAACACTCTCTCTCTCGAAGCCCTATGATCTATAACCTCTCCCTCTTTGGCAACAAGTTACCAAAAAGTTCAAAGTTATAGAGCTAGTCGTCGCTCTGGGCATGATCTCCTCCATGAGACGATGAAGCTGATCCAGTGGCTGTCGAAGGAGTCAAGAGAAGAGCATCCACGAAGTGTTCAGCTGAAGCCCTCTGAGGTGGTGGTGTAGACATTGGAGGTGCTGGAGGAGCTGATGGAGCTGTAGCAGGTGCTGATGAGGTAGGCCTCGTCTCTAGAACTGGCATGGTAGGAGTCCTGGCTTGGGTCTTGAACTGGGTGCTGGTCGTGAGAGGTGGACTATCGTCATCATCGAAGGAATGAGGGCTAGGCACTGCATCCACTTCCTTCTTAAGCTCATCCACATTATTTGTCAGTCCATCTACCTTGTTGTTCATCGTGGTGAACTTGTCTTCCACTATCCTTTCAAGGCTTTCTTGGTTCAGCAAGATGTTCTTGATATCCTTCTGCATGCCCTGGATGGTGCTGATGAGCAGATCCATTTGCTCGCTCTTGGACCTTGGAATCTGAGCACTAGTGACTCTAGCTGCCTCTGCCTCTTCCTGTGCAGTAGGTGAACTAGGATGACTGGGATCCATCACCACAACATTATCCTCAAAGTCTGGCTGAAGTGGCATATGAGGACGATCAAGTGCATATACATTCTTCTCCAACTTGGAGTTGATAAGCATCTGAATGTAAGGCGCATATCCACAAGATCGTTTTTGGTCAGCAGATGTCCTCTTGATTGTTTCAACAATCAGATCGATCACCCTAATCCTGGTGTGGGTGTCTATATGGTGCAGCATGTTGATGGAATACCCTCTAATCATCTTGTCATCTCCAGACTTGGGCATCAAAGTGTACCTCAAGATAGTGTTTGTAGTGGGTAGTCCTACTTGCAGATGATAAACAGAGCCAAGCTTATGTCAATGCACATGAGTGGCTGGAATCTCCTTGTACATATTTGCCATAGAATTGTGATTCATCTTTGCTTCAGCATACACATCCATATCTCCTTCTTCTACCTGTGGGGCTCCTAAGATGGTAGCCCACTCATGAAGTTTGGATTGGTACCTGACGCCCTTAGTCATCAATATGATCCTGCCATCTTTGTAGAAGTGAGCAATAGAGTAGAACGGCATGATCATCTCATTGTTCCAAGCGGAGAACTCTCTCCCAACAAAGTTTGCAATATATATGCACTTGAAGTTATCTTGCACACTGGGAAAGTAATCTTCATTCTCCTTGATATATGCCCAGTCAACATATCTCATGTCACTGACTGCTGGGCTCTTGTCCAATAGGACAGTCTCATAGAAATCCTGCTGTTCTTTGGTGTAGAATCTGTCATCTACAACATTCTTCCCCCTGGAGGCTTAAGGATCATTTGATCTCCACAATCTCAGTCGTGCATCCTTCCTCTTCTTCATGTCTTCAGCTACTAGGTGTGCATCATTATGCAATGGTTAGTGTGGTCTTAGCTTCCTAATCACTAACAGATCATCTTCTTCTTCCTCGGTGGAAGATCTCTTGTTCTTAGCAGGAGGCTTCTTGGACTCTGATTTCTTGCTCTTTGAAGCATCTTGCTTGGGCATATCATCAGCAAGCAATTTCTTTCTCTTGGATGGAGGAGCCTTGGCAGCTGGCTCTTCCTCCTCTTCCTCTTCCTCAGCCTCTCCTGGGTCTTCATACATGGAAGTAGGCCTGCCAATGACATGCACTACCCTCTTCATGGCTCCCTTCTTCTCTCCTGCCTTCTTGGGCAATGATTTCCTTGAAGGCTCAACTGATAAAGAGGTGTTTGCTCTAGCACTCTCAGGTGCTCTCATAGACTCAGAGGTGGCATACTCCTTTCTGACAATCCTCTTAGCTAAGGTGGCCTCTGAAGCAGACTTATTTGCAGCTTTGTCTTTCTTTTCTTGCAACTTCTTGGCAAGATCTTCCTCTGGCACAAAATCTGAATCCCCCTCATCTGAATTCAGCTTCTTGCTTGCCCTGGTGGCAGCCTTGGGAAGCCCATGAGAACTTCGGGTGTCTGGTTCCTCTGGACAAGAAGAAATGGCATCTAGGCTTGTGCCTGGACTCAAGTCAACTTCCCTCTTCCTCAGATCATTCTGGCTATCATCAGAACCTGACATGCTGACCCTATGAATAGAGTATAGAAGAGCAGAGGGGTTGAGCATCACAAAACACAGAAGATTTTATCAAAATTTGAACTTAGAATCTTAAGTTTAAACTTCAGCAAAGGGGATTTCGGTTCCATCGAGTCCAAATTTTTAGAGCCACTGAGACAGACAACTTAACTTAACAGAGACTTGGCAGTCTTTTCGGTTTCACCGAAAAGAACCACTCGGTCTCACCGAAGTTGTTCTCGGTAAACCTAAAACCAAAATCGGTAGGACCAATTTTTACGACTCGGTGACCCCGAGATTCAATCTGCGGATGGTTAAACCTAAAAATCTATAGTTCTCAAATCTAATGTAGTTTCTCGAGGATGGAAATTGTGCATACGTGGGAAGAAAATGGAACAAATTCTATTGCACATGAGTTAGACAGGGACTGCAAAGAATTTTGGGGTCGTTACCCTAACCTAGCGACGACCTCTCTACGGCGGCAACGGCGGGGGTGATTTCCGTCAACGGCGAAGACTTCCTGTGGTTTAGACACACGGGAGCAAGGGGAGAAGTCTGTAGACACGAGAAACAGCTAGGCTTTTCGGGGACCACGACGTTGAGGAAGTGAATTTCAAAAACTGGTTCCACGGAGTATGAGTACCCGTAGTTGTCGGTGACACCGGTTCTAAAATATCGATACCACTGAGTTCCTCTACTGTCAGTTAACAGGGAAACTCGATGAAGCCGAGATTGTGGAATCGATGCTACCGAGATTTTGAAAATCAGATCAACTCTAGGCATTGGTGAAACAGAGATTTTGGAGTTGGTTACACCGAGATTGCACTGGGGAGGTTTTGGTAGTCTGATCTTAACGAAACGAAACTCCGAGTGCTCCTCACACAGAGGGTTCGAGAAGTGCTTGCTCAAATTTTGTGATGAAGCATGAATAGAATTTAAGACAAGAAAGCATAGATAGCTAGAGGGAGGTACTTAGGCATTCTTGTATATCCAATTGGCCAAAGAAAAATGAAAGTCAAATAACAACAATTGGATATCCTCGAATGAGAAAAGATATGCATACCAACATGCTCACACAATAAATTGTCAAATGAAATATGGAAAAAACATGCAAAACCACTCTAGTATCTTCCAAGCACTTTGGCGATGACGGAGTCATCTATATATGAGTATATTTACTTAGGAGCCACGTAAGAATACTTGATCATAGGTCATACCCATCGTTTAAGCACAAGTGGGGTTGCCACTTTTACATAAAGCATTTAATGTGTTCACATCTTTAAGAGATGCTTTAACTCAAGTCTTAGAGTAAAGCTCCCCCTTGATGTGACATCGCCCCTAAGAGGGATAAACGAGCCTTGGGTTTGTCGTGGAAGACCTGATGTGGGTGAGGTAGTAGTGGATGCTCATTGTTGATGAAGATCATCTTGAGTTGGGAGCAATCCTCATTGTTTTCTTACTCTTCTCACCGGCATGGGTTAGTCCCACACAAGAGACAAATACAAGGATATCTATGGACATGGAGTGCAATGTATACATGATGATGTCCATGGATTCTTTCATTACCTTGTCCCTTGCTTTCCTTTGAGGGAATGTGTGACTCCTTGAACTATTGCATAAGGTTGGAGTAGATTGCAAATAGTCCTTGCCAATAATGAATATGAGTGAATTTATTGGCGGAGTCACCCCTCTAGAACTTCTCTAGTTCTTCTTCTTGGGGACCAACATCAAACTGATGGGAATCCTTGGAGTTGAAGTAGCACTAGTTGAAGTAGAACTCGGAGTAGCCTTGGGAACCCACTTGAACAAAGCTTGGGACTCATCTTAAAATGTGTCAATCTCCTCTTGAAGCTTGTCCTTGCCCTTGAGCTTGTGGTATTGTGATGGAAGGTCATCTTGAGCTTTTGTTCCCTTGGGGAGAGTATGTTCATACTTTGTCGGTGCACTAAAGATCGGGTCCTTTAGTACCCTGTACTTGTGCACAGACAGTTGTAGCCATACCTGCGGCAAGGCCTGCCGGGGGACAGCTGGAGACAGATGCAAGATCTCAAGAAGGCGTTTAAGCTGAAGATCAGAAGACCAAAGGCTGGGCGTTCGGCAAGATCTTGCCGGGCTGGCCCGTCGAGCTACGGCAAGATCAGCCCCCGGCAAGATCAGCCCCCGGCAAGATCAGCACCCGGCAAGATCCCACCGCTTCAGCACAGTGCCGCCGCTCCAGCGTAGCGACCAGCCTGTCGTTTAGGGCTTCTCCTCCTGGTTGCGTGTCACGGTGCTGGCCGCAGAAGGGGTTAAGTGGTGCTGATGGGACGAGTCCTTTTTCCATCCCCAAGAAAGGCAGGGACACCTGTTCAGAGCATTGAATGCGTCTTGTCCTAAGACGTTTGTCCTAAGGCGTCAGTAGTAATCATGAGATACTGGCAATCATGAGATACTGTAGATACTTTACACCTCTTGTACTTCGCCACTGTTGGAGACCCCTTGGACATATAAAAGGAGGCCTAATGTAGCTCCCAGAACTGGGCCAAGAACATCCACAGTAATACAACCAAGCAGGAGTAGGGTTTTACGCTTCCGAGCGGCCCGAACCTGGGTAAATCCCCTCGCGTTGATCGTTAGTTCCGCTCTTTGTGCTGTCCTTTCTCCCTTGCCGAACCGTAAAGGGATCCTTCGGTCCCATAGGTGTCGTTTCTCTGACATCTTTGGCGCGCCAGGTAGGGGGATAAAGGTTGCGCGAACCCGATCTAGCGGTCCGCACGCCAGTTCTTGATCATCCTTCATCGTCATGGCCCCCAAGAAGAAGGACGCTACGGCGGTTGATCCATCCGCGTCCAGCCTCCCCGTACCTGTACAGACGGGTGATGGTGCGGGCGCTGGTGGAGGAGGTGGAGGTCTTGAGCCTCCGCGACGTTCTGGCGATCTGAGCCAGGCGAGCGCCAGGTCCAAGGATAAGGCCGCGCTACCTACGGGTGGTGCAGCGATCTCCAAGGACGGGACGGCGCCTTCCAAGACACCCACGCCAGCGCATGCACCACGGCCTTCTCAAGACGCGCGCGACGTGCAGCACCGTGACGTCGGTGGTTCCAAGCATCCCCATGGGAAAACCCCTGCGCATCACTCTCAAGATGCGCGGGGCCAAGATCCGCGTCAACACGCAGGTGGAAGCCGCGCGCGGTTGCAGGACCGTGACGGTGCTCCTTCTAACCCAGTTAGGAGTTTGAGCACCTCACGTTCTTCGCATCTTTCGCCGCCGCCTACACCAGCAGAAGTGTTGGCGCGAGCTCAGCTGCTCCTAGACTTCCCTCCCGCTGCGGAGAAGCTAGATGAGTGGAGAGCTGCCATTCAGAGCCTCATCGGTCTAGCCAACAACGACAGGCCGCTGCAAGCAGAGCCTTCGCGGCGGCAGTCTACTAGACCGGTGCGGGCCGATGGTGAGAAGACCTGAGGCGGTGCATCTACGATACGCTCCCCTCCACCACGTCAAGAGCGGTCGCTAACTCGGCGGGTCGACGCCCGTGATGACGATTCCACAGCGTCGTCCGATCCGCGGGTTTGCCGCGATCAACGTCTGATTCTTCGGGAACGGCAGAAGGAGGACGCTCGAACTACCATCGAGCGGCGACAGGAAGCGCGCCGTCAGTCCGACAGGCGCGCGGGACCCACTGTCGACGAGCCTGTGCCAGGGTATCCTGGTAGCCTGCCTTACGAGGTGGGCTGTCCAGCGTTTACTCGTGAGCTTCGGCGAGTCCAGTGGCCCAACTCCCGCTCTTTCAAGACGGAAGTGCCGGAGAAGTACGACGGCAAGACTCACCCATCAGAGTTCCTGAGCATCTACACCATTGCGGTGCAGGCTGCCGGGGCTCGAGACGACAAGATCCTCACCAACTACTTTCCATTGGTGCTGAAGCCCAACGTCAGGTCGTGGTTGATGCATCTGCCGGAGAATTCCATTTCCTCCTGGGCAGATCTGTGTCATGAGTTTGTTGGCGCCTTTACTGGCGGCCACCAAGCTCCTGGCCAGGAAAGCGACTTGCATATCATTCCCCAGAACGATAGCGAAACCTTGCGCAAGTCCATCCAGAGGTTCAGCCGTATCCAGCACAACATTCCAGATTTTCATCCTGCCGCTGTCATCAGCGCCTTCCATCAGAATGTGGGCAACCGCAAGATGCGGGAAGAGCTTGCGATGAACAAGGTCAGGGATGTCGCCGAGCTTTACGCTCTGGAAGACGCTGCTGCCCCGGCAAAGAAGGGCCGACGGAAGACCAGGAAGCGCAAGGGCAAGGCCGTGCTTGCCGTCGAGGGATCCGGCAACCCCGGCACCGCCAAGAAGGCCAAGACTGACGACCCCGGGAAGGAGCTTGCCGGGTGTGTCGCATGTCAGGCCTTGGCGGCTGCCGACAAGCCGGAAGGCACCGCCAAGCAGTATTGCAAGATCCACTGCACCAAGGGCCACGATCTCCAAAACTACCGGCAAGTTGAGGAGCTTGTCGAGAAGCAGAGAGCCGAGTAAGAAAGGCGAGACAAGGAGAGGGCCCAGGATGGCGCTGGAGGGTCCGGCAAGAAGCACGGTCGAGGAGGTCGCCGCGGCAAGGTCAAGCAACAGAAGGACCGGCCCGCCCGAGGCCGCGACAAGAAGCAGGGGGATGATGATGATGATGCCAAGGGCGACGAGTCCAGCGAACACGAGTTCCAGAAGGCGACAGAGGCCATGTGCGTTGACGGAGGCGCCTCGTTGCATTCCTCTCACCGCCAGCTCAAGCAGTGGGCGCGCGAGATTAATGCAGCTGAGCCCTCGCTCGATGCCCGGAAGCCACTGAGGTGGTCCCACACGCCTATCGTTTTTGACGCCGAGGACCACCCTGATCGCACAACTGCGGTCGGGTGCTAGCCGTTGTTCGTTTCACCACCGATCCGCAACCTCCAGGTGACAAAGATGTTAGTTGACGGTGGGGCCGGCCTAAACCTGATCTCGCCCGATGTGATCAAGAGATTGCAAATTCCTGACGAAGATCTCGAGGAAACAGGCTCATTCCAAGGGGTCAATCCGGGAAGGAACCAGCCGAAGGGCAAGATCACCCTGCCAGTGACGTTTGGCAGCGAGTTGAACTTCAGGACGGAGAAGATCGTCTTCGACGTCGCCAAGATTCCATTACCCTATAATGCGATTCTTGGTCGCCCGGCGCTGGCCAAGTTCATGGCGGCATCGCACTACGCCTATAACGTGCTGAAGATGCCCGGGCCGATGAGCGTCCTCACCATCCACTCCGACAAGAAGGATGCGCTTATCTGCACCGACAAACTCTACCGGGAGGCAGTTGCAGCATCTGCCGCCAAGGCACCTGCTCCTGTCGCTAAAGCTCCCGGGAAGAAGAAGAAGCCCGGCAAGACCTCTAGCACCCACTCTGGCAAGCGCACCTCCTCGGAGTGCTGCGCTCCCGTTGAGGACATGCCAGAGAGCTCTGCCGGCAAGAGCAAGAAATCCAAGGCTGCTCCACTAGAGACCAAGAAGGTGCCTGCCAAGGAGGATGGTACGGGAGGAACTTTCACCATAAGTTCCACCCCTGATGACAAATAGGAAAGCGCGCTCGTTGCCATCCTACGGGCGATTATCGATGTGTTTGCATGGCAACCATCTGAAATCCCCGGTGTTCCCAGGGAGGTAATTGAGCACCACCTTGCTGTCTGCCCTCATGCGCGGCCCGTCAAGCAGAAGATCAGGAAGCAAGCCTTGGAGCAGCAAGAGTTTATCGCCGAAGAAATCAGAAAGCTTGAAGCAGCAGGTCTGGTTAGAGGAGTCCTCCATCCGACATGGTTGGCCAATCCAGTTGTAGTGCGCAAGGCGAATGGAAAATGGAGGCTATGTATCGACTATACTGATATCAATAGAGCCTGTCCAAAAGATCCTTTTCCCTTGCCGCGCATCGACTAGATTGTGGACTCCACTGCTGGCTGTGATTTGCTGTCATTCCTTGACGCATATTCAGGCTACCATCAGATTTTCATGTCCAAAGAAGACGAAGAGAAAACCGCATTTATCACCCCATGTGGCACGTATTGCTTCATACGTATGCCTTTCGGGTTGAAAAGTGCTGGTTCGATCTTCGCAAGAGCTGTCCAGATTGGTTTCGAGACCCAGCTGCATAGAAATATGGAAGCCTATATGGACGACATAGTGGTCAAGACCAAGGACAAGGCAACTCTTATACAAGATCTAGAAGAGACGTTTGCAAATCTGTGCAGGATCAATCTGAAGCTCAATCCCAAGAAGTGCGTGTTTCGCGTTCCATCCGGCAAGCTTCTCGGGTTCTTTGTGTCTCAATGTGGAATTGAAGCCAATCCCGACAAGATCAAGGCAATTGAGCAGATTGAAGCACCAAGACGTGTCAAAGATGTGCGCCGACTTGCCGGCTGCGTTGCTGCTCTGAGCAGGTTCATCTCCAAGTCCCCTGAGCGCGCCCTGCCCTTTTTCAAAATCTTGAAGAAGGCAGGACCAATGAAATGGACTCCGGAAGCGGAGGCAGCGCTGCAGGACTTGAAGAGGTACCTCTCCTCTCCGCCGACACTGGTCGCACTAAGGCCACAAGAGCCGTTGCTGCTGTATCTAGCGGCAACGAATCAAGTGGTTAGTGCTGCGCTAAGTGGCGCAGAGAGAAGCAGACGAAGAGGCAGCGGCAGCGGCAAGCCCGTCAAGCGACAAGCCAGGGCCATCCTCGGCAGAGTCTGGTGCCGACAAGGCAGAGCCCGCGCAGTCAAGTGAAGCAGTGCAGACGAAGAAGATGGTGCAGTGCCCAATCTATTTTGTCAGCTCCCTTTTGCAGGGGGCTAGGTCAAGATATTCTGGTGTGCAAAAGCTGCTCTTTGGCCTCCTTATGGCCTCGAGGAAGCTACGCCATTACTTCCAAGCACATGAGATTACCGTCGTCACTCGCTTTCCGCTGCAACGGATCTTGCGGAATCCAGAAGCAACCGGCAGGATTGTGGAGTGGGCGTTGGAGCTATCATGCTTTGGCCTCAAGTTTGAAAGCACTTCAACTATTCAGAGCAGAGCCTTGGCAGAGTTCATTGCAGAGTGGACACCAACGCCAGACGAAGAAGTTGAAGAGTCGGTTGTCCCCGGCAAGGAAACAGATCGCGAATGGATTATGTACTTTGATTTGGCTTTTTCTCTGCAAGGCGCCGGTGTTGGCGTGCTGCTTGTCGCACCCACCGGAGAGCACCTCAAGTATGTGATTCAGATGCACTTTCCCCAGGAGAGATCAACGAACAACACTGCAGAGTATGAAGGACTGCTTGCCGGTCTCAGGATCGCGGCAAACCTTGGGATCAAGAAGCTCATCGTCAGAGGTCACTCCCAGCTTGTCGTCAGGCAAGTCAACAAGGATTACCAGAGCCCGTTGATGGAAGCTTATGTCGATGAAGTGAGAAGGCTGGAGGAGCGTTTTGACGGTTTGCAAACAGAGCATGTTCCTCGAGCAGAGAATTGCATTGCTGACGACCTGTCGAAGCATGCTGCCCTTAAGTTACCCGTGGAACCAGGAACTTTTGTGCTCCGCCTGACTCAGCCATCCATAACACCACCGACGAGGCCGGACAAGAGAAGGAAGTTAAGTACCGGCAAGTACTTCCCGGCAGAGCTTCCAAAAGCCGCCGGCAAGGAAGTTGCCGGGAACGACACGGTTGCCGGTGAGAAGTGGCTTCGCGCAGAACCTCAGGTTCTTGCCACAGAAGTACGCGCCCCCGCAGCTGAGGATATGCCGGTTGCCGGTGAGCAGCAGCTTTGCGCAGAACCTCAGGTTCTTGCCGCTGAAGCAAGCGCTCCTGCGGCCGAAGAGATGCCTTTAGTCCTTGTCGTCGAGCCACAGGCTCCGGCATGGGCACAACACATAGTTCATTTCCTTCAGACAGTAGAACTCCCTGAGGAACAGGAAGAAGCGGAGAAAGTAGCCCGTCAGTCTAGTATGTACCAGTTCGTCGACGACGTCCTGTACAGAAAGTGACCCAACGGTGTGAAATTGAAGTGCATTCCTCGGGAGGATGGACTAGAGCTGTTGGCAGAGATTCATGGAGGCTTATGTGGCTCCCACATAGGCTCGAGAGCTCTTGTCGGCAAGGCATTCCGGCAAGGTTTCTTCTGGCCCACTGCTCTGCAGGATGCAACTGCACTAGTAACCAAGTGTGAAGCGTGCCAGTTCCATTCAAAGCAACTTCATCAGCCAGCTCAAGCTCTTCAGACAATCACTCTTTCCTGGCCCTTCTCGGTCTGGGGACTCGACATACTGGGTCCCTTCCCCCGCGCTGCCGGGGGCTTCGAGTACTTGTACGTTGCTATCGACAAGTTCACGAAGTGGCCGGAAGTGGAAGCAGTGAGAAAGGTGACAGCACAGTCAGCGATCAAGTTCTTCAAGGGATTAGTTTGCCGGTTTGGTGTGCCGAACAGGATCATCACCGACAACGGTACGCAGTTCACGAGTCGCACCTTCATGCAGTACGTCCAAGACCTTGGCGGCAAGATCTGTTTTGCCTCCATTGCTCACCCGAGAAGCAACAGCCAAGCAGAGAGGGCAAATGCTGAAGTGCTGCGCGGTCTCAGGACCAGAACTTTCGACAAGCTGCACAAGTGCGGAAGACGCTGGATTGATGAGCTGCCGGCGGTTCTTTGGTCAATCAGAACGACACCAAATCGAGCTACCGGCCAGACTCCCTTCGCCCTGGTCTACGAGTGCTCGCTTACGATGAGCTCGAGCAAGAGCAGCCGCGGCAAGATGACGCTGTGCTCCTTGAGGAAGATCGTCTTCGGGCTGCTGTGCGTGCTGCACGCTACCAGCAAGCTTTGTGCCGCTATCATAGCCGCAAGGTTCATGCCCGGAGTCTTGAGGAAGGCGACCTTGTTCTTCGGCGCGTTCAGTCGGCCAAGAATTCCAACAAGTTGACGCCAAAGTGGGAAGGCCCTTATCAGGTAGTACGAGTCACCAGGCCTGGCGCTGTCCGCCTGGAGACCGAAGATGGCGTGCCAGTGAGCAACTCCTGGAATATCGAACATCTTCGTAAGTTCTACCCATAAGGCGCGGTTGCCGGTTAGCAGCAGTTTCGCGCAAAACCTTAGGTTCTTGCCGCAGAAACGCTCCCGGCAATCACCTTTTGTACAAGTCTTGCCGATGCAGCATGTAATCCTTTGTACAAAGAAAGGCGGAGACCCTGTGCATAGTTTAATTAAGCTAAGTGTTTTACAATTCTTGTCGATTTCATGTCATTTTATATGCATGCTTATCTGAGATCTTGTATTGCGCTTGCTTCCGGTAAGAGCTAATGAACCGCCAAGGTTCCATATTTTCTCTTCTTTCTTTTTCTCAAAAGGATAGAAGGTTCCCTCGCATGCAAGTTTGTCGGGGGGGAGGATGGTATGGATACCGACGGGCGACGTTCAAGGTTCACATCTCGCCGGAAGAAGAACAGCAACAAAAAGCTAAGTAGCAGAAACCCTTTAAACAGATTTTTGTTGTAAGGCTATCCTCCTTGAACGATTTCGACTTTTGTATGGAAAACCTGCATGCGATTGAACCTTGTCATGATCGGTCGTGCCCTTACTCTGTTTCGAGTCCACTCACCAGTTTAGGTGGCTGCACTGAAAACGTCAAGGTTTCTTGCCGGTAGCTGCGCCTTCAGTAGGCTGCTGAAGTCCCGAACCCAGCGCTTGCGGGGGTGCGCACCGGCAAGTTCCCAGCATAAGCGTAGGGCATACACCATACAGAAAGAAATCAAACGAGGGGAATAGCATACATTAATCCAGAGACAGCAAGTTATATTACATGATAGTTGCCACGTTTCTAACTAAAGATAAATTGTCTTTGGCATGGAGCGATGGCGACAAGATAAAGAGAAACGGCTAATCCCGGCGATCACCTTCAACCCTCTTGACTTGGCTCACCCTGTCAATGATGGGCGCGACAAGCTCTTCAAGTACCTTGACATCCACATCTTTCGGCAAGCATTTGACGACGTTGGAGAGGTTTATGCCGGGGTTCTTGTGCACAAATTTGACCAGCACCTCGCAGAGGACGGCCTGGTAGAGCTTGCGGGATTCGTTCGCCAGCTGGGATGTTCGGTCAGAGTGAAGCTGCTCCAAGGATTCGAGCATGCGGTCAAAGAACATGGCCAGCCTGGCGCATGTGGACACCCTGTCGTCAGAAGAATACCTGAAGCCTTGCAGACCCATGATGGACAGTTGCGCGGCAAGCTTCTGTGCAACGTCGATGAGCTTCTCAGTCCAGATCTGCACGCCTGCCACATAGTCATTGTGTGTGGCGGCAGCACTCTTGAGCAGCTCCTGTTCATTGTGGAGGTCTTTGATCAAGGTCTTCTCCCGCCCCCTGGCGGTCTCAAGGGTCTCCTTCAGTGTGGTCAGCTTCTGCTCTAGATCAATGATGGAGTCTTCTCGGATGCGGCTACCTGGGCCTCCATCAAGCTGTGAAGAGCTTTGTCTCTTTCGGCTTCGAGTGTTGAGACCTTCTTGCCGTGATCCTCGAGATCAGCCTCTAGCTTTTTCACCTTCCCCTCCAGCAAGCTCTTGGCGGCCTCTGCAGCTCCGGCAGCATTGACGGCTTCCTTCAGTTTGCCGGCGTGATCTTCAGTCAGAGCTCTGAGCGTCTACATGTGTTTCCGCTCTAGCTCCTGGGTCCGCTGTGCGACAAGTTTCTCGATCTCCTCGTCCTTGCTGCGGAGCTTGGCGGCAAGCGCCACCTCGCGAGCAGTAAGGTCCTCTTCGTGAGCATCAAGCCCGATGCGGCGCTCCGTCAGGCGAGCTTCTGCTGCGGCGGCCTGCTGTGCAGCCTCCTCCTGTGCCTTCTCGACATCAGATTGCTTCATGAGGAGGTCGTTCCAGTTCTCGCTCAGCTGTTCCCGAGCAGTCTTCAGCTCTTGGAAGGCCTCAGCATACCAAGCCTGCGTCTCCTCGACGCGCTTTTGGAAGTCCGCCTCTGCTGCATCAACAACCGCTGCCCTGGAATCCAGCTTATCCTTCCGGGCGCGGTAGAGTGCCTGGAGCTTCTGATAGTTGTCGTGCACGTCTTGGAGTAGCTGCTCTTCCTTGGGTTCACTGCTGCTAGCAGCGGCGATGACGTCTCTATCCAGAGTTTCTCCTTCCACCGGCGCCCCAGTGCTTGCCGTCCCTGGCATGCTGACGAACAGGTTGTCGCCGGCCTTGAGGTAACTGCTTGACAGGGGCACGTCACATGTTGACGGTTGATCTTCACCGGCAGCTGGGGGCTCCGCGACCGGTGTAGCGCCAGGCGCTCCTGCGGCAAGAATGTCGTCAGTGCGATCGTCGGTCTCCTTGCCGGTCCCCTCAGCAGACTTCTTGGCGGTTTCTTCCTATGCGGCCTTGGCGGCCTCGTCCGCTGCGACCCTGTCGGCCTCGGCGGCAGCATCCCTGGCGGTCTCCTCGATGACGGTTTCGACATCCATGGGTTCCGCCAAGAGGAAATCTGGAAGCCCAGGAAGGGAAGCAAGATGAGACCAAGATTGAAGTTCAAGAAGACAAAAAAAGAAGAGAAAAACAGGAATAGCAAGTACTCTGAGGTGAGCGGTTTACCTGCGTTGAGCTACTGAGGAGGGTTGCCGGAGCCAGTGCTCGCCGGCTCTTCTTCATCGCGGTAAAGCTCGCTTGCCGAAGGCTCATCTCTGGGCGGTGTAGTCGATGGCGGCGGCACGTCAGGGACGGTTCCCATTGGTACTCCTTGTTGCCGCTCCGCTCCTGCACGCCCGGAGATGTCAGCAGTGAAGATACGCACCCCGTCACTTGCTAGCGGAAAGTGCATAACGGACTCACGCTGGGGGCTGCGCCGGGGGCTGTGTTGAGGACTGCGTTGTGGGCTCGACTCCGGGCTGATGTTGATCGTTTCTGGCGCACCAGAGGTGCTTGCCGGCAGTTCGTCGCCCGTTGAGGTCTTCGCCCTCTTCGCCATCCTTTGCGCCAAGGTTTCTGCATCTCTGTGGAGACAAGCCAAAGTGAATTAGTCAAGTGAAGCCAGAAATACAGGAATTATAAGGTGCGGCAAGGCCCTTACTCTTCTTCTTCGGATTCCAAGGCAGAGAGATCGAAAACGACTTCCGCTTCGACACCTGGGCGAGGAGATGGAGAAGGAGACCTGGCGCGCTTGGCTGCAGCGGAAGCAGTAGGTTGCTGCGACCCTGCTGCTCTAGCCGCTGGTGCCATCGTATGGAACGCTCCCGCCGCACCAGTTTGTGCCGCGGTCGAGCGTGTCATACGTCGCACGGGAGGTTGTTGGGCCTCTTGCCGCTCCGCAGCCTTGCCGGCCGCCTCCTTGCCGGGAACCTCATCCCTTGAGGGAGGCTGAGTCGCTGGGGCGTCAGAGCTGGCTTTCCGAAGAATGCGCTTTTTCTTCCCTGGAGCTGGGGGCTCCTCGTGCGGCTGCTCCTCGGTTGCGCCCTCGACGGTAGAGCCCCCGGCAACCATTTCGCTCTGCTCCCCGGCAACTTCCTCTTCCTCGAAAGAGGTCTCCTCTGGCACCGTCTCTTCTTCACTGGTGTCTCCTCCCGTGAAGCCAAAGTCGCCGGCCTCCGCGGCAAGGTTTGCCTCTTCCGCCCTGCTAGCAATGTAAGCTATTTCTTCATCAGTGGTGGGACGGATAAGTTTGGGATCTTCCCGAATGGCCCTCTCCGACAAGTTGTCGAAGAACTCCTGCACTTGCTCTGGAGGCGGCTCTACCCAAGTCTCGTCAAGGCCGTGGCCGTTGCACACTGGCATCATAGCAATGATTGAGCTCAGGGCAGAGTTGTTGCACAGAGGCACGACTCCAGGCGGCAACATGAACTTCCCGTCAGGCCTGAATAGCTTGTGGCATAGATACATGTGCTGCAAGACCGTGAAGTTGTGATTCAAGCCAGGGCGCAGCCTCATAATATCTGCTGCGTTCTTGAAGTCCTAGGCTGGCCTCCCCTTATTGTGCAGAGGGGCGATGCGCCGGCAAAGGAAATCTGCACCAACCATTTCAATCGTGAGCCCGGCAGCCTTCAGGCGGTGGATCCTAGTGATTGCAATTGTGAGCTTCTTGTCTTCAAGGTCGAGGTCGCTCCAATTCTCACCACGGGCCACCTTCTTTTGCCGGGGCACGCAGAATGGCTGAGGGTCTTTCTCCTGGATCCAGCACCCCTCGGATCGCCACTCATCCCACTTCTTGCGGTAGAGACCCCCTGGGTATATATCCTTGTTCCATGTCCTTGGAATCCAAGTGATAGATCCAGAGAGGGCGTCTCCTGCCTCGATGCGGGGGATGAAGTAGTGGCGGAAGAGGGCCGTGTTGGGGACCACTCCGGCAAAGTTCTCGCAAAGATGCGCAAAGACAGACATGCATGTTACGGCGTTTGGCATGAAATCCAAAAGGCGGAACCTGTACGTGTACATGATGTCGACGAAGAAGTCGGAGAAAGGAGGACAGAGCCCGCAGTAAAAATAAGCAGCGAAGAAAGGGTATCTATTCGCGCCGCCCCCGGCAGAAGCCGAAAGCTCGCGAGTTTTGGGATGGCCATTTGTCTCCTTCCCCCATACGCACCTGTACTGAGTAATCAAGGTGTGCCCGTCAAGCGTCGGGTCGAAGATGGCGCGCTCTCTCCGCATCCGCACCAGATCCCCTTCATCTGCTCCTGCGGCTGAGCCGGCGGCTTTCGCCATTTTGCCCTTGCCTGCTTTGGGCGGCATGGCGGCAGTGGAAGCGGAGTTTGAAGGTGGCGAGGGCGTGCGGGTGGCGGAAGAATGGAGGAGGCGCGTTTCAGGCTCGAGGAGGAAGACGATGGCAGCGTCCAGATTGGAAAAGAGAAGAGGTAAATGAGCAGCGCCCCTGCGGATTCCTTTTTACGAGGAAGGAGCGGAGCCTGCGTTCTTTTCCGCGCATGTCCCCCACGTTCCGCATTCAACGCGCGTCGTGGGAGGGCGCAGTAATAGAGAAGATTATGACAGCAACTCCTACCACGCGTGCCCGTGCACTGTTTTGGGCCTAGCCCAACAACGCCTCGCACCCGTGTATGGCCTAGGCCCGTGGGCTCCTGTCGGTGCACTAAAGATCGGGTCCTTTAGTACCCCGTACTTGTGCACGGACTGTTGTAGCCATACCTGCGGCAAGGCCTGCCGGGGGACAGCTGGAGACAGATGCAAGATCTCAAGAAGGCGTTTAAGCTGAAGATCAGAAGACCGAAGGCTGGGCATCCGGCAAGATCTTGCCGGGCTGGCCCGTCGAGCCCCGGCAAGATCAGCCCCCGGCAAGATCAGCCCCCGGCAAGATCAGCACCCGGCAAGATCCCACCGCTTCAGCACAGTGCCGCCGCTCCAGCTTAGCGACCAGCCTGTCGTTTAGGGCTTGTCCTCCTGGTTGCGTGTCACGGCGCTGGCCGCAGAAGGGGTTAAGCGGTGCTGATGGGACGAGTCCTTTTTTCCATCCCCAAGAAAGGCAGGGACACCTGTTCAGAGCATTGAATGCGTCTTGTCCTAAGACGTTTGTCCTAAGGCGTCAGTAGTAATCATGAGATACTGGTAATCATGAGATACTGTAGATACTTTACACCTCTTGTACTTCGCCACTGTTGGAGACCCCTTGGACATATAAAAGGAGGCCCAAGGCGTAGCTACAGGGGGGGAGCCAGATCTCGATCCAGACTTGACCCATTCTGTATGCGTAGCTGCTACTGTAGCTCCCAGAACTGGGCCAAGAACATCCACAGTAATACAACCAAGCAGGAGTAGGGTTTTACGCTTCCGAGCGGCCCGAACCTGGGTAAATCCCCTCGCGTTGATCGTTAGTTCCGCTCTTTGTGCTGTCCTTTCTCCCTTGCCGAACCATAAAGGGATCCTTCGGTCCCATAGGTGTTGTTTCCCCGACATACTTCTCCTTTTGAGGAACAAACTTTGGCTTGGGGTATTGACCTTCTTCCCATTCAACTCCATTGGCGTTGAAGTAGCCAATGCCTTGGTTCTTCCGGTCTCCTCCATGCTTGCGTACAATCTCCTCGAATTGCTTACATCTGGCAAGACTTTTGTAGATACCCTTTTCTATAATCCCTTTCAATAGATCATTTTCTTGCTCAAGAGTAACTTGGCTAAGAGAATCATTAGTGGAATCAATACAACTACTAGAAGCAATATCATTAGATTTATCATTTTTATTGCTACTAGTTGAAGAACCTTTCTTGCCTTTGTTACTAGTTTGCTTAGCCTTAACTTGTGGAATAAATGTTGACATGAGTAGTCATTTGACTAGATAAGAAGAAGTCTTCTTTCGAACATCGTCATTGATTGCTTTAAGAAACTCATGTTCTTGCTCCAAGTTGAGCTTCTCGACGCGTAGCTTCCCATGAGTTCTCACAAGCTCTCTATGATAATCTAGAGTAGATTCATGGGCTAACTTAAGAGTGTTTAATTCTTTAGTTGGTCTCTCTATTCCCTTCTTATCATCATCACAAGACTTATTTTGACTTGCATGATCATTATCTACCTCATTTTGACTACTATCACTAGTTTTGTCAAATAGCAAGTCATCATCTCCATGTAAGTCATCCTCATCACCATTGAAGTCAATGTATTTAGAGTGTGATACCTTGGGGCCTTTAGCCATGAAGCAACTTCCACTCCCTTCATTAGGTGAGTCAAATATGTCGTAGGAGTTGGAGGAAATGAGTGCAAGTCCGGCAACACCTACATCTTGACTATAGTCGGAGTCGGAGTGATAGCTTCTCTCGGAGTGATTGTCGGATTCGGAGCCGGAGACCCATTCACCAACATGAGCTTGATATCTTCTTCTTTTGTAGCTCTTGGTGTAATTGTACTTCTTCTCCGAGTCCCTACTTCTCCTTGAGGGTCTTCGTTCATAACGATCATCTCTACTCCTTCTCTCTCTTTGCGGTGAGTCATCTCTTGAGCTCTTTCTTCTAGGTGACTCTTCTCTTCTTTTGTGGTGGTGCGTGCACTCATTGGAGTAGTGTCCGGGCCTTCCACAATTGTAACAATTCTGGTCATGACTAGATGAACACTTCTCTTCATATCTTGAATTGGAGCTTCTTTCTTTGCCTCTAATCTTGTAGAACTTGTTGAATTTCTTGACCATGAGGCTTATCTCTTCATTGGTTACAAGGTTGTCACTTGATGTAGCGGGAGTGTCACTTGTAGCTTTGTAAGCACCACTTGACTAGGTGCGAAGTTCTTCTTTGTCCTTGAGTGACATCTCATGAGCAACATTCCTTCCAATGACTTCCGTAGGCTTGAGATCTTTGTAGTTTGGCATCATTTGGATCAATGTGCACACGGTGTTGTACTTTCCATCCAAGGCTCTAAGGATCTTCTTGATGATCAATGTGCACACGGTGTCGTAATTTCCTTTGCATTCTCAAGACGGTTGATCTTGTTGAATTCTTTGGGGCATAGGCTGTTGAATAGAATGTCACATGCTTGAGCGTTGTATTGCAACATCTTCAATTCTTCCGCGGTCGCTTCACGATCCGGTTCCTTTCCATCACCAAAGAATTCACCTTGCAATCCAACATGAACAACAGCCCATACGACGGGGCTATGACCAAGAATATGCATTTTCATCTTATGCTTCCAACTAGCAAAGTTTGTACCATAAAAATATTGTCATCTACGGTGATAATTTCCCTCACTAGACGCCATACTCTCCTAGGTTGTGAGACCAATTCAATGGAGACCAAAGCTCTGATACCACTTGTAGGATCGAAAGTATGTCTAGAAGGGGGGGGGGTGATTAGACTACTTGACCAAATAAAAATCTAACCTTTTCCCAATTTTAGTTGTGGGCGGATTTTAGCAATTGTAGCAAGTCAAGTTCACCCTACACATGCAACTCTAAGAGTATAGCAGCGGAAAGTAAAGACATTCAAATGTAAGGGGTTAGGGATTGGAAGATCAATCATAATTTGGAGACGCAAAGATTTTTTCCCATGGTTCCGATAGGTGGTGCTATCATACGTCCACGTTTATGGAGACTTCAACCCACGGAGGGTAACGGTCGCGAGAGTCCACGGAGGGCTCCACCCACGAAGGGTCCATGAAGTAGAAACTTCGTCTATTCCACGATGGCCTACGTCCACTGAGGACTAGCCTTACTCGAGGTAGATCTTCACGAAGTAGGCGATCTCCTTGCCCTTACAAACTCTTGGTTCAACTCCACAATCACGAAGAAGGAGGCTCCCAAGCGACACCTAACCAATCTAGGAGGCACCACCCTCCAAAAGGTAATAGATGTGGTAGTATGATGAACTCCTTGCTCTTGTGCTTCAAAAGATAGTCTCCTCAACACTCAATCACTCTCTCGTAGGTTTGGCATGGGTAGAAGATATTGATTGGATGGAAAGCAACTTGGGGAGGCTAGAAATCAAGATCGATATGGTTGGAGTGGATGATCTTGACCTCAACACAAGGGTAGGTTGCTCTCTCTCAGAAAATTGGATATGGTAAGTGGGTGTGTGCTCTGAGTGCTTCTCTTGCGAGTGATGGTGGTGGAGGGGTATATATAGGCTTATCCAAAAATCCAACCGTTAGAACATTATTGCCCAACTCGGTGAATCTGAAGCGAAACTCGGTGACACCGACTAGTTCAAAATGTGGCAACTTTGCCATTTTCGGTGAGACCGATATATGAATCTCGGTGGTACCGATATGGGTGACCTAGGCAGTTACCAAATCTCGATGAGACCGATTCCTCAAACTCGATGGGACCGATTTCAAGAAATGGGCTAACAAAAAGTTGGTCCAACTTCTCGGTGAGACCTATTCTCAGAACTCGATGGGACCGAATCTAGAAAATGGCTAACCAGGAAGTTGGTCACTGTTTTTGGTGGCACCGAATGGAAAGCTGGTAGTACCGAGATGCTAAGGTTTGGTTTGGCTTCTGTCTTGGATAAACTTGGTGTATCCGAATGGGAAGTTGGTGTCACCGAATGTAGACTTTTGGCTTTGGACAGAGGATATGTGTGGGAAAGTGGATGAGTAGTTTTGGTGGTTACCTCTAAGCACTTGAGCAACCAGATCATCATATTTACCTCATCCCCATTTAATAGTATTGGATTTCATATGGACTCAAAGCGATTTCTCACAAAATGTAAAATGTAGAGTCCTTGATCTTGAAGCATGGCCAATCCTATTCTTACTCCACACAATCTTTTAGCCAACCCATCATTGAATTTTTTTCCTGAGATACACTTAGTGGAAACATTAGTCCAATGAAATATATGTTGTTATAAATTACCAAAACCACCTAGGGATAAGATGTGCTTTCATATTACGTCCATGATTTCGCTAGTATGCAGAAGAAACTTACCACAAGGAGCTCGTACATGGCTCAGTGAGCCGCCTCATTCCGTGCTCTCTCCACCTCCAACAACCCGGCCATCTTCTCCTCCGCCAGCAGTTCCTTCTCTGCCACCGCCCGGTCCCTCTCCTCCAGAAGCACCTAGGTTGTCTTTCCCTCTTTCTGAAGAGCAGCCTGCAACACCACTCCTCCTTAGCATTGTAATCATCAATGGCCCCACACACAATGTAATGGAGGAAAGATATCTGATTCCGTATAACTAACCTCGATGGTGCGATCGACTCGCCATGGACGAGTCCTTATCTCAGGACAGGAGCTCATTTGGCGCGCTCCGGGAGAGTGAGGGAACTACATAACAGTCCATCTCCAATGGCTATCGAGCCATGGGGCCTCCCGCCACCAGCTATCATCACCAGCTCTGGATCAATAGGATGCTGGCTCGGGTTATAGTCCTCCCATTTCCTCGCCTTCACCTCCTCGTTGTACCTCGCGAGCTTGTGGTGGGAGGACATGTTGGTGAACTTTTTTGGATGATCGAGGTCAGACTCAGAGAATGCCATGGCATAGAGGTCGTACACCTCTGGCACTTCCGTGTTATTGTGACATGATACGTCTCCATCGTATCTATAATTTTTGATTGTTTCATGCCAATATTATACAACTTTCACATATTTTTGGCAACATTTTATATGATTTATTGGACTAACATATTGATCCAGTGCCCAGTGCCAGTTCCTGTTTTTTGTGTGTTTTTTGTTTCGCAGAATATCCATATCAAACGAAGTCCAAACGCGATAAAAATTTATGGAGAATTATTTTGGAATATATGTGATTTTTGGGAGTTGGAATCAACGCAAAAGGAGGCCCACAACCCCCACAAGAAACCAGGGCATGCCCCAGGGCCGAGGCGCGCCGTGGTGGGTTGTGGTCACCTCGTAAGTCGGTTGGAGCTCTACTTCGGGCGCAAGGAATCTTATATCCGTAAAAAAATCGTGTTAAAATTTCAGAGCAATTGGAGTTACGGATCTCCGAGAATATAAGAAACGGTTTTCGGCCAGAAAATAGGAACCCGAAACAGAAGAGAACAGAGAGGGAGATCCAATCTAGGAGGGGCTCCTGCCCCTCTGCCGCCATAGAGGCCATGGACCAGAGGGGGAACTGTCCTCCCATCTAGGGGGGAAGCCAAGGAAGAAGAATAAGGATGGGGGCTCTCTCCCCCTCTCTCACGGCGGCGCCGGAATGCTGTCGGGGCAATCATCGTGACGACGATCTGCACCAACAACTTCGCCGCCGTCAACACCAACTCTCTTCCCCTCTATGCAGAGGTGTAACACCTCTCTTCCCCGCTGTAATCTCTACTTATACATGGTGCTCAACTCCATATTTTATTTCCCAATGATATTTGGCTATCCTATGATGTTTGAGTAGATCTCTTTTATCCTATGGGTTAATTGTGGTATGATGTTATGGATGTGAGTTGTATGTTGATATGGTGTTGTCCTATGGTGCCCTCCGTGTCGCGCAAACGTGAGGGATCCCCATTGTAGGGTGTTGCAATATGTTCATGATTTGCCTATGGTGGGTTGCGTGAGTGATAGAAGCACAAACCCGAGTAGGTGGGTTGTTGCGTATGGGAGTAAAGGGGACTTGATACTTAATGCTATGGTTTGGTTTTACCTTAATGAACTTTCGTAGTTGCAGATGCTTGCTAGAATTCCAATCATAAGTGCATATGATCCAAGTACGGAAAGTGTGTTAGCGTATGTCTCTCCCTCATTGCATACAACAAATATCTATCATATTATATTCAATTGCCTAGGGACAATCTTTCTCTTTCGTTACACAAAAAGATTTCTACTAAGTTATTTACTCTTTTTGTTCTTTTATTAAAACAACACCTAACTTTTATTTCCACGTTCTTTATTATCTTGCAAAGTACTTCTAGTTTTATTCCCGCAAAGTAGTTTCATACTTGTTCTAGGTAAAGCAAGCATTAGCGTGCGTAGAGTTGTATCAGTGGTCGATAGAACTTGAGGGAATATTTGTTCTACCTTTAGCTCCTCGTTGGGTTCGACACTCTTACTTATCGAAAAATCTACAAATGATCCCCTACACTTGTGGGTTATCAAGTCATTTTTCTTGCCCCGTTGCCGGGGAGCACTAGCATGGGGTGAATATTCTCGTGTATGCTTGCTTGCTTTCTCACTAAGTAATTTTTATTTTCTGTTATTAGTTGTTTTATATCTTTAGTTATCGATATGGAACACGAAACACCAAAAAAATTAGTGGTACTTGATACTCATGGAGATGGGGAACCTCCTAAAACCCTCGATGCTCATTATGTGGGACGCGTTAATAACTCCTTTGATAATCCTGAGAAATCATCATTAAACTTTATAATGGGAGACATGTTGGATCAACGTGAGTACTTTAGGGATTATCGTTTGTCTCAAAAAGGGGAACACTTATGTGATCAAATTAGAATATTGCAATGGTTTGCTTGCGATGCATGCTTGAGATGTGAGTTTACTTGTTTCTCTAAGATAGAGGCTCCAGACCTTCCCTTTCAATGTAAATGTAATGATAATGAAACCTGGGCTTCTTATGCTAAAGGTATTTATGATTACTATGATGTGGAATGAATAGAAGAATTTGTTCCTTTTAAAGGTGCTTATGAAATTGCTTCTTTTCTTGAAAAGTATGATGATGTTCCTTACAAATTTGAAAATTTATCCATACTTCAATATTGCTATGATAATTATGAATACAATTATGATATTATTGAATTTATTGAAAGAATGACCGCAGCCTTGGAGGAGACTAATATTTTGCAGGAATCTATGGAAGAAGAAATTGCTGAAACTGTGAGCTCATTAGATGAAAAAGATGAGGAGGAGAGCAAAGAACAAAAGGAGGAAGAGCGGATTAGCTACCCGTGCCCACCTTCTCATGAGAGTAACTCTTCAACTCAAACATTATTTAATTTCCCTTTGTGCTTACCGAAGGATGAACGCTTTGATAATTGCTATGATCCCGTGGATTCTTTTGAAATATCCCTTTTTGATGAACTTGATGCTTGCTATGCCTGTGGCCAAGATGCTAATATGAATTTTGCTTATGGAGATGAACTTGCTATAGTTCCTTATGTTAAGAATGAAATTGTTGCTATTGCACACACACATGATAGTCCTATTTTTTCTGAATTCTCCCAACAACAATATATCGGAGAAGTTTGCTCTTATTAAGGATTATATTGATGGGTTGCGTTTTGCTACTACACATGATGATTTTGATGAATATAATATGCATGTGCTTGCTGCTCCTACTTGCAATTATTTTGACAGAGGAACTACATCTCCACCTCTTTATGCTTCCAATACGATAAAATTGCAAGAAACTGTTTATACTATGCATTGGCCTTTACTTGATGTGCATGAATTGTTCTTTTATGACATGCCGATGCATAGACTTCGTCATTGCATGATATATGTTTCTTTGTGCTCACTACTAAATTACAAATCATTGTTAATTAAAATTGGCTTTGATATACCTTGGGATCCGGGTGGATCCATTACTTGAGCACTTTATGCCTAGCTTAATGGCTTTAAAGAAAGCGCTGCCAGGGAGACAACCCGGAAGTTTTAGAGAGTCATTTTATTCTGTTGAGTGCTTTTATAAAGTTTAAAAAAACATATAGAGGGGAACCTAAAACTTCACAAAAAGAAAGGTGAAAGTGAGAGAGATGATGAGCATCGGTGAAGTGGGGGCTAGCCTTGAACTTTGTTCATGCCCATGGAAACTTTGTGAATCTTGCATCACAGAAACTTTTCAACAAAAATAATTATCCCCTTGTACAAATCCATTGTATTATAAAAATAATGTGCCAACATTTGCCTTTAGGATCATTAGATTGCTTGTTGGTATGTGCGGTGTAAAAATAGAAACTTTGGCTTTTAGTGCGTGAATTTACATTTTTTACTGGAATGTCAAAAGTTTCTGAAATTTTGACACAGTATTTATATACAAATTTTTTATTTCTTCCTAATTTTTAAGAATTTTTGGATTTACAGAAGTATGGTCAAAGTTCATATTACAACAGACTATCATGTTTAGGACAGATTCTGTTTTTGAGGCATTGTATTGCTTGTTTTGATGAAACTATCGATTTTATCGGTGGTATAAGCCATGGAGAAGTTATAATACATCAGGATAATGCAAATATAAAATATGAATGGGTTTTGAACAGTACTTAAAGTAGTAATTTGCTTTATTATACTAACGGATCTCACGAGTTTTTTGTTAAGTTTTGTGTGGATGAAGTGTTCAAAGATCGAGGAGGTCTCGATATGAGGAGAAGGAGGAGAGGCAAGAGTTAAAGCTTGGGGATTCCCAAGGCACCCCAATTAAATATCCAAGGATACTCAAGCGTCTAAGCTTGGGGATGCCCCGGAAGGCATCCCATCTTTCTTCAACAAGTATCGGTATGTTTTCGTTTTCGTTTCGTCCATGTGATATTTGTAAATCTTGGAGCGTCTTTTATGTTTAGTGTTCACTTTTCTTTTATGCACCATGATGGTATGAGATAGTCCATGGTTGATTTATAGAATGCTCATTGCACTTCACTTATATCTTTTGAGTATGGCTTTATAGAAGGCTTCATGTGCTTCACTTATATCATTTGAAGTTTGGATTGCCTGTTTCTCTTCACATAGAAAACCGTTATTCGTAGAATGCTCTTTTGCTTCACTTATATTTATTAGAGCATGGTATTTTGTAGAAATAATTAAACTCTCTTGCTTCACTTATATCTATTTAGAGAGTCAACAGGAATTGGTCATTTGCATGGTTAGTCATAAAAGCCTACATAAAATGTATGGATCACTGAATATGATATGTTTGATTCCTTGCAATAGTTTTACGATATAGAGATGATAATATGTGGGAGGTACTAGTGGATGATTGTGTTTATTAAGATATTGGTGTTAAGGTTTGTGATTCCTCAACATGCATGTATAGTCTCCCATTATGCCAGGAAGTTGGAGCACAATTTATCTTGATCGTCTATCTTTGTGTGAAGGTCGGGGGCGCGCGATGGTTAACTCCTACCAACCTCCCCTCGAGGAGCATGCATAGTAATACTTTCCTTTGAGGGCTAATAAACTTTTGCAATAAGTATGTGAGTTCTTTATGACTAATGTGAGTCCATGGATTATACGCACTCTTACCTTTCCGCAATTTGCTAGCCTCTACGGTACCGTGCATTACCCTTTCTCACCTGGGGAGTCGGTGCAAACTTCGCCGGTGCATCCAAACCCCGCGATATGATACGCTATATCACACATTGCCTTATTATATCTTCCTCAAAACAACCACCATACCTACCTATTATGGCATTTGCATAGCCATTCCGAGATATATTGCCATGCAACTTCCACCGCTTCCATTTTGATGACTTGATCATTCATTGTCATATTGCTTTACATGATCGTAAGATAGCTAGCATGATGTTTCCATGGCTTGTCCGTTTTTTGATATCTTTGCTACGCTAGATCATTGCACATCCTGGTACACTGCCAGAGGCATTCATATAGAGTCATACTTTGTTCCACTATCGAGTTGTAATATTGAGTTGTAAGTAAATAGAAGTGTGATGATCATCATTATTCATTATTAGAGCATGTCCAAGTGAGGAAAGGATGATGGAAACTATGATTCCCCCAGAAGTTGGGATGAGGCTCCGAACAAATATAAAAAGAAAAAAAGAAAAAAGAAGAAGAAGAAAAAAAGAGAGACAAAGAGAGAAGGGGCATACTAATTCCGCATTTGTGCTTCAAAGTAGCACCATGTTTTCATATAGAGTCTCCTATGTTGTCACTTTCATATACTAGTGGAAAATTTTCATTATAGAGTTAGATGCACACCCACTTAGTTTTCATATTGAGATTTCATACACTTATATCTCTCAGTGCATCCGTTGCATCGCAATCCCTACTCCTCGCATTGATATCAATTGATGGGCATCTCCATAGCCCGTTGATTAGCCGCTTTGATGTGAGACTATCTTTCTTTTTGTCTTCTCTATATTAATGTCTACCACCACATTCTATTCCACCCATAGTGCTATATCCATGGCTTGCTCTCATGTATTGCGTGAGAGTTGAAAATGCTGAAGCGCGTTAAAAAGTATGAACCAATTGCTTGGCTGACACCGGGGTAGTACATGATTTATACTTTGTGTTAAGAAGACAGAGCATGGCAAGGCTATATAATTTTGTAGGGATAGCGTTCTTTAGCCTTGATATTGTGAAAGACATGATTGTTTGTTGGGATACCTGAGTATTAATGTCTTTATGTCAAATTATAGACTATTTCTTTGAATCACTCATGTCTTAATATTCGTGCCATGATTAGATATATGATCAAGATTATGCTAGGTAGCATTCCACATCAAAAATTATCTTTTTCATCATTTACCTACTCGAGGAAGAGCAGGAATTAAGCTTGGGGATGCTGATACGTCTCCGTCGTATCTAAATTTTTTGATTGTTTCATGCCAATATTATACAACTTTCACATATTTTTGGCAAAATTTTATATGATTTATTGGACTAACATATAGATCCAATGCCCAGTGCCAGTTTCTGTTTTTTGTGTTTTTTTCGCAGAATATCCATATCAAATGAAGTCCAAACGCGATAAAAATTTACAGAGAAATATTTTGGAATATATGTGATTTTTGGGAGTTGGAATCAACACAAAAGAAGGCCCACAACCCCCACAAGACACCAGGGCGCGCCCCAGGGCCCAGGCACGCCGTAGTGGGTTGTGGTCACCTCCTAAGTCGGTTGGAGCTCTACTTCGGGTGCAAGGAAGCTTATATCCGGGAAAAAATCATGTTAAAATTTCAGCGCAATCGGAGTTATGGATCTCCGGGGATATAAGAAACGGTTTTTAGCCAGAAAACAGGAACGCGAAACAAAAGAGAACAGAGAGGGAGATCCAATCTAGGAGGGGCTCCTGCCCCTCCGCCGCCATGGAGGCCATGGACCAGAGGGGGAACTCTCCTCCCATCTAGGGGGGAGGCTAATGAAGAAGAAGAAGGAGGGGGGCTCTCTCCCCCTCTCTCTCGGCGGTGCCGGAACGCCGCCGGGGCAATCATCGTGATGGCAATCTACACCAACAACTTCACCGCCATCAACACCAACTCTCTCCCGCTCTATGCAGCGGTGTAACACCTCTCTTCCCCACTGTAATCTCTACTAAAACATGGTGCTCAACTCCATATATTATTTCCCAATGATATTTGGCTATCCTATGATGTTTGAGTAGATCTCTTTTGTCCTATGGGTTAATTGTGGTATGATGTTATGGATGTGAGTTCTATGTTGATATGGTGCTGTACTATGGTGCCCTCCATGTCGCACAAATGTGAGGGATCCCCGCTGTAGGGTGTTGCAATATGTTCATGATTTGCCTATGGTGGGTTGCGTGAGTGACAGAAGCACAAACCCCAGTAGGTGGGTTGTTGCGTATGGGAGTAAAGGGGACTTGATACTTAATGCTATGGTTGGGTTTTACCTTAATGAACTTTGGTAGTTGCGGATGCTTGCTAGAGTTCCAATCATAAGTGCATATGATCCAAGTACAGAAAGTGTGTTAGTGTATGCCTCTCCCTCATTGCATATAACAAGTATCTATCATATTATATTCAATTGCCTAGGGACAATCTTTCTCTTGCGTTACACAAAAAGCTTTCTACTAAGTTATTTACTCTTTCTGTTCTTTTATTAAAACATCACCTAACTTTTATTTCCACGTTCTTTATTATCTTGCAAAGTACTTCTAGTTTTATTCCTGCGAAGTAGTTTCATACTTGTTCTAGGTAAAGCAAGCATTAGCGTGCGTAGAGTTGTATCGCTGGTCGATAGAACTTGAGAGAATATTTGTGCTACCTTTAGCTGCTCGTTGGGTTCGACACTCTTATCGAAAAAGGCTACAAACGACCCCCTACACTTGTGGGTTATCCTGACGCGCCTGAAAGAGATGAACAAAGTATTAGTAAAGGGCTCAAGCTAGCATGAAGAATGAATTGCATGAATCATGAAGCAAACCACATACCCAGTTCCGCCCGAACTGAAATAAGTTGGCGCTGCCTTGATGGTGTGGCACACCAGCCATTTGGGCACGCCGGTCCTTCGCATTGTCGTGGACAGCTCGCCAGTGGTATGTGCACCACTCATCCACCAACGTCTCCCACCAATCCATCTTATCCACACACCATCTCGGGGGCACCTAAGTTAGTAAAGAGAAGTTTGAGCGCTACGCCTATGAATCAAATCAAGGAAACTAAGTACAAGGCTTTAAGAATAGGTAATTACCTTCATGTACTGATGCTTCTTCAGAAAATTTTGGCGGCTCGACGGCTTGTCCTTCTTAATACCATGCGTGGCGTAGTAGTCTCGAACAGCCTGCGGCCGAGCCTCGTGTCGTAAGTTTTGTAATAGGTGCTTGCACTCGGTATCGATAACCTTTGCCGCGTCCTCCTCGTATCCCTCCTCACACCTGTAGAAGATCTACAATCAAACGAGACAACACTGATTAGTACAATAACCAGCTATTGTTAATTTTTACTTATGTAAAGGAGAAATTACCCAAAAGCTATTGATCACCATATCGGCCCTCGTGTGGCACAAGACACAGTCGATCATATCCTCCGGCAGGGCCTTGGCAGCCTTGACGTACTCCTATCTCAATCCTAACTGTGAAAGCTGTCCTTCACCGGCCATACCCATCGGGGAACAGCAAGTGCATTTTCACCCACAAGATAATTTCCCTCATAGCTCCCCTTGCAATATTGAACCAGGCCTTTGGCTTCGACCAGTTCTGCTTTCCTTTCGGTTGTCGCATGTTCTGTAACGGTCTATCACATAGTGTCTGCTGATCAACTCTAGCCTTAGGATTATCCTTTGATTTCCCCTCTATGCCGAACAATGTACCAAAAAGGCCTCTCCGATATTCTTTTTAGTGTGCATCACATCGATGTTGTGTGGAAGAAGGAGTGCTTTGAAGTAAGGCAGATCCACAAGCATGTCTTGTGAGTCCAGGCATGTTCTGAATTATACCCCTTGAAATACCCTGGACGCTCTGGATCAGGCTCAAGAGCATTTAACTGATCCAGGATCTATTGGTCTGTCAACGCAGGTGGTGCAGAGTTTTTGACAACAGTACCTTTGATGAAGTTCTTCTTGTCTTTTCCGAACTCATGGAGAGGATCCAGGAACTATCTATGCAAGTCGAAGCAAGAATACTTCCGACCCGCCTCCAGCCAATGAAACTGAAGAGCTGCCTTGCATGTGGGGCATGAGAACCTTCCATGCACACACCATCCTGTGAGTAGCGCATACGCCAGCAAGTCATGCATCCAGTACATGTACCAGACATGCATTTTGAAGTTTTGTTTTCTAGCAGCATTGTATGTCTTGAACCCATTATCCCAAGATTTGCAATTCATCCTTAAGCGGCTGCATATACACATTCATATTCTTCCCCCGATAGTTGGGCCCTGGAATTATCAACGTCAGGAAAAATGTTCTTTCTTTGCATAATCTGTCCGGGGGGGGGAGATTGAGTGGAATGGCAAATACAGGCCAACAATTGTATTGGGTTGCTGTCATACCAAATGGAATGAACCCATCCATGCCGACGTGGACTCGAGGATGCCTTGGATCTGCCGCTTTATTCTCATGTAATGCATTGAAGTGCTTCCACACAAAAGCATCCGATGTGTGTACCAACATATGATTCCCATTTGCATCTAGTTCGGTTCTTTTGCCCAATTTGTGCCATGTCATCTGTCTGGCCGTCTCTTCGACCGTGAAAATACGTTGAAGTCTTGGTATGTTTGGCATGTACCGAAGAAAATTAACTGGGAATTTGGTCTGCCTCTTCTCACCCATACCGTTGTCTACCACAACATACCTGCAAGACTTGCAAATGGGACAATAGTTCAAGCCTGCATACTCAAGCCTAAATAAGGCACATCCTTTCTCACAGGCATCTATCTTCTCATAGGGCATCTTAAGTACATGGAGGATTTTTTCCGACTGGTACAGGTTTGCAGGCATGACATGGCCTTTGGGTAGAAAGCGTCCAAATAGTGCCATCACCGCGTCGTAGCATTCTCCGCCCAAGTTGAATTGAGCCTTTAGAGCCATTACTTGTGCGATGGCATCCAGCTGACAAAGTTCAGTGTGCTTGTGGAGAGGACATTTTGAAGACTCCAACATTTCATTGAAGGCCTTTGCAGATTCCTCCATCTCATCGTCCGAATCCCGAGCATCATCAAAGTCTTGCACCATGTCTTCGATCCCGGTACCATGCTCGTCGGTGCGACGACGAACCACCTCAGCTCTAGTACCTTGGGAAGACTTACCATGAAATGGCACACCGTATAATCAGGCGTAAAACCCCACTTTTGCAGGTGTTTACCCATTTCACCCTTTGTCCATAGTGGCTAAAATGGTCTTTGCACACAATAAACAATGTATATCTACCTCCCAAAACCACTGGCAATTGCGGTAGTGGGAAATACCTAACTCTGACGGATTAGGACACATGCATTAAATGCGCCATGAGGTGGCACGCTAGCAATGGCTCCCAGCAAGGATTGCCTCTCCTTCTGTGTTGTGCGCCAAGCTACCTCTTATTCTTTCGCCAGGCCGTGGGACGGGTCTCATTAAAGCTCTGCTATAATCCAGAGAAGCAACCACGCGCCCTGACCAGCCTCACCTACCCGCATGCCCACTCGACACCTGCCCGATGTAGACAATCAGCCCAACTATATGGAGCGACGGCTTGGCGGGTGCGCTAACGCACGAGCCCACCGGCAAGGAAGGCTTGCCGGTTCGCTCTAGCCGGTGCACGAAAGGCTTGGCGTCCAGGTCTAGCCCGGTAGGGTCCTACCGATCCGGAGGCCGCGGTTGTCTGGTGCACCAGTCAGGGTACTAAGGGCCCCGTTCTTTAGTACAAGGACAGGAGCCCCCGGGCATAGGCCACACTTGCGTCCCTGACGTTTGTTGGGCTAGGCCCAAAAACAGTGCACAGATAAATGCGGCCACATTTACCTGCGGTTATACTTAATTTTCCCTCCCGCCCCTTTCCGCGATATGTATTGAATGTGAACCGCTGGGGAAGCAGGGCGAGAAGGCGATAGGAGGATACGCCTGAAGAACCACGTAGCGTCGACCCGAAGGGCGCTCCCTACGTCGTGGATTCCCATACGAGGCTTTGTTATTGGGGGAGGGGGTGGTCGCCCAAACAGTGCGCCTGGCATCGGGCGGTCAACCTCTGAGTCGCCCAGCATCGCTTGGGCGTCCTGCCCCTTCCACTTCGTCTCCCTCTCTTGACTGCGTCCCGCGCCACACGTATCACGCGCGAGGGCCGACATTGGTCGGGAAGGGCGGTCGCCAGCACTGGCTGTGTGCCAGTGCACTCTCGCCCCAGGTCACGAACAGCCAACCCCTCCTCTCCCCCGCTCCTATAAATAGGGAGGGGGCGAGGCGGAGCGCTGCTCATCCACGCCCTTCTGCTCCAGCCTACCTTCCAGCGCCTTCCCTTTTCTTCCTCCGCCATCTCCTCCAGCGCATCGTTCTGCCATGGCGAGGGGTCACGGTCGTGCTCGTGGGTCTGGCGCCGCGGCGAGGGGTGCCCCCCCAGAGCCCGATGCGGATAGTGGTGATGGCAGCGGGGGTCGGCTCCAGCTCCCGTGGAAGGACAGCGTCCAGGGGCCGCGGAGGAGCAGCGTCTCTGGGCCGTGGATGGACGGCTCCGTCCATCCGCGGTGGTCGTAGCGGCGCACCTCTCCCGCAGCCCCATGCGGGGATCCATGCGGAGGAGGAGGTGCAGGAGTTCGTTGTGGCGATCCCTCGGCGGCAGCGGAGCTGGCCTCGTGTCACACCCAGTGTTTGTATCACTTTGCTATGCTACGGATTTATAAAATTTGGACCCATTTAAAACATTTTGAGTGTAAGTGCTTTTTTGAGTTGTTTGATGTTTGTTTGTTTGGATGATGTGTTCTGGCACTCAAGGATTCTTCTTCCTCTATCAACACTCACATCCTTGACCCAAACTCCCTGCCCAATGATCATGCCATGTGTATAGTACCTAAAACTATTTTTATCAAATATTATTTTGGCCAAAAAGCATTTATTCAAATTAGGCTTTATAAAACCCCTGAATTGAGGTTTGTACTACAAGTCCTCAAAATTGGTGGTATGTTTTGCACCAAAGAGTTTATTTGGAACCTACTATATATAGGACTTCCCAAAACAACCAAATTTAAATTTTAAATATTATTTTCCTATTTTATTTAAAGGCTTTTATTTATGGCCAGAAATGGTCTTTCCTAGGGGAAAATTATTTAAATGCTTTCAAAATAATTGAGAAAATTTAGGGAAACTCAATGACATATATTTTCCATATATAAGAGTTTCAACACATGGTCATGTTCAAAATATTGGACAAAACCTTTCAAAACTATTTCTGTCTATTTCAAGCTTTTGGAATATTTCTATAGGAAATATTCTCAAATAAATCCAGGAAAATTCTAGCAAGTCACACATGCCATATGTGATGATCTTGAAAAGTTTCATCTGAATCCCAATTGTTTTGCTTCACCAAATTATCCCAAAACCCTCTCTGTCCAGAATCAAATTTGAACAACTTTACATTGTGAAGTTTCTCCTATTGCCCCCAAACTTTGTGGACATGTTCTAATCCCCAAATAATGCTAGTACACCAAGTGGTGCATTTAGGAGAATAGTTTAGCATGCCTAAATCTACAGAAATCTAATTCTGTTAATTTCTAGGGTTTACAAAGTTTACATTGCCAACTTTCTTCAAACAAGCTCAAACCTTGTGATCAACCTTGTTTTTACCCTCTATTTGATCCTGGTAAATATCAAGGCAAGTAGGATCCATTTACTTTCCCAAATCGACATCAAACACCTTCTGGTAGTTTAGTTAAAACTATGTTTGACCCCCTTCCAGTATTCTCCTTGACCCAAGATTTTTACCACAGTCACTTATATGCCTTCTCTAACCCCAGTAAAAGTTTCAAGCCTAGGCTCAATCATGGAGTGGGGTAGAACCCCATTTCTACCCCCTGGACAGCAAGAGCAACATCATTTCTACCTCTCCCACACTCCATTTCTTCACCTCTACCTATTCTCTAGCTCCTACACACTCATGAGCATCTCCAGAACCCCCAAGACACTAGAGGACACGCTGGTGGGCATTGTTTATGCCATGGCACGCCAAATGGGCACTCTGGAGCATGCTACAGTGCACCAGAGCACTATAGCCGCCCCTGCCTAGTGCCTCCCGACCACCTCGGGCCTCCCCAGCACGCCTTCCGGAGCCCCTCTGCGTCCGCAGTATGCCACACCACTGTCCCCCTCCTCCTTCTCCCTCCTGTTGCCCCCCTCCCACACGTGTCGGCCGCCCGAACCGACCAGAGGGCAGCCTCACACGCGCGGCGCCCCGAGCCGCTCTTATTGTCCTCGCCCATCCAAGGCATCTCCTGTGGTCCCCTAGCCGCTCGCCTACCCTCACCTCCGGTCGCCGCGGTCCAACGGCTCACGACCGAGCCCTCCCCCGTGCGCATATAAATAGGCCTCCTCGGCCTCACTGCTGGTTTCCCCTCACCTCCTACTCCCCCCAATCGACCTCCAGAAACCCCCACGCAAGCCCGAGGGGCCCCCAAGCTCGGGTCGGGCCGAAGCTCCGCCGCCTCGGGTCGCCGGCGCTCGCATGTTAAGGGCCCCCTCCGCCACTCCTCTCTGTCGATCTGGTACCTCTGCGCCCCCCTGACCCCTTTCCTTCTCTTCGCTGCTTCTGTTGCAGCTCAGGGCGACAGGATCGAGCTCGGTCCGTAGCACCGCCGCCCTGGTTCCTCATCGTCGGCATTCCCGTCAACTCCGGTAGCCTGCTCCACCCCTCGGAGACGCGCGACGTCCCCAGGAACCCGTCGGTGCCGTCAGGTCCGCCTGCCGCGCCCCGTGTCATCGCCGGTGAGCTCCTCCCCGATCTGGCCAGAGGTAGGAGACGACAGGTGGCCCCCGCCCGTCGGCCTCTTTGTGGTTCGGCGGGGGCGAGGTCACATGCACAAAGAGCGGAGATGTTGAGACATCACGACGATCGGGACGCTGGTGTTTTACCCAGGTTTGGGCCGCTTTGAAGAGTAAAACCCTACTCCTGCTTTTGGTGGATTGATCAGAGGAACACGAAGGGCACGTAGTGTAGGAACACGCGGTACGCTACGCTAGCGCTAAATAAAAATTTTCTACCGCGCACCCAAGAACATGCTGCTGGCAATAGATCACGGGATCGGGTTTACCACTAGACGCGCAGTCACCACAGTGGAAGTAGAGTTGGTGATGCGTGTAGTTGATCAGCCAATTCGTCTCCTCCTCGTGTAGCCGATCTCCCACGAACAGCGATCTCCCACGAACAGCCCCGCGCGGATCCCTCGAACAGTTCCTCACGGATCCCTCGAACAGTTCATCCAAGCACCACAGATGCGATGCCTCCAAGGTATCCACACATACGGGGGCAGCGTCAGGCGGCGGACTGCTAGGTCCGATCGCACGGCATGGTGGCATGGGGAGTGGCGGTGGCTGTCGACGGGAGGAAAAAGATCAACCCTGAAAGGTGCGCCCACTCCCCTTTATATAGACCTCCGAGGTGGGCTCAACACTTGAGGCCCACGATGAGTCTATCCCATTTTCCATTCGGATACAATCTGAATGGGCTGCAATCCCTTAAGTGTGCGACCCTATAGGTTCACGTACACATGGACACGACCCGAGTCGATAGTCGGTAGCGGCTCCTAGCAGAATGTGCCAACTCCCATGTGTGCGCAAAGTCGTTAGACGAACCTCGACAATGTGTCATATACAACATTCCTTTTGCCTCATGATATAGGTTGTAGAGCTCAAGGCGAGTACTTGTAACCCTTGTGGTAGCTCGACATCTCTTCTCGAAACCGTGATGCAGATTCCTGAACTGGGTTAACACTTAACCCATGTCGCATGGCCATGCTTTCTGAATCTGATCACACGAGAGGGCCCAGAGAATATCTCTCCTCACGGAGGGGCAAACCCAATCTTGGTTAACCATGTCTCGCGGCATGTCTAACGACTCACCCGAAAGCTACCTTTATAACTACCCAGTTACGGAGTAGCGTTTGATAGACCCTAAGTAAGTCGATCCTCATCCCGAGAACATGCGATGACCTCAGGTCTAGGACATGGTTTATACATTGTACTTGAGACTAAAAGATGACATTATCTCGCTGCGTCTCAAAGTGGGTCTGTCTGACTCGGTGATCTCAATCCCCGAGTCCATACTATCAGTTTAGCATCTCTATGCACATGACTTGTGAAACGTAGTCATCGACTGAATCGTATACTAGTAAAGGATATGTGTCCGCATAACCTTAACAACTAGGGACTATTAGAACAATCATCATACTATATATAGTCTCACAAATAAGTCACATACTTATTGATACATATCACTGATGATGTTCAAGGACAATACAAAATACTTATGAATACATAGGAAACGAAATCATCACATGATTGCCTCTAGGGCATATCTCCAACAGTCTCCCACTTGCACTAGAGTCACTCATCTAGGCATCGTATGCCCATGGACCTCATGTGCATCTCATGGTTCGACTGCGGGAGAGGCTTCGTTAATGGATCAACAACATTTGCATCCGTGTGTATCTTGCATATGTTTACATCGCCTCTCTCGACAATGTCGCGAATGAGGTTAAAACGCCCGAGTATGTGTTGGGTTTTATGATGGTTCCGTGGTTCCTTGACTTGTGCAATAGCACCACTATTATCACAATAGAGGTCCAACGGATTGGACGAGTCCTGAACCACTCCAAGATCAGAAATAAAATTCTTCACCCAAACACCTTCTTTTCCAGTTTCAGAAGCCGCAATGTACTCAGCCTCCATTGTAGAATCAGCTAACGTATCTTGCTTGGAACTCCTCCAGCTAACTGCTCCTCCGTTCGGAATGAACACAAACCCAGATTGCGATCGGCTATCATCCCTATCGGTTTGGAAACTAGCATCAGTGTAACTCTTTACAATGAGCTCATCCTCACCTCCATAAACCAGGAACATAACTTTTGTCCTTCTCAAGTATTTGAGGATATTCTTTACCGCTGTCCAGTGACTCTCACCTGGATCAGCCTGGTATCTGCCTACTACACTTAGAGAAAAGCTAACATCGGGACGAGTACATACCGTAGCATACATGATGGACCCAACAGCCAAAGCATACGGAATCCCATCCATGCGTCTTCGCTCATCAGGAGTCGAAGGACTCTGAGTCTTGCTAAGATTAATGCCATGTGACATGGGCAAGAACCCTTTCTTGGCATCTTGCATGCTGAACCGCTTCAACACCTTGTCTATATACGTACTTTGGCTTAATCCAATAAGCCTTCTCGATCTATCTCTATAGATCTTGATTCCCAGAATATAAGCTGCTTCTACCAAGTCTTTCATCGAAAAACTATTTTTCAAAGAGTCCTTGACAGATTCAAGCATTTGAACATCATTTCCAATCAACAATATGTCATCCACATATAGGATCAAAAATGCAATTGAGCTCCCACTGACCTTCTTGAATATACAATGATCATAGTCGTTCTTGATGAAGCCAAACTCTTTGACCGCTTCACTAAAACGAATGTTCCAATTCCGAGATGCTTGCCTCAATCCATAAATGGATTTATGAAGCTTGCATACCATGCCAGCATTCTTTGGATCGACAAAACCCTCGGGCTGTGTCATATACACGTCCTCAGTTAAATTTCCATTAAGGAAAGCCGTTTTGACATCCATCTGCCATATCTCATAGTCGAAATATGCAACTATAGCAAGAATGATCCGAATTGCTTTAGGCATCGCTACCGGTGAATAAGTCTCACCGTAGTCAACTCCTTGAACTTGTCGATAACCTTTAGGGACAAGTCGAGCCTTATGGACTATAACATTTCCATCCATATCAGTTTCCTTCTTGAAGATCCATTTGCACTCAATGGCTCGAACGCCATCTGGCGGATCAACCAAGTTCCAAACTTGATTGTCATCCATGGACTTTAATTCGGATCTCATGGCCTCAAGCCATAACTCGGAATCAGGGCTCACCATTGCTTCCACATATGTGGTCGGTTCGTTGTTCTCCAAGAACAACACATTGCAGTCGTGCATATTGCGCAACCTTTCCGACCTACGTGGAACCGGCGCCGATTCCACTACGGGTTCCCTGACTAACTCCGGCGTGATTGAATCACCTGTCGGAACGTCCCCGTGTGGATCTCGAATTTCTTCGAGTCAGACCGACCTCCCACTATCCTTCCGATTGAGAAACTCTTTCTCAAGGAAAACTCCATGTCGAGCGACAAACACTTTGCCCTCTTCATGGTTGTAGAAGTAATATCCCAAGGTTTCCCTAGGATATCCCATGAATATGCACTTGTCCGACTTGGGTGTGAGCTTGTCTGACTGGGGTCTCTTGACATATGCTTCACAACCCCAAATATTTAGGAAAGATAAGCTATGACTCTTTGCAGTCCATATCTCATATGGTGTCTTATCTACGGACTTTGATGGTACCCTGTTTAGTGTGAAAGCTGCGGTTTCTAGAGCGTATCCCCAAAATGACAAGGGTAAATCCGACTGGCTCATCATCGATCGGACCATGTCTAACGAAGTCCGATTTCTCCGTTCCGACACACCATTTCTCTGTGGCGTACCTGGAGGAGTGAGTTGTGGAACTATTCCACGGCTCTTCAGATGATCATCAAACTCCTGGCTCATATACTCACCACCATGATCAGATCGTAGAACCTTGATTGTCTTGCAGAGTTGATTTTCCACTTCGTTCTGAAACTCCTTGAACTTTTCAAAAGTTTCTGACTTCTGCCTCATCAAGTAGACATATCCATATCTACTAAAGTCGTCGGTAAAAATCACAAAGTATTGGAAACCACCTCTAGCTGTCGTGCTCATTGGTCCACATACATCACTATGTATAAGTTCCAATAGCTCATACGCCCTCTCGCAACTCTTTGCAAAAGGAGTCTTCGTCATCTTGCTGAGTAGGCAGAACTCACATGTCTCAAATGATTCAAAATCAAATGAAGTCAGAATTCCATCATCATGGAGCTTCTACATGCGCTTTTGACTAATGTGTCCTAGTCGACAATGCCAGATGTAAGTCGGATTTATCTCGTTAGGCTTATGCCTTTTAACATTTATGTTATAGACCAATTCACCTTCAAGATCTAATATAAATAACCCGTTCACAACAGGCGCAAAGCCATAAAACATTTTATTCAAGTAAATAGAACAACCATTGTCCTTAATACTGAATTCATAACCTTGCCTCATCAAACATGAGGCCGAAATAATGTTTCGACTCAATGCAGGAACATAATAACAATTATCAAGTTCCATTACAAATCCTGAAGGTAAATTAAGTTGCATGGTGCCGACGGCTAATGCAGCAACTCTTGCTTTATTCCCGACGCGTATGTCAACTTCTCCTCTTGCAACATTCCTAGTCCTTCTTAGCTCCTGCATCGATTTGCATATGTGAACAACCGATCTGGTATCATATACCCAAGAGCTACTAGAAATATTAGCAAGAAAAATGTCTATAACATATACAACAAGTGTACCTGAAGAAGAAGTCACACTTCCAGTCTTCTTGCCTATCTGGGCAAGCCACTTGATGCAGTTCCTCTTCCAGTGACCGGTTTCCTTGTAGTGAAAGCAAATGGCCCCCATGTTTGGTCCGGACTTGGGCGCGGCGGCGACAGTAGGAGTTGCCTCCTTGCCCTTTGCCTTAGTCTTTCTCTTGGACCAGCTCTTCTTGAACTTTGCCGTGTTCTGCACCATTAACACTTGATGCGTGCCTTTCTTGATATCCTCCTGTGCCACTTTTAGCATCCCATGCAATTCAGTGAGCTTCTTTTCCATGCCGTGCATATGGAAGTTCGAGATGAACGCCCCATAGCTTGTCGGAAGAGAAGCCAGAATTGTATCCGTGGATAATTCGTCCCCAAGTGGGAAGCCTAACCGATCCGAAGCTTGCATGTATCCGATCATCTTGATCACATGCGGGCTCAGTGGATCACCCCCTTTCAGCTTACAATCCATCAAGGATCGCCAAACGTTGAAACTTTCGGTCCTTGCCTGCATCTAAAACATGCTCTTGAGGTTCTCGATCAGATCGAAAGCCTCAATATTTTCGAAATGCTGCTGCAGATCGGGCTCCATAGAAACCAGCATGAGACAGCTGATCTCGTTTGACTCATCAACGAGTTTCTGGTGGGCATTCCTGGCCATGGCATTAGCATTCTCGACAAGTTCCTCCGGAAGGGGTTCCTCTAGAACATGTTCCTTTTTATCATGCCTGAGAACAATTCTCAGATTTCTATACCAGGTGGTGAAGTTTGTTCCATTCAGTTTATCCTTTTCTAGGAATGATTTCAACGAAAAACTGGGTTGAGCAGGTGGTGCCATTGATTTACAACAGAAATATGCAAAACACTAAGACATGTATTCATAAAGAGTAAATCAAATTAAACATTTTAATAAGAACATTACTCCCACTAAAATCAACATCCCTCCGTTGATTCTTAGTGATTCAAGATCCAAGATCCACATGTCAACTAGTGAGCTTTTGCGTCACCGCTAGAAGACTAGATCACTCGGTAAGCAACACTTGCTAATCGTATCTCTATACGACCCCTTTTTGTTGGGGACATCTCATGCCACGCCAACTCTTATGCCTCGAGGCCCAAAACTATTTTGATAGCCACGACAAGTTAACCAATGCTTCGCTTGTAAGTGTCCGACACAAACACACCACGTTAAGGAGAATTAGCAGCACCCTAATTTTATAGGCCCACCACTAAAAATACTTAACATGTGATGGTGCAGCAATTGGGGAGGCAATTTTACTTGACATTCTTTGAGGGATCACCCTACTTAAAACATCTATCATGCAAAAGAAGGGCGCATAAAAGGGATAAACTTTCACATGCAGTATATATATATGTGTGATATGGTATAGCCCCTTTCATCAACGCATGGTGATCTCCATCTCCACGTGCGCTGCATGCCCATGGCGACCTCCATCTCAATGGATGGTTGCCCTTGTGGTGATCTCCATCTCCACACATGGTGTCAACCGCCAAGTGTTACATAAGATACTATGCTATTACAAACTAATAGCTACGAGAGTAAATTACATTACAAGGCATCTCATGTTGACACACAGGTCATTAATACAATAATGGGACAACCATATGGCTCCAGCCGGTTGCCGCACTCATGACACGCAGGTCATGATTTAATAATTTACAAGCAGCATTCATGGGCTATACCAAATCACAAGCATTCCCTGCAAAAACAAGTCAGACGTTCTACCGCCGAAAATAAAACTGTCCGGAACTCTATTTTCCAAGAGGATATTGACCTCGAAAATATTGCCGAAAACGGCATAGCCATTGAAGGTCAAATGCATCTTTTCGTGCCCTTCAGTTTGACAGGTCGTGGAGCAAAAACGGAGTTCGTATGCAAAAGTTATGCCCGTTTTACCATGACCCCTCCAACAGATTTCAGCACTGCGGAAATCACTTTTCCACGGTGTCGATCTTTGCTCCGGTTCGATCAATCTTTTGATCTTCGTGTGCTGCATCTGGATTTACGTTCCACTGTCTACCCCGATGGCGGAAACCTGCCGGTAAGGGTAATTTGTGTCACGACCTCTGCATCACGATCACGGAATCAAGATCACGAAACCAACCATCAACACTGCGTGCACGGCCGATCTCATCGATCCACACCTGAACCGATCAACATATCTCATATGCAAATCACCGAATCTATCACCACACAGGGGAGCCTCTAATACCACTCTAGGAACACGCGGTACGCTACGCTAGCGGCAAATAAAAAAATTCTACCGCGTACCCAAGAACATGCTGCTGGAAATAGATCACGGGATCGGGTTTACCACTAGACGCACAGTCACCGCAGCGGAAGTAGAGTTGGTGCTGCGTGTAGTTGATCAGCCAATTCGTCTCCTCCTTGTGTAGCCGATCTCCCACGAACAGCGATCTCCCACGAACAGCTGCTCGCGGATCCCTCGAACAGTTCCTCACGGATCCCTCGAACGGTTCGTCCAAGCACTGCAGATGTGATGCCTCCAAGGTATCCACACGTACGGGGGCAGCGTCGGGTGGGGGACTGCTAGGTCCGATCGCACGGCATGGTGGCGTGGGGAGTGGCGGTGGCCTGTCGATGGGAGGAAAAAGATCAACCCTGAAAGGTGCGCCCACTCCCCTTTATATAGACCTCCGAGGTGGGCTCAACACTTGAGGCCCACGACGACTCTATCCCATTTTCCATTCGGATCCAATCCGACTGGACTGCAATCCCTTAAGTGTGCGACCCTATAGGTTCACGTACACATGGACACGACCCGAGTCGATAGTTGGTAGCGGCTCCTAGCAGAACGTGCCAACTCCCATGTGTGCGCAAAGTCGTTAGACGAACCTCGACAATGTGTCATATACAACATTCCTTTCGTCTCATGATATAGGTTGTAGAGCTCAAGGCGAGTACTTGTCACCCTTGTGGTAGCTCGACATCTCTTCTCGAAACCGTGATGCAGATTCCCGAACTAGGTTAACACTTAACCCATGTCGCATGGCCATGCTTTCTGAATCTTATCACACGAGAGGGCCCAGAGAATATCTCTCCTCACGGAGGGGAAATCCCTTCTTGGTTAACCATGTCTCGCGGCATGTCTCACGACTCACCCGAAAGCTACCTTTATAACTACCCAGTTACGGAGTAGCGTTTGATAGACCCTAAGTAAGTCGATCCTCATCCCGAGAACATGCGATGACCTCAGGTCTAGGACATGGTATATACATTGTACTTGAGACTAACAGATGACATTATCTCGCTGTGTCTCAAAGTGGGTCTGTCCGACTCGGTGATCTCAATCCCCGAGTCCATACTATCAGTTTAGCATCTCTATGCACATGACTTGTGAAACGTAGTCATCAACTGAATCGTATACTAGTAAAGGATATGTGTCCGCATAACCTTAACAACTAGGGACTATTAGAACAATCATCATACTATATATAGTCTCACAAATAAGTCACATACTTATTGATACATATCACTCATGATGTTCAAGGACAATACAAAATACTTATGAATACATAGGAAATGAAATCATCACATCATTGCCTCTAGGGCATATCTCCAACACGCAGCGCTCAATCCCGGTAAGGTTTGCCATCGGGGAGAGCCGCTACGTGAGTACAAGTGTCCAAAAGTCCGAATACTGAGCTAGGTTGCCTTGGGCCTCCTTTTATAGCTCAAGGGGCAACCACAATGGCAAAACAGACATTGTCTGATGATTAGACAGCTAACAGTGCTATCATACCTAACTCTGGCACTTAGGACAAAATGCCATAAATGCAGTCTAGGTGGCGTGCGGGGCTGCATCCCCGGCAAGCTTCTACCACCGCTCTAGCTAACCATCGCACCATAGCTTGACATGCCTACGGACGGGTGTCAAGGGGGCACAATCTGTCTTCCAGCATGCCACCACGTGCTTAGCGAGAGCCACTTAGCCACCTGGGGGCTCGACACCGCATCGATAAGTGACTGGCGTTGTGATTCAGTGGAGCGGTGGCCGATCGGCTCGCGCTTGCCGGGGGATGGCTTGCCGGGTCTTCCTGAAGGTGCACGCGCCTCGGTCCCTGGCAGGCACCGGGGAGGTGCTTGGCGCGCTCCGGGCCCGTCCTGGGCTGTTGCGTTGGTCTTGCCAGTGTTGCTTGGCCTTTTGTAGGTTGCTGCTACTGGAGTTTGGGTCTTAAATGCTTACTTGGTGGTGTGGTAGCTTTTCCCGACAGGCTTAGGCCATGAAGGCCGGAGGCTTATTGTCCGTGCACAAGTCAGGGGAAATGAACACCCCTGTTCGTGTACCCCGACAACGTGAATTTGGTGATCACGACTCATGAGTCGGGGTCCCCACAGAGCTGGTATCAGAGCCATCCTAACTGTAGGAAGCCTTAGTTAGCATGGACGCTAGTTAGGATAAAACCTTTTTCAAAACTATGCCTAGTACCTATACTTACGTGTTTCTGCACTTCTTACCTTTTCTAATCTACTTTCAAAACTCTACTGACTCCTCTCCCCTAAACCTTGTAGATGGTCGTCGTACCCGAAGCCCACCTAGCATCCGGCTTTCCCCTATTCCTTGAGGATAGCTTGGAGAAGTGCCAGTTTCGCCAATCACCCGTTTTCCTCTACCACGAGCACTGGGTCAATGCTGTCACGAAGGAGTACCACGTTGATGTGGTCATGAAGGCAAACGACTCACTGACTAGTTGGTTCTTTGAGGGACCACAGATGGAGACCCTGGCGATCGCTATCGAGACGGCTGCACGCAAGGCACTTATCCACCTTCGAGACATCATTCCAGAGATGGTTGACGAGCCGGCCACTCGCCACCTCCCTTCCAAGAAGGATGAGAATGGCGAGAGTTGGACGTTGATTCCATCCAAGGACGATGGGATGCCACTCAGGTTCCAGACCTACTTAAGCCTCTTCGCCGACAGTCTGGCTCACAACCTGATTAAGGAGTCCGTGAAGCTCCGCGAGGAACTTCACCACACCCGAGAGCTACTCCGTCAAGCCAAGATGAGGCCCAATAAGATCAAGAAGGATGGAGCCCCCGAGGGACGACCAGCTGTCGCTTACAGAGGAGGAGTAACCCCAGCTAGAGATGCACCCACACGTTGACGTCGCATGAATGCGAAGGAGTACCGTGAGCTCTTCACCGCACCATCGGCGAAGCGCCGTCGGGATGGACCTCCTTGACCTCCGACCCCCTCGACTAGAGACGACGCCCGAACGGATGATGATCAAGAGGAAGATCATGACGAGCGTGAGTGCGAGACCGAGCACTCCACCACTTGAGTCCGAGAACCCTTAGGGTAGGATCAGTCATGTACCCCTCATGCGATGTCGAGTCTGTGTAATGGTTCATATGAAACCAAGTATGCTTGTTGTTTGCTTTGTTGTTTGTGTTCCGATGCAAGTCGCGCCCTTGCCTTAGGCAACATGTAAGCGACTCCATCGTCTATCTTATCTTAATATATGTGTTGGTCTTTTGACCTTTGCTTTATCACACTTGCATTATGCCAACCCCTTAGGCGCGCTTTCTCCATTATTGCTTTTGCCCTCTCGTCTATCCCAGTTGTTTGACTTGGCTGCTCCAAAGAGGATGGTGACTGCGAACTGCAATAGCTCCTTCACCAACCCTGAAGCCGGCAACTCCAGCCAGCAGCAAGGAGATGGTGGGGCTGCTCACCCAGGAGAGCACCCGGAGCAGCCACAAGGCGACATTCCCCTGCCACCACCTCCACCAGAGAACATGACCATAGCTTAGTTTCTCCAAGTTCTCCGGGAGGAACGCCAAGCCAACACTATTGCTATCCAGCAAATGGCTCAAGTCCTTGTGAACAACCAGCAGCAAGGCAGGAATGGCAATGGCCGCTCCACTCTGTCTGAGTTCATGAAGAATTCGCCCCCGACCTTCACCGAGACTGATGAACGCCTGGATGCCGATGACTGGATCCGCACCATCGAGGACCTCCTTGCACTGGTCAACTGCAATGAGGATCGTGAGAAGGTGCTTTATGCCTCTCACTGCCTCGGAGGTACCGCTAGAACTTGGTGGGATGGGTTCAAGGTCATGCAAGGCGACCGCGTGATCACCTGGGCTGATTTCAAGGAAGGATTCCGCACCGCTCACATTCCTTCTGGGATCATGGCTATTAAGAAGAGAGAATTCTGAGCACTGAAGCAAGGAAGTGGCTCTGTCAAGGAATACATGCAGAAGTTCAACCTCCTGTCGAGGTATGCCCCTGAAGATGTCAGCACCGAGGCCACTATGATGGAACGCTTCATGGAAGGACTCCAGCAAGCCCTGCAGTATGAACTCATTGTCTACGACTGTCGGAACTTCTTCGACCTGGTGAACAAGGCCCTCATGATTGAAGACAAGCATCGTGCCATGGAAGACACTCACAAGCGCAAGATGATCAGCAAGGGTAGTTCCAGCAGCCAGAAGCCTCGCCCCTGGCAGCGAAGCCAACCTATCAGCCTCAGCAGGCTAGGCCTCCTGTACCTCGTCCAAGCTACCAGCCTCAGTAGTATGCCAATCCCAGGCTAGCTTACAACAACCCCAATAACAACAATGGCGGTAGGAACAACAACAACAACAATAACTCAGGCCAGGTCACTTGCTCTGGATGTGGCCAGCCAGGACACATCTCTAGGCAGTGCCCAACAAGAAGCCAGATGCACCGTGCCCCAATGCGCCAAACTAAGGTCAAGGTCATGGAGCACCACCAAGGAACCCGGTTCCCCGCAACCAGCACAACAATGGCAAGGGTCGTGTGAATCACGTCACCGCTGAGGAAGCCCAGGAAGACCCGGACGTCATACTGGGTACGTTCCTCATGAACTCAACTCCGGCAATCGTTATGTTTGATTGTGGAGCTTCGCATTCTTTTGTTGCCCAAAAGTTTGCACTAGAGAGTGGTATGAAGCCTATACCCCTGGCAATTCACATGTTGATAGAAACCCCGGGTTCAGTTATGAGGTCCAAGGTAGGATGTAAAGGAGTCGGGATCATCATCAACGAGGTAGACTTCCTAGCAGACCTCATAGTTTTGGATTCGCCGGGCTTGGATGTGATCCTCGGCATGAACTGGTTAACCAAGCACCAAGGCTTGCTAGACTATGCCAAGAGGACTGTTACCATGACCAATAGCCAAGGAGTTTAAGTCAAGTATGTTCCCAACCCTACCTCCGCTCAAGCCCCTCAGGCTAATTGTCTGTCGGGAATTGAGTTGGATCAAGTGCCTGTGGTATGTGAATACTCGGATGTTTTTCCTGATGAGCTGCCTGGAATGCCTCCTGACCGCGACATTGAGTTCATTATTGAGCTAATGCCCGGAGCAGGACCCATCTATAAGAAGCCCTATAGGATGGGATTCGAAGAGTTGGCTGAATTGAAGAAGCAACTGGTAGAGCAGCTCAGAAAAGGATTTATTCGCCCTAGTGCCTCTCCTTGTGTATCACCTGTTCTATTTGTGTGAAAGATGGACGGAACTATCAGACTCTGTGTCAATAACCGTTCTCTCAATGAAGTCACAATAAAGAACAAGTACCCACTTCCCAAGATTGAAGACCTGTTCGATCAGCTAAATGGTGCCAAGGTGTTTTCCAAGATCGATCTCAGGTCCGGGTACTATCAGCTGAAGATCAGACCCCAAGACATCCCGAAGACGGCGTTTGTAACCCGGTATGTCCTGTATGAATACACAGTCATGTCATTTGGGTTAACCAATGCCCCAGCCTACTTCATGTACCTCATGAACAAAGTCTTCATGGAGTATTTGGACAAGTTTGTCGTTGTCTTCATCGACGACATACTCGTCTTCTCCAAGTCTGAAGTAGAGCATGCGCAACACTTGAGATTGGTCCTAGACAAGCTTCGAGAGCACCAACTTTATGCCAAATTCAGCAAGTGCGAATTCTGGCTGCATGAAGTTGGATTCTTGGGTCATGTGTTGACTGCAAAAGGATTATCAGTGGATCCTGTGAAGATTGAAGCCGTGACTGAATGGCAATCCCCAAGCAATGTGAAGGATGTCAGAAGCTTCCTCGGACTCGTGGGATATTACCGCAAGTTCGTCGAAGGATTCTCGAGCATTGCTCGACCCATGACTCAGCTTTTGAAGAAGGACAAGAAGTTCGAATGGACGCCGAAGTGCGAAGAAAGCTTGCAAGAACTCAAGAAGAAGTTGACAACAACCCCAGTTTTGGCCACCCCCGATATTCACAAGGAGTGTGTGATATATTGTGATGCATCAAGAACCGGGCTTGGAGGTGTTATGATGCAAGAAGGCAGAGTCGTAGCATGTCGATCCAGACAACTACATCCTCATGAAGAAAACTACGCCACTCATGATCTTGAGCGGGCAGCTATATTACATGCATTGAAGACATGGCGACATTACGTTCTAGGGAAACAGTGTGAGATATACACAGACCACAAGAGTTTGAAGTATATTTTTGAAAGCACATTTGCTCCCTTGGTGGTTTTGGTAATTAATAACAACATATAAGTCATTGAACTATTGTTTCCACTAAGTTTATTTCAGGAAATGTTCAATGATAGGATTGGCAAAAGGATTGTGGAGATTGTGGAATACCCCAAGCAAGGAAATAGGTTGGCAAAGCTTCAAGGAAGAGGACTCTACATTTTACATTTGTGAGAAATCACTTTGAGTCCATAGGAAAGCCAATACTATTAAAAGGGGGTAAAGTTTTGTTGGTGAACAAAATGCTCATACGTGCACAAGTGATAGTCACCAAAAACACCCACAAGCTCTCCCACCAAAGTCTGTCCAAAGCCAAATACTCAAAATCGGTGCAACCAACATTTCCATCCCGGTGCCATCGATTCTCAACCTCAGACAGACTCAGCCAAACCCTAGCCACTTCGGTGCAACCGATTCAATCCCGGTGCCACGTAGTTTAGGTTGCCAACTCTCTGTTACGCAAATTCACAATATCGGTACCACCGAGTTTGTTGGATCGGCGTCACCGAGATTGTCAATCTGACCGTTGGTCACCTTATCGGTGCAACTGAGTTTCCTATATCGGTCTCACCGAGATTCAAAAGTTGCCACCTTTTGGTCACTTCGGTACCACCGAGTTTACACATCGGTGTCACCGAGTTGGTCATTTTGTGTGTAACGGTTGGATTTTTGGGGATGCCTATATATACCCCTCCACCACCACCTACTCGAGAGAGAAGCACTCAGAACTATTCCATACTTGCCCCATCCAGTTTTCTGAGAGAGAACCACCTATTCTTGTGTTGAGGTCAAGATCTTCCACTCCAACCATATGGATCTTGATTTCTAGCCTCCCCAAGTTGCTTTCCACCAATCCCATCTCTTCCACCAAGCCAAATCTGTGAGAGAGTGATTGTGTGTTGAGGAGTCTATCATCTTGAAGCACAAGAGCAAGGAGTTCATCGACATTACCGAGCCTATTACCTTTTGGTGGGTGGTGCCTCCTAGATTGGTTAGGTGTCGCTTGGGAGCCTCCTACTTCGTGTTGTGGAGTTGAACCAAGAAGTTTGTAAGGGCAAGGAGATCGCCTACTTCGTGAAGATCTACCCATAGTGAGGCTAGTCCTTCGTGGACGGAAGCCATTATGGAATAGTCAAGGTTGCTACTTCGTGGACCCTTATGGGTGGAGCCCTCCGTGGACTGTCGCGACCGTTACCCTCCGTGGGTTGAAGACTCCATAAACGTGGACGTACGATAGCACCACCTATCGGAACCACGGGAAAAAATCATCGTGTCTACAATTGCGTTTGATCTTCCTACCCTATCCTTTACTACTCATGCTTGTTGTTACTTTCCGCTGCTATACTCTTAGACATGCATGTGTAGAGTGTACTTGACTTGCCATGAAATGCTAAAACTGCCAACTCTAAAATTTGGGAAAAGGCAAAACTTTTATTTGGTCAAGTAGTCTAATCACCACCCTCTAGACATACTTTCGGTCCTACAAGTAGTATCAGAGCTTTGGTCTCCATTGCATTGGTCTCACAACCTAGGAGAGTATGGCGTCTAGTGAGGGTAATTATCACCGTAGAGGTCCGTACTTTGATGGCACTAATTTTGCTAGTTGGAAGCACAAAATGAAAATGCATATTCTTGGTCATAACCCCGCCGTTTGGGCTGTTGTTCGTGTTGGCTTGCAAGGTAAATTCTTTGGAGATGGAAAGGAACCAGATCGTGAAGCGACCGTGGAAGAATTGAAGATGCCGCAATACAACGCTCAAGCATGCGACATTCTATTCAACTGCCTATGCCCAGAAGAATTCAACAAAATCAGCCGTCTTGAGAATGCAAAAGAGATTTGGGATACTTTGGTTGATATGCACGAAGGAACCGAGTCCGTGAGAGAATCCAAGTTGGATGTTCTTCAAGGTCAGCTTGACAAGTTCAAGATGAAGGATGGTGAAGGAGTCGCAGAGATGTACTCTAGGCTAGTTCTCATCACCAATGAGGTTGCCGGCTTAGGAAGCGAAGAAATGCCGACAAATTCATCATCAAGAAGATACTTAGAGCTTTGGATGAGAGATACGACACCGTGTGCACATTGATCCAAATGATGCCCAACTACAAAGATCTCAAGCCTACGGAAGTCATTGGAAGGATTGTTGCTCATGAGATGACACTCAAAGACAAGGAAGAGCTTCATCACAAGTCTAGCGGTGCTTACAAAGCCACGAGTGATGCTCCCGCAACCTCAAGCAACAACCTTGTCACCAATGAAGAGATAAGCCTCATGGTCAAGAAATTCAACAAGTTCTACAAGAATAGAGGCAAAGAAAGAAGCTCCAACTCAAGATATGATGAGAAGCGTTCGTCAAGTCATGACCGCAATTGCTACAATTGTGGGAAGCCCGGACACTACTCCAATGAGTGCACGGCTCCCTACAAACGAAGAGAAGAGTCACCAAGAAGACGAAGCTCAAGGAATGAATCACCTCAAAAATTGAGAAGGAGTAGAGATGATCGTTATGAACGAAGACACTCAAGGAGAAGTAGGGATTCGGAGAAGAAAGGCAAGTACACCAAGAGCTACACACGAAGGAAACATCAAGCTCATTTGGTGAATGGGTTTCCGTCTCCGACTCCGATGACAACTCCGAGAGAAGCTATCACTCCGACTCCGACTATAGTCAAGATGATGGTGTTGCCGGAATTGTTCTAGTGACTACCAACTCCCATGATCTATTTGACTCACCAAACGAAGGGAGTGGAAGTTGCTTCATGGCTAAAGGCCCCAAGGTATCACACCCCGAGTATCTTGATTTCGATAGTGATGAAGATGATTTACTTTGTGATGATGACTTGCTCTTTGATAAAACTAGTGATGTTAGTCAAAATGAACTTGATAATTCTCATGCTAGTCAAGATAAGTCAATTGATGATGATAAGATGAAAATAGAAGAACTAACTAAAGAACTAAACACTCTTAAGTTAGCTCATGAATCTACTCTTGAAGATCATAGAGAGCTTGTAAGAACTCATGAGAAGCTACGCTTCGAGAAGCTCAACTTGGAGCAAGAGCATGAGTTTCTTAAAGCTATCAATGACGATCTCCGAAAGAACACTTCATCTTATCTAGCCAAACGACTACTCTTGTCTACTTTCATGCCACAAGTTAAATCTAAACAAACTAGTAACAAAGGCAAGAAAGGTTCTTCATCTAGTAGCAACAATAAAAATGCTAAACCCAATGATGTTGCTTCTAGTAGTTCTATTGATTCCACTAATGATGTTTCTCTTAGCCAAGTTACACTTGAGCAAGAAAATGCTTTATTGAAAGGAATTATAGAAAAAGGTATCTACAAGAGTCTTGCTGGGTGTAAGCAATTTGAGGAAATTGTACGCAAGCATGGAGGATACTGGAAGAATCGTGGTGTTGGCTACTTCAACGCAAATGGAATTGAATGGGAAGAAGGTCAATATTTCGAGCCCAAGTTTGTTCCTCAAAAGGAGAAGTATGAAAATACTCTTCCCAAGGGGACAAGCACTCAAGATGACCTTCCACCACAAGACCACAAGCTCAAGGACAAGAACAAGCTTCAAGAGGACATTGACTCATATGAAGATGGATCCCTAGCTATGGTGGAGTGGGTTCCCAAGGCTACTTCAAGCTCAACTTCTACAAAGGCTACTACAACACCAAGGATCCCCATCAACTTGATGTGGGTCCCCAAGAAGAAGAACTAGAGAGTTCTTGAGGGGTGACTCCACCAATGAAATTCACTCACATTCATTATTGGCAAGAATTATTTGCAATCAACATCAACTCTATGCAATAGTTCAAGGAGTCACACATTCCCTCAAAGGCAAGCAAGGGACATGGTAATCAACAAATCAATGGACATCATTACACATGCTTTGCACTCCATGTCCATAGATATCCTTGTATTTGTCTCTTGTGTGTTGGGACTAACCCATGTAGGTGAGAAGAGTAAGGAAACAACAAGGATGCTCCCAACTCTTGATGATCTTCATCAACCTTGAGCATCCACCACTACCTCACCAACATGAAGTCTTCATCGACAAAACCCAAGGTTAGTCTATCCCTCTTATGGGGGGATGTCACATCAAGGTGGAGCTTTACTCTAAGACTTGAGTCAAAGCATCTCTTAGTATGTGACAACATTAAATGCTTTATGTAAAAGTGGTAACCCCACTTGTGCTTAAACGATGAGTATGACCTATGATCAAGTATTCTTACTTGGCTCCTAAGTCAAATACTCATATATAGATGACTTCGTCATCGCCCTAGTGCTTGTTAGATGCTAGTGTGTATGTGCATGTTTGTCAAGATTTCATTTGACATCTTATTGTGTGAGCATGTTGGTCTACATTTATTTTCTCATTCGAGGACATCCAATTGTTGCTATTTGGCTTTTGTTTTATCTTTTGCCAATTGGATGGACAAGAATGCCAAGGACCACTCTTTAGCTATCTATGCTTTCTCACCTCATATTCTATTCATGCTGCATGACAAAATTTGAACAAGTACTTTTCGATCCCTTTGTGTGTGGAGCACTCGGAGTTCCGTATCGACAAGGACTGACCATTAAAACCTCCCAAGTGCATCTCGGTGGAACCAACCCCAAAATCTCGGTCTCACCGAATGCCTAGGGTTGATATGTTTTCTATCTCGGTACTACCGATTCCATATTCTCGGTTACACCGAGTTTCCCTGTCAGCTGACAGTTGAGGAACTCGGTGACACCGAAAATTTAAAATCGGTATCACCGACAGTGAAGGGTATATAGTCTGTGGTCCCGACGGTTCAAAATTTCAATCTTCAAATCGTCGCGCCTCAAACCCTAAGCTGCCGCAGAAGGACCCCCTGGTCATTGCCTTGCCTTCCCGAGCCTCTCCGCCGCTGGTAATCCTCCCCGTCGACGGGCATCTTCACCGCCGTCGCCGCCGTAGCGGATCCGTCACCGAGCTAGGGTACGTGTCGTGGATTTGTCACGGCAGATGTCCGAAGACTTAGGTTCGAGGCCATCGCTAAAGAGGTGGACTCAAAGGGGTTAAACGGGACAAGGGACACGAGTTTACCCAGGTTTGGCACCTCACCGTGGAGGTAAAAGCCTACGTCCTGCTTATATTGTATTGACTGGTGTATCGATTACAAGAGGCGGCTTACTTGCCCTAGCTCTCGATACTTGGTTTCTGTCTTACTTAACTTGTCTAACACGCCGCAGGGGCTCACCTTTATATACATAGGTCGAGGCCCTGGGCTTACACGAGTCCGGGTCGGGTTATACAACGTAACCGATCCTGGTTCCAACTCCTTAGTCTTACAGAACAAGTCATCTTATGGCGGCTTACATCTTCTGGCCCATGAGTCGCCTCATGCCTCTTGGGCCTTGACCTCAGCCCATCTGGCAAGCCGCCATATGGCCTGGTCTTCATGTCTTGTCTTCCTCTTGGCCCACTTGGTAACCCGCCATGTGGCTTGGTCTCCGTCTTCTGGCCCACCTTATGGGTCTTGACTATGAACCGCCAAGCTGGTGACCGGGTCTTCAGTGAATCGCCAAGTCCTGGCCGGGTTATACTCCGGCCGGGTTATATCGCGGGGTTATATCCCTGACATTAGCCCCCAGGTTTGCTTGAATTTATTCATGCTAAGCTCGAGCCGTCTTCTCAATCGTCTTGCTTGTTAGTGTCCTTCGAAGTAAAATTCTGGGAATATAACACCCATATGCCATTGAGTCGGCCTCCAATACTCTCGGCGGGTTATCACCGTCGGGTTATAATATTTGAATCGCCGAGTCATGTAATGTTGGTGACGCCGGGTCAGATAACCAGACTCCAGCTGACTTTGATAACTCTTTTCAACTTTTTTGATATATCCATATTACCTGTAGCCCCCAAGCTCCAAGTGTATCCATGATGACTTGGCGCTTTGCAATAATATCTTTGACTATGCAGCCCCCAAGTACCAGGTTGTCTCGCCTGTAGCAGCCTGGGACTTATAACTATCTTATACCTTATAAAGCTTCAACTGGTGTAGCCCCCAAGAGCCGGCTCTTCAGCATGTGATGGGCCGGGTCTTCAATGAGAACCTTATAATCTGCTTGAACAGCTGAATACTGTAGCCCCCAAGTGCCGGGTCGCATGCCTGCGGCGACTTGGGACTTCAGAGAATTTGATCTGAGCGGTGTAGCCCCCAAGTGCCGGGTCAGTAATATGTACTGGGCCGGGACTTAGAAGGATCGCAGAAAACCGGCTCATCTCCTTGAGATAACAGGGTCTTGTTGACAATGTACTGACTTGAAAACCGGCTTGCATTAGCCCCCAAGTGTCGTGACGCATGCTTGCAGCGACATGGGACTTGCGTACTTGATATAAATCGGATTTGAATAATATAGCCCCCAAGAGCCGGGTTGCCTGCCTACGGCGACTCGGGACTATATAAGAATATTGTGATTCCTTGACCGTGGTTGTAACCCGGTATTAATAATGAAATCCTTGCTCGTGGTTGCGATGCAACCCGGCAAATATGTGCTTGAGAAATCCATGAGTGTTGTAGTATACTACAGGGCACTGTTTGAAGAAATCCAAGAGCCGGTCAATTAGATGACCCGGCATTATAATTAATAGGGCGACTCAAGAATATCCAGCCAGGTCGGCTATTTAGAGTCTTCATTATGCTTGCAGAGGTTACGATGTAACCCGGTTCGGTGACCGGCTTGTCTTAAGAGACGAGACCTGCAAAAATAAACAATACAGAGCATGCTCTGCATTGCTATGAGGGCGGCTTGAAGAAGCATAACCCGGAACTGTTAAGTCTTTCATCTTTGCGAGGGTAGCTGAAGAGCCTGATCGAGAGGGTTGAAGCCCCCAAACGACCTTTTATAGTCTGACTTCGGGTCTTACTTCAATGAAACTAGCGTGATAGCCACTGGTTTGTCCATGCTTCGGTAAGCCGGCTCTCACATGACCCATCATGTTTTAACCTGGATAAGTTCATGACTTATCAAGAGTACAGGGGATCGGAGTAGCATCTTGGCGAACAGGCAGGTTTAACCAAGTTTCAACGAAGACGGCTTAATAGCCCATGGAGTATCCTCGCTTTCTGTAAGCCGGCTCTCACATGACCCATCATTTTTTAACCTGGATAAGTTCATGACTTATCAAGAGTACAGGGGATCGGAGTAGCATCTTGGCGAACAGGCAGGTTTAACCAAGTTTCAACGAAGGCGGCTTAATAGCCCATGGAGTATCCTCGCTTTCTGTAAGCCGGCTCTCACATGACCCATCATGTTTTAACCTGGATAAGTTCATGACTTATCAAGAGTACAGGGGATCGGAGTAACATCTTGGCAAACAGGCAGGATTACTCTAGTCTGGTTATGGCTTAAAAGCCGGTCAAGAGGGTATGAAAGCTAAACCCGGTGGGTTTGGAAGCCCCCTAATGACTTTATGATCATCCAATGAACCAGGGTACCCATATTTGAATGGTACATCATGGTGGCTCGTCCTCTTGGGCGACTTTACAATATTCTTGAAAACTCGAACTTGCGAGAGATGAATTCCTTTGAACCGGATGCTGAGCCGGCTATCAAGGTCTCAAAGCTTTGTGAGAGACGGTCTTCTCTTGAGCCGGGTTTTAAGCATGGTACTAACCCTGGCCGAGCTGTTTCGGGTTAATCAGATACCCCGACTGGTTATTCTGCTATTGGCTTCCATCGCCAAACTGTTGATTATGACCTCCATGATCGCTCTGATCTTGGTAACCGGTTCCTGAGCCGCCAGCACCAAAGCCGGCCCCTGAGCCGCCCGGTGCTGAGCCGCCTGATGGACCATTACTGTTATCACGATGCTGTTGAAGGATGTAATCCCGGAACTGTTGCATAATGTAGCAATCTCCCCAGGTATGTCGTGCCGGCTTATCGGGCCGGCTGTGTTCTGGGCAAGGCTTATTGAGCATCTCTTCCAGGTTGATAGGAGCTTTACCCTTAGCACGGGTGTTCCTGGTGTTGGTTTTTGCCACCAGTTCTGACCCGCCATCCGGGTGCTTTCGCTTGCCCGGGTTGCTTCCAGCCATACTTTGCTGTTGGCCCTTGCCATTGTTGCCTTTCTTCCCCTAACCTGATTTCTCATCATCAGAGCCCGAGTCTTTCGTGTTGTCGGAGTCTGCATATTTGGTGAGAGCCGTCATGAGCTCCCCCATGTCTTGACATGACCGTTTGAGCCGGCCAAGCTTCTGCTTCAAAGGCGTGAAGTGACAATTCTTTTCTAGAATCAAAACCGCCCGAGACGCCGTAATCTGCTCAGAAGAGTGGATGATTTCGGAGACCCGCCGGACCCAGTGATGAGCCGACTCATCAGTACGTTGTACACAATGGTCCAAATCCACAATCGTCATGGGCTGCTTGCACGTTCCTTGGAAATTTTTGATGAATTTTGCCCTTAACTCGGCCCAGGAAGTAATGGTGTTGGGTGGTAAACCCTTCAACCATGTGCGAGCCGGCCCTTTCAGCATCATGATGAAATACTTTGCGCAGACTTCATCACTGACATCTAACATCTCCATGGCTAGCTCATAGCTTTCAACCCAAGCCTCGGGAGGTAAGTCAGCCGTGTAATTGGGCACCTTTCGAGGACCCTTAAAATCTTTCGGCAAATGCTCATTCCGCAGAGTCGGCACCAAACAGGGCACTCCCATAGCCCTGGAGGTTATTCCTGCTCCTAATGAGACGGAGGGTGCACCTGTGGGTTCTTGATGAGCCGCCGCCGTCGCCTGAGCCGCCGCTTCTTGCTGTGCTTTTGCCCGTTCCACCCGTGCTTGAACATCTAGAGCCGCCCGATCAGCTTGAGGCGGGTTACTGCTAGAGACCGCCGGCGACTCATAACGCCGGCTGTAGCTATGGCTGTGGATGGGGGTTGAGGGCACGCGACTCCGGCTGTAATTATATTTCTCCTGCTGGGCCATCGCCGTTCGCAGGTATCTGATGTCATTCCGCACCTCTTCTGCATAAGGCGCCTCATCGGGGATTGGGATTGTATCAAGCCTGGTTGCCGCTGCCACCATGTTCTCCGCCGGGTTAGCATAATGACCCGGCGGTGTTGCATAAAGTGGTAGCGGGTTTTGGTTCCGTCGGGGCGGGTCTAGCTGCTGACGCTGAGCCGCCGCCCGGTTTCCAGGTATTTCCGCCGTCCGGGTTATGGTCAAAGGTACGTTCCGTCCCGTTCCTGGCGTGTTAAAAAGATTTCTAGCTTCATATTGCTCCGGCAAGCGGGATTGATGTCTCATGCGATAAACCGCCACTGCTGACTGTTGTTCAAACTCAAGGCAAAAAGCGTCCGCCTTAAGGCGTTCCGCCTCAGCATCCATCTGAGCCTTCAGCTCATTGATTTCCTGTTGGACTCATGATACTCTGACTCGGGGTAAGGCTCGTCGTAGCCCCCAAGTCCACCATTATGAAGCTGATAGATCGATTCTGTCTCTCCACTCGAGGATCCTTCCTCTGAGTAGACCAGAGTTTCCTCCTGTGACATAGAACCTTCAAGATCCATGCCTTGAGTAAAGCCAACGAAGACGTGCTCCCTGCCCGGGTCAACACAGGCGGGTTGCATGCTTTGGGCGCTTTGCTCATGCCGGGCCGGCTCGACGATGTCGGTGCAGATGTCCGGCCCGGGTTCAGATCCGCCGATCTTGCCGATGAAGATGTTGTCTCCACCGAAGGGGACCCGGAAACCATGCTCGATTGAGTCGGCCTCAAGACCCCAACCGGCGTCGTCGAGGTAGAGTCTCCCATGGCGACTCTTGGTTATCTCACCATTGACGTACCCTTCGCTCCCAGAGAGAGAACCCTTTGAGAACTCAACACCACCTAGCGCTTTCCCCACGGTGGGCGCCAACTGTCGTGGATTTGTCACGGCAGATGTCCGAAGACTTAGGTTCGAGGCCATCGCTAAAGAGGTGGACTCAAAGGGGTTAAACGGGACAAGGGACACGAGTTTACCCAGGTTCGGACCCTCACCGTGGAGGTAAAAGCCTACGTCCTGCTTATATTGTATTGACTGGTGTATCGATTACAAGAGGCGGCTTGCTTTCCCTAGCTCTCGATACTTGGTTTCTGTCTTACTTAACTTGTCTAACACGCCGCAGGGGCTCACCTTTATATACATAGGTCGAGGCCCTGGGCTTACACGAGTCTGGGTCGGGTTATACAACATAACCGATCGTGGTTCCAACTCCTTAGTCTTACAGAACAAGTCATCTTATGGCGGCTTACATCTTCTGGCCCATGAGTCACCTCATGCCTCTTGGGCCTTGACCTCAGCCCATCTGGCAAGCCGCCATATGGCCTGGTCTTCATGTCTTGTCTTCCTCTTGGCCCACTTGGTAACTCGCCATGTGGCTTGGTCTCCGTCTTCTGGCCCACCTTATGGGTCTTGACTATGAACCGCCAAGCTGGTGACCGGGTCTTCAGTGAATCGCCAAGTCCTGGCCGGGTTATACTCTGGCCGGGTTATATCGCGGGGTTATATCCCTGACAGTACGGATTCGATCTTTCTTGCGCTCCCGTCTGATTCTTGCGCAATAAAGTTGTTTTTCTCTATAAGCCACAGTTTGCTCATCGTTCTATCCACGAGAAAACTCCGTAGATTAGCAAACCATCGATTTTCTAGGGTTTGCCTTCCGCCCGATGGAACTCGGTAGAACCGAAGTGAACAAATCGGTCTCACCGATTTGTCTGTCTGTGTTGCTGTGAACTGTCTCGGTGAAACTGAGTACTTCTTTTCGGTCCCACCGAAAAGAGTGCCAAGTTTCTGTTAATGAGATAGTCAGTCTCGGTGGCACCGACAATTTTACTTTGGCTGTACCGATTTGCATGTGACAGAATGCAATACTTTGACAATCTTTTGTTCAATCTTTCAAAAACCAGCCACATTTTGTGATGACTTATCCTTTTCTACTCCTCTATACTCTATTCACAGGGTCAGTATGTCAAGTGCTGAGGACAGTGAGAACAACTTCAGAGAGAAGAGTGTTGAATTGGATTCTGGCACTAGTCCTGAATCTAGTTCATCTTCAGATCCAGGAACGAGCAAATGGATCTTTTGATCTCATCAGTTCAGGGCATGAAGAAGGACATTAAGGGGATTCTGGACAACCAGAACAGTCTTGTGAGGATCTTCGAGAACAGGATCAAGACCCTTAATGATAAGGTGGATGGGCTGACTAAGACAGTCAATGAGCTCAAGAAGGAAGTTGACTCAGTGCCTCTTCCTCAGACTTCTTCTTCTGATGATGATGAGGAGGATGGTTCTCCTCTCAGGCCAGGCACACAGTTTACCACTCAGGCCAGATCAGCCACTGTGCCAGCTCCAGACTTGAGGCCCTCTTCATCAGCTCCTGCTACTGTCACCTCAGCTCCTGCTCCATCAGCTCCAGTTCCTCCAGTTGCCACTCCAACTCTATCCACGACATCTGCAGAGATCTTCGCCGACGCTGTTCTCTCGACTCCTTCATCAACAACCGGAGGAGATCAGCCCAAGAACGCTTAGATATATGCCTTTGAACTTTTTGGTAACTTGTTGCCAAAGGGGGAGAAGTGTATATAGATCTTTAGGCTTCGAGTGAGAGAGCGTTTGGTGTTTATTGCTTTTTCAAAACATTTGATCTTTTGGTTACATGTTTGTGGTGCTTGATCATACGCGTTATGTGTGATGCTACTATTTCCTATCATCTTAATGCTTATGATATGATCTCTCACCTTTGCTTGATTGTGTTGTGCTATGATGTTCATTCTAATTACTCTCGCACACCACCAAGATGTATGTGACATGGAAGAAGTGCCCCATGTACCTAATCGATTGTGCATTTGCATTCAAACGCAAATTTAAAATAATGCACAAATTTAGGGGGAGCTCTTGCTTATCACATACTTCTCAAAGCGACGATTATATTCATTGATTATATCATATGTCGAAGCTTTGATCTATATGTTGTCATCAATTACCAAAAAGGGGGAGATTGAAAGCACATTTTCTCCCTTGGTGGTTTTGGTAATTAATAACAACATATAAGTCATTGAACTAATGTTTCCACTAAGTATATTTTAGGAAATGTTCAATGATAGGATTGGCAAAAGGATTGTGGAGATTGTGGAATACCCCAAGCAAGGAAATAGGTTGGCAAAGCTTCAAGGAAGAGGACTCTACATTTTACATTTGTGAGAAATCACTTTGAGTCCATAGGAAAGCCAATACTATTAAAAGGGGGTAAAGTTTTGTTGGTGAACAAAATGCTCATACGTGCACAAGTGATAGTCACCAAAAACACCCACAAGCTCTCCCACCAAAGTCTGTCCAAAGCCAAATACTCAAAATCGGTGCAACCAACATTTCCATCCCGGTGCCACCGATTCTCAACCTCAGACAGACTCAGCCAAACCCTAGCCACTTCGGTGCAACCAATTCAATCCCGGTGCCACGGAGTTTAGGTTGCCAACTCTCTGTTACGCAAATTCACAATATCGGTACCACCGAGATTATTGGATCGGCGTCACCGAGATTGTCAATCTGACCGTTGGTCACCTTATCGATGCAACCGAGTTTCCTATATCGGTCTCACCGAGATTCAAAAGTTGCCACCTTTTGGTCACTTCGGTACCACCGAGATTTACACATCGGTGTCACCGAGTTGGTCATTTTGTGTGTAACGGTTGGATTTTTGGGGATGCCTATATATACCCCTCCACCACCACCTACTCGAGAGAGAAGCATTTAGAACTATTCCATACTTGCCCCATCCAGTTTTCTGAGAGAGAACCACCTATTCTTGTGTTGAGGTCAAGATCTTCCACTCCAACCATATGGATCTTGATTTCTAGCCTCCCCAAGTTGCTTTCCACCAATCCCATCTCTTCCACCAAGCCAAATCTTTGAGAGAGTGATTGTGTGTTGAGGAGTCTATCATCTTAAAGCACAAGAGCAAGGAGTTCATCGACATTACCGAGCCTATTACCTTTTGGAGGGTGGTGCCTCCTAGATTGGTTAGGTGTCGCTTGGGAGCCTCCTACTTCGTGTTGTGGAGTTGAACCAAGAAGTTTGTAAGGGCAAGGAGATCGCCTACTTCGTGAAGATCTACCCATAGTGAGGCTAGTCCTTCGTGGACGGAAGCTGTTATGGAATAGTCAAGGTTGCTACTTCGTGGACCCTTATGGGTGGAGCCCTCTGTGGACTCTCGCGACCGTTACCCTCTGTGGGTTGAAGACTCCATAAACGTGGACGTACGATAGCACCACCTATCGGAACCACGGGAAAAAATCATCGTGTCTACAATTGCGCTTGATCTTCCTACCCTATCCTTTACTACTCATGCTTGTTGTTACTTTCCGTTGCTATACTCTTAGACATGCATGTGTAGGGTGTACTTGACTTGCCATGAAATGCTAAAACTGCCAACTCTAAAATTTGGGAAAAGGCAAAACTTTTATTTGGTCAAGTAGTCTAATCACCCCCCCTCTAGACATACTTTCGATCCTACAATTTTCACTCAAAGGGAGTTGAACATGAGGCAACCAAGATGGTTGGAATTGATCAAGGACTACGAACTCAGTGTTCAATACCACCCTGGAAAGGCTAATGTGGTAGCAGACGCCTTAAGCAGAAAGGCTTGTTCCTTGAATGCTATGACTAAGGAAAGGTTACCCGCTTTGTATGAAGAGCTTGAAAGCTTTGTCCTGGAACTAAGTGCACCTGGTTTCCTAGCCAACCTCGAAGCAAGGCCTACCTTGATGGATGATATTAAGGAAGCTCAGAAGGGTCATGACAACATTGAAGGCATCAAGAGGAAGATTAAGAAGGGCAAGGCCCTAGGATTCTCAGTGGATGAGCAAGGAGTTGTATGGTTTGGGACTCGCATCTGCGTGCCCAACAAAGTTGAGCTCAAGAATCTGATCTTGCAAGAAGCTCATGACACTCCGTATTCCATCCATCCTGGAGGAACCAAGATGTACCAAGACCTCAAGACAAGATTCTGGTGGCATGGCATGAAGAGAGAGACAACCACTTTCGTCGCTAAGTGTGACATATGCCAGAGAGTCAAAGCCGAGCATCAGCGACCCGCTGGATTGTTACAACCTCTCAAAGTGCCTGAATGGAAGTGGTACAAAGTCGGGATGGACTTCATCACCGGTTTGCCTAGGTCATGCAAGGGACATGATTCCATTTGTGTCATTGTCGATCATCTGACCAAGGTAGCCGACTTCATTCCCGTCAAGACCACCTATGATGGAATCCAGCTAGCAAACCTCTACATCAACCGCATCGTAAGTCTTCACGGAATTCCAAAGGAGATTGTGTTAGACCGAGGCACCCAGTTTACCTCGAGGTTCTGGAAGAAGTTTCAAGAAGCAATGGGAACCAAGCTATCATTCAGCACTGCTTTTCATCCCCAGACCGGAGGACAAACGAAACGAGTAAACTAGATACTCGAGGACATGCTTTGTGCGTGTGTTTTGGCATATGCATCCAAGTGGGAAGATTGCTTACCATTCCTAGAGTTCCCCTACAACAACAGCTATCAGTCCAGTCTACAGATGGCGCCATTTGAGGTGTTGTATGGACCCAAGTGCCGTACTCCCCTTAACTGGTCAAAGACCGGAGAAGGACTAGTCTTTGGACCGAATATCCTTCGCGAGGCAGAAGCGCAAGTTCAACTTCTCATAGAACGCCTGGAGACCGCCAAGTCGAGACAGAAGAGTTACGCCGACTCTCACCGTCGAGAAGTGAACCTCAATGTCGGTGACCATGTCTATCTCCGAGTCATGCCTCTCAAGGGAACCAAGCGCTTCCATGTCAAACGAAAGCTTGCACCAAAATACATTGGCCCATTAAAGATCACCGCAAGACAAGGAGAAGTTGCCTACATAAGCTAGAGCTACCTTCCGAGCTGTCCGATGTGCGCAATGTTTTCCACGTGTCACAACTACGGAAGTGTCTACAAGTTCCCAACCGCCCCGACCTCTACAAGGACATTGATCATCAAGCCATCGACCTTCACCCAGACCTAATTTATCGTGAGAGACCAGTTCGCATTTTGGACGAACCTAAACATTGCACCCGAAGCCGCACCATCAAATACTTCAAGGTCCAATGGAGCAACCACACTGAAGCAGAAGCAACCTGGGAGCATGAAGACTATCTTAGGTCCGAGTTCCCTTATATTTTTAGCGCTTAGCCTAGGAATCTCGGGGACGAGATTCTTGTAAGGGGGGTAGGTCTGTCACACCCTATGTTTGTATCACTTTGCTATGTTATGGATTTATAAAATTTGGACCCATTTAAAACTTTTTGAGTGTAAGTGCTTGTTTGAATTGTTTGATGTTTGTTTGTTTGGATGATGTGTTCTAGCACTCAAGGATTCTTCTTCCTCTCTCAACACTCACTTCCTTGACCCAAACTCCCTGGCCAATGATCATGCCATGTGTATAGTACCTAAAACTATTTTTATCAAATATTATTTTGGCCAAAAAGCATTTATTCTAATTAGGCTTTATAAAACCACTGAATTAAGGTTTGTACTACAAGTCCTCAAAATGTGTGGTATGTTTTGCACCAAAATGTTTATTTGGAACCTACTATATATAGGACTTCCGAAAACCACCAAATATAAATTTTAAATATTATTTTACTATTTTATTTAAAGGCTTTTATTTAAGGCAAGAAATGGTCTTTCCTTGGGGAAAATTATTTAAATGCTTCCAAAATATTTGAGAAAATTTAGGGAAACTTAGTGGACATATATTTTCCATATATAAGAGTTTCAACACATGGTCATGTCCAAAATATTTGACAAAACCTTTCAAGACCCTATCTATCTGTTGCAAGCTTTTGGAATATTTCGATTGGAAATATTCTCAAATAAATCCAGGAAAATTCTAGCAATTCACACATGCCATATGTGATGATCCTGAAAAGTTTCATATAAACCCCAATTGTTTTGCTTCACCAAAATATCCTAAAACCCTCTCTGTCCAGAATCAAATTTGAACAACTTTACATTGTGAAGTTTCTCCTATTGCCCCCAAACTTTCTGGACATGTTCTAATCCCCAAATAATGATACTACACCAAGTGGTGCATTTAGGAGAATAGTTTAGCATGCCTAGATCTATAGAAATTTGATTCTGTTAATTTCTAGGGTTTACAAAGTTTACATTGCCAAGTTTCTTCAAATAAGCTCAGACGTTGTGATCAACCTTGTTTTTACCCTCTATTTGATCCTGGTAAATATCAAGGCAAGTAGTTTAGTAAAAACCATGTTTGACCCCCTTCCAGTATTCTCCTTGACCCAATATTTTTTTCACAGTCACTTATATGCCTTCTCTACCCCCAGTAAAAGTTTCAAGCCCAAGCTCAATCATGGAGTGGGGTAAAACCCCATTTCTACCCCCTGGACAGTAAGAACAGCAGCATTTCTACCTCTCCCCCACTCCATTTATTCACCTCTACCTATTCCCTAGCTCCTACACACCCATGGGCATCTCCAGAACCCCCAAGACACTAGAGAACACGCTGGTGGGCATTCTTTATGCCATGGCACACCAAATGGGCGCTCTGGAGCACGCTACAGTGCACCAGAGCACTGTAGCCGCCCCTGCCCAGTGCCTCCCGACCACCTCGGGCCTCCCCAGCATGCCTTCCGGAGCCCCTCGGCGTCCGCAGTACGCCACACCCCTGTCCCCCTCCTCCTTCTCCCTCGTGTCGCCCCGCTCGCACGCGCACCGGCCACCCTAACCAGCCAGTTGGCGGCCTCACACGCACGGCGCCCGGAGCCCCTCTGCTTGTCCTCGCCCCATCCAAGTCATCTCCTGTGATCCCCTAGCCGTGCCCCTACCCTCACCTCCCGCCGCCGCGGTCCAACGGCTCGCGCCTGAGCCCTCCCGCGCGTGCCACGCCCCGCCTCCGCCCCGCGCCTATAAATAGGCCTCCCCGGCCTCACTGCTGGTTTCCCCTCGCCTCCTACTACCCCAATCGACCTCCAGAAACACAAGCCCCAGGGACCCCTGGGCTCGGGTCGGGCCGAAGCTCAGCCGCCTCGGGTCGCCGGCACTCGCGTGGTAAGGGCCCCCTCCGCCACTCCTCTCCGTCGATCTGGCACCTCTGCGCCCCCTGACCCCTTTCCTTTTCTTCCACGCTTCTGTTGCAGCTCAGGGCGACGGGATCGAGCTCGGTCCGTAGCACCGCCGCCCTGCTTCCTCATCGTCGGCGTTCCCGTCAGCTCCGGTGGCCTGCTCCACCCCTCGGAGACGCGCGACGTCCCTAGGAACCCGTCGGTGCCCTCAGGTCCGCCTGCCGCACCCCGTGTCATCGCCGGTGAGCTCCTCCCCAATCTGGCCAAAGGTAGGAGATGAAAGGTGGCCCCCGCCTGTCATCCCCTCCCGACCCTCTGTCTCACTGACGGGCAGGCCCGACCCATCAGGTTTGAACGCGCCCACGACGCGCGCGCTGTGTCGACCGAAGGCACACTTCGCCTTTACGCCATCGACGTGGCCGCCGGACGCGGTCCGTTTTCCTCTGGGCCGGCTCTGATGAGCCAATTTTGGCCCACGCAGAGAGTAGCTTTTTCCTTTTTCATTTTTCAAGAACTTGCAAAAATGCCACAGATTCCAATTATTTCCCAAATCCAAAAATTCTTCCACCAAAAATCTTATAAAATTATGTAGTATTTAATAATGCCACTTGTGAATTTTTTTGAAAATATTTTATGAAGTGGTTTTATTTAAAACCTAGTTTTGAATATTTTAAGCCTCTGCTAAAATAGTTTTCAAAACCTTTTTCACTTCAAAACCAGAGACAAATATTTATAGTTTTTATTGTAGTATTTTACTGAGTGATGTAACATTTTAGAAGTGGATTATGTGCTCTGTTTTTTCTGTGTTCTTATTTTTGCCTATTAAAATTTGCGATGATAGATTGCGTTGTTGATGAGGGAGTTGGTCCAGAAGACTTTGAAGACCCCGAGAACTTTGTTGAGCCAGGAAAGCAACCCCTTGACCATGCCTAAGAAACTTTTCATGCTTGACATATAGCACTTTATTTCAATGTATTGATCATGATGATGTGGTGACCACTTCGGTGGATGCCTCTCTTCCTTTCCCGTTGATACTTGCATCGTGCATGACCCCACCTTCCTATGAGGGTTATGCGGGTGGGAGTAGATAGGATGCTTAAGTAGTTGCTACGCAAAATGGGACGGGGATATGGATGGTGTTGGAAACAAATGCTTTCAAAGACTTTTCGAAAACCCCGTCGGGTGCCACTAATGCACGAGGGAGAAGATGAGCTAGTAACCACTTGAGAAAGAAGTGGTGTACCCGAGCAAGTTGTGTGTGTGTTTTCGAAAACGGGTTAGATTTAAGATTTGTCGACCGTCCCAACCTTACATGTACAACCACGATACCCCTTATGGGACGAGGCTTTGTTGATTAGTTTGGTAGGTACTAGCATTGAGCCCGCATTACTAGTGGCGGGAGTGACGTGGTCACTCTCGATACAGGGTCATGACAAGTAGGGCGACCATGGGCTGTTTTTACAGACACCGGGCACACCGTTGGTCCCTTCATGGATGATACTGGTGATGTACATCATGAGGGTTGTGTGCCAACGAGTGGACTCTTTGTTAGTATCACCAAGGGAAAGGCATTGTTTGGGTGCTTACCTCGGGTATGTAATATACCGCGGGTCGTGGCTTGACACAGAAGTTCCCCGAGTCTTGTGGGTAAAGTGTGCAACCTCTGCAGAGTGTAGAACTATTCGAATAGCCGTGTCCAATGTCAAGGACAGTTGAGTGGTGCTGCTTAAACTACGTCCATTGTTTACAAAAACTTGGCATGTGTGGGTGTGTGAGACATAGATGATACTTGAGTCAAGTCGGATGACTTGACGTGAAGGTTGAACATGAGATGTTCAAACCTTGTTTATATTGATATTTGTAACCTGTTCATATGGATTCTTGTATCCATTTGATGCATGCTTACAAGTTGATAGGACATGTCATCGCACTTAAAGTTAGCTTTCCGCAAATTACCTACTTAGTGTTATTTCATGCATTGTTATACCTTGTTCCAAAACATGGGTTGCTTGTGAGTACATTCAAAGTACTCATTGGCTTGCCACTGGTTATTTAATTGGCCAGGCATGGAAGAGAAGGAATATGGTGAAGAATTCGTTGGTGACGAACATGCGAATTAGGACGCTTCCCAGTCAGAATGCCTGTAGAGTTAAGGCAGATGGCATGGGTCTACGCTATCTTTCAAGATTTCCGCTGCATGTTTATGTCTGCTATTTGGCCTTCAAGGCCCTATCTATGTAAGACTTGACCTTGATGGTCTTTATTTGTGTAAGACATTATGTATGGATGTAAGACTCTTGTTATTCAGCTTGTGTGTGTTCATTGAGCATTGATCTCTGGGATCACTGTACACGTGCATTCGGTGATCACGACTCATGAGTCATGGTCCCCATACTTCGCCTCCCTGACCCTTTTGCGTGGGACATGGCGAGCATCCGGCCTCGAGGCTTCTGGCTTTGGGCGGACGACTTCTGCAACAGGCCCGCTTTGGTGGGTGTCGACCTCTCCATCGGGAGCGCCATGTTCCTGACGCGGGGGTGGAAGTCGATCGCCCGTTTCCGTTGTCTAGGAACCGGGCATCTCCTCCACTTCAAGTTCGACGGCTCCACCACCCTCTTTGTGAAGATCTTCGGGGTGTCCAGCGTCCGCCTGGAGAGCTGTGCGGAGACCTCAAGTGGCAGCGACTACGACTCCTCCAGCGATAGCAACGACGAGGGCAGCACCTTTGGCATCAAGCAGGCGGAGTTCGACTAGGCACACATGTCATTGTAGCTAGGTTTTAAAGATCCGAGAACGAGGTTCCATCCACAAGGCCTCGTTTCCGGATCAATTGCCACATCGTAATGGTAGATCTCCTTCCGAAGGCCGACGGGGGTGTTAGAGGAAATCGTACTCCGTCCTGACCTCGTCCCCGCCGCCGCCGAGCTTGGCGTTCTCCTTTTGTGTTTAGATCGTACCCACTGTAACCCTACAAGGAAGTGAAGATAAAATATTGGGTACTTTTTAGACATCTATTCCACTTTTCGCAATGAAATTGCGCTTGTGTGTTTCCTGATTCTTTGCGCTTGCTGGCATGTACGTTCCTACCTCCGGCGCTTCTAAGGACGAATCCCGAGCACCCTCCGGTAACAAAACTCTTGGCAAGGTCACCTCATCGTCCTTCCCGCGGCTACCTGAGATGTTGGGCATGCTTCCTACACTCAAGCACGCAACAATTTCGACAAGGGCCCTTAGCGCGCATGTTTTCTTACACATGCGCTAGCTTATCGGAGAGTAATGTTTGGAAACTTCAAAAAAGTTTCTACAACTTAGCTTTTTGTTTTTGTTGCATTCCTTGGCGTAAGGCGACCATTCTTGAACGCGTCTGCAGGCGCCTGTACTACCTCTCTCCCTCGAGAAGACTCGCGCGTGGGGGCCCCTCTTCTCCCTTTTGAGAAAAAGAAAGAAGAGAAAATAAAAGAGGCTAGGAACCTAGGTAGTTCACCAGTCGCCTTATGCAATTGACAAGTGATCACAACGTCTCGCATAAGATACATGATAAATATGTACTTTGACAAAGAGTTGCAAAATACTTAGCTTTATTAACTATGCACAGGGTCATCACCTGGCTTTGTACAAAGGATTACATGCCTTGCCGGCATAACTTGCACAAAAGGGGTTGTCGGGCGGGCCCGACAACCGCGCCTCATGGGTAGAACTTGCGAAGATGCTCGATATTCGACGAGATTTGCACCGGGGTGCCATCTTCGGTCTCTAGGCGGACTCCGCCAGGCCTGGTGACTTGTACCACCCGGTAAGGTCCTTCCCACTTCGGCGTCAACTTGTTTGATCCCTTCGCGAACTGAATCCATCAAAGAACAAGGTCGCCTTCCTCAACAATCCTGGCGCGCACTTTGCAGCTATGCTAGCGGCGCAAGGCCTGCTCGTACTGAGTGGCACGCAGTGCGGCCTGGAGACGATCTTCCTCGAGGAGTGTGGCATCGTCATGCCGTAATCGCTCATTCTGGTCCTCGTCAATGGCCTGAACTCTCGGCGACCCGTATGTGAGTTCCGTGTGGAGTACTGCTTCTGGACGATAAACTAGGGAGAAGGGTGTCTCGTCGGTGGCTCGATTTGGTGTCGTCCTGATCGACCAAAGAACCGCCGACAGCTCATCAATCCAGCACCTCCCGTGCTTGCGCATCTTGTCAAAAGTTCTCGTCTTGAGGCCCCACAGCACTTCAGCATTTGCCCTCTTCGCTTGCCCGTTGCTCCTGGAGTGAGAAGCCGAGGCGAAACAGATCTTGGCGCCAATATCTTGACGGTATTGCATGAAGATGCTGCTGGTGAATTGTGTGCCGTTATCAGTGATGATCCTATTCGGGACACCGAAGCGGCAAACAATCCCTCTGAGGAACTTGAATACTGCTTGCCCAGTTACCTTCCTCACCGGTTCCACCTCGGTCCACTTCGTGAACTTGTCGATGGCGACGAATAAGAACTCGAAACCCCAGCAGCACGGGGGAGAGGGCCAATGATGTCGAGCCCCGTGACCGAGAATGGCCAGGAGAGCGGTAGAGTTTGAAAGGCTTGTGCTGGTTGATATATCTACTTAGCGTGGTACTGGCATGCTTCACATGTTGTTACCACCGCCCAGGTGTCTTGAAGGGCTGTGGGCCAGTAGAAGCCTTGCTAGAATGCCTACCCAACAAGGGCTCGCGATCCTACATGGGAGCCACAAATCCCCTCGTGTATCTCCGCCAACAGCTGTTGTCCTTCTTCCCGAGGAATGTGATGTCTACTACGCAACTTGTTCTTGTAGACTCGTGTCGGGCCTCCAAGCGCAGAGTTTTGTAGGACAGTAGCAAATTTCCATCAAGTGGATGACCTAAGAGTTATCAATCCGTGGGAGGCATAGGATGAAGATAGTCTCTCTCAAACAACCCTGCAACCAAATAATAAAAAGTCTCTTGTGTCCTCAACACACCAAATACAATGGTAAATTGTATAGGTGCACTAGTTCGTCGAAGAGATGGTGATACAAGTGTAGTAATGATAGTAGGTATTCACTTTTGTAATAGTAACAATAAAAAACAGCAAGGTAGCAAGTAACAAAAGTGACCACAAACGGTATTGCAATGCTTGAAAACAAGGCCTAGGGTTCGTACTTTCGCTAGTGAAATCTCTCAACAATGATAATATAATTGGATCACATAACCATCCCTCAACGTGCAACGTAGAATCACTCCAAAGTTCTTATCTAGCGGAGAACATAAGAAGAAATTGTTTGTAGGGTACAAAACCACCTTAAAGTTATCCTTTTCGATCGATCTATCCAAGAGTTCGTACTAAAATAACACCAAGTTATCCTTTCCAATCGATCTATCTAAGAGTTCGTACTAAAATAACACCATATGATACACATCAACCAATTCTAATGTCACCTAGATATTCCAATGTCACCACAAGTATCCATGGGTTTATTATACGATACGCATCAAACAATTTCAGATTAATAATACTCAATCCAACACAAAGAACCTCAAAGAGTGCCCCAAGATTTCTACCGGAGAAAGTAGGACGAAAACGTGCATCAACCCCTATGCATAGATTACCCCAATGTCACCTCGGCAATCCGCGACTTAGAGTGCCAAAACATAGATCAAGTGCTCTCGAATCCATAAAAGTATTCAATCCGATAATAACGAAATCTGAAAGGGAAAACTCAATTCATCACAATAAGATAGAGAGGGGAAAACACCATATGATCCAACTATATTAACAAAGCCCGCGATACATCAAGATCGTGCCAAATCAAGAACACGAGAGAGAGATTAAACACATAGCTACTAGTACAAACCCTCAACCCCGAGGGTGGACTACTCCCTCCTCATCATGAAGATCATAGGGATGATGAAGATGGCCTCCGGTGATGATTTCCCCCTCCGGTAGGGTGCCGGAACGGGGTCTAGATTGGATTTTCGTGGCTACATAGGCTTCCGGTGGCGGAACTTCTGATCTAGAGTTATTTCTGGGGGTTTCTGAATATATAGGATTTTTGAGCGTCGGTTTCACGCGAAGATGGGCCATGAGGGGCCCACAAGACACCAGCGCGCGCCTGAGGGGGCTGGCACTCCCTGGTGGGTTGTGGCCACCTCGTGGCTCCTCTGGCCCTCCCACGAAGCTTCTAGTGCCTCTTTTGTTCCAAAAAAAAATCGCAAAAAGTTTCTTTGCATTTGGAGAACTTTTATTTCTTCACAAAAAACAACACCACGGTAGTTCTGCTGAAAACAGCGTCAGTCCGGGTTAGTTCCATGCAAATCATACCAAAACCATATAAAATTGTTGTAAATATGGCATGAATACTTCATAAATTATAGATATGTTGGATACGTATCAGCATCCCCAAGCTTAATTCCTACTCGTCGTCGAGTAGGTAAATGATAAAAGAAATAATTTATGAAGTGTGAATGCTAGCATAGTGCATAAGGTTGATCAAGAGAGAATTCCTTATTTCACACTCCCTTAAAATCATGTTCCTTATTTGACACTGAAAAAAAATTCTTCCCTATATGACCTATAGTCTTAATTTCTTTCCCTATATGACACTCTAGTTCATTTTGTACACGTGAAAAGACCTTTTTACCCCTGTACCTAATGTGACCAGAAATATGCAGCATTGAGCCTAATTAGGTAATACTAGTCGTCAACCCGTGCGAATGCACGGACTGGTTATCTAACCATTCAAAATATGTATAAATTACACAAATTCGTTATCGTCGAGCAATTTTATTTCCATTTCCCTAAATAGTTTTCCTTGTATTATGAATGTATATTGTAAGACAATTTAAACACTCTAAAAATAGAGCAGTAGTAGTATTTTTATGCTTAGTAAATGAATGGCACCTATAAAATGTGCACGTAAATTTCTCTAAATTTGACTATGAATATACATAAAGGTTTTCAAAATGCTCGAGTAAATGAATACACACCAACATAGAATTTTCATGAAAAACGACATGATAGTCCCATTACTTTATGATGTTTAACATTTACTTTCTGAATATCACATAACAAATATGAAAGCCCCCACAGCAAGCGCAGTTTTGAATGGTATACATGCATCTCCCGTCTGAATCAATCCACTAGCGTGCTAGCTTGCATATCGATCCAGCAGCCTGCTAGCTTGCATATGTGTGTATTAAAATACCCCAGTGGTCACATTATCTTGGAACAACTATTATCTTATACATATTTGTGGTCACATTATACATATGGGTAAAATGGTCTTTTCACGTGTACGAAATGCACTAGAGTGTCATATAGCGAAAAAATTAAGACTAGAGGTCATATAGGGAAGAAAATTTTCTCTAGTGTCAAATAAGGAACACAATTTTAAGAGAGTGTCAAATAAGGAATTCTCTCTTTGATCAATGATAATTTCAACCACTTTTCCTAGCATCATAATAGCAACTCTTTCTCATAAAACTCATCATGATAAAGTAGCAACCAATTCACATGTTATGGTTTAAACAATGAATTATCTTGAAACTTAACAACATATGTTCTTAGTCACCAAATAATTGCAATTCAACTTATTCTCAACAAAGTCTAAGTAAGAGCTCCACATACTCAATCATCATATGGTCTTCTATGATTGCTAGTACTCAAAGCATATTTTTAGAACAAATGGCATCCATCTAACACAGAGAAAGATAGGGGCTTAATGTTTCGCCTCCCAACTCATTTATCATAGAGATAATTGTCAACAATAATAAGTCATGATCAAATATATTTGACTGGCCATATGTGACTAGATCTTTCCCCACCACATGATGCTTGCCAACTAGAGAATAATTGAGGTTGAAATGAGAATGCATACTATTGACTCCTGCATAAAAGTAAATACTGAAAGGTAAAAGATAGGCCCATCACAGAGGGATGCAGAGGTTGTCATGCGCTTTTTGGTTTTGTATGCACAATCCCTTAATGCAAAAGAACGTCACGATATATTGCCCCTTATGGTAGCAACCTTTATTATCCAGTCCGTCGCTTTCATTACTTTGCCATCACAAGTTCTTACAACGCTCAATTTTCTCTTACACTAAATGATCAAACACATTTACAAGCAATTTTTATTGCCTTTTTGCACCGATGACAACTTACTTGAAGGATCTTATTCAATCCATAGGTAGTTATGGTGGACACTCATGGCAAGAAACTGGGTTTAAGGGTTTTTGGATGCACAAGTAGTATCTCTACTTAGTATGAATTTTTGGCTAGCAAAGATCCTAAGCAAACACCACATGTTGGAGGATCCATAACAATATAACTTCTATGCAAACATACACAACCATAACTCATTACATTGTCTTCCTTGTCCAACTTCAACTAATTTGCTCAAGTTTGAAAATAATTAATGGGTATTCACAATCATAGAAGATGTCCAAGATAATATATTTGTATGTGAAAGTTCTCTTCCTTATACTAATCATTCACGAATTGCTTGTATGACCAATATTGTGATTGTCAAGCTTCAAAAGATTTCACTTTCGAAGCCCAATGTGAAGCTACGACTAGGCATGATATGAACATATAATTTCAACTTCATGGTATTCAGTTCATTCAACAATTTACTCATAGGATATAAGTGAAGCACAAGAGTAAATGACAAGCTACTCGAAAAATATATAAGTGAAGATCAAGCGAGTAGTTAATTAAATGGGTAGCCATTTGAGAACTCTCTCTCATCTAAACACTTTCAGATCTAAGTATTTTATTAAAACAACAAACTAAATAAGAATAGCACATATCATGTGGACAAATAAAAATTTAGGCTCAACATAGGCTAACCGATATTTGTTTGATGAAGAGAGGTGGAATGCGTAGCATCCCCAAGCCTAGATGCTTGAGACTTCTTGAAATATTTACTTGGGTGCCTTGGGCAACCCCAATCTTGAGCTTTTGTATCTCGTTCAATCCTCTCATATCCCGGTTTCACCTAAGTCTCAAAAACTTCATCCACACAAAACTCAAAAAGAACTCGTGAAATAGGTTAGTAAACATAAGAATAAATCAACACTTCATGTACTGCCAAGACAAGTTACACAATAATTTTCAAACACCAAATACTGTTTTCTATCATTTCCACAATTTATATCTACCAATATAGGCTATGGAAACTATAGGATAAATAGATAACAAAACTATGACAACAATCTGTCTAAACAGGACAGTCTGTAGCAATTTATTAATACAGTGTACTTCTATATCTATAAAAATTATGAAAATTTAGGACATTATAAAGAATTTATATGAAAACATTTTGTAAAAATTTCAGAAATTTTACATGTTCTTGTAAAATATGAAAATTTAAACACGACAGAGAAGGTTTCTGTTTTTACACATCACACATCAAACATGCAATGCAAGCATCCTAAGGCAATTCTTGGAAATTTTCATTGAAAAAGAGATTATAAATAGCACCTAACAGAAAAAAAATATAATGACGATCAAAGCAAAGCACATATTATGTGACGAATAAAAATATAGCTCGAAGTAAGATATACCGATAATGTTGAAGACGAAAGAGGGGATGCCTTCCGGGGCATCCCCAAGCTTAGGCACTTGAGTCTTCCTTGGATATTACCTTGGGGGTGACTTGGACATCTTCAATCTTAGGTTCTTGTTACCCCTTATTCTCCTCATATCGGTGTCTCAGCCAAAACTTGAAAACTTCAGTCACACAAAACCTAACGGAACTTCGTGAGATGGGTTAGTATAATAAATAAAGATCATTCACTTAGGTAATGTCAAGACAAGATTAATAATTGTTCTCACATAATAATTACTGTATTATAACATTCACATAATTTATATCACTTAATATAAGTTACGAGAACACTAAAACAAGCAAATTATGCATGCAAAACAGAATCTATCAAAAACAGAACAGTCTGTGAAGATCTGAATGATCACCATACTTCCCTGACTCTAGAAATTCTGAAAAATTAGGAAAACCCAGACAATTTGCATAGAAAGAATGTGTAAAAATTTCAAGAATTTACCACGCTCCAGCAGAGAACAACAAATCCTGCACTGGAGGTGAAAATTTCTGTTTTTGCACAGATTCAAACTAACAAGTTTCCACACTATCCCAAAGGCTTTACTTGGCAGTTTATTGAAATAAAAGACACAAAACATGATTAATACAGTAGCTTAATCATGTGAGAACTGAAAAACAGAAAGTAAAAGTGTTGGGTTGTCTCCCAACAAGCGCTTTTCTTTAAGGCCTTTTAGCTAGGCATGATGATTTCAATGATGCTCACATAAAAACTAGTAATTGAAACATGCAAGAGAGCATCATGAATCTCATGACAAGCACATTTAAGTCTAATCCACCTCCTATGCATAAGGATTTTGTGAGCAAACAATTTAGGGGAGCAAGAATCAACCAGCATAGGAAGGCAAAACAAGCATATTTTCAAAATTTTCAACACATAGGGAGGAAACTTGACATTATTGCAATTCCTACAAGCATATGTTCCTCCCTCATAATAATTTTCAGTAGCATAATGAAGGAATTTCACAATATAACTATAACATAAATCATTCTTTTCATGATCCACAACCTTAGAAAATTTATTACTCTCCACATAAGCAATTTTGTTCTCATTCATTATAGTGGGAGCAAACTCAACAAAATAACTATCATGAGATACATGATTGACATAACCAAATTGAAAATTAAAACCATGATGACAAGTTTCATAGTTATAATTATTCTTTATAGCATACATGTCATCATCATAATCATCATAGATAGGAGGCATGCCATCATCATAATAAATTTGCTCATCAAAACTTGGGGGACTAAAAATATTATCTTCATCAAACATAGCATCCCCAAGCTTGTGGATTTGCATATCATTAGCATCATGGATATTCAGAGAATTAATACTAGCAACATTGCAATCATGCTCATCATTAAAGGAATTCTCATTAAGTATTTTCATAAACTCTTCGTCTACAAATTCAGCACAATTTTCCGAACCATCATTTTCACGAAAGACATTAAAAAGACGAAATAATTGAGGCCACCTAAACTCCAATTTTTTATAGTTTTCTTTTATAAAACCAAACTAGTGAAAAACAAGAAACTAAAAGATTTAGTTGCAAGATCTAAAGATATACCTTCAAGCACTCACCTCCCCGACAACGGCGCCAGAAAAGAGCTTGATGTCTACTACACAACTTGTTCTTGTAGACTCGTGTTGGGTCTCCAAGCACAGAGTTTTGTAGGACAGTAGCAAATTTCCCTCAAGTGGAAGACCTAATGTTTATCAATCCGTGGGAGGCGTAGGATGAAGATGGTCTCCCTCAAACAACCCTGCAACTAAATAATAAAATGTCTCTTGTGCTCCCAACACACCAAATACAATGGTAAATTGTATATGTGCACTAGTTCGGCGAAGAGATGGTGATACAAGTGTAGTAATGATAGTAGGTATTCACTTTTGTAATAGTAACAATAAAAAAACAGCAAGGCAGCAAGTAACAAAAGTGAGCACAAACGGTATTGCAATGCTTGAAAACAAGGCCTAGGGTCCGTACTTTCGCTAGTGAAATCTCTGAACAATGCTAATATAATTGGATCGCATAACCATCCCTCAACGTGAAACGAAGAATCACTCCAAAGTTCTTATCTAGCAGAGAACATAAGAAGAAATTTTATGTAGGGTACGAAACCACCTTAAAGTTATCCTTTCCGATCGATCTATCCAAGAGTTCGTACTAAAATAACAACATATTATCCTTTCTAATCGATCTATTTAAGAGTTCGTACTAAATTAACACCATATGATACACATCACCCAACTCTAATGTCACCTAGATACTGCAATGTCACCACAAGTATCCATGAGTTAATTATACGATACGCATAAAAAAAATCAGATTCATAATACTCAATCCAACACAAAGAACCTCAAAGAGTGCCCCAAGATTTCTATCAGAGAAAGTAGGACGAAAACGTGCATCAACCCCTATGCATAGATTACCCCAATGTCACCTCGGGAATCCGCTAGTTGAGTGCCAAGACATAGATCAAGTGCTCTTGATACGTCTCCAACGTATCTATAATTTTTGATTGTTCCATGCTGACATATTATCATTCTAGGATATTTATTTACCAATTTATAATATTTTTGAGAACTAACCTATTGACCCAGTGCCTAGTGCCAGTTCCTGTTTTCTGCGTGTTTTTGACTTTTCAGAGTTACAATACTAAACAGAGTCCAATTGCCACAAAACTTTTTGGTGATTTTTTCTGGACCAATACAAGACCTAGAAGCTTCGGAGGAGGGTCAGGAGAGGCACCAGGGCTCCACCACATATCCAGCCGCGCCCCCTCGGGGGGGGGGGGGGTAGATATGTGGTGGGCCCCTGGAGCGCCTCCCGACATCGTTCTCTGGCCTATAAATTCACAATTACCCTAGAAACACCAGAAGTGCTCCCGAAACAATTTTTCTGCCGCCACAAGTCTCTGTTCCGACGGGAGGCCATCTACACCTTCGTTCCGGCACCCTGCCGGAGGGGAGATCGATCATGGAGGGCCTCTTCATCAACCTTGGTGCCGTCACCATGATGTGTGAGTAGTTCACCACTGACCTACGGGTCCGTAGGTAGTACCTAGATGGCAATCTCTCTCTCTCTTGATCTTCAATACAATGTTCATCCCATCTTTGCCTTGATCTATGCGATGTAATCCCTTTGTATGGTGTGTTTGTTGGGATTCTATGAATTGTGAGTTTATGTTCAGATTATTCATGAAAAGTATTTGAGTCAAACCTGATTACTATGATTCTTATTTGCATGATCATCATAGCTTTGTAACGCTCTCCGATCTATTGAAATAGTTTGGCCAACTAGATTGATATTTCTTCAGTGGGAGTGGTGCATTGTAGTAGGTTCAACCTGACGAGTTTCTATATCCCAGTGACAGAAGGGGACAAGTTGCGTCTTTGTGTTGGTGCTACTAAGGATAAAACGATGGGGTTTACTTACATTAGTTGAGTACTCTTTGTATACATCATGTCATTGTTCTCCAAGCATTACTCCGTTTGCCATGAACTTAATACGTAGAGAGGCAAGCATAGAAGCGCTCTTGAAGTGGAGTAATAGTAGTAGGTGCAGACTGGAGTCGGCCTATTTTCTTATGGACGTGATGCCTATATACACATGATCATTGGCATGAACATCGCATAATTATTCGCTCTTCTATCAATTTCCCAACAGTAATTTGTTTAGCTACCGTATGCTATCATTACCTTGCTGTTATTTATCACCTTTTATTTTATTTTGCACTTTACTATTATCTACAATTATCTACCCAACTCACTTGCTTGCAAATAATGAGATCAAGGGGATTGACGACCCTCTTGCTGGCGTTGGGTGCAAGTTGTTTGTTCTTTTGTGTGCAGGACTAAGGACGGTTGAGGATTGGTATTCCTATTGGTTCTATAAACCTTGGTTTGATAACTGAGGGAAATACTTACCCACTTTTTGTTGCGGTTACCCGTTCCTCTTCACGGAAAACCCAACGCAGATCACGAGTATCAGGAAGGATTTCTGGCGCCGTTGCCGGGGAATACCATCACCAACTATCAAGTAACTTCGCACAAAATTTCATTCACTTGTTCTTCTTTTTATTTACTGTTACATTTAGTTTGTGTTATAAAAATAAAAAATACGAAAATATTTACCTTTGCTAGTTACTAGTTTGCTTCTAGTTTGCTTTACTTGCTAGTTTACTTGTCTTGCTTGTTTTGGTAGTCCGGTTGACGGGGTTATTACCCCTGGGTATGCCAAGGAGAGGGAGTTCCAGCTCCTTTCCGAAAAACTATACGGCCGGCTGGCCCACGACCGGCTGGTCAGTGGCCGACTGCCTCCCTGGCCGGCTGGCCCACTGCCGGCTGGTCCGCGACCGGCAGAGAGGGGCCGGCTGACCCCCTGGCCGGCTGGCCCACGGCCGGCTGAACAGGAGCCGGCCATCTAGCCCCCGGCCGGGCGCGCCCGGCCGCTACGCGAATAGCTCGCCCGCTGACCTCTGGGCGGGCGGGCACCCGTCGCTTCCCACTGCGGCCAGGTACGCTGATGGGACGCGACCCCCGCGACAGACTCCGATGTAGCTACAGCGGCCGCTGACGCACGGGCGCGCGTGGCTACAGTCCGGGCGGTCGTACCGCTGACCGAGACCGATCGAGACCCGGCGGAGCCACAGTATCACTACGCCACCATCCACTCCATTACCTGCCCCGGCGTGGCTACAGCGCTGCCGGCCGTACCGCTGACTTCGGCCAGCTTGCTCAACACGACGCCGGGCGGGGCGGCCCGTGCCGCGGCAGGTGGGCGCGGGCCAATAGGAGGGCCAACTGGCGGGTCCCAGTTGGCGATGGGACCGCGCAGCCGGCGGGACCTATAGACGACAAGACGACCCAGCCGGCGGGCCCCCTGGCTAGTTGGAGAGGCTGCCAGCCGGGTCCCCCCTCATAGTACCTTAAGAATATTGTATACCGGGGGGTTGGCCTATAAAACCCCCCGAAGACCCGTCCATCGGGCAAGCAAGACACGCACGGAGGCGTTCACCCCTCTCTCACACCCACACATAGCAGGGGAAGAGGAGCTGGCTGCGCCTTCTTCCACCTCCAGACAAACAGCTCAAGGAGTGCCATTGTAACATCTCTCCCCATCCAACTAGACCAGCAGGACTAGGGGTATTACCTCCCACGGAGGGCCCTGAACCTGGGTACGTCGTGTGTCCATCACCGCTCGTGCCTGATCCCGCTCCCGAAGCCTGTCGGCGTCCTTCGGCCCCAACCACTCTCGATAAGCCACCCCATGACATCTGTCATGAGAAAACGACGATAGTTGGCGCCCACCGTGTGGCCGAACGCGGCGTCGGCCAGAGTCATGGTCCGGTCGGGACCCTTCACCACCTCCCCCGGCCGCCCCGCGTCCGGGCGGAACTGCAGGCTCGTGGGGCTTGCTCCTGCGAGGCGGAACCCCGCCTCCGCTGGCCCTGCGGGCGACGCTGCCGGCCTCTCCTTTGAGCGGCTCGGCAGCGACCCGCTGATCGACATCGCCATCCTCACCGAGCGCGTCGGTAGGCTGAACCTCGCCGACGGGCCAGCCGCCGACGAGTACCCTAGCCAGGTGCTCGACTGCCTCGACCCGCCCTCATCCGTGGGCGTGCTCGCCCCAGGCGAGGCCGGCAACTCCCGCGTCCGCGCGGGGGTGATGGCCACCGGCTCCTCCACGACCTCCGGCCGTCCAAGGGCAGAGGCGGACGCGGCCGCCGCGGCCGCACGTGCTGGCACCTCCGACCGCCTCGGCGCCGCGCTTCGGGGCCTCAGCACCCCCGTCGCACCGACGACGAACCCAGCCATGGCTACGGCTGAGCTGGAGGCTGCTCGCCAGCTGCTGTTTGAGGAGGCAACCATCCCACTGCCGGCCAGCGTCGGCTGGTCGAGCAGGCCTCTTCCCCTCGCGGCTCCGGCCGGCGGGGCGCTGGGTCCCACAACGGACGCACCCGGCTGCGGGACGATCAGCCGGCCGTCAGCAGTCAGCGCAATGACGTTCCGGCTGGCGGCAGCCAGCGCAGCCGGGACCATACCCCGCCCCCGCGGCGGGAACGTGCCCGCTCGCCCGCTCCGACAGTGCACCCCGAGCTCGCCGCTCGGCTCGGCCCGCGCGTCCCGCGGAGCGAGAACGACGCTCGGACCCACATCGAGCGGCTGGCGCAGTCGATCCTCCTCGAGGAGGAGGGCTCGATCGGCCCGGCGTGCTTCGGCCCCTGGATTCGCAACGAGCCGTTCCCGGCCGGCTTCACACTCCCCCGCGACACCCCGAAATACAACGGTTCCGCCAAGCCGGAGGACTGGCTGGTCGATTACACCACCGCGGTCGGCATCGCCAGGGGGAACAAGTGCGTAGCCGTGCGCTACGCCCCCATAATGCTGACTGGCTCGGCCCGGACCTGGCTTAACAGCCTGTCGGCCGGCAGCATCAACACCTAGACGGACTTCAAGGAAGCGTTCGTCCGCAACTTCACCGGCACCTACAAACGGCCTGGCCGGCCCCGCGAGCTGGCCATCTGCGTCCAGGGGCCGGAGGAGCCCCTCCGAGACTACCTCACGCGCTGGACCGAACTTTTCAACTCCTGCGAAGGGGTGCATGAGGTGCAAGCCATCCAGTACTTCATCGAGGGTTGCTGCGACGGCACCCACCTCAAGCACAAGCTCCTGTGCTCCGAGCTGGCTACCTTGGCGGACCTAATGGCCAAGGCGGACAAGTACGCCATGGCTGACTCCGCAATGCGGATGAAGGTCACCACGCCGGCGAAGCCGGCTCCACCGCCCGCCGCGCCACGGGCGGCCGCCAACAACCGGCAACAGCAGAACAACAAACGCAAGCCCGACCAGCCGGACCCCCGCTACAGGAGCTGGCAGGTCACCACCGTCGAAGAGGAGCAACCGGCTGCCCAGGCCCCCAGCCAGCGCCAGCGTACCAGCAAGGCCGCCTGGCAGCCCAAGCTAACCTTCGAGCAAATGCTTGACTTACCCTGCAAGCACCACTCCGGGGCCAAGCCGGCCACCCATACGCTCCGGCAGTGTAGCTTCTCCCAGCGGCTAGCCCGAGGCGAGGGCCTTCCGGCTCCTCCGCCTCCGGCTCCCTGCGAGCCGGTTCCGGCCCAGGACCCGCCGCCTGCTCCGGCCCCGGCAGCCAATGACGGCCGCCTCCACGACCAATTCCCTCGCCAGGACGGGTTCTACGTCGTCTTCACCAGTGAGGCCATTGACAAGCACAGCGTGCGCCAGCGCCGGCATGAGGTGAACGCCACCGTCCCCTCGGTCCCTCAGTTCATGCACTGGTCCGAGAAACCAGTCACCTGGAGCCGGGCGGACCATCCGGCTGTGATGCCAAACCCGGGCAGCCACGCCCTCGTCCTCGATCCCACCATCGTCTCCGAGAGGCGCACCTGCCGTTTCTCGCGGGTGTTAATCGACGGAGGCAGCAGCATCAACATCCTCTATCGCGACACGATGCTCAAGCTAGGGCTCAAGGAGAAAGATTTGCGGACAAGCCGGACGGTTTTCCACGGCATCGTGCCAGGAAAGTCCTGCACCGCCATCGGCAAGATCGAGCTCGACATCCTCTTCGGCGACCAGAGCCACTTCCGCCGTGAGCCGGTTTGGTTCGAGGTGGTGGACCTCGACAGCCCCTACCACGCGCTGCTCGGCCAACCGGCTCTCGTCAAGTTCATGGCGATCCCCCACTATGCCTACCTCAAGCTCAAGATGCCGGGTCCTAAGGGCATCATCACCAACGTTGGCAATTACAAAATGTCGATCGAGTGCGCTTGCGACGGCAGCCGGCTGGCCGAGGCCCTGGAGATAGCGGAGGAGAAGCGGCAGCTCGACCAGCTTGTGGCTCACGCCTCCAACGAGCCGGCCGTGCCGACTCCCCTGTCCCAGACAACCGGCGAAGCATCGTTCCAGCCGTCCAAAGACACCAGGCAGGTGCCGCTCGACCCGGCCAACCCCAAGCAGTGCGTCACCATCGGCGCCAACCTCAGCAGCAAATAGGAAGGCGAGCTCGTCGACTTCCTCTGTGAGAATCGGGACATCTTTGCATGGTCTCCAAAAGACATGCCGGGTGTTCCCAGGAAGTTCGCCGAGCACAAACTTCATGTGCGGCCGGATGCAAAGCCGGTCAAGCAACCCCTGCGCCGTTTCTCCGAGGAGAAGCGGCGTACCATAGGAGAAGAAATCGCCTGGCTGCTCGCAGCTGGCTTCATCATGGAAGTGTTCCACCCGGACTGGCTGGCCAACCCAGTCCTGGTGTTGAAGAAAAACAAGATGTGGCACATGTGTATCGACTACACGAGCCGGAACAAGGCGTGTCCCAAGGACCCGTTCGCCCTGCCACGGATCGATCAACTATCGACTCCACGGCCGGCTGCGACCTGCTGTCTTTCCTGGACACCTACTCAGGCTACCACCAGATAAAGCTGGACCCGGACGACCGGTTGAAGACCTCCTTCATCACCTCCTTCGGGGCCTACTACTACATCACCATGTCCTTCGGCCTGAAGAATGTGGGCGCCACTTTCCAGCGCTGCATGCAGAAGTGCCTCTTGCCGCAGATCGGCAGGAATGTCCATGTCTACGTGGACGATATCGTCGTCAAGACCAAGAAGCATTTCAGCCTCCTCGACGATCTCCGGGAGACCTTCGCCAACTTGCGCGAAGACAAGATCAAGCTGAACCCGGAGAAGTGCGTGTTTGGCGTGCCAGCCGGCCAGCTCCTGGGTTTCTTCGTGTCCGCCCGCGGCATCGAAGCTAACCCAGAGAAGATCAGGGCCATCGAGCGCATGCACAAGCCGGCCAAGCTCATCGACATCCAGAAGTTCGCCGGCTGTCTTGCCTCGCTCAGCTGGTTCATCAGCCGGCTGGGCGAGAAGGCGCTACCTCTTTACCAGCTCATGAGGAAGTCGCCCAAGTTCGAGTGGACCGACCAGGCGGATGCGGCATTCCGCGACCTCAAGCGTGCGCTCTCCAGCGCCCCCATCCTGGCGGCGCCGGCCGAGAAGGAGCCGATGCTCGCGTACATCGTGGCCACCACCTACGTGGTCAGCGTCGTGCTGGTGGTGGAGCGGCCGGAAGAAGGCAAAGCGCTGCCGGTCCAGCGCCCCGTCTACTACCTCAGCGAGGTCCTGTCCGCCTCCAAGCAGAACTACCCCCACTACCAGAAGATGTGCTACGGCATATACTTCGCCGCCAGGAAGGTCAAGCAGTACTTCCAGGAGCACACCATCACCGTGGTGAGCACGGCCCCGCTCGGCGAGATCATGAGCGGCCGGGACACTACCCTCCGGATCGCCAAATGGGCCATCGCCCTCGCCGACCATGAGATCCGGTACGAGCCGCGCACCGCCATCAAATCACGGACCATGGCAGATTTCCTCGTCGACTGGGATGAGACCCAGTTTGTGCCGCCTTCCCCGGACTCCACGCATTGGCGCATGCACTTCGACGGCTCGAAGATGCAAACCGGCCTGGGAGCCGGCATCGTCTTGTCATCCCCTAAGGGGGACCAGCTCAAGTACGCGCTCCAGATCCTCCTCGCCACCTCCAACAACGTGGCCGAGTACGAGGCGCTCACCCATGGCCTCCGGCTCGCCAAGGAGATCGGGATCCGGTGCATCATCTGCTTTGGCGACTCTGACCTCGTGGTACAGCAGGTCTCTGGCGAATGGAACGCCAGGGACGCCAACATGGCCAGCTATCGCTTCCTCGTCCAGCAGTTCCCCGGCTCCTTCGAGGGCTGTGAGCTCCACCACGTCCCCCGAGCGGAAAACGAGCCGGCCGATACGTTGGCAAAGATCGGCTCCACCCGGCAAGCCATCCTAGCCAGCGTCTCCCTCGAACGGCTGCTCAAGCCTTCTATCAAGCCTTCCCCCGAATCGGAGTCTATCTTCTTACCAGCTGCTCCGGCAGCTCTGCCAGCGCTGCCGGCTCCGGCTGCCCTGCCAGCGCCAACGGCCCCGGCGACAGCACCAACGCCGCCGGCTCCGGCATCCGGCACCCCCGCGGCGGCTGGCTCCGACCCTACGGCCGTCCTGACGGCGTTCGCCGCGCCCCCCGCTGTCCCAGTCCCGGGGACTGGCGAGCCGGTCCCGGGGGCTGGCGAACCGGTCCCGGGGACTGGCGGGCCGGTCCCGAGGACTGACGGGACGGCTCCGGCTGCCCCCGGCGCCCCACTCGAGCTCGAGCTGGCTCCCGTCTCGGCCCCCTCGTGGGCCCAGCCCATTCTGGCTTTTCTCGTGCGCGCAGAGCTACCCCCTGATGAAGACAAGCCCCGGCAGATCCAACGCCGCGCCCTGGCTTATAGCATCATCAACCGCGAGCTCGTCCATCGCAGCACCACCGGCGTGTTCCAGCGCTGCGTCGAGCCCAAGAAGGGGCAAGAGATCCTCCTCGACATCCACCAGGGCGAGTGCGCGCACCACGCCGCCTCTAGAACCCTGGTGGCCAAGGCCTTCCGCCACGGTTTCTATTGGCCGATGGCTTTGGAAGAGGCCAGGCGACTGGTCGACAAGTGCGAGGGATGTCAACGCTTCAGCACGCAGAGCCACCTGCCGGCCGCAGCCCTCCAGACCATCCCACTTTCGTGGCCCTTTGCCGTCTGGGGGCTGGACATGGTAGGGCCCTTCAAGACCGCCCGAGGCAGCATGACACATCTGCTGGTGGCTGTCGACAAGTTCACCAAGTGGATCGAGGCTAGACCCATCAAGAAGCTGGACGGCCCCACGGCCGTCCGGTTCATCAAGGATATCACGGTCCGCTATGGCGTCCCTCACAGCATCATCACCGACAACGGCATGAATTTCGCCAAAGGCGCGATGGCGCATTTCTGCTCCCAGGAGGGCATCCGGCTCGACCTCGCGTCGGTGGCCCACCCACAATCCAACGGCCAGGCGGAGAGGGCAAACGGCTTGCTCCTGGCCGGCCTCAAGCCTCGGCTCATGGCACCCCTCGTGCGGTTGGCCGGCTGCTGGGTCGAGAAGCTGTCGGCCGTCCTCTGGAGCCTCAGGACCACTCCCAACCCGTCGACCGGCTACACCCCTTTCTTTCTGGTATACGGGTCCGAGGCAATCATCGCCACGGACATCGAGTTCGACTCGCCTCGGGTTACCCTGTACATGGAGAAAGATGCGAAGGAAGCGAGAGAAAACAGCGTCGACCTACTCGAAGAAGCACGCGAGCTGGCCCTGAGCCGGACGGCCATCTACCAGCAGAAGCTCCGGCACTACCACAGCAAGCGGATCCGGCCCCTCTCTTTCCGCGAGGGGGACCTGGTGCTCAGACGGATCCAGCGAACTGCCGGCCAGCACAAGCTATCCTCCCCATGGGAGGGCCCATTCATCGTCAGCAAGGCATTGCACAACAACGCCTACTACTTGATAGATGCCCAGAAATCGCAGAAGCGCAAAAGGGATGCCTCCGGCGAAGAAACAGAGCGCCCATGGAACGCAGCACTCCTCCGACCGTTCTACTGTTAAGAAAAAACGCATGTATGTATGTATCTTCCCTTCCGTCGGAACTTAATGAATGCAATGGGGGCCGCAAGCCGGCACTTGGGGCACGCCCCTTTCCAATTCCTTCGAAGGCGTGTCATTTTTTAGGCAAGGCACCCGGGTCCGGCTCCCTGGCCCGGGGGCTCGCCGGCTCTTCTCCAAAGTAGGCAAGTAGAGTGGGCAAGCAACCCTTTTCTACCCTCCCCACCCAGCCACAGACCGGCCCTCGGCTGTCAGGCTGGCGGAACCATGGGGTAGAAAGAAGCTTACCACGCGAACACCACCTAAGGCCTGCGCGTTTTCCCTAAGGACGATGCCCCATCCCTGTCGCAGACCGGCTCCCGGCTGGCTGACAGGCGGGGCGGAAGCCGGAAGGAACCCGCGCCTGAAATACGGGTCGAAAGGTAAAAGGGCAGGGGAGAAGCCGGCACGCAAATGTTTTAAACTTCATACAGATTCATAAGCAAAAGGCCACATGCCAAGTATTCTTTACAATACACCCCCAGTGGGTGGAAATGCATCTTAAAAACAAGTCTTGCAGCTAAGGAACGGATATAGCAAAAAGAAAAAGAGGGGCGCCTAGGCCTCCGGCGCATCGCCAGCCGGCTCTTCCTCCATGGCCTCGGTGTCACTGCCGCTGCTGGAGTCGGTGCTCTCGTCGGCAACTTCGTCATCTTTGGGGCCCTGAGGGTTGCCAAAGGAGTCCTCGGCGACCGGCTCACAGTCTTCACCCAGCACCGGTAGGAGCTCGTCCGGATCGACGTACGACGCCAGCTCGTTGGCTCGGCGGAGCAGGGCGCCCTCGCGGGCTCCTCGATCCGCCTCAGGGACCTGGCGCATCGTGACCAGCCGGTCCAGGTTGACGCCGGGGTACCAGAAGGTGATGAACCGGAGGGCCATCTGCGCCCCAGAGCGGGCCGCCGACGCCTTCCAAACCTCAAGCCGGGCCACCGCATTTTCTAGCCACAGCGCCACGCGGCCCTTCGGAGCCCCATGACCCGGCCAGAGGGCCGAAATCACCTCCTTGCCGGCCGAAAGGAGTCGCTCCATGCAGCGCTGGACATGGATCAGCCGGTTCTCGATGGCCAACGCAAGCTCCGGCACGTCCTAGCCGGCGTTCTCCTCGATCTCCTGCCCACGCTGCCGCAGGCATTCCTGGTGCTCCGCAACAGCCCGCTTGGCGCGGCGCTGGGTCTCCGGGAATCGGTCTGGGGGGAGGGAGAGGAATCAACGAACAGGACAAAAGCAAGTCGAAAGCAGTCAGCAAAGGAAGAAAAGACTCGAAAACAAAACTTACGCTGGAAGGCCTCGTCCATATCGAGGGCAAACTGAAGGCCTGCGCTCTTCTCCCTCTCCAGCGCCTCCTCCGCAAGAGCAAAGGCGACCCCGCGCGTCTCGAGCTCCCCCATGAGGCGATCTACCTCATCCTGAAGTGTGGTGGCCCGCTGGGTGGCGTCGGCCGCCTGCTTGGCGGCGTCCTCCCGGGCCGCGACCTCCCGCTGCAGCTCCGCGGTCAGGCGCTCCTGCTCCGACGTGGCCGCCTGGAGTTCCTGCCCCAGCCGGTCCCGCTCCGACGTGGCCGTTTGGAGCTCCTGCCCCAGCCGGTCCCGCTCGGAGGCCAGTTCATCCCTCTTCTGCCGGATCGGGACCAGCTCATCTGCGTAAGAAGCCAAGCATGAGCCACTCCAATGCGGAAGACCCGGACCGGCTGCCGAGCAGTCGGCCCGACTCTCGGGGGCTACACCCAGTGGGTGCGCTCGCGCGCCCCAACTGGAATAAACGCACCTTGCGCCTTCTTCAACTCCTCCTTGACCCGGTAGTAGCCGAGCTTGCCGCGGTTGTGGATATTGACCGCCTCATCGAAAAGCGCCTGCCGCCTGGCGTTCTCAGCCTGCCCCGCGCCAAGAAACAACAAGTCAGACAAACAAAAAGGGTTAGATCCGACCCGGCTGCCACGCAGCAGCGCAGCCGGCCCGAATCTCGGGGGCTACACCCAGTGGGTGCGCTCGCGCGCCCCCACTGATAATTCAACACAAGACAGAAGAGTCTTACCTCCACCACCGCCTCCACGCGCCGAAAGTTGCTCTCGGCAGCCTCCGCGAACCTAGCCAGCCCCTCACGACAGTGCGCCATGATGCGGCCGGGCTCCCCAGGAGCAAGGGCCGGGACGCCGGCTGGCGGGGCCGGAGCGGCCGTGGCGAGGGCCGGCGCCTCCCAGTCCCGGATCACGTCCAGCATGGTCCTCTTCGACCGGCTCGACCCGCAGCTCGACCCGACATCCACCACGGTAGCAGCCGGTGGAGGGTTGGCGGTGACCACCAAGGCTTAGGAGCCGGCCTCGGGCCCCTCTACGACCGGCACCGCCGGCTCCACCACCTGCCGGACCGGCTCGACTGCCAGCTGGGCCAGCTCACTCCACCCGTCGGCGGGTGCCTCCGGCGCCGCCTCCGGCGCAGCCGGGGCAAAGGGCACGCCCCCCGCAGCCGGCTCAACGGCAGGAGGGGTCACCACCGCCTCCCCCCGCTGTGCCGTCTCCGCGGGAGGCACGGAGGTCGCTCCTGCCGGCCGGATCACTTCCGTCAAGGGCGGGGCCCCGGTCGTCTCCACGGCCGGCTCTTGCGGCTCACTCGACGAAGGCCTCGACCGCCGCGTCGATTCCGCAGCGGAGTCCGTCGCGCGCTCCGGGTCGGCGGACCGCTTCTGCCTCCCGCCGCTCGAGGCCCCCGAACGTGAGGGCGCGCCCTTCGCCCCTGCCTTTGCGGCTCGCACCTCCGCGAGCCGCCTCTTCTCTTCCCGCGCCGTGGCCGCATGCTCTTGCGCCTGCAGGGTGGCGGTTTCCGCTAGGCCGGTGGCCGACTCCGTGTCATGGAGCTCGATGGCCTCCTTGGAATAGACAAAAGATGGGGCCTCAGGCACTTGACGGCTCGCAAACCCGAAAAACCAGTAAGAATTCAGAGAAAGATGCTCACCCAGCGACAATGGGAAGGACCCGTCTGGCCCGGGCCGGCGGCTTCGCGGCTTCGCGGCAGCCGCTCGTGCTCTCTTGCGAGTTGGCGGCTGTGTCGACGGTTGCCCCACGGCCGGCCTCTTCTCCCGGCGAGTGGCCTCGGCCGTCTGGCCATGGGTCAGCCACTCCTCGCTCCGCCCGCGTGTCTCCCGCCGAGCTGCGGGGGGTGGCGCGTCCAGGATCCGGACATCATCATCGTCATCAGTCCAATCTTTCATGGAGGGTCCGGAGGGGAACTCACCAGCCACTCTGGACCCGCTGGCTCCCGGGTCACCCATCGCGTCGTCCGCCTCGACCTCTCCCGAGGAATCGGCTCCCTCTTCGATGCCACCCCCCAGCTCGAAGTCCTCTGGGTCGGACTCGGCACGCTCCGCCTGGAATACCTGGGGGTGCAGGCCGTCCGGCGTGTTCTGTCGCACGGAGTGCTGTGGTCAGCATGGCGTGTGAGCTGGGAAAGGCCGGCTGGAGAATCAAAGGGGGGAGAGAATTACCGTAGCAGGGCGTACCAGGGGCGCCGGGTAGTGCCGGCTGTACGGCAGCTTGCCGAACCTCCATGTCCCCAGCTTCAGCTTGAAATTGGTGATGGCGTTCGCCCGTTTCGCCACCTGGGACGTCGAGAGGTCGGAGGTGGATAGCCGGCAGGGGTCCCGCCGGCCCAACATGTCGCAAATCCGGTGCGGCCTCTGCTGCAGAGGCAGCACCTGGCGGTCGATGAAGGCGGCCACCAAATGGGGCGCGACCAGCCCCTCTCCACCTCTCATGGTCTTGAGCCAGCCCAGCTCCGTGAGGACGTCCGCAAACGGCCCGTCGCCCGTCCAGTTGATCCCGAAGGACGGGGCGTTGACGAAAGCCGGCAGCCGGATGTAGTCCCGTGCCGGGTCGACGTTCTTCACGTAGAAGAACGTCCGGTTCCACCTCTTGACAGACTTGATGAGGGTGATGCGGGGGAACAATGGGCCCCGGACGCATATCACCGCGCCCCCGCAGGCGTACGGCTCGTCCTCGTTCTTCAGGGCCTTGAGGTAGAAAAGTTTCCTCCATAACTCCATGAAGGGGAGCAGCCCGAGGTAGCCCTCGCAGAGCGTCACGAAGCTCGAGAGCTGGAGAATGGAGTTGGGCCCAAGGTGGTGCGGCTGGAGGTCGAACGTGTCCATGAAGAAGCGAAAGAATTGGCTCACCGGCAGACCGAAGCCGCGCGTGAAGTGCCACGCGAACACCACAAACTCCCCCTCCTGGGGTTCGGGTGCCACCTCGCTGCCCGGCGGACGGGCGGCAACGCAGTCCTCCGACGGCAGCATCCGGGCGCGGCGGAGGCGCGCGATATCCTCCTCGGTGATGATGGATCCGCCCCAGCTGCTGGAGGGTCCGTCGGCCATCTCTGCGGCGATCAAGTGCGAGGAAGAAGACAGGTGGAGCAGCGGTGCAAGCCGAGGCGACGAGCCGCGCGAGAGAAGGAAGACGAAGGGGAGAGGGGTGCATGAACTGCCTCCGCCCCTCCCCCTCCCCTTATAAACACAGGGCGCCGCCCGGGGGACGTGGGGATTAACTGCGCCCACTCCCCCGGGGAATCCGCGGGACGTGGGCATCGTCCGTCGCGGCCGCTGGGGTCCAAGCGCAGAGGATCCCGGCCTGCGGCCCGAGGCCTACCAGGCTAGGCCCGCGGCCTATCGGACTAGGCCCGGGAAGGCATCCCGTCGGGCCACAGATGCGGGACCCACGGCATCATCATGCCCTGCGTGGCGCGTCGCGGTCCGGCACGGGGCCCGAAGCGGCACGACAGGGCCCGAGGCGTCGGAGGCCGTGGCCGGCGCGGCCGCCCGGCCGGTCCCGCACGACAGGCGGGCGTAGCCGGATGAAACCGCCGGTTGCCCCTCGTCAGGCGGACGCGGGCCCCCGCCGGCTTCGGGGACTACTGACGGGGTTACTACCCCTGGGTATGCCAAGGAGAGGGAGTTCCAGCTCCTTTCCGAAAAACTATACGGCCGGCTGGTCAGTGGCCGGCTGCCTCCCTGGCCGGCTGGCCCACTGCCGGCTGGTCCGCGACCGGCAGAGAGGGGCCGGCTGACCCCCTGGCCGGCTGGCCCGCGGCTGGCTGAACAGGAGCCGACCATCTGGGCCCCGGCCGGGCGCGCCCGGCCGCTACAAGACTAGCTCGCCCACTGACCTCTGGGCGGGCGGGCACCCGTCCCTTCCCACTGCGGCCAGGTACGCTGATGGGATGCGACCCCCGCGACGGACTCCGATGTAGCTACAACGGCCGCTGACGCACGGGCGCGCGTGGCTACAGTCCGGGCGGTTGTACCGCTGACCGAGACCGGTCGAGACCCGACGGAGCCACAATATCACTGCGCCACCATCCACTCCATTACCTGCCTCGGCGTGGCTACAACGCTGCCGGCCGTACCGCTGACTTCGGCCGGCTGGCGCAAGACGATGCCGGGCAGGGCGGCCTGTGCCGCGGCAGGTGGGCGCGGGCCAATAGGAGGGCCGGCTGGCGGGTCCCAGTTGGCGATGGGACCGCGCAGCCGGCGGGACCTACAGACGACAAGACGACTCAGCCGGGTCCCCCCTCATAGTACCTTAAGAATATTGTACCTTAAGAATATTGTATACCGGGGGGTTGGCCTATAAAACCCCCTGAAGCCCCCATGCATCGGGCAAGCAAGACACGCACGGAGGCGTTCACCCCTCTCTCACACCCACACATAGCAAGGGAAGAGGAGCCGGCTGCTCCTTCTTCCACCTCCAGACAAACAGCTTAAGGAGTGCCATTGTAACATCTCTCCCCATCCAACTAGACCAGCAGGACTAGGGGTATTACCTCCCACGGAGGGCCCTGAACCTGGGTACGTCGTGTGTCCATCACCGCTCATGCCTGATCCCGCTACCGGAGCCCGTCGGCATCCTTCGGCCCCAACCACTCTCGATAAGCCACCCCATGGCATCTGTCGTGAGAAAACGATGACACTGGTCACCATGTCTCAAGATACTACTAAGTCGTGTGACTTCTCAAATACTAATAATAATGATTTTATTAGTACTCCTATACCACCCGCCACTAGTGCGGAGGCATTTGATATTAATGCTGCATTGCTCAATCTTGTCATGAAAGATCAATTTTCGGGAAGTCCTAATGAGGATCCCGCATCACATCTTAATACCTTTGTTGAATTATGTGATATGCAAAAGAAAAAGGATATGGATAATGATATTGTGAAATTAAAATTATTTCCTTTTTCACTAAGAGACAAAGCTAAAGCTTGGTTTTCATCTTTACCTCGTAATAGTATTGGAACGTGGGATAAGTGTAAAGATGCTTTTATTGCAAAGTATTTTCCTCCTGCTAAGATTATCTCCCTTAGAAATCAAATAACGAATTTTAAACAGCAAGATCAAGAACATGTTGATCAATCTTGGGAGAGAATGAAATTGATGATAAGAAATTGTCCAACTCATGTCTTAAACTTGTGGATGATTATCCAAATTTTCTATGCTGGACTAAACTTTGTGTCTAGAAATCTTCCAGATTCTGCCGCAGCTGGTACCTTCATGGATGTGACCTTAGGAGAGGCCACAAAACTTCTGGACAATGTTATGACAAATTATTCTCAATGGCATACCGAAAGAGCTCCAACTGGTAAGAAGGTAAATTCTGTTGAAGAAATCGCCACTTTGAGTGAAAAAGTGGATGCTCTTATGAATATGGTTGCTAATAAAAATACTAATGTTGATCCCAATGATATGCCTTTGTCTACTTTGATTGAGCAAAATAATGATGCTATTGATGTGAACTTCATTTCGCGAAATAATTTCAACAACAATGCTTATAGAGGAAATTTCAATGCTAGACCATATCCCGGTAATTCCTCTAACAACTACGGAAATTCTTATGGTAATTCATATGGAAATGCTTCTACAAATTCTAATAGGATACCTTCTGATCTTGAGAATACAATTAAAGAATTTATTAATTCTCAAAAGGTTTTCAACACTACGGTAGAAGAAAAGTTGCATATGATTGATACTTTGGCTAAAAACATGGATAGACTTGCTCTTGATGTTGAAACTCTTAAAAATAAGTCTTTGCCACGCAAGCATGATTTTAATGAGACTATTAAATCTATCCAATTATCTATCAATGAAAGTAAGGAGAAGACCGCAAAGTTGAGAGCTAAGCGATAATTCTTAGAAAAAGCTCATCCACCCGGTTTTACCGGAATCATGATGAAGATCTTAAAATGAATGGTGTTTATCCTATTTAATCTTTGTTTACACCTCTGAAAATAAATGATAAAGGGACTGGAGATGAGTCAACTTTAGTTAAGGAGCACCCCGTTTGCTTGGAGGGTGATGATTCTAATGCTAAAACTAAAAAAAGTGGGTTTGGAGAGGTTAAAACTTTAACTAGTGATGTTGATTACAAGGACTTTAATTATGATAAATGCTCTTTAGTAGAATGTATTTACTTGCTGCAATCCGTTATTAGCTCACCCAATGCTTATGAACAAAACAAAGCTTTTACCGAACATATAGTAGAAGCTATGATAAAAGCTTATGATCAGAAACTTGAGCTTGAAATTTAAATTCCTAGAAAATTGCATGATGAGTGGGAACCTACTATCAATATAAAGATAAATAAATATGAATGCAATGCTTTGTGTGACCTTGGTGCTAGTGTTTCAACTATACCAAAAACTTTATGTGAAGTACTTGGTCTCACTAATATTGAAGAGTGTTCCCTAAACTTGCATCTTGCGGATTCTACCATCAAGAAACCTTTAGGTAGAATTAATGATGTGCTTATTATTGCAAACAAAAATTATGTGCCTGTAGATTTCATTGTGCTTGATATTGATTGCAATCCTTCTTGTCCCATAATACCTGGAAATCCATTTTTACGAAGTATAGGTGCAATTATTGATATGAAAGAGGGAAACATAAGATTCCAATTCCAATTAAAGAAAGGGATGGAACATTTCCCTAGGAAGAGAATTAAACCAATTTATGAATCAATCATGAGAGCTACCTACGGGTTGAGTGTCAAAGATGAAAACACTTGAAACTATGCATTATGCCTAGCTAGGGGCATAAAACAATAGCGCTTGTTGGGAGGCAACCCAATATGTATCTTTATTTTTGTTTTCACTTTATGTTTTTGTATGATAACATGATTGTTGCCTCTATAATTATTATGTTTTTATGTTTTCGTTAGTGTTTGTGCCAAGTAAAGCCTTTGGGATGACTCACAAGATGAGTAGAAACGATGCTCAATCTAAAACAGAAACTTTGATTCAAGTATAGGAATTTTCATTTTCTACTGGAGCGTGATAATGATCTGAATTTTTAACACAATATTTATACACAAATTCTTCATGTTGTCCTAATTTTCAGAATTTTTAGAGTTAAAGAAGTATAGGCTCTTTATAGATTGCTACAGACTATTCTATTAAACAGTTTCTGTTCTGCTTGTATAGTTTGCTTGTTTTGATAATGCCATGGCCTATATCGGGGGGTGTAAGCCATGGGGAAGTTAGAATACAGTACCTATTATGCAAAAATGAATTTGAATAAATTTATCACAGTACCTCAAGTATGCAATATGCTTCATATACGAACGGATCTCACGAAGTTTTGTTGAGTTTTATGTGATTGAAGTTTTCAAGTTTTGGGTGTGATCACGATGGACTACGGAATAAGGAGTGGCAAGAGCCCAAGCTTGGGCATGACCAAGGAAACCCAAGTATAATTCTAAGGAGACTCAAGCATCTAAGCTTAGGGATGCCCCGAAAGGCATCCCCTCTTTCGTCTCAATCCATCGGTATGTCATTTGGAGCTATATTTTTATTCATCACATGATATGTGTTTTGCTTGGAGCGTCATTTGCTTTTGCTTTCAGTTTGTCACAATCATCATTTGCTGGACACAGCTATTTGAGAGAGATGCACCTTCATGATAATTTGCTAGAATACTCTATGTGCTTCACTTATATCTTTTGAGCTAGGCAGGTGCTCTAGTACCTCACTTATATCTTTTTGAGCACGGTGGCGTGTAGATTTTATAGAAATAATATGTTCTCGTTCTTCACTTATATTTGTTTGAGAGCTGAGGAATAGTGACGGCAATTTGCATGGGTCATAAGACTAGTCCAAGAATATTAGGTATTCAATGAATGATAATCAAAACCATCGTGTAGCACATATAGAGAAGTTGTGGGTTAATGACATTGATGTAGTAATATGAAAAAGATGTGAGTCCAAAAAATTTAATTCATAGAAGTGTCGAGATAAGAGATGTTAAATTGTTATTCATCTAAAAATTAAAGAGGCGTGGTGATGATGTGTGAGCCTTTATATTCTTGGTTGAAATCCTAGTGTTGTTTTGAGTCGGGGGCGCACGATGGTTAACTCCTACCAACCTCCTCCCTCGGGGCATGCAAGGAGTAATTTGATTTATGATAAACTAATAAAAATTTGCAATAAGTATGTGAGTTATTTATGACTAATGTGACACCATGGACATACACATCTTCACCTTCTCATATTTGCTAGCCTCTTCGGTATCGTGCATAGCCCATTCTCACCTCGAGGATCGGTGCAAATATTCGCCGGTGCATCGAAACCCCGTGACATGATACGCTCTGTTACACATAAGCCTCATTATATCTTCCTCAAAACACCATACCTACCTATTATGTCATTTCCATAGCCATTCCGAGATATATTGCCATGCAAATTCCATCGTCCCTTCATATGACTAGTTCGTTCATCATCATAATGCTTTGCATGATCATATAGAGCTGGCATAGTATTTGTGGCAAAGCCATCATTCTTCATATTTTTGATACATGTCATGCTAGATCATTGCACATTCTGGTACACTACCAGAGGCATCCATACAGAGTCATATCTTCCTATCAGTCCTTCATGTTGAGTTGTAAGTAAATAAAAGTGTGATGATCATCATTATTAGAGCATTGTCCCAGTGAGGAAAGGATGATGGAGACTATGATTCCCCCACAAGCCGGGATGAGACTCCGGACAAAAAATGAAATAAAAATGGGGGAGGCCAATTGAGCCCACCATATAAAAAAAGAGAAAATGGGAGAGGCATAAAAAAAGAGAAAATCCCACCATATTAAAAATGAGAGAAAAGAGAGAAGGGACTTTGCTACTATCCTTTACCACACTTGTGCCTCAAAGTGGCACCATGTTCTTCATATAGAGAGTCTCCTATGTTGACACTTCCATATGCTAGTGGGAATTACCTTTTCATATAATAAACTTGGCTTGTATATTCCTATAATGGGCTTCCTCAAATGCCCGTGGTCTTCATGAGCAAGCAAGTTTGATGCACAGCCCACTTAGCTTCAGTTGAGCTTTCATGAACTTATAGCTCTAGTGCATCATTTGCATGGCAATCCCTACTCCTCGCATTGATATCTATCGATGAGCATCTCCATAGCTCGTTGGTACGCCTAGTTGATGTGAGACTATCTTCGACAGTTTTTACCCCTTTGATACCTACCACCATATTCTATTCCACCTATATGCTATGTCCAATGGTTCACGCTCATGTATTGCGTGAAGAATAAAAAAGTTGATGCATATTAAAAACGTACGATCCAATTTCCTGACTTGGACACCATGGTGCTTAACATTTGTATTTATGTGGGGAAGATGGAGTCATGCCTTGCTAATATAATAAAGATGAATAGGGGTAAACATTCTTCTAGAATCGTATACTTTGAAGAATTAATGCTTTTGTTTCTTATACTTATAAATATTACTATGTTTCTGTTTGTTAATTCATCATTTCTCAATGAACATACACACCAAAGATTATATAATGGGTAGCATGTCACATAAAAAATTCTGTTTTTATCATTTACCTACTCGAGGACGAGCAGGAATTAAGCTTGGGGATGATGATACGTCTCCAATGTATCTATAATTTTTGATTGTTCCATGCTGACATATTATCATTCTAGGATACTTTTTGGGTATTTATTCACAAATTTATAATATTTTTGAGCAATAACCTATTGACCCAGTGCCAGTTCCTGTTTTTGCGTGTTTTTGCCTTTTCAGAGTTACAATACTAAACGGAGTCCAATTGCCACGAAACTTTTTGGTGATTTTTTCTGAACCAATACAAGAAATAGAAGCTTCAGAGGAGGGCCAGGAGAGGCACCAGGGCCCCACCACATATCCAGCCGAGCCCCCTAGGGGGGGTGCGGCCAAATATGTGGTGGGCCCCTGGAGCACCTCCCGACGTTGTTCTCTGGCCTATAAATTCACAACTACCCTAGAAACACCAGAAGTGCTCCCGAAACACTTTTTCCGCTGCCGCAAGTCTCTGTTCCGATGGGAGGCCATCTACACCTCCGTTCCGGCACCCTGTTGGAGGGGAGATCAATCACGAAGGGCCTCTTCGTCAACCTTGCTGCCGTCACCATGATGTGTGAGTAGTTCACCACTGACCTACGGGTCCGTAGGTACTACCTAGATGGCAATCTCTCTCTCTTGATCTTCAATACAATGTTCATCGCATCTTTGCCTTGATCTATCCGGTGTAATGCTTTGTATGGTGTGTTTGTTGGGATCTGATGAATTGTGAGTTTATGTTCAGACTAATCATGAAAAGTATTTGAGTCAAACCTGATTACTATGATTCTTATTTGCATGATTGTAACAGCCCGAGACCGACGCTCTAGAAGATTCCTGTTTATTTCCATTGTCGTCGTGTGATTCGTTTGTCTGTTGCAATCATCATCGCATCATTCGCATCATCTGCATTGCATCGGCACTCCGTTGCGTCAGTTTTCAAAACTTGCATCCGTTCGTAGTCGCCGGTTCTCTCCGTTCGTGTCGTCGATCGTTTCGAGACCAACCACACAAGCACGCGCCCGCGGCATCGATAAAAATATTGTTTTAAAAGTGCGTATAAAATATTCTTGGATTGGGTCAAAACTTGGTGAGCGGTCATAATGTGTGTAGGTAGACCGCCTACCAAATTTCGTCGCAATCAGAGGTCGTTTGATACCCCAACGGTCAACCGCAGCAGCGCCGTCATCGGGTTATTTGTCGGACGTTTTTCGGTTTTCTAAAACTCTGCCACGGGCGTCACATTTCCCTCTCATCCCCACCTAACCTCTTCTACATAGCCCACTAGCCCATCCTAGCCTTACCCCGCGACCGGAGCCGTCTGATCACGATCGGAGGGTCCGAAAACAGGCTAAAAACCCTCAACCTAGACCCCTGGCTATAAATAGACACCCCTAGCCTACCCAAAATGGAACCCTAGCCTAGCCGCATCGTTTTCTGCGCCCTCCTACCTCCAGCCGCCACCAGCGCGCCTCCGTCTCCCACCTCCCGGCCAGGGCTTGCCAGGCCCATCCGGAGCCCGCACAGGCCCGAGCCGCCGCCGCCGCGGCCTGAGCCTGCCCACATGCGCACCAGTAGCCGCCGGCTCCTTATGAGCTCCCGTGCCGCCGCTCGGCTGCTGGCGTCCCCGCCGCCGTCCGGCCCCGCGCCGCCCGCAGGAGCTGCCGGTCGCCGGAGCAAGATGCCGCCAGCCGCCCGATCGCAGCTTGCTGCACCGCCGCCGTCCTGGCGACCCCGCCGCCCGCGGCCTCATCCCCGCGCCCCCGCCGATGTTTGCCCTCCGCCGCCTCGCCAGCTCCGGCCAGATCCGGCGAGATCCGACCGGATCTTCCCGTCCCCACCGCCCAGGCTCGCCGCGCCGCATGCGCGCGCCGCCGCACGATCGCCCGTCGCCATGGCCTCCCTGCCTCGTCCCGCTCGGGACCGAGGAGGACGACCGAACCGGCCTCGGCCCACCTCGTGTCCTTGCCGGCCCAGCCCATCAGCTCCAATGACCGGCCTGCAGGCCCGAGTTGAGCAACCCCGCCTAACCACCGAACGCTCACCCTTTAGCGTATCCTGTGAACGAATTCTTTTGACTATGCTGTGAACTATTCATTAGTTAGCCTATCCGACGATCAATGCGAAAATGACTAAGTCCCTAGAGTTGTCTGTTTCAGCATCATGTTAGCATATTCAAACATCTACAACTTTTAACTAGATTATCGGATTGAAATGAATTGTATATGAAAAATTATCTACTCGATGTGATCTACATGATGGTTCCATTTGCATGCATAATAGATTTCATTTGCATGTTCATATCTCTATTGCAAAAGTGCATCGTGTCGTTATGTGCAAATCTGTTATTTTATTCAACTTTGCGCGGATGATTGCCACCAAACCGTAGGACTTTTGCATGTGGTGTCTTCATGAGTTTTGCTCTAGGATATGTCTAGTTTCATGCCATGCCTCTAGTTGCTAGGTAGGAATTCATTAACATGCCAATTTCTTGCTCTAAAGTAGTCATCACATTAAAACTGAAATATGTTAACGTTAAGTTCCATTTTGTGGTGCTCGTATTAAGCAATCCATGCCTCCTTTTAGTTGAGTCTGTGGAGTGTGTTGTAGTATGCCATGTATACTTGCTGTTGGAAGGGTTGCCATGCCATGAATATTGAGATTAGCTGTAGATTTCATCATGAGATCAAACTTAATCTATGTTGCTGATTTGAAATGCGGAAATATTTCTAAGTCTGGAATCTGTAATATTTTGTTGCTGTCTTGCCATGTGTTTTGCTAGTGATCTACAACCCCTTTGGGGTTGGTTTAATGGAGTTATTTGTATCTTATAATGTCCTCTAGCATGCTGTTAAGTTTAAAGTCAATATATGCCGTGTAGCCTATAGTTTCACTGCTGCCAATATGACTTCGTGATAAAAACTGCTCTGTTGAAAACTGGTATTTTCACCAAGTCCTAAAATACTGATTCAACATGCCATCTTGTGAGCTCAATTGCCATTGATACTTGCTTCCATTCATGTTGTTGTAGTTAGATGGAGTGTTGTGCATCATATAGGCTACATCACCATGTCTTTGTTGTGCATTTTAGGTGGCTGTAGCTTGTTTAGTTGTGGGTTGCAATATGCCATGTCGCTGTTTTGGGCAGATTATAGCTATAACTTGTGTTGGTTGTATTTGTTGAACCGTAGCTCCGTTTTGGACATGCCATATCTGAAACTTGCTTAGAATTTCATTTAGTTTCATAATATGCTATTGCATCCATGTTTTGAGGTGCTTTTGGTGGTATTTTTCATGCATTTTGCATTCATGTAATGTTCATCTTGTGCGGGTCGTATCTTTTAGACCGTAGCTCCGTTTTGTATGATCCATATATGTAAATCGACTAGAATGATGTGTAGAATCCCGTGGTACACTTTATTTTGCTGTTTAAAAAATATAAAACATGGTTAGTTCAGATCTGGACCAATTTCAAAATTAACATATGGGGTCGTTTCGGAAATACTATAAGTTGTTTCCGACCTCATTTAAGATCCCTAGATAGATAGTTTACTTATGCTTCACCTCTTGCCATGTTAACCAACATTTAAACTTGTTGTGTAGATAAACGAGAGTGAACTAAATAACCCAATTGTGGAGCTTCGTCAATATGCAACTCGTTGCATATTGAGCTTCACTTAATGTGTAGTACTTGAATGTTGCATCGTGCCATGCCTTGCATATGTAAACTGGACATGCATCATCCTTGTTGTGCATAATATCATGAATATGTTGTGGTGTTTATCGTGTTTTGATTGTTTGTTTCCGGATTGCTTCTTCTCGATAGAGTTCCGAAAGCGTTCGGAGTGTGAGGATTCGTTCGACTACGTTGGTTCGTCTTCTTCATGGACTCGATCTTCTTCCAAGCGGGCTCTCAGGCAAGATGACCATTTCCTTGGATACCACTACTATCATTGCCATGCTAGTTGTCTTGTTTCTATAACTATGTCTCGCTAACTACCACTTGTATGTCAAGCATCCCAAAATGCCATGAAAAGCCTCTAACCCCTCCACATCCTAGCGAACGTTTGTTTGGCTATGTAACCGCTTGCTCAGCCCTTCTTATAGCGTTGCTAGTTGCAGCTACAAATTTTTTCCATGTGCCAACATGGATGTTTTTGAGATATCACAATTTTATTGCTATTTAATTTAATGCACATATATACTTGGTAAAAGGTGGAAGGCTTGGCCTTTTGCTCGGTGTTTTGTTCCACTTTTGCCGCCCTAGTTACTTGTGTACCGGTGTTATGTTCCATATTGAGCGCTCCTAACATGCTCGGGGTTGTTATGGGGACCCCCTTGACTTCCGTTTTGGGATAAAACTCTTCTGACAAGGCCCAACCTTGGTACTACATTTGCTCAACTAAATAAAATGCATAGGGACCCACCGGCATCCGCGGATAATTAATCAACAACCCAGGCCAGTGCTACTCATGAGTGTTGGTCCAAAATGGCAGTAGCCGGGGCCACCAACGGGTGTGCCAGCCGGAAACTTAGCCAATCCGTCGTGTCCTGAGAACGAGATATGCTGCTCCTATCGGGTTCGTCGACACATTGGGCGGTCTTGCTGGATTTGTTTTACCTTTGTCGAACGTCTTGTGCGCGGGATTTTGAGGACATTTTGGGCTATCTCGAGGTTGAGATTTTCCATTGGGATTCCGCAAATACTACGGGTTATCCCGCGGTTGAGGATTTCCAACGCAGCTTGTGGTTAGTTTGTGATGGATGAGTTGGAGCACCGCTGTAGGGTTAAATCTTTCATGAGAGCCGTGCCCGCGGTTATGTGGCAACTTGGAAACTTTGTTTAACACCCGGTCATAGCAAACTTAAAGTAAACTCACATAAAATACACAAACCGTGTGCGTAACCGTGACTGTCTCTTCTTGTGTTTTCTGAACCGAGAGAGAACACGGTGGGGTTATGTTTGACCGTAGGTTGGTGTTCAGGATCACTTAGTGATCAATACTAGTTCACGTCAGTTTATTCCACAATCACCCCCCTTATTCTTGTACTCATAAGTTAGCCACTCAAATAAATGCTTAGTGCTTGCTGCAGCCTCACCACTTAACCATACCTTACCCATTAAGCTTTGCTAGTCTTGATACCCTTGGAAATGAGATTGTTGAGTCCCTGTGGCTCAAAGATTACTGCAACAACAGTTGCAGGTACAGGTAATGCGATGCTTTGACGTGAGAGCGATGCTTGTTTGATTTGGAGTTCTTCTTCTTCGTCTTCATTGATCTAGGATGGGTTCCTGGCCGGCAGCCTAGGATAGCAAGGATGAATGTCATTTTATCGTTTGGTTTCGTCCGTAGTCGGACCTTGCTCTTGTGTATGATGATTGAATATGTTGTTGTATTGATGTGATCTTGATGTAGCTTGCGGCGAGTGTAAGCCAATTCCATATAGTCAACTCTTCTTTACATGTACTTGTAATGATATCCATTCTTGCAAAACGAGGAGATGCGCTTCTATCCTTGTCGAGGCCCTCGAGACAAAAATAAGGATCGGATCGCATCTTGGGCGTTACAAGTTGGTATTAGAGCCTGTACCGACCTAGGAGCCCCCTTGATTGATCGAGCTTGGTTGAGTCGAGTCTAGTGAAAACTATTTTGAGTCTAGTTATATATCGGAGAGTAGGATTCTTTTTACTCCTCTTCTATGCTCTGGTGAGGAATCCTGACATAGGAATTTTAATTCTACCCTCTTCTCACTCAAATTTTTTTAGGACCACACGGGTATTTTGGAACCTCTATGATGTCGATGTGACCGGAACTCTGTTCTTGGTGCCTCCCATACATATGGATTGGACCCGGGGAGTTGAGCTCCAAGGGGTTCTTGACACATCATTATCGTTCAGTTTCCTTAGCATCTCAGGACGCGGATGTTTGAAATTGCTTCAATACTATTTGTGGTGCGAAGAGTGTGGCGGCACCCAGTACTGGGGAGCGGGATCACATGTACTGCCATGTTTAGTATCATTGTGATTATGAGGGTCTAAGGTAGAAGAGTTTCCGAGGCTTCTCTGGTTATGTGCTGACGGATGTGATACACTGGTGGGTAGTATTATTCCTAGGAGTTGAGTGTTTTATTCAGTAATTGATCCATGTATCCGTTGGACCAGATTGCATAACCAGAAAGATTTCGGGAGTTCTTAGGTGGGAAATCAAGTAGTTTACCTACGATTATCCTTCCAAGAAATGCAAATGGGTTTGTGTTTGTTTCCGCCTAATTTGCAAGCCTCATCCTTGTTTTATTGGAGTATGGTAATTCGAGTTGCTTCGGTGTCAAATGTTGTTTTCATATCTTTCCTAAGTGGTGTTCTCATATTCCCATGGGAGCACTAATCTCTTTTGCTCAATCAAATTGTCTTGTCAAATCTTAATCCTAACCGGTGTGCCTCTCGTCAAGATGACTCAATCCTCTCCAATAATTGCAAGATCTATCCTCATATTTCATTCCAGAGTTCTTTTCATCCGTCTAAGTCGTCTTCTTCTTTTGTCCGCCATCCCTCCCTTTTTATTCAATGATTAAATTCTCTTCCAAGTGCCTTTCTTTTCATTGATGCTTCTGCTATCTTTCCTTCCATTTGATATACGATGATTCCTTATGAAGATCCTCAAGTTCTAAGTTCATCATTCTTCGTTCTTGTTTTCTTCTCCGGTGGAGTCGATTCAACCCCTCCATGTTCATCATTTCTTTCATTCGCTAAATGAGTTCCCATGTTGGAATTCTTATCCAAGCATCTCTTGTTTATTCGTCCCTCGCTATTCTATCCGGAGTGCTGAAGATATCTCAGAAGTCTTGTGTTTTCATCCAAAATCCTTTCAAATTATTTTGAAGGTCTGACCTCATCAAGTTTCAATTGTACCAGTGCAATCTCTCTTCCTAAGCAATCATTTCAATTGTGGTCTCTTTTAGTGGGCCCATAACCCACAGGTTCATTCCCAGGAACTTACATGGCTCTTCTAATCTTTCCGGAGATGTCCTCAAGTTCTTTTCATTAGGACATAAGAATGAATTTCATCAGTCATATTCCTTCTCGAAGATCGCTTCTAAATCATTTACATCATTGGCTCAACCTTTCCTTATTCATTGTTCTGGTCTATCTCAGTAATTCTTGGTGGTATTTCACGCCATCATTCTTTATGTTGAAGAACGATACTAGTTCACGTCCGTTTATGCGACAATCACCCCCTTATTCTTGTACTAGTAAGTTAGCCACTCAAATAAATGCTTAGTGCTTGCTGTAGGCTCACCACTTAACCATACCTTACCCATTAAGCTTTGCTAGTCTTGATACCCTTGGAAATGAGATTGCTAAGTCCCTGTGGCTCACATATTACTACAACAACAGTTGCAGGTATAGGTAATGCGATGCTTTGACATGAGAGCGATGCTTGTTTGATTTGGAGTTCTTCTTCTTTATCTTCATTGATCTAGGATGGGTTCCAGGCCGGCAGCTTGGGATAGCAAGGATGGATGTCATTTTATCGTGTGGTTTCGTCCGTAGTCGGATCCTGCTCTTGTGTATGACGATTGAATATGTTGTTGTATTGATGTGATCTTGATGTAGCTTGTGGCGAGTGTAAGCCAATTCCATATACTCATCTCTTCTTTACATGTACTTGTAATGATATCCATTCTTGCGAAACGAGGAGATGCGCTTCTATCCTTGTCAAGGCCCTCAATCCAAAAATAAGGATAGGATCGCATCTTGGGCGTTACAACGATCATCATAGCTTCGTAATGCTCTTCGATCTATTGAAATAGTTTGGCCAACTAGATTGATATTTCTTCAGTGGGAGTGGTGCGTTGTAGTAGGTTCAACCTGACGAGTTTCTATATCCCAGTGACAGAAGGGGACAAGTTGCGTCTTTGTGTTGTTGCTACTAAGGATAAAACGATGGGGTTTACTTACATTAGTTGAGTACTCTTTGTCCACATCATGTCATCGTTCTCCAAGCATTACTCCATTGGTCATGAACTTAATACGTAGAGAGGCAAGCACAGAAGCGCTCTTGAAGTGGAGTAATAGTAGTAGGGGCAGGCAGGAGTCGGCCTATTTGCTTATAGACGTGATGCCTATATACACATGTTCGTTGCCGTGAACATCGCATAATTATTCTCTCTTTTATCAATTGCCCAACAGTAATTTGTTTACCCACCGTATGCTTTGCTTATGAGAGATGCCACTAGAGAACTCAACGGCCCCAGGTCTATTCACTTATATATTCGCAAACGCTATCAATACCTCACTGTTATTTGTTACCTTTTATTTTATTTTGCACTTTACTATTATCTACGATTATATACACAACTCACTTGCTTGCAAATAACGAGATCAAGGGGATTGACGACCCTCTTGCCGGCGTTGGGTGCAAGTTTTTTGTCCTTTTGTGTGCAGCCACTGAAGACGGTTGAGGATTGGTATTCCTATTTGCTCGATAAACCTTGGTTTCATAACTGAGGGAAATATCTACCCACTTTGTGTTGCGATTACCCGTTCCTCTTCACGGAAAACCCAACGTAGATCATGAGTATCAGCTCTCAAATCCATAAAAGAATTCAATCCGATAATAATGAAATCTCAAAGGGAAAACTCAATTCATCACAACAAGATAGAGAGGGGAAAACACCATATGATCCAACTATATTAACAAAGTCCGCGATACATCATGATCGTGCCAAATTAAGAACACGAGAGAGAGAGAGATTAAACACATAGCTACTGATACAAACCCTCATCCCCGAGGGTGGACTACTCCCTCCTCATCATGGAGACCATAGGGATGATGAAGATACCCTCCGGTGATGATTTCCCCCTCCGGCAGGGTGTCAGAACGGGGTCTAGTTTGGATTTTCGTGGCTACAGAGGCTTGCGGCAGCGGAACTTCTGATCTAGGTTTATTTCTGGGGGTTTCTGAATATATAGGATTTTTGAGTGTCGGTTTCACGCGAAGATGGGCCACGAGGGGCCCACAAGACACCAAGGCGCGCCATAGGGGGCTGGCACGCCCTGGTGGGTTTTGTCCACCTCGTGGCTCTTCTGGCCCTCCCACGAAGCTTCTACTGCCTCTTTTGTTCCAAAAAAATCGTCAAAAAGTTTCGTAGCATTTGGAGAACTTTTATTTCTGCACAAAAAACACCACCACGGTAGTTCTGCTGAAAACAGCGTCAGTCCGGGTTAGTTCCATGCAGATCATACCAAAACCATATAAAATTGTTGTAAATTGGCATGAATACTTCATTAATTATAGATATGTTGGAGACATACCAGAATGCATTTCAATTTCACGCTGTTTGGTCTCCTCTTTTACAGGGTGTTGTCCACGCCGTTTGGTCTCCTCTTGACTGACGGGCTACTCTTTCAGCTTCTTCCTGTTCCTCGGGAAGATCTCTTGTTTGGAGGTATTGGACAATCTGCTGCGGCCATGCTGGAGCCTATGGGTCGACGATAAGGACTAAAGGCATTTCTTCCGTTGTGGGGGCCCTAGCTTCTACCGCAAAGACCATCGGGGCTTCGTGGACCCAAAGAGGTTCGAACTCTGGGGTGCGCTCGTTCTCGAGCCCTACTCTCCCTTGCTAACCTACGGCGATGCTCTGGCGTGCTTGAGCTTGGGGGAAGAATGAAGAACATGGTGGTTTACCCAAGTTCGGGCCACCTCGTGGTGTAAAACCCTACTCCTGCCTATCTGTATTTCTTGGGGATGAGAGTGAATACCGAGGGGGTCGGGGCTTGCTACGGTGGCTGCCATGTTTCCTTTATACAGGCTCTGGTCCTCTTCCCCCGAAAATATTAGGCGGGAAGGGTTGCCACAAGCGCCAGTTTGAAGGGGGACAAGACTATATCTTATCCTGACAAAAGTAGTCTACGCCTGCAAAAGCCTCCCGTTGTGATGCCCGGGTGGGCTCGGGGATGACCTCCGTCCCGATGAGCGCCCAGCGTTGGACTTCTTGCACCAAACGGGAAACATTTGGGGGTTGCTTTGGGAACCGGCGGGCTGGCCCTGCTCCCTTAGCAGCAAAGGGGAAAGTCTTCTCAGCAAAGCCTGCTACCAAGGCTCCAGACGTCGCTTGGCTGGGCGCGCGTTGCCCTCATGACGGGGCGGCGCTGCATGGCCCCGTTGTGCCACCTTTGAACTATGCGCCCCGTGAAGTCCTCGGGGGGCAGCCCCGGGAGGCGACCTCTCTAGGGCGTCCTCATGCAGCTTGCGGAGGCGCCTCTGGCCAAATGCCCCGCGAGGCGGGTGTCGGTGTCAAAACTGGCGGATCTCGGGTACGGGGTCCCGAGCTGTGGATCTAGAATCGATGGGTAACAGGGGACGAAGGAGACGATCTTTACCCAGGTTCAGGCCCTCCTATTAAGGTAAAAGCCTACATCCTACTTGGTTGTATTGATGTGTATGAAGATTACAGAGTCGATCTACCTCGAGATCAAGTAGCTAAACCCTAGATGAGTTCACCTGCCTCTTCAAGCTAAACCCTCTGGCTTATATAGATACCATGGGTCCCTAGGATTACACATAGGCGGTTGCTTATCGAAGGAATAAACATGCCTATTCTATCATCTTAAGCTTGAAGGGCACACCACGGCGCCTGAGGTTTCCCCCCTGGTCACGGGGTATTCGGTCAGTCCGATCCTCCAACGAGTGGCCCACGAGTCCGGCCCATAAGGAATAGGCCAGTAGTCCGAGGACCCCTTAATCCCGGACTCCCTCAACAGGGGCCCTCGTGAGGTCCTCCCTCACGAAGCCTAGCGACAGGCCTTACTAGGCCTACATCATGTCATCATTCTTATTGCATTACTTCGTTTTTCCATTAACTTAATACACTAGATGCATGCTGGATAGCGGTAGATGTGTGGAGTAATAGTGGTAGATGCAGGCAAGAGTCGGTCTACTTATCTTGGACGTGATGCCTATATAATGAACATCGCCTTGGATATCGTCATGACTATTTGATTTTCTATCAATTGCCCAACAGTAATTTGTTCACCCACCGTGCGCTATACTCATGAGAGAAGCCACTAGTGAACCCTACGGCCCCCGATTCTACTTTTCCAACATAATGCTTTCGGATCTATCTTTTTGCATCTTTGTTTTCAGATCTACAAAACCAAAAACCCAAAAACATATTGCAGCATATTTTATTTTCTCTTTTTATTTTGTGTTCTTGAGAGATCTATCTCTCCCATCTATCACTACCTAATCTATCTTATTACCGTAGAGAGATTGACAACCTCTCTTTCGCGTCGGGTTGCAAATATTTGTTGTTTGTGTGCAGGTGCTGCTTATTGGGTGGTGGTGATCCTCCTACTGGTTTGATAACCTTGGTTTCATAACCGAGGGAAATACTTACCGTCGCTGTGCTACATCATCCCTTCCTCTTTGGGGAAATACCGACGCAGTCTCAAGCCAGGTCATCCACCTACGCCTTCTTCCTCCACAGCATCTACGCCGGGCTGGTCCCGCCGTTCTACGCTATCCTATCCCATTATCAGATACATGCTCTGCACCTCCAGCCCAACTCGCTAAGAGCTTGGGAGTGTTCAGTATTGAATGTCCTCCGATAAAAGGAACTTATTTCGGGGAACCAGGCAATCCGGCCATTCGGTGCGAATAGACAGAACGTGCATAGGGAGATATGTTATATTACTGCTTAACATAAGAAACATCTTCCGAAGAAAATAGTTCCTCTGTCAGTACCTTCCTTCAGGTTGCTACGTAGATCGTAGATATCATGGTCGTATACTACTAGTATGCGGATAATGGCTTCTGTGGAAAAATAATCCCAGGTAATGGTGATAACCACCACAAGTTTTTTACTTCCGTCGTAGCTAACCAATTTTCTTCTTAAGATAGCTAGCATTCGGCTTCACCCGTCCGAGGTACGTATCTGGATGATCTGGTCGTAACAATCGCAGAGGTGCTCCCTTTACCCTCTAGCCGAACAATCGGGAACGTAGAGGGTAAGCACATGAGCGAGGCAACCCAGCTTGGCCAAAATCTTAGGTCCAATTGATGCATATACTGGCTTAAAAACGATAAGGGAAGTGTGCATGCACAATACATGTGAATCGGTGCACATAATATATAATAATCGGCTTCGAGAAGAAGCCCCCAGGTGTTTTTTCGGATAGGACATTTGAAGATGTATGCCGAAAAACTTAACACAAGCTCGGTTTAGCTGAACACATGTTGGGAAATGATATCCAATCCTGTAAAGCTAAAATGGAAGGGAAAGAATATGAAAGAAAAAAAAGAAAAAGAAAAATAAAGATAAGAAATATGACGACACCGGTCTAGCCGTAAAAGCGTCGAAGACGAGCTGCGTTCCATGGGTTTGGTTTGAGGTGGTTGTCCGGCGGGTTGCGGAGGCGATAAGCCCCTCCTGTAAGTACTTCGTTAATTATGAAAGGGCCCTCCCACTTGGGATTAAGTTTATGCCTCTGCTTCTTTGGGAGTCGTAAGACGAGTTCGCCCACATTATATGCCTTCACTCTAACCTCCCTGCTTTGGTAGCGCCGAGCCTGCTGTTGATAGAAAGAAGAGCGGGCCTGAGCTATATCGTGCTCTCCTTCCAAGGCGTCTAAGTCGTCCTGCCGATCTAACTCGGCCTCCTTTTCTTCGTACATGTGCACCCTAGGTGCATCGTGAATGATATCGCAGGGAAGGACTGCTTCTGCCCCGTAGACCATAAAAAACGGTGTGTATCCCGTTGATCGATTCGGGGTGGTACGCAGACCCCACAGAACGGAGTCAAGCTCCTCTACCCAATTGCAGTCAGATTCAGGAAGAGATCGGACCAGATGTGGTTTGATGCCACTCATGATTAGGCCGTTGGCCCGTTCGACTTGTCCATTGGTCTACGGGTGATACACCGAGGCGTAATCGAGCTTGATGCCCATGTTTGCGCACCAGTTCTTCACCTGCTGGGCGGTTAAATTGGATCCATTGTCCGTTATTATGATGTGCGGGACACCATAACGGTGTACCACGCCGGACATAAAGTCGACTACCGGTCCGGACTTAGCTGATCTTACTGGTTTTGCTTCGATCCATTTGGTGCACTTGTGGACCATGACCATTAGATATTTATTTTTCTTGGTCCCCCCTTTAAGTGGTTCGACCATATCCAGCCCCCAGACCGCGAGAGGTCAGGTGATCGGAATTGTTCGAAGAGCTATCGGGGGCATGTGGCTTTGATTTGTGAATAGTTGACATCCAACACAATGTTGGACAAGTGCTTGGGCGTCCGCTCGAGCGGTGGGCCAAAAGAATCCGGCTCGAAAGGCTTTGCTTACTAAGGCCCATGTTGCGGCGTGGTGGCCGCCCATGCCAGCATGGACTTCGGCCAAAAGCTACCTTCCTTCTTCCTCAGATATGCATAGTTGGAGTATCTCGGTAGTGCTTTTCTTATATTACTCACCCTCATGGACCTTATAGGCCTTGGATCGCTGAATTATGCGTCTCGCCTCCGTCTGGTCGTCGGGGAGTTCTTGACGGAGAAGGTAGGAAGGAAGGGCTTGGTCCATGGTGCGATTACTGCCATGACCTCATGAGCCGAAGGCGTTTCTTCAATTATGGAACCGCCGATGATTTGCTCATCTGGTTCATTTATAGGAGGGACAATCTCTTCCGTACTGATGGCTCCAGCGCCCTTATTCTCATCCTGCCATACCACCGATGGATTGAAAAGCCATTCAAGGAAGGTGTTTTTTGGGACGGGGTCGTGCTTGGCCCCCTATACGGGCGAGTATGTCAGCAGCCTGATTGTTGTCTCTAGCGACATGGTGGAATTCTAGCCCCTCGAACCGTGCCGATATTTTAAGAATGATGTTTCTATATACTGCCATCTTTGGGTTTTTAGCATCGAATTCGCCGTTGATATGAGAGATGGCGAGATTAGAATCTCCCCGTACTTCAAGCCGTTGTATGCCCATCGATGCTGCCATCCGAAGCCTGTGCATTAGTGCTTCGTATTCGGCCGCATTGTTGGAATCGGTGTACATGATCTGCAACATGTACCGGACATTGTCTCCCGTGGGAGAAGTGAGGATAACTCCAGCCCCCAGTCCGGCCAGTGTCTTGGATCCGTCGAAGTACATTGTCCAATGGGAGTATGTACTATATTCTCTGGGGAGCTCGGCCTCTGTCCATTCGGCAAGGAAATCGGCCAACACGTGAGATTTAATAGCTCGTCGTGGCTTATAGGCGATTTCGAAAGGAAGGAGTTCAATGGCCCATTTGGCTATGCGGCCGGTGGCGTCCCTGTTATTGATTATATCGTTCAGGGGTACTTCGGATGCCACCATGACCGAACATTCTTGAAAGTAGTGTCTGAGCTTTCGTGATGCCATAAACACTGTATAGGCTATCTTATGGTAGTGCGGATATCTGGACTTGCATGGCGTTAGCACTTGTGACACATAGTAGACTGGCTTTTGCACCCGGAATTTGTGACCCTCGTCCTCTCGTTCAACGACGAGCACCACACTAACCACTTGATTGGTGGCCGAGATGTACAGTAACATTGGTTCACCGGCGCCTGGCGCCATGAGTATGGGGTTGCTGGCCAGTAGTTTTTTAATTTCCTCTAGTGCACCCGCTGCTTCATCGGTCCACTCAAAGTTCTTGGTCCATTTCAGCAGCCTGTAGAGCGGTGAAGCCTTTTCACCAAGGCGGGAGATAAAGCGGCTCAAAGCCGCCACGCAGCCTGCCTGCCTTTGGACGTGATTTAGCTCTATAGGAATCGCAAGTTGAGATAGGGCGCGGATCTTAGCAGGATTCGCTTCTATTCCTCTATGGGAAACAATGAATCCGAGTAGTTTACCAGCGGGAACTCCGAAGACACATTTGTCCGGATTGAGCCGTCTATCATATTCCCATAGACTAGCAAAAGTTTGCCTGAGGTCGTCTATCAGCTGGCTGACGTGTTTGGTCTTAATGACCACGTCATCCACGTATGCCTCGACTGTTTTACCGACTTGTTTTTTGAGACATGTCTAAATCATACGCTGGTATGTAGCACCTGCATTTTTTAGCCCGAAAGGCATTGTGTTAAAGCAGAATGGCCCGTAGGGGGTGATGAATGCAGTTGCAGCTTGATCGGATTCCTTCATTTTGATCTGATGGTATCCGAAATAAGCGTCGAGGAAGCACAATGAGTCATGTCCGGCTGTGACGTCAATAATCTGGTCTATGCGTGATAAGGGGAAAGGGTCCTTGGGGCAAGCTTTATTAAGGTCTTTGAAATCGACACACAGCCGCCAGGATTTATCTTTCTTCGGTACCATCACCAGGTTTGCCAACCACTCGGGCTGTTTGATTTCTCTTATGAATCCGGCCTCCAGCAATTTTGCTAGTTCTTCGCCCATAGCTTGTCGCTTGGGTTCGGAAAATCAGCATAGAGCCTGTTTGACGGGCTTGAAGCCTGCAATTATGTTCAGACTGTGTTCTGCTAGCCGTCGTGGGATTCCTGGCATATCTGAAGGATGCCGGGCAAAGATATCCTAGTTTTCTCGTAAAAATGTTTGTAGTGCTTTGTCCACCATGGGGTCCAGCTGAGCTCCGATGGACGCTGTTTTATTGGGATCCGTTGGATGTACCTGAAATTTGACGATTTTGTCCGCAGGTTTAAAGGACGTGGGTTTGGGACTCTTGCTAAGGACCACATCATCCTTGTCCACTGTTGACCGGAGTGTGGTCAACTCCACTGCTGCAAAGGTCTCAGCTAGTGCCTCGAGGGCGAGTGATGCTGTTCTGTTTTCGGCTCGAAGGGCTCTATTCGGGTCACTTGTGATTGTGATCACCCCGTTTGGGCCCGGCATTTTGAGCTTCATATACCCGTAATGTGGTATAGGCTAAAATCTTGTGAAAGCGTCACGCCCCAACAGAGCATGGTAACCACTATGAAAGGGCACTATATGAAAGAGAAGTTCTTTGGATCTGTAGTTCTCGGGTGTGCCGAATACCACATTTAGGGTAACACGTCCAGAACAATGTGCCTCTTTCCCAGGGATGATCCCACGAAAGGTTGTGTTGCTATGTTCGATGCGGGATCGGTCGAACTAAATTTTTTCCAAGGTATCCTCATAAATGAGGTTTAAACCACTGCCGCCGTCCATTAGCACCTTTTGTAACCTGAAACCATCGACGATGGGGCTGAGGACCAGTGCGGCAGGTGTTCGGCCGGGGTGGGTGATTGGTTGATCAGCTTCTCCGAAGGTGATCGGTGTGTCTATCCATGAATTCGTTGCTGCCACCTGATAGATTTGTTCGAGTTCTCGAAGAGCTCTCTTCCTCTTATTCGTGGAGGAAAATGTTTTGTAGATCCTCAGGATCTCGGCGTTGCATTCTGGTGGCGCTGTTTAACGTCTGCCTGGAGGTAGGGCCTCGAGGATGGCCTCTCTGCTTTTTGCGACCTGCCCAATGACCCAGCAAGCTCTAAGGCTGTGAGTCGGGCTTGTGTTCAGTAATACAGAGTGTATAGGGCATGGCTTGTCTAATAGTCCGTCAAGGACAGTTCTGACTCCTGTAGGGGGTCTATTCTTTTTCTCGGCAGGTTCGTGTTCGGCCAGCCGTTTCGGAGGTATTCGCTTTTTCCGAGCTCCTCTAGAGTGTTCGGCAGGGACCGCCTCCGAAAACAAACGTTCGGTTTGCGAGGTGCTTTCCATGGCGCAATATTTTTGTACCAGGTCCGATAGCTCGGTGAAGTCATGAATTTGATGACGGGCTAGGGCATTGAGGATTCTTTCATTGTGGCAATTGTGCCCGAAGGTTGCTATTATCTCCTAGCCACTAGAGTCTAGTACTCTGTCTTTAATAAGGAGGAGTCTAGCCCAAAAATGATGGACTGATTCCCATGGATGTTGTTGAACTTCCCATAAGCCCGATAACTTGGGCTCTCCTGCGCTGCTTGAGGAGTGCTCGACTTGGGTGGTGGGCGGGGAAAATTTTAGTTTCTCACCTGGATGTGAGTCTGGGATCACGGCGTTTGCCTCCCGTGTCATCGCGGGATCCGGCGTGGCGGGTTCGGAGTCCATATTATCAACAGGACCCCTCTACGCGGGTTCTGGGTCGCGCGCTAGATCGGCGGCCGATCCCGAACTATTTCCGGTGTGGGTTCCGGATTCCGGATTGTAAGAGAGATCCTGACGGTCAGAAACCGGGATGTAAACTGTTTTTAATTCCGGTGGTTGAGAGGATGAGCCTCCGGCCGGACACTCAATGGTGGCGACTAAGTGAGTGATCGGTGGGGTATGAATCTCCCTATCATCGGGTTTAAACCCGATCCGGTCGTAGACTGAGGTTTGGCCGTCGGTCACGCCCATGGTTTGAGTCTGACCAAGTAACTCGTTTAATGACGAGATGTCGGTGGGTCCATGTCGCTGGAGTGCATGGGGTCGATTCGCAGCGCCGTTATCCCAGGGTCGCTTGATGACGTGCCCGGGTTGTATTCGGCCATGGCAGATCCGGGCATATCAGCTGGTTTGGGCGTTATAGCTGACTCAGGGATAGAGGCCACCTCAGCGGTGGGACCTGCTGCCTCCGGCGTTAAGGCATCGGGGCCTGCGGGCTACTCCATGAGAGCTGAGAGCTTCGTTAAAACGAGGTCTCCTCGGGAGTCGGCGACGAATTCAAGGTTCCCGAATCTGACTTCCTGATCGGGGATGGAACTTCCGACCTGGCCAAGATGGCCGGCCGGATCGGCATCCGACACGATGCTGCCGAACGCGAAAATCTGACCAGGAACGAAAACGTCGTTGTTGCAGACTTCATCGCTGATGATAAGGCGAGCCATCGATTCCTCTAGCGATCGCGCAGCGGAACTCTCAATGAAAGCACCAATGTCAGTGTCAAAATCGGCGGATCTCGGGTAGGGGGTCCCGAGCTGTGGATCTAGAATCGATGGGTAACAGGGGACGAAGGAGACGATGTTTACCCAGGTTCAGGCCCTCCTATGGAGATAAAACCCTATGTGCTGCTTGGTTGTATTGATGTGTATGAAGATTACAGAGTCGATCTACCTCGAGATTAAGTAGCTAAACCCTAGATGAGTTCACCTGCCTCTACGAACTAAACCCTCCGGCTTATATAGATACAAGGGGTCCCTAGGGTTACACATACTCGGTTGCTTATCTAAGGAATAAACATGCCTATTCTATCATCTTAAGCTTGAAGGGCACGCCACGGCTCCTGAGGTTTCCCCCCTGGTCACGGGGTATTCGGTCAGTCCGATCCTCCAACGAGTGGTCCACGAGTCCGGCCCATAAGGAATAGGCCGGTAGTCCAAGGACCCCTTAATGCCGGACTCCCTCAGCGGGGGCCCTCATGAGGGCCTCCCTCTCGAAGCCTAGCGACAGGCCTTACTGGGCCTAGGCCACGCGTCGTGTCTTGGTCCTCAGGCAGACGGGCCTGGGTACCCCCAGTCCTAGGGGCCCGACAGTAGCCCCCGAGCCTGTAGCACGCACGACTCTGCCAGATGGAGGGGCGAAGCGGTGCAGGCTCCAACCGCCTACGGGCCAGTCACGACGCGTGGCGCACAACGAGGCGCGGGGCGCCCCCACTTCCCCATGACACCTCGACAATTGCCCAAGCCGGCATAAAGCCTTCCTGTGGCACAGCGCCATCATTACTTCTCCTTGCCTTGTGTCGATCTTATCTTGCCTCCCTTCACTATTTGAAACTCCGCCAGATCCGATCTCGGACAAAGCGCTCCTCCCCCCCCCCACTTCGCTCGCAACTCTGACGCGTGGATGGCGCCGACCGGCAAGAAGGCGAAGGTCGCAGCTCCGGCCACAAGCCCACATGTTGTCAGGGCAGCCATCGTGTGCTCCTCTATCGCCAAGGAAGAAGACCTTGGTCCGATGCGCCCACTGATAGCGGGCGACGAGAATGAGGGGAAGGCGACCGTGATCTCGCCGGCTGCGGTGGCGCGGGGCGGCCTGGGGGCGTCCACTGATACGTCTCCAACGTATCTATAATTTTTGCTTGTTCCATGCTGTTATATTATCATTCTTGGATGTTTTACAATCATTTTATAGCAACTTTATTTCATTTTTTGGGACTAACCTATTGACATAGTGCCAAAGTGGCAGTTGCTGTTTTTGCTTGTTTTTTACTTCGCAGAAAATCAATACCAAACGGAGTCCAATTGTGATGAAACTTTTTGGAGATTTTTTTTGGACCAGAAGACACCCAGTGGGCCAAAGAAGTGCCTGGGGAGTGGGCCAAGGAGACCACAACCCACCAGGGCATGCCAGGGGGGGCCGGCGTGCCCTGATGGGTTGTTCCCTCCTCGAGGCTCCTCTCCACCGCCTCTGATTCCTATAAATTCCCAAATATTCCAAAAACCCTATGGGAGTCGACGAAACACAATTCCAGCCGCCGCAAGTTCCGGAACCTCGAGATCCAATCTAAACACCATCACGGAGGGGTTCATCATCTTCATAGGTGCCTCTCGGATGATGTGTGAGTAGTCCACCATAGACCTACGGGTCCGTAGGCAGTAGCTAGATGGCTTCCTCTCTCTCTCTCTCTCTTATGATTCTCAATACAATTGTCTCTTGGAGATCTATTTGATGTAAACTATTGCAGTGTGTTTGTTGGGATCCGCTGAATTTTGAGTTCATGATCAGTTTATATCCATGAATACTATTTGAGTCTTCTTTGATCTCTTATATGCATGATTACTTATAGACTCGTATTTCTTCTGTGAATCTTTGGTTTAGTTAGGCCGACTAGATTGAATTTTCTTGCCATGGGAAGATGTGCTTTGTGATGGGTTCGATCTTGCGGTGTTCTTTCCCAGTGACAGAAGGGGCAGCAAGACACTCATGTATCGTTGCTATTAAGGATAACAAGATGGGGTCTATTCATATATGAATAGATCTTGTCTACATCATGCCATCGTTCTTATTGCATTACTTCGTTTTTCCATGAACTTAATACACTAGATGCATGCTGGATAGCGGTAGATGTGTGGAGTAATAGTGGTAGATGCAGGCAGGAGTCGGTCTACTTATCTTGGACGTGATGCCTATATAATGAACATCGCCTTGGATATTGTCATGACTATTCGATTTTCTATCAATTGCCCAACAGTAATTTGTTCACCCACCGTGCGCTATACTCATGAGAGAAGCCACTAGTGAACCCTACGGCCCCCGGTTCTACTTTTCCAACATATTGCTTTCGGATCTATCTTTTTGCATCTTTGTTTTCAGATCTACAAAACCAAAAACCCAAAAACATATTGCTGCATATTTTATTTGCTCTTTTTATTTTGTGTTCTTGAGAGATCTATCTCTCCTATCTATCACTACCTAATCTATCTTTTTACCGTAGAGAGATTGACAACCTCTCTTTCGCATCGGGTTGCAAGTATTTGTTGTTTATGTGCAGGTGCTGCTTATTGGGTGGTGGTGATCCTCCTACTGGTTTGATAACCTTGGTTTCATAACTGAGGGAAATACTTACCGTCGCTGTGCTGCATCATCCCTTCCTCTTTGGGGAAATACCGACGTAATCTCAAACCATGTCATCCACCTACGCCTACGTCCTCCACAGCGTCTACGCCGGGTTGGTCCCGCCGTTCTATGCTATCCTCTCCCATTGTCAGATACATGCTCTGCACCTCCAGCCCAACTCCGTCCTTCTCTTGTCTATCTTTGCCTTCTACTGCAAGGCCTTTGTGGGAGTCAAGCCCTCGGTGGCGCTCTTTCGCCATTTCTTCAGCCCGCGGTTCACCGCTCGGGACTAGCTCTCAGTGTGCGTCTCCTTCGTCGATGTCAAAGGTGACAGTATCCGCCTGAAGGCCGGGAAGAAGGTGGAGGGCTACCGGCAGCGCTAGGTCTACATGGACGCCCTCCAAGTCAACTCGCTCCTGAGGATCCCGACGGCTCTTCATGTGTAGCACTCCGGATGGAGCCATGCGAACCTCACCAACCCGAGGGCAGGGCCTGTCCTAGAGCGGATCGCTGCGCACGGGAACACCCAGCTATCGGGGGCGATAATCTTCAAGGAATTCCTAGGGCAGCGCATGGCACCGCTTCAGGCGCACTCGCGGCCCGTGTGGGAGTACGCTGGTGCGAGGGACGCGATGAGGCTGCAGCCCGCCGGCCTGGCGCTTGCTGAGTTGGAAGGGGCTCTGACAGCTCTGATCGTCTTCATCCCCGAGGATCCTCCCAAGGCCGCGTCCCCACTGTATAGCTACGACGACCAAGTGGACCTGGTCGCACGCATGCCTCCATTCAACGAATGGGGACTCATGTTGAGCAGCAGCGAGGGGCCGCTTAGGAGCTCCTCTATCGCAGTGTCGTCCTCCGGCGAAGACGACGATGGCGAAGACTCAGAGGCGACGGAGGGGGAGGAGGATGCCGGCCGGGGACCGCCGCCCGGCCACCTCCAGTCTCTGCGCTACTTCGGGGATGACGACGACGACGCTGATGAGCTGGCTCGGGCGACGCCTCCTCGGCACTCCGACCTGGTGGGGGCAACAGGAACCAATCCCGCCGGCCCCCAGGCGCCAACCGCCGGGGTCCTCATTGGCGAGGTGGTGGACGCTCCTGGGGCAACCGCACCCCCTCAAGGGGCTCTCCAGGCCCTCGGGAAGGGAGGAGACCCGATCGGATCCACCAAAGATAACGCCGAGCGCTCCTCAAGCGGCACCAGTGAGGCGCCTGAGGGCGGCGGGGGTGCGCCATCCGCCGCCGAGAAGAAAATGAAATGGGCCACCGGGGATGAGTAAGTGCTTGAGATTGTGCGTATGCCTCGCACCCGCGACGTGCTTGTTCATGTTAACTCCTCGTCCACGCAGGCGCCGTGGCGGTAGCGAAGGGAAGAAGAAGAAGACGACACCGTGGCGAAGGTGACCCCTGCCCTAAAGTCGACATCGATGCTCGGACGCAACCTTATCGGGCGCGGGGGATCCTTGCGCCAACCGCCATGCCTGGGCGCATGGGAGTCGCTACACCCGGGCGCACAGGTGCTGCGGCAACGCCCAGCTCGTCCTCTGCGTGGCAAGGGGGCCGATCAATGAGGCAATAGAGGCCTAGCCCCCAGCGTCGCCTGCTATGGTTGCGGTGCCCCAACCTGCGGAGAAGGAGCAGGCGCCTCAGCCAACTCCAGCTGTCCTTACTCCCGCGACAGGGCATGACCCGGGGGCCTCTTGGGGCCACCCCATGCCGCACCTACTTATGGGACCGACGAGGCTAACACGGCAGCCCCGCCCGACGCGCCGTGGGAGCCAATCGCGGAGAAAGGACCAAAGCCCTCGGCGCTCCAAGCAGAGAAAGCCAGGGCCCCTTTGGTGGAGACGAGAAGCAGCGCCGAGGCACCGGCGCTCCGTCCGGGTCTCGCGCTCGTGAGCCACCACCCCTTGCTCAAGCAAGGGGCCCTGTCCGATGTTCATTCCGCGCTTGACTGGTTTGGGGGAGACCTCCGGGACGCCAAAATACGCCTCTCCGAGGAGCACCTAGAGTTTGCCACAAGGCGGCAGCAGCTCAACGCCGCCATTGTGGAGAGCAAGAAGGACGTCGCCGAGGCGAAGGTGGCCCGAGAGAGCACCCTTGCCGAGAATGCAGAAGTCACCAAGCCTTGTGAAGAAGTGGAAGCCAACTTGAAGGCGCTTCATAACGAGTGGGCCGCGCATGTTGACACACGAACGTGTCACGCGTACCCTCGACGCTGGGGGTGATGCACCGCAGCTCACGTCGAGGGAGGCCTGCCGGAAGCGCGGTACGCAAGACAATCCGGCAGGCGCTTTTGTAGACCCGACGCACCGCTTCTCCGGGATGGAACCCGTCTGGAGTCGCGGATGGACGATGGGCTGTCCTAGGTCGATTCGCTCGCCCCTAGGGCCTCGAGGATCGCCGCACTTCAACACGAAGAACGAACGAAGAACGAGAAGAAAGATACAAGGGAGAGGGATAAAAGTAGGGTAAAAGATGTAGATGTGTTTGTTCGATTGTGTGTTTTTTCAATCGGCCATCACCTCTTCTATTTAAGAGGGGGTTGGACTTCCCGTACAAGTTATGGATACAGATTTCCTTCCAAAGTACGAAAAACACTAGCCAAATTCGGACTCTCGAAAATCTGCCCGAATCTGCGTGCCGGCAAGCGGTAGTACCGCTTCCGGGTACGGTAGTACCGCTTCAAACGGTAGTACCACTCTACTACTGCCTGGGCTGGTACTACCGCTCGAGTGCCGCGCTACCACCGCTTGGGATACCAGAAGAATTTTTGTAAGCGGAACTTGGCGCGGTAGTAATATGCGGTAGTACCGCTCAAGCGGTAGTACCGCTGGGGAGGGCGGTACTACTTCTCCAGAGGCCGTCTTGATGGGCTGGCTTCCATCTCCTTACGTCCATCTTGATCTCCGGTCTTCGACGAGCTGCCGCCTTCCCGGGAGTATCATCAGGGTATCTTGCCGGGTCGCCTTGCCGGGTCGTCTCCTTGCCGAGCCGTCTCCTTGCCGGATCGCCTCCTTGCCGGGCCGTCTCCTTGCCAGATCTCCTCCTTGCCGGGCCGTCTCCTTGCCGGAACGCCTCCTTGCCGGGCCGTCTCCTTGCCGGATCGCCTCCTTGCCGGGCCGTCTCCTGCCTCTGTTTGGGTCTTCGGCAAGCACTCAAAATCGGCAAGCTTTTCGCTTGAGTCCACCTTTACTGCATTTTGCATCGTGCCAAAATCAGGTGTCAACACATGCCCCCCTGTTTTTCGGCAAAACTTGTGTGCCGAAAAATAATTCGCATAGAGCTTGCTCTAAGGATGATGTCAACACTCCATCGGCCATTTATATGTGCTTAGGGCGAGAATCATATATCGGCCATGTTTGTGTTTAAGATGATAAGTATATATCTTGAAGTCGATTGCCACCATCCCGAACCGGTGTAGATTCAAAATCCTCCATCTTATCTTCATCTCCCAATGTGTATATTGGACTTAAAATTTCCTCAATAAAAGGGGATGTTTCAGGTGGCGTGGACGATGTAATAAGGGCTGCATCATCCTTTTTTGGTGGCGTAGGTGCTGTTGTAGCTAGTGTAGAGACATCTGCGCTTCCTTTTTGTTTAGGCCTCCACACTTGTTTTGTGGGCGCCACGGGCCGAATTTTATTGAACAATTCGTCTTTTTGCTCTTCTACTTCATGTGCCGCCTTCTCGTGGCTCCTCATACGTTGTAATCTCCTTTTTTGTGTCTTGGACAGACCGGGAGGACACCACTTAGGTTGAATATACTTGGGATCCCTAGATTCTGCTTCGCTTGGAGAATTTTTTGTTGGCCGATTAGCACCATGGCTTGAACGGCCTTGTGTAGGGTAATAAAGCTTTTTGTGAGCAGGCCTTCTAGGTGTTGTCCACCCCATATGAAAAGCATAAGGAGCCATTGGGGGCTGCCCCCATCCTCCATTGAAGTCTCCCATGTAATATGGCGCATAGGGGGGTGACGACATCCATGGTGCCGGTGCCCATGACCCATATGGCCTTGCATAGTGTCGACACTCTTGCTTCGGAGGTGATCTTGAACGTTTTGAATATGATGGCCGATTGGAGCTACAACCGGCCGCTTGACTTGCATATTTAGATAGCAACATATCAAAAGTTGGCTTGATTTGCTTGTGCTTAGCTTCACTCCTTTTACACTTGCCAACTTCTGAATTCTTGGGCTTGATAAATTCAACATGAGTATCCTCTTGTACTTGCGGTTGCCCCCCGAGTGCAGGATTTTTTATGGTGATCTTGATTACCTCTCCACCATCGGATTGCTTCTCAAGCACGACTTGCCTCCCCAAGATCTTATCGCCATCTTTGTTCTTCCTGGGCTCACCAATGACAATATTGTCTTTATTAGCTGATTCGGCTATGTTAGGCCGAATTAACATTTTCTTCCCCTCCAAAGTCATGGTATTCATTGGGAAGGGCTGTCTATCAACTTGCATCTCAGAAAAACTCAATCGTCCGTCATTAATGGCCGATTGTATCTGTCTCCGAAAAACATTGCAATCATTAGTAGCATGAGAAAATGAATTATGTTATTTGCAATAAGCACGCCGTTTCAGCTCCTCAAACGGCGGTATGGTGTGTGATATTCTAATCATCTTTTCTTGCAAGAGAGCATCAAATATTCTATCACACTTGGATATATCAAAAGTAAAGTTCATCTCCTCATCACGATTCTTACGAATCGGCTTAAGAGCATTGCATGCATAGGGTTTGGCCTTTGAGGACCAAACAAATTCAGTGGTACAGACATAAACCTCATCGTCCGAATATTCATCATTATAATCAAGCATATGCATTCTAGGACGATCGGTTGTTGACCTATGAATCTCTTTACTTCGGCTTTCTTGAGCCAAAGCTTTCTGCAAGACTTGGTTAATATTTAAAAATTCATAACTTTCTAGCCTCTCCTTAATGTGAGTTTTCAATCCATTAAGGACAAGATCCGCCAAGTCTCTTTCAGTTATCACTAAGCTATAGCATCGGTTTTTTATATCTCTAAATCTTTTGACAGAATCGGTGACCGATTCATCATGCTTTTGCCTAACCGATGTAAGATGCGATAACTTAAGCTCATTGTCGCCACTATAAAAATGATCATGAAACTTTTGCTCTAGTTGCGACCATAAGAGAATTGAGCCAGGTGGCAAAGCAGCAAACCATGAAAATGCGGTGCCAGTTAAAGATAAGGGAAATAACCGCACTTTCAATTCTTCTATGGAACTTGCTTCACCCAACTGTGCTAGATACTGACTCACATGCTCCCAAGTTGTTTTTGTGCCCTCTCCACTAAATTTGACAAATTCAGGAACCTTATAACCTGGAGGGTACAAAACTGCGTCGAAGTGTTCAGGATAAGGCTTTTGATACACACGACTCTTTACTTTCGGCTCGTTTCCGAAAGTTTCTTGAAACATCTTATGCAAATCCTCCCTTAATTTGCCTACAATTGGATCCGAGGTAGATGAAGATGCTTGTGGTAATGAAATAGGAGCAACTTGGGAACTAGCTAGTGATGCAACTTGTGGAGTAGGCGCCGAAACATAATTTGGCGGAAGACCAAACATGCTTGTATTCAAAGGTGATGTGACAAAGTAATTCGGCGTAGACGCCGAAATTGGGCACACTCATAATAGGATTAGGGTATGCAGGTGCGGCCACAAGTTGATTAGTTTGGCTAGGATAAAAATTCATCGGCAAATTGTAATGTTGTTGCATGGGAGATGCCGATGAAATAGGTAAAGTTGGATTAGGTTTTTCTGGGCTAATGGATACACCAACATTACCACTAGATGACGGCGGCATATTTTTCTGAGCATTGGTATTTGCCACGAAAGAATTGTACGCCATCACATTACCCTTACTAACAAGACTTTCAATCATAGCCAGTTGCTCAGGAGAAAAAACTTTGCTCACAGTGATTTCATCTTGTTCATCAATGGGAGGAGGTAACCTGATCTCTCCAATCGGAGTGATGTAGCCTTGGCGGTCCTTCTTGAAACTTGAAAGAAACGCCTCCAAATCCTCCTCCTCGCGCTTCTTCTTGAGCACCTCAAAAGCCTCTTCACGCTGTTTCTTGAGCACTTCGTAGGCCTGGTGATGTTCCTCCGATAGCTCATCAAGACCGTGCTTAATGATGTTATCGGCGCTAACTTCTGAGGGCTGGGGAAGATTTGACATGGTTGATGATGATTCTTGATCTTTCGTCCCCAGCGAAGTCGCCAAAAAGTGTGTTGACACACGAACGCGTCACGCGTACCCTCGACGCCGGGGGTGATGCACCGCATCTCACGTCGAGGGAGGCCTGCCGGAAGCGCGATACGCAAGACAATCCGGCAGGCGCTTTTGTAGACCCGACGCACCGCTTCTTCGGGATGGTACCCGTCAGGAGTCGCGGATGGACGATGGGCTGTCCTAGGTCGATTCGCTCGCCCCTAGGGCCTCGAGGATCGCCGCACTTCAACACGAAGAACGAACGAAGAACGAGAAGAAAGATACAAGGGAGAGGGATAAAAGTAGGGTAAAAGATGTAGATGTGTTTGTTCGATTGTGTGTTTTTTCAATCGGCCATCACCTCTTCTATTTAAGAGGGGGTTGGACTTCCCGTACAAGTTATGGATACAGATTTCCTTCCAAAGTACAAAAAACACTAGCCAAATTCGGACTCTCCAAAATCTGCCCGAATCTACGTGCCGGCAAGCGGTAGTACCGCTTCCGGGTACGGTAGTACCGCTTCAAACGGTAGTACCGCTTGGAGTACCGCTCTACTACCGCCTGGGCTGGTACTACCGCTCGAGTGCTGCGCTACCACCGCTCGGGATACCAGAAGAATTTTCGTAAGCGGAACTTGGCACGGTAGTAATATGCGGTAGTACCGCTCAAGCGGTAGTACCGCTATGGAGGGCGGTAGTACCGCTCCAGAAGCCGTCTTGATGGGCTGGCTTCCATCTCCTTATGTCCATCTTGATCTCCGGTCTTCGACGAGCTGCCGCCTTCCCGGGAGTATCATCAGGGTATCTTGCCGGGTCGCCTTGCCGGGTCGTCTCCTTGCCGAGCCGTCTCCTTGCCGGATCGCCTCCTTGCCGGGCCGTCTCCTTGCCAGATCGCCTCCTTCCCGGGCCGTCTCCTTGCCGGAACGCCTCCTTGCCGGGCCGTCTCCTTGCCGGATCGCCTCCTTGCCGGGCCGTCTCCTGCCTCTGTTTGGGTCTTCGGCAAGCACTCAAAACCGGCAAGCTTTTCGCTTGAGTCCACCTTTACTGCATTTTGCATCGTGCCAAAATCAGGTGTCAACAGCGCAGGCGCAGCAGCTCCAGCTACGGGAAGACGGCCTCAAGACCTGCGAAGGGCAGCTCGCCGATCGCGACGCTGAGCTGACGAAGGTGGCGGCCGAGCAGGCCACGGAACAAGGTCGCCTGGAGGCGCTTCAGTGTGAGGTGACCAAAGCCCAGGAAGCCCATGCCAAGCACGTCTCCGAGGCGAATGCCATGCAGGACGCCAGGGAGAAGAAGATTCGGGCTGATGCCGACGCGAAGGCGGCAGCAGTTCGTGCTACCTTTTCTTCTCTCGAGCTCAAGTCTCGCGCGAACTTTAGTTCCTTTTGTAGGGGGGTTTCGAGGATCCTCTCGCTGCCCCTGACGCTGGCTATGCCGAGCTTTCCGCCAGGCTCGTGGGGGAGCTCGAGGAGACGACGCGAAAGGTGGACGGCAACCGGGAGGAGGAATGCCGAGACCTGTTCTCTATGGCGGCGACCCGAGTCTTCAACCACCTCCTTCTCCATGATCCATACTTCAACTTTGACAAGGTGATAGGCCCCGTCCCTGAAGAGTCTCGCGATCACCTGGCAAAATCCATGGAGGGCCATGTGAGCGTGCTGCTTGGGTAGTTCTCCTATGGCGACGACGAGGAGATCGGCGAGGCCATGGTGGGCGACGGCGAGGGAAACGGCGACCCTTCTTCGAGAAGCTTCCTTTTATCATCCTGTAATAGATCAAATCCGCCTCGTGGAGGAGTTAAGGCGATAGTTTAGTTTATGGAACATTCTAGGCTTGTAATGACTGCTTGTGACCCGCGGCTTCCCCTTTCGTGCTTGGTTTTTCTCTAGCTTTCCTTCATGCTCTGCGTCGGCAGGGCCCAGTCCCACGCATACCTCAGTCGTCATTGGGTTTTCAGGTCGCGGTGCCTACACAAGGCCAGGAGGTGAGGGGCTTCGGAAGCTAGTGAAGGCTCCTGAGGCATGGTGCTCGAGAGCTCCCCTTTGACGTATGAGCGATTCGCATGAGGGTGGACGCCAGCAACAGCGGGGCTATCCCGAGTGAATTCTCATACTTAGCTCTTCGCGATACCGGTAAGTTGTATTTAGCCGGGCGCGTTCTACGAGATCATTCAAACGATCCGTCCCGAGGAGTATTCCTGCGTGCAAAAAAGCTTTGTTTCGGAAAAACACATGCTTGCCAGCTTGCGCTTGGGCGTCACATGAGGAAGCTAGGCACTAAGGGCCTTGGTGGGGTGATGTGCACGGGGGCAGGCCCGCGAGCCAGAGCCGGGTCCCTTGGGTTTTTCAGCGCTGCTGGGACTAACCCGAGCACATGCTCCGTGCCCAGCCCCCGCTCCTGTGAGGCTCAAGGGGAAACTCGTTAGCGTGCATCACGAAGTGAAGTGATGCCCTCGATTGACCGTCCACCAGCGCGGAGCATGGGGCTTCCACTCGGACGTGGGCATAGTCGCGGTTCGATAGTTCCGCCAGCGCAGAGCATGGGGCTACCACTTGGGCGTGGGCATAGTCGCAGTTCGACAGTTCCGTCAGTGCAGAGCATGGGGCTTCCACTTGGGCGTGGGCGGGAGTCCTCCCAAGGCCAAGGGGTGGCGCTCCGAGAGGCTTCGGGGTGTGTACAGCCCCAACCTCATTCTTACGTGAGATGGTCATGGGCGGCAATAAAAGGAGGGGTCGGATATTCCAGGCAGTGGGCTCAGGAACTCCTTCCTCGGTCTTCAGGCGGTTTGCGCCTAGCTCTGTTGGCGCAGCTGCGCGCTTATTTGATCCTAGGACTTGGGGGGCGATGCGCGTCTCGCGGTCATCCCGAGGCCACCATATGGAGAGGTTTGGCACCAAGGACCCACTAGGGTGACGTGTGCAGGTCTGGCCCACCAGACAGAGCTCGGTTACTCGTGTTTGGCGACGCTGCAGGGACAGACCCAAGCACAAACGCTGTGTCGAGTTCCTCCATAAGATGACAAGGGGAGAAGTCGCCTGATGCGTAGCGCCCGAGGTGGCTAAACACCTCACTAGCACTCATACAATATCAGGCCACGCCTTTACTCGCCTACTCGCGGCAGCTCCATGGAAGGGCGAGGCACCAAGGACTTCTATGAGGTGACGTGCACGGGAGCAGGCCCGCGAGACAGAGCTCGATCTCTTGGATTTATCAATGATGCAGGGACGAACCTGAGCACAGACGACGTGTCCAATCCCCATCATGGGGCAGTCGGGAGAAGGGTCGCGAGGGCATGGCAAATGTAGGCGTTGACGAAGCACTGGTCGCAAGGCTTAAGCAAGTGTCATGAATTCATTGAAGGGTAACCGAATTCGCTACACAACCAAAAAGCGCGGAGGCTACAGGGGGGAACCCTTGCCCGCTTGAGGATAATGCAACCCAGAGGGTGCCCTCAATTTTAACAAACCAAAAAAGTCGCCTGGCAATTATCTTGTTGCAAGAGCGCCCAGCTGCTTGGCGAAGCGTGCCGCGAAGGTCCGCCCCTCAGGGACCGGTTGGCCCCTAAGGTCTTTGCAGCCCGCGAGCTGCTTGAACCTTTGGAAGGTGGCGTCGGCATTCTCCAGGCCAAAGGGCATACGTGTGTAGCCGGCGATGATGGCCCTGCCCCGTCCAGCGTGCGGTGGTAGGAAGAGGCGCTGCGAACTGGCCCTGTTGAATCCCGGGATATCGACGAACATGAGCACCTTGAGGTCATCCCCGGGAGCCGCGGCCGGACTAGTGGGTTGCCCTCGATGACACTCGCCATGCATGGCCCGAGCCCCTGGTGCTTGGTGCCGCTTCCCTTGCTCGCGGGGGCGCGTGTCGAAGCATGCCTCGAAGTTGTGCCCGAGCACCTCCCTCATCACACGGGTTAGGTCAGACACTTTCCAAGTGGAAGCCCCCGAGTCCAGCCTGAGGGAGATGCTGGGGGGAGGCAGACGCCGACGACGGGCATGGGGCTCACGACGCTTGTGTCGGGCGCCACATTCTTTGCCTCGATAGGGCCTTGGACGGGCAGCAGCAACTTCTTCCTCGGGGGCGCAGCCTCGCGTGGCCTTGCCTTTCCCTCATCATCGGAATGCTCAGCCGCAGCAGCTTTGTAGGCATGCTCGAGGGAGCAGACCGTGTCCTTCTCGTCGCAGGCGATGGTGATGACGCCGCTGCATCCAGGCATCTTGAGTAGGTGGAAGCCGTGGTGAGTTGCCGCCATGAACTTGGCCAGCGCCGGGTACCAAGGATTGCGTTGTACGGGAGGCTGATGTGCGCCACGTCGAAGTCGATGAGCTCAGTGTGATAGTTCTCATGCGTGCCAAAAGTGACCGGGAAGTGAACCTGCCCCAGGGGAACGGTGGAACTGTTGGGTTCTATCGTAGGTCCATCACATGCAAATTCAAATTTTCCTACACGTAGAACAACCAAGAACATGTTACGGAGATGGATCACAGATAGTTACCACTAGACGCGCAGTGCCGTGCAATAGTGCCGAACATGCTACCGAGATGGATCAGAGATAGTTACGGAGATGGATCACAGATAGTTACCAAGAACATGCTACGGAGTTGGGGCAGCGCGTCCGCAAGGTCCGCCTCCTCCTCGTTCGATCTCCCTCAAAATGCCGGTCCAATCTCCATCGAACTGCCGGTCGCTAGATCCTACATACAGGTTCGCCGGAGCGGCGCAAGTGCACTGCCTCTAATGGTATCCACATGTGCAGGAGGAACACTGTGCGGCGGACTGCTAGGTCCGATCACACAGTTCGGCGGTGATTGGAGGTGGCTAGTGGCAACACATGCAAAGCCCTAATGACGGCGCCGAATCGATCAACTTCATAAGTGTGCCGCACCTCCACTATATATAGGCATCCGTCGCGGGCTCAACTCTTGGGCCTCGCACGGATCCTAAAGCCCATGTGTTCCTTCCCTTAAGCATGTGAACCCTTAAGTTCTCATTCACTTGGTCACGAGTCAGATCACATCTAGCTCGACTAGTCGGTAGCGGCCTCAAGCAAAGTGTGTCGACTCCAAGTGTCTGATGAAGCTGGTTAGGTGAACCTATACTTCATACTTCTGTTCCCTTTGCCACACGATATATGTTGTGAGGCTCAAGCCGAGTATGTCATCCTTGTGTTAGCCCGACCTCTTTCTCGTTCTAGTGATGCCAACCACAAATCAGATTATCTCATAATCCTTGTCGCATGGCCATGCTTATCTTGGTCGGATCACACAAGGGGCCCAGAGTATATCTCTCCTGGTCGGAGGGGCAAATCCCATCTTGCTCGACCATGTCTCACAGCATGGATCTAGACAAGCCCGAAACCTACCTTTATAACTACCCAGTTACGGAGTAGCGTTTGGTTAGCCCAAAGCAGGTCTATCACCATCCCGAGTACATGTGCCAGCTCAGGTCTTAGGACATAGAACGTATGTTGTACTAGAGACTCATAGATGACATATCTATGCGTCTCATAGTTGGGTTTGTCCAACTCAGACCTTATCTCAACTCGGATCCGACTACGTCGAATCCGACCAGATCTTTCCGAGTCCATATTATCCGGCTAGCATCCAATCTTACATGGTCATTGAGACCGGACCATCCACCGTGTCATATGCTAGTCTAACTGGCTGCGCGTCCACACAACCCTTTCACCTAGGGACTATTTAGGACAGTATCATACAATGCATAGTCTCACAAACAAGTCACGTGCTTGTTAATACACATCATTGGTAATGTCCAAGCACTATCTTTATTCAGAAACACATAGGAAATATCATCATACATGATTGCCTCTAGGGCATATCTCCAACAGTCTCCCACTTGCACTAGAGTCAATCAAATAGACACCGAATGCCCATAGCTCTAACGTGCCCGTCATGCTTGGGTTGTGGAAGCGGCTTAGTTAACGGAACTGCAACATTTTCTACCGTATGAATCTTGCATAAATTAGTATCACCATTCTTTACGAGCTTTCGTATCAGGTGATAATTTCGGTATATGTGCGTGATCTGGTGGTGTTGTCTCGGCTCCTTGGCCTGTGTGATGGCACATGAATTATTGTAATATAGGTCCAACGGTTTTTCCTAGCCCGGGTACACACCAAAATCTTCCAGGAACTTCCAAATCCAAACACCTTCCTTTGAAGCTTCACAAGCCGCAATGTATTTGGCCTCTGTTGTGGAGTCGGCCACCGTATCTTGCTTGGAACTCGTCCAGCTCACTGATCCTCCATTCATGACATACACGAATCCAGATTGTGATCGACAATCATCCCTGTCGGTTTGGAAACTAGCATTAGCTTAACCCTTTACGCAGAGCTCCCCCTCACCACCATAAACTAGGAACATCTCTTTAGTCCTTTTCAGGTACTTCAGGATAGTTTTCACCGCTGCCCGGTGACTCTCACCTGGGTCAGCCTGGTATCTGCTTCTTAAGCTTATTGCATAGGCAACATCAGGTCGAGTACATAGCATGGCATACATGATGGATCCTATTGCCGAAGCATACTGAATCCTACTCATCCGGTTTCGCTCATCAGAAGTCGTAGGACTCTGAGTCTTGCTCAGCCTTATACCATGTGATATGGGCAAGAACCCTTTCTTAGCCTCACTCATGTTGAACCGCTTCAACACTTTGTCTATGTACGTGCTCTGGCTTAAGCCCAGCAGCCTCCTGGATCTATCTCTATAGAGCTTGATGCCTAAAATATGCAATGCTTCTCCAAGGTCTTTCGTCGAAAACTTGCCATTCAATGATTCCTTGACTGAGTTGAGCATCGAAACATCATTTCCGATCAGCAGTATGTCATCCACATACAGGATCAAAAATACTACCGAGATCCCACTAGACTTCTTGTATAAACAATAGTCCTCTTCGTTCTTGATGAAACCAAGGTCAATGATGACTTCATCAAAACGAATGTTTCAACTCCGAGCTGCTTGCTTCAATACATAAATGGATCTCTTGAGCTTGCATATTTTACCAGCGTTATTTGGATCGACAAAACCTTCAGAATGTATCATGTATACATCATCTTTTAAATTTCCATGAAGGAAAGCTGTTTTAACATCCATCTGCCATATCTCATAATCGAAATATGCAGCTATAGCTAGTATGATCCTCACCAACTTTAGCATCGCTACCGGCGAGTAGGTCTCGTCGTAGTCATTTCCTTGAACTTGTCCATAACCTTTAGCGACAAGCCGAGCTTTGTGGATCTGAACATTTCCATCCACATCAGTTTTCTTCTTAAAGACCCATTTGCAACCACTGGCAATTACGCCAGGTGGTGGATCAACCAAGTCCCAGACTTGATTATCATCCATGGACTTTAACTCGGATCTCATGGCCTCCAGCCATGCCTCGGAATCTGGGCTCACCATCGCTTCCGCATACGTCGCCGGGTCGTCGCTTTCTAGCAACAACACATCGCACACTCTATGCAATCTTTCCGACCTTCGTGGCTCCGATGCCGATTCCACTATGGGTTTCCTGACCAACTCCGGCATGATCGCATCACGATTCGAGTCATCCCCGAGTGGGTCTCAAATTTCTTTGACTCGCACCATTCTTCCCCTGGCTTCCCGACTGAGAAACTCTTTCGATAGGAAAACCCCGTTCCGAGCAACACACTTCACTACTGCAGGATGGTCCAAAGATGACACATCATTCAGAGACCCTTCGACAAAACTGTGTGCAATGCATGAATCGCAAACGGTATAGCTCAAGCTCCGTCGCTAATGACACGAACTGTGCGTGATGGTGGATCCATCAAATACGATTCAGAAAATAGTTACGTGTGCGATCTACGGCAGATAGTTTGTTCTTATGAACTATTTGTGATTATCAAAGATAACAGAAACGGTTATCAAAAGTACATACGCGTGCGAAGTACGGCATACAGTTCACTCGGATAAACTATTTGCGCTGATCTAGCACAACACAAACGGGTTAGCTTAAGAAGGCGTGTGTGTTGTTGGCAGATGGTTAGTGTATTTTCATTTTCAGCGATTGACGAAATAATTACCGACGCTACGTAGGGAAGTGTCGTTTGCCCGTATTAATATCGCAGACATTTTATTATTATTACCCGTCTGCCAGCGCATCATCCCTTCTTACTCTCTCACGTCTTGTTACCGCGTTTTCACCCGAGGATTCCAGTACTGCACGCTTCGGCACCGCACAGGTGTTCCTTTTGGCCATGTTCCCGCGCAAGCTTCCACATAGGTTTCCCGCCAGAAGCGAATGAGCATAAAAGCCAGCGCGCGACATGCGCGGATACACACCTAGTGCAGCCTAGCCCGTCTACCATGCCAACCTGACCAAGCGCCGCCTCTGCCATCAACCTCCGTGACGACGAAAACGATCCGGTACAGGAGGAACGCCCTGTCGAGGCTGATGGCGTGCCCGGCCACTCATCGGACAAAGCTGTGCTGCGCGTCATCGCAAGGGTTGAGCAAACCCTTGGTGCGGGGCCCGACAACTTCATTGAGCAACATAGCCGCCTCACCGCCGAGAGGTTGCAGCATGCCGCACAAGAAGATCATCGGTGGTGCTTAGTAGAACAAAACATGCACGTCCGCGTCGAGAGGGCAAGGCGCGCAGCACAACAAGACTCATGGAGGGGCGCAGAGCAAGAGGCGCGATGCGCGGCAGAGCAAGAGCGGTTCCATCCCCGCTTGCCTACTGTCCCACCCAACATGAGGACGTTGCAGGTGTGTCCACGACATGTCAGTAGCCCGATTCCTCACCAAGAATGGGCAGCGCCGTCTGCTCGGTACTTGCACCAGAGCCCGGACGCACCGTACTTGCACCGGACGCCTGCCGCGCCGTTCGCATGGGTCGCGTCGTTCGCCTTGTCCGCGGCCCCCTCGCTGTCGACGCGCTGGTTGGTAGGCTCCAGCGACTCCTTGGCCCAGCTGTCCAACAGTGAGAAGTAGAAGAAAATGGCCGTTGCATCCTCGAGATTGTTATCTCCGACGAAATAGCCAGCTTGAAGCTCGAGATCGCGCTCCAACTGTACCGCGAGCGTGTAAACCGCATGGACGAACGCCTGACCAAGTTCACGCACAACCAAGAGCTTCCGTAGGTTAGTATGCTAGTCATGGACGCGTTTTATTTTGTTGAATCATTTCGATGTCGATCCCAATGTCTGGACAACAATTGTAATATTGATATGTTTCCATGTGTGAATGATTTATGTTCTATTGTTATGTTTCAATATGTGTAACAGCTAGAGCCTAGAGACAAAATCAGTACGAAAACAGATAGAAATGTGAAACTAATAATATATATTAATTGTTCAATCGCTCATTGCAGACATGATACATATACATATACGTGATGATAGCACTTAACTAATACATACAATGAATAAAAACTAAACTAATAATAACCCTTCCTTGAGCGGGGAGTAGTAAAGCGGCAGCCTCTCACCAGCAGATCCCTGGTGCGCGGTGGCTTCCCAACGCGAAGGCAGTTCGCCGCCTCCTCCGCCTCGTAGCGCTCGATGTGCCGATCAACCTCTTGCTGGCGGAGGCGCGCGACCATGCAGGACATTTCACAGGGCGCTCACCCGAGCTCTTTGGCGGCGGCACGCTCGAGCTTATCGGCCCACGCCCACGCAGCGGTGAGGGGCCTAGCGCCTCTTGCTTTCATTGTGTGGTACCAGCCATCTTTGTACACCTCCACCCCTCGTCGACGCACCCGCCGTCAAAGCTTCAGCTCCTCCTTTTCCGATGCGGCATTAAGGGCATTCCAGGCCGCGAGGTCCCTGGTGCGCTCCTGAGCCTGCTCCTTCTTGAATGCCACCTGCCTGGCTCTCTCAGCCGGTGGCAGCGCCTTCCACAAAGCCAGATTATACTGGCCCCAAAACCAATCTTCAGTTGGGGGGTCTGGCGCGACCTCGTCTGGGGGCACGAAGGGGTCCTCCTCGTTGCAGCATTTCACCCTGTCCCCGCGGGGTGGTGCCTCCTCCTCTACTTGTGCACAGATCTGCCGTGCCATGGCATAGTTTTGTGCGAGGGGTGGGATAGAGAGACAAGAGAATGCAGGCGGGATGACATCTCGAGGGGCGGCATCTATAGGCGACTGGAATCTTGATCGACGCCAACAGAAAAACAGGGGGCGGGGGGGTGGGAGACCGTATCGGACGCGTCGGTCGCCAGAATTCAATTGCTCATGATTTCCTAGTCAACAGTCGTGTGTGACTCAACATCACCGACGGTTCCCAATGCATGGCCGCGTGTATTACTAGCCCGCGAAAATTGGCTTCCAAAACTCGAAAAGCGAAATAGAGTGCCAATCATGTGGGGCCCGTTTGCCTTGCCAAATATTTACATTTTCTATCCAAATGTAATGCATGCATGCCATTTTTGTTACGGAAGCAAGTCCAAGAGCAGTAACCACGACATCTTGGCCCCATGGCGGGAAATCATGCAGATTTTCAAGTACTTTAGAGCATTTTTTCATTTTTTGAATTTAGAAACCTAGATTCTCAATGCTTTTGTGTCCAAACCGTCACTCAAGATGTTTGGAACTCGTTCGAATTTATTGCACGTGGCATATATACGTAAGCAAGTAGTACACAAAAATGATTTTCCAATGGTTTTTGCTTCATCTGGCTTGTTCATGTGTTTCAGTTTTGAACTATGGCGATTAAATTTGTAGAAACTAACTTAATGTATAAAAATGCCAATAGAACGCTATTTTTTTAAAAAAAATTAGGATGCTGGTCGTATTCGTGCATTGTAACGAAGAAAAAAAAACTAGGACAAATGAGATAGCGATTGGCAGTTCGTCATCACACATGGCCCCACGTTCCCTCTCGGAACCACGCGCCTTCGTGTGATGCTCCGGTTTGTGAGAGGCATGTGTCTCAAGTGGGGATTACTCAGGCAGGTATTGGAGTCCCATCTCCGTCCCCATCACCGCCCTCCCATCCCCGTCCCCATCTACGTACCCGTGCGTGGGGATAAAATGTTTTCCATCCACGTCCCCACCGGGTTCTTTATCACCATGGGGAAACCCTCACATGCATTTAAGAACAAATCTTCGTGTATTTCAGTAGAAAAAGGAGTATTTCAACACAATAAACAATATGTTGTGGCTAGGTTTGGGATTTCTTAGGGAATTTTGGGCTAAAGGGGTGGGATGTGTGTATATTTGGGTGACTGAGGCCACAAATTACGTGGGGTCTACTAATTTCAGAGCTCATATGTAAGTACTTCAATTCATGGGTAAGGCAGGTAATGCTATCACATCCCCATCCCCGTCCTGCACGCTCGGTAAGGTATTTGACCCACCAACTTCCCGATGGGCATTCAAGCTCGCACCCGTGCCCTAATAGAGTAATTACCCTTGCGGACGCGGGTAACCGTTAACCATTGCCAGCTTGACTTGTGTCAAAGCTTATCTCGAACAAGCCGTTACTATGATCACGACATCTTGGCCCCATGTTAGGAAATCATGCATATTGTCATGCACTTCGGCGCATGTTTTCATTTTTTATTTTAAAGAGCTAGATTCCCAATGCTTTTGTGTCCAAACCGTCACTCAAGATGTTTGGAACTCCTTCAAATTTATTGCACGTGGCATATATATATATATACACGGAAGCAAGTAGTACATAAATATGATTTTCTAGCGATTTTTTGCTTCATCTTGCTTGTTCATGTGTTTCAGTTTTGAACTATATGGCCATTAAATTACTGGAAACTAACTTTAGGATGACGGTCGTATTCGTACATTATAATGATGAAAAGAAAACTAGGTCAAATGACGCATCGATTGGCGGTTCGTCATCACACAACGCACCACGTTCCCTCTTGGAACTATACGAGCCTGCGTGTGCTGCTCCAGTTTGTGAGAGGCATGTGTCAAAGCTTATCTCAAACAAACCGTTAATTTGACCACGACATCTTGGCCCCATGGCGGGAAATCATGCAGATTTTCATGCACTTCAGAGCATTTTTTATTTTTTTGAATTTAAAAACCTACATTCTCAATGCTTGTGTCCAAACCGTTACTCAAGATGTTTGGAACTCCTTCAAATTTATTGCACGTCGCATATAAACGGAAGCACTGGTACATAAATATGATTTTTCCTGCAGTTTTTGCTTCATCTTGCACATGTCCATGTGTTTTAGTTTTGAATTATGGCCATTAGATATCTAGAAATTAACTTCATGTATAAAAATGCTCATTGAACCCCGAAAATTTCCAAATTTCAGGATGTCGGACGTATTCTTGCATTGTAACGATGAAAAAATGCTAGGACAAATGAGACAATGACTAGTGGTTCGTCATCAAACAAGGCTCATGTTCCCTCTCGAAACCACACGAACCTTCGTGTGATGCTTTGTTTTGTGAGAGGCATCTGTCAAAGATTATCCGGAACAAGCCGTTACTTTCACCACGACATCTTGGCCCCATGTCGACAATCATGCAGATTATTATCATGTACTTCAGAGCATTTTTTCATTTTTTAATTTTAAAACCTAGATTCCCAATGCGTGCACGTGTGTCCAAACCGTTACCCCAAGATGTTTGGAACTCCTTAAAATTTATTGCAAGCGACATATATAGGGAAGCAAGTAGTACATAAATATGATTTTTCCAGTAGTTTTTGCCTCATCTTGCATGGTCGTGTGTTACAGTTTTCAATTATGGCCGCTAAATTTGTAGAAACTAACTTAATGTAGAAAAATGACAATTGAACCTCGAATATTTTCTATTTTTAGGATGCAGTTAGTGGATTTTGACGGTAGGGATCTTTTTCTTACAATTAAAACAATATCCGTTACCACTGTACCCCAAAATAGTTTTAGTATTCAATACAAAAAGTGAATTGCGTACACACGGTTCCATATAGGAACCGTTTGCGATAAAAAATTCACAGATCTATTTATGTCTTACGAGGGAAGCTTCGTCGGCTTCGTCTAGCTCGGATTCCGTTCACCCTCGATCCCCATTCCCCAATAAACCCTTTCTGCAAAGAATGACGCCGTGGGAACGCTTCGTAAGCGTGCGTACGACCGCCCCCTCAGGCCCAAGCGCTCTCGCCTCTGCCAAGAACGCGGCCGCCTCAGCTGAGAGCACAGCCGCATCCGCCTTAAGCGTGGCCGCATCCGCTGAAAGGGCCTCTACGGTAGCCGACAGGGCCTCTACGGCAGCCGAAAGGGCATCTGTAGCCACGGAAACGGCAGCTGTAGCTGTTGTGACGACGGCTGCAAATGCCAAGAGCGCTCGAGCAGCGTGCCGTGCCACGGAGGCTGCCCTGGCCCAGGTTGAGGCCATTCAGGTCTATATCATCGAGAACGACCACGCCAAGATACTCCAGGCTTCGCCGAAATCCAGCATGCACCACACGTTCGAAGAGGCGGCTGTTGCGGATGCCGACATGCATGCCGACGATGCGGCAGCGGAGGCCATGGAGCCCCTTCCGCACGAGATCTCTGAGCGAGAAATGGAGATGCGGGAGCCGTCCAAGAGCGCCGAGTGCTAGGAGGAGTTGCTCGTTGCTCAGGAGGAGGTCGAGAAGCGCATGTCCATCGAGGAATCGGCGGTGGAGTAATAATGCGAGCTATGGCGGCGCCACTACTACAAGTACTACAAAGATCAGGGTGACACCGATGACGAGGGCAACGCCGAGGATGAGCACGTCGCCACGGTCGAAGTCAGCCTGGGGGACGCGGAGTCCAGCATCGACGGAATGTCGCCCGGACAAGTCGTCGACATCTCATCGAACAGTGGCGAGGCATAGGGCAGCGGCTCATCGGCGTCTTTGTTAAAATTATGCGTATTACTAATATCCTTTGTTTAGAGAGCCGGTCTTTTGTAAGAGCAATGTCTAGTTCAAGGAGCTTGATTATTTAGTGAACTTGCTTAGTTTAGTAACTGTGAGCTATGTGTGTCCGCTAATTTGTATACCCAAGTTAGAAGTTGATGTTAAATTATGCAATGACGTGGATGTGCACTATAACCAGGGAATAGGTGGGGAGGGGCGAAATTTTGTATGTTCTGTATCATCGCACACGATAAAAGCAGAAACACCGTGTCTGATGAATCTTTGCGCGCCAAGTTTCCCTGCAACGAGCGAAAAATTTCGCCGACCGCCGAAATATCTGCCTCCCCCCAAGGGCCACATTTCCCGTGCACCTCCCCCCCCCCAGCACGCCGCCACCCACATCTCTGCCTCTAGCATCCGACTGTCGCGGACATGCCATGGTCTCCTCGAGTGACCCCTCAAGCGGTATCTCCGACAACGACGAATCTCTCACCAACCAGGTATTCGTCTCTCTTCTCTCTGGCTCAACTAGGCTTAGGGTTTTGTTTTGGAATTGGGGATTTTAAAGCGGTAGGCCGATTTGTGCCATTTCCTTTTCTTGTAGCTCCCTAGGACAATCACTTCCAAGGAATGGAGAGGGGTAGCTGAAGACCTGCCTAATCATGGTCAACATCAATTTCCATCCGTGAAGTTACGAGCTTTTGAATCTGGGTACAGTGGGAGGAAGTTTCTAGGATGTGCAAAGAAGGCAAGCCTAACTCTCGTTGTTAGAAATCATTTGTTATATTAGGTGTGATTCATACACTTCCCGTGTGCTATTTGATTTTGGATGTGATTAAGACACTGTCATAGTTTTGACCTGAAGGCATATTGACAGCAAGAAAACTATATGCTACATGAGTTATCATTGCATGAAAATTTACAGTAAGGTAGTACACATGATGAACTTCATTTCATTCACCACGAGCAAGGTCTAATTATGCACAGAAACATGGCTATCATCAACACAACATGGCTATATAAAATAAACAGATTCACAGACTTAGTGAAAAAAACAGGATGCAAGACAGTACTTTTTAACAGATTGGAATGTTTGACACCTGAATGTACATACCTGTCACTATTAATTTGATTTCATTCAAACACTGTCGATGTACGTCCTGTACTACAAAGACTGTTGCATTTATATTTAGCTTCCTCGTAAAATTGGTAATTTGTTATTACACATGACAGAAATAGAGGAGGGATGAGTACCAGAGCATCCTACTACAAAGACTCTTCAAGCAAAGTCATCGAATGGACGATGAAGACCCATGTAATCCCGATTCTGACGAAATGTCTGAAGCAGAAGTTGAGAAGCTACTTTCTAGTCAGAAAGTAGACCCATTTGAAGCACGCAAGTATAAGCATGGCCAGCCATTTCTTGTTGGAGAATACTTTGAGGAGTGCAGTTCCAGTTCTCGCAAGTTACATAAATATTGCATGGACATAATGTCAAAAGGAGAAGATCATAACATTGTGGAATTTCACTACTGTAAGGGCATTCTATTACCTTAGTGTTTTGGTGATGATGACACCTCACTTTGTTATCTAATCGTGTGTCAAGTTCTTCAGGTACTCCGTGTGCAACACAAGACGGTTAGGCATTTCCTTCAGACGGAAAAGAACGAAGACGGTGATCTCTACGCGTTTATTTTCTTTGGTCATGGGGATCCCGTACTATTAAGATGGAATTCTCATTGGAAGCCTTTGGGGTGAATCAATACACGTACACATTCATGTCACCCACCTCCTACCCTTCCATCCTAGAGAGAGGGGCCCTTCTTTCCAACCTTGCAGGTCGGTTGTACTGCTTGCTCCAGTATACAGCATAACCTCCACCCCAAGGGTGATACCCTGGTTGTGCTGCCCTTAGCTGGTCACTAGCGGTTGTACCGCTGCCTCCGGGCGGTTGTACCGCTAGCAGCTGGCTGACCCTAGGTGGCAGCCTCGGGCGGTTGTACTGGCCCAGCACCGGCCTACAACCGGACATGGTTCTGTTGTGGTGCGGTGGTTGGGCAGATGAGGGGCGGTTGTTCCGGTCGATCTCTATAGACTGGTACTATCTATGTCCCAAGCGGTTGTACCGCTCGGGACTTTACCTTATCCCGTACTCGAGTCGAGCGGTTGCACTGGGGAGGAACCACCACCTCAGGTTCTGTTTTGATAAGGTGGTTGACCGGTGGTTGGGCGGTTGTTCCGGTCCTACCGTTTCTACCGCCTGAGTGGCCGGTTGTACCGCTGCCATGTGAAAATGGCTATAACGGTTGGAAAAGGTGGGCACTATGTAAAGAGGTGGTTCTCCCACCTCTCCCTCATCTCTTACCTCTCTCTCTCCTCCATTGACTCCCTCCAAGCTTTCATGCCCGATCTCTCTCTCTAGCCACTCAAACTTGTTGATTTGCTAGGGATTGAAGGAGGAGACCTAGATCTAAACTTCCACCAAAGGAAACTTGATTCCCCCATACTTTCTTGTGTGGATTTTGTTACTCTTGGGTGTTTGAGCACCCTAGACAGAAGAGGTCACCTCGAAGCCATATTCCATTGTGGTGACGCTTCGTGGTTTCATTGGGAGCTTCCAATTGAGTTGTGGAGATTGCCCTAGCCTTGTTTGTAAAGGTTCGGTTGTCGCCTTCAAGTGCACCACTAGTGGAATTACGGCATCTCGCATTGTGTGAGGGCGTGAGGAGAATACGGTGGCCCTAGTGGCATCTTGGGGAGCATTGTGCCTCCACACCGCTCTAACGGAGACGTACTTCCCCTGAAAGGGAAGGAACATCGGTAACACATCCTTTTCTCCATCGGCTCCACTTGTGGTTACTTCTTACCTTTAATTTATGCAAGCTTTACCTATCGTAGATTACTTGCTTGCTTATGTTGTTATTATTGTTGGCATCATATAGGTTGCTCACCTAGTTGCATATCTAGACAACCTATTTGTTTCTATACCTAATTTGCTAAAGATTAGTTAAAAATTGGTAGTTGCCTATTCACCCCCCCCCCCTCTAGTCAACCATGTCTTTCCTTTCAATTGGTATCAGAGCCTCATCTCTATTAAGGGTTTCACCACCCAAAGAGTATGATTGACGACGGGGATCGGGATGTTGAACTCCCCGAGGCCGTGGGTGTGAACACGGTCTCTCGTGAGGATTTAAATGATGTGATGGCTTCGCTTAAATCCTCCATGACGACCGAGGTCAAATCCATGTTTAAAGAATTCCTTGAAAGTCTCAAACTTTCTACCGATCCGATTCAAGTGATTAAACCCACTAACTCGACATCAGATGTCCACTCCGGCAAGGAGGGGACTAGCACTTACAAGAACAAGTTACCTCAAGGAAATAGTGGATCGGGTACATTTGCCTCGGTAACCCCTCCCGTGGTATATGGAGGACCGGTGCACCCACCCCATATAGTTAATCTAGGTCCTCCACCTAAACTTGTTAAGAATGATTTGGCTAATTGGGTTTTTAGTATCAAGTCTCATTTGAATCATAGCTCAACACAACTTTGGAGAATGATCGAGCAAGGGTACTACCCTCATGATCCAAGCAACCTCTCTCCAAGAGAAGAGGCCGACAATCAACTCAATCACTCCGCCTTGTTCATCCTACAAGCAGTTGTTCCCGTTGAAGATCTTGCTCACTTGCGTCCTTTCACTCGAGCCAAGGATTGTTAGGAACACATTGTGTATATGTACACGGGTAGCTCTAGTGTTCAATGGTCCAACTTTGAGGTGGCTCTTGATGAGGCCGATGAATTTGTGATGCTTGAGGATGAGGACCCTCGTGAGCTCTATCGGAGGGTGACAACTCTTGTTGTTGGCCTTCAAGATCATGGAAGCAAGGATGTGGATGAAAATTGGATCAAGAGGAAGTTTATCAAGGTCATCATGCCATTCAACAAGGCCATGTCCTCCGTCATCCGTCAAAGACCGGACTTTCACTCTTTGTCCTCAAGCGATGTGTTGGATGAATTCATTGGAATGAACATCTTGAACAAGACAGTGGACAACGCTTTAGCTCGTGTTCCACGGTCAAAGAAGTCTTCTCCCAACCTTGTTTTGAAGGCCTAGGCCACTCAAGAAGAAGAATAAGAGGATGAAGAAGAGAGTTTCCCCGAAGACACCAAGTATGCATATCACAAGCACATGGCTCTTGCGTCAAGGCAATTTTGGTGCAACAAGAGGAACTCTAAGCCCAACTTTTCCAAGAACAACTCAAGTGGGTCAAAGGGCAACCAACGTGTGAGGACTTGCTACAACTATGGTAATGTGAGCCACTTCGTGGTAGATTTCCCATATGAGAAGAGAGAAGATAATGGTGGCAAGCTCATTCGCAAGGATAAGGCTAAGTTATTCCCCAATAAGAACAACTTCATCAAGAAGGCACCTCACAAGGTGTTGGTGGCTCAAGAAGAATATGCCTTCGATGATGATGTTGATGACGAAGATACTAGTGGTGAAGAGATGGCAATGGCTACCGTGGCTATTGCATCCTCTACCCCAACCAAGGTGTCACTCTTCGATGCACCCAATGAAAACCACATTGCTAGGTGCCTCATGGCCAAAGGTATCACAAAGGTAACCTCCAACGTCAAAACCTCAAACATTAAAACTTCCATTTCTTCCACTCCTTCTTTGTTGGATTGTGTGGATGAACATGAGGAGGCGAAGGAGGGTGAGAATGAGTTTGACAAATTCTTGGGTAAACTCAAAGGCGAATCCAAGAAGCACTTTGTTGCTCTCTTGGAACAACTTGGTGAGGCCAATGATATCATTGAGTCTCAAGAGGAATCCCTTGAGGAGTTGAAGGGGAAAGTCGTGATTATGTCATTGAGATAGCAAATCTTTCCATAGCTCTTGAGGAATAGTGAAGTCATCGTTTGGCTCTTGAGGAGTCACAAAATGTTAACCTTGCTAAATTACGTAAACATCATGATCATGCTATTGTTCTTAGTCGTGTGCTCAAGTCGGATAAGGTTGCACTTGGGGTTGGCCATGATAGATTCAAAGAAGAGTTGGACGCACTTGACAAAGCCCACATGGCTTTGAAGGGTGCCCATGCCTCTCTTGAGGAATCTCATGATCAACTCCAAGTAAAAATCACTAAGGAAATAGCCACATGTCCTCCTTTTGTATTAATTGATAATTCCATTGCTACTAACCCTTGTTGTGAGCATGTGCACCTTGTGGAGGAAAATGCGAAGTTGAAAGAGCAACTTGAGAAAGGCCTTGTGCCTTGGATCCAAGGTGAGAAGAATCTCAATGACCTTTTGAGTAATCAAAAGGAAATTGTAGCCAAGGAAGGGATTGGGTTTGCACCTAAGTCTAATAAGAAGAAGAAGTCGAAGACACAGCAACCTCCCCCGCTTAAGGAAACCTTTGACAAAGGGGCGAAGACCACTCATGAGAAGAAAAAGGACAATGTTGTGGGTGGTAATGCCAAGAAGGGCAAGACCACCTCCACCAACAAGGCCGACAATTTTAACCCTTCTTATGTTTTATGTCGTGCTAGTGATGGGCATTTTTATGCCAAATACATTGGTTCTTCTTATGAGTACATTGAATGGTCTATTTGGGTTCCTAAGACCCTTGTTACTAACATGAAAGGACCCATTAAAGAATGGGTACCTAAATCCAAGCATTGATCTATTGTAGGAGTTTGCTTCCGGAGGGGTATCATGGTTGCTTGATAGTGGAGCAACAAATCATATGACCGGAAGCAAGGACTTGGTGGTGGACATTCGACCCGGTGCATCTTTGGCCACTCAAGTCTCATTTGGTGATGACACAAGTTCAAAGGTATTGGGTCTTGGTAAGGTGATTATCTCTCCAGACTTAACTATTGAGAGAGTCATGCTTGTTGAGACCCTCGCATACAATTTACTTTCCGTTCGTCAACTTGCACTCATGGGTTTTAGTACATTCTTTGGCATTGATATTGTGACCCTTTTCTGGAGCAAGACTCTTAAAGTAGCCTTTGTTGGGCATGTCGAGAACGGTCTCTATGTGATTAACTTCTCGGAGTGACCCATTAAGACCGCGACATGCCTAATGGCTAAAGTTGATGTGGGGTGGCTTTGGCATCGCCGGCTAGCCCATGTCAATATGAGATCTTTCAAAGTCTCCTCAAAGGGGATCACGTTCGTGGACTAACAAATGTGAGTTTTGCCCAAAACCGTGCTTGCGGTGCTTGTATCGAGGGAAAGCTACATGAGATGTCTCACCGCCCCATGACTACTATTTACTCCAAGAGGCTCCTAGAGCTCCTTCACATGGATCTCTTCGGCCCTCCTTCATTTGATAGTCTTGGGGGGAGAAGGTATTGCTTGGTGATTGCGGATGATTACTCAAGATACACCTGGGTATATTTCTTCAAGTGGAAGAGTGAGACCCAACAAATAGTCATCAACTTTGCAAATGAAGCTCAACGTCAACATGATGCAAAGATAGTGATGATTAGAAGTGACAATGGCACCGAGTTCAAGAACTACACCTTGGACGAGTTTCTCAGTGATGAGGGAATCAAGCACCAATACTCTGTACCCTATACCCTCAACAAAACGGTCTTGCGGATAGGAAGAACCGGATGTTGATGGATGCGGCAAGGACCATGATGGCGGAATTCAAATCTCCGTACAAATTTTGGGCCGACGCCATCAACACCGCGTGTCAGGCATCTAATCGGGTCTACCTCCGCAAAATCTTGAACAAGACTCCATATGAGATACTTACCGATAACAAGCCCAACCTCAAATACTTTCGGGTGTTTGGTTTAAGTGTTTCATTCTCAATAAAGGTGTTTCTTTGTCTAAATTAAATTCTAGAGCTCATGAGGGCATATTTGTTGGTTATGCTACAAACTCTCATGCTTACCGTGTCCTCAACAAGTCCACATGACTCATTGAGGAGACATGTAATGTAGAGTTTGATTAAAATAATGGCTCCCAAGTGGAGCAAAGTGGTCTTTGTGATGTAGGTAATGAAATTCCTCCCCAAGACATAAGAAGAATGGGTGTCGGACACTACCTACCTGTTGAGGAACCCCTTATGGCTGAAGGAGAAGGACAATGTTCCACACAAGTGCAACCATCACCGACGCAAGACCCACATGCTTCCGAAGAACAAAGTGAAGGCCCTCAACCTCGTGAACAAGATCAAGAGCAAGATCAGCCTCATGGTGACGATGACGTACCACAAAATGCTCAAGATCAAGTTCATAACCCCGAGCAAGCTCAAGGTCAAGATCTTGATCAAGATCAAGCCAGTGATGGCTCTCAAGCTCGTCAAGACGATACGCCGCAACCTTCTATGGAAGATATTTTAGAACGTCGAGCTGCCAAGATTGCTTCCAAGCTTAAAACCAAGCAACACCTCCTAGAGAACGTCTACGGAAGCTTGAAAATAGGGGTAACTACTCGTCGTCAATTAACAAACTTTTGTGCACATCACGCGTTTGTTTCTTGCATTGAACCCCTCAAGGTACTAGAAGCTCTCAGGGACATGGAATGGCTTGAATCCATGCACGATGAACTCAAAAACTTTGAGCGCAACAAAGTGTGGCGGCTAGTGCCAAGACCAAAGAATAATCACAATGTCATTGGAACCAAATGGATCTTCAAAAACAAGCAAGATGCAAACGGTGTTGTCATTCGTAACAAGGCAAGATTGGTGGCTCAAGGCTACTCCCAACTCGAGGGTATCGACTACGGTGAAACCTTTGATCCCATCTAAAAGCACATTTGCTCCCTTGGTGGTTTTGGTAATTTATAACAACATATAAGTCATTGAACTAATGTTTCCACTAAGTATATTTCAGGAAAAGTTCAATGATAGGGATGGCAAAAGGATTGTGAAGATTGTGGAAATACCCCGAGATGCAAGGAAATAGGTTGGCAAAGCTTCAAGGAAGAGGACTCTACATTTTACATTTGTGAGAAATCACTTTGAGTCCATAGGAAAGCCAATACTATTAAAAGGGGGTAAGGTTTTGTTGGTGAACAAAATGCTCATACGTGCACAAGTGATAGTCACCAAAAACACCCACAAACTCTCCCACCAAAGTCTGTCCAAAGCCATATACTCAACATCGGTGCAACCAACATTTCCATCCCGGTGCCACCAATTCTCAACCATAGACAGACTCAGCCAAACCCTAGCCACTTCGGTGCAACCGATTCTATACCGGTGCCACCGAGTTTAGGTTGCCAACTTTCTGTTACGCAAATTTACAATATCGGTACCACCGAGATTGTTGGATCGGCGTCACCGAGATTGGGAATCTGACCGTTGGTCACCTTATCGGTGCAACCGAGTTTCCTATATCGGTCTCACCGAGATTCAAAAGTTGCCACCTTTTGGTCACTTTGGTACCACCGAGATTAACACATCGGTGTCACCAAGTTGGTCATTTTGTGTGTAACGGTTGGCTTTTTGGGGATGCCTATATATACCCCTTCACCACCACCTACTCGAAAGAGAAGCACTCAGAACTATTCCATACTTGCCCCATCCAGTTTTCTGAGAGAGAACCACATATCCTTGTGTTGAGGTCAAGATCTTCCACTCCAACCATATGGATCTTGATTTCTAGCCTCCCCAAGTTGCTTTCCACCAATACCATCTCTTCCACCAAGCCAAATCTGTGAGAGAGTGATTGTGTGTTGAGGAGTCTATCATCTTGAAGCACAAGAGCAAGGAGTTCATTGTCATTACCGAGCCTGTTACCTTTTGGAAGGTGGTGCCTCCTAGATTGGTTAGGTGTCGCTTGGGAGCCTCCTACTTCGTGTTGTGGAGTGAACCAAGAAGTTTGTACGGGCAAGGAGATCGCCTACTTCGTGAAGATCTACCCATAGTGAGGCTAGTCCTTCGTGGACAGAAGCCGTTATGGAATAGTCAAGGTTGCTACTTCGTGGACCCTTATGGGTGGAGCCCTCCGTGGACTCTCGCGACCGTTACTCTCCGTGGGTTGAAGACTCCATAAACCTGGATGTACGATAGCAGCACCTATCGTAACCACGGGAAAAATCATCGTGTCTACAATTGCGTTTGATCTTCCTACCCTATCCTTTCTACTCATGCTTGTTGTTACTTTCCGCTGCTATACTCTTAGACTTGCATGTGTAGGGTGTACTTGACTTGCCATGAAATGCTAAAAACTGCCAACTCTAAAATTTGGTATAGGCAAAACTTTTATTTGGTCAAGTAGTCTAATCACCCCCCCCCTCTAGACATACTTTCGGTCCTACAAGTGGTATCAGAGCTTTGGTCTCCATTGCATTGGTCTCACAACCTAGGAGAGTATGGCGTCTAGTGAGGGAAGTTATCATCGTAGAGGTCCGTACTTTGATGGCACTAATTTTGCTAGTTGGAAGCACAAAATGAAAATGCATATTCTTGGTCATAACCCCGCCATTTGGGATGTTGTTCGTGTTGGCTTGTAAGGTGAATTCTTTGGTGTTGGAAAGGAACCGGATCATGAAGCGACCGCGGATGAATTGAAGATGTTGCAATACAACGCTCAAGCATGCGGCATTCTATTCAACTGCCTATGCACAGAAGAATTCAACAAAATCAGCCGTCTTGAGAATGCAAAAGAGATTTGGGATACTTTGGTTGATATGCACGAAGGAACCGAGTCCATGAGAGAATCCAAGTTGGATGTTCTTCAAGGTCAGCTTGACAAGTTCAAGATGAAGGATGGTGAAGGAGTCGCTGAGATGTACTCTAGGCTAGCTCTCATCACCAATGAGATTGCCAGCTTAGGAAGCGAAGAGATGACCGACAAATTCATCATAAAGAAGATACTTAGAGCTTTGGATGAGAGATACGACACCGTGTGCACATTGATCCAAATGATGCCCAACTACAAAGATCTCAAGCCTACGGAAGTCATTGGAAGGATTGTTGCTCATGAGATGACACTCAAAGACAAGGAAGAGCTTCACAACAAGTCTAGCGGTGCTTACAAAGCCACAAGTGATGCTCCCGCAACTTCAAGCGACAACCTTGTCACCAATGAAAAGATAAGCCTCATGGTCAAGAAATTCAACAAGTTCTACAAGAATAGAGGCACAGAAAGAAGCTCCAACTCAAGATATGATCAGAAGCGTTCGTCAAGTCGTGACCGAAATTGCTACAATTGTGGGAAGCCCGGACACTACTCCAATGAGTGCACGGCTCCCTACAAACGAAGAGAAGAGTCACCTCGAAGACGAAGCTCAAGGAATGAATCACCTCAAAGAGAGAGAAGGAGTAGAGATGATCGTTATGAACGAAGACCCTCAAGGATAAGTAGAGATTCGGAGAAGAAGGACAAGTACACCAAGAGCTATACAAGAAGAAAACATCAAGCTCATGTTGGTGAATGGGTTTCCGGCTCCGACTCCGACAACAACTCTGAGAGAAGCTATCACTCCGACTCCGACTATAGCCAAGATGATGGTGTTGCCGGAATTGCTCTAGTGACTACCAACTCCCATGATTTATTTGATTCACCAAACGAAGGGAGTGGAAGTTGCTTCATGGCTAAAGGCCCCAAGGTATCACACCTCGAGTATCTTGATTTCAATAGTGATGATGATGACTTGCTTTGTGATGATGACTTGCTATTTGATAAAACTAGTGATGTTAGTCAAAATGAACTTGATAATTCTCATGCTAGTCAAGATAAGTCAATTGATGATGATAAGATGAAAATAGAAGAACTAACTAAAGAACTAAAAACTCTTAAGTTAGCTCATGAATCTACTCTTGAAGATCATAGAGAGCTTGTGAGAACTCATGAGAAGCTACGCTTCGAGAAGCTCAACTTGGAGCAAGAGCATGAGTTTCTTAAAGCTATCAATTACGATCTCCGAAAGAAGACTTCATCTTATCTAGCCAAATGACTACTCTTGTCTACATTCATGCCTCAAGTTAAAACTAAGCAATCTAGTAACAAAGGCAAGAAAGGTTCTTCATCTAGTAGCAACAATAAAAATGCAAAACCGAATGATATTGCTTCTAGTAGTTCTATTGATTCCACTAATGATGTTTCTCTTAGCCAAGTTACACTTGAGCAAGAAAATGCTTTATTGAAAGGAATTATAGAGAAAGGTATCTACAAGAGTCTTGCCGGGTGTAAGCAATTTGAGGAAATTGTACGCAAGCACGGAGGATACCGAAAGAACCGTGGTGTTGGCTACTTCAACGCAAATGGAGTTGAATGGGAAGAAGGTCAATACCCCGAGCCAAAGTTTGTTCCTCAAAAGGAGAAGTATGAAAATACTCTTCCCAAGAGAACATGCACTCAAGATGACCTTCCACCACAAGACCACAAGCTCAAGGGCAAGAACAAGCTTCAAGAGGACATTGACTCATATGAAGATGAATCCCTAGCTATGGTGGAGTGGGTTCCCAAGGCTACTTCAAGCTCAACTTCTACAAAGGCTACTACAACACCAAGGATCCCCATCAACTTGATGTGGGTCCCCAAGAAGAAGAACTAGAGAGTTCTTGAGGGGTGACTCCGCCAATGAAATTCACTCACATTCATTATTGGCAAGAACTATTTGCAATCAACATCAACTCTATGCAATAGTTCAAGGAGTCACACATTCCCTCAAAGGTAAGCAAGGGACATGGTAATCAACAAATCAATGGACATCATTACACATGCTTTGCACTCCATGTCCATAGATATCCTTGTATTTGTCTCTTGTGTGTTGGGACTAACCCATGTAGGTGAGAAGAGTAAGGAAACAACAAGGATGCTCCCAACTCTTGGTGATCCTCATCAACCTTGAGCATCCACCACTACCTCACCAACATGAAGTCTTCATCGACAAAACCCAAGGTTAGTTTCTCCCTCTTATGGGGGGATGTCACATCTAGGGGGAGCTTTACTCTAAGACTTGAGTTAAAGCATCTCTTAGTATGTGACAATATTAAATGATTTATGTAAAAGTGGTAACCCCACTTGTGCTTAAACGATGAGTATGACCTATGATCAAGTATTCTTACTTGGCTCCTAAGTCAATATACTCATATATAGATGACTTCGTCATCGCCCAAGTGCTTGTTAGATGCTTGTATGTTTGTGCATGTTTGCCATGATTTCATTTGACATCTTATTGTGTGAGCATGTTGGTCTGCATTTATTTTCTCATTCAAGGACATCCAATTGTTGCTATTTTGTTTTTGATTTATCTTTTGCCAATTGGATGGACAAGAATGCCTAGGACCACTCTTTAGCTATCTATGCTTTCTCACCTCATATTCCATTCTTGCTGCATCACAAAATTTGAACAAGTACTTTTCGATCCCTCTATGTGTGGAGCACTCGGAGTTCCGTATCGACAAGGACTGACCATTAAAACCTCCCAAGTGCATCTCGGTGGAACCAACCCACAATTCTCGGTCACACCGAATGCCTGGGGTTGATCTGGTTTTTAATCTTGGTACTACCGATTCCATATTCTCGGTTACACCGAGTTTCCCTGTCAGCTGACAGTTGAGGAACTCGGTGACACCGAAAATTTAGAACCGGTATCACCGACAGTGAAGGGTATATAAGCTGTGGTCCTGACGGTTCGAAATTTCAATCTTCAATTGTCGCGCCCCAAACCCTACGCTGCCGCAAAAGGACCCCCTGGTCATCGCCTTGCCTCCCCGTGTGTCTTCGCCGCTGGGAATCCTCGCCGTCGACGGGCATCTTCGCCGCCGTCGCTGCCGTAGCGGATCCGTCACCGAGCTAGGGTACGGATTCGATCTTTCTTGCACTCCCCGTCTGATTCTTGCGCAATAAAGTTGATTTTCTCTATAAGCCATAGTTTACACGTCTTTCTATCCACGAGAAAACTCCGTAGATTAGAGAACCATCGATTTTCTAGGGTTTGCCTTCCGCCCGATGGAACTCGGTAGAACCGAAGTGAACTAATCGGTATCACCGATTTGCCTGTCTGTGTTGCTGAGAACTGTCTCGGTGAAACCAAGTACTTCCTTTTGGTCTCACCGAAAGGAGTGCCAAGTTTCTGTTAATAAGATAGTCAGTCTCGGTAGCACCGAAAACTTTGCTTTGGCTGTACCGATTTTCATTTGACAGAATGTAAAACTTTGAAAATCTTTTGTTCAAACTTTCAAAAACCAGCCACATTTTGTGATGACTTATCCTTTTCTGCTCCTCTATACTCTATTCACAGGGTCAGTATGTCAAGTGTTGAGGACAGTGAGAACAACTTCAGAGAGCAGAGTGTTGAATTGGATTCTAGCACTAGTCCTGAGTCTAGTTCATCTTCAGATCCAGGCACTCCCAGTTCCCATGGGTTGCCCAAGGCTGCTACAAGGGCTAGGAAGAAGCTGAATTCAGATGAGGAGGATTCAGACTTCGTTCCAGAAGAGGTTCTTGCTAAGAAGCAAGAGAAGGCTGCCAAGAAAGCTGCAAATGAAGCTACCTCTTCAAGGAGAGCTGTGAGGAAAGAGTATGCTAGCTCTGAGGCTATGAGAGCACCTGAGGGTGCTAGAGCAAAAATGGCTCTTCACCTTGAGTCACCCCCAAAGAAATCTATGCCTAAGAAGGCAGGGGAGAAGAAGAGAGCTAGAAAGAGGATAGTCTATGTCACTGGCAGGCAGACCTCCATGTTTGAGGATCCTAAGGAGGCTGCTGCTGCTGAGGAGGAGGAAGAACATGTTGAGAAGGCCCCTCCCAAGAAGAAAAAGAAGCTTATCTCTGATGCTATGCCAAAGACTAGCACTTCCAAGAGCACCAAGTTTTCCCCCAGGAAGCCTGCTGCTGAGAAGCCCAAGAGGACTTCCAGGCAAATTCCAGCATCTGAGAAGAACAAAGAGACTGCCTCCAGAGTTGAGGATGAGGATGCTATGTCTGCCTTAATGAAGCTTAGGCCACATCTTCCAGTACATAATGCCAGCTACCCACTTGCTGAGGATATGAAGAAGAGGAAGGATTCTGGTTTGAGGGCTTGGAGAGCTGCTGATCCATATGCCCAAAGGAGAAAGACAGTTGTGGACTACAGATTTTACACCAAAGAGCAACAGGATTTCTATGAGACTGTGTTTTTTGACAAAAGTCCAGCTGTGAGTGATATGAGGTATGTGGACTGGAAATTCATCAAGGAGAATGAAGACTATTTTCCAAGTGTCCAAGACAATTTCCACTGCATTGGTTTGGATGAGTTTGTTGGCAGAAAGTTCACTGCTTGGAATGATGAGATGATCATGCAATTCTACTCCACTGCACATTTCTATGGAGATGGTAGAATTGTATGGATGACTGAAGGTGCAAGATATGAGTCCACTGTTGAGGAATGGGCTGCCATCTTTGGAGTTCCTGAAGTTCAGGATGGAGATTTGGATGTCTACTCAGAATCCAAGGAGAGCCACAATGCAATGGCTAACATGTATAAAGAGATCCCTGCTGCTAACGTGAAGTCTCACAGGCTAGGATCTATTTACTTTCTTCAGGCTGGCCTCCGCACCATGAACACCATTCTGAGGCATACCTTAATGCCCAAGTCAGGAGATGACAAGATGATCCGAGGCTACTCCATCAACATGCTAATTCATCTTGATAGACACACCAGGATTAGAGTCATGGACTTAATTGTTGAGACAGTTAAGAGGGTTGCTGCTGATCAGAAGCGCTCTTGCTGCTATGCACCCTATATCCAGATGCTCATCAACTCTAAGTTGGAGAAGCACATATTTGCTCTAGACCGTCCCCACTTGCCCCTACAGCCAGATCTCGAGGACAACATTGTGGTGATGAACCCGGATCATCCCACTTCAGCTGCAGCACAGGCAGAAGCAGAGGCAGCTGGAGCCACTAGTGCTCAGGTCCCTTGATCCAGGAACGAGAAAATGGATCTTTTGATCTCATCAGTATAGGGCATGTAGAAGGACATTAAGGGGATTCTGGACAACCAGAACAGTCTTGTGAGGATCTTTGAGAACAGGATCAAGACCCTTAATGATAAGGTGGATGGGCTGACCAAGACAGTCAATGAGCTCAAGAAGGAAGTTGACTTAGTGCCTCTTCCTCAGACTTCTTCAGATGATGATGATGATGAGGACGGATCACCTCTCAGGCCAGGCACACAGTTTACTACTCAGGCCAGATCAGCCACTGTGCCAGCTCCAGACTTGAGGCCCTCTTCATCAGCTCCAGCCACTGTGACCTCAGCTCCTGCTCCATCAGCTTTAGTTCCTCCTGTTGCCACTCCAACTCCATCCACGGCATCTGCAGAGATCTTCGCCGATGCTGTTCTCTCGACTCCTTCATCAACAACCGGAGGAGATCAGCCCAAGAACGCTTAGATATATGCCTTTGAACTTTTTGGTAACTTGTTGCCAAAGGGGGAGAAGTGTATATAGATCTTTAGGCTTCGAGTGAGAGAGCGTTTGATTTTTATTGCTTTTTCAAAAACACACATGGTTCATTTACTTTTGGCTACGCTTTGTGTTTTGATCGTACACTTTATGTGTGTTGTGCTACTATTTCCTATCATCTTAATGCTTTTGAGATGATCATTATCTTTGTCTGGTTGTGTTGTGCTATGTTGTTCACTCTTATTATTATCGCACACCACCAAGATGTATGTGACATGGAAGAAGTGCCCCATGTACCTAATCGATTGTGCATTTGCATTCAAACGCAAATTTAAAATAATGCACAAATTTAGGGGGAGCTCTTGCTTATCACATACGTCTCAAAGCAACGATTATATTCATTGATTATATCTTTGTCGAAGCTTTGATCTATATGTTGTCATCAATTACCAAAAAGGGGGAGATTGAAAGCACATTTGCTCCCTTGGTGCTTTTGGTAATTTATAACAACATATAAGTCATTGAACTAATGTTTCCACTAAGTATATTTCAGGAAAAGTTCAATGATAGGGATGGCAAAAGGATTGTGAAAATTGTGGAAATACCCCAAGATGCAAGGAAATAGGTTGGCAAAGCTTCAAGGAAGAGGACTCTACATTTTACATTTGTGAGAAATCACTTTGAGTCCATAGGAAAGCCAATACTATTAAAAGGGGGTAAGGTTTTGTTGGTGAACAAAATGCTCATATGTGCACAAGTGATAGTCACCAAAAACACCCACAAACTCTCCCACCAAAGTCTGTCCAAAGCCATATACTCAACATCGGTGCAACCAACATTTCCATCCCGGTGCCACCGATTCTCAACCATAGACAGACTCAGCCAAACCCTAGCCACTTCAGTGCAACCGATTCTATACCGGTGCCACCGAGTTTAGGTTGCCAACTTTCTGTTACGCAAATTCACAATATCGGTACCACCGAGATTGTTGGATCGGTGTCACCGAGATTGGGAATCTGACCGTTGGTCACCTTATCGGTGCAACCGAGTTTCCTATATCGGTCTCACCGAGATTCAAAAGTTGCCACCTTTTGGTCACTTCGGTACCACCGAGATTAACACATCGGTGTCACCAAGTTGGTCATTTTGTGTGTAACGGTTGGATTTTTGGGGATGCCTATATATACCCCTTCACCACCACCTACTCAAAAGAGAAGCACTCAGAACTATTCCATACTTGCCCCCATCCAGTTTTCTGAGAGAGAACCACCTATCCTTGTGTTGAGGTCAAGATCTTCCACTCCAACCATATGGATCTTGATTTCTAGCCTCCCCAAGTTGCTTTCCACCAATCCCATCTCTTCCACCAAGCCAAATCTGTGAGAGAATGAGTGTGTGTTGAGGAGTCTATCATCTTGAAGCACAAGAGCAAGGAGTTCATCGTCATTACCGAGCCTATTACCTTTTGGAGGGTGGTGCCTCCTAGATTGGTTAGGTGTCGCTTGGGAGCCTCCTACTTCGTGTTGTGGAGTGAACCAAGAAGTTTGTATGGGCAAGGAGATCGCCTACTTCGTGAAGATCTACCCATAGTGAGGCTAGTCCTTCTTGGACGGAAGTCGTTATGCAATAGTCAAGGTTGCTACTTCGTGGACCCTTATGGGTGGAGCCCTCAGTGGACTCTCGCGACCGTTACCCTCCGTGGGTTGAAGACTCCATAAACGTGGATGTACGATAGCACCACCTATCGGAACCACGGGAAAAATCATCGTGTCTACAATTGCGTTTGATCTTCCTACCCTATCCTTTCTACTCATGCTTGTTGTTACTTTCTGCTGCTATACTCTTAGACTTGCATGTGTAGGGTGTACTTGACTCGCCATGAAATGCTAAAAACTGCCAACTCTAAAATTTAGTATAGGCAAAACTTTTATTTGGTCAAGTAGTCTAATCACCCCCCTCTAGACATACTTTCGGTCCTACACCATCGCTCGCCTTGAATATATTCGCATGTTGCTTGCTTATGCATCTCATCATGATTTCAAATTATATCAAATGGATGTGAAGAGTGCTTTTCTTAATGGTCCACGGATTTGGTATATGTCAAGCAACCCCCGGGTTTCGAGGATCCTAAGTTCCCCAATCATGTATACGTTCTCGATAAGGCACTCTACGGCCTTAAACAAGCCCCATGAGAGTGGTATGAGAACCATACCGAGATTTTGCAAGACTGTGGGTTTGAAATTGGGAAAATTTATCCACAAAGAGGGTTAACGGGACCTTGTTCATATGCCAACTATATGTTGATGATATTATCTTTGGTTCTTCTAACAAAGTTTTCATTGATGAGTTTGGCGCACTAATGACCAAAGGGTTTGAGATGTCCATGATGGGGGAGTTGAAGTTCTTCCTTGGATTCGAAGTCAAGCAACGAAGTCAAGGAACCTTCATCAACCAAGCTAAATACACTCAAGACATTCTCAAGAGATTCAAGATGGATGATCTCAAGCCGGCTAAGGCCAACACATCCATGCCGCTCAAATGCCAACTTGATAGTGATCCCAATGGTAAAGCCGTGGATCAAAAGGTATATCGCTCCATGATTGGATCCCTGCTTTACCTTTGGGTATCTAGGCCGGATATCATGTTGAGTGTGGGAATTTGTGCACGATTTCAATCCGCACCTAAGGAGAGTCACTATGTGGCTGTCAAACGAATCTTTTGATATTTGGCTCATACCCCAAACTTTGGCTTATGGTACCCCAAAGGTGCTTCATTTGATCACATAGGATATTCAGACTCGGATTGGGTGGGAGACCGTGTGGAGAGGAAGTCAACTTCCGGAGGTTGCCAATTCCTTGGTCACTCGTTGGTAAGTTGGTCTTCAAAGAAACAAATTTGTGTTTCTCTCTCGTCCACCGAGGCCAAATATGTAGCTGCTGCGAGTTGTTGTTCTCGGTTGCTCTGGATGAGGCAAACTTTTAAAGGATTATGGTGTCACTTGTGACAAAGTGCCCCTCTACTGTGACACCGAGAGTGCTAACAGGATCTCCAACAACCCGGTCCAACATTGCAAGATGAAGCACATTGAGATTCATCATCACTTCATCCGGGATCATATCAAGGGTGGAGAAATTGATCTTATTCATCTCAATACTAATGAGCAGCTTGCAGATATTTTCACGAAGCCATTGGATGAAGAAACATTTCGTGAGTTAAGGCATGAGCAAAATATCATTGATTCGAGCAATGTGGCTTGACTTATTACACACCCCACCACACTCATCATTTTATCTTGCTTAGATGTAGGCATGGACATAGGGGAAGTGTTGTTCTCTCAATGAACTCTCCCTTCCCCTATTATGCACAAATCGGTCAAATCTTTCGCATTAGTCATTTTTGATGAAACTTGCGCTTCAAAGACGAGTTTTAGTCATCGACCCAAGGTTCAAATCTTCACGGTGCCATACCAATTGACTCAAACATAGGTGGCCTCGGCCACCGCCCCCTCCTAGTGAGGCATTTGTCGTGGTTTTTGCCCAAGTGTGTGTTTCTTGGTATTTATTCACTCTTCCTAGATTGTTTAGGACCTAGGTGAGGGTATCCACCATGGTTTGATTCTTCGTGTTTTTATTTTTACAACCATGGGTCTTACCTCACCACACATATGTGCCTTGCCTCTATCCCAAGCCCTCCTCTTCTTATAAACCTTCTCTCCAATTGTATGCATCTTAAACCTGTCGGTGGTGGCTGTGGACGGGCAGTACAACCGGTGGCTCAAGCGGTTCAACCGCTGGGCCATCCTGTTGTTCCTCCTCAGCGGTACAACCGATCCATTTATGCGGTTCTACCACTAACTCCCAGTTGTACCAGGGCCGGTACAACCACCCGCGGCATAACGGGCACTAAAAAGGGGAGGGCCAGGCCGAAGGGGTACTTAGTTTTCCCCTCGTGCCCAACCCCCCTCTGCTGCCTTAGCTGCCGGTCGCCGCCACCACTGCCCCGGAGTGCCCTCCAGTGCCCCGGATCTGTGGCCTAATCTCAGATCCGCTCCGTGGAAGCCCTTCCCCTCTCCGATCTCTTCCCATGGACACCGGTAATGCCCCATTTCTCCTCTCTTTGGGTCCTCTCTTTGGATCCTCCATTGTTAGGGCATTGCTTGGTTTCCCGAGTTTTTAGTCAAACTATTGGTTGGAAGAGATCACCACTACACCTCCTATTACTTGTGATGCTTAGAACTTAGAATATTGTTGCATGGTTCGAATCCGGATGTGTCGGTTCCCCCACCGATGTTGTGCTGTCTGTCCATGCGGTACAACCGCTGCAGCGGTACAACCATTGGGGTGACCGGTTCAACCGGGTTCTCTGAATCCTGCCCCACTGTTTTATCCTCTCTGCTTCACAAATAATATATTCCTATGTCTGCGTACAATACCCTCATCTTGTCTGGGTTTCTCTTGTGTGCTTCTCATGTGTGTTTGCAAGTGGCTCAGGTTCTGGCTCTGCTCCTCCTAAGAATTCCAAGAAATGAGCTCGCAGATGTAGGATCGTCAATGAATCAGAAGAGGAGGAAGTTGTCATCCCACCAAGCCAACTCGTCGTGAGAAGTATTTGGCCGCCAAGAAAAAGTCTGCCAAGCCTGTGCACGAATGGAAGCAAGCTGATTGGGAGAGAGTTCGCTTTCAAAATCCATATGAGGTACCTGTTGCTTCTTGGTGGTCCACCCCTCAGTTCAGAAATGAGTTGCAAATGCAGATTGTGCACGAACTTTATGACCATCACAAGAACAAGTTCGCCAAGCAATGGACAATTGACATTGAGTACTGGAGAAACAACATTAATTACTTTGGGGAGGCTTTGGCACTGTGCGAGGAGTTTGATTTCATCAAGTTCATGACTATCAATTGTCCCTTTGATGTGCAGCTCATTCACAAGTTTTATGCCACTGTCCACTTCGGCACTGATGATGCTTGTCACCTTTCCTTTATGTGCCGTGATGAATTCTTCAATTTTCCGTGGCGTGCTTTTTGCAATGCTCTTGGCTATGATGATACTGGCCTCACTGGGAATGGTGGCATCAATCCTCATGACCGGGCTACCTCCATGGAGAAGGAGGAGCTAGCCCTCTTGTACATTCCCGGGCGTGGCATTTTTGGAGGGTCCAAGGACCTGCAGCATGTTTATGATATCCTAAATCATGTTTTTCGAAATGTTCTTCTGCCCAAGGTTGGGAATCAAGATGAGATTCATGGTTATCTGGTAGATCTGCTTTTGGCTACGAAGACTGAAGCTAGCTCTGGTGCTACATTTGATGTTTCCACGTGGTTGTGGGGGGAGATGTACAACACAGTCTTCTATAGGAAGGTCCCCACCTATGCTCCATTTATCATGTGCTTTCTAAACTCTATGTGGGGAGTTCGTAGGCCCGGAGAGCCTCTCACTTCTCTGGACAACCTCGTCATGCATGAGATCAAGCAACTCCAGAAGAAGAAGCATGTTGAGCCTCGCTTCCCATCTGACCACCCTGAGGATGTCTTTGCTACTTCCAGCGATAGTGACTTTGAGCTTCCAGCGGGGGCCAAGCCCTCGTGGGTCACTAAGATCACCGCCAAAATAAAGAAGACCTTCTGCCTCCAGACCCATGTTCAGAAGAAGCTCTATGAAGCCCATGTCAACGAGAAGCTTGCCAGACACAGATAGATTCAGATTATGCGGGCTCTCCATCTTAAGGATGACAGTGGTTCTGAGAAGATCATCACTCGTAAGGAGCAGTGGATCTATGAGCATAGCACTTGGACTGATGATGAGATCTCGAGTCAGCCTGCTACCTCCAACTCTGCTGCTTCTACTGATGATGATATTATGGATGATGATGATGATGATGATGATGGGTCTGCCAGTGATGATTCAGAGGAGACCGATGGGTCTGATGAGGTCTACTGAGCTCTGTGACGTTAGCATCGCTCTTTTCCTTTTTGGTGTCTTGATGCCAAAGGGGGAGAGAGTTATATTATGATGGGATTTGCATAGGTGTGGTCTTTCCATTTGAACTTTTATTTCCAGTTGAACTCTTATTTGCTTTTAAATCGGTTGTGGACCTATCTTATGCGGAGACTCTATGCGATCCCTTAGTATTTTTATCTTCTCTCGTTGATTAAGTAGAGCCTGAGATTCATTGATGCTCTTATTTTTTTAGCTCTATTTCTTATCTGGTACAAATACACTTTACTGTTATCCCTTCATTTGTACCCATTGGTCGGTCTAGTAATCGAGGGGGAGCTCCCGTGTTTGCGCAAATCTCATCTGGTGCACACTTTGAGGGGGAGCCCCACTTCTATTTTTTTAGACCATCAATGCAAATCGTGTTGTTGTCATCATCCACCAAAAAGGGGGAGATTGTAAGGGCATTCTATTACCTTAGTGTTTTGGTGATGATGACACCTCACTTTGTTATCTAATCGTGTGTCAAGTTCTTCAGGTACTCCGTGTGCATTCCCTTCGGACGGAAAAGAACAAAGACGGTGATCTCTACGCGTTTATTTTCTTTGGTCGTAGGGATCCCATACTATTAAGAGGGAAATTCTCATTGGAAGGCTTTCTTTCCAACCTTGCAGGCCGGTTGTACCGCTTACTCCAGTATCAGGCATTCATGTCACCCACCTCCTACCCTTCCATCCTAGAGAGAGGGGCCCTTCTTTCCAACCTTGCAGGCCGGTTGTACCGCTTGGTCCAGTATCTAGCATAACCTCCACCCCACGGGTGATACCCTGGTGGTGTTGCCCTTAGCTGGTCACCAGCGATTGTACCGCTGCCTCCGGGCGGTTGTACCGCGAGCAGTTGGCTGATCCTAGGTGGCAGCCTCGGGGTGTTGTACCGGCCTAGCACCGGACTACAACCGGGCATGGCTCTGTTATGGTGCGGTGGTTCGGCGGGTGAGGGGCGGTTGTCCGGTCGATCTCTAACGACCGGTACTACCGGTGTCCCGAGAGGTTGTACCGCTGGGGACTTTACCTTATCCCATACTCGAGTCGAGCGGTTGCATCGGGGAGGAACCACCACCTCAGGTTCTGTTTTGATGCGGTGATTGACTGGTGGTTGGGCGGTTGTTCCGGTCCTACCGGTTCTACCGCCTGAGTGGCCGGTTGTACCGCTGCCATGTGAAATGGCTGTAACGGTTGGAAAAGGGGGCACTTTATAAAGAGGTGGTTCTCCCACCTCTCCCTCATCTCTTACCTTTCTCTCTCCTCCATTGACGCCCTCCAAGCTTTCTTGCCCGATCTCTCTCTCTCTAGCCACTCAAACTTGTTGATTTGCTAGGGATTGAAGGATGAGACCTAGATCTACACTTCCACCAAAGGAAACTTGATTCCCCCATACTTTCTTGTGTGGATTTTGTTACTCTTGGGTGTTTGAGCACCCTTGACACAAGAAGTCACCTCAAAGCCATATTCCATTGTGGTGAAGCTTCGTGGTTTCGTTGGGAGCCTCCAATTGAGTTGTGGAGATTGGCCCAACCTTGTTTATAAAGGTCCGGTTGTCTCCTTCAAGTGCACCACTAGTGGAATCACGACAGCTCGCATTGTGTGAGGGCGTGAGGAGAATACGGTGGCCCCAGTGGCATCTTGGGGAGCATTGTGCCTCCACACGGCTCTAACGGAGACGTACTTCCCCTCAAAGGGAAGGAACTTCGGTAACGCATCCTCGTCTCCATCAGTTCACTTGTGGTTACTTCTTACCTTTACTTTGTGCAAGCTTTACCTATCGTAGATTACTTGCTTGCTTGTGTTGTTATTATTTTTAGCATCATATAGATTGCTCACCTAGTTGCATATCTAGACAACCTATTTGTTTCTATACCTAATTTGCTAAAGATTAGTTAAAAATAGGTAGAAGCCTATTCACCCCCCCTCTAGTCAACCATATCGTTCCTTTCAACTACGACCGTCATCATTTCCCTCACGATGCAGGTACGATCAGTGTGGAATTCGAGGACTTTCATCTCTTCTTCAACTTTGATAAGCTTGCTGCCACTCTTGTCAAATGCTTGATGTTGTAAGTACTTCCCAAACTCTAATCAACTTCTCCATACAACGCTGTAAATGAAAAAAGCTAATTGTATTGTATTCCTCTCAAGGGATTAACGGTGCAGAGATCGATAAGGGTGCATGTGCATTTCATAGATCCTGATTTAGCAAACAACATTTTGTTAAGTAGAAACGACACGCGCGAGGCTTCCATCTCACATGTCGCCATGATCTTGTGGGAGTTACAGATGGGAGAATTCTTCATGTGGCCATATCATGAAGGGTAAGTTAAATATACAACCACGCAAACATTGATCGTCTTTCAGTTTTCGAGATAGTTCATAAGTTCAAGGTTTTCTTAAACTGTAGAGATCACTGGATCTTGGTGGTCATTGTTCCAAAACGCAACACAGTTTACTACCTGGATTCTCTCAGAGAGTCAAATGCGCCTCAGGATCTGAGTCATCTTCAGGATTTCATGGATAGGTATTGAATTCTTTGATGTTAATATGTTGTGTTCATATCTGGTTCGAGAATTGAGTATGTGAAAATTCATATTCATTCACAGTGTATTGTGTCAGACCATAACTTTAGGAGGGAGACGGTCCAACCCCCAACTACATTTGCAGCACGTGATCGTCTCTTCGGTGAGATAACGAAATCCGTTATTTTCATAAAATGCTAGTCAGATGTTCAAGTTTCTAAGTAAACCTCTTTCCATTTCTTTCCAAAGAAAAAAAGAAACAACATACACCGGTTAGGTTGTTCCTAACAGGGCAAATACATGACTAATATTGTACAAAAAATTGCAGTGTCCTCAACAACAACAAGCGACCAACCTATGTGTATACTACGTTTGCGCAGACATGATGAACCTATGCAGACATCTTGAATGTGGTGCCGATGCTAACAAAATAGAACCAATAAGTCTGTTTCTTAATTACTATCTTCTACTCCACACGTATGTCACATTCTGATCTAAAAGTCCTACAAGTGATCTTTGGACCAATGACCTCTGAATTGTTTGTCGATTGCATATTGTGGCGAATTTGCTATTTGCAGGGTGATTCAAATGCGATATTTTACAATAAGCTAGCTTTTTCAGTGCACACGGTTCAAGCAACTAAGCGTCTGCGATTCAAAACGGAAACCGCATGCAAGTCATAGCGCAACCGCCTGTGATCGACAAGAAAAGCACACGTAACTCATAGCGCAACCACCTATGATCAACAGTAAAAGAACACGCAACTCATAGCGCAACCGCCTGTGATCTACACAAAAAGCACATGAGATATAAACTGAAACATTGGTGATACATAAGAAATCGCAAACGATTTGCATCACTTGTACGTGTGTGTAGGAGCTCCTCAAATGTTTGCGATAGCACCTTATCTCACATGTGAGCCAACAGGAAACCGTGCCCGATCAAAAGACAATACCACACGTAAAATTTTCAGGAAACATGTGTGATGATATCGTGCACGGCACACAATTACGTTTGGTAGATCGTTTGCGTTCGTTGGTCACCATCGTCGACGGGTTTTCCGTGTCGTGTGGGATGGACCCCCCTATTGCCCACACATGCAAGGCAACGGTTTACAACTACGTCGCAGAAAGGGGTTAAAAACGGTTTGTATAGAATGTCGATGCACCAGTGGTTTGTTATCTTCCCGGTTGTAGATGTTGTATCCTAGGGTTTCCCTTGGATATCCCACGAATATGCATTTATCCGATTTGGGTGTAAGCTTGTCCGACATGAGTCGCTTGACAAATGCTTCACAACCCCAAATATTTAGAAAAGACAAACTAGGACTCTTCCCAGTCCATATCTCATGTGGTGTCTTGTCTACGGATTTTGATGGTACCCTGTTAAGTGTTTAAGCTGCAGTTTCTAGAGCATATCCCCAGAATGACAAGGGTAAATCCGATTTGCTCATCATCGATCGCACATGTCCAACAAGGTTTGATTTCTCCATTTTGACATGTCGTTTCTCTGCGGTGTACCCAGAGGTGTGAGATGAGGTACTATACCTCGGCTTTTCAGATGATCATCAAACTCCTGGCTCATGTACTCACCTCCACGATCTGATCGTAGAAGCTTTATTGTCTTGCAGAGCTGATTTTCAACCTAGTTTTGAAACTCTTTGAACTTTCCAAAAGTTTCTTACTTGTGCCTCATCAAATAGATATATCCGTATCTACTCAAGTCGTCGGTAAAAGTTACGAAATACTGATAGCCACCTCTGGCCGTTGTGCTCATTGGAACACACACATCACTGTGTATAAGCTCCAACAGCTCGTACGCCCTTTTGCAACTCTTTGCAAAAGGAGACTTAGTCATCTTGCCGAGCAAGCATGATTCGCATATCTCTAACGACCCAAAGTCAGACGAAGTTAGGATCCCATCATCATGGACCTTCTTCATGCATTTCAGACTAATATGTCCAAGCCGGCAATGGCAGAAGTAAGTCGAATTTATCTCATTAGGATTATGCCTCTTGACATTCATGTTATAGACTGGTTCCATTTCGAGATTCAAAATAAATAGCCCATCTAGAATTGGTGCATAGCCATGGAACATTCCATTCAAATAAAATGAACAACCATTGTACTTTAAATTGAATTCATAAACTTGACTCATCAAACATGAGGCAGAAATAATGTTCCGACTAAGTGCAGGAATTTAATAACAATTATTCAATTCCAAAATGAATCCAGAAGGAAGCTGAAGCTGGATCGTGCCAACCTCCAACGCAGCAACTCTTGCTCTGTTGCCGACCCTGATGTAAATCTCCCCTTGTGCCACACGCCTAGTTCTTACCAGCCGCTGCATCGAGTTGCAAATATGAACAACGATCTGGTATCAAATACCCAAGAGCTACTAGGTATGTCAGCAACGTAAATGTCTATAATATATGTAACAAGTGTACCTTTGCTCGAAGTCGTACTTCCAGCCTTCTTGCCATGCTCGGCAAGCCACTTGCTACAGTTCCTCTTCTAGTGACCAGGTTCCTTGCAATGAAAGCATATGGTCTTTGAGTTTGGTCCCGACTTTGGCTCCACAGCAGACACAACCTTCTTCGCGTCCTTTTTCTTGGACCAACTCTTCTTGGACTTAGCCAATTTCTGCACCATCAACACTTGATGCGTGCCTTTCTTAATATCCTGCTCTGCCACCTTGAGCATCCCATGCAATTCAGTGAGCTTCTTATCCATGCCGTGCATATGATAGTTCGAGATAAACGTCCCATAGCTAGGTGGAAGAGAACCCAGAATTGCATCCGTGGACAGCTCGTCCCCAAGTGGGAAGCCTAACCGATCCAAAGCTTGCATGTACCCGATCATTTTGATCACATGCGAGCTCAGTGGATCACCCTCTTTCGGCTAACAATCCGTCAAGGATAGCCAGACGTTGAACCTTTTGGTCCTAGCCTGCACCTGAAACATGCTCTTGAGACTTTCGATCATCTCGAAAGTCTCAATGTTTTCGAAATGCTATTGCAAATCGGGATCCATACAAGCCAACATGAGGCAGCTGATCTCGTTTGATTCATCAACGAGTTTTCGGTGGGCATTCTTGGTTGTGGCAGTAGCATTTTTGGGAGGATCCTCTGGATGTGGATCCTCTAGAACATGTTCCTTTTTATCGTGCTTGAGAACAATTCTCAAATTTCTATAGCGGGTGGTAAAGTTTGTTCCCTTCAGTTTATCCTTTTCCAGAATTGATTTCCATGCAAAGTTGGGTTGAGCAGGTGGTGCCATTGATCCACAACAAAAAATATGCAATCACTAAGAAATGTGTTTATGTACAGTAATTCAAGCCTTAAATAGAACTACTCCCACTGAAGTCAGCATCCCTCCACAAACTCTTAGTGATTCAGGATCCGACTAGCGCAAGCGACTAGTTAGATTTAGCATCAGTGCTAGCCAAATTGCCTATTCGGTAAGCAACTCCTTGCTAATCGTATCTCTATATGACTCCTGTCGGTCGGGTAGGTATCTTATACCCCGGCTCCCAACCTTCTTTGCCACAAGGCCCAAAACCGTTTGATAGCCTTGTCAACTAAACCTGATGCAGTGCATGTCCGTGTCCGACACGAACCCTCCAGTTCAAGGACACCTAGTGGCACCTCAATTTTATGAGCCCACCACTAGACCTACTTGACATGCGAAGGTGCAACATCCAGAATGGCAATGTGCTTGATATTAATGAGGGATATTTCTACCATTTTAACATGCATAGAAACAAGAAGCAATATCAATCACATATCAACATAAATATGTGAAATAGTATGGCTCCTTCATGGACATCCTTCCAGGCCAGCTCCAACTCCGATGACCAAGGCGAAACTCCATCTTGTTCATCACACCAGGATGCCAAAGCCTCGAACTTGATCTCTGTTCTCGAACTACTACAACTAGTAATGAATTTACAGGAGTCACAAGTCGACACGTAGGTCATTATACAATATAATGACAACACTTTGGCTCCTGCCAACTGACAATCATGACACGCAGGTCATGTTAAATTACACACATGCATCACATACATATGAGCCATACTATTCACATAAAACCTGCAAATAAAGTTATGCCTAGAATCGCATTCTATCGGTTTGTGTGATCATGTACAAAATACAAGGCGCTACGCACACGTTTTCAGAAATCACGGATCGAATCTGTACTCCGGTCACGCCAAATTTTCTGACCTAACAGGTCTTATCGATCATCGCGAACCCGATTCGGATTTACGTTTCACTGTTAACCCCGATGGCGGATACCGACCAGTAGGGGTAGGTTGTGACATGACCTCGTCGATTCCGATTGAGAGAAAACATAGCCTCAATGATCCCCATGTGCAGTTGATCTCATCAACCGCGCACATATCCGATCTCATAAACGACAACAAATCTCATCTGCGGCCTCCACATATCATATATGCATCTGATCTGTATCCAAATCCTATAACAAAGGCTTTGATACCACTGTTAGGTTCTATCGTAGGTGCATCGCATGCAAATTAAAATTTTCCTACACGCAGAACAAGTTACGGAGATGGATCATAGATCGTTACCACTAGACGCGCAATGCCATGCAGCAGAAGTAGAGTTGGGGCAGCGCGTCCGCGAGGTTCGTCTCCTCCTCATCTGATATCCCTCGAACAGCTGGTCTTATCTCCCTCGAACTGTCGGTCGCCGGATCCCACATACAGGTTCGCGGGAGTGACGCAAGTGCACCGCCTCTAATGGTTTCCTCACGTGCAGGAGGAACACCATGCGGCGGACTACTAGGTCCAATTACACAGTTCGGCGGCGAGTGGAGGTGGCTAGTTGCAACACATGCAAAGCCCTAATGACGGCGCCGAAACGATCAACTTCATAAGTGTGCCGCACCTCCACTATATATAGGCATCTGTCGCAGCCTCAACTCTTGGGCCTCGCACGGATCCTAAAGCCCACATGTTCCTTCCCTTAAGCGCGTGACCCCTTAGGTTCACATTCACTTGGTCGCGAGTCAGATCACATCCGGCACGACTAGTTGGTAGCGGCCTCTAGCAAAGCGTACCGACTCCAAGTGTCCGATGAAGCTGGTTAGGCGAACCTGTACTTCATACTTCTGTTCCCTTTGTCACACGATATATGTTGTCGGGCTCAAGGCGAGTTGGTTATCCTTGTGTTAGCCCGACCTCTTTCTCGTTCCAGTGATGCCGACCACAAATCAGATTATCTCATATTCCTTGTCGCGTGGCCATGCTTATCTTGGTCGGATCACACGAGGGCCCCAGAGTATATCTCTCCTAATCGTAGGGGCAAATCCCATCGTGCTCGACCATGTCTAGCAGCATGGGTCTGGACAAGCCCGAAACCTACCTTTATAACTACCCAGTTACGGAGTAGGGTTTGGTTAGCCCAAAGCAGGTCTATCACCATCCCGAATACATGTGCCAGCTCAGGTATTAGGACATAGAACGTATGTTGTACAAGAGACTCACAGATGACATATCGCTGCGTCTCATAGTTGGGTCTGTCCAACTCAGACCTTATCTCAACTCAGATCCGACTACGTCGAATCCGACCAGATCTTTCTGAGTCCATATTATCCGGTTAGCATCCAATGCTACATGGTCAGTGAGACCGAACCATCCACTGTGTCATATGCTAGTCTAACTGGCTGCGCGTCCACACAGCCCTTTCGACTAGGGACCATTTAGGACAGTATCATACAATGCATAGTCTCAAAAACAAGTCATGTACTTGTTAATACACATCATTGATAATGTCCAAGGACTATCTTTATTCATAAACACATAGGAAATATCATAATACATTATTGCCTCTAGGGCATATCTCCAACAGGAGCCTTAGGTGACCCACGAGAATGGCCTGGTAGGCATCAGCTGGTCGTAAGGCACCTGGAGTGTCTCGTAGGTCTCCACGGAGAGCACGCTAAGGCCCGCACCTCCGTCAATGAGGGTCTTGGTGACCATGACGTTGCTGATGGTGGGGGTGCATAGCATGGGGAGCGCGCCCGTGGCTGCCGTGGACTTGAGGCCGCCCCTGGCGTAGAAGGAGATGGCATACTGCGACCACTTGAGGGGCCGCATGGCCTCTGGCTTCGGGAGAGAAGCGTTCACCACACAAGAGAATTGCTTGAGAACAACTTGAACAGGCGGTTGGATGTCGGGGTGTAGGCTCCACTGAGGATACAGCCTATCACGCGAGGCTTCTAATAGCCCCCAGCCCCGTCGTCGTGCTGGTTGTTGTCGTTCCTTCTGGGCGGTGGTGGCAGTGGTGGGAGAGCAGCATTATCCTGAGGGCATGCCTCGCGAGGTTGCTCACACCAGGCGTCCTCACGAGGCTGACCACGCAAATTGTCCTTGCGAGGCTGCTCGCGCCAGCCCTGGCGAGGGTTGCCGCCGCGGCTGTCCCACCTGCCGCCGCCTGATAACCCACAAGTATAGGGGATCGCAACAGTTTTCGAGGGTAAATTATTGTACCCAAATTTATATATTCGACACAAGGGGAGCCAAAGAATATTTGAGAGTATTAGGAGTTGAGTTGTCAATTCAACCACACCTGGAGATTAAATATCTGCAACAAAGTGATCAGTAGCACAGTAATATGATAGTTTGGATAGCAGTAGTAGCAGTAACAGTAACAGTAACAGTGATAGCAATAGTTTTGTAGCAATTGGAACAGCAGCAACAGCAATAGTAACTTAGCAAGAACAATAAGGGGAAAACTCGTAGGCACTAGATTGGTAAACTCATTGGATTATATTTATCATATAACAGTCATAACCTAGGGCGACACAGAACTAGCTCCAGTTCATAAATGTAATGTAGGCATGTATTCCGTAAATAGTCATACGTGCTTATGGAAAAGAACTTGCATGACATCTTTTGTCCTACCCTCCCGTGGCAGCGGGGTCCATAAGGAAACTAAGGGATATTAAGGCCTCCTTTTAATAGAGAACCGGAACAAAGCATTAACACACGGTGAATACATGAACTCCTCAAACTACGGTCATCACCGTGAAGTATCCCAAATATTGTCACTATGGGGTTGATGGATCATAACACGTAATAGGTGCATATGACTAGGCAAGATAAGATCAAGAACATAGACATAATGGTGACAACATAAACGGTTCAGATCTGAAATCATGGCACTCGGGCCCTAGTGACAAGCATTAGGCATAGCAAAGTCATAGCAACATCAATCTCAGAACATAATGGATACTAGGGATCAAGCCCTAACAAAACTAAGTCGATTACATTATGAATCTCATCCAACTCCTCACCGACCAGCAAGCCTTCGAAGGAATTACTAACTCCCGGTGGGGAGCATCATGGAATTGGCGATGGAGAAGGGTTGGTGATGACGAAGACCGAAGATTTCCCTCTCCGGAGCCCCAAATGGGCTCCAGATCTGGCCTCCCAACGAAGAACAGGAGGTGGCGGCGGCTCCGTATCGTAAAACGCGATGAAACTTTCTCCTTCATTTTTTTTCTCCAAAAATAGGAATTTATAGTGGAAGCATTAGGGTCAATGGGGCCACGAGGTGGGCACAACCCACCAGGGCGCGCCCAGGGGGCCTGGCGCACCCTGGTGGGTGCTGGCCACCCTGTCCCCCTTCTCCGGTAGTTTTTGGCACCAATAATTCTTATATATTCTGAAATAATTCTCCAAAAAGTTTCGTTCCGTTCCGAGAACTTTTATTTCTGCACAAAAACAACATCATGGTAGTTCTGCTGAAAACAGCGTCAGTCCGGGTTAGTTTCATTCAAATCATGCAAATTAGAGTCCAAAACAAGGGCAAAAGTGTGAGGAAAAGTAGATACATTGGAGACGTATCAACTCCCCCATGCTTAACCCATTGCTTGTCCTCAAGCAATTCAGTTGACAAACTGAAAGTGATAAAGAAAAACGTTTGTTCTTGTTTACATATATATATGCTTAATTAGCACCCAGGTTTTTGGCAAAGATTATGACTAACCATGCCAACAATAACTGTTAGAAATTACATTAACTCATATCAATAACATAAGCAACTAGCGAGCAATAATAACATATCTCAAATGCCAAAACTTTGTCAAAACAATCATGATACAATATGACAATAGTGGTATCTCGCTAGCCCTTTCTGAGACCGCAAAACATAAATGCAGAGCACCTCCAAAGTTCAAGAAGCAACTAAACATTGTAATTCAAGGTAGAAAAGATCCAGTCATGCTGCACCCAACATCAACTATACACAATGCATGAGGATGACAATAGTGCTCTCAGGTTGGCGCTTATTTGAGAAGGTGATGACTCAACATAAAGTAAATAGATAGTCCCTTCGCAGAGGGAACCATGGATTTGCAGCGTTGCCAGAGCTCAAAGCTTAAAACAGAGATATATATAATTTTGGGAGGTACACCCTTCCAGTCAACATTACGACCAACAATTAACAATATCTTCCATGCTAAACAAATTAGCGGTGGTTCCCAAGTGGTAAAAGTAAAGGTTTACTCCCCCTCCACCAACAATCACACTCCACGGCTAGCCACATGCACGAGTACCGTCCAAACCAACAACATTCCTGGGGGAGTTTTGTTTAATTAATTTTTGATTTTTGATTTCGGGACTGGGAATCCCTATTACCGCCCCTCTCGTGTAAGGACAAGTGAATAAACATTCATCATGAGAATAACCCGCTTAGCATGGGAGATACTGACCGCCCCCTGTCGCTCCATGAGTGGTCCAGGCACACAAAACAGATGTTCATTTCAATTTTTAGAGATGGCATATGCAAATTTACTTTGGAATGGCAGGGTAATACCGCATATAGGTAGATACAGGCGAAGGCTAGCAAATAGATTGAGAAGCGGCCAGCTAGAGAGCGAAAACGGTCATGAACATGCATTACATATAATCAACATTGAACACTAGCATGAGTAGGATATGGACACCATGAACATAAATATCATGAAGGCTATGTTGGTTTTGATTCAACTACATGCGTGAACATGTGCCAAGTCAAGCCAGTTGAAACATTGAGAGGAGGATACCATATCATCATACCGCATCACAACCATTTTAATGCATGTTGACACTCAAGATAAATCATTATCCACTCCTAGCTACTTAAGCATGGCATGAAAAACAATAATATCTAATGGTCATTGCAAACATGTTTGATCATAATATGCTGAATCAAGGATACTAGGTTAAACATATTTACAAAAACAAAAAAAAAATTTGTTCATACCCGCTTTTCTCTGCCACAGTCAATTAATCAAATATCGTCATTATTGCCTTTCACTTGCACGACTGAATGATAAGAAGATAATAATAGTAAAAGAGTGTCGTGGACTAAGCTGGAATCTGCAAACATTTTATTCAAGAGGAGAAGACAAAGTAATATGGGCTCTTTGTTAGATTAACAATGACGCATATGAGAGCCACTCAACATTTTCATCGTGGTCTTCTCCTTGGTATGACTCAAATAAAAAGAAAAGAAATTCAGAGAAACACACTGAAATATTTTTGGAGTTTTTTTTCTTGAAGGAAGCAAACTAAAGAGGAAAAACAAAAACAAGAAAAACTATTTACATGGGGAGGCTCCCAACAAGTAAAAGAAGAAATGAGAAATCTTTTTGGGTTTTCTTTGAATATTACAACTAAACTAAGCGAGAAAGAAAAATTAAAAAGAAGTAGGAAGTGTTTTTGGGTTTTCTCAAAGGTTTTCAAACACACAAGAAGAAAGCGAGAAAACAAATATAACATGGATAATACAATGAAAAAGTGTGAACACCGACAACTGGAATGAAATGTGTGAACATGAATGTATTGTCGGTGGAAATACGTACTCCCCCAAGCTTAGGCTTTTGGCCTAGCTTGGTAATCACCATCCGTAGAAGCCATCCGGTCCTAAGTTAAAGTGAGGTGGAGGCGGCACCTGAGCGTCCCACCCCTGGGGATCCTCCTCAGCAGCTCCTAGGTTGTTCTGGTAGGCTGTAATGTCATCTGGCATGATCTTGTATCCGTTCCTGGAAATAGAATCAAACAAAGCAGGTGCAGGCAATGGAATAACATCACGGGTTTCTTTGCTGAATACTAGTTTGTAATGAATGTCGTGTGGGCGGATCTGAACATTAAAGTGTCTCGCTAAACGAGTAGCATAAATACCACCATGTATCTTTCCCTTAGTTTTGTTAAGGTTGAAGCGACGTGCAATAATAGCCCCCATACGAAAGGTGTGGTCCTCATACAGTGCACGGCGTAAAATAGCGAGGTCGGGGGCAGTGAGTGCGCCGACCATCTCACTAGCGGTTAAGCACTTTGTGATGAACAAAGCAAAGTAATGTACTGAGGGAAACTGCAAACAGGTAGCAGTAGCGTTTGACACGCCTCTATCTTCACCCACTGTTAAAGTGAGGAGAAAATCCTCAAACTCTGATGGTCTAGGTTCTCTCAATTCCTCATCAGTGGGAATCAAGCATATGTCGCAAAAATCAGTTAGCGGCATTTTGTAAGTTTCAGCATAAAGGTTAAACTGCACCTCAGGGGGATTATTCTTTCTCACAAAATGAAAACCTTGCACCAAGGAATCTGTAAGGATGTGATATTGGTCACACTTAGCTGCGAGGAACTCAGTCAGCCCGACGTTTGCAACAAATTGAGCGAACTCTTGGTGAAACCCAGCCTCCTCCATGAAGGCATCATGCGGCCATTCGCATGGCCGCACCTCCGCCCTTCTTGGGGTGTGAAGGTCATTGTCCGATGATTCCCCAATGACTCCCTTGGCATTTTTCTTGGAGGAAAACTTCCTAAAGAAATCCATCTTATTCCTAGAAAAATTCTGAAAAAATTTAGTCCACAAAAATTTTGTCAACAAAACTTCGTGAAATTGATAGCAACTACTCCTAAGCATGCATAGAGGCCATATTGAGCATTCAAACTACTTAGAACTCTAAGAATTCAACATGCAAGCTCATCTACAGCAGCACCAAGAGTAGCTAATTATTCTAAAAATAACCCACTAAATCAATAACTAATTGGAGCAATGGAGGAGTCACATACCAAGTAGCAATTCCTCCAAACAGTTTAAGAAACGGAGCTTCGAGCTAAGAGATCGAAATCCATGGGTTTGAGAGCAAGAACACAGGAATGGTGGCTGTGGTGATTTATTTCTGGAGGTAGGGGATGATGTGGGCTAAAGAGATAAGTGAGGGGGTCCACATGGGGGCCACAACCCACCAGGGCGTGTGCCTGGGCACTACTAGGAAAAACCTTATAGGCAGGACAATATCAGTAGCGCTGGAATGTAACAGGCGCTGCTGCTACTTACCAGTAGCGCTGGATTTAGGCAGCGCTACAAGTAAAGACTTAGCAGTAGCGCTGGAAACATAAAGAGCGCTACTGATAAGCGGGACCCGACGAGCCCACCGACACTATTTTTAGTAGGACCGTTGTCCAGAATACAGCGCTACTACTAAGACTTTAGTAGTGGCGTGTATTTTGTGGAACCGCTACTGCTAATGGGCCCCACTTAATAGTAGCGCTCTTTCTTGAAAGCGCTACTACTAAGTGTCATAGCAGTAGCGCGTTCTGGAAAACAGCGCTACTGCTAAGCGTGGCTGGTGCCACCTTTTCACCCCCCCTCCCCCTCCTCCCCCTTTGCCCTCTCTCCCCCTCCTTTCCCCTCTCCCCTCACCATTGTTGCCCTTCTTCTCTCTTCCTCCTACCTCTCTTCTCTCCCCATTAATGCCCCCTCCACCATAACTCTCCTCCATAAATGGCCTTCTCATCTCTAGCTAGCTCCATAAATGCCCCCTACCTCATTTGTTTGGCTCTCCCTCCATGCCATTAGATATAGATCTAGCTAGCTCATCTCTCTCCCTCTCCATTAGTTACCTAGAGTCATCTCTCCTCCCCAACAACTTGATCTAGCTAGCTATTGACATGTCCCCAACAACTAGATCTAGCTAGATCTAGCTAGATATAGGTGAGTAAAAAGTTGTTCATTTCAAGAATGGGAATATGTGTGTGAATGGGAATATGTGTGTTTGGGATATGGAGAGATTTGTGCGAGTGACATGCCCCCGAGTTGCTTATGTTTTGCCGAAATGTCGATTTATTTCCGTTTCGGTGAATTTCGAGCAACTCGATATGTCCTATTTTAGGCAAGGTCATGCCAAATTTTTATATGACTTTGATGCATGCATGCATTTTGTTTATAACCCTTTTGCTTGTTATACTGTGCATGCAGTCGGTCATGAAGGTGAGTGGATGGAAGGTGGAGCGATACATGCAATCCGCGGTGATGGACATGCATGCAAATAATCGGACTAGGATTAGATGTCCGTGTACAAGATGCAAAGAAGGAGTCCTTTTGGACCCTTTTGATCGTGGCAGGTTGAAGGCGCACCTGCTGATGAATGGTTTCATGGATGGCTATACTCGGTGAATAAGTGAAGATGATGATGATGAGGACGTCCACATGGCAGGGAATAACGACATGGGGCTAGACGAAGAGATGACCGATCGACACGAAGACGATGGCGTCAGACATGGCGGCAGGGAAGGGTTAAATGACGGCGGCAAAGAAGATTCCGAACATGGCGGCGGAGAAGATTCCGGACACGGTGAAGAAGAGTCCGGACATGGCGGAGAAGCAGAGGCGGCGGTCACGCCGCAGTGTTTGACGCTACTAAGTGCAGTCGTGCAGGACTCTCATGTTCGAGACCTCCTTCGCAAGAGTACGACTAGCGAGAGAGCTGCTTCTAGAGAGGAGGCCAAGCTGGCGCAACTTGAAGTAGACTCGAAGACTCCATTGTATGACGGTTGCGATCCCGAGGTGACCCGCTTGAGTTTCACGCTCGAACTTCTAAAGACGAAGGCCAAAAACAAATGGACAGACAAAAGCCTTGATGAGCATTTGAAGTATCTACATAATAAAGTTCTTCCCGCGGGGAACCTGTGTCCTACTAGTGTCGATGAGGCCAAGAAAATCGTTTGCCCTTTTGATTTGCCGCACATTTAGGTACCACGCATGCATCAACGATTGCATCATTTATCGGGGGGAGCACGCAGAAAAAACCAGTTGTCCAGTGTGCAATGCTTCTCGATACAAGAAGGCAGGAAAGAAAGCTCCTCAGAAAGTTGTATGGTACTTTCCGATCACTCCCCGTCTGCAGCGATATTTCATAGATCCTAAGGAAGCAAAGCTCATGCGCTGGCACGTGGAGAGGAAGAAGCCCGACGACGGAGATGATCCGAAGCTGAGACACCTCGTAGATGGTAGCCAGTGGAGAGCATTCAACACCGTATATGGATTTGCTGCAGAAGATCCAAGGAACATCGTGCTTGGTGCCAGTACCGATGGCATGAATCCGTTTGGAAACCAAAACACCAACCACAGCACATGGCCCGTCTTTGTATGGATGTACAACCTCCCCACATGGAAGTGCATGAAGACAAAGTACATACACATGAGCATGCTGATTCAAGGGCCGAAACAACCGGGAAATAATATTAACCTGTATATGGGGCTTCTGAAAGAGGAGCTAGACACGTTATGGAAAACACCGGCATGGACATGGGACGCCAGCAAAGGAGAGTATTTCTATATGAGAGCCGCGCTGATGACGACGGTGCACGACTATCTCGGTTATGGGTACACCTCAGGCCAGGTGTGCCACGGATAATGCAGATGCACGAGGTGCATGGATGATACAACGTCTCAGCAGCTTACGTCAACGAAAGATGGCGGGTCCGGGAAAATCGTGTACATGGGGCATCGTAGATGGCTCGAGAAGGATGACCCGTGGAGAAAGTGTGGAGATCTATTCAATGGGTTGGCTGAGCATCGAGGACCTCCTCATAAGAGGAGCGGCGCCGAAATCAACGAGCTATTGAAAAACTGGGAACAGTGCCCCGCGCCGGGAACGATGAAAAAGGCGCCAGAGCCGCTACTGAAGGTATGGAAAACGAGGTCTGTTTTCTGGGACTTGGAGTACTGGCCCAATCACGACACGCGTCATTGCCCTGATCAAATGCATATCATGAAGAATGTCCTCGAGAGCTTGCTTGGCACACTAATGAACATACGGGAGAAGACCAAGGATGGGCCGAAGGCAAGGAAAGACTTGGAAGATTTGAAGATCAGGAAAGATCTCCACCGTAAAAAGTCGACGGAGGAGACGGAGACGGAGACGGAGGAGGGGGAAAGGGGCAGAAAAGTCAACAAGAAGGAGGAGAATTATTGCCCCCCTTCTTGCTTCACCTTAAGTGCGAAGGAGATCGATCAATTCATCAAGTGCCTTATGGGAATCAAAGTCAGTTCCGGTTACTGTGGGAAGATAAGCAGATTTCTTGACCCCAAGAAGAAAAGGTTCAGCGGGATGAAGTCTCATGACTGTCACGTGATGATGACGCAGATACTCCCGGTTGCCATTAGAGGGATAATGGACAAGCACGTCCGTGACACGCTTACTGGTCTCTGCAACTTCTTCGACGTTATCTCTCGAAAGTCCATAAGTGTGAAGCAGCTCCGAAGGCTATAGGAAGAGATCATTGTCATACTATGTGAGCTTGAGATGTACTTCCCGCCCGCGTTCTTTGACGTCATGGTGCATCTGTGTGTCCACATCGTGGACGCAATCATCGACCTCGGGCCGACATTCCTTCACAGCATGATGCCGTTCGAGAGGATGAATGGGGTCATCAAAGGATTCGTTCGTAACATGTCCTGTCCCGATGGGAGCATCGTCCAGGGGTATCTGACGCATGAGTGCATCTCCTTTTGCGAGAATTATATAGGCGTCGGAGACCCTGTTGTTGGTTTGCCCGTCAAGAAGCACGATGGGAGGATCGGAGGAGAAGGTCACAACAACGGTCGGAGGGAATTGCACGTGGACTACTCGGATCGACGGAACGACTTTGACAGGGCTAACTTAGTAGTGCTACAACACCTAGATGTGGTAGATGATTATGTCGCACGGCATAAAGAAACCATCGCAAATAAGTACCGTGATAAGGGGATGCTCAAGACGGACGACGAAGTTACTGTAGAGCAAAACGCCACTTTCTTGCATTGGTTCAAAGAGCAAGTTCTTGAAAATCCCCCGGAAGAGGGCAGTTCGGACGGATTGCTCATACACGCCTTAGCACATGGCCCCGCGCCCAAACTCGCAACCTATCAGTCATACGATATCAACGGGTACACGTTCTACATGGAGGCCAAAGACATGGACAGTGATTACCAGAACTCCGGGGTGACGATTGAATGCGTGACCAATGCCAACGGCACAACTGAAAGATTCTACGGAAAAGTCGAAGAGATCTGGGAGCTTGACTATACTGGATTGCACGATGCGACGCTGTTCCGTGTCAGATGGGCTAAGGACGTCGTAAGAGAAAACAAGTATTTCACTACCATGTCTATACCACCCGCTGACGCGAAGAGCACAACCGTGAACGTTAACGTCATCGCCAAAACTGAGCCATGGGTACACGCTAAGCACATGATACAATGCTTCTTCATAACCGACACGACCAATCCCAACCGTGTTGTCGTGAGGAGAGGCAAAAGGAGCATCGTCGGAATGGACGGAGTTGCCAACGAGGAAGACTACGACCAATACGGCAACCCGATGAGGGAAGATGACGATGACGATGAAGCATACGTGAAAATAAGAATCAATACTACATTACATAAGAAAAATCGTACTCCATGGTTCCGGAAAAGTCACAAGGAGGGGCTCAATTATTCGGCAACGAACAAGAAAGGGAAGAAGCTCAATGTGAAACGTCGTCGACGCAGCTGAGAAACCATCATTTATATAATATATATGTATCTATTTTGTGTACGCACTTAAGTAAATGTTATCGATCAACTGATATATATGTTACCACCACATGCATGGTTCCGGTGATATTCGCGCAGTGTGGGAGGGAGACGCCGTCGTAAACAGAAAGGAAGAAAGCAATACAAAAGAAATACAAAAGAAATACAAAAGAACAAAAACAAAAGGGAGAAAGTAATACAAAAGAAAAAGAAAAGTAAACAGAAAACAAAAAGGGAAATAATAAAAACTAATACATATCAGTAGCGCTGGATTATGAACAAGCGCTATAGCTCATATAGTTATAGCGCTGGATCCTAACCCAGCGCTACTACTATGTGTATTTTAGAATTAAAAAAACTGAAAATTAAAACAGTTAGCAGTAGCGCTGGATTATGAACCAGCGCTATAGATAATTTAGCTATAGCGCTGGTCCTAACCCAGCGCTACTACTATTTTTGAGTTAACCGCTGCGCGTGCTCAAATTTTGCCAACTCCCATTCCCCCCCCCCCACCTCTCCCCCTCCTCTCCCCCTCCTCTATGTCGCGCGCCGCCGTCGCCCTCCTGCCCGCCGCCGTCGCCCCTGCCCGCCGCTCCGACCTCCTCCTCCTCCGCGCGGATGCCTGAGCCCTCCCATTCCCCCCCCCCCACTCTCCCACCTCTCCCCCTCCTCTCTGTCGCACGCCGCCGTCGCCCCTGCCCGCTCCGGCCTCCTCGTCCGCGCCGCTTCAGGTACCCCCCCTCCCCCCCCACCTCCCCCTCTCTCTAGTCAATTAGGAAAAAAATCTAGGGTTCATATCTAGGGTTAAAAACAGGATTGTTGCTACTTAGTAATAGAATGTTGGTTGCTTTGTATATGTTTGAATGTTGGTTGAATGTTTATAATCCTGTTGGTCAAGAAATAGAATTGTATATAGCTCCAAGAAAGATTGATGGTCACGACGCATTTTCACAACATTTGGAAGCAAGGATGGAGAAACTTGTAGGAAGCATCAAGACAATGTCCTAGTACAGCCATTAAAAGCCAAACTCTAGAGAAATACTTGCTTATGGTTTCCTTCTCTTGGGCTATAACAATGTGCATTCTAGGTACCCTACCTGTCATGCAAGGGCCTTGTAAGAGCCATAGCAATTCGTTCTATGCGTGTGTGATATGAGTTTGGGCCTTGAAATTTCTACCTAAATTACCTTCTCACGCCCTACATGAATCCGTGTATTTTCCCATGATAGCAGAACCCATAAGACCATGATCAGAATATTTGAGATTACCATAGAAACAGGGGAGCCATCACGCTCAAAGCATAAGTTTTTGAAACTTTGGCATTTTGATTTTTATCAGAACTTCTGAACTTGCATATGATAAAACAACTTGAATAGTACTGTACATGTGGAAGCTCACCCTGTTGGTTGTTGGTTGAATGTCAAAGAATATCCGAGTGGCCTATGTTTTGCCGGAATCTTGATTCATTTCCGTTCTGGCAAATTTCAGGCGCTCCATATGTCCACTTTTTAGCAAAGGTCATGCCGAAAATTTCCGTGATTTTCGTCATGACTTGTGCTAGAAACTAGGACATATGGAGTGCCCGGGATTTGCCGGAAGGGGAATGAATCAACATTTCGACCAAATATAGGCCCCTTTTTTCTCTTCATTATATCTTTTATTTACAATTGTTGAATAGGAATCATGTCTAGCCATGCCTCAGCCGGGGGTTCAGCTCGCCTCGAAGAAGACCCCATCGAGGCAGCAAATCACTATTTCGATTACCTGAACGAACACCAGATGGGGGTGCATGGTGGCTGCAGTGGCACCAACCCCGACGCCGACGCCGACACCGGCACCAGCACTGGCACCGGCACCGACACCACCCTCGAGACCGGCAACGATGCTGTCGTAGCCGGTAATGCACCAAAGCAGAAGAGGTCACGAAGACCAAACGAGCTCGGCATCAGACAAATTGTGGTCACGGAGATGCACCCCAAGAAATTAGAGCCAACAGCGCCGGATGAAGCGCGCTCGTGCTGGGGCAATCAACTACGATGCATCCTCAGGGAAACCGCCAACATCAACGACGAGAAGTTGAAGAAGATACCACATATGGAGCACATGCTCCTAAAGAAGTTGCACAATAGGTTCCTGTTCCCCGTGGTCCAAGATTCATGCTGACAATCCATCACTTACGGAAGAGGACTTTGAAAAATTCAAGGAGACTTGCGCTAAAGATGAAACCAAGAAAAAGTCAGAGAAAATGAAGGCGCTCCAGGCCAGGAACACGCCTCCCCACCGCCTCGGAAGCCGTGGTTACGAGGGGAAGAGGCACGTATGGGCCAAGAAGGACGCCGAACGTGAAAATCATGGAATCCCAGACCCCTTGGCGGAGTTCACCGACCCGCTGGAGCGTGACTGGATCAGGGCCCGGTACAAGTGGGACCGCGTCAAGAAGACCTTTTACACGGACCCGAACACGAGGGAGTTCATGAGACTTCTGGTAATTGTTATATTACCACATTATCATATTAGCTTCCAATCAATTCGACTACAAGTTTTGTCACATTATTAGTAAACCATCGACGTTCCTTTTGCAGAAAGAGCAGCACCAGAAGGCAGCCGAAAGCGACGAGTCGTCACAGTCGTCGGCGAGGCCCAAGTGGGACACCCATTTCAACCGGGCCCTGAACATACTAAAAAAGGTCCTGAAGGACACACCGCCGTCCTATGGACGTGTGCACGGCGTCGGAGATGGCGCCTCGTGGAAGACGTGCTACCACGAGGAGCTAGAGGAAAGAAGGAAGAGAAAGTTGCTTACTCAAAAGACCATCGACCAGAAGGTCGCGCTTGCGATCAATAAGTCCAAAGCTGAGACCAAAGCAGAGTTGGAACAGATAGTCAATGCAAGGGTCAGTGCAGCGGTAGGTGGCGTCATGGCTGACTTCACATCTTCCATTTCCAGCTTGCTTCCGGCATTTTTTGAATGGACGAAGAAAAATCCAGATAAAGGGCCAGCGGACTTTCCCCTTCCCAGCTACGTCGGGAGCAATTCGGTGAACATCGCACCACCAGCACCTGCTCACGCCACCGCACATGCTCCCACTCCTGTTCATAGCAGCCCGTCCTCCATCTCTGGACTACTCGGTGGGCCTTCGTCTATGGCTGAGCTCGACGCCCTCATGGTAATTACGCGTCATACCCTTTTCACCAGCATGTCTATATATTCTTCCGTTTCAATTGCCTTTCGGATGTTTGACGTCGCAGACATGTCTTCGTAGGCCAACGATACCCCGTGCACCCTACTGTACGACATCAAGGTCCAGAAGGTGGCCGTGGGAAAGGCAACGATCGTGAAGCCGAAGGACCGCATGTTCCACAACTGAGAGATGCCCGATGGCGTCTTCAAGGTTAACGTGGCCAGTGTCTTAGCGAGCTTCGAGGATTTGCCTCCTCCGGTACCAGTCGATGACAATGAGACCCCTCAACGGATTGGCGCATGCAAGAGCTGGTTCTTGCCTTGGCCGAAGACTCTTCTTCGTATCGAGGCGCCCGGTATCACACCAACGACAGCTTCTCAAGAAGGTATGAACACCACCCCACCTACCAAATTACCTGCACCTGTCGTGGCGGGTGATAGCGGACGACGCGAGGGAGAGCCTCCATTAGTGCCAGATGACGTCGCCCCCATTGTCGAAGAAGGAAATGCTGATGATGAGATGGAGGAGGATGATGATGACCCAGACAAGTATTTCAATACCGCCTATGATGATGGAGGATTGATGGCTCAGGACGACGAAGACTCAGGCTTTGAGCGTGGAGATGATGACTTGATGCTGCCTGATTTGCCGGAGCCGGAACGTCCTAATAAGGCGGAATGCAAAAAGTCTCTCTTCAAGCGATCCTCGCAGGAGACGCCTCCAGATGCTGCCTCTACCCAGCAACAACCCGAGGGCCATCCACTGATTAGCCCGACGACACTTGGGGTGACAGTTAGGGAAGGTATGGTGGGCTCACTACCGCCACCCGCCAAGAAGCAAAGGAGGAGACCGGGCAAGAAAGGCCCTAAAGGCGCCAGAGCTGCTTCAAGCAGCCAGCCGCCTCTGAAGCCCCGGGAGGTAGACAGAATACCTGTCGTAGGTGCGGAGCATTTCCATGTCGCCGGCCACCCGATCCTACCTCAGAAAGCGCTAGAGGACATACTGAACAATGATCTATGGAGACTTCATGATGATGTGCTGGCCAGAGGGAAAAGCCTTCTCATCTCGGGAAAACCAGGATACCCGCTTTACGCGGCTCAGGTGCCGGGTGGGAAGTTGTACGTCGAGGGATGGCCCGCGGATAAGTTCATCCTGCGATTTGACTACATCTACGACATGTTCCACATGACCAAGCTAGATTTCTAGTTCATCCGCATGTATGCGCTGTATCTCAACTACATCATCAGGATCGAGAACATAAAATATATCTGCGTCACGGACCCGTACCATATGCACGAGAGCTTCTTGGATGTCTGCAAAGAGCACCGTGACTATGCGAGCAAGTACATCAGCGGCTTCATGATCGCTAATAAGGACAAGGAAGCGATTCTCCTGCCTTATCATCCCACGTAAGTCATCCGCGCATATCCTTTCGTAAGTGTTAATCATTCCTTTGCAAGCATGGAGGCTAATTTGACGTGTACTTAATTTGCGCAGCGGGGGGGGGCGCCGTCCTCATCGTTCTGTACCCAGAATACTCACATGCTATATACTTGGACTCATCGAAGAACATCAAGAAAAAGGATTACAAGCACATAAAGAGTGTTCTCGATAGTGCCCTATTAACCTTCAGCATGTCTGGTGGATATATCAAGGTGAAAAAGTTCAGGAGGAATGGGCTGGTTTTCAGCCATAAGACCGACTTCTGCTGCATCCAGCAACCGCACATCAGTAAGGCTGATGGATTCTACCTCATGCATCACCTGCTCGAGTTCAGAAGGGATAATCAACGCCTTCGCATGTCAGCTACTACCAACGATGCCGAGATTGTCAACTGGGCCACAAGCATAGGAAAGACACCGGATCATCGAATCCGAGCTGAGTTTTATCACGTGCAGTGTGAACTTGCCCAAGTGATCATGAAGCAGGTCCTCGAACCAACAGGGATGTTCTACCATGGGCCAATCACACGGGATGATGTCCGAGCATTGCTAATCGCTCAGCGTCTGGACCTGAAGCCTTTCAAGAAGCTCGGGTGCTTCGTCCCTGACTACGAAGATTGGACCGAGGACTGATTGTCGTTGACAATATATGTGTCACTAGCGTCCAGACGAAACTATGTGATGTAATTAAACCGTGGTCCTGGACTAGCGTAGATCGCTCTAGTTAATTAGTTTGGGTATGAGGAACTTCGTCATTTATGTTTACTATAGGTTGCTTGTATTTTGCTAATTATGCCTCTTTGTGTTCTTAAGTACATTATGTTGCATATTATCGTTCACGATGCAGGTACATAGATCAGAGATGGCGAAGGGCTGCTACCTCGTGTTCATTGGGAAGGTTCCAGGAGTCTACGACCACTGGCCAGATGCTCAGGCCCAGGTGGACAAGTACCCGGGTGCTAGCCACAGAGGGTTCGACAGCAGAGCCGAAGCGGAAAGTAGTTACTTGAGGTGGACGCTCCGGCAAGAGCGGGGGCGGAACCGCCGGTGCCTCAAGTACTACATAGTCGCGGTCTTGCTCTTGCTGATCGCTCTTCTCTTCTACATCATGGTTTAGATAGAGATGACGAAACTTGTGTGTGTGCCATGACCATGCAGTTGCACTTATTCGAGACATGACATGACTTGTGTATCGCTATTTTCGAGATGTGATGATATTTGTGTTGAATGATGATGATGATGGTATGACGAGACTACTGTATGTGTATGATATGATGATAATAGTGTATGTTTATTGTGATCTGATGAAACTACTGTATAGAGCATGTATAAATACATCATGAATACGTAGAGGGGGTATGAATCTGTGAAAGCAGGAATACTAGCAGCATCGCTGGAAGGCATCTAGCAGCAGCGCTGGATTAGCAGCAGCGCTTGCCTTTCCACAGCGCTACAGCTAAGTTGTAGCAGTAGCGCTGGTCAGTGCAGCGCTACTGCTAACCAGACTTAGCAATAGCGCTGCACCAACCAGCGCTACTGCTACAACTTAGCTGTAGCGTGTTAGCAGTAGCGCTGGACCCAGCGCTACTGCTATAGGTTTTTCAAGCGCTACTAGTAGGGTTTCTCCTAGTAGTGGGGGGTGCTGGCGCGCCCTGGTGTCTTGTGGGCACCAGGTGCATCCCCCTCTAGTATTATTTGCACCAGAAATTCAGAAATATTCTGAAAAAAATCGTATCAAATTTTCAGGACATTTTGAGAACTTTTATTTTTGGGTCATTTTTTATTGCACGGAGAAAACAGAAAACAGGATAATCATGGCATTTTATTTTATTTGACTAACTAAAACAGAAAATAAAAGCTGGGAGCGGAGAGTTGTGCTTACTAGATTCATCGGCTTCATACCTCCCACAAATGATTCATTAATAAGGTTGATCAACTCTTATGAAAAACCACTTCCGATTAGCATGAAACCGAAGAACTTACGTAAAACACTAAGTTACCTCAATGGGGATGTGCATATCCCCAACAATAAGTATATCATATTTCTTTTTGGCAGTAGGTAGAGGTAATTGAAAACTTCTAATAGTGATGGTCGGAGATTCTTCAATAACATTTATACCATTCACTTGGAATTGTTTCTTCGGAAAGTGCACCGTATGCTCATTACCATTGATATGAAAAGTGACTTTGCTTTTATTGCAATCAATAACAACCCCTGCAGTATTCAAAAAAGGGTCTACCAAGGATAATCGACATGTTGTCGTCCTCGGGCATCTCAAGAATAACAAAGTCCGTTAAGATAGTAACATTTGCAACAACAACGGGCACATCCTCACAAATAACGATAGGTATGGCAGTTGATTTGTCAGCCATTTGCAATGATATCTCGGTAGGTGTTAGTTTATTCAAATCAAGTTTTTATATAAGGAGAAAGACATAACACTAACATCGACTCCCAAATCACACAAAGCAGTTTTGACATAGTTTCTTTTAATGGAGCAAGGTATAATTGGTATTCCCGGATCCCCAAGTTTTTTAGGTACTCCATCCTTAAAAGAATAATTAGCAAGCATGGTGGAGATCTCGGCTTCAGGTATCTTTCTTTTATTTGTGATGATGTCTTTCATATACTTTGCATAGGGGGCATTTTCAAAATATCAGTTAAGCGGTTACGCAAAAAGACTGGCCTAATCATTTAAGCAAAGCGCTCAAGTTCTTCATCATCATTTTTCTTAGATGGCTTAGGTGGAAACGGCATGGGTTTCTGAACCCATGGCTCTCTTTCTTTACCATGTTTCCTAGACACAAAGTCTCTTTTATCATAACGTTTGTTCTTTAGGTTGTGGGTTATCAAGATCAGCAACAGGCTCTATTTCAACATCATTATCTGGCTCTTTATCATGGCTAGGTTGGGCATCTTCATGAACATCATCATTATCATTTTCATTATCGCTAGGTGAATGTTCATTACCAGACTGAGTTACAGCATCGGAAATAAAGACATCATTATTATTAGGAGGTTTTTGTATCTCAGGTTCACTAGAGGTATGCAAAGTCCTATCATTTTTCTTTTTCTTTTTCCTCTTAGAAGGATTAGGTGCATCGGTATTAATTCTCTGAGAGTCTTGTTAAATTCTTTTAGGATGACCCTCAGGGTAGAGTGGTTCTTGGGTCATTCTACCTCCTCTAGAAGCAAAATCATGATATTATTATTCATTTCATTAAGCAATTCCTTTTGAGATTTAGCAACTTGTTCTAACTGAGTTTGAACCATAGAGGCATGTTTTCCTACACTTCTAACATCATTACTGATTCTAAATAGCAACTCACTCAAGCGAGCAATCATATCAGAATTATATTTCAATTGTTTCAGAACATGTGCAATGAAATGATCTTGCTTCATAATATAGTTGTCAAACACATATAAGCATTGACTAGGATGTTTATTGTGGGGGATATCACCTTCATCAAACTTTAATAAAGAATTTACCTTTACCACTTCTGGAGGTGGTGGTGTGTCAAGGCCATGTATTTCTTCAATAGGTGGCAAATTCTTAACATCCTCAGCTTAATACCTTTTTCCTTCATAGATTTCTTTGCCTCTTGCATATCTTCAGGACTGAGAAATAAGATACCCCTCTTCTTAGGAGTGGGTTTAGGCGGTGGTTTAGGAAGAGTCCAATCATAATAATTCTTCAATATGTTATTCAATAATTCCTCAGCTTGTTCAATAGTTCGTTCCCTGAAAACACAACCAGCACAACTATCTAGGAAGTCCCTAGAAGCATCGGTTAGTCCATTATAGAAAATATCAAGTATTTCATTTTTCTTGAGAGGATGATCAGGAAAAGCATTAAGCAACTGGAGAAGCCTCCCCCAAGCTTGTGGGAGACTCTCTTCTTCAATTTGCACAAAGTTAAATATTTCCTGTAAGGCAGCTTGTTTCTTATGAGCAGGAAAATATTTTTCAGAGAAGTAGTAAATCATATCCTGGGGACTACGCACACAACCAGGAGCAAGAGTATTGTACCATGTCTTAGCATCACCCTTTAATGAGAACGGAAATAACTTCAGGATATAATAGTAGCGAATCTTCTCAACATGAGCAAAGAGGTTGGCTATATCATTCAACCACACCTGGAAAGGATCAGTTTCAGTAAGGTGTGCCACTACAGTTTTAGTTTCATAGCCATGGAAAGGATCAGATTCAACCAAAGTAATCAACTCTGGGTCGATAGAGAATTCATAATCCTTAACGGTAACAAAGATAGGTGAAGTAGCAAACTTAGGATCACATTTCATTCTAGCATTCAAAGTCTTTTCCTTATACTTGCGTAGCAATTTCTTAAGATCGCTTCTATCCTTGCAAGAAAGAATTTCTCTAGTTACCTCTTCGTCCATAACATAACCTTCAGGTATCTTAGTCATTTCAAACTTAGGAGAGCTAAGACTAATAGGTGTTTCATAGTCATCATCAGTTTCATAGGCTTCTTCAGTTTCAACAATCTCATCAATTTCAGTAGTTTCATTCTCTCTAGTTCTAGCAATTTGTTCATCAAGAAATTTTCCTAGTGGCACATTATCATCAAGCATGGTACTAGCATCATCAATATCATAATTCATAGCAGAGGTAGCATCATCAATAACTTGCAACATATCAGGATTACTAGCATGTGGTGGTGTTGCAAGCTTACTCATAACAGAAGGTGAATCAAGGGCAGAGCTAGATGGCAGTTCCTTACCTCCCCTCGTCTTAGAGGGAAAAATCTTTGTCTTTGGATCCTTCAGATTCTTCATAGTGATCAATTGATATAAATCCCAAGTGACTCAACAAATATAGCTATGCTGCCCGGCAACGGCGCCAGAAAAAGGTCTTGATAACCCACAAGTATAGGGGATTGCAATAGTTTTCGAGGGTAGAGTATTCAACCCAAATTTATAGATTCGACACAAGGGAAGCCAAAAAATATTTGAGAGTATTAGTAGTTGAGTTGTCAATTCAACCACACCTAGAGGTTAAATATCTGCAGCAAAGTGATCAGTAGCATAGTAATATGATAGTTTGGATAGCACTAGTAGCAGTAACGGTAAGAGTAACAGTGATAGCATTAGTTTTGTAGCAATTGGAATAGCAGCAGCAGCAATAGTAACTTAGCAAGAACAATAAGTGATCAGTAGCATAGTAATATGATAGTTTGCATAGCAGTAGTAGCAGTAACGGTAACAGTAACAGTGATAGCAATAGTTTTGTAGCAATTGGAACAGCAGCAGCAGCAATAGTAACTTAGCAAGAACAATAAGGAGAAAACTCGTAGGCACTGGATCGGTGAACTCGTTGGATGATATTCATCATATAACAGTCATAACCTAGCGCGACACAGAACTAGCTCTAGTTCATAAATGTAATGTAGGCATGTATTCGGTAAATAGTCATACGTCCTTATGGAAAAGAACTTGCATGACATCTTTTGTCCTACCCTCCCGTGGTAGTGGGGTGAATAAGGAAACTTAGGGATATTAAGGCCTCCTTTTAATAGAGAACCGGAACAAAGCATTAACACACGGTGAATACATGAACTCCTCAAACTACGGTCATCACCGTGAAGTATCCCAAATATTGTCACTATGGGGTTGACGGATCATAACACATAATAGGTGCATATGACTAGGCAAGATCAGATCAAGAACATAGATATAATGGTGATAACATAAACGGTTCAGATCTGAAATCATGGCACTCGGGCCCTAGTGAAAAGCATTAGGCATAGCAAAGTCATAGCAACATCAATCTCAGAACATAATGGATACTAGGGATCAAGCCCTAGCAAAACAAACTCGATTACATGATGAATCTCATCCAACTCCTCACCGACCAGCAAGCCTACGAAGGAATTACTCACTTACGGTGGGGAGCATCATGGAATTGGCGATGGAGAAGGGTTGGTGATGACGAAGACCGAAGATTCCCCTCTCCGGAGCCCCAAACGGGCTCCAGATCTGGCCTCCCGATGAAGAATAGGAGGTGGCGATGGCTCTGTATCATAAAACGCGATGAAACTTTCTCCTTGATTTTTTTCTCTGAAAATAGGAATTTATAGTGGCAGAATTAGGGTCAGTGGGGCCACGAGGTGGGCACAAACCACCAGGGCATGCCTAGGGGGCCTGGCGCGCCCTAGTGGGTGCTGGCCACCCTAGCCCTCTTCTTAGGTAGTTTTTGGCCTCAATAATTCTTATATATTCTGAAATAATTCTCCAAATAGTTTCGTTCCGTTCCAAGAACTTTTATTTCTGCACAAAAACAACACCATGGTAGTTCTGTTGAAAACAGCGTCAGTCCGGGTTAGTTTCATTCAAATCATGCAAATTAGAGTCCAAAACAAGGGCAAAAGTGTGAGGAAAAGTAGATACGCTGGAGACGTATCACCGCCGCTGCTGCCTCCGCGGTTGGCATTGCGGTCGTTGCGCTCCGGACGACATCTGACACGCTCGTCATGGAGGGACTTGAGCTCCTGACAGACTTCAGTATTGTGGGTGTGCACGTCGTGGTAGATGCAGAACGGACGACGGTTCTTCTCGGGCACATCGCGGTCGCGGCCACGCTTCTGCTCGGGCTCCGCCGCGAGGACGGACGGACCCTTGCGTTTGTCTTCCTTGGCCTTCGTCTTGCTATGGTCCGGCGCGGCATCGGGGTCATCATGGATGAACAGGCAACCTTCCTCGGCTTTGGCGCATTTGTCGACGATGTTGAAGAGCTTCAGAGCCGAGCAGAGTCTGTCATTGATGGCGAGCTTTTCGCACATCCGGACGTCCTTGACGCCATTGGAGAATGTCATGATGATGGCTTCGTCCGAGGCACGCGGGATCTTGTTGCACGCCTGGCTAAAGGGCTGGATGTACTTGTGCAGGGTCTCTCCAGGGCGCTGCTTCACGTGCCGCAGGTCATTGACGGAGAGGGGGCGGTCATGCGTGCCCTTGAAGTTGGCAATGAATAGCTCGCAAAGCTTGCTCCAAGAAGAGATCGACTCCTCGGGCAGGTTCAAGAGCCAGGAGCGCGCGCCATCCTTGAGGGCCATGGGCAACCAGTTCGCCATGACCTTGTCGTCGCCGTTCACCACCTCGATGCTCAACGCGTAGAGCTGGAGGAAATCCGTGGGGTCGGGGAGGCCGTCGTAGCGCGGGGGCAGCTCGGGCTTGAACTTGATGGGCCAAATCACCCGGCACAACTCGCAAGTGAAGGCCCGGCAGCCCACACTGCTGGTAGGGACGCATTGGGCGAGGGCAGTCCGGTTCTGGCGCCCGTTGGCCGCGACGTCCGGGACGATCCGGTCTTGGTGCTGCTGCTCGAGGATTACCCGCGCATCAGGCGGCGCACGACGGACAATCTGGCAGCTGGCTTCGTCTTGGGCTGGTGGAGGTGCCTCGCGGGGTGGGTCGTGCGGGCGCAAGTCGCGCCGAGGCTCGGCCGGCTCATCATGCAGGGGAGGTGGCGGTGGCGCTCCGTGTGCCATGTCCCTATCTCGAAAGGGCGAGGGGCGAAGCGAGCGAGAGGGCGTCGTGGCTTCTCCGGCAGCGGTGATGAGTTCGGTGATGCGGCCCAGCCAGGCGTCGTAGCCGGCATCCACCAAACGGTAGCGAAGCAGCTCGGACGCCATGAGCAGCGCGGCCTACGCGTTCACGTGCTCAAGGCAAGCATGGTAGGTGGAGGCGGTGGCGGTGCGGCCGTCCCTCTACACGGAAGGGTGCATGGAGGAGTCCTATTGTTCGCGTGCAGCAGGGTCGGTGGCAGTAGCAGCTTCAGCGCTGACAGAGTGATGGCGGCCGTTGCAGCCCGCGGGCGCGGTCTAGACGACGCGGGCCGCTCGGCGCTCAGCACGCACACGACGGGCTTCAGCCATGGGGTTGGCAAGGGCGGAGCCGAAACGGAGCTGGAGAACAGCGACACACCCCTACCTAGTGCGCCAAATGTCGAAATAGGGGCTCCGGGGACCCAAAGAGGTTCGAAGTCTAGGGTGCGCTGGTTCTCAAGCCCTACTCTCCCTTGCTAACCTATGGCGATGCTCCGGCGTGCTTGAGCTTGGGGGAAGAATGAAAAACATGGTGGTTTACCCAGGTTCGGGCCACCTCACGGTGTAAAACCCTACTCCGGTCTGTCTGGATTTCTTTGGGATGAGAGTGAATACAGAGGGGATCGGGGCTTGCTATCGTGGCTGCCCTATTTCCTTTATACCAGCTCTGGTCCTCTTCCCCCGAAAATATCAGGCGAGAAGGGTTGCCACAAGCGCCAGTTTGAAGGGGGACATGACTGCAACTTATCTTGACAAAAGTAGTCTACGCCTGCAAAAGCCTCCCGTCGTGACGCGTGGGTGGGCTCAGGGATGACCTCTGTCCTAGCGAGCCCCCAGCCTTGGCCTTCTTGCACCAAACGGGAAACCTTTGGGGGTTGCTTTGGGAATCGGCGGATTGGCCCTGCTCCCATAGCACTAATGGGGAAAGTCTTCTCAGCGAAGCCTGCTGCGACGGCTCCGGGCGTTGCCTGGCAGGGCACGCATTTCCCTCATGACGGGGCGGGGCTGCATGGCGCTGTTGAGCCACCTTTGACCTATGCGCCCCGCGAAGCCCCCGGGGGGCAGCCCCGGCAGGCGACGTCGTGAGGGCGTCCTGGTGCAGCTTGTGGAGGCGCCTCGGGCCAAATGCCTCGTGAGGCGGGGGCCCTCGTGAGGGCCTCTCTCATGAAGCCTAGCGGCGAGCCATACTGGTCCTAAGGCGTGCGTCGTGTCTTGGGCCTCAGGCAGACGGGCCTGGGTACCCCTAGTCCCAGGGGCCTGACAGGGTCTGCCGGAGCTTGGGGTCCTCCGGCAAGCGGGGTGTCGTTCCCGGCAACCTTCTTGGTGGCCGTTGGTGGCTCTGCCGGAAGGTAGTCACCGAATTGACCTTTCCCTTCTTGTTCTGCTGCGCTAACGGGGTGACTGAAGATTGGGTCAAGGAGTACAAAAGTGCCCGGTTCCACAGGCAACTTTTGCGCAGCTCTCTTTGACAGGTTGTCGGCAATATTGTTCTCAGCACGAGGGACGTGCTTCATTTGCAACCCGTCAAAGCGCTCCTCCAATCTCCACATTTCGTCGACATATGCCTGCATCAGGGGACTCTGGTAGTCTTTATTCACTTAACGCACAACAAGCTGGGAATCCCCCCGGACTATCAACTACTTGATACCAAGATCGGCTGCTATCCGTATCCGGCAAGCAACCCTTCATACTCAGTCGTGTTGTTTGTTGATTCTTCCCGGGGAAAATGCATCTGGACCATGTACTTGAGGTGCTATCCAGTGGGTGCTATGAGTAGCAGTCCGGCACCGGCGCCTTGCAGCGAGAAAGCTCCGTCAAAGTACATGATCCATCCTTGAGGCGCCTCTTTGCCGTGGAGTGTTGTCTCTTGAATTTCTTCATCTGGCGTTGGCATCCATTCTGCTATGGACTCTGCCAGGGCTCTGCTCTTGATTGTTGCCGCTCTCTCGAAGCTTAAGTTGAAGCTGGCCATCTCTAACGCCCATTCGACGACCCTGCTGATTGCCTCTGGATTTCTCAGGATACGCTGCAACGGGAACCGAGTTAGGACGGTGATGGGATGTGCCTGGAAGTAGTGATGCAGCTTCCGGAAGGCCATAAGGAGGCCAAAAAGTATTTACTGCATCCCTGAGTATCTCGATCTAACCCCCTGCAAGAGGGATCTAACAAAATACACGGGATGCTGCACCATCTTCTTCTGCATAGTTTGATGGTCCACCTCTTGCGTCATACTTGCAATGTCGGCTACTTGATCTGCTGGGACTGTCATTTTGGTAGATCCTGCCTCATCTTCCTCAGCTTCCCTCTCTGCCACTAGTGCAGCGTTCACCACTTGGTTCGTCATTGCCAGGTACAACCACAATGGTTCCTCTCACTTTGACGCGGCTAGGGTCAGCGTTGAGGATAGGTACTTCTTCAAGTCTTGTAGCGCTGCCTCTGCTTCTGGAGTCCATGTGATTGGGCCCGCCTTCTTCAGGATCTTGAAAAACGGCAGGGCACGCTCGGCGGACATGGAAATGAACTTGCTGAGGTCGGCGATGCAACCCGCCAAGCGGCGCACATCCTTGATGCGCTTGGGTGCCTCCAGTTTTTCAATCGCCTCAATCTTGGCGGGGTTAGCTTGAATCCCACACTGTGATATGAAGAACCCGAGGAGCTTGCCGAAGGGTACCCGGAACACGCACTTCTCGGGGTTGAGCTTCAAATTGATTTTGCGCAGATTCGCGAAGGTTTCTTCTAGTTCTTGCATCAGTTTGTCCTTGTTCTTGGTCTTGACCACTATATCATCCATGTATGCTTCCACGTTGCTCTGCAGCTGCGGTCCTAGACCAATCTAAACTGCCCTCGCGAATGTTGATTCGGCGCTTTTTAACCCGAACGACATGCGTCTGAAGCAGTACGCGCCACAGGGAGTAATGAACGCCGTTTTCTCTTCGTCCTCCTCGGCCATGAAGATCCGGTGATATCCAGAATAGGCATTAAGGAAGTAAAGAAGAACGCAGCCATCGGTTGAGTCCACAATCTGATCAATGTGTGGTAAGGGGAACGGGTCCTTCGAGCAAGCCTTGTTGACATCAGTAAAGTCGATGCATAGCCTCCATTTCCCATTCGCCTTGCGTACCACCACGGGATTTGCTAACCAAGTTGGGTGGATTACGCCCCTGATTAGACCTACTGCTTCTAATGTTTTGATTTCTTCGATGATGCATTCTTGCCGCTCCAGGGCTTGTTTCCGGACCTTCTGCTTGACGGGGCGCGCATGGGTACAAACGGCAAGGTGGTGCTCAATAACCTCCCTGGGAACACCGGGGATGTCAGATGGATGCCATGCAAACACATCGACATTCGCCCGCTGGATGGTGACGAGCGTGCTTTCCTATTTGCTGTCGAGGGTGGCACTTATGGTGAAAGTGCAGCCCTCGCCGTTCTCCCTCGCGGGCACTTGCTTCATCTTGGGGATGGTCACCTTATGTTTCTTGCTCCTGGCGGCAGAGGTCTCTGGTAAGGACTTGACGGGTGTGTTGCACCTCTTGGTGCGCTTCCCGGAGTCCTTACAAGATTCGTTGGAGCTCTTGTTCTTGTTCTTCCCCCCCGAGAGCTTTGACGGCAGGAGCCAGTGCCTCGTCGGTAGACGCTGCCACTACCTCCGGAAGAGCTTATCAACGCAGAGGACTGCATTCTTGTAGTCAGCGCGGATGGTGATGACACTCATTGGCCCTAGCATCTTGAGAGTGTTATAGGCGTGGTGCGTGGCCACCATGAACTCCAGTGCAAGTCGGCCCAGGATTCCATTGTATGGCAGCGACATCTTCGCGACATTCAAGGTTACCCTCTCGGTCCTGAAGTTGAGCTCGCTGCCGAACATCATCGGCAGAGTAATCTTCCACTTGGGCTAAGACCTTCTCAGGTTGACCCCTTGGAAGAACCTCGTCGGCTTAAGATCCGTGTCAGGAATCTGCAGCCACTTGATAACCTCATGAGAGATCAAGTTCAACCCGGCCCCACTGTTGACCAGCATCTTCATGACCTTGAGGGTACGTATTGTTGGCAAGACCAACAACGGCACGCACCCGACGACAGTGATGCGGTCAGGGTGGTCCTCAACGTCGAAGATGATGGTAGTGTTGGACGACTTGAGGGGCTTCCTCGCATCTGCCGCTGGTTCTGCCGCGTTGATCTCACGGGCCCACTGCTTGACTTGCCGGTGAGAGGAGTGCAAAGATGCGCCTCCGTCAATGCACATGGCATAAACAGCCTTCTAGAATTCCTAGCCCTCCAATTCTTCCTCATCTCCGTCGTCATTATCGTCTTCGTCGTCAGACTTCTTGTCTCGGCCTCTAGCAGGTTTTTTCTTTGTGCTGCTTGGTCTTGCCGTGGCCGCCACTACGGCTACCGCTGCTTTTCTTGTCGGAACCACCTGCACCATCTTGGCCCTTCTCCTTGTCCCGCCTTTCGTACTCTTGCTTCTGCTTCTCGGCAACCTGCTCTACTTGGCAGCACTCATTGATGTTGTGGCTCTTGGTGAGGTGGATCTTGCAGTATCACTTGTCGGTCTTCTCTCCCGCTGCGGCCTCATCGTCTCCGGATCATGCGCAGCATTCTTGCTGGACCCCTCGGACTTGGCCTTCTTGCCGAAGTCAGAGTTGCCATTTCCCTCGGCAGCCATCACTGCATTTCCTTTGAGCTTCCTGTTAAGCTTCCGGCCCTTTTTCTTGGAGGCCGGCACATTTTCGTCATCGTCCGAGTCGACCTCCGCACCAACGTACTCTCCAGGGGGCCTTCTTCCCTCTTCAGCCCGCGCGCACTTGTCGGCTAGGGCATAGAGCTCGGCGACATCCCGAACCTTGTTGATGCTCATCTCCTCACGCATCCGGCGATTGCGTAAGTTCGTGGGGAATGCTGCAATCATCGCAGCTGGGTGGATGTCTGGGATGTTGTGATGCACGCGGCTGAACCTCTGGATGTACTTGCGGAGGGTCTCGCCGTCTCTCTGAGGAATCACATGCAAATCGCTGGGTGGCCCTGGAAGCTTGTCGCCTCCATGGTATGTGCCAACGAACTGGTTGCACAGGTCTACCCAAGAGGAAATGGACCCCTCCGGCAAGTTCATCAACCAACTTCTCACGTTGGGACTGAGCGCCAACGGAAAGTAGTTGGCTAGGATTTTCTCATTGCGTCCCCCGGCAGCCTGTACGGCGATGGTGTAGATGCCGAGGAACTCGGAAGGGCTGATCTTGTCTTCGTACTTATCGGGCAACTCAGGCTTGAAGGATCTGCTGGAGGGCCGGTGGACTTGTCGTAGCTCGTGGGTGAACGCCAGGCAACCTACCTCAAAAGGCAAGCTGCCGAGCACCCCCCGTGTGAGCGCGTGGACGGCTGGATCCGCTCTCCAATCAGACTGCTGGCGCGTCTAACGCCGCCTCTCAATGGTGGTGCAGTCCTCCTTGCACTTGTCCTTCAAGACCTGGCGTTGGTCCTTGTTCATCCGCGGGTCCGTCGAGGCATACGATACCTTGTCTTGCACGTCGGTCCGGCGGGGATGTTGCTGCTGAGGGGGAGACTGCATCGTGTGCGCCCCGCCAGCTTCGCGTCCGGCGGTGGGAGCCGCCTGGCGGGTGGCTGACGGGGCTGCTCCCTCCGGCCGGTCACGGTTTGCGAATCTCAGAAGGCTCTGGATCGTAGCTCTCCAGTCTTCCATTTTCTCTGGCGCAGGCAGAAAGTTCAGCAATAGCCGAGCCCACGCCAGAGCTTTCTCTGTAGTCTTGTGCATGGATGAGGGATCACTAGAAGAGTGTCGAGAGGGGGGTGAATAGATTACTAGCAGGAATTTAAAACCTAACCTTTTTCCAAGTTTATTGGTTGGTAGATTTTAACAGTTTTAGCAAGTCTAGCAAGTCTAACAACCCTACACATGCATGTCAACAAATATGGCAGCGGAAAGAAAAGACATTGCACATGAAGTAAAGGGTAGAGATAGGAAGATCAAACGCAATTGGAGACGCAATGATTTTTTCCCGTGGTTCCGATAGGTGGTGCTATCGTACATCCATGTTTATGGAGTCTTCAACCCACGGAGGGTAACGGTCGCGAGAGTCCACCGAGGGCTCCACCCATAAGGGTCAACGAAGTAGCAACCTTGACTATTCCATAACGGCTTCCGTCCACGAAGGACTAGCCTCACTATGGGTAGATCTTCACGAAGTAGGCGATCTCCTTGCCCTTACAAACTTCTTGGTTCAACTCCACAACACGAAGTAGGAGGCTCCCAAGCGACACCTAACCAATCTAGGAGGCACCACCCTCCAAAAGGTAATAGGCTCGGTAATGATGATGAACTCCTTGCTCTTGTGCTTCAAGATGATAGACTCCTCAACACACAATCACTCTCTCACAGATTTGGCTTGGTGGAAGAGATGGGATTGGTGGAAAGCAACTTGGGGAGGCTAGAAATCAAGATCCATATGGTTGGAGTGGAAGATCTTGACCTCAACACAAGGATAGGTGGTTCTCTCTCAGAAAACTGGATGGGGCAAGTATGGAATAGTTCTGAGTGCTTCTCTCTCGAGTAGGTGGTGGTGGAGGGGTATATATAGGCATCCCCAAAAATCCAACCGTTACACACAAAATGACCAACTCGGTGACACCGATGTGTTAATCTCGGTGGTACCGAAGTGACCAAAACGTGGCAACTTTTGAATCTCGGTGAGACCGATATAGGAAACTCGGTTGCACCGATAAGGTGACCAACGGTCAGATTCCCAATCTCGGTGACGCCGATCCAACAATCTCGGTGGTACCGATATTGTGAATTTGCGTAACAGAAAGTTGGCAACCTAAACTCGGTGGCACCGGTATAGAATCGGTTGCACCGAAGTTGCTAGGGTTTGGCTGAGTCTGTCTATGGTTGAGAATCGGTGGCACCGGGATGGAAATGTTGGTTGCACCGATGTTGAGTATATGGCTTTGGACAGACTTTGGTGGGAGAGTTTGTGGGTGTTTTTGGTGACTATCACTTGTGCACGTATGAGCATTTTGTTCACCAACAAAACCTTACCCCCTTTTAATAGTATTGGCTTTCCTATGGACTCAAAGTGATTTCTCACAAATGTAAAATGTAGATTCCTCTTCCTTGAAGCTTTGCCAACCTATTTCCTTGCATCTTGGGGTATTCCACAATCTCCACAATCCTTTTGCCAGCCCTTCTCTATGGACTATATCTGAAATACACTAGGTAAAAGTACCAAGAGACAATATATGTTGTCATGAATTATCAAAACCACCAAGGGAGCATGTTGTGCTTTCAATCTCCCCCTTTTTGGTAATTGATGACAACATACAATCAAAGCTTCAAATAAAGATATACATGAATATAGTGAAGACTTTGAGAGACACATGACTTAGATTTGCTCCCCCTAAATGTGTGATTCCTTTAAAGGATAGTTGCTTTGGAATGTAGTGGAAGGGATATAGTAAGTCATATGTATCTTGGCTATATGCATCAAATATATAGGAATGGGATGTATCTTTGTTCAAGACTTCACTCTTGCAAACAATATGTGCAAGAAGCAAGGGATCATCTTGACCAAAGATGTGATGCAAATACTTACCTTGAGTTCTTGAGCATTCTTGTAGTAGAAATACACTTGAGAAAACAATGTTAGGAAACACAAGAGTATTCAACTAATCAACAAGGCAATAGAACTCAAAAATACCAAGATATGGAGAACATATAGAAGATAGTATTTCTTAAGATTGATATGTCTCCGAAATTATTTCTTTCTCCCCTTAGATATGACAATATTAGAACATCCTCTCCCCCTGAATCTCGGCATGTAGATATTAGGATTGGATAGGGTGAGAAAAGTAAACTTCTAACACATCTTAGATAATCCTCCAAATATGTTTTTCTCCCCCTACTTTGATATTCTCACCTTATATGAATATTGATATTGGCTCTCCCCCTTGATCATATCTCCCCCTTTGCATAAGCATGTATCTTCCTCTTTAGCATGAAGCTTTGGTATTCTCCCCCTATGGCATTAATTTCCAAAAAGGTCAAACACAGGAATAGATACAGGGATCATTGATAGGAAGGGATCCTTGAGAACAAGGGTCATTGAATGTAGGGTTCATGGAAATGATAACTGAGGGAATCATTGAAAAAAATTTCTCTCCTTAAGATTATCTTTTGTTATTCTCCCCCTTTTTTTTAAAGGAAGGGATCATCGAAGTAACAAACTCCTCACATGAAATGGCACAAGAGAAACATAGATTTGCAACAGCGATCATAAATAAGAAAAGAAAACAAATCGGTGACTCCGAGACAGATAAATCTGTGGTACCGAGATCTTGTGGTGCAGCTTATCTGCAATGTCGGTAGAACCGAGAAATATGTATCGGTGGCTCCGAGGCTAAAACAGCAAAGGAAATAAAGGACCAAGTTTCTGTTTTCAAAGTGTTGCCAGAAAAAAAAATCAAAGGGAATGTGAAGGTTTTTACAAAGGGATATCAGCTAGAGAAGATTTGAGTGGTTCCAAGAAGTCTTCGCAAAATAGAAAGTGAACCATCTAAAATACTTAACTAGATGATGGGCGGTGACTAGGTCACCTATATTAGAGTACATTGACTTAGGAGTCAAGCAAGAATGCTTGATCATGGGTCATACTCTACGTTAAGCTCAAAATGGGGTTACCATTTATCGATTAAACATTTTAATGTCTTCATATCACTTGAGTTGCTTTCTCCCATGACTTGGAGTAAAGCCTTTTCAAGGATATGAATGCATACCTTTGAGTGATGTTGATGACGAGGCTTGTAGGTGAACTTGTTGAGGATGCTCGAGGTTGATGAATATCATCTTGAGTTGGGAGCAATCCTTCTTGTTTGAGTACACTTGTCACCTACATAGGTTACTCATGCAAGGAAGAGCAATAGATATATCCATTTGACATGATACCAATAGATATTTAGCAATGATCACATCAAGTATATGTCAAGGATATGGTTGAGTAATCTTCTTCCTTCCATCACCAAGAGGGATTGTGGATACTTGGTCATGACAAGATTGCTTATGATTTGAGTTGAGGGCAATCTTGTGGAATGAAGTTCTTCCAAGTACCTACAAAAGATTAGATGCAATACAAGGGAGCATAGAATTCCATGGCATAAGATAACATGTTAGTGCTTCATGGAAATGTCAAGAAGGCTCATGCCCTTGCATGCATCTGAGTGAGTCTAGCTTAAGTTTGAAGATCAATGATGTTCAACTCACTCCTCAAATAGCAAAATGTTTTCTCATCCAGTGGTTTGGTAAAGATATCGGCCAATTGCTTGTTAGTGCGAACATGCTTAAGATTGATATATCCTTTGGCAATATGATCACGAATGAAATGATGTCTAACTTGAATATGTTTTGTTCGAGTATGTTGCACAGGATTATGACCAATTTTAATAGCACTTTCATTGTCACAAAGTAATGGAACATTTCTAACATGGATTCCGTAATCCTTAAGCGTTTGTGTCATCCATAATAATTGTGTACAACAAGATCCAGCAGCAATATATTCAGCTTCGGTAGTAGATAGAGATACCGAGTTTTGTTTCTTGGAGGACCAAGATACAAGAGATCTACCCAAAAATTGGCAAGTACCCGAGGTGGATTTTCTATCAACTTTGTCACCAGCATAATCCGAATCGGAATAGCCAACAAGGTTAAAGGAAGATCCTTTGGGATACCAAATGCCAAAGTTTGGTGTCTGTATCAAATATCTCACAATACGTTTCACGGCCAAAAGATGACACTCTTTAGGTGCAGCTTGATATCTAGCACACATGAAAACACTAAGCATAATATCGGGACGAGAGGCACATAGATATAGCAATGAACCAATCATAGATCGATAAACCTTTTGATCAACCGGTTCATCCTCTCTGGTAAGATCAACATGTCCACTAGTAGGCATTGGGGTTTTCATACCTTTGCACTCCTGCATGTTGAACTTCTTGATCAAGTCCTTGGTATACTTAGTTTGAGAGATGAAAGTTCCTTCTTTCGTTTGCTTGATTTGCAAACCAAGAAAGAATTTCAGCTCACACATCATAGACATCTCATACTTCTCGAACATCAACCTTCCAAATCTTTCACTGAATTGTCGGTTAGTAGATCCAAAGATAATATCATCCACATAGATTTGGCACACAAATAATTCACCATTAACTCTCTTAGTGAACAAGGTTGCATCAATTTTACCAATTTCAAACCCTTTTTCAATGAGAAACTTCGTTAAGCATTTGTACCAAGCACGAGGGGCTTGCTTAAGACCATAAAGGGCTTTACGAAGCTTGTACACATGATTAGGTTTCTTAGGATTCACAAAACCAGGTGGTTGCTTAACATAGACTTCTTCTTCAATATCACCATTTAAAAAGGCACTTTTAATGTCCATTTGATAAAGCGTGATATCATGGTGATTAGCATAAGCAAGAAGAATGCGAATAGCTTCAAGTCTAGCGACGGGGGCGTAGGTCTCACCGTAGTCCATACCTTCGACTTGCGTATATCCTTGGGCTACGAGACGAGCATTGTTCCGTATGACTTGACCGTCTTCATCTTGCTTGTTCCGAAACACCCATTTGGTTTCGATGATGTTTTGCTCATCCTTGGGCTTCTCCACGAGTGTCCACACTACGTTCCTCTCGAAGTTGTGAAGCTCTTCATGCATCGCGTTCACCCAATCAGCATCTTCTAGAGCTTGTTCTACCTTCAAGGGCTCAATGCTAGAGATGAAAGAATAATGCTCACAAAAGTTAGCTAGGCAAGTTTTAGAGCGAGTGATTCTCCCTGTTTGTATATCACCAAAGATTTGGTTTAGGGGATGGTTCTTGGTCACTTGTGCTCGAACTCGGGTCAGCTTCCGATTGTTGGATGGTGGAGCTTCTTCTTCATCATCATCTCCTTCATCTTCGTTGTTGTTGAAGGTGTTGTTCCCTTGAGGTGGTGGCGAAGGAGGTTGTGGTGGATCTTCATGATGTACTTCCTCCTCTTCATCATCATGTTGTGTACCGCTTGTGGATGCCTCCATGTCATGTTGTGGTTCACCTTGACATGAAGTGGGGGCTACCACTTGAGTTGATGAAGTACTTTCCTTCACCTCCATGGGACGAATCTTGCCGATGGGAAAATCTTGGATAGCTTCCGAAGGGTCCTTATCACCTGCATCATTTGGCAATTGTTTGACTTGCGAACCATTAGATTCATCAAACTTCACATCTACCGTCTCTTCAACTTTTCGAGTGAAGTTGTTGTAGACACGGTAACTGTGAGAGTTCGAACCATAACCAAGTAGGAATCCGTCATGAGATTTAGGAGCAAATTTAGTACGACGATGCTTATCAAGAATGTAGCACTTTGAGCCGAATACCCGGAAGTATCCAACTTGGGGTTTGTTACCGGTGAGTAGCTCGTATGCCGTTTTACCGAGAAGCTTGTGCAAGTAAAGTCGGTTCATGGCATGACATGCTGTTTCCACGGCTTCTGCCCAAAAGTGTCTTGGCGTCTTGTATTCGTCAAGCATCGTTCTTGCCATCTCAATAAGCGTTCGGTTCTTCCTCTCAACAACTCCATTTTGTTGAGGCGTGTACGTAGCTGAGAACACATGTGAGACACCTTCTTCGTCAAGAAAGGTATCCACATGGTTGTTCTTGAACTCCGATCCGTTATCGCTCCGAACCTTCTTGATCTTCACTTCAAACTGATTTTGCGCTTTGCGAGCGAAGTTCTTTAAGATCTTTTGAACCTGCTACTTATCATCAAGAAAGAATACCCACGTAAATTTGGAAAAATCATCAACTATAACTAGACCATAGGAATTTCCACCGAGACTCTTGTAAGCATTGGGACCAAAAAGATCCATGTGAAGTAACTCGAGTGGTCTCCTAGTAGTCATGATATTCTTAACGGGATGACTTCCACCTACTTGCTTTCCAGCTTGACAAGCACTACAAAGTCTATCTTTGTCAAAGATAACATCTTTAACACCAAGTATATGATCACCTTTGATAAGCTTGTCTAAGTTACGCATGCCAACATGTTCTAGTTTTCTATGCCAAAGCCAACCTTTAGAAGATTTTGCAATAAGACAAGTACGAGGTTTGGATCTCTTAGTGAAATCGACAATGTATAGATCACCTCTACGGAAACCGGTAAAGACCATTTTATGATTATCTTGATGAAACACTTGGCAATCTACTTTCGTGAATAGCACATTAAAACCAAAGTCGGCAAGTCTAGATACGGAAAGAAGATTGTAGCCAAGAGATTCAACAAGCATAACATTTTGAATAGAGCTATCATGGGATATGGCCACCTTACCAAGACCATGTACCTTACCCTTGGAGTTGTCTCCAAACGTTACGTACCTTCGCGGTCCATGGTTTGGCGTGATCTCTTCAAACATTTCTCTATCTCCGGTCATATGATCGGTACATCCTCTATCGAGAATCCACTCTTTTCCTTCGGACATGTAATCCTTGAAGTTTGCCATGAGACTTAGATTCTTCATGATCTTCTCATACTCGATGTCGAACAGCTCATCTTCATCATAGTAGCCATGTTCCACATTGTCATCATCAAGTGGGAAATCCTCGTCATAAAGAACAAGAGATTCGTTACGATGGTGATCATGACAATGTTCAAGTTTATGAATGTGAATGGCTTCAATAATGATGTTGTTGATAGTAGTGACATCTCCTTTAGCACGCATGAGGTCTCTAAGCTCAAAAAGACAATCATCAAACTTAGGATCACTAGGCGTCATTTTGTGGAAGGCAATAGTTTTATGAAGAATTTCATCAAGATTACTCAATGAATAACTTGGATATCGTTTCTCCAAGTCATTCCACAAAGTGTGAGCGCATACAAAATTCTTCATTTGATTAAGCACATTTCTAGGCAATGCTCTAACAATGAGATTAACAGCTCTAAGATTGCATAGCATATCAATTTCCTATTCATGTGTGGGATGTAAAGGATCAATGGGAGGTACATAAGGTCACTTAATATATTTGCTCAATTGAAATTCATTAAACAGCTCAAGCTTCAAGGTTTCCATTGACTGTAGTACTCTCCATCAAGGATAGGCACTCTACAACTCAAACTCCCTATACTAGACACATCCATCTTCCTCCTCGGTGATTAAACCGAAGCAATGGAGACCAAAGCTCTGATACCAATTGAGGGATCACTAGAAGAGTGTCTAGAAGGGGGGGTGAATAGACTACTAGCAGGAATTTAAAACCTAACCTTTTTACAAGTTTATTGGTTGGTAGATTTTAACAGTTTTAGCAAGTCTAGCAAGTCTAACAGCCCTACACATGCATGTCAACAAATATGGCAGCGGAAACAAAAGACATTGCACATGAAGTAAAGGGTAGAGATAGGAAGATCAAACGCAATTAGAGACGCAATGATTTTTTCCCGTGGTTTCGATAGGTGGTGCTATCGTACACCCACGTTTATGGAGTCTTCAACCCACGGAGGGTAACGGTTGCGAGAGTCCACGGAGGGCTCCACCCATAAGGGTCCACGAAGTAGCAACCTTGACTATTCCATAACGGCTTCCGTCCACGAAGGACTAGCCTCACTATGGGTAGATCTTCACGAAGTAGGTGATCTCCTTGCCCTTACAAACTTCTTGGTTCAACTCCACAACACGAAGTAGGAGGCTCCCAAGCGACACCTTACCAATCTAGGAGGCACCACCCTCCAAAAGGTAATAGGCTCGGTAATGACGATGAACTCCTTGCTCTTGTGCTTCAAGATGATAGACTCCTCAACACACAATCACTCTCTCATAGATTTGGCTTGGTGGAAGAGATGGGATTGGTGGAAAGCAACTTGGGGAGGCTAGAAATCAAGATCCATATGGTTGGAGTGGAAGATCTTGACCTCAACACAAGGATAGGTGGTTCTCTCTCAGAAAACTGGATGGGGCAAGTATGGAATAGTTCTGAGTGCTTCTCTCTCGAGTAGGTGGTGGTGGAGGGGTATATATAGGCATCCCCCAAAATCCAACCGTTACACACAAAATGACCAACTCGGTGACACCGATGTGTTAATCTCGGTGGTACCGAAGTGACCAAAAGGTGGCAACTTTTGAATCTCGGTGAGACCGATATAGGAAACTCGGTTGCACCGATAAGGTGACCAACGGTCAGATTCGCAATCTCGGTGACGCCGATCCAACAATCTCGGTGGTACCGATATTGTGAATTTGCGTAACAAAAAGTTGGCAACCTAAACTCGGTGGCACCGGTATAGAATCGGTTGCACCGAAGTGGCTAGGGTTTGGCTGAGTCTGTCTATGGTTGAGAATCGGTGGCACCGGGATGGAAATGTTGGTTGCACCGATGTTGAGTATATGGCTTTGGACAGACTTTGGTGGGAGAGTTTGTGGGTGTTTTTGGTGACTATCACTTGTGCACATATGAGCATTTTGTTCACCAACAAAACCTTACCCCCTTTTAATAGTATTGGCTTTCCTATGGACTCAAAGTGGTTTCTCACAAATGTAAAATGTAGAGTCCTCTTCCTTGAAGCTTTGCCAACCTATTTCCTTGCATCTTGGGGTATTCCACAATCTCCACAATCCTTTTGCCAGCCCTTCTCTATGGACTATATCTGAAATACACTAGGTAAAAGTATTAGTCCAAGAGACAATGTATGTTGTCATGAATTATCAAAACCACCAAGGGAGCATGTTGTGCTTTCAATGGAGCAGTGCAAGGCATGGGAGGGGCTCTTACTCCTAGCTGCGCTAGGAGGAACGTCTCCTCGAGCCGTCGCACAATGCTCATTCTCCCCAGGAGGTTGCTGTCGAGCTTGGCCCTGCGTGTCCTAAGATGGACACGCATGAGTCTTGTCCGCGCGCCGCCTAGGGTCGCAACCCTGGGGGTGTTGGTCGCGGTGGTCTTGAGAAGGTTGTGGTCGGGGTCCTTTTGCCATCGCCGATGCTGCTGCTGCCGCCGCTACGGCCGCTTCGGCCGTTGTGCTGGCCCCGGTTGCCACGGGCGCATGGTACGTCTCCATGACGACGGGGTTCGGGTCGCGGCTTGCGGAGCTCCGCGCAGTGTTGTTGTTGCGTTCGTCGGCGTGGGGATTGTGAGGGCCGCCCCCGTCCGCGTCGCCGGCTACCACCTGGGGTAGCTTGGACGTGAACGGGGCGGGCGTCCCTGGGCCCTTAGCCTTCTTGGGAGGCATGGGCGTCAAAGAAGCTATCGGTGACGACACGTAGGAGTCGGCGAAGGTTCATGCAAGGGAGTCTCCCCTACCTGGCATGCGAAAGATGTCGGGGTACGACGATTTATGGGGCATGCAGGCCCCTTTCGTGGTTCGGGAGAGGGAATCCTCTAGCGGAAAGAGCATCACCAGATGCTGCACGCTCGAGGGGTTTAGACAGGTTCGGGCCGATGGAGCGTAATACCCTACGTCCACAGTATAGGAGCGTCGCAGCCCGGCAAGGATACTTCGGGAGCGTCGCTACGCACGTAAAATGAACAAGGAGTCGACCTCTCTAAAGGTAGCCAGGGACTTCCTTTTATATCTCAAGGGGTTACCACAGTGGCTAAAATGGTCTTTGCACACAATAAACAATGTATATCTACCTCCCAAAACCGCTGGAAATTGCGGTAGTGGGAAATACCTAACTCTGACGGATTAGGACAGATGCATTAAAAGCGCCGTGAGGTGGCATGCTGGCGACGTCTCCCGGCAAGGATTGCCTCTCCTTCTGTGCTGCTCGCCCAGCTACCTCTTATTCTTTCACCATGTCGTGGGACGGGTGTCACTAAAGCTCTGCTATAATCCAGGGAAGCAGCCACACGCCCCGACCAGCCTCACCTACCCACCTGCCCGCTCGACACTTGGGCGATGTAGACAATCAGCTCAACTACGTGGAGCGACGGCTTGGCGGGCGTAGACCATGGCGGGTGCGCTATCACCCGAGCCTCCCGGGAAGGAAGGCTTGCCGGTTTGATCTAGCCCGTGCATGAAAGGCTTGGCGTCCAGGTCCAGCCCGACAGGGTTCTGCCAGTCTGGAGGCCGCGGTCGTCTGGTGCACGAGTCAGGGTACTAAGGGCCCCATTCTTTAGTACACCGACGGGTCCCAAAAGTTGTCTTCAAAGTCTTTAGGTGAATGTCATCATGACTCCGCCTTTGAAGAAAAGGAACCCCAGATCAAATTCTTCAAATAGACCAAATTCATCTTATGGACTAAAGTCTTTATCTGGTCACACATCTACTCGCACGCGATGCTGTAAATATGCCAAGCCGACACGCGCCCCGACCAGCTCCACCTAACTGCCTGCCCGTTCGACACCTAGCCGATATAGACATTCAGCCCGGTGGCGTGGGGCAACGGCCTGACGGGGGAAGGTCTTGGCGGGAAGGCGCTCGTAGCTGAGTCTACTCTTTCGGCAAGAAGGCTTCCCGGTCGCCTTAGTCTTGGCTTGATGTTGCTTTGAGGTTAGTCCTCGCCCGGCAAGGTCTTGCCGACATGGAGGCCGCGGTCGTCTGTGCACAAGTAAGGGTACTAAGGGCCCCGTTTCTTAGTGCACTGACATATTCATAGCATCAGCACTCCGTTGCCGTAATTTTGCAAAACTTGCATCCGTTCGTAGTTGTCGGTCCTTCCTATTCTTGTCGCCGACCATTTCAAGACCAACCACACACACACGCACCCATGGCATCATTAAAATATTGTTTTAAAAGTGCTTATAAAATGTTCTTGGAATGGGTTGAAAGTTGGCGGGCGGTCTTAATTTATTGTAGGTAGACCGCCTGCCAAATTGCGTCACATTCGGAGTCCGTTTGATACCCGAACCGCTAAACCTATAGCGACACAATAGTCAGTTTATTCGTCAGACATTTTCGGTTTTAAAAACTCTGTCACGGGCCGCAAACCTCCCTCTCATATCAGCCCAACACCCCCTACACAGCCTACCTAGCCCACCTAGCCAAACCCCACGACCGGAGCCGTCCGATCGCGATCGGAGGATCCGATAACGGGCTAAAACCCCCTAACCCTAGCCCCCTTGATATACATGGACGTCTAGACCTTCCCAAAATGGAACCCTAGCCTTCTTAGTCGGAATCCACGTCACCCCAGTGCCCAGCCACCACCCACAACCTCCACCACCGCACTGGGCCCGCTAGGCCCATCCATGATCCTCTCGGGCCCGAAGGGCGCCGCCGCCAGGAGCTCGCCGCCGTAGCCAAGAGCCAAGAGCCTCCCTCTCCTCTCGATCACCTCATCCATGTGCTCGAGCCAGGTCGCCCGCACCCCCCCCCACCGGACCTCGCCGGAGTTCGCCGGCCGCCGCCGCGGCCGGAGCCAGGTCGGACCCCGTCGTCTCTCCTCTTCTTCTTCTCCTCTCCCCGTTCTAAATCTCTCTCTATCTATCTCTATCTATCTATCTATATATCAATCTATCTCTATCTCTCTCTCTCTCTCTGTCCATAACAGCCACCATGGATGCCCAACCAAGCTCGGAGCTCACCCCGCCGGCTCCCATCGCCCTAGATCTGGTCGGGATCGGGCCACTGGTCCAGTTCCGGCCATCCCCACCTCGGATCCGTCGAGGTCCGTCCGGAGCAAGCCCGCACCTGCCATGGAACTTTTAGCGCCGTCCTAGTCCCGTGCGAGGGAGACGAGTGCCCAACGCCCGCTCGATCCCTTGCTCGCATTCACTCATGCCTGGGCCAGCGCCAACGCAGCGGGATGCAACTGCAGGGAAGGCCCACCTCGCAGACGCACCGTGCAGCTAGCCCATGTGTCCCTCGACCAAGGCCGGCCCAACCTCCGCAACCGGCCCAGTGGCCCCTCTGGTGAGACGGCCCGCTAAGCCCCGCTCTGCGCGAAGTTTAGTGGGTTCCTCCGATGCTATGTAGCCCAGTTCGCCCAGATTCGGCCCCTTGTGGGTTTTTTTCACGTTCTGCGATTTTATCAAATATACAGAGTATTGTCGTTTTGTAGAAAACCCCCAGATCTTCATGCATATCATAACTCTCAAACCATTCATCTCATTGTCCATGTACTAAAGAACGGGGCCCTTAATACCCGGACTTGTGCACCAGACGACCACGGCCTCCGAACCGGCTAGACCTTGCCGAAAAAAATCCAAACTCCAAGCTACACCGAACTAGGGTCCAAGTAGACCGGCAAGCCTCCTTGCCGGAGGACTCAGCTACCAACGTACCCGCCAAGACCACCATCCACCAAGCCATCGATCCACGTCGCCAGGCTGGTTGTCTACTGTCGGTATCAAAACCGGCGGATCTCGGGTAGGGGGTCCCGAGCTGTGAGACTAGAATCGATGGTAACAGGAGAAGTGGGAGACGATGTTTACCCAGGTTCGGGCCCTCCTATGGAGGTAATACCCTACGTCCTGCTTGATTATATTGATGGTATAAGGGTTACAGAGTTGATCTACCTCGAGATCATATGACTAAAACCCTAGATGAGTTCTCTCTCCGTCTACAACCTAAAACCCTTCGGCTTATATAGACGCCGAAGGTACCTAGGGTTTACATATGGTCGGTTACACGTCGAAGGGACAAACTTGCCTATTCGCTACTCCAAACTTGGAGAATACACCACGATTCTCGAAGCTTCCTTCCTGGAGACAGGGACTTCGATCAATCCAGTGCTCGGTATGCGGCCTATACAGTCCGGCCCATAAGAAATAGGTCGGCCTCCCGAGGACCCCTTAAACCAGGACTCCCTCAGTAGCCCCCGAACTAGCCTCCAACGCCAAGGGTCTTAGCTCCAGTTGCTTCATATGATCAGAGTCTTCGGCTTGCGAGGCGAGTTCCTTTCTCCAAATAGTGATCGGCCGAGTTAAGTTCGGCCTCCGACGACGTGTAGCTTTCCCGATCATTGACCGTCCGAACACCAAGAATAACTCGGTCCCGAAGGCCAAATGTCAAGGAGTAAATAGTGCTCCCTGACAACCTTTCAGATGAAAGGTCACGGCCCGCCACGACCACTGAACCAGTCGTAAAGACTCGATTCGCGGTTCGAGGCCGTTTTTATCAGCACGATCCATCAATGCACAGATCGTGCTCCGTTTCACACGGGATATGTTTAATCATGCGCGTACAAGGGCACGCACGTCTTGGGAAGCAGAGGGATTCATGGCGCAGTGAAGGGAGGCTAACCGGCAACAAGCCCGATAAAAGGGGACGAAAACCCCAAGGCTTAACCGCACTTCCCATTCTCATCCCTGCTTCCCCAATCTCCGGAGCCTCCAGAGCCTAGATCTAGGTTTTCCACCCTTCCTCCTCCGAGCTCAGCCATGGCCAGCTCCGGCTCCAACGGCAAGTGGGAGGCCTCCACGGTCATAGACCAGGACATTCGGGACCTCAAGGACGCCGGCTACCTCCCCACCAATATCTTCCACCGCGCTGCGGAGGAGGGCCAGGTGATCCCCACCCCCAAACCAGGCGAGAGGGTGGTTTTCATTCCTCATTTCATCCGAGGATTGAGCTTCCCGCTCCACCCCTTCGTTAGGGGCCTCATGTTCTTCTATGGACTCAACTTCCATGACCTCCCGCCGAAATCCTTCATGCATATATCGGCCTTCATCATCGTCTGCGAGGCCTTCTTGCGGGTCGAACCACACTTCGGACTATGGCTCAAGATATTCAATATCAAGCCGAAGTGTGTCATAGGCGCACACGCAGACTGCGGCGGGGCGGCCATCAGCAAGGTTCCCCGCGCAGTATGGCCATCCGGCACCTTCATCGACACCATCAAGACTTGGCAAAAAGAGTGGTTTTACATCACCGAGCCAAGGGAGGAGGGCGGAACTGTTCCTGCCGAATTCAGATCTGGCCCCCCGACCAGATTGACCTCATGGGTCCAAAAGGGCCTCGACTGGGGGTCGGATACAGAGGTGGATGACCTGCAGAGGGGCATCGCCTCCATGATCAAGGACAAAATCAAGCTGACCAACGAGGTCCAGATTATGCTCCGGCGGCGCATTCTCCCCTGCCAGTGCCGGGACTCTCCGATGTGGACTTATCGGACTGATGATGATTCTACGATCCGTCAGCTCTTCCGCACCACAAGGGAGAAGCTGTGGAAGGCGCTGTTCAAGGCGCAGGAGAAGTGGCCAGCCAAGAAGGAGGACTAGGGCCTGTGCGCCGATAAGCCCCCTTCCGAGGTATAACACAATTTTATTTGATCGGCTTCATTTTCCTAAAGAAAATCTAAGCACTCTCCGATCACTTCCGCAGGAATGGTTGAGCAAGGACACGGGCATCAAATGCCCGGCTCCACAGCCCGAAGACCCTAGGTCCCAGCTGCTGTCGGAGATGCTCGTCGTGGCGCCTTACAAGGCGCCAGAGAAGGAGCAGAAAAAGAAACCAGGCCGAGCAGGCCTGCGTATCAGGGACCAGCCAGGGGCTATGTCCGAGGAAACCCACGCCTCCTCGAATCAAGAGTAGGAGCACGAGGGTGAGGGGGGAGGCAATTCCCCCCTCACATGAAAAAGGGCGGTGTCATCGGACGCCTCAGAGGATGTACCTCCTCCCGCCCTGAGGAAAGCGCGCCGGACACAGGTAGTGCTGTCCGACGACAGTTCGGACTCGGATACAGAGTCCGAGGACTTCGAGAGGGTTCCACGAAGGAATCTCAGGGTCAAGCCCCCAGCTCGAAGGTAAAGATCCGAGGACCTCCCGACCTATTAGCGCTGAGTTTTGAATGTGACTAACATGTGATCGCCTATTGACTTGCAGCCCACCACGTGCTCTCCCCGCCGATCAAGTCTCAGACGGGGAGACCCCGCCCGCTGAGCTAGCAGAGAGCGGGACTGCATCGCACCCCTCTCCTCCGGGCGCCGCGAAGTATGCCGCGGAGGTGTCATCCCAACAGGCTCCTTTGGAGCCGGACACCAGAGGCGGGGGCGATGACGTCATGGTCGAGGCTAACACCTCAGCCGCCGAAGACCCGAGGGAGAAGCCCCTCCCGGATACTGAGGAGACCGGACGAGGAGATGTCCAGTCACCTCCAAGGTTGTCTCCGGAGCGTACCATGCCTCCTGAGGCACAGGTTCAATCCCCAGTTGGAGATCGGGTCAACCGATCCCCACCGGCGCCACCGACCAATGGGTGGCTGGCTATGGGGGAGGCTCTGTCAAGCGCCTCCATCTCCGGGGAGCACCGCACCCTTATGGGTGCGGTATTCAGTCCGTAGACAGCGGACTGAAGGAGGCCTTCAACGGTCTCCTGACGGGCTTTCAGGTGAGCCATGTAATGCTCTGTTTTGTGAAATATTAATTTCTTTGTGTTATCATTATATACATGGCAGCCCCCGAGCCCTAGGTGAGTTTGGAAAAACTTACCTGGGGGTCAATCATAGATCATTATCCGAACTGTGTACAGGACAATATTTGTTCGGAACGTTCTAACAACCCTTAAGAGGACCGGACACAGGATCGTATTTATGACAGTTCGGAAGTTTTGAACCCATGTAACTTGATATGGTTTTGTTTTTTACAGGCTTCGTCGACGGCGGCGGCTGCCAATGCTGCCGAGCTGGACGAGCTAAATCGGAAGCTCAAGATCTCCGAAGACGAGCTTGACGCTCTGAACTAGAGATTCGACGAGGCGCAAGGTAAGCCGGATTTAGAGTATCCAAATTATTCATTACCGCACTGTCAATGCAGTGTTTTTGATATGTTTAATGCTTACACAGCCTCGGCGAAAGAAATAGAGAAGCTCAAGGCTGAGCTTGAGAAGGCGAAGCAGGAGGCCGCGGTTGAGAGGGCGGCGGCCAAAGAAGCGGCTACCGCGCTATCCACCTTAAGAGCCACCAACGACAAACATCAAGCTCGGGTGGAGGAAATCAAACAGGAGCTCAAGGACGCCGGCCAAAAGTGCGAGGACCTTGAGCGGAAAGGCAAGGAGCAGGCCGCCGAACTATCCACCCTGAAAACCAATCTCCAAAAGGAGCGGGTGGATAGGCGGTCTTTTGAAGAGCAAGTCAACCAGGCCAAGGCTATCATGGATGGTAAGCCGTATTTATTGCAGTGTGTCTTCAGGGATAGCAGGTTCGAGTTGGTTACCCAAATATGGCGTTCCTCAGGCGCCTGCTCGGACCTCCGGAAGAGCACAGCGGACGCGAACCAGATCTATGCTTCGCGGGGAGAAGGAGATGAAGCTCAGCTGTTTTGGGCGCAATTTGAAGCCCCCGAGCGCTCTCCTCTCCTTGTTGAGCAGCTGAAGCAGCTGATGGAGCTACACTGGATGGCGGAGCCGGCCATGAAGGATCTCTGCATCCGGCTATGGCCCAACGAGCCACTGCCGGGCAGCTACTTCGGCCTGGTGCAGAAGCTGAGCGACGCCTCGCCGCGGATCGACGCAATAAGGCGGTCCTCCTGCATCGAGGGAGCTCGGATGGCCTTCGCAAGGGCCAAGGTGCACTGGCCAGGTCTTGATCCGACGAAGATAGCCACTGCTCCGCCGCCCCCTGGAAAGGAACATAGGTGCCCTGAGCGCTACTTCTCCGTAGTTATGGAGGGTGCTCGGGCAATAGAGTCCAATGTTCGAGAGAAAACATTTATGAGTAAATGCGTTGTAATATGTCCGAAGACCTTTTGACGCGTTTATATTTAAGATGAATGTTTTATCATGTCTTTCGTGTTTTGCATCCTTTATAACTCCTGTGTGGCCGTTAAAACTGAAAGTTGCGAGTCGTCGGCTTCAGCCCCCATGTAGATACTACGCGGGGTGTCTCTACCAACGCACTGTGACCCTTAGCCGAGCTATCGGTACCCAAAGGCGGTAGTGTGGGGCGGACAAGGCAATCGGACCATAATGCTTTATTGCTTTCACTTAGCCGTAGGGGCGCGAGAAAGGAGTGCGGCGGGCTGATGACTAGCCCCCAGGTGTTTGTGTTGTTCGGAGGAACCGTGGCCAAAGCCTATACCACATGGTTTGTACTAACACCAAACCCATCGTATGACATGGAATAACCTCTGACGAGATTTAGTTAAGCTCAGATTCGCAGACCGGTTGTCGCATACCATGACAGTCAGTTTTCGGCTTTCTCCGCTGAGGTGCTTTACCAGGCTAGCCGGAAGCACAATCGCAGCGGTTCACCCTTTGCCCTTTTAGCCGAACGAGCGGAACATAAAGGGGCAAGCACAGGAGCCGGGCAACCCAACTATTGACCCAAGACATAGTTCGGAACCAATGCATATAAAGCGGAATTCCAAGACGCCGAACGCAAAATCAGTTCTGCTTAGGGCGATTTTCTTTAGTTCGAGCCCCCGGTCTATTAGCCGGTTGCATCGTAAAGTATACCAAACAAGTTCGCAAGAAGAGAGGGAAAATAGAGAGTGCGCCAAAAATAGCGAAGTGATCATGCATGATACATCTGTATTTTACTCAACAACTCTTATTATTCAAATTGCCGATACAAATGTTTACAGGTATTAAAAATGAAATATAAACCTTACAAGAGGGGTTGTACCAAGGGTCTTCGATAGGTGTCCTGACATCCTCAATGTGCCCTGTCGCTTGTCCGCTCCTGCGTCTCCCAAGGAGTTGTATACCGCGATGGGTGTACTGTTCGGCGAGCGGACTTTGGATAAAAGTCTTGAGAAGTCGCCGAAATGTGAATGAGCTTTACGACGTGGCAGGTACTTTATGGTACCTGTAGTGTGTCCGAAGACATGTTGACGGTGATAGTTCGGTCCAGCCGAACACTTATCCTTTAATATTTTTTTCCCACCGCTGCCCATGGAATTTTGAGCGCAAAGTTGTGCCTCCTTGGCACGTACTTTGCCGGTTCTAGGGCCTTGCGATGGGGGGCGAGTCCCTATTTATGGGGAGAAGAAGGTTCTGGTACTTCGGGTTGAGACCGAGCTCGCTTCCCAGCCTTGGGTGCCTTTACGGCAGATGTCGGCGTTTGCCGATCATCGGTGTAATGGAATTCGGCCGCCAGGGCCAACGCATGTTCCTCAGTTCGGAGGGAGCGCTCTGTGCTGCCATTGACAGTAATTACCCCCTTGGGGCCGGGCATCTTGAGCTTGAGGTATGCATAGTGTGGGACGGCGTTAAAGCGAGCGAACGCTGTACGGCCGAGCAAGGCGTGATAGCCGCTGCGGAAAGGTACGATGTCGAAGATCAAGTCCTCGCTTCGAAAGTTATCGGGCGAGCCGAACACTACTTCCAAGCTTACAGAGCCCATGCACCGGGCTTCGACGCCTGGGATCACTCCTTTAAAGGTAGTGTTACTGGGTTTGATCCTTGACGGATCTATGCCCATCTTTTTCACCGTGTCTGAGTAAATCAGATTGAGGCTACTTCCTCCGTCCATTAGGACTTTAGTGAGGTGACACCCGTCTATGATGGGGTCTAGGACGAGGACGGCCGAACCCCCATGATGGATACTGGTCGGGTGATCACGTCGATCGAAGGTGATCGGGTATGCCGAGCATGGGTTATACTTCGGGGCTACAGTCTCTACGGCGTAGACATCTCGAAGGGCACGCTTCCTCTCCTTCTTGGGTATATGAGTGGCGTATATCATATTTACTATTTTTACCTCTAGAGGGAATTTCTTTTGTCCGCCACCGATCGGACCGCGGGGTTCATCCTCGTCCTCGCTGCGCGGGCTCTTGCCTTGGTCCTCGGATGCGAGCTTGCCGGCCTGTTTGAATACCCAACAGTTACGGTTGGTGTGGTTGGCGGGCTTCTCTTGAGTGCCATGGATCTGGCAAGGCCTCTCCATGATCTTGTCCAGCGGGGTGGGTCCGTCGCGATTGCCTTTAGGAGGCTTCTTCCGCTGCCCAGGCCAGGAGTTGCGGAAGCCGGCGTTAACGGCCGTGTCATCGGCATCACTATTGTTGTGCCGGCGCTTATTCTTGTTGCGCTTCGGTTTCCCGTTGCCATCCCGAACTTCAGAAGTTCTGGGGTTTTCGGGGTTGTGGCTACGTCTTGCTAGCCAGTTATCCTCGCCCGCGCAAAAGCGGGTCATGAGTGATGTGAGGGCGGACATTGTCCTTGGTTTGTCCTGGCCGAGCTGGCGAGCCAGCCATTCATCCCGAATATTGTGCATGAAAGAGGCTATTGCTTCAGCGTCCGGGCAGTCCACGATCTGGTTTTTCTTGGTCAAGAAACGATTCCAGAATAGCCGCGCGGACTCTCCTGGCTTCTAGACGACATTGCTTAGGTCGGAGGAGTCCGGCGGCCGAACATAAGTGCCTTGGAAGTTAGATCGGAATGCATCCTCTAGGTCCTCCCAACACCCAATGGAGTTTTCGGGGAGGCTATTTAACCAGTGCCGAGCTGGCCCCTTGAGCTTCAGGGGTAGGTATTTGATGGCGTGGAGGTCATCTCCTCATGCCATGTGGATGTGGAGGAGGAAATCCTCGATCCATACGGTTGGGTCAGTTGTCCCATCGTATTGTTCTATGTTTACGGGTTTAAACCCCTCCGGGAACTGATGCTGCATCACCTCGTCCGTGAAGCACAGTGGGTGGGCGGCGCCTCTAACCCGAGCTATGACGCGCCGGTGATCGGCGTCTATCCTAGCCCGGTTTTGTTCCTGTCCGTTATGGTTGCGGTCGAGCCAAGGCCGGTACCCTTCCCGTCTATCGGGTGAGTATCCTCTGGATCCGTAGATGGATCGCGTACGACCTGCTCTGTCGTCCAGGTCGTGTCGCAGGTCGAACCTGTCATCGGGCTCTAGTGGCTCCTTTCCCCGTCTACGGGGTATCGTCGGCCGATAGCCGGTGTTGTTAGCCGTCCTGTCTCGTCCTCGAGGAGGGCGGTCTGGCTTGTCGTATGGGGTATGTTTAGGAGACGGCGTATCAGTGAGCTCGTCGTCGAATTGTGGCAGAAGCCTTCTGCGCGGATAGCTCTTAGGTTTGTCCGATAGACCGGTACCGTATCCTTCCTCAGCTGAGAGGACTCTCGCCCATCGATCGTTGAGGTCGTCCTGCTCGGCTTTAAGCTGTCGTTCCTTTGCTTTTAGGCTGCGGGCCGTGGCTATAAGCTGTAGTCTAAACAGCTCCTGATCTTCAAGATTATCAAGGATGGCGAAGTCATCGGCTTCCGGGATGTCCTCCTCCATGACAGGGGGAGGTAATTGTCGTCCTCGGAATCATTTAGATCGTCGGGGTTGCGCCGGTCTTCCGGCCTCTCCTGACCCTCTAACGGGTGTTCGGGGATTTCGGGGTCGCCGAGGTCTTCCGGGGTGTCTCCGTCCCCGGTGTCGTCGATAGCTTTTCTTCCCTTTTTTCCTTTTGACCATTTATGCACCTTTTGGCGTCTTGACGGCGCCTCATCTGATTTGTCGCCATTGTTTTTCGGAGTGTCCACCATGTAGACGTCGTATGTGGAGGTGGTCGTCCACAGCCCGGTGTTAACGGGGGTGAGGGGGCGATCCTCCTCATCCATGTATTCTGCCTCCTCAGAGGCATAGTCCAACATGTTGGTTAAATCTTCGACAGTGGGTACAAAGTGGGTGGTGGGTGGGGTGAAAAATTCGTCCTGACCCGCCTTGAACCCGATCTGAGAACAGATCGGGGTTGGATCGTCGGCAATCTTCATAGACGAGATCCGATCTAGAGCCTCGTTGAGTATCGAGAGCTCGATCGGGTCGGCCTGCTCAGAGCTTCCGGAGTTAACCTCCGATGCGTCCGTGCGGGGAGAGTGTTCGGCAAGAACAGGTGTCCGGACGTCTGGTACTATGACCGGGTCCGGACTAAAGGTTGGGTCCTCGCCGGGGTAGATCCCGTGGGCGGGACCGAAAGATGGGTCTGAGGTTAAAGCCTCAGAGTCTTCGGGCGTGGCGGGCGAGACCACGAGCCCGGTTAGCAACAGGTCGCCCCGAGAGTCTACGGAGAACTCTAGGTTCCCGAATCTAACCTCTTGATCAGGGGCAAAACTTCCAACACGGCCTAGATGGCCGTTCGGGTCAGCGTGCAGCACAATGCTGCCGAAAGCGAAGATTTCTCCGGGGCCGAAAGTGTCCGTATTGCGAACCTCTTCGTTGATGACAAGGCGAGCCATCGATTCCTTTGGCGATCACAGCGGAACTCTCAATGAAAGCACCAATGTCGGTGTCAAAACCGGCGGATCTCGGGTAGGGGGCCCCGAGCTGTGAGACTAGAATCGATGGTAACAGGAGAAGTGGGAGACGATGTTTACCCAGGTTCGGGCCCTCCTATGGAGTTAATACCCTACGTCCTGCTTGATTATATTGATGGTATAAGGGTTACAGAGTTGATCTACCTCGAGATCGTATGACTAAAACCCTAGATGAGTTCTCTCTCCGTCTACAACCTAAAACCCTTCGGCTTATATAGACGCCGAAGGTACCTAGGGTTTACACATGGTCGGTTACACGTCGAAGGGATAAACATGCCTATTCGCTACTCCAAACGTGGAGAATACGCCACGATTCTCGAAGCTTCCTTCTTGGAGACAGGGCCTTCGATCAATCCAGTGCTCGGTATGCGGCCCATACAGTCCGGCCCATAAGAAATAGGTCGGCCTCCCGAGGACCAGTTAAACCAGGACTCCCTCATCTACATCGACTAGGTGTCGAGCGGGCAGGCGGTTAGGTGGAGCTGGTCGGGGTGCATGGCAGCTCGGTGGAATTACAGCAGCTTTAATGACACCCGTCCCATAGCGTGGCAAAGGAGTAAGAGGTAGCTTGGCGAATGGCATAGAAGGAGAGCCAATCCTTGTCGGGCGACGTCGTCATCGCGAGACCTCACGGCGCATTAAATGTGCATGTCCTAGTCCGTCAGAGTTAGGTATTTCCTATTGTAGTTCTTGCTAGTGATCTTGGCAGGAGGAGTACATTTTGTTTACTCTGTGTAATGACCATTCTTGCAACTGTGGTAGCCCCTTAGCCTATAAATGGATGCCCATGGCTACCTCTACAAGGGTCGACACTCCGTTCATTCTACACGCGTAGCAATACTCCCTGAGCATTCCATGCCAGGCAGTAGCGCTCCTGTACGGTGAACCCACATAATCCAGTAAAACACAGGACGTTGAGTTTTACGCTCCGGCGGCCCGAACCTGTCTAAACCTCTGTGCATGCATGGATCGGTGATGCTCTTTGCACCCAAGAATCTCCCTACTCGAACCATGAAAGGGGCCCTGCCGGTCCCATAGATTGTCGTACGCCGACATACATGTAAAAACTTTATATATGAAATATGTTCAGAATTTTGTGTAGAATAATAATACCCAACTTTCATCCATGATAAAAATGTTTAACTTTTGGGTTTTATTTAATTTGCATTAATGACCTATTAAAATGGTTTATTTCATAACTAAATAATCGTAGCTCTGTTTTAAATGATCCACATATGTAACTTGATTAGAAAGATGTGTAGAATCACATGGTACACCTTATTTTCCTGGTTAACAAATATAAAACATGGTTAGTTCAGATCTGGACCAAATTCATAATTTGCATATGGGGTTGTTTCGGAAATACTATATGTTGTTTCTGACCTCATTTAAAGTGCCTAGATGATGTAGTTGTTTATAATTCACCTTTTGCCATGTTTAACAACATTTAAACTATCCGTGTAAATAAACGAGAGTGAACTAAATGATTCAAATGTGGAGTTTTGTCAACATGCAACTCGTTGCATACTGAACTTCACTTAATTTGTAGTGTTTGTTTGTTGCATCTTGCCATGCCTTGCATATTTAAACTTGATATGCATCATCCTTGTTTGTGCATCATTTCATGAATATGTTGTGGTGTTTACCGTTTCATTTGCTTGTTTCCGGATTGCTTCTGCTCGATAGAGTTCCGAAAGTGTTTCAGGGTGTGAGGATTCGTCCGAGTACGTCGGTTCGTCTTCTCCTTGGATACCACTACTATCATTGCTATTCTAGTTGTCTTGTTTCTATTGCTATGTCTCGCTTCCTACCACTTGTTTGTCAAACCATTCCAAAAATGCCATGACAAGCCTCTAACCTCCACCTTCCCAGCAAACTATTGTTTGGATATGTTACCGCTTGCTCAGCCCTTCTAATAGCGTTGCGAGTTGCAGGTGCAGGTTGTTCCATGTGATAACATGGATATCTTGGGACATATTTAATTTAATACATTTATATATTGGTAAAGGGTGGAAGGCCTGGCCTTTTTCTTGGTGTTTTGTTCCACTCTTGCCACCTTAGTTTCCGTGTACCGGTGTTATGTTCCATATTGAGTGCTACTAACATGCTTGGGGTTGTTATGGGGACCCCCTTGATTTTTGTTTCGGGATAAAACTCTTCCGACAAGGCCCAACATTGGTACTACATTTGCCTAACTAATAAAACTTGCGTAGCGAGTAATTAACCCATGAATAATTACTTAACCCCTAGGCCAGTGCTCCTCATGAGTGTTGTCCACCTACCTAGCAGTCGGCGGTGCCTCCTCGGGGCAACTCGAGGCATTTTCCTCGGCTACCGTCCACTTGGCATAGACGGATAATGCCTGTAGATAGAGAGCGTGTGGCTCTAGATGCGGATTTGGCTCACCGGGAGGCCTTGCTGGATTTGTTTACCTTTGACGAACATCTTGTGCACCGGGATTTCGAGGATACTTTGGGCTATCTTGAGGTTGAGGTTTTCCACCACAACTTGTCGCTAGTTTGTGATGGATGAGTTGGAGCACCCCTGCATGGTTAATTCTTTATGAGAGTCATACCCGTGGTTATGTGGCAACTTGGAAATTTTATAATACCCGGTAATAGAAAACTTGAAGCAAACTCAATTAAAACACACCAACCGTGTGCCTAACCGTGACTGTCTCTTCTTGGGAGGTTTGAACCAAGAAGGGAACACGATGGGGTTATGATTGACTCATAAGTAGGTGTTTAGGATCACTTCTTGATCATTACTAGTTCGCGTCCGTCACGCGTAGATCACTCTTCTTATTCTTGTACTCGTAAGTTAACCACTCAAATAAATGCTTAGTGCTTGTTGCATCCTCACCACTTAACCATACCTCACCCATTAATGTTTGCTGGTATTGATACCCTTGGAAATGAGATTGCTGAGTCCGTGTGGCTCACAGATTACTACAAAAACATTTACAGGTACAGGTAATGCGATGCTTTGACGTGAGAGTGATGCTTGTTTGATTTGGTGTTCTTCTTCTTCATCAATCATAGGATGGGTTCCAGGCCGGTAGCCTGGGATTAGCAAGGATGTATGTCGCTTTTATCGTTTGATTTCGTCCATAGTCGGACCCTGCTCTTCTGTATGGTGATTGAATGTATTGTTGTATTTGAGATGATCATGATTTAGCTTGTGGTGAGTGTAAGCCAATTCCATATACTCATCTCCTCTTTATATGTACTTGTAACGATATCCATTCTTGCGAAACGACGAGATGCGCTTCTATCCCTGTCGAGGCCCTTGAGCCAAAATAAGGATAGGACCGCATCTTGGCATTACAAAATACCTCAAAAATCTTTTCACAAAAGTCAGAGAATATAGCAGCCATACATCTTTGAAAGGTAACAGGTGCATTACATAAACCAAAAGGCATACATCTATAAGCATAAGTTCCAAACGGACATGTAAAAATAGTTTTCTCTTGGTCTTCCTTTGACACAGGTATTTGAGAAAAGCCATAATATCCATCAAGAAAGCAAAAATGTGCGTGCTTAGATAATCTTTCTAATATTTCATCAATAAAAGGCATGGGGTAATGATCTTTTCTAGTAGCTTTGTTTAATTTTCTGAAATCAATTACCATCCTATAACCAGTTACAATTACTTGTGGGATAAGTTCATTTTTGTCATTAGGACCAACAGTTATACCTCCTTTATTAGGGACACAGTGAACAGGGCTTATCCATCTACTATCAGCTATGGGATAGATTATACCTGCCTCCAGAAGCTTTAATATTTCAGGTCTTACCACTTCCTTCATTTTAGGATTCAAGTGGCGTTGATGATCAATGACACGTTTAGCATCCGGTTCCATATTGATCTTCTGCTGACATAGAGTGGGACTAATGCCCTTAATATCATCAAGAGTATATCCAATAGCATCTCGGTGCTTCTTCAAAGTTTTGAGTAATCTATTTTCTTCATGCTCTAAAAGGTTAGCACTAATAATAACAGGATATATCTTCTTTTCATCAAGATAAGCATATTTCAAAGTATAAGGTAATTTCTTTAGATCAAACATGGGATCTCCCTTAGGTGGGGGAGGACCCCCTAAAATTTCAACAGGCAAGTTGTGTTTAACAATAGGTGTTTGTCTAAAGAATATCTCATCTATTTCATTTCTCTCATTCATATGAATATCATTCTCATGGTCTAGCAGTATTGCTCTAATGGATCAGTAGGAGGCACGGCAATAGAAGCAAGACCAATAATTTCATCTTTACTAGACAATTCTTTCTCATGTGGTTGTCTACCAAACTTAGAGAAATTAAATTCATTAGACACATCACCAAAGCTTACTTTAACCTTATTTGTAACACAATTAATTTCAGCATTAATGGTATTCAAGAAAGGTGTCGGTGCACTAGGAATGGGGTACCCAGTGCACCTGACTTATGCACAGGCAGTAGTAGCAGAACCCCGTCAAGACCAACCCAAAACGAAGAGGCTGCTCCACATGAGATCAAGGAGCGCATCAAGAAGATAAAGCCGACATCCAAAACCCTGGCAGGAGCAGCCTACGCTGGCTAGGAACGCCGGCAATGACAAAACAATGGCCCAGGGCGGGCCCAAGCCATGCCAGTCACGTCCCCGGTGCCTGCTGGGGACCGAGGCACGCACACCTTCCAGAAGACCCGGCAGGCCATTCCCCCGGCAGGCACGAGCCGGTCGGCCACCACTCCACCGCATCACAATGCCAGTCAGTTATCGATGCAGTGTCGAGCCCTCAGGTGGCTAAGTGGCTCTCGCTAAGCATGTGGCGACACATCGGAAGACAGATTACATCCATTTGACACCCGTCCAGAGGCGTGTCAAGACACTAAGCAACAGCCAGCTAAGCGGTGGTAGGAGCTTGCCGGGGATGCACCCCCGCACGCCACCTTGACTAGCAATCATGGTATTTTGTCCTAAATGCCAGAGTTAGGTATGGTAGCACTGTTAGCTATCTAATCGCTAGATAATGTCTGTTTTGCCACTGTGGTTGCCCCTTGTCCTATAAAAGGAGGCCCAAGGTAACCTAGCTCAAGATTTGGACCTTTGGACACATGTACTCGCATAGTAGCTCCCCTGAAGGCAACCTTGCCGGGTTTGAGCGTTGCATGTGCTTCGTCTTCCTCCAATCAATCCACCAAAGTAGGAGCAGGGTTTTACGCTTCTCAGCGGCACGAACCTGGGTAAAACACCAGTGTCCCCATCGTCGTGCCATCTCATGACCTCTACTCTTTGTGCAAGTTGACCTCACCCCTGCCGAACCACAAAGGGGCCCCTGGGTCCCATAGGTGATCATGTGCATCCGTGCCCCGACATCTTTGCCGCGCCAGGTAGGGGGCGTGCTGCCTTTGCGCGAACCTGAGATCGTGAGCAGCGCATCGATCTTCATCGCGTCTTCTTCACCCATTTCTTCCAAGAAGAAGGCTGGCGCGACTGCGCATCCCTCGCCTTCGAAGGCCCCCTCGCATGCAGCCACGGATGCCGTGCGCACCGCGGCGGCGGCAAATGAGGCGAGCGTCGGGGTCGACACGACTGGCGCAGGCAGCGCCACCGTCGTGCCCCCCGCGGCCGAAGCTGGAGTAGGGAACGCCAAAGAAGAGCAACAGCAGCAGCATCTTGGCGAGCCTAGCCCTAGTGCCGCGGGAGGGGAAAACGTTCAGTCTGCACCTCCCCGCAGCTCTGGTGGCCGCGGCCGCAGCGGCGGCGCCCACTCTGGTGCAAGCCGTGATCCTCCAGTTGCGCCCATCACGAGTGCGGCTGCTGGGCGCGCGCCTCGCCCAGAGCAAGACGGAGCGCCAAGAGGGGTCGTAGATCCACAAGCTCGACCTCCTCCATGTCAAACCGCCTCGGCGACCGGCACACGGTGACACAAGCAATGGCGCGGGCTCAACTACTGCTAAACTTCCCGCTGGCGGCTTACAAGATGGATGAGTGGAGAGCCACCATTCAGAGTTTGATTGGTTTCGTCGAAGCCAGCAAAATGCAGCATGCAGAGCCGTCAAGATACACGCGGATGGCAACGGCGGCCCGTACTGATGGTCGCGTTGAGGGGGCCGCGCCAACGGTGCAACCCCCTCGACAACAACAAGCCCAGAGGCAACCACAACAAGCTCCACGTGCCGACAAGTCCGACGAGGCATCTATGGTCTCGTCCGGCTCACACGATCATTGGGACCAGTGGCGTGTCCTGAACGACCGACGGAGGAAATACGCGCGCATCACCATAGAGCGACGCCGGGAAGCACACCGCCAATCCGACAGGCGCAACGGCCCAGATGCTAGCGACCTCGCGCCCAATGTTGGCGGGTACCTACCTTATGAGGTTGGGTGCCCAACCTTCACTCGCGAGCTGTGACAGGTCCGTTGGCCATCGGCCCGAGCCTTCAGGCCTGAGCTGACGGAGAAGTACGACGGAAAGCTGAAACCGGCGGAGTTCCTAGGCATCTACACGATTGCCGTTCAAGCCGCCGGAGGAAGAGATGAGAAGATGCTCGCCAACTATTTCCCTTTGGCACTCAAGCCAAATGTGAGATCATGTCTGATGCACCTGCCAGAGAATTCTATTTCATCATGGGCTGATTTGTGCAACGAGTTCGTCGGCGCCTTCACAGGTGGTCACCAGGAGCCAGGACAGCCCAGCGACCTGCAAGTCCTTCCGGAGAAGGAAGGAGAGAACCTGCGGAAGTACATCCAGAGATTCAGTCGAGTGCACCGCAATTTTCCAGAGATACACCCCGCAGCCATGATTGCCGTGTTCCATTCGAACGTACGCAACAGAAGGATGGGGGCCAAGATGAATGTAAAGCTCCCAGAGACCGTCAATGAGCTGTACACATTGGCGGACAAGTGTGTTCGTGCTGAGGAAGGAAGGCGACTCCACAGAGAGGAGGCTAGCGTCGAAGTCGACTCGGATGACGACGACGATGCCCCTGGCTCAAAAGGGAGAAGCCGGAGGCGGAACAAGAAGTGTAAGGGAAAGGCAATGTTGGCCGTTGAGAGCTCTGGTAACCTCACGGTTGACAAGAAAGCCAAGGCCGAGACCCCCGACAAGGGAGCTGCCGTGTGCGTTGATTGCCGGGAGGCCGCAGCAGCAGAGAAAACCGGAAAGTCTGACGAGCCGTACTGCAAGATCCACCGCACCAAGGGCCATGATCTCCAAGAATGCCGCCAAGTTGAGCAGCTTGCTGAGAAGCAGAAGGCTGAGTACGAGAAGCGTGACAAGGAAAAAGGCCAAGATGGAGCTGCCGGGAAGGGCCGTGGTGGTAGAGGAGCCGCCGCGGCAAGACCCCACAGCAGAAGGAAAAACGTACAACAGGTCGTGATAAGAAAGAAGAAGATGACATGAGTGGTGACGAGGATGATGAAGAATCCAGTGATCGAGAGTTCCAGAAGGCAACTGAAGCCATGTGTGTTGACGGGGGTGCATCCTTGCATTCCTCTCACTGCCAACTCAAGAAGTGGGCGCGTGAGATCAACGTCGCGGAGCCAGCTGTAGAGTCCAGAAGGCCACTCAAATGGTCCCGCACGCCTATCATCTTTGATGAAGAGGATCATCCTGACCGCACCACTACGGTCGGATGTTTGCCGTTGTTGGTCTCCCCAACAATCCGCAACCTCAAAGTAACCAATATGTTAGTTGACAGCGGGCCGGGGTTGAACTTAATCTCCCCTAAAGTGGTTGAAAGGTTACAGATCCCTGACGAAGAGCTCAAGGCTACGGGTACATTCCAAGGAGTCAACCCCGGCAGGAGCCGACCCAAGGGAAAGATCACTTTGCCTGTGACTTTTGGCGGGGAGTTGAACTATCGGACTGAGAAAGTGGTGTTTGCTCTGGTCGAACTCCCCCTGCCTTAAACAAAATTCTTGGTCGCCTAGCTCTGGCAAAATTCATGGCAGCGTCCCACTACGCTTACAACACTTTGAAGATGCCAGGGCCCATCAGAATCATCTCCATCCCATCTGACAAGAAATATGCAGTTATATGCGTCGATAGGATGTATAGAGACGCGGTAGCAGCTGAAGTCACGGAAACGCCAACTCCCGCCAAGGAATCAAAGAAGAAGCCTAACAGAGACGTCAGCAAGGACTCCGGGAAGCGCGCCTCTTCGGAGTGCGCTGCAACCGTCGATGACTTGCCGGAGAGTTCCACTAGAAAGAGATCCAAGGTCACCTATCCTGCGACAAAGAAGGTCCCGGCAGGGCAGGATGGCGCTGACGGTATATTTACCATCAGTGCCACCCTTAATGACAAATAGGAAAGCGCTCTTGTTGCCTTCCTGTGGGCGAATGTCGATCTGTTTGCTTGGCAACCATCTGACATCCCCAGTGTTCCCAGGGAGGTAATTGAGCACCACCTTGCTGTCTGCCCCCATGCTAGGCCCGTCAAGCAGAAAGTTAGGAAACAAGCCTTGGAGCGGCAATAGTTCATTGCCGAAGAAATCAAGAAGCTCGAAGCAGCTGGTTTGGTCAGAGGAGTGTTGCATCCGACGTGGTTAGCTAACCCGGTAGTGGTACGCAAGGCAAATGGGAAATGGAGGCTTTGCATTGATTTCACTGACTTGAATAAGGCATGCCCGAAGGACCCTTTTCCCTTGCCGCGCATCGACCAGATCATTGATTCCACTTCCGGATGTGACTTGCTTTCCTTCTTGGACGCATACTCCGGGTACCACCAGATATTCATGGCCAAGGAAGATGAGGAAAAGACCGCGTTCATAACTCCTTGCGGCATGTACTGCTTTGTACGAATGCCCTTCGGGTTAAAGAACACTGGTTCCACCTTTGCAAGGGCCGTGCAGATTGGATTTGAACCTCAGTTGCACAGGAACGTGTAAGCTTACATGGATGACATAGTAGTCAAAACCAAGGATGAAGCAACTCTCATACAAGACTTGGAAGAAACTTTTATCAACCTGCGCAAGATCAATTTGAAGCTCAACCCTAAGAAAAGTGTGTTTGGAGTCCCATCTAGCAAGATGCTTGGGTTCTTTGTGTCTCATCGAGGAATAGAAGCCAATCCTGACAAGATCCAAGCGATCGAGAAGATACAAGCACCCAAGTCCGTCAAGGACGTAAGGCGCTTGGCCGGATGCATTGCCGCGTTAAGTAGGTTTATCTCCAAATCCGTTGAGCGCACCCTGCCGTTTTTCAAGGTTCTGAAAAAGGTCGGCCCGATGAAGTGGACCCCGGAAGCAGAAGCAGCGCTGCAAGGTCTGAAATCTTACCTGTCCTCCGCGCCCACCTTGGTCGCGCCTAAACCACAAGAACCGTTGCTGCTATACCTGGCGGCAACAAATCAAGTGGTTAGTGCAGCACTGGTGGCGCAGCGGGAAATGGATGAAGATGCAGCCGCTGCAACAGCTATCACCGGGAGTGAAACTGAAGCACTTGCGACAGGACCAGATGTAGGCCAAGGGGAACCTAAAAAAGCAAGCGAAGGTAGTTTCAAGGAAATGGCGAAGAAGAAGGTGGTGCAGCGGTCGGTGTACTTTGTCAGCTCCTTGTTACAAGGAGCTAGGTCAAGGTACTCTGGAGTGCAAAAGCTGATCTTCGGCCTTTTCATGGCCTCGAGGAAGCTGTGCCACTACTTCCAAGCCCACGAGATCACTGTTGTCACCCGCTTTCCGCTGCAGCGCATATTGAGGAACCCCGAAGCCATTGGCAGGATAGTTTAGTGGGCGCTAGAGCTGTCAAGTTTTGGTCTGAAGTATGAGAGAACTTCCACTGTCCAGAGCAGGGCGTTGGCGGAATTCATTGCAGAATGTACACCCACGCCAGACGAAGAGATTCCAGAGACAATTCTCCCCGGCAAAGAAACACCTAAAGAATGGATCATGTAATTTGACGGTGCGTTCTCACTCCAGGGTGCCGGAGCAGGCGTGCTCCTTGTCGCCCCCACCAGAGAGCATCTCAAGTATGTGGTCCAAATGCACTTTCCCCGGGAGGAGGCCACCAACAGCACTGCTGAGTATGAGGGGCTCCTTGCCGGACACAGGATCACGATGGAATTGGGAATCAAGAAGCTGACCATCCGAGGAGATGCTCAACTCGTGGTGAGGCGAGTCAATAAAGATTATCAGAGTCTATTGATGGAAGCGTATGTGGAAGAGGTGAGGAAGCTGGAGGAGCACTTTGATGGATTACAAACAGAGCACGTGCCGCGTGCGGAAAATAGCATCGCTGATCATCTATCAAAGTGCGTTGCGCAAAAGCTCCCTGTGGATCCAGGAACCATTGTCCTCCACCTCACTCAGCCATCAATATCCCCGATAACGATGACCAGGAAAAGAAGAAAGCTAAACTCCGGCAAGCATTTCCCGGCAGAGCTTCCTGAAGCCACTGGTAGAGAAGCTGCCAGGGACAGTCTCGTTTCGCCTGGTGAGCAGCTCCCTCCTACAGAACCCCATGTTCTTGCGGTCGAGGCAAGTGCTCCCACGAACGAGGAGATGCCTTTAGTCCTTGTTGTCGAGCCACAGGCTCCAGCTTGGGCACAACACATAGTCCATTTCCTTCAAACGAGAGAACTTCACGAGGAACAAGAAGAAGCCGAAAAAGTAGCCTGACAGTCAAGTATGTATCAGTTTGTCGATGACACTCTGTACAGAAAGAGACAAAACGGTGTGAAATTAAGGTGCATTTGCTGGGAAGATGGGCTGAAGCTGTTGGCGGAGATTCACGGAGGTGTGTGTGGGTCTCACATTGGATGAAGAGCCCTTTCCGAAAAAGCCTTCCGGCAGGGTTTCTATTGGCCCACCGCCCTCCAAGATGCAACTGAGCTAGTCACCAAGTGTGAAGTCTGCCAGTTCCATTCAAAGAACATCCATCAACCAGCGCAAGCTCTCCAGACGATCCCTTTATCCTGGCCATTCTCGGTCTGGGGGCTCGATATTTTGGGCCCCTTTCCCCGTGCTATCGGGGGCTTTGAATTCTTGTTCGTAGCAATCGACAAGTTTACAAAGTGAGGAAGGTGACCACGCAGTCAGCTATCAAGTTCATGAAAGGGTTGGTGTGCCGTTTTGGAGTGCCCAACAGGGTGATCACTGACAATGGCACCCAGTTCACAAGCCGCACCTTTATGCAGTACATCCAAAGCCTTGGAAGCAAGGTCTCCTTCACCTCTGTTGCCCACCCAAGGAGCAACGGGCAAGTCGAGAGGATGAACGCTGAAGTGTTGTGTGGACTCAAGACAAGAACTTTTGATAGACTGCGGAGATGCGGCAAACGTTGGATAGATGAGCTGCCGGTGGTTCTTTGGTCCCTCAGAACCACACCAAATCGAGCTACCGGCCAGACACCCTTCTCCCTTGTATACGGGGAGGAGGCAGTTCTCCCCATAGAACTCATATACGGGTCACCTCGAGTACTTGCCTACGATGAAGTAGAGCAAAAGCTGCTACGGCATGACGATGCCTTGCTCCTCGAGGAAGATCGTCTCCGGGATGCTGTGCGTGCTGCACAGTACCAGCAAGCCTTGCGCCGCTATCATAGCCGCAGGGTCCGCGCCCGGAGCCTTGAGGAAGGTGACCTTGTCCTTAGGCGCGTTCAGTCCACCAAGGGTACCAACAAGTTGACGCCGAAGTGGGAAGGCCCTTACCGGGTAGCACGAGTCACCAGACCTGGGGCATTCCGTCTGGAGATCGAAGATGGCATCAAAATGCTTAACTCATGGAATATTGAGCATCTTCGTAAGTTCTACCTACAAGGCGCGGTTACCGGGCTCAGTCCCCGGCAGCCACCTTTTGTACAAGCCTTGCCGCAGTTGCATGTAACCCTTTGTACAAAGCCAGGCGTAGACCCTGTGCATGCAATAATAAAACTAGGCATTGCATCATATCATCAAACTACATGTTTACTATGCATTTTTATGTTGCAATGATTATCGCTTTTAAGTTCAGAAATTTGCTAGAGTACTTGATGAGCCTGTAATCCTTGTTAATGCACTCTCTCCCCCTAGAGGACAGAGGCCTCTTGCCTTACATGTTTTACCGCCAGGGAAACAAAGAAGAAGGGCAAAGAGACAAGGAAGGCGGCCCATCATACTACAGTAAGGGATACTATCCAAAAAGATAAGTCTAAACAAGTATCCCAAGCTCAGTGCCATTTGCTCCCTTAAGGAAACCTTTACTATCCCCTTCTCGCTGTTATCAGTGGAGTCCTTTACATAGTAGAAACACTTGTCGGGATGAGCCGTCCCCCCGGATCCTATCACTTATCACCCCTGGGGGGGCCACGCCGATACCGACAAGGGGCTTTGCCGGGTGGTGACATCATCCTGCTGCCGGGGGCTCGCTCCTCCTTGGCGCTCGCGGTTAAATACTGACCCGGCAAGTAGTTTCATGCGGCAAGGATAAACATGTTGATACAGTACAAACAAGGAGAAAAGAAAATGATAGTACTTGAGGAAGAGAAATAGCATTCTTTCATTCATTTTTGATACAAAATGGATAAAGATACATTGGAGGGCGCCTTTTTAATAAATCTTTATTTTACTTTCTCCCCTAGGAGCGGGCTACAAAAAGAAAAAAAGGGCGGAAGCAGGACCTAAGCAGAAGCCCAGCCTGACCCCGTCAGGGCTGACGGGGTACGGCTCGGCAGGACCACCGGCAAGGAAGACAAAGCCGAAGTCCACGAGCCTACCAAGCTCCAGATGGGAGGAGGCGGCGGTGCCCAAGTCAAGAACACCCAGCAAATCGCTCTGCCGGGGGGGCTCGCTCATGGTGATGGTGCGACCGGCAGTCAGCTGGAGTCCAGGTCGTCGTACTCTGACTTGACGGCCTGGAGCTCGCTGACGCCGTCTTCACCGACACTGTCCTCCTCGTCGCTATCGCTCGAGGAGGAGCTTTCGTCATCACTCGAGCTCTCTTCGCAGCAGCCAAGACGAGCGCCCGAACGCCCATAAATCTTGATGGAGAGCGTTTCGGCCTCCACCAGCTTGAAGCGAAGGACGTACCCGTCCGTGAAGTTGTGGGCACGTGCGAAGGTTTTCCACCCACGCATAAGGAACATGACGCGGGGCACCGGGAACTCGACGTCCGCCCGCACGGCACCGTTACAACAGCCGTGCACGCGCAACTACATCGTGTGCGGCTTGTCGACCTCCATCACCCTGGCGAAAGGACGAGGGAGTCGCAAGCGGCTACGAGGAGGGCCACGCAGCCCGATGACGAACTCCAGCGCCGTGCCTTTAGTGTGTTCCTTTGCTGGGGAAGGAACCGCCACCGGAGGAGGGTCGGGTGCGGGACTTCGCCTCTCCCAGCCACGATCCCCGCTCTGGCCCCGGCCTCTTCCAGCACTCCCGCCACGTGCACCGGAACCACCTCCCGTCGCCACGGCTGAAGCAGCGGCATGATCCCGAAGGGAAGCTCTCGTCGTCGCGGCGGATGCTGAGGGTCGTCCTTGCCCCCTCTTCATGGTGGAGACTGGCGCATCCAAAGACAAACCGAAGAAGAAGGGCAAGCTATGTGGACTTGAGATTGAGGAGGAGAAGGGGATGGATGAGCATCGCCCGCTGTGACCCCTTGATTTATAGGGGATGACACGGAGGCTGGCTCTCCTCCGCTCCAAAGCGGCCGCCCATCTCCACCAATCTCACTACCCACGATCACGGGCAAACAGGTAACCGCCTCGTTACTCCAATCCCAGGTGCTGCGGTTTTGCCACCTCCACGCCTGTGGGCCATGCGCATCCATCGCAAACTCCCCGCAATGCATGCGGTGCGCGTGGCGGAAACGGCCTGGGGTAGCAAGTAAGTGCTGGCTTAAAAGTCGGCAGTTACTCCCTCATATTGTGCGCCTGTGCATAAATTTTGAGCCTGACCCAACGGCGCTGCGCAAGCGCGTTCGGGCCAGACCCGGGGGCTCCTGTCGGTGCACTAGGAATGGGGTACCCAGTGCCCCTGACTTATGCACATGCCGTAGTAGCAGAACCCCGTCAAGACCAACCCAAAACAAAGAGGCTGCTCCACATGAGATCAAGGAGCGCATCAAGAAGATAAAGCCGACATCCAAAACCCCGGCAGGAGCAGCCTACGCTGGCTAGCAACACCGGCAAGGATGAAACAAAGGCCCAGGGCGGGCCCAAGCCGCGCCAGTCGCGTCCCCGGTGCCTGCCGGGGACCGAGGCGCGCACACCTTCCAGAAGACCCGGCAGGCCATTCCCCCGACAGGCGCGAGCCGATCGGCCACCGCTCCACCGCATCACAAGGCCAGTCAGTTATCGATGCGGTGTCGAGCTCTCAGGTGGCTAAGTGGCTCCCGCTAAGCACGTGGCGACACATTGGAAGACAGATTACATCCATTTGACACCCGTCCAGAGGTGTGTCAAGACACTAAGTAATAGCCAGCTAAGCGGTGGTAGGAGCTTGCCGGGGATGCACCCCCACACGCCACCCCGACTAGCAATCATGGTATTTCTCTACTCTTATAAAAAACCGAGTTGGTGATGATGGTGTGCCTGCCATGCCTCATTAACAGCCATCGGATCTACATCTAACGCACACGAAGCAAACTGTGGCAGTTTTGCAGAAAGATGCCCATTCCTCGCTGCACTTTTACACACAAGTCCTTGTGTCTCCCGTTTAGCCTTATCTGATCGTCTGTTCCCCACCTCATCCAGCCAAGACGGCCATGGAACAATCTTGCGTGATCTGGAAAAAAAGCTATCTGGCCTGATGGCCGCTGTCGGCGCCATCCAACTCCAATGGCAGTGCCTCCTCTCAGCCCATCGCAGACCACCACCAAGACCCTCCTCGTCCACTCCGTCTCCTCCACCCCCTTCCCCGTCTCCCCGATGCAAACCTGGGCAAGTACGCCGCCGACATAGTCACCTCCGATGCAGCGACACCGACCTCCACAAGTACGGGCGTCATCCGTGCGCAACGTCTCTGCAGCCTCCTCCCTTTATTGCTTCAGCATCCCCACCGCCCAGCACCAGCACCTCCCCCTCTTCGTCTCCGGTGACGCCGACCTCCGCAAATAGGCCTCCGGCTACTGCTCATCCACCACGGGTATTCTGGTGTGATTTGTCTACTGTGTATCCTTCCCAACCCCCATAATACCACCCATGCGGCCTCCCAACTTCAAATTTTATATCACCCAAATCCATGCGCCTACCTCGAACTGTCTGGAAACAACTCGTGTCCCAAACTCCCAATATAGATCAAGTGGGCAAGGCAGATGGGACTCATGCTTAGCGGCCTACTTGCTGCTCGAACTACACCCACAGAAGACAAACACGTCATGCTCTCACATCATCAGATCGAATGGAGTGTGAGGAGGTAGGATTCACTGCCCTTCACCATCTGATCCGCTTCTTCAAGACCAAGGTAACAGATGGAATTGACTTTGATATCATGCATGCCATAATTTTTTGTTAAAAATATTTTAGCAACCCAAAATTTATTAATGATCGCAATAGATTGGTTTCAGCATGTACTACCATTAGATGACGATGCCATGTTTATCAGTGAAATTGACATCAAAACTGAAAGATGCAGGTCGTCATATGGTTCTATAATATGTCCGTCAATTTTACTGTGATAAGTATATCTCCAACTCCGCATTGAAACTAGTCAGGAGTAACCTGCTGAATTTTCTTGGGAATGTAGTTAGAAGAGCTTTGCACACCCTTCACTTGGACAACAGTTTTGTTGTAGAATGTTTTTCGATTGATCCGTGATATTTCTGACTTTTTAGTTTTTGCACGGGTTTCCTAGCGAGTCACAGTCAAATTTCAAGCTCAAGCAGGAGTTACTCCATTTCATTAGGAACACAAAAGATCTCTGATGTTACACCTGCACTTTTGTCCATGTCAATACAAGCTTGGGAAAGCTTAGAGCATCACTACTTACTAAAACATTTGACACACATTTAAGAATTGAACACTGTTTTTTAGCTGAAAGTGCCAAGCTAAATCTAGCCAATTAGGAGTCGACGAGTCATTTAAGTTCCCCCGCAAAAAACCGGAGCCATATAAGTTACGTGCAAAATATATATGGACTCTAATAAAGCAAGTTTTGGTTTGTTTAACATTTTAATTTCTTTTCTTGAAGCAATATTTTTTTCTGTTCTATTTTCTTTACATTAATATCCAATGTGCAATTTTGGATCTGAACCTCGGCTCTGAAGTTAAGCATGTTCTCTAAATAAAATGATTTATGATAATTACTACGCAATAAGAGAACCGCCATTGGGATACAAGAAATTATCCTTTTGTATTGTGAAAGGTTTGTATTCTTGTTAGATTGCGTATAACATTTCTATGACCTTTTATGTTTTGAACGTCTGATTATTTTTTTTGCTAACCTTACTCCCGTATGTTCCATCTACACAGTCTAAATGGTCTCAGTCTCTATATCAGTTACATACTTGATTTTACCTTTCTATATATGTGGTTTCCTGTTCAATTTACATTGATATGTTTTATTCGTCAAGCAGGCATGCCATAACTACTTAGAGTGAGAGAATACCCTGTTGGATGGAAGCACCACTCCTCGCCCGAAGATATCCAACTTTGGTTATTGGTTAGGTGGTGCGGTGCTTGATTGCTTCTTATGTGATGGATGTTCTATATAGCATCGCTAGAATGTCGACAACAAAAACGAACCATCTTACTGCAGTTTTTTATAGAGAAAAGTATGTTTTTAGTCCCTCAAGTTTTCCAAAAGTATAGACTTGGTCCCTTCAAATATTTTGGTATGCATTTGGTCCTCCAAGTCACAAAACCGGATACGCTTGGTCCAAAACCAGATTTTCAGCATGTTTGACCGGGTTTGAACATGTTGACCAGGTTTGGCCGATGAACAGTAAATTAAAAAATAGCAAAAAATCTGAAATTTTGTGGCAACCAAGATGCTTGGGTGTGCTAGGTGCGTGAAAAATTGTGTGGTGTTTCGACACTCCAGGAGCTCATGGCAAAAAAAATTGCCACACGGAAAAAAACCAAAAATTGTTTTTTTTTTCTAGAGCTCCTCGGATGTTATTTGGCCACAAAAAATTACACGCAGCTAGCGCACCCTAGCATGTTGGTTGTAAAAAATCAGATTTGTTTGCTATTTTTTTGAATTTATTGTTCATCGGTCAAACCCGGTCAATGCGGTCCTATCCGGTCAAATGTGGTCAAACCCGGTCAACATGCTTGAAATCTGGTTTTGGACCAAACTTATCCCGTTCTGGGACTTGGAGGATCAAATGTTACAAAAAAATCTTGAGGGACCAGGTCTATATTTGTGGAGAACTTGAGGGACCAAAAACAAACTTTTCTCTTTTTTGTAACAAACAGAAGTCTGATGGATACAATTTTTTAACCGATTTGCAGTCCTGTTTTTTTTCTATTCTACAGTCATCAGTTCATCATTCTCAGCCAAAATCAACTGTTGGAACTCCGGCGTATATTGCTCTTGATGTTCCGCTGAAGAAAGAATAAGATGGCAAGCTGATCCATGTCTTTGTGCTTTAAACTGTCTCCTGTGTACTCAGCACTCTGGTGCTGTATCGATACATGAGAATGTGGTCTGCGCAGAAAAAGTTTGTTAGCTGTACAATTCAAGTTTTGTGTGCTTTCTCAGTAGAAGTTGAAACAGCAACTCAATTACGCTTGTTATTGGAATGTTCTGTTGGAAATTCGTTGAGGAACTCCTTTTGGAGCCTTTAAGAACATTGGAACATTCAATCTGTAGGAATTTTTGATGAATTATACTGTGTGTTTGTGTGCCTTCTAAATTTCTTTGCCATTTGGGAGTAGGACTGAATATCCGAAGAAAGATATAGATACTTTATTTGTTACACACCAGATTATCCTCCACGGGTCACCCTCAACACTTAATTTGTAAAATATAAATGAATCTTGGTGATCCGTGCAAGGCACGGGCAACTTACTAGTTGTCCTAAATGCCAGAGTTAGGTATGATGGCACTGTTAGCTATCTAATCGCTAGATAATGTCTGTTTTGCCACTGTGGTTGCCCCTTGTCCTATAAAAGGAGGCCCAAGGCAACCTAGCTCAAGATTCGGACCTTTGGATACTTGTACTCGCGTTGTAGCTCCCCCGAAGGCAACCTTGCCGGGTTTGAGCGTTGCGTGTGCTTCGTGTTCCTCCAATCAATCTATCAAAGCATGAGTAGGGTTTTATGCTTCTCAGCGGCCCGAACCTGGGTAAAACACCAGCGTCCACATCGCCGTGCCGTCTCATGACCTTTGCTCTTTGTGCAAGTTGACCTCATCCCTGCCAAACCACAAAGGGGCCCCTGGGTCCCATAGGTGATCGTGTGCATCCGTGCCCCGACAAAAGGTCTACCAAATATAATGGCAAAAATTATCTTGTTGTGAACCAAGTATAAGAAATCAGTGGGGTGCTTAATTTTTCCACAGAAGATTTCAACATCTCTAACAATCCAAAGTGGTGAAATACTGTCTCTGTTTGCAAGTTTAATAGTGACATCAAAGTCTTCAATCTCAGAGGGTGCTATGTCATTCATAATTTCTTGATATAAGGTGAAAGGTATAGCACTAAAACAAGAACCCATGTCACACAAGCCATGATAACAATGATCTCCAATCTTAAGAGAAACAACATGCATGCCAATGGCTGGTTTATATTTATCTAACTCATCCTGCTTGTTTCTAACAGGTTTTACAATTCTAGCAGCTTCATCACACAAGTAAATAACCTGTCCATCAATATTATCAACTAGGAGATCTTTAACCATAGCAATATTAGGTTCTACATTTATTTGTTCAGAAGGTTTGCATGTCCTAATATGGCTTTTATTAACCACAGTTGCAGCTCTAGCATGTTCCTTAATCCTAACAGGAAAAGGTGGTTTCTCAATGTAAGCAGTGGGCACAATTAGATCAACATGACAAACAATTGTCTCTTCCTTAACTCTAATGGGTTCCTCTAACAATTCTTCAATAGGTGGATGAAATTTAAATAGCTTCTCCTTAGGGATATCAACATGTGTAGCAAATGATTCACAGAAAGAAGCGACTATCTCAGAGTCAACCCATATTTATTGCTAAACTTATGAAAAGTTTCAGTTTCCATAAAAGATTTAACACAATCAAACTCAAGCTTTATACCTGAATCTTTACCTTTGTCGAGTTCCCAATCTTCGGAGTGGCGTTTAATTCTTTCCAGAAGATCCCATTTGAATTCAATAGTTCTCTTCATGTAGGAACTAGTGGAAGAAGAATCGAGTATTAATTGATCATCATAAGAAAGCCGAGCATAAAAGTTTTGTATAATCATTACTCTTGAGAGATCATGGTTGGGGCAAGTGTGCATCATAGATTTAAGCCTCCCCCAATCTTGAGCGATGCTTTCTTCTTCACGAGTCCAAAAATTATATAATAATTCCGATCACGATGAACTAGATGCATAGGATAAAACTTCTGATGAAATTCCAGTTTCAAGCGATTTCAGTCCCATGATCCAATATCATCTAGTAGCATATACCAAATCAATTCTTTTCCCTCCAAAGATAAATGGAAAACCTTCTTCTTAACTTTGTCCTTGGACAAACTTACAAGCTTAAATAATCCACAAATCTCATCTACATATATCAAGTGCAAATCAGGATGAGTTGTTCCATCTCCTGCATAAGGATTAGCTAGCAGTTTCTCTAACATACCCGAAGGAATCTCATAATAAATATTTTCAGTAGGTTCAGCAGGTTGATGGAAAACTGTTTCCACTTCTGGTCGGGGTGAAGATACCCCGAACAGGCCCTTCAAAGGATTACTATTCATAGTGACAAGCAACAGAAGATTTCAGCACGTACCGAAAATGTTTCCTTACCAAATTCCACTCACCAAAGGCGCTTCACTCCTCGGCAACAGCGCCATAAAAGAGTCTTGATGACCCAAAAGTATAGGGGATCAATTGTAGTCCTTTTGATAAGTAAGAGTGTCGAACCAACGGGGAGCGGAAGGGAATGATACGCAGCTTTCAGCAAGGTATTCTCTGCAAGTGCTATGAGTAACAGTGATAGATAGTTTTGCAGCAAGATAATTCATTACAAGTGACAAGTAGAAAAAGTATCAATTGTGCAGCAAGGTAGCCCAATCATTTTTATAGCAAAGGACAGGCCTGGAAGTACTCTTATATGAAGCAAGCGCTCCCGAGGACACATAGGAATTTCCATCTAGTCAAGTTCAGCATGTTGAGTTGATTCACGTTCGTTACTTTGATAATTTGATATGTGGGTGGACCGGTGCTAAGGTGTTGTTCCTACTTGAACAAGAAACCCACTTATGATTACACCCTCTCGCAAGAATCCATAACTACGAAAGAAGAATTAAGATAAATCTAACCATAGCATGAAACATGTGGATCCAAATCAGCCCCTTATGAAATAATGCATAAACTAGGGTTTAATCTTCTGTCACTCTAGCAACCCATCATCTAATTATTACTCCACAATGCCTTCCCTTAGGCCTAAATATGGTGAAGTGTCATGTAGTCGACGTTCACACGACACCACTAAAGGAAGCAACAACATACATATTATCAAAATATGGAACGAATACCAACTTCAAGTGATTACTTATAACGAGACTTCTCCCACATCCTCGGGAACAAAAGTAAATACTCACAAATCATCACCATCTTCAATATCATAGGTATAATAAATATGATTATGGATCTAAACATATTATCTTCCACCAAGTAAACAAACAAGCATCAACTACAAGATGTAATCAACACTACTAGCAGCCCCCAGGTACCAATCTGAGGTTTTGAGACAAAGATTGAATACAAGAGATGAACTAGGGTTTGAGATGAGATGGTGATGGTGAATATGTTGATGAAGATTGGTCAACCCACGAAGGAGGAAGCGTTGGTGATGACGCTGGCTTTAATTTTCCCCTTCCGGGGGGAAGTTTTCCCGGCAGAAACGCTCTGCCAGAGAGAAAAAGGGCCTGTACCCAGGTTTCCGCCTCGAGACGGCGGCGCTTCATACCGAAAGTATATTCTTGATTTTTCCTAGGTCAAAACACATCATATAATGAAGAGGGGGCCGGAGGCCGCCTGTGGGCCTTCCAAGCCATCAGGGCACGCCTAGGGGGGTGGGCGTGCCCTGTTGGCTTGGGACCAACAGGTGGCCCCTCTCTGGTATATTTTTGCCCCATAAATTCAGATATATTCCACAAAAATTCCTCATGAAGTTTCAGGTCATTTGGAGTCTAGAGAATTTTCAGTCTTTTTCTTGCTTTTCAGGTCCAGAATTCCAGTTCCCGACAATTTCCCTCTTTGTGGTGTTCCTTGTAAATTAAGAGAGAAAAGGCATAAGAATTGTATCATAAAATGGAATAATGACCAAGAATAATATAATTATCAATAAGAAATCATGATGCAAAATGGACGTATCATCACACCATAAGGCTATAAAACGAATTCTTCGATATTTGGCTCACACACCAACGCTCGGATTATGGTATCCCAAGGGCTCAGTCTCTGATCTAGTTGGATTTTCTGATTCTGATTATGCTAGAGATCGCGTGGATCGCAAGTCGACATCAGGCACATGCCATTTCCTCAGACGATCTCTGGTTTGTTGGTCCCCGAAGAAGTAGAACTGTGTATCACTCTCCACAACTGAAGCTTTGTACGTATATGCTGGTGCCTCATGCTCTCAGTTACTATGGATGAAGCAAACCCTCAAGGACTATGGCATCGACCTGAAGAGAATCCCTCTCTACTGCGACCACAAGAGTGCCATCAAGACTGCTCACAACCCAGTACAACACTCCAAGATGAAGCACATACAGATTCATCACCACTTTCTTCGTGATCATGTACTGAAGGGAGATATCGTCATCACGCACGTGCAGACAGATGATCAGCTTGCCGATATCTTCACTAAGATGTTGGATGAAAAGAGGTTCTGCCAGTTGCGGTGTGAGCTAAACATCCTAGAATCTTCGAATGTCCGGTGAAAAGGACACACATCCAAACACTTATGCCATTTTGATGACTTTGATGTGCAACACACGAAGTAACGTTTGTCTTCAGTTCATGTAGACTAACCCTATAAGTGTGAAGAAATTAATGAAGAATTTGATTCTCAGAACCCTACGATAATTGTACGTGGTGTCTGGAATCAAGATAATTCTTATACGGTGGGTTATGCCACCACCCATTTTGAACTTCTTCAAAATTTGAGTTTTTCATCATTTGCAAATTCTTCAAATTTGTCAAAATGGCATCACACTTTTCAAATTCATCATTTGAGGATTATTTTTCATTTTTGAGCTATATATATACAGCTGGATTAAGTGTTTTCATGTCCTCTACAACAATCACTTGTAGCTAGTTCTTTAAGTTGATTTTTCGTGTAAGTGAATGTGATCGGACCCGCTCCCATCTATGCTAAACTCAACCACTCTAATCAAGAATTCCTCATATGCGCTATATTGTGAAACCCGTTCAAATACTTCATTGTATCCTTGACTACTGAAGAAATTGCGGACGAAAATTTAAAACAATCCGTTTTTGGCGGCTGCCGCTGTAACCTCTCCCACTTCCACCGCAAGAATTAAATATTCACCCACGATCTCCACTATCTCCACTACTCACAACCTGGGTGACACATGTCGAGTGGAGAGCAAGGGTTAGGGGCATAGATGTCCAAAATCTTCAAGCTCCTCGAAAATTTCACTGCCCTATAAATACCCCCCATCACTTTCCCTCTCTCATATAATCCACTAGCCATCTCTCTCGCTTATGTCGCTCCAGAGCTCAAACATAGCACCGTCGTTGGATTTCATCGCTGTCGGGGATGACGAGCTTCACTTCTGCACCTTCTTTGTCGTTGTACTCGTGCCGGCTACGGATTTCGTCACTTCGCAGCCGCCGTACGTGTCTTCCACCGCCAAGTTAGGGCGTGGAAGATCTGAACTGTTGGCTTCCTTCTCCTCGCTGATCAGTTTGTCGTGTTGTTCATTTGGGGTAATTAAAAATTGTTTTTACTGCCCCGTTTGATCTTTTTCTTACCACAAATTCTTCAAGTGATGTTTTATTCTTCATAAATTCATCTATTTGGCACTTATAAATCTTCTCAATCTTGCATTATTTCTCTAAGTCATGATATTCTTCAAGATTCCTCAATTGTGTGAATTGTTTCAATCTGCACAACTCTGGAATCTAAGACAAGAACATTTAGTGAAATTCTTCAAGATGAAATTGGTCAAATTCCTCAACGTGAGTATTTTTGAAAAACTTCTAAGAACGCATATGACTATCCCAAATTCTTCGCAACCATACTCTATTCACAGGTACACACGTCAGCTGATGAATCTCTAGGTTCTCGTCAGCTCAATTCATTTGTAGCATTGCCTGAAGAAAAACCGCAAACAATTTCAGAATCATCAAGAGTTCAATTTCCATAGTTGACGAAAATGGCAGATGAAAAGAGACCTCAGAAGGGTGGCAAGAAAAGGGAAATACTCAAAGCACAACTTCTCCCTAGGTGGTTTTGGTAATTAATAACAACATATATTTCATTGGACTAATGTTCCACAAAGTATATTTCAGGAAAGTTCAATGAATGGATTGGCAAAAGGACTGTCAGGAGATCCCCTAGATGCAAGGAACATCTATTGGCAACAAGCTTGAAGACTCTAGATTTTACATTTTGTGAGAAATCACTTTGAGTCCATAGGAAAGCCAATACTATTAAAAGGGGATGAGGTGTCTATGATGATCTGGTTGCTCAAGTGCATAGAGATTAGCCACCAAAAATACACATGAAATTCTCCCACAAATATTCTGTCCAAAACCAAATATCCAAAATCGGTGCCACCATGTTTTTCCATTTGGCCATACCGATTTTCACTTAGAAAGATCCTATGCCAAACCCTAGCTTCTCGGTGACACCAACATTCACTTCCGGTGTAACCGAAAAACATTGACCAACTCTCTGGTATCTCTTTTTCAAGAATCGGAATTTCCGAGATTTGGAAATCGGTACCACCGAGTTGTGTAACTGCCCAGGTCACACATATCGGTACCACCGAGAATTATATATCGGTCTCACCAAAATGCCAAAAGTTGCCACATTTTGCACTAGTCGGTACAACCGAGCTTTTACTCCGGTTTCACCGAGTTGGGCAATAATGTTGTAACGGTTGGATTTTTGGAGATGCCTATATATACCCCTCCACCACGTCTCACTCGTAAGAGAAGCACTCAGAACACACTTACACGTGACCCATCCATTTTTCTGAGAGAGAACCACCTACTCATGTGTTGAGATCAAGACCTTCCACTCCAACCATATGAATCTAGATTTCTAGCCTCCCCAACTTGCTTTCCACCCAATCAACCTCTTCTACCAAGCCAAATCTGTGAGAGAGTGACTGCGTGTTGAGGAGACTATCTTTTGAAGCACAAGAGCAAGGAGTTCGTCATTGTTACCACATCCATTACCTTTTGTAGGGCGGTGCCTCCTAGATTGGTTAGGTGTCGCTTGGGAGCCTCCTTCTTCGTGTTGTGGAGTTAAACCAAGAAGTTTGTAGGGGCAAGGAGATCGCCTACTTCGTGAATATCTACCTGTAGTGAGGCTAGTCCTTCGTTGACGGAAGCCGTGATGGAATAGACGAGGTTGCTACTTTGTGGACGCTAACGGGTGGAGCCCTCCGTGGAATCTTGCGACCGCTACCCTCCGTGGGTAGAAGTCTCCATCAGCGTGGACTACGATAGCACCACCTATCGGAACCACGGGAAATTCTTCGTGTCATCAATTGTGTTTGATTCTCCTATCCCTACCTTTCTTTCCTGTGCATGTCTTTACTTTTCGCTGCTATACTCTTAGACTTGCATGTGTAGGGTGCACTTGACTTGCTACAATTGCTAAAACTTACCAAGACTTAAAATTGGGAAAAGGCTAGATTTTTATTTGGTCAAGTAGTCTAATCACCCCCCCTCTAGACATACTTCGGATCCTACAAATACAAACTCCTTTTGAGATCCCTGGCGAAATATATGTTGGGTACTGCACGCCCGATGATGCAACTCTTGGTAAAGAGATTGAGAAACAGCACAAAACTCAATGCAAAAGATCAAAAGGAGATGGGCAAAGGATTGGAAGCAGTACAAAAACATCACTCCCAAATACATGAAGGAATTCGCTATAAAGCCTCCATGCCCAAGACCACCTTTGGCACCTTGCCAAGTGGCAGACCCCACAAGTGTAAGGAGGGGTGAAGAATTTCCTGCTGAATTGGCAAGGCGTCAAGCCAAATTGCAGAGACAAACAAGGGCTGCTGTTGACAAATTCAACAGAGATTCAAAAGCCTCAGCTGACGCATCTGACGCAGCTGATGCATCCTTCAGCTCCTATGCCCTCACAACGAACTTCTTCAACGACCGTAAAGTCTCCAGTCCCCCCTCCACTAGCAAATTCTTCAAAGGCTGCACCAATACGTCTCCAACGTATCTATAATTTTTGATTGTTGCATGGTATTATAGTATCATTCTAGGATACTTTATATGCATTTATATGCTATTTTATATCATTTTTGGGAACTAACCTATTAACCCAGTGCCAAGTGCCAGTTGTTGTTTTCTGTCTGTTTTTGGTTTTCCCGGAAATCTGTACCAAACAAAGTCCAAACGCTGTAAAACTTTTTGACGATTTTTTTGTACAAAATGGGACCCAGAAAGCTTTGGAAGGTGTCAGGAAGCCTCACGAGGAGGCCACAAGGCACCTCGGCGCGCCCAAGGGATAGGCGCGCCGACTTGCCTTGTGGGCCCCTCGTGGCTCCTCCTGACCTAATTCCACTTCTATAAATCCTCAAATATTTGGAAACAAATAGAGAGCCACCCGAAACCCCTTTTTCCACCGCCGCAAGTCTCTATTTCTCCGTGCGCCCATCTGGAGCCTTGTTCTGGGACTCTGCCGGAGGGGGATCGCTCACGGAGGGCCTCTACATCAACCTTGCTGCTCCCATGATGATGTGTGAGTAGTCCACCACAGACCTATGGGTCCATAGCTAGTACCTAGATGGCTTCTTCTCTCTCTTTTGATCTTTAATACAAAGTTCATCGCATCTTCGCAATGATCTATTCGATGTAATATTCTTTTGCGCTGTGTTTGTCGGGATCCGATGAATTATGGGTTTATGACCAGATTATTCATGAAAATTTATTGAGTGTCCTCTAAGTTTCAATATGCATGATCTAATATCTTCGTACTTCTCTCCGATCTATCGGTTTAGTTTGGCCGACTAGATTGGTTTATCTTCAGTGGGAGTGGTGCATTGTAGTGGGTTCAATCTTGCGGTGCTCTATGCTCGTGATATAAGGGGACAAGAGACGTATTTGTATTGTTTCCACTAAGGATAAAACGACGGGGTCTGAACATATTGCTTGTCTTACTTTGTCTACATCATGTCATCTTTCTCCAAGCATTACTTTGTTTGTTATGAACTTAATACCATAGATGCATGCTGGATAGCTGTCGATTGGTGAAGTAATAGTAGTAGATGCAGAATCATTTTGGTCTACTTGTTTATGGACGTGATGCCTATATACATGATCATTGCCGTGAATAACATGTCATAACTATGCCCTTTTCTATCAATTGCCCAACAGTAATTTGTTTACCCACCGTATGCTACTTTCGAGAGAGAAGCCTCTAGCGAACACTATGGCCCCTGGGTCTACTTAAACATAAATACTAAAACCCTAAAAATACCTTGCTGCCCTTTATATTTTTATTTACTTTACTTGTTTGCAATATCTATCTATCAGTATTTAATCCTTGCAAGTAACGATTTCTAGGGGCTTGACAACCCTCTTGCGCGCGTTGGGTGCAAGTGTTTGATTTTATGTATGTAGGTGTTGTTGACGGGAGTTTATGTGATTCTCCAATTGGTTCGATAACCTTGGGTCTCACTAAGGGAAATACTTGTCCCTACTATGCTGCATCTTTTCTCCTCTTCGGGGAAAATCACAACGCAGATCACAGGTAGCATGGCCACAACCTCATCAGCCTTTGTTGCAAAGGCGTCAACACCAGTTCACCTTGCAACTTGTCAGCGCACCTTAGTGTTCTCAATCTCCTCAGGCGCATCCGCCTCAGCATCTGCATCTGTCAGTGCCCACACTTCATCAAGAGGCACTGTGCTCAAGACTAAAGCCATTGTCGTGCGTGGTACAAGGTCCAGCCCGAAGAAAGTCATCATCAAGGTCTCCACTGACTCTGATGACTCTATTGATGAAGAAGAACTTGCACAGATCATCAGGGACAAGCAACAAAAGGTTGCAGCAGCAAAGGGATCAATGGTTCCCCTCATCCTGGATCCAAAACGGGTCCTTGACTTCATTGACATCTGGTTGAAGAATCCAAAAATACCTCTTGACGAATTGAATCCGCCTCCTGGTCCTCTTCATGTTCTGACATCTTTCATTATGAATGAAAAATACAACATTCAGCAAGCTCGTCAAATCAAGAAGGCTCAGTATCGCAAGGAGCGCGAGCTGAAGAAAGCATCATTACGATGTCACCTGCATAGCTCCTTGCCATGCAGACTGAGATCAAAAACCATAGTGATGAATTTGACAGGAAAGCTGCCTACTGCAGAGGCGTCTCTAACGGATTCGTCAATGCCACCAATGTTGTTATGAAGGAGCACAATGACAGGATCACTGCTGCTCGACCATAGGTTCCTGAGGCGAGCTCTTCAACACCGCATGTTGATGACTCTGCTGTTGTGCCAGATACACCTGTATCAGAAGAAACTGCCTGGGCAACTTCCAGTGTTGCACCTGATGAAATTTCCAAGGCAACCTCCACTGTTGCGCCTGATGAAACTGTCAGGACAGCTGAAGAACATGTTGTGCGTGAAGAACCTGAAACTGCCAGGGCAACATCTCCTGCTGCGCCTGAAGAAATTCTCAGTACGACTACATGAGTCGTGCCTGAAGAAAATGCACCACCTTCATCCCCCACTACTCAAACTTTCAAAGGTGAAGAGAGTCACACTTCCTTCTGCATCAGAAGCGAAGAAAACCAAGGCTGCAGAAAAGAGGCAGCAAAGAAGCGACAGACATCAGACTCAGTTGAAGCCTCCACTGTGAAGAAGTTGAAGACGGCTCCAATATCTTCAACAAAACCTATTGATGTTCCTCCCCTTACTGTCGTGCCTGCTTATGAAATTGTCCCATTGGGTGAAGACAATGAAATCCCAAATGAGGAAGATGAAGAAACCCACTTTGCTGCTTCCTCAGAGCAATTGGATGAAGAGATTGGGGTTTAAGGAACTTCTTCACCTCACACGGTACCATCGCCCAGCCTCAGTTGACTGCTGAAGAGCCTGGAGTTGAAGAAATTGAGGAGGATGTTGACATTGATGGAGCTACAACACCTCTGGTCACTGATTTATTTGGGAACACAATCACCTAAATTCACCCATCACAACTCCCCTCAATTGCCTGCATAGACTGAAGAAATTGTTACTGGCTCAGGAGAGCATCACTCACATCTTCAGTCCATTCCTAAAGAAATTCCAGCTGCATCAGCTAATCAAGTAAATCAAAAGGCTGCTGAAGAACATGCTGCTCAAATTCCTTAGTATGAAGGTTCTGTGCATTCAACTGACACAGAGACTGATCAATTTCTTTCGTCATTGCTATTCGAGAAGAATAAGGTGTTCCTACATCGCCATATTCCTCATGTGGATATGGAGCAGATCTCCTGTGTCACTCCGGTGTTAGCAGTTCTTCACGATATCGGACTCCTTAGTTTCTGCTATGACATCTGCAATTGGAATGAAGAGCTAATTCTTCAATTACATGCCACTTCGCATCTGTCTGGTGAAGCTTCTGATGTTGACACGTGGGCTCTTGACTGGATGACAGAAAACACTCACTACAAGGCCCCTGCTAGTGAATGGATTCGAGCTCTCCCAGTTGACCCCCCTCTAGATGATGCAAAATGTGTCTATGATGAACCTCAACTTCCAAACCACATGATGCAAGTGATCATGGAGCCATTGGCTGAAGGTCAAGCTGCAAGAACCACATTCCTTGTTAAGCATTTTCCGTATGTGCCCAGAAATGTGTGTCGCATCTTGTCCAAAACCCTCAGTCCTATAGAAGGCCACAACTCGAATGATGAAGAAGTTGGTGGCAACATGAATCTGTTGTTCTATGTCATTCATGGGATTCCCATCAATATACACGATTTCTTCTTGAGGACTTTGGCCAATGTTGCGCAGCCACCTTTTGATTTGAAGCCTTATGCTCCTTAGCTCATGAGATTCATTAGATCAAGGTCTTGAATCAACTACAAGGCTGATTGTCAGAATCATCTCAGCTATCTGCCTCCAGTGGAAATTTTCAAAGTACAATTTAATCAGTTCCTGGAAAAGGCAAGACTGACATTGCAGAAGGCACACATCTGCTTGATGGTCAATTTCGTCAACCCATCTCCCAATCAACAAATAACGACTTTACATCACAAGATACCACAGCGAAGACCTCTACACAAAACCCTTAGGGTTCTGCTCCTCGTGTGATGACCGATCATGAACTCCTTATTAGTCTTCTTCAGAAGGTCTATCACAATCACAACTGGGTTAAGCATCAATTTGCAGCTATTCTTGGAAACATGATTGTGATGCAGAACTCAGTGAGGAAGAACCACTATTATGGTCATGAGATATCTGACCGCAGCTAGGCAATTTTGTCCTACCTCAAGACTGCTAATGAACTTGTTGCAATGGAATTCCAACAAGACTTCGATTTGTCGTATCCACCCAAGAAGAAGTTCAAGAAAGTTCAAGTTCCTCAACTTGTCCCCAGCTCATATTCTTCATCGCGCACCACTGATGAAGCGGAGGATCTTGAAGATACTGATGTTGGTCCTTCATCACCAACTGGCCCCAACAACACTGGCGCTCCTCCACCACCTTCAAGATGAAATTCTTCAGGGGCGTTAGTACTCAATTGCATCTCTTTTTGGTCATTCGATGACAAAGGGGGGGATCTGAGTTAGTCTTCAAGTGGGTCCCATTATACTGGTTGATACTTCTGATTAAGTTGCAACTCTCGTTCTTCTGAAGTGTTTGTGAATGAGTTGTAACTTAAGCCCGATGGTCGTCTGACACTTTTGAACCATTTTCCACATGCTTTATCCTCAATTAATATCTGTGCACGCATGCTGAATTTCGTCAGACACCATTTTCATCAACATTGCAAATTCTTCATATTATATGTTCAATGCGTGAATGTATTCCAAGATATAGGGGTAGATCTCCACAATTTCATCTTGCCATGTGCATTTACAATACAAAGCAAATTCCTCAATGTGCGCATCTTCAGGGGGAGTTCTTCTATATCTTGTTATCAAATTCTTCAAACTTTGTACTTACACTCAATATTTTTATCCCCGTTGAAAAAATAATCTATTTGGCATCAATCACCAAAAAGGGGGAGATTGCAAGTGCATCTAGTGCCCCCTTAGTGGTCTTGTAGTATTGACAAAAAATAGGTTAAGGGACTAATGTGTTTGTGAGTATACACAGGTGTTATAGTCCCGGAAGCGTTTGGTTTAACCGACGAAAGACGGCCCCTAAAAATGTGTTTCTTCAAATGACGAATTTGATATATTTCTTGTAGAAATTGAAGTGAAGAATCGGTGAGACCATGAAGAAATTGACGTGAAGACTTGAAGCGTGAAGACTTTTGTTTTCATATTTCATTTCATCTTTCTTGGGTCATAGGAAACTCTGTATTGTTAAAGCGAGTCCAGGCGAAGCATAGACGCATTTCCAAGTGATGCTCATAAACTACAATCCTAATCATTCCAGTGATGACTTTGGAAATATCTTACAGCGCATACAAGTTCTTTAGTGACAGAGACGAAGTTCTTGTATTCTCTGATGACTTTGGTCTGATTGAGGAGTTAGGACATCGCCACTGCGTTGTGCCTATCGTGATGACTTTGAGTGCCCTGACGAATTTGAGAGTTCAGATTTCTGACTGTTGTTGCTCTTAGTGCCAGGTGTCCCAAGGATCTTATCCGGACAACGGTCATATCATTGAAGGGCATTTATGTCTGATCATGTCAGGTTGCTCCCAGGGTATAAATAGCCTCCCCCCATAATCATTCATTGGTTGGCTACTCCGAGAGATAGATTGACACTTGTCATTTAGAACAACCCATTCCTCTGACGACTTAGAGAGGAACCTAAGTGAGGAAAAACCACATACACCTAGAGCCTTAAAGCGATTGAGCACCACTGAAGAAGTTGTCATGTGTGGAACCGATGCATTTTACCCTTGAAGACTGTGTATCTTTCAGATGGTTAGGCGTCATGGTCTAGAACATCCAAGACTCATTGTGGATTGCCGAGTGACCAGTTTGTGAAGGTTTTGGAAGTTTACCATGAAGAGTTACCATTAGTGATTGGGCAGAGCCTAAGTGACTTTAGCTCAAGGGGAATATGGTGAGGACTAAGTGTCTTCAGAGTGCAAGCTCAGCCGCCCCAACCAGACGTACGACTGTCGCAACAGTTGGAACTGGTCAAACAAACCCATTGTCTTCAGCGAGCTTCATGGTGCTATTTCTGCTATTCCTCATTTACATACTCATACCTTGAAGAAATTGCTTGCTGTTTTGTCAAGACTTTCTCTATTTCCTCAACCCAAATTCTTCAGTCACCGCACTTGTCCTGAATACTAGTTACTCTTTCACTCGTATGCTTCAATTCGTCATGATAACCATGTTGTTCATGTATTTCATATATGCTTGAGTACTTATCCGCTGCACTGTTTTTCGTCACACTGTTATTTCCTCATCTGAAAATATCTTAGTGACGAATTTGTAAAAATCTCCCAAACACCCCCCTCCGGCCGATATCACGCACTTTCAGTGGTCGTCGATTGTCTTTCCAAAGTGGATCACCTTCTAGTTCGAGAGAGTATAACTGCTAGTCAGTTAGCGGACCTATATGTTTTTCAAATAGTGTCTCTGCATGGTGTTCCTTTGTAGATTAGCTAATAACATGGAAGTTTTTTTACTTCTCGATTTTGGGAAAGTTTCCAAAATGCTATGGGGACTCGTCTCTCCTTCAACACCGCTTTCCACCCTCAATCCAGTGGTAATGTAGAACGAGTCAATCAAATTCTAGAAGACGTGTTCAGAGCTTGTTTAATCTCTTTCAAAATGGATCGGGAGAAATGTCTTCCATTCCCCCCCCCCGCTTCCAAGTGATCTGGTAGTCACCCCCTACCCTCTCCCTCGCCCGGGAGCTCGCCGTCGTGAATCTCGCAGGAACCGCGTCCCTATCGCCCCCTAGTGCTATCTGGAAGCTCTGCCACATCGCCTTCTTCCTCTTCGTTTAGCCAAGCTTTGCCAAAAGCTCTGCATCCCTAAAACGCCGTTGCCTTCCTCCTCGGGATGCTAGAGATTGCTGCCTTCAATCCATCACCAACATGGCCTCCCCGAGCATGTTGACCAGCACATCGACTCCACTGTGAGCTCTGCCGCCATTTTCACATTGCTCCCATGCTCGATTGTATAGTGTAGCCGTCGTTTCCTTTGGAACCGAGATCTCATCACTGCCAGAAATGTCGCCGGGTCACTACAGGCGCTGCAGCCCGCAGCCGAGCATGCCATCGTGCTCAGCACACTCGATGGATCTTGGAATGCCCACCAGCTCTTCCTCCCGTGTACCGTAGCGTCATTGTCGTCATTGCACGAACCATAGCCACCATAGGAGTGAACATCGTCGTCGTTGTAGGCCATTGCAACATGCGTCGTTAGCACCAGTCGACACGCGTGAGTCTCAGCTACGCATAGGTCCAAACCGCCGTCGATTTGGTCGCTGGAGGACGAAACCCGAAGCCCTCCGCCGTCTCAGGGCTCTCGGGCGGCTAATCACCGGTGGGTTCTGTAACGCCCAAGATGTAGTCCTATCCATATTTTGGCTCGAGGGCGTCGATAGGGATAGAAGGGCATCTCATCGTTTTGCAAGAAAGGATATCATTACAAGTACATGTAATGAGGAGACAAGTATATGGAATTGGCTTACACTCGCCACAAGCTAAATCATGATCATCTAAAATAGAACAATACATTCAATCACCATATAGGCGAAATCCATCTTGTTATCCCAGGCTGCCGTCCTGGAACCCATCCTATGATCGATGAAGAAGAAGAAGGAGAACTCCAAATCAAACAAGCATCGCTCTCGCGTCAAAGCATCACATTACATGTACCTGCAACTGTTGTTGTAGTAATCTGTGAGCCACGGAGACTCAACAATCTCATTTCCAAGGGTATCAAGACTAGCAAAGCTTAATGGGAGAGGTATCGTTAAGTGGTGAGGATGCAGCAAGCACTAAGCATTTATTTGAGTGGCTAACTTACGAGTACAGGAATAAGAAGAGTGGTCTACGCATAAACGGACATGAGCTAATAATTTATTTGAGTGGCTAACTTACGAGTCAATCATAACCCCACCGTGTTCTCTTTCCAAACTCCCTCAAAAAGAGACGGACACGGTTATGCACACGGTTGGTGTATTTTAATTGGGTTTAGTTCAAGTTTTCTAGTACCTGATATTATAAAATTTCCAAGTTGCCACATAACCGCGGGCACAACTCAGAGAAAGAATTAACCCTGTAGGGGTGCTCCAACTCATCAATCACAAACTAACCACAAGTGCGACGAAAAACCTAAACCTCGAGATAGCCCAAAGTATCCTCGGAATCCCGGCGCACAAGACGTTCGAGAAGGGTAAAACAAGTCCATCAAGACCGCCTGACATGTCGACGAACCCGATAGGACCCGCGAATCTCGTTCTCAGGACACGACCGGATGAGCGCAGCGTACGGTGGCCTAATAGAGATCTCCCGAGTTGCCCCGGGTTGGCACCGCACACGACTCTAGTTTGGACCAACACTCATGAGGAGCACTGGCCCGGGGGGTTGATTAATTATCCACGGGGCCCGAAAAGTCCATATGCAAGTTTTATTAGTTAGGCAAATGTAGTACCAATGTTGGGCCTTGCCGGAAGAGTTTTATCCCAAAACGAAAATTAAGGGGTCCCCATAACCACCCCAAGCATGTTAGGAATGCTCAATATGGAACATAACACCGGTACTCGAAAACTAAGGCGGCAAGAGTGGAACAAAACACTAGGCAAAAGGCCGAGCCTTCCATCCTTTACCAAGTGTATAGGTGCATTAAATTAAATAGCAAGAATATTGTGATATCCCAAAGATATCCATGTTATCACACGGAAACAACCTGCACCTGCAACTAGCAACGCTATAAGAAGGGGCTGAGCAAGCGCTAACATAGCCAAACAATGGTTTGCCAGGAGGTGGAGGGTTAAAGGCTTTTCATGGCATTTTGAGATGCTTGACAAACAAGCGGTAGGTAGCGAGACATAGCGATAGAAACGAGACAACTAGCATGGTAATGATAGTAGTGGTATCCAGGGAAATGGTAATCTTGCCTGAGATCTAGCTTGGAAGAAGCACGAATCCATGAAGAAGACGAACCAATGAAGTCGAACGAATCCTCACTCTCTGAAATGCTTCCGAAACTCTAGCGAGGAGAAGCAAATCCGAAAACAAACAAATGACACGGTAAACACCAGAACATATTCATGACAAGATGCACAATCAACTATGGTGCATGTCCGGTTTAATTATGCATGGCATGGCAAGCACAACAATCAAACACTACAAATTAAGTGAAGTTCAATATGCAACGAGTTGCATATTGACGAAACTCCACATTCGAATTATTTAGTTCACTCTCGTTTAGGTACTCATCAATATTAAATGTTGTTTAACATGGGTGGTCATGGCATAAGGTGAAGATGGAATTAAAGCAATATTTAAATGGAGAAGAAGAACATACATATAAGAATATAATAACTCTCCATGTTACGAGAAATGAAGTTAATGTTGTTTAACTAAACAATCATTTTAAATGTTGTTCATCATGGCAAGAGGTGAAGCATACACAACTACATCATCTAGGCATTTTAAATGAGGCCGGAAGCAACATATAGCATTTCCGAAACGACCCCATATGCAAATTATGAATTTGGTCCAAATCTGTCCTAAACATATTTTATATTTATTAAACAAGAAAATTAAGTGCGCCGTGTGATTCTACACATTTTTCTAAGAAAGTTACATATGTGGATCATTTAAAACGAAGCTACGATTATTTAGTTATGAAATAAATCATTTTAACATGGCATTTATGCAAATTAATAGAAACAGCAAGTTAAACATTTTTATGGTGGATGAAAGTTGGATATTATTGAGCTACACAAAATTCTGAGCATTTTACATATATAAAGTTTTTTACATGCGATGCACGGTTTGAGAGATATTAAATGCATGAAGATTGAGGGTTTTTCTGTAAAACAGACAATTCACGGGTTAATTGGTAAATTCGCGAAACGGAAAAAAACGTCCACGGGCCAAAACTAGAATAGGGCCCGAACAGTAACTGAGCGCAACATTATATACGGTGCTCTGGGCGCACAATAGACGGATTGGCGCTGTCTCACCTAGTGGGCTTGGCCCATGCGGTGAAGCAAAGGCTGGCAGGCTCTCGCTTGGCTGGGCCTTGACGAGCGGGGCGCGGGCATCCTTTCCCTCTGCCCGATGCAGAGGCTGGACCGAGTGTTGTCAACGTGCTCGCTAGCATAGCTCAAAGCGGTTGAGGGGAGGCGAAGCGGAGCAGCGACGCCGGCCAGATGGAGGGGCGATGCAACGGGTCCGGCCGGGGTCTCGTTCGATCCGGCGACGACGGGCGCAAATGTTGAGGGGGCGGCCGGATCTGATTGAGGGGTCACTCAACCTCGCGATAGCCAGGGCACGGGCTGGCTGCTGCAGGGGGTGCTCGCGACGCGGTCCTGGCGACGGAATCCGACAGGCAAGCGAGGCGGTGTAGAGCTCGCGGGGCAGGCCATGGCCTCCTTGTCTCGGTCCCGAGCAGAGAGAAAAAAGAGAGGTTAGAGGCAACCGGACAAGCAAGGAAGAATGGCACAGAGTGGGCGATCTCACCAGCAACACGAAGCTCATCGCCTGGTCGCTGGAGACGGCGCATGGTAGCGGGGTCGAGGGAGGCCGTGGGAAGCGTGCGGCGGCTAGCTGCTCGAGCCGACACAGGGGACGCACGGGGAGGTCCTGCTCCGACGGCCGGCGAGGTCGAGGCCATGCGGGGCCGACGAGGTCGACAGCGGGCAGGGGAGGCTGCGGCCTCGGGATGCAAGGGCATGCATGCTGCTTGGTGATACGTCTCCAATGTATCTACTTTTCCTCACACTTTTGCCCTTGTTTTGACTCTAATTTGCATGATTTGAATGAAACTAACCCGGACTGGCGCTGTTTTCAGCAGAACTACCATGGTGTTGTTTTTGTGCAGAAATAAAAGTTCTCGGAACGGAACGAAACTTTTTGGAGAATTATTTCAGAATATATAAGAATTATTGGAGCCAAAAACTACCGAAGAAGGGGGCCAGGGTGGCCAGCACCCACCAGGCGCGCCAGGCCCCCTGGGCGTGCCCTGGTGGGTTGTGCCCATCTCATGGCCCCACTGACCCTAATTTCGTCACTATAAATTCCTATTTTCGGAGAAAAAAATCAGAGAGTTAGTTTCATCGTGTTTTACGATACGGAGCCACCGCCACCTCCTGTTCTTCATCGGGAGGCCAGATCTGGAGCCCGTTTGGGGCTCCGGAGAGGGGAATCTTCGGTCTTCGTCATCACCAACCGTTCTCCATCGCCAATTCCATGATGCTCCCCACCGGGAGTGAGTAATTCCTTCGTAGGCTTGCTGGTCAGTGAGGAGTTGTATGAGAGTCATCATGTCATCGAGTTAGTTTTGTTAGGGCTTGATCCCTAGTATCCACTATGTTCTGAGATTGATGTTGCTATGACTTTGCTATGCCTAATGCTTGTCGCTAGGGCCCGAATGTCATGATTTCAGATCTGAACCGTGTATGTTATCACCATTGTATCTATGTTCTTGATCCGATCTTGCCTAGTCATATGCACCTATTACGTGGTATGATCCGTCAACCCCATAGTGACAATATTGGGGATACTTCACAGTGATGACCGTTGTTTGAGGAGTTCATGTATTCACCGTGTGTTAATGCTTTGTTTCGGTTCTCTATTAAAAGGAGGCCTTAATATCCCTTAGTTTCCTTCTTGACCCCGCTACCACGGGAGGGTAGGACAAAAGATGTCATGGAAGTTCTTTTCCATAAGCATGTATGGCTATTTATGGAATACATTCGTACATTACATTTATGAACTGGAGCTAGTTCTGTGTCACCCTAGGTTATGACTGTTATATGATGAATATCATCCAACGAGTTCACCGATCCAGTGCCTACGAGTTTTCCACTTATTGTTCTCGCTAAGTTACTAATGTTACTGCTGTTCCAACTGCTACAAAACTATTGCTACTACTGCTACTGTTACCATTACTGTCACTGCTGCTATTGCTATCAAACTATCATATTACTGTGCTACTGATCATTTTGCTACAGATATTTAATCTCCAGGTGTGGTTGAATTGACAACTCAACTACTAATACTCTCAAATATTCTTTGGCTCCCCTTTTGTCGAATCTATAAATTTGGGTTGAATACTCTACCCTCGAAAACTGTTGCGATCCCCTATACTTGTGGGTTATCAAGACCTTTTTCTGGCGCCGTTGCTGGGCAGCATAGCTATATTTGTTGAGTCACTTGGGATTTATATCAATTGATCACTATGAAGAATCTGAAGGATCCAAAGACAAAGATTTTCCCTCTAAGATGAGGGGAGGTAAGGAACTGCCATCTAGCTCTGCACTTGATTCACCTTCTGTTATGAGTAAGCTTGCAACACCACCACATGCTAGTAATCCTGATATGTCGCAAGTTATTGATGATGCTACCTTTGCTATGAATTATGCTATTGATGATGCTAGTACCATGCTTGATGATAATGTGCCACTAGGAGAATTTCTTGATGAGCAAATTGCTAGAGCTAAAGAGAATGAAATCACTGAAACTGATGAGATTGCTGAAACTGATGAAGCCTATGAAACTGATGATGACTATGAAACACCTATTAGTCCTAGCTCTCCTTAGTTTGAATTGCCTAAGATACCTGAAGGTTATGTTATGGACGAAGAGGTAACTAGAGAAATTCTTTCTTGCAAGGATACAAACGATCTTAAGAAATTGCTACACAAGTATAAGGAAAAGACTTTGAATGCTAGAATGAAATGTGATCCTAAGTTTGCTACTTCACCTATCTTTGTTACCGATAAGGATTATGAGTTCTCTGTCGACCCAGAGTTAATTACTTTGGTTGAATCTGATCCTTTCCATTGCTATGAAACTGAAACTGTAGTGGCACACCTTACTAAGCTGAATGATATAGCTACCCTCTTTGCTCATGATGAGAAGATGCGCTACTATTATATCCTTAAGTTATTGCCGTTCTCATTAAAGGGTGATGCTAAGACATGGTACAATACTCTTTCTCTTGGTTGTGTGCGTAGTCCCCAGGATATGATTTACTACTTCTCTGAAAAATATTTTCCTGCTCATAAGAAACAAGCTGCCTTACAGGAAATATTTAACTTTGTGCAAATTGAAGAAGAGAGTCTCCCACAAGCTTGGGGGAGGCTTATCCAGTTGCTTAATGCTTTGCCTGATTATCCTCTCAAGAAAAATGAATTTCTTGATATCTTTTATAATGGACTAACCGATGCTTCTAGGGACTTCCTAGATAGTTGTGCTGGTTGTGTTTTCAGGGAACGAACTGTTAAACAAGCTGAAGAATTATTGAATAACATATTGAAGAATTATGATGATTGGACTCTTCCTTTACCACCGCCTAAACCCACTCCGAAGAAGAGGGGTATATTATTTCTCAGTCCCGAAGATATGCAAGAGGCAAAGAAATCTATGAAGGAAAAAGGTATTAAAGCTGAGGATGTTAAGAATTTTCCACCTATTGAAGAAATACATGGTCTTGACACACCACCACCTCCACAGGTGGTAGAGGTAAATTCTTTATTAAAGTTTGACGAAGGTGATATCCCTCACAATAAACATCCTAACCAATGCTTATATGAGTTTGACAACTATATTATGAAGCAAGATCATTTCGATGCACATGTTCTGAAACAATTGAAATATAATTCTGATATGATTGCTCGCTTGAGTGACTTGCTATTCAGAATCAGTAATGATGTTAGAGGTGTAGGAAAGCATGCCTCTATGGTTCTGACACAGTTAGAACAAGTTGCTAAATCTCAAAAAGAATTGCTTGATGAAATGAATAATAATACGAATGATTTTGCTGCTAGAGTAGTGACTAGAGGAGGTAGAATGACCCAAGAACAACTTTATCCTAAGGGTCATCCTAAAATAATTGAAAAAGACTCTCATAGAATTAATACTGATGCACCTAGTCCTTCTAGAAAGAAAAAGAAAAAGAAAAATGATAGGACTTTGCATACCTCTAGTGAACCTTAGATACAAAAACCTCCTAATGATAATGATGTCTCTATTTCCGATGCTGAAACTCAATCTGGTAATGAACATTCACCTAGTGATAATGAAAATGATAATGATGATGTTCATGAAGATGCTCAACCTAACCATGATAAAGAACCAGATAATGATGTTGAAATAGAGCCTGTTGCTGATCTTGATAACCCACAACCTAAAAATAAATGTTATGATAAACGAGACTTTGTGGCTAGGAAATATGGTAAAGAAAGAGATCCATGGGTTCGGAAACCCATGCCATTTCCACCTAAGCCATCTACGAAAAAGGATGATGAAGAATTTGAGCCCTTTGCTGAAATGATTATGCCAGTCTTTTTCCGTACCTGCTTAACTGATATTTTGAAGATGCCCCCCTATGCAAAGTATATGAAAGACATCATCACTAATAAAAGAAAGATACCTGAAGCTGAAATCTCCACCATGCTTGCTAATTATTCTTTTAAGGATGGAGTACCTAAAAACCTTGGAGATCCGGGAATACCAACTATACCTTGCTCCATTAAAAGAAACTATGTCAAAACTGCTTTGTGTGATTTGGGAGCCGGTGTTAGTGTTATGCCTTCCTCCTTATATAAAAGACTTGATTTGAATAAACTCACATCTACCGAGATATCATTGCAAATGGCTGACAAATCAACTGCCATACCTATCGGTATTTGTGAGGATGTGCCCGTTGTTGTTGCAAATGTTACTATCTTAACGGACATTGTTATTCTTGAGATGTCCGAGGACGACAACATGTCGATTATCCTTGGTAGACCCTTTTTGAATACTGCAGGGGCTGTTATTGATTGCAATAAAAGCAAAGTCACTTTTCATAACAATGGTAATGAGCATACGGTGCACTTTCCGAAGAAACAATTCCAAGTGAATGGTATAAATGTTATTGAAGAATCTCCGACCATCACTATTAGAAGTTTTCAATTACCTCTACCTACTGCCAAAACGAAATATGATATACTTATTGTTGGGGATATGCATATCCCCATTGAGGTAACTTAGTGTTTTACGAAAGTTCTTCGGTTTCATGCTAATTGGAAGTGGTTATTAATAAGACTTGATCAACCTTATTAATGAATCATTTTTTTGAGAGGTATGAAGTCGATGAATCTAGTAAGCACAACTCTCTGCTCCCACCTTTTATTTTCTGTTTTAGTTAGTCAAATAAAATAAAATGACATGATTATCCAGTTTTCTGTTTTCTCAATGCAATAAAAAATGACCCAAAAATAAAAGTTCTCAGAATGTCCTAAAAATTTGATACGATTTTTTTTCCGAATATTTCTGAATTTCTGGTGCAAATAATACCAGAGGGGGTGCACCTGGTGCCCACAACACACCAGGGCGCGCCAGTACCCCCAGGCGCGCCCTGGTGGGTTGTGGCCCCCACGGGCCCCCCTAACTTATCTCTTTTGCCCACATCATCCCCTACCTCCATAAAAAAATCACCACAGCCACCATTCCTGTGTTCTTGCTCTCAAACCCGCGGATTTTGATCTCTTTGCTCGAAGCTCCGTTTCTGAAATTGTTTGGAGGGATTGCTACTTGCTATGTGACTCCTCCATTGCTCCAATTAGTTTTTGATTTAGTGGGTTATTTTTAGAGTAATTAGATACTCTTGGTGCTGCTGTAGATGAGCTTGCATGTTGAACTCTTAGAGTTCTAAGTAGTTTGAATGCTCAATATGGCCTCTATGCATGCTTAGGAGTAGTTGCTATTAATCTTACAAAGTTTTGTTGACAAAATTTTGTGTCTCAAAAATATTTCAAAAATTGTTCGCAAATAAAAATGCAATTCTTTAGGAGTTCTTCGAGGAGGAGATCCTCGGAAGCCTCATCAAGTGGAAGCTCGGTTCGACAGTCTTATGTTCAGCCAAGCGAAAGCTCGATGCGAGATGCCGCCACCAAATCATGCTTGTGGCCGTGCGACGAGTTCATGGAAAGTGCAGGTATTAAGGGGGAATTTGATCAATTTATCCACAATACAGAACTTGCTCCCTTCATCGCAGATAAGTGTCCTCAACATATCGAACTCATGAAAACATTCACAAAGAAATTTAAATATTTTCCTCGTGAGTCTAGAGTTTCATTCAACCTGTACGACCGTTCTTTCACCATGCCTTTAGACTTGTTCAGTGAAACATGCAAACTTCCATCTTGCGGTTCCCTTGATGAGCCAACAAAATCTGAATATGAGTCATTTTTAGTTAATGTTTGCTATGGTGAAGATAGAGGAGTAGCACAAGGGAGAATTAAGAGCATCCATTTCCCATCGATACAATATTTCACACTCTTTAATGGTAAATGTATCGTAGGCAAACAAGATTGTAGCACACTGTGTGCTCATGATTTGAGTCTCATACACATTGCCGTAACTGAAAATAAATATTATAATCTTGGTGCAATTGTTACACGGAGACTGCAGCTCAATGCTGCTAATGGTAATTTTTATGGAGGAATCTATGCCTCCCGTGTAGCGGATAGGTTAAATGTCTCACCATGGCCTAGTGACCCCATCCTACCTACTCAGTATTTAGACTTTGAGGCCATGAAGCCCCACAAGTTTCTTTCAGGCACGGCTACTAACTACACCTATAACTTGAGATTTAATAAAAAACCTGTTGTGCCTGTCACTTTGCCTGCTCCTGCTCTCTTTGATTTTCACAGTAGGGGAAGATACTATGTCCTTGAGAGCGAGGCCCAAGCGTACAATGCGGATGTTGGAGCTGCCAGGAGGGCCGCGGAGTTTGTGCCGAGGGCCTTGGTGAGCCATCGCCCAGATTATTATTCATACGGATGGTGATTACCAAGCTAGGCCAAAAGCCTAAGCTTGGGGGAGTACCTATTTCCACCGACATTACATTCATGTTCACACATTTCATTCCAGTTGTCGGTGTTCACACTTTTTCATTGTAATATCCATGCTAGATTTGTTTTCTCGCTTTATTCTTGTGTGTTTGAAAAACTTTGAGAAAACCCAAAAACATTTCCTACTTCTTTTTAATTTTTCTTTCTAGCTTAGTTTAGTTGTAGTATTGAAACAAAACCCAAAAAGATTTCTCGTTTCTTCTTTTGCTTGTTGGGAGCTTTCCCGTGTAAATAGTTTTTCTCGTTTTTGTTTTTCCTCTTTAATTTACCTTCTTCGAGAAAAACAAAAACTTCAAAAATATTTCAGTGTGTTTCTATGAATTTCTTTTCTTTTTATTTTGAGTCGTACCAAAGAAAAGACCACGATGAAAATGTTGAGTGGCTCTCATATGCATCATTGTTAATCTAACAAAGAGCCCATATTACTTTGTCTTCTCCTCTTGAATAAAATGTTTGCAGATTCCAGCTTAGTCCACGACATTCTTGCACTATTATTTTCTTCTTATCATTCGGTCGTGCAAGTGAAAGGCAATAATGGCGATATTTGATGAATTGACTGTGGCAGAGAAAAGCGGGTATGAACTCAACTTGTTTTTGTTTTTGTAAATATTTTTAACCTAGTATCCTTGATTCAGCATATTATGATCAAACATGTTTGCAATGACCATTAGAGATTATAGTTGTTCATGCCATGCTTAAGTAGCTAGGAGTGGATAATGATTTATCTTGGGTGTCAACATGCATTAAAATGGTTGTGATGCGGTATGATGATATGGTATCCTCCTCCGAATGTTTCAAGTGGCTTGACTTGGCACATGTTCACGCATGTAGTTGAATCAAAACCAACATAACCTTCATGATATTTATGTTCATGGTGTCCATATCCTACTCATGCTAGTATTCAATGTTGATTATATGTAATGTATGTTCATGACCGTTTTCGCTCTCTAGTTGGCCGCTTCTCAATCTTTTTGCTAGCCTTCGCCTGTACTAAGAGGGAATACTGCTTGTGCATCAAAACCCTTTAAACCAAGTTATGCTAGATGAGTCAACTATATCTACCTATATGCGGTATTACCCTACCTATATCTACGTTGACAGGAAGGGTGTACCTCCCAAAATTATATCTATCTCTGTTTTAAGCTTTGAGCTCTGGCACCTCTGCAAATCCATGCTTCCCTCTGCGAAGGGACTATCTATTTACTTTTATGTTGAGTCATCACCTTCTCGAATAAGCGCCAGATCTGAGAGCACTATTGTCATCCTCATGCATTGTGTATAGTTGATGTTGGGTGCAGCATGACTGGATCTTTTCGACCATGAATTACAATGTTTAGTCACTGTTTGAACTTTGGAGGTGCTTTGCATTTATGTTTTGTGGTCTCAGAAAGGGCTAGCGAGATACCACTACTGTCATATTATATCATGATTGTTTTGACAAAGTGTTGGCATTTGAGATATCTTATTATTGCCCGTTAGTTGCTTATGTTATTGATATGAGTTAATATAATTTCTAAGAGTTATTGTTGACATGGTTAGTCATAATCTTTGCTGAAAACCTGGGTGCTACTTAAGCATATATATGTAAACAAGAACAAAAGAGTTTGTAAAAGTTTTTCTTTATCACTTTCAGTTTGTCAACTAGATTGCTTGAGGACAAGCAATGGGTTAAGCTTGGGGGAGTTGATACGTCTCCAACGTATATACTTTTCCTCACACTTTTGCCCTTGTTTTGGAGTCTAATTTGCATGATTTGAATGAAACTAACCTGGAATGACGTTGTTTTCAGCAGAACTACCATGGTGTTGTTTTTGTGCAGAAATAAAAGTTCTCGGAACGGAACGAAACTTTTTAGAGAATTATTTCGGAATATATAAGAATTATTGGAGCCAAAAACTACTGGAGAAGGGGGCCAGGGTGGCCAGCACCCACCAGGGTGCGCCAGGCACCCTAGGCGCGCCCTGGTGGGTTGTGCCCACCTCGTGGCCCCACTGACCCTAATTCCGCCACTATAAATTCCTATTCTCACAGAAAAAAATCCGAGAGAAAGTTTCATCGCGTTTTACGATACGGAGCCGCCGCCACCTCCTATTCTTCATTGTGGGGCCAGATCTGGAGCCCATTTGGGGCTCCGGAGAGGGGAATCTTCGGTCTTCATGATCACCAACCCTTCTCCATCGCCAATTCCATGATGCTCCCCACCGGGAGTGTGTAATTCCTTTGTTGGCTTGCTGGTCGGTGAGGAGTTGGATGAGATTCATCATGTAATCGAGTTAGTTTTGTTAGGGCTTGATCCCTAATATCCACTATGTTCTGAGATTGATGTTGCTATGACTTTGCTATGCCTAATGATTGTCACTAGGGCCCGAGTGCCATGATTTCATATCTGAACCGTTTATGTTATCACCATTATATCTATGTTCTTGATCCGATCTTGCCTAGTCATATGCACCTATTACGTGTTATGATCCGTCAACCCCATAGTGACAATATTTGGGATACTTCACGGTGATGACCGTAGTTTGAGGAGTTCATGTATTCACCCTGTGTTAATGCTTTGTTCCATTTTTCTATTAAGGAGGCCTTAATATCCCTTAGTTTCCTTATGGACCCCGCTGCCATGGGAGGGTACGACAAAAGATGCCATGCAAGTTCTTTTCCATAAGCACGTATGACTATTTACGGAATACATGCCTACATTACATTTATGAACTGGAGCTAGTTCTGTGTCGCCCTAGGTTATGACTGTTATATGATGAATATCATCCAACGAGTTCACCGATCCAGTGCCTATGAATTTTCCACTTATTGTTCTCGCTAAGTTACTACTGCTACTGCTGTTCCAACTGCTACAAAACTATTGCTACTACTGCTCCTGTTACCATTACTGTTAGTGCTGCTATTGCTATCAAACTATCATATTACTGTGCTACTGATCATTTTGCCGCAGATATTTAATCTCCAGGTGTGGTTGAATTGACAACGCAACTGCTAATACTCTCAAATATTCTTTGGCTCCCCTTGTGTCGAATCTATAAATTTGGGTTGAATACTCTACCCTCGAAAACTGTTGCGATCCACTATACTTGTGGGTTATCACTTGGCTGCGGGTGCTACGGGCATGCAGACAGGGAGCCTCGGGCTCCATGCGTGCGGCCGACGCGTCCAAGAGGACAGGCGCATGAGAGGATCGGCGTGGTGAAAACGAGGTGGCGTGCGGCGCGATTTGGACATGTGAGGATCCCTAGACAATAGGGTTTTGTATGAATAGGTATGTGCTTGGTCTATATGTAGGGAAATGGAGACTAGGTTTGGCCCATCCGATTGTGAACGGACGGCTCTGGTCGCGGGGTTAGCTAGGTGGGCTGGTGGGTTGTGTTGGAGAGGGGGTTTGGGCCGAGATAAGAGAGAGATGTGCGGCCCGGCAACAATTTACAAAACCGAAAACGTCTGATGATTTGACCGGCTATAGTGCCGCTATAGTTATTCGTTGGGGTATCAAATGACCTACGAATGCGACAAAATTTGGCAGGCGATCTACCTACAATAAACCAAAACCACACACCAACTTTCAACCCATTCCAAGAATGGTTTATATGCACTTTTAAAAACAATATTTTAACGATGCCACGGGCGCGTGCGTGTGTGGTTGGACACGAAACGGTCAACTACCAGAATGAAGAGATCCGACAACTACGAACGGATGCAAGTTTTGAAAAAATGATGGCAACGAAGTGTCAATGCTATGCAGATGATGCGAATGATGCGATGATGAATGCCACAACCAAATAAATCACACGGCGATAACGAAAATAAATGGAAGGCATCTGGAGGGTCGGTCTCGGGCTCTTACGACTCTCCTCCACTAACAAGAGATCTCGACCCAAGATCTTAGAATGAGAAGAGGAAGAGAAAGAGTAAAGGAAGAGGTAAAACTAAGATGCTTCTTTAACAAACGAGAGAAACGAAAGAATGTTGGAGGTTGCAAAGAGATGAAGAATGGCATGAGGAATAAGAAAGAATTCGAAACCACTCTGGTTGAAACAGATTGACAACGAATGAGAAGGAAAGAATCTGGGCAACACTTCGGTAGAAAACAGAGGCAAGACTTGATAAGATGGGAAGAACTTGAAAAGAGGACACAACACTCCGGATAAATGGATAAGCAAGAAATTTGGGAAACACTCCGGTAGAAAATAGGTATGTGGTTGGTATATATTTAGGGAAATGGAGACTAGGTTTGGACCCTCCGATTGCGAACGGATGACTCTGGTCGCGGGGTTAGCTAGGTGGGCTGGTGGGTTGTATTGGAGAGGGGGTTTGGGCTGAGAGACGAAAGAGATGTGCGGCCCGGCAACAATTTACAAACACCGAAAACGCCTGACGATTTGGCCGGCTATAGTGTCGCTATAGTTATTCGTTGGGGTATCAAATGACCTCCGAATGCGACGAAATTTGCCAGGCGGTCTACCTACAATAAACCAAGACCACACGCCAACTTTCAACCCATTCCAAGAATGTTTTATACACACTTTTAAAAACAATATTTTAACGATGCCGTGGGCACGTGTGTTTGTGGTTGGACACGAAACGGTCAACGACAAGAACGAAGAGATCCGACAACTACGAACGGATGCAAGTTTTGAAAAAATGTCAACAACGAATTGGCGATGCTATGCAGATGATGTGAATGATGCGATGATGAATGCAACAACCAAATAAATCACACGGCGATAACGAAAATAAATGTAAGGCATCTGGAGCGTCAATCTCGGGTTGTTACAGGTTTGACCTCATTTGACCGGGTTTGACCTCCCTATGTCACAAACATGTGGGGCCAGCCTCTGATTAAATTTGGGTTAGAGTTAATTTAACACTAATTAACATTGCTAACTAAGTGGGTCAATGTGGGATCCAGTTGTCCGAATCGGGGCTCCGGGGACCCTTGAGAGGTTCGAACTCTGGGGTGCACCGGCTCTCCAACCTCGTTCTCTCACCCTAACCTACGGCGATGCTCCTGCGTGCTTGAGCTTGGGGGTAGGAACGATGAACACAACGATCTACCCAGGTTCGGGGCACCTTGCGGTGTAAAACCCTACTCCTGCTTGTCTGGATTGCTTAGTGGGAGAGGGTGAGTACAAGATGAACCCCCGCCACGATTCTGCCTTCTTCCCTTTATACCAGCCTCGGTCCTCTTGCCCGAAAATATCCGACAGGAAGGGTTGCCACAAGCGCCGGTTTGAAAGGGGACAGGACTGCGGCCCATCCTGACAAAAGTGGTCTCCGCCTGCCAAAGCCTCCCTCCATGACGTGCTGGTGGGCTCGGGGATGACCTCCGTTGATGCGGAACATCCCACCATCCCCATGGACTCATCACCTACACCTCAAGCCCAAAAGGGTCCTATGACAAGAGCCCGTGCACGTGCAATCCAAGATGAGGTGACCTCTCTCCTACTCGACTCTCCTTTTGATGTTCATGGAACGTGGATGCTACCTCAGATAGAGACCCTATGCATGCTCAGGTACCATGAAGAAGGCCTAGGAGATGCTCATGGTGAAAGACAGGTCCCCATGGGAACGGACACGGAGAGGGATGGACAAGAGCGACAAAAGGAGGCAAGAACACCCTCCAGGCTCCGGACATCCGGCCTAGGCCCCGAACATCCGGCCCCTGGAGGCTGCACCAGCACTCGGGGCCAACAGCAGAAGCTACAGGCGCCGGACATCGGGCCCCAGCCCGGACATCCAGCACCGCCTCGGATATCCGGCCGCCACCCTTAGAAATCCGGCAACTCAAGAATAGAACCGAGCGAAACACGGCGCCTCCAGCCCGGACATCCGGCGACTCCCGAAACCCCGGACATCTGGCCTCCGCCCCAGACATCCGGCGGGAGGCACCCACGTCCACAGCCCTTTGACCAGCTCCAGGACGGACATCCGGCCCGTGTCACGGACATCCGGCACCCCCGCGACTCGCTGGACATCCGGCGCCTGCCTGCGCGCATGGACGGGCCCGAGGCCCATGTATCTCCCTCTCTCTTTCCCCTTCGTGGGCTAGCACTATATAAACTCCTCTCCCCCCTCTCTCTAGGGTTAGCTTTGTTTTAGCAAATACCTTTTTATTGAGCATAGCTCCGTTACTTCCTTCTCCCATGGAGATTGCCCTCCATTGAGAGAAGATCGAAGTGATGCCAAGGCCCCTCTAAGGGAAGATCCTAAGGGATTCAAGACCTCCTCCTTCGGAGCGAGGAGACTACCGGTTACGTGTATCCTTTTGTTGATTGTGGATCTTGTGTCTCGTGTACTCGCGTGTTTCTAGTGGATGTGTAATCAAAGATTGTCCTTGAGTGTGTGATTTCCTCTCGTGTTCTTCGTGGAATCCCCCTCCAATTCGTGAAAGATCAACGCACACGGGCGTGCCCCGTATCATATTGGTATCAAGAGCCAAGGTTTCTCACGAATATGGAGTCTCCCCCTTCGTTTTCTAGCCAACTTTGTTTTGTTTTGACCTAATTTCGAAAATCCCCACAAAAATAGCCATACCAAATTTCTTGGATTCATTTGATTTGAGGAGATTTTGTTGATTTTGATCCGTGGATTTTGTTGTGGACAGGTAGATCTAGCTTTTCCACTCTTTCCCCATCATTTTCCTCCGCCAAATCACCCCAATTTTGCCGAAATTTTTTCTTGTTCATCCTCTAGTTCATAGGGATACTGAGATTGGATCTGGATTCGGGAGGCCCGGACATCCGGCCCGTACCCCGGACATCCGGTCCAGGCAGCCCGGACATCAGTCCCCTGGAGAACAGCAAAGCTGTTTTGCCTCCAATTTTGACAGCTTTTGTTCTTTTCCTCCATTTCTTCCGCAACCCTCCGCCATTTCTTCCGCAACCCATTTGCATTTGAGATTTTGAGTCACGAGCATCGCCACTTCCTAAGGTGTTTCGGCTAATTAGGAGTGGTTCTTCATCGACATCGCCGCTCATCATCGCTCCGGATCGTCGCCAACCACCTCTACATTGACACCTCACCGTAAGCAAGGACGGTAACCGCGACGACACTCTTGACCATTTACCCTTGCCATTGCATTGTTACCCCAAGCCTCTTTGCGCTACTTGCCTATCGAGACTAGCCATTGAGAATTGCCGGGTCACGCTACTTGTGCACGTTAGTGATACATACTCCGCATAGCTTTAATTGTGTGCATCTTATAGTATCATCTTTTGTGTAACTAATAGTTCCCGCATACATAATTGCTATCTTAGTGTGCACGTCCCGCATTGTGTCCTTACAAAGCATCATTGCAAAACAAAAGAGAAGCAAAACTTTTAAGCAGGAGCAAAAGAGCAAAAGAGCAATAGCATCGCAAGCTTCGCATAGTATATTCGATCATCTTGGATCACTTGAGCGAGTGACACGTGCCACATACACACCTAGCAAGTCGGTCATAGGAAGACGACATGTTTGGTTCATTTTAGGGTGTGCACAAGTGCGTATCTCGCCCATTGGAGCAATCGTGCTAGCGTCTCTCTAGTGTTGTTCAACGAGAGCATTTTCCGTGGATTCCACATTTTGGCTCATCCTTGGTTGCATGACCCCAATTTTCTTCCGTGTGTGTGTTTTCGTGTATACCCATTGCTATTGATCTACATTGTCTCATTTGCAAAGTTTACGAATCACTTTCAACTTTATTGAATCTTATCTTTCGGATTGCTTGAAATTTTTGACACTATCCTAACCAAGCTACTCCATAAGCCTTATTTGTGTAGGTGTGAGAAGGACGATCTTTGGTACCAATCCTACTATTTCCATACTTGCACATTGAGTGATCTTGATCCACTTTCAACTTTTGGAACGGTAATTGGTATTGTCTTCTCACTCTTCCACTTACATCTCTTTGAGTGCTATGGATAGGAACATCATGTTGAACCCGGCCTTCGAGGAGCCTGACAACGCCGCAAACAAGAACAACATCGCCGTCATGAGCGAGTGCTTGAAGGACAGTGCGCTTTTCAAGAAGCTACTCGTGCCTTGGAGGAGCGTAACCGCCAAGCTCACCACGAGCAAGAAGCCCTTCGCCAAGAACAACAAGAAGAACTTCGTCGACTACGACAAGAAGAAGCCAATCGCCAAGAGGAGCACCAAGAAAGGCGCAACCGAGCGCGTCCACCTCGTCGCCGTCCTCAAGATCATCGCGATGAACCCGACCATGAAGACGAGCAAGGACAAGATCAACGTCAACACACTCAAGGCAATGACAATGAGGATCCACATCCAAGACAAGGATTTCGGCATCACCACCACAATGATGAACAACGCTTTGGCAAGCTCAAGTTCACAATGCCAAAGTTTTCCGGAAGCAATGATCCCAAAGACTACTTGTCATGGGCCCTCAAGGTTGAGAAGATCTTTCGCCTACACAACTATGATGAAGAGAAGAGGATAGCCATGGCTTCACTCGAGTTCCAAGACTATGTCCTTATTTGGTGGGAACAAGTGATTGAGCGAAGAAGACAGAGAGGTGAACCTCCTATCAACACTTTGGTCCAAATGAAGTATCTCATGCGAGCTCGTTTTGTGCCTACACACTACAACAGGGATCTCTTCAAGAAACTACAACAACTCAAGCAAGGTACCAAATCGGTAGAAGAGTACTACCAAGAGATGGAAATCGCTATGATCTGAGCCAATGTCAAGGAAGATGACGAGCAAACAATGGCACGCTTTTTGAATGACCTCAACTACCAAGTCAAGAAAATTGCCAACTTCCAACCATACTCCAACCTTCGTGAACTCGTGCATCAAGCAACCAAGGCGGAACGGCAAGTGCAAGATGACTACAAGTACTCCAAGTTCTCCTCCAAGACCTACGGCTCAAGTGCTCAAGCTACGACGACAACAACAACTTCGACTACAAAATCTACAACACCTACGGGCGACAAGTCAAGCTACCAGGACAAGACGACTTCATCAAGCCGACCAACCTCAAGCACCTACAAGCCTTGAGCTTCATCCTCTTCTCCAACACCGGATGCTACCGCTAGCCCTGGCCATGGGCAGCCCGGCCCGGTCGGCCCGGCCCGACCCGGCCCGGCCCGACCTTGCCCACGGGCCGGGCTCCGGCCTAGATTTTGAGCCCGGTGGTCGGGTCGGGCCGGGCTCGGGCCCGATGAAACTGGAGTTTACGCCTACGTCGGGCCGGGCCGGGCCGGGCTTTTTCAGGCTCGGGCCGGGCTTGGGCCCAAAAATTAGGCCCGACGGCCGGGCCGGGCCGGGGTCGGGCCTGGGTTTTTAGCGCCGAGCTTTTTTCGGCCCGGCCCGAGGCCCGGCACGGCCCGAGGTATGGCCAGGTATAGCTACCGCCAAGACAAGCTCCATCAAGTGTTTCACGTGCCAAGGCCGAGGCCACAAGACCTTCGAATGTCCAACCAAACGCAATATGATTGTCCTCGATGATGGCACCTACGACTCTATGTGTGACGAAGAGATGCAAGCTTTGGAGCAAGTGGCCATACACCGCCAGTGAATGAAGATGAAGATTCACAAATCTTTTGCGACAACGATTCAAGCCCCGCTCTTGTTGTCTCCAAAGTTTTGATGCTCCAACAACAAGAAGACGAGGACCAACGTAGCCACATTTTCCACACCAAGGCAGGCATCTAAGGAAAATCCGTCAAGGTCATCATCGACGGCGGGAGTTGCCACAACTTGGCAAGTGAAGACCTTTGTTCCAAGTTACAATTGGTCAAGAAAAAGCACCCTCGCCCCTACAAGGTCCAATGGCTAAGTGATTCCGACACCCTCCAAGTGGACCATACCATTGAAGTTTCCTTCAAGATAGGCGCTTATAAAGACACTTTGGAGTGTGACGTGGTTCCAATGTCCGTGTGCCACCTCCTACTTGGTAGACCTTGGCAATTCGACAGTGGCATCACACACAATGGTGGGACAAATCAATATAGCTTCAAGATGAAGGGCAAGCCATATGTACTCCGACCAATGACTCCAAGTCAAGTCATCGCCGACAAACACACTTCATCCCATCGTGGAGATAAAAGTGAGAGAGTGATCCACCTCAAAGAGAGTGTGTGCCACAAGCCAAAAATGAGCGACTCCACGATGAGGGACATGAGAGATATAGTTCTTTTAGCCACCAAAAGAGATTTGAGGGATGTGAGTGAGAGCCCATCGACCGTTCTTCACTATGTACTTGTTTGTAAAGATGACGTCGTTCGGACTAACCTTTCACCACATCTTCCTCTTGTGTTATCTAAGTTGTTGCAAGAATTCCAAGATGTTTTTCCCGATGAGCTACCTTCGGGACTACCACCAAAATGAGGGATCGAACACCGCATAGACCTCATCCCCGGAGCACCGCTCCCTAACAATGCTCCCTACCGCATCAACCCCGAAGAAACAAAGGAAATACAAAGGCAAGTCCAAAAAATCCTAGATAAAGGGCATGTACGAGAGAGTTTGAGTCCTTGTGCGGTTCCGGTCATACTTGTGCCTAAGCAAGATGGTAGTATGCGCATGCGTTCCGATTGTCGTCCTATCAATGCTATCACCATTCGATACCATCATCCCATTCCTCGCTTAGATGATATGTTAGATGGACTTAGTGGTGCCACTATATTTTCTAAGATTGACTTAAAACGTGGTTACTACCAAATTCGCATACAAGAGGGTGACGAGTGGAAAACTGCTTTTAAGACTAAATTTGGTCTCTATGAATGGTTGGTTATGCCCATGGGCTTATCCGAAGCACTGGGTACCATCATGCGTGTCATGCACTATGTTTTGCGACCGCTCATAGGATATTGTGTTGTGGTCTATTTTGATGACATTCTTGTCTTTAGCAAGTCTCTTGAGGAGCATGCTATCCATGTTCGTGATGTTTTGCAAATCCTTAGGAAAGAACAACTATATGCAAACATGGAGAAATGCACCTTTGGTGTTGAGAGGGTAGTTTTCCTAGGTTTTGTAGTATCTTCTAAGGGCGTTCATGTAGATGAAACTAAGATTGATTCTATTAAAACTTGGCCCACACCAACGAATTTGCAACAAGTGCGTAGTTTCCTAGGACTAGCCGGTTTCTATCGCCGTTTTTTCAAAGACTTTAGCACTATTGCATCTCCTCTCCATGCTTTGAGCAAGAAGAATGCACCATTCATTTGGGGTCCTACACAAGACACCACTTTCCATGAACTTAAAAATTTGCTCACTCATGCACCTTTGCTTGCTTTGCCCAACTTTGATAAAACATTTGAAGTGCATTGTGATGCTAGTGGTAATGGGATAGGTGGTGTGCTTATGCAAGAGAAGCGTCTTATCGCATACTTTAGCGAGAAACTATCCGGCGCTCAACTTAACTACCCCTTTTATGACAAAAAATTGTATGCTTTGGTGAGATATTTACATGTGTGGGAACATTACTTGCGACCTCATGAGTTTGTTATTCATACCGACCATGAAACGCTCAAGTACTTAAAGGGTCAAACAAAGTTGAACAAACGGCATGCTAAATGGAGTGAATTTATTGAGTCCTTCCCTTATGTCATCAATTACATTAAGGGTAAGGAAAACGTTGTGGCGGATGCCCTTTCCCCCAAATGCATGCTAGTTACTCAACTTGAATTGAATGTTATTGGTTTTGAGCATATCAAAGATTTGTATGAGCTTGATGTTTCTTTTGCGACTCCATTTGCTAAATGTCAAATGAAATCTGGTTGGGAGAACTACTATATGAAAGATGACTATCTTATGCGTGCTAACAAACTTTGTATACTCGAGTCTTCTCTTTGTTTGTTGCTTTTGCAAGAGGCTCACGGTGGAGGACATATGGGTCACTTTGGACGCGACAAGACGTATGCCACACTATCCAACAAGTATTTTTGGCCCAAGATGTTTCGTGATGTTGCACGCTTCACCAACCGATGCTCGACATGCCGCAAAGCTAAGTCAAAAGCTCAATCCCATGGTCTTTACATGCCTCTTCCTATACCTTTCCAACCATGGGAAGATATTAGTATGGATTTTGTGCTTGGTTTGCCACAAACTAAAAATGACCATGATTCCGTTTTTGTCGTTGTGGACCGCTTTTCCAAGATGGCTCATTTCATTCCATGTCACACGATAGACGATGCTTCACATATTGCAAATCTCTTTTGTAGGGACATCTTGCGACTACTTGGCGTCCCCAAGACCATTGTCTCGGATCGCGACGTCAAGTTCTTGAGCTACTTTTGGAAGACCCTATGCGCCAAGCTCGGAATCAAGCTTCTATTCTCTTCGGCATATCATCCTCAAACCGATGGACAAACAGAGGTGACGAACCGGACGCTATCTACTCTACTCCGCATGTTGATCAAGAAGAACATCAAGGAATGGGAAGAATGCCTCCCCATCACCGAGTACGCCTAAAATCGCGCAAGTCACTCCACCACCGGCAAGTCTCCATTCGAAGTGGTCTACGGTTTCAATCCTTTGTCCCCATTGGACATCCTACCTCTTCCACTACAAGAGCGCGTCAACATGGATGCAAGTGCAAGGGCAAGCTACATCAAGAAAATGCACGAAGATACAAGACGCACGATTGAACGCCAAGTGGAACGCGTCACCAACAAGCGCAATCTCAACAAGCACCCCATGGTGTTCAAGCCCGGTGATCTTGTGTGGCTACACCTTCGCAAGGACCGCTTCCCCAACGAACGCAAGTTCAAGCTACTGCCATGAGCCGATGGCCCCTTCAAGGTGTTGGCACGCTACAACAACAATGCTTACAAGATCGACATTCCACGCGACAAGTACACCGTGAGCGACACATTCAATGTCACGGACCTCTCTCCATCCATGGTGATGAAGATCTTGATCCGAGGGCGGAGCTCACCCAAGGGGGGGGGGAGATGATGCAGAGCATCCCACCATCCCCATGGACTCATCACCTACACCTCAATCCCCAAAGGGTCATATGAAAAGAGCCCATGCACGTGCAATCCAAGATGAGGTGACCTCTCTCCTACTCGACTCTCCTTTTGATGTTCATGGAACGTGGATGCTACCTCAGACGGAGACCCTATGCATGCTCAGGTACCATGAAGAAGGCCTAGGAGATGCTCATGGTGAAGGACAAGTCCCCATGGGAACGGACACGGAGAGGGACGGACAAGAGCGACAAAAGGAGGCAAGAACACCCTCCAGGCCCCGGACATCCGGCCTAGGCCCCGGATATCCGGCCCTTGGAGGCTGCACCAGCACTCGGGGCTAGTAGTAGAAGCTACACGCGCCGGACATCCGGCCCCAGCCCGGACATCCGGCCGCCACCCCCGAAAATCCGGCAACTCAAGACTAGAACCGAGCGAAACATGACGCCTCCAGCCCGGACATCCGGCCCAGGCTCTGTCACAGCCCTAGACTTGTCTGCAATTAGTTGCATTGGCATCCATGTCATATGTTAATTTCAAGTGAAATGTGAAAATGGAGGATTGTTAAACCCTGGCACTCAATAAAATTCAATTAGGTTCAACCTAAAATTTTGTAATGAGCCAAAATGACATACAAAAATGTCAATGATTCTTGTATGATGTTGTGAACAACAACCAGAGGTTATGTACATTATTCCTTGCTATTTTGGAATTTCAATTAACTCATATATGCATTGAGTTGGGGCTTTTAAAATACTATAAATATTTGGGAGCTCCAAATATTCTGAAACTTGATGAGTGGCATTGCATATACTTCAGGAGGCCACATAACAACATTCAGTAGTTTATAAAATAAATTGGGTTGAAAACCAAATACAAAACAAATTTGCAAAAATAGAAAAATAGAGAACAAATAAAGAAAAGAGAGGAGAGAACTAACCTATAGGCCCAGCACTGTGCAGCCCATCTGGCCCAAGACGCCAGTCGTCTTCCACCTCGTGCCAGAAGGCACGAGGGCGTGTGGCCGACGTGCGCAAGCACGCGCCGGCCACCTCCTGCTTGCCGATGACCGTCTGGAGACGTACAAGAGCGCCACGCAATCCCCGTGCACGTCTCGCTCTCCTCCCCGTGCTCATCCCCTCCCCTGACTCTCTCCGACGCGTACGGCCGAACGCGTTCGTCGCCGCCGCTCGCAGCCACTGTGCCCATCAGCGTCGCCTTGCCGTCCCAAGCTGTCCAACAGCTCCGAAGGGCCTCGATGCACCTCTCCACCAACGAAAGAAAGCCCAGGAGGCCTCCATCGTCGCCACCGTCGTCTTCTTCATCGTCGGCTGCCGCGGATCTCCACCGTCGATTCACCACCTACCGACTGTCCCCGAGCTCGCCGAGGCCCTCGTCTGAATCCCTGTGAGCCATTTAACGTTTTCCCTAACCCCATGTGCCATCTAGCGTGCCCAGTGCCGTTCCTCACCAGAACCGAAGCTCGCCGCCGCTGAGCTTCTCACCGTCGTCGTTGTGGTCCACCACCGGCGCGGCCAAGCTCAAAACTGAGCTCCTGGAGCTCTGTAGAAGGCATAGGACCATCAGTCGAGCTCGTCCATGCCCCGCAATCCCGCAGCTGTGCAAGCCCGAGCCGCTGCTGCCGCTCCCCTCATCGCCGGTGTCGACTCCGGCGTCCCCGTGACCAACCACATGCACCAGTCAACGCGGCGCACGTCCAGCTCCCGTAGGACCTCTCCGCGCGGCGTTTGGTCGCCGGAGGAGGAATTCCGGCGTGCCTCCGCCGTGGATTCGGGTCACCGGCGGCTCAACGCCGGTGATGCCAACGTGGCACAGCCATTAGTGGCTAATGGACCTCTACCCCTAGAGACACTGACAGTGGGTCCCGCAAGTTTAATTAACCGGAAAGGTTTAAATTAGAGAAAATAACCCCTGTTAACCTAATGGGTCGCTGACCAGTGGGCCCAGATGGTCAGGTTTGACCTGGACAGCCCAGTTGACCTGCTGACCTGCCCCTGACGTCATGCTAACGCAATAAACCCTTTGAAAATAAATTATTTATTCTAGAAAATATTATAAACTTTGAAAAATCATAGAAATTCAACCATAACTCAGATGAAAATAATTTATATATGAAAAATGATCAGAAAAATCCAATGAATCTGTTTATGCCATGTGCATGCATGTTTGAGCAAGTTAACATCACCAAGTAGGACATTTAATGATTAGGATAAATTAATAAATAGTGTTGGAGTTGGAATTTACTATATATTGGAATTCCACTTCACTTAATATGACTATCTATTGCACTAGGTCAATTCAATGCTTTAACATGCCATAGCATACATCGTGTTTGTTGCGTTGTTTTGAATGTGTTCCTTTCCTGTTTGTCGGTGGTGTTCCTTCTCGGTAGACAATGGTCCCGACGTTGTAATCGTTGACACTAATGAAGAGAAATGCTATCTTTAGAACTGTCAGGCAAGCAACCCCTCCTTGAGCATCACGATAATATCCTACTCTCTCGCTCCTGCTCTCTTATACTGCATTAGGACAATGACGATTTAACTGTTACATGTTCTTGGTAGTTGAACCCATTCCTTTGCATGACCTGTCTTTGTCACAGTAAATAGTTGAAACCACTTAGCATGAGTAGCAACTGTTTGAGCCTTGATGTGCCTACTCATCCATGCTTGCTTACTTACTGTAGCTGCTATGCTTAGAGTCGTGTCGTGTCGGGTCTGATCCATCTGGGCGATGAATCGGAATGGCAGTGTTCTTGTCCTCCTGTGTGAGAGCTAAGTGTGTGAACACGATTTGGTAAAGGTAGCGATGAGAGGCCACATAGGAGTACATGGCGGGTTGTCTCAATGGAACCGTCCTTAAGAACTGAGCTATGTGTATGTTATCCAAGACAAGATACTACCACACATTGGGCTCCGGTAACTCGACCCCTCTCGGTTTATTAATCGCCTTGATCTCTGTCTAGGAGTTGCAACTAGTTTCTGGTGTTTGTAGGAAAAGTGTTGGCGGCCGTGCATAGCGCTGCCCGACAGGGTGGGCTGTGATGCGGTAGATACACAGTGGCACGGTGTACCAAGTGGCACCCGAACGGTGGGCTTGGGAACCCTGCGCACATCGTTTGAGGTCGTAGCAGAAACTTCGGCCGGACTTTCGTGCGGGTTAAGTCTCAAATAGGCGATAAACCTGGACTAGGGTCTTGTGTGATTGACGGTCGTGGCCGACTCCCTCGCTGGGCTCCCGCTTGAAGGTTGCCGAGGTGCCTTTTTTACATGCACATGGCGATAAGTGGCGAGAGCGTGTGTGAAGAAGTATACCCTTGCAGGGTGTAATAATCTGTTCGAATTGCCGCGTCCTCGGATATGGACTACTTGGAGAACTTATGTGGTTCATAGTCAAGTGAAATGGATACTCTAAAATACGCAAGATAAGTGTGAGTGCTATGGATGGCCTTCTCGTAGGGAGACGGGAGTGGAACCATAGTGGTGTATTGGTATGGTGAATATGTGGACTTGTGTGCGCTACCCCACCTCAAAGAAAGTACTTGTAGTCGTAGTATAGGTTAGCCAAGAGTCAAAGCTGGCTTGCTGCAATAAACTCAACAACCCCCTTTGTTGACAATGATGCATATGTAGTTAGTTCTGATGTAAGTCTTGCTGAGTACCTTTGTACTCACGGTTGCTTAATTTATGTTTTTGCAGAGGAGACGTCAGTCTCATTAGTGATCCCTATGACGTGAAGTTCAATGTTGACCAGGTTAGCTTGGGAATCCCAGACAGAGGTCTAGCTCCTATGGTAGGGTCGTTGTAGCTTTTCAGTCTCTTCTAGCCACTTTTAATAGATGTCTGTACCCAGACATGTATCTTCCGCTTGTTGGTTGTATGCTCTGAATGATGGGTCATGTGACCCCTGTTTGTACCATTATTCTATGGAGGTTCTCTGGAGCCTTCTAAATAAATGATATGTTGTTGTATGGTTATGTTGTGATGCCATAGTTGTATCTATGCATATCGGGCATGTCGTGCGTACGTGTGACGTGCAACGGTATGTATGGGATCCGACACCTAATTGTGTGCCTTAGGAGTACTCTTTACAGGGGAACTGCCTCTTTGTGCTTCCACCGAGCCTTGGTAGCTTGCTACTGCTCCGGGCACATTGATTGACCGGCGTGTATCCTTCTTTGCTGTTGTGTCTGTCCCTTCGGGGAAACGTCTCGCAGTGTAATGGAGTCCTTGTAGCCTGCTACGACTCGTCTACGTGCAGTTGATGACAGAAAAGTATCACGGCGTAATGGAGTGCATGTAGCTTGCTACGACTCGTCTACACATGTTGGAGGCTGACACCTGCATTGTTGGGTTATGTATGCCTGTCCCTGTACGGATGTGCTACTTGGGTTCTACAACAAGTCATGTCGGCCCGGGTTCTTTGACATTTGAATGCTGGCGACATATTCACATACGTGAGCCAAAAGACGCAAATGGTCCCGGCCCAGGTCAGGTGGCAACCATGGGGATAACCGTGCGTGAGGCCACAAAGTGATGTGATGTGTTACATGCTAGATTCTTATGGCTTAGGATCGGGGTCCCGACAAGCTCGGACATCCGGTGACTCCCGAAACACCGGACATCCGGCCCAAGCTCGGACATCCATCGACTCCCGAAACCCCGGACATCCGGCCTCCGACCCAGACATCCAGCGCGAGGCACCCGCATCCACAACCCTCTGACCAGCTCTAGGCCAGACATCCGGCCCGTGTCCTGGACATCCGGCACCCCCGCGACTGGCCGGACATCCGGCCCCTGGCCGGATATTCGGCGCCTGCCAGCGCGCATCGACGGGCCCGGGGCCCATGTATCTCCCCCTCTCTTTCCCCTTTGTGGGCTAGCACTATATAAACTCCTCCCCCCCCTCTCTCTAGGGTTAGCTTTGTTTTAACAAATACCTTTTTGTTGAGCATAGCTCCATTACTTACTTCTCCCACGGAGATTGCCCTCCATTGAGAGAACACCCAAGTGATGCCAAGGCCCCTCTAAGGGAAGATCCTAAGGTATTCAAGACCTCCTCCTTTGGAGCGAGGAGACCACCGGTTACGTGTATCCTTTTGTTGACTGTGGATCTTGTGTCTAGTGTCTAGTGGATGTGTAATCGAAGATTGTCCTTGAGTGTGTGATTTCCTCTCGTGTTCTTCGTGTTCTTCATGGAATCCCCCTCCAATTCGTGAAATATTGACGCACACGGGCGTGCCTCGTATCATCCGTCCTGGCGAGCCCCCATCTTTGGCCATCTAACACCAAACATGAAACCTTTGGGGGCCACTTCAGGAACTGGCGGGCTGGCCCTGCTCCCTTAATACTAAAGAGGAAAGGTCTTCCTGTCATGGTGTACCGCCCAAGATGCGGTCCTATCCTTATTTTGGCTCGAGGGCCTAGACAGGGATAGAAGCACATCTCATCGTTTCGCAAGAATGGATATCGTTACAAGTACATGTAAAGAGGAGATGAGTATATGGAATTGGTTTACACACGCCACAAGCTAAATCATGATCATGTCAATACGTCAATACATTCAATCACCATACAGAAGAGCAGTGTCCGACTACGGACAAACTCAAACGATAAAAGGGACATCCATCCTTGCTATCCTAGGCTGCCGGCCTGGAACCCATCCTATGATCGATGATGAAGAAGAAGAACTCCAAATCTAACAAGCATCGCTCTCACGTCAAAGCATCACATTACATGTACCTGCAACTGCATTACCTATACCTGCAACTGTTGTTGTAGTAATCTGTGAGCCACAGGGACTCGGCAATCTCATTTCCAAGGGTATCAAGAGTAGCAAAGCTTAATGGGTAAGGTATGTTTAAGTGGTGAGGCTGCATCAAACACTAAGCATTTATTTGAGTGGCTAACTTACGAGTACAAGATAAGGGGGGGGGGGTGATCGTCGCATAAACGGACGTAAACTAGTAATGATCACTAAGTGATCCTGAATACCTACTTACGAGATAAACATAACCCCATCGTATTCTCTCTTGGTTCCGAAATTCACGAGAAGAGACAGTCACGGTTATGCACACAGTTGGTGTATTTTATTTGAGTTTAATTTAAGTTTTCTATGACCGGATGTTAAACAAATTTCCATGTTCCCACATAACCGCGCGCACGGCTTCTCGAAAAGATTTAACCCTGCAGGGGTTCTCCAACTCATCCATCACAAACTAACCACACACTGCGTGGAAGACCTCAACCACGGGATTGCCCGTACTATCCTCAGCGTTCCGGTGGAAAACCTCAACCTCGAGATAGCCCAAAGTATCCTCGGAATCCCATGCACAAGACGTTTGAGAAAGGTAAAACAAATCGAGCAAGGCCGCCCGACGTGTCGATGAACCTGATAGGAGCCGCGTATCTCATCCTCAGGACACGACCGGATGAGCAATACATATGGTGGCCTGATAGAAATCCCTCGAGTTGCCCCGAGGTGGCCCCGCAAGTGGCTCTGGTTTGAACCAACACTCATGAGGAGCACTGGCCCGGGTTGTTGATTAAATATCCTCGGGTTAATTACTCCCTATGCGGTTTTATTAGTTATTAGGCAAATGTAGTACCAAAGTTGGGCCTTGCCAGAAGAGTTTTATCCCAAAACGAAAATCAAGGGGGTCCCCATAACAACCCCAAGCATGTTAGGAGCGCTCAATATGGAACATAACACCGGTACACAAGTAACTAGGGCGGCAAAAGTGGAACAAAACACCCAGCAAAAGCCCAAGCCTTCCATGTTTTACCAAGTATATATGTGCATTAAATTAAATAGCAATAATATTGTGATATCTCAAAATATCCATGTTGGCACATGGAAACAACTTGCACCTTCAACTAGCAATGCTATAAGAAGGGCTGAGCAAGTGGTAACTTAGCCAAACAATGGTTTGCTGGGATGTGGAGGGTTAGAGGCTTTTCATGGCAATGTTGGGAGGCTTGACAAACAAGTGGTAGGTAGCTAGACATAGCGATAGAAACGAGACAACTAGCATGGCAATGATAGTAGTGGTATCCAGGGAAATGTTCATCTGCCTGAGATCCCGCTTGGAAGAAGAACGAGTCCATGAAGCAGACGAACGGGACGTAGTCGAACGAATCCTCACCTCCAAACGCTTTCAGAACTCTATCGAGAAGAAGCAATTCAAAAACAAACAATCAACACACGATAAACACCATAGCATATTCATGATATGATGCACAACAAGGATGATGCATGTTATGCATGACATGGCAAAGCACAACAATCAACTCCTACACATTAAGTGAAGCTCAATATGCAACGAGTTGCATATTGACGAAACTCCATGTTAGAATCATTTAATTCACTCTCGTTTATTTACACGACAAGTTTAAATGTTGTTAAAGATGGCAAGAGGTGAAGCATAAATAAACAATCTATCTAGGCATCTTAAATGAGGTCGGAAACAACTTATAGTATTTCCGAAACGACCCCATGTGCAAATTATAAGTTTGGTCCAGATCTGAACTAACCATGCTTTATGTTTATTAAACAGAAAAATAAAGTGCACCGCGTGATTCTACATGTCATTCTAGTCGATTTACATATAGGGATACTATGAAACGGAGCTACGGCCTAGAAGTTACAACACACACAAGATGAACATGACATGAATGCAAAATGCGTGAAAATGACACCCACAAGCACTTCAAAACATGGATGCAACATCATATTATGAAACTACATGATATTCTAAGCAAGTTTCATATGCAACACAATCAGAACGGAGCAACGGTTCAACACATACAAGCAACACGGGTTTTAGTTGAAATCTGCCCTAAAACAGCAACATAGCATATTCCAACCCACAAATCAATAGGCTACAGCCATCTAAGATGCACAACAAAGACATTGTGATTTAGTTTATATGATGCACAACAATTCATATCATTGCAGCAAATTGAATAGAAGCATGGATCAATAGGAAATGAGCTCACAAGAAGACTATAAAATATAGCAGATTAGGACTTAGTGAAAATAACAGTTTTTAACATAGCAGTTTCTCATGAAGGCATATTGGCAGCAAGAAAACTATATGCTATAGGGCATATCATGGCATGAAGATCTACAGCATTGTAGAGGACATGATGCACAGCAAATCATTCCATGGTGGCAAGGTCTAATTATGCATAGAATCATGGCTAGCATCAACACAACATGGCATTATGAAGAAAACAGATTCTCAGACTTAGTGAAAACTAGGCTAGACATGTGCAGCAGTTTTTAACAGATTGACATGTTCGATAGCAAACATTTCTATGAAGCAAATCCTATACATGAAAAAAATGGCACAACCGGGTAGACATTGACATGCTTAGCAAAAGACTCCATTGTGGAAACAACAAAAGAGTCCTAGATCGATAGCAAATCACATGGCAACATGGCAACAAAATAATAGTTTCAGACTTAGAATTATTTAGACCCCTCAAAACAGCAGCATTGAGTACGCATGTACCCATGATGAAAACTACAGCTACACAAGGAATACATGGCATGACAAACAAACTAACAGCAACTAGACATTGCACACTACAAAAAACTCTATTGGCACAAGCTCAAAATAGTCATGGATTGCTTAATACGAAGCTCGCAAAATTGAACTTATCGTTATCAGCACCCAGTTTTACAGATTACGATGACATGCACTTTTGCAACAGAGATATGGGCAGGCAAATGAATCCTAATTCACAAACAAAGGGTACCATCATTTAGAGCACGAAGAGTAGAACAATTTTCATATATGATTCATCTCAAACGGGTAAACGGGCACAAAATTACAAGCAATTTAATATGCACATATGATAACTTTTTGAAGTCCAAAAGACTTCCCGATCGTGGCGTTTGGATCGTGGGATCGGGCGGTCCTGGGACGAGGTCGTCCCGATCAGCGGCTGCACCGGAGGCCGAGTTTGGAGGGTTGGCCGCGGATGGCGACGACGCCGGCAGCCACCGGAGGGCAGATCCAGTGAGGGGGAGGCCGGATCTGGGGTTGGATGGCGACGGGGCGGCAGGATCCGGCCGGAGGCGGGAATGACGGAGGCCGGCGGCGAGCCTTGGCGGAGCAGGCGAGCTCGAGGCCGCGGGCCGGGAGAGGCACTGGCAGCAGGGTCCCGGTGATGCGCCCGCCGGCGAACCGGTGGCGAAGGGGCGTGGGACAGCGAGGCTCGATCGAGGCGGCGGTGAGGTCCTCCGGCATGGAGGCACGGCGGCGGTGCGGGGCTCCGATGGAGCTCCAGCGGCACGGCTCGGGGGGAGCCCCTGGCTTGGGCACCTGCGGCCTGCAGCGGCGGCCGCTTCGGGCCCGGGCGGGCCCGGATGGGCCTGGCAGGCCGCTGGCGGTGGGAGGCTGCTCAGGGACAGGTGGCGCCATCTGGCTGGCTCGGAGCGGCGGCTATGGCGGCGCTGGGTGGAGATGGCGGCGACAATTGGCGGCGGTGGAGCGGTCCAGCGCGGAATTTGAGGCAGGAGGTGGGAGAGAGGTCCATATATAGCAGGGTTGCTAGGGTTTGGGGATTTGTGGGCGATTCGAGCCGTTCGATCGCAATCAGACGGCTCTGGTCGCAGGGGAGGTTTAGGTGGGTTATGGTGGGCTGTGTAGTTGGGCTATGTGGGGATGAGAGGGAAGATTGAGGCCCGTGACCGGTTTTTTAAATACCAAAAACATCCGACGAATAAACCGATGAAAGTGTCGCTACGGTTGACCGTTCGGTTATCAAACGGCCTCCGATTGCGATGAAATTTGGCAGGCGGTATACCTACCATAAAACAAGACCGGACGCTAACTTTCGACCCAATCCGAGAAAGTTTTATAAGCACTTTTAAAAACAATATTTTAATGATGTTGCGGGCGCGTGCTTGTGTGGTTGGTTATGAAATGGTCACCGACGAGAACGGAGAGAACCTGCAACAACGAACGGATGCAAGTTTTTCAAAACGAGTGACGATGCTATGAAGATGATGCGAATGATGTGATGATGAATGCGACAAACAAAAGAATCGCACGATGACAACGAAATAAATTGGGAATCTTCTGGAGCGTCGGTCTCGGGCTGTTACAACTCTCCTCCACTAACAACAGATCTCGACCCGAGATCTTAGAATGAGAAGATGAAAAGGAAGAGGAAAGGAATAGGTAAAACTTAGTTGCTTCTTTGACAAACGAGTGAAAACAACGAACGTTGGAAGTTGCAAAGAGAAGAAGAATGACATGATACACAAGCAAGAATTCAAAAGAAATTTGGGCAGCACTTCGGTAGAAAAGAGAAGCAAAACTTGATAAGATGGAAAGAACTTGAAAATAGGACACAACACATTGGTTAAATGGGCAAGAAAGAAAAGAACTTGAACTGGATAAAACGAGATGATGGGTCGAAGCAAGCAACATCTCAAAGCCTCCGCAACAAAAGAATAAAAGCTAGATCGTTGGAAAGAAAAGAACGCAGAAGAAAATGACAATTGCACCACTATTGAATTTGAAAAGCATCCTTACAAAGAAGGATTGAACGGAGTTGTTGGAAAATCAACAACGAAAAGAATAAGATTGTTGTGGGCTTATGGAAAACATCTCAAAATTATGAGGTGACAACAAGCCACTAACGCCAACAATTGATTTGATTGAGAACAACAAAGAGATGATAACTTCTTTCACCGAGAGGATAAGAGAATACTTGGATCATTGACGAGCACCATGATAGCAACATACTTAGGAAATGCTTTAGGTGAAATCCAATCCAAGATAACTCGGGAAGACATGATGGTTTTAAATATCTCATTCTTGAGAAATTTTCTTCGAGAGTCCTCATGAATCAAGAATGATATAACACCATCTCAAAAGATAAGGGAGAAATGAATTGCACGTTGAAATGCAAGACAAAGAATACTTGATCTCTTCCAGTAATAATCTTGAAGAAAACTTTGAGAATGAATTACATCCTTAACGAACCACCATGAAGAGCCTACGTATACAAAAGGAAGATGAAAGGAAATGAAGGTTGAAAGAATAAGATTACGACCTTGCAAAGATTTAGATGAAGCTTCGCGAAGAGATGCTTGAGAAAACTTGGAACTCCGGAAAAAAGAAAAGATTAGCAACTTAGAATCAAGATTTTTTATATCATGAACAATTCCGGAAGAAGGGTTGCAATCACTTTGATGAAACAAGAATAAGAATTATGTTATGCTTATCCTTCATCAAGTTAAATTGATGACAAGCAACAGATTTGGCATACTACTTATTCCTCTTGAAAAAGATTGAAGAGAGATTTAGAGCACAAACTTGAAGAAGTCTTCAACGAACAACGGTAAGAATTTGAAACGAATGAGGATACCACGAATAAATGGAGATACATGAGAACGAAGAGATCACGATCCGCCTAGCAGAAAACTGGAAAGAAGCACCGGAATAATTGAGATATGAACGAAGAGACAATAATTGAGAAGAATTTAAGGACAAAAGCTGAAAGATGAGAACGAAGAAATCTTCTAAAATGATGGCCTTCGGAGGATCGAGAAATGAACACCACTTAAATGCTCTGGATAGATATCGAAGGAATTACTCATGATCAAAAGAATTTGAGAGTGTAGCAACAAGCTGAAACCATGAATCTTCAAGAGAATGGACAAAGATTTAAGAGAAACACTCCTTCGGTCTTCAATGCTGAGAATGATGATGAGAATTAACACCATGAATTACCGAGACACTCCGGAACACTAAATAAGGAAAGGTTGAGACAATGATGAAAATGATTTGAAAACAATTTTCGAGAAGGAATATGACTGATGGAATTCATTCTTATGTCATATTAAAAAGAACTTGAGGACGTCTCCGAAAAGATTAGAAGAGCCAGGTAAGATTCTGGGAAAACCTGTGGGTTATGGGCCCACTCAAAGAAAACACCATTGAAACGATTGCTTAGGAAGATAGATTGCACCGGTACAAATGAAAACTTGATGAGGTGAGAACCTCAAATAATTTGAAAGGCTTTGAATGAAAACACGAATCTTCTGAGATATCTTCAGCTCTCCGGATAGAATAGAGAGAGATGAATAAACAAGAGAGGCTTGGATAAGAACTTCCAACATGGGAGAGCATATAGAGAATGAAAAGGATATGATGAGCACCGAAAGCTTGAATCGAATCCATCGGAGAAGAAAACAAGAATGAAGAATGATGAAGCTAGCACCTGATCATCTTCACCACGAATCCCCGGATATAATACGGGAGAAAAGATAGAGGGAGCATCAATGCAAGTAATGCACTTGGATGAGAATTTAATCGATAAAGAAAAAGGGCGGGAGGGTGGGAAAACAAAGAAAACTTGGGACGGATGAAACGAACTTTGGGAAAAGGAAAGATGAGGATAGATCTTGCAAATATTGAAGAGGGTTGAATTATCTTGAAGAGAGGCACTCCGGATGGAAAGAATTGACATGACAATTTGATTGAGCAAAAGGATTAGCATTCCCATGGAAATATGAGAACACTGCTTGGGAAAGATATGAAATCACCACTTGACATCGAAGCAACTCGAATTACCATACTCCAACAAAACAAAGGATGAGTCTTGCAAATTTAAGCCAGAAACAAATACATAACCCATTATGCATTCTTCGAAAGTATAATCCTAGGTAACTACTTGAATTCCCACCTAAGAACTTCCGAAATCTTAGGTTATGCAATCGGGTCCACGGATACATGGAGTAAAATCCATCACTCAACTCCTAGCAGTAATACTACTCTCCAATGTATCACATCCTTTAACACATAACTAGAGGCCTCAGAAATTCATCTACCTTAGACCCTCATAATCATAACGATACTAAACATGGCAGTACATGTGATCCCGCTCCCCTGTACTGGGTGCCGCCACACTCTTCGCACCACGAATAGTATTGAAGCAATTTCGAACATCCGCATCCTGAGGTACTAAGGAAACTGAACGATAACGATGTGTCATGAATCCCTTGGAACACTACTCCTCGGAAAAAGGAGGCACCAAGTACAGAATTCCATCACATCAGCATCATAGAGGTTCCAAAATAACCACGTGATCCTAAAAAAATTGAGTGAGAAGAGGGGTAGAATTAAAATTCCTACGTCAGGATTCCTCAACAGAGCATAGAAGAGGAGTAAAAAGAATCCTACTCTCTGATATATAACTAGACTCAAAATAGTTTTCCACTAGACTCGACTCAGCCAAGTTTGATCAATCAAGGGGGCTCCTAGGTCGGTACTGCTCTGATACAAACTTGTAACGCCCAAGATGCGGTCCTATCCTTATTTTGGCTCGAGGGCCTCGACAGGGATAGAAGCGCATCTCGTCGTTTCGCCCAGGTCAGGTGGCAACCATGGGGATAACCGTGCGTGAGGCCACAAAGTGATGTGATGTGTTACATGCTAGATTCTTATGGCTTAGGATCGGGGTCCCGACAAGATCGGACATCCGGTGACTCCCGAAACATCGGACATCCGGCCCAAGCTCGGACATCCATCGACTCCCGAAACCCCGGACATTCGGCCTCCGACCCAGACATCCGGCGCGAGGCACCCGCGTCCACAACCCTCTGACCAGCTCCAGGACAGACATCCGGCCCGTGTCCTGGACATCCGGCACCCCCGCGACTGGCCGGACATCCGGCCCCTGGCCGGATATTCGGCGCCTGCCAGCGCGCATCGACGGGCCCGGGGCCCATGTATCTCCCCCTCTCTTTCCCCTTTGTGGGCTAGCACTATATAAACTCCTCCCCCCCTCTCTCTAGGGTTAGTTTTGTTTTAACAAATACCTTTTTGTTGAGCATAGCTCCATTACTTACTTCTCCCACGGAGATTGCCCTCCATTGAGAGAACACCCAAGTGATGCCAAGGCCCCTCTAAGGGAATATCCTAAGGTATTCAAGACCTCCTCCTTTGGAGCGAGGAGACCACCGGTTACGTGTATCCTTTTGTTGACTGTGGATCTTGTGTCTAGTGTCTAGTGGATGTGTAATCGAAGATTGTCCTTGAGTGTGTGATTTCCTCTCGTGTTCTTCGTGTTCTTCATGGAATCCCCCTCCAATTCGTGAAAGATTGACGCACACGGGCGTGCCTCGTATCATCCGTCCTGGCGAGCCCCCATCTTTGGCCATCTAACACCAAACATGAAACCTTTGGGGGCCACTTCAGGAACTGGCGGGCTGGCCCTGCTCCCTTAATACTAAAGAGGAAAGGTCTTCCTGTCGTGGTGTACCGCCCAAGATGCGGTCCTATCCTTATTTTGGCTCGAGGGCCTAGACAGGGATAGAAGCACATCTCATCGTTTCGCAAGAATGGATATCGTTACAAGTACATGTAAAGAGGAGATGAGTATATGGAATTGGCTTACACTCGCCACAAGCTAAATCATGATCACATCAATACATCAATACATTCAATCACCATACCGAAGAGCAGGGTCCGACAATGGACAAAATCAAATGATAAAAGCGACATCCATCATTTCTATCCTAGGCTGCCATCCTGGAACCCATCCTATGATCGATGAAGAAGAAGAAGAACTCCAAATATAACAAGCATCGCTCTCACGTCAAAGCATGGATTTACCTATACCTGCAACTGTTGTTGTAGTAATCTGTGAGCCACATGGACTCAACAATCTCATTTCCAAGGGTATCAAGACTAGCAAAGCTTAATGGGTAAGGTATGGTTAAGTGGTGAGGCTGTAGCAAGCACTAAACATTTATTTGAGTGGCTAACTTACGAGTACAAGAATAAGGTGGGGGGGGGGTGATCGTCGCATAAGCATACATGAACTAGTAATGATCACTAAGTGATCCTGAACACCTACTTACGAGACAAACATAACCCCACTGTGTTCTCTCTCGGTTCAGAAATTCACGAGAAGAGACAGTCACGGTTACGCACAAAGTTGGTGTATTTTATTTGAGTTTAATTCAGGTTTTCTATGACCGGATGTTAAACAAATTTCCAAGTTGCCACATAACCGCGGGCACGGCTTCTCGAAAAGATTTAACCCTGCAGGGGTGCTCCAACTCATCCATCACAAACAAACCAGATGCTGCGTGGAAGACCTCAACCATGAGATTGCCCGTAGTATCCTCATTGTTCCGATGGAAAACCTCAACCGCGAGATAGCCCAAAGTATCCTCGAAATCCCGTGCACAAGACGTTCGAGAAAGGTAAAACAAATCCAGCAAGCCCGCCCGACGTGTCGGCGAACCCGATACGAGCTGCGTATCTCGTTCTCAAGACATGATAGGATGAGCAATATGTACAGTGGCCTGATAGAAATCCGTCGAGTTGCCCTGAGGTGGCCCCGCAAGTGGCCGTGGTTTGGGCCAATACTCATGAGGAGCACTGGCCCGGGTTGTTGATTAAATATCCTCTGGTTAATTACTCCCTATGCAGGTTTATTAGTTATTAGGCAAATGTAGTACCAAAGTTGGGCCTTGCCAGAACAGTTTTATCCCAAAACGAAAATCAAGGGGGTCCCCATAACAACCCCAAGCATGTTAGGAGCGCTCAATATGGAACATAACACCGGTACACAAGTAACTAGGGCAGCAAAAGTGGAACAAACACCCAGCAAAAGGCCAAGCCTTCCACCTTTTACCAAGTATATATGTGCATTAAATTAAATAGCAATAATATTGTGATATCTCAAAATATCCATGTTGGCACATGGAAACAACTTGCACCTGCAACTAGCAACGCTATAAGAAGGGTTGAGCAAGCGGTAACTTAGCCAAACAATGGTTTGCTAGGATGTGGAGGGTTAGAGGCTTTTCATGGCAATGTTGGGAGGCTTGACAAACAAGTGGTAGGTAGCGAGACATTGCGATAGAAACGAGACAACTAGCATGGCAATGATAGTAGTGGTATCCAGGGAAATGTTCATCTTGCCTGAGATCCCGCTTGGAAGAAGAACGAGTCCATGAAGCAGACGAACGGGACGTAGTCGAACGAATCCTCACCTCCGAACGCTTTCGGAACTATATCGAGAAGAAGAAATCCGAAAACAAACAATCAACACACGATAAACACCGCAACATATTCATGATATGATGCACAACAAGGATGATGCATGTTATGGCAAAGCACAACAATCAAGTCCTAGACATTAAGTGAAGCTCAATATGCAACGAGTTGCATATTGATGAAACTCCACATTCGAATCATTTAGTTCACTCTTGTTTATTTACACGACAAGTTTAAATGTTGTTAAACATGGCAAGACGTGAAGCATAAATAAACTATCTATATAGGCATCTTAAATGAGGTCGGAAACAACTTATAGTATTTCCAAAGCGACCCCATGTGCAAATTATAAGTTTGGTCCAGATCTGAACTAACCATGCTTTATGTTTATCAAACAGGAGAATAAAGTTCACCGCGTGATTCTACACGTCATTCTTGTCGATTTACATATAGGGATCATATGAAACGGAGCTACGGCCTAGAAGTTACGACACACACAAGATGAACATGACATGAATGCAAAATGCGTGAAAATGACACCCACAAGTACTTCAAAACATGGATGCAACAGCATATTATGAAACTACATTAGATTCTAAGCAAGTTTCATATGCAACACAATCGGAACGGAGCAACGGTTCAACACATACAAGCAACAAGAGTTTTAGTTGAAATCTGCCCCAAAACAGCAACATAGCATATTGCAACCCACCAATCAATAGGCTACATCCATCTAAAATGCACAACAAAGACATTGTGATGTAGTCTATATGATGCACAACAATTCATATCATTGCAGCAAATTGAATAGAAGCATGGATCAATAGGAAATGAGCTCACAAGAAGACTATAAAATATAGCAGATTAGGACTTAGTGAAAATAACAGTTTTTAACATAGCAGTTTTTCATGAAGGCATATTGGCAGCAAGAAAACTATATGCTACAGGGCATATCATGGCATGAAGATCTATAGCATGGTAGAGGACATGATGCACAACAAATCATTCCATGGTGGCAAGGTCTAATTATGCATAGAATCATGGCTAGCATCAACACAACATGGCATTATGAAGAAAACAGATTCTCATACTTGGTGAAAATTAGGCTAGACATGTGCAGCAGTTTTTAACAGATTGACGTGTTTGATAACAAACATTTCTATGATGCAAATCCTATACATGGAAACAAATGGCACAACCTGGTAGACATTGACATGCTTAGTAAAAGACTCCATTGTGGAAACAACAAAAGAGTCCTAGATCGATAGCAAATCACATGGCAACATGGCAACAGAATAATAGTTTCAGACTTAGAATTATTTATACCCCTCAAAACAGCAACATTGTGTACGCATGTACGCATGATGAAAACTACAGCTACACAAGGAATCCATGGCATGAGAAACAAACTAACAACAACGAGACATTGCACACTACAAATAACTCTATTGGCACAAGCTCAAAATAGTCATGGATTGCTTAATACGAAGCTCGCAAAACTGAACTTATCGTTAACAGCACCCTGTTTTACAGATTACGATGACATGCACTTTTGCAACAGATATATGGGCATGCAAATGAATCCTAATGCACAAACAAAAGGTACCATCATTTAGAGCACGAAGAGTAGAACAATTTTCATATATGATTCATCTCAAACGGGTAAACGTGCACAAAATTACAAGCAATTTAATACGCACATATGATAACTTTTGAAGTCCAAAAGACTTAGAGAAAATATCCACCTCGGGGAATCGGGACGGGGCGATGCGGGACAGGGGGATCCGGGCGTTTGGATCGTGGGATCGGGCGGTCCTGGGACGAGGTCGTCCCGATCGGTGGCTGCACCAGAGGCCGAGCTTGGCAGGTCGGCCGCGGATGGTGACGGCACCAGCGGCCACCAAAGGGTAGATCCGGCAAGGGGGAGGCCGGTTCCAGGGCTGGATGGCGACGTGGCAGTGGGATCTGGCTGGAGGCGGGGATGACGGAGGCCGGCGGCGAGCCTTGGCGGAGCGGTCGAGCTCGAGGCCGCGGGCCGGGCGAGGCACTGGCGGTGGCAGGGTCCCGACGATGCGCCCGACAGCGGGGCAGTGGCGAAGGGGCGTGGGATAGCTAGGCTCCAGCGAGGTGGCGGCGAGGTCCTCCGGCGTGGAGGCACGGTGGCGGCGCGGGGATCCGATGGAGCTCCAGCGAGGGGGAGGCTCCAATGGCGCGGCTCGGGGGGGGGGGAGCCCTTGGCTCGGGCGCCTGTGGGCTACGACGGCGGTCGCTTCGGGCCCGGGCAAGCCCCGGATGGGCCTGGCGGGCCGCGGGCGGTGGGAGGCTGCGCGGGGACAGGTGACGCCGTCTGGTTGGCTATGACGGCGCTGGATGGAGATGGCGGTGACAAGTGGCGGCGGTGGAGCGGTCCGGCGCGGAATTTAAGGCAGGAGGTGGCAGAGAGGTCCATATATAGCAGGGTTGCTAGGGTTTGGGGTTCGAGGGCGATTCGGGCCGTTCGATAGCAATCGGACGGCTCCGGTCGCTGGGGAGGTTTAGGTGGGCTGTGGTGGGCTGTGTAGTTGGGCTATGTGGGGATGAGAGGGAAGATTGAGGCCCGTGACAGGTTTTTTAAATACTGAAAAATCCGACGAATAAACCGATGACGGTGCCGCTACGGTTGACCGTTCGGTTATCAATCGCCCTCCGATTCCGACAAAATTTGGCAGGCGGTCTACCTACCATAAAACAAGACCGCACGCCAACTTTCGACCCAATCCAAAAAAGTTTTGTAAGCACTTTTAAAAACAATATTTTAATGATGCCGCAGGCGCGTGCGTGTGTGGTTCGTCATGAAACGGTTACCAACGAGAACGGAGAGAGCCTGCAACTACGAACAGATGCAAGTTTTTCAAAACGAGTGACGATGCTATGCAGATGATGCGAATGATGTGATGATGAATCCGGCAAACAAAAGAATCGCACGATGACAACGGAATAAATCTGGAATCTTCTGGAGCGTCGGTCTCGGGCTGTTACACGTGGCACTGGACAACGCTGGGCCGGGCGCGTACTTCCCTTGGAACGGGTCAGGCTGCGCGCCCTTGCAGAGCCACCGTGGACCTGCGTCTCGCGAGGGCACCCTAGGGGGAGACCTCGCGAGGCCTCCTCTGGGGGCCGACTAGGGGCCTTCCAGTAGCTCGCCTTAGGAGGGGGGGCTCATGAAGCCCTTCTACGCGACGCCGCCAGGGTGGGCTATTCTAGGCCCAGGCCCTGTGTCGTGACATGGTCCTCAGGCAGACGAGCCTGGGTACCCCCTGTTCCAGTGGCCTGACAATAGACCCCGAGCCTGCAGCGCGCATGTCCTCGCCAGCTGGAGGGGCAAAGCGGTGCGGGCTCCAACCGCCTGTGGGCCAGTCGCGACGCGTGGTGCGCGCCAGGGCGTGGGGCGCCCCCACCTCCATGCAATGCCTCAACAACCGTCTAGGCTAGCATAAATACGGCACACGGCGTTGGGCCATCATTACCTTTCCTTGCCCGGCGTCTGTCTCATTGTGCCTCCTTCTCCACCTGAGACTCCACCAGATCCAACCTCGAGCGAAGCGCTCTTCTCCCCATCTTGTTCGCCACCCTATTGCTCGGATGGCCCCGAGAAGGAAGAAGGCGAAGGCCAAGGCTCCAGCCGCAAGCCCCCAGGAGATCGGGGCAGCTCTCCTATGTTCCTCCATCACCAAGGAAGGGGACCTGGACCCGGTGCGCCCGCTGATAGCGGGCGACCGGAATGAGTGGAAGGAAACCATGATCTCCCCGGGTGCGGTGGCACAGAGCGGTCTGGGGGCGTCCGGCTACGCCTTCTTCCTCCATAGTGTCTTTGCCGGGCTGGTCCTGCCATTCTCCGAGTTCTTCTACGCCATACTCACCCATTAATAGATACATGCCCTCCACCTCCAACCAAATTCAATTCTCTTCGTGTCCATCTTCCACCATTTCTTCAGCCTGCGGTTCACTGCCCAGGACCAGCTCTCAGCGTGTGTCTCCTTTGTCGATGTCAAAGGCGCCAGCACCCGCCTGAAAGCCGGGAAGAAGGTGGAGGGCTACCGGCAGCGCTGGGTTTACTTGGACGCCCTCCAAGTCCACCCGCTCCGGAGGATCCTGATATGTCTCCAACGTATCTACTTTTCATCACTCTTTTGCCCTTGTTTTGGACCCTAATTTGCATGATTTGAATGAAACTAACCAGGACTGACGCTGTTTTCAGCAGAACTACCATGGTGTTGTTTTTGTGCAGAAATAAAAGTTCCCGGAATGGTTCGAAACTTTTTGGAGAATTATTTCAGATTATATAAGAATTATTGGAACCAAAATCTACCGAAGAGGGGGTACAGGGTGGCCAGCACCACCAGGGCGCGCTAGGCCCCCTGGGCGCGCCCTGGCGGGTTGTGCCCACCTCGTGGCCCCACTGACCCTAATTCCGCCACTATAAATTCCTATTTTCGGAGAAAAAATCGGAGAGAAAGTTTCATCGCGTTTTACAATACGGAGCCGCCGCCACCTCCTGTTCTTCATCGGGGGGCCAGATCTGGAGCCCGTTTGAGGCTCCGAAGAGGGGAATCTTCGGTCTTCTTCATCACCAACGCTTCTCCATCGCCAATTCCATGATGCTCCCCACTGGGAGTGAGTAATTCCTTCGTAGGCTTGCTGGTCGGTGAGGAGTTGGATGAGATTCATCATGTAATCGAGTTAATTTTGTTAGGGCTTGATCTCTAGTATCCACTATGTTCTGAGATTGATGTTGTTATGACTTTGCTATGCCTAATGCTTGTCACTTGGGCACGAGTGCCATGATTTCAGATCTGAACCGTTTATGTTATCATCTTTATATCTATGTTCTTGATCCGATCTTGCCTTGTCATATGCACCTATTACGTGTTATGATCCGTCAACCCCATAGTGATAATATTTGGGATACTTCGCGGTGATGACCGTAGTTTGAGGAGTTCATGTATTCACCATGTGTGAATGCTTTGTTCCGGTTCTCTATTAAAAGGAGGCCTTAATATCCCTTAGTTTCCTTATGGACCCCGCTGCCACGGGAGGGTAGGACAAAAGATGTCATGCAAGTTCTTTTCCATAAGCATGTGTGACTATTTACGGAATGCGTGCCTACATTACATTGATGAACTGGAGCTAGTTCTGTGTCACCCTAGGTTATGACTGTTATATGATGAATATCATCCAACGAGTTCACCGATCCAATGCCTATGGGCTTTCCACTTATTGTTCTTGCTAAGTTACTATTGCTGTTGCTACTATTACAACTGCTACAAAACTATTGCTACTACTGTTACCACTACTGTTACTGTTGTTACTACTATCAAACTATCATATTACTGTGCTACTGATCACCTTGCTACAGATATTTAATCTCCAGGTGTGGTTGAATTGACAACTCAACTGCTAATACTCTCAAGTATTCTTTGGCTCCCCTTGTGTCGAATCTATAAATTTGGGTTGAATAATCTACCCTCGAAAACTGTTGCGATCCCCTATACTTGTGGGTTATCAAGACCTTTTTCTGGCGCCGTTGCCGGGGAGCATAGCTATATTTTTTGAGTCACTTGGGATTTATAACAATTGATCACTATGAAGAATCTGAAGGATCCAAAGACTAAGATTTTTTCCTCTAAGATGAGGGGAGGTAAGGAACTGCCATCTAGCTCTGCACTTGATTCATCTTCTGTTATGAGTAAGCTTGCAACACCACCACATGCTAGTAATCCTGATATGTCGCAAGTTATTGATGATGCTACCTCTGCTATGAATTATGCTATTGATGATGCTAGTACCATGCTTGATGATAATGTGCCACTAGGAGAATTTCTTGATGAACAAATTGCTAGAGCTAAAGAGAATGAAAAAACTGAAATTTTTGAGATTGCTGAAACTGATGAAGCTTATGAAACTGATGATGACTATGAAGCACCTACTAGTCCTAGCTCTCCTAAGTTTGAAATGCCTAAGATACCTAAAGGTTATGTTATGGATGAAGAGATAACTAGAGAAATTCTTTCTTGCAAGGATAAAAAGATATTGGGAAATTGATACGCAAGTATAAGGAAAAGACTTTGAATGCTAGAATGAAATATGATACTAAGTTTGCTACTTCACCTATCTTTGTTACCGATAAGGATTATGAATTCTCTGTTGACCCCAGAGTTAATTACTTTGGTTGAATCTGATCCTTTCCATGGCTATGAAACTGAAACTGTAGTGGCACACCTTACTAAGCTGAATGATATAGCCACCCTCTTTGCTCATGATGAGAAGATTCGCTACTATTACATCCTTAAGTTATTTCCATTCTCATTAAAGGGTGATGCTAAGACATGGTACAATACTCTTACTCCTGGCTGTGTGCGTAGTCCCCAGGATATGATTTACTACTTCTCTGAAAAATATTTTCCTGCTCATAAGAAACAAGCCGCCTTACAGGAAATATTTAACTTTGTGCAAATTAAAGAAGAGAGTCTCCCACAAGCTTGGGGGAGGCTTCTCTAGTTGCTTAATGCTTTGCCTGATCATCCTCTTAAGAAAAACGAAATACTTGATATCTTTTATAATGGAATAACTGATGCTTCTAGGGACTTCCTAGATAGTTGTGCTGGTTGTGTTTTCAGGGAGCGAACTGTTGAACAAGCTGGGGAATTATTGAATAACATATTGAAGAATTATGATGATTGGACTCTTCCTGAACCACTGCCTAAACCCACTCTGAAGAAGAGGGGTATCTTATTTCTCAGTCCTGAAGATATGCAAGAGGCAAAGAAATCTATGAAGGAAAAAGGTATTAAAGCTGAGGATGTTAAGAATTTGCCACCTATTGAAGAAATACATGGCCTTGACACACCACCACCTCCACAGGCGGTAGAGGTAAATTCTTTATTAAAGTTTAATGAAAGTGACATCCCTCACAATAAACATCCTAGTCAATGCTTATATGAGTTTGACAACTATATTATGAAGCAAGATCATTTCAATGCTCATATTTGGAAACAATTGAAATATAATTCTGATATGATTGCTCGCTTGAGTGACTTGCTATTTAGAATCAGTAATGATCTTAGATATGTAGGAAAGCATGCCTCTATGGTTCAAACTCAGTTAGAACAAGTTGCTAAATCACAAAAAGAATTGCTTGATGAAATGAATAATAATATGAATGATTTTGCTGCTAGAGTAGTAACTAGAGGAGGTAGAATGACCCAAGAACCACTTTATCCTGAGGGTCATCCTAAAAGAATTGAACAAGATTCTCAGAGAATTAATACTGATGCACCTAGTCCTTCTAGAAAGAAAAAGAAGAAGAAAAATAATAGGACTTTGCATACCTCTAGTGAACCTGAGACACAAAAGCCTCCTGATAACAATGATGTCCATATTTCTGATGCTGAAACTCAGTCTGGTAATGAACATTCACCTAGTGATAATGAAAATGATAGTGATGATGTTCATGAGGATGCTCAACCTAACCATGATAAAGAACCAGATAATGATGTTGAAATAGAGCCTACTGCTGTTCTTGATAACCCACAACCTAAACAAAAACGTTATGATAAAAGAGACTTTGTGGCTAGGAAACATGGTAAAGAAAGAGAGCCATGGGTTTAGAAACCCATGCCATTTCCACCTAAGCCATCTAAGAAAAAGGATAATGAAGAATTTGAGTGCTTTGCTGAAATGATTAGGCCAGTCTTTTTGCGTACCCGCTTAACCGATATCTTAAAGATCGCCCCATATGCAAAGTATATGAAAGACATCATCACAAATAAAATTAAGATACCTGAAGCTGCAATCTCCACCATGCTTGCTAATTACTCTTTTAAGGATGGAGTACCTAAAAAACTTGGAGATCCTGGAATACTAACTATACCTTGCTCCATTAAAAGAAACTATGTCAAAACTGCTTTGTGTGATTTGGGAGCCGGTGTTAGTGTTATGCCTTTCTCCTTATATAAAAGACTTGATTTGAATAAACTCACACCTACCGAGATATCATTGCAAATGGCTGAAAAATCAACGGCCACACCTATCGGTATTTGTGAGGATGTGCCCATTGTTGCAAATGTTACTATCTTAACAGACTTTGTTATCCTTGAGATGCCCGAGGACGACAACATGTCGATTATCCTTGGTAGACCCTTTTTGAATATTGCAGGGGCTGTTATTGCTTGCAATAAAAGCAAAGTCACTTTTCATATCAATGGTAATGAGCACACGGTGCACTTTCCGAAGAAACAATTCCAAGTGAATGGTATAAATGTTATTGAAGAATCTCCGACCATCACTATTGGAAAGTTTCAATTACTCTTCCTACTGCCAAAAAGAAATATGATATACTTATTGTCAGGGATATGTACATCCCCATTGAGGTAACTTAGTGTTTTACGAAAGTTCTTCGGTTTCATGCTAGTCGGAAGTGGTTGTTAATAAGACTTGATCAACCTTATTAATGAATCATTTTTGAGAGGTATGAAGTCGATGAATCTAGTAAGCACAACTCTCTGCTCCCACCTTTTATTTTCTATTTTAGATAGTCAAATAAAATAAAATGCCATGTTTATCCTGTTTTCTGTTTTCTCCGTGCAATAAAAAAATTACCCAAAAATAAAAGTTCTCAAAATGTCCTGAAAAATTGATACGATTTTTTCCGAATATTTCTGAATTTCTGGTGCAAATAATACCAAAGGGGGTGCACCTGGTGCCCACAAGACACCAGGGCGCGCCAGCACCCCCAAGCGCGCCCTGGTGGGCTGTGGCCCCCACTTGGGCCCCCTCACTTATCTCTTTAGCCCACATCATCCCCACTTCTAGAAAAAAATCAGTACAACCACCATTCCCGCGTTCTTGCTCTCAAACCCATGGATTTCGATCTCTTAGGTCGAAGCTCCGTTTCTGAAACTGTTTGGAGGGATTGCTACCTTGTATGTGTAACAGCCTGAGACCGACGCTCCAGAAGATTCCCCTTTTATTCTGTTGTCGTCGTGTGTTCCATTTGGTTGTCGCATTCATCATCGCATCATTCGCATCATGTGCATAGCATCGGCACTATGTTGTCATCAGTTTTCTAAACTTACATTCATGCGTAGTTGCCGGTTCTCTCCGTTCTCGTCGACGACTGTTTCGAGACCAACCACACACGCACGCGCCCGCGGCATCGATAAGATATTGTTTTTAAAAGTGCGTGAAAAATATTCTCGGATTGGGTCAAAAGTTGGCGTGAGGTCTTGCTATATTGTAGGTAGACCGCATGCCAAATTTCATCTCAATCGGAGGTCGTTTGATACCCGAACGGTCGACCGTAGCGGCAGCGTTATCGGTTTGTTTATCGGACGTTTTTCGGTTTTAAAACTCTGTCGTCGGGCCTCGCATGTTTTCCCCTCTTCTCAGCCACAAGCCCTCTACACAGCCCACCAAGTCCACCCACAACCTAGCCTAAACCGAAGCCGTTCGATTGAGATCGTAGGGCTTAAAACCATCCCAACTCCCTCCATTTGGACCCATGCTATAAATAACAGATGAACCCTAATCATTTTAGTCCAAACCCTAGAACCTAGTCCCACCTCGGGATCCAGCCGCCGCCCCTCACGCCTCCATTTCCGCGCCCACCAATCCGTTCCCTCCATCAGAACCACCACTTGGCATCTCGTAGCCCACTCCTCCTTCGATCTGAGCCGTCGGATCCAAGATCCAATGGCTCAAGGCGCCCCTGGACATATCCCCGCTCCCTCTCCCGCAGGAGGCCCGACCTCGAGGCCTTGCTAGATTGGATTGAGGTCGATCCCGAGTGCCAACCGGGAGCTTCCTGCTGCCGCTGTTCCCTCGCCGGAGCTACCACGCCGGTGAGTCGCCTCGCCGGACACCATGTCCGGGACCCAAGCGCCTGTGCCCCTTCTCGTTCCTTCCTCCCGTGAAGCTCTCCTCCCTGTTCATCTCTCTCCCCTCGTCTCTTCTTCAGGAACCGCATGAATGCCTCGCCTTGGAAGCTACCGAGCTCGCTGCCGGACGTGGTCCTCACCGGATCCGGCCTGAATGAGTCGGGACTGACCAGATCCGCCCCTTCCCACTGTCGTCGGTCCTCTCCGCCACCACCCCTTGCCTGGTCATCGGAGATCAAGGGCGCCGCCATGCTGTTAGTTCTGTGCCTCATGGGGAAGATGCCCGCGACTCCAGGCCACCACCGTCGCCGTTGAGGAGGATGCCGCCAGCACCGTAGACCCTCGTTGTCTCGCCTCCCCGCGCCGGTGACCGCATCCCCGCTGCCGCTGCCATGGCCTCGTCCTCAAGTGGGAGGACGACGCACCCCTGTTCGGCCTCATTCATGCATTGACCACACCCCAGCCACTCGTCCGCCTCCCTGCCTCACTCGTGGGCTGGTTTAGCGCCAAGGCTAGTGGCGCCTCGAGGCCCGGATCTGCCGGCCCATCTGCCCATGTCTTCAAGCCGGCCCATGGTCATATGGTGAGCCACCCCTATCCATCGCCCCATGTGAAATTTAGTTATATTGCGGTCGAACTGCTGCTTAGCCCGTTAGGCAGTTTCGGCCCATTGCATTTTTTTACTGTCCAACGAATTTTGCTAATTATCCAGATAAAACAGATTTTCGGAAAAACCCCTAAACTTCATGCATATAATAACTCTCAGACCGTGCATTGGATTAAAACAATTTATATATGTAAAATGTTCAGAATTTTGTGTAGATTAATAATATGCTACTTTCATCCATGTTCAAAATATTTAAAATTGTTGTTTGCATCATTTTGCACAAAATGCCATGTTAAAACGGTTTGTCTCATATCTTAAAAATCATAGCTCCGTTTTTAATGAACTACATATGTAACTTGACTAGAAAAATGTGTAGAATCAAATGGTGCACTTTATTTTCCTGTTTACCAACTATAAAATATGCTTAGGACATATCTGGACCAAGTTATTATTATGCATCTGAGGCCATTTCGGAAATGCTATTTGTTGCTTCCGACCTCATTTAAAATGCCTAGTTGATGTAGTTATTCATGCATCACCTCTTGCCATGATAAACAACATTTAAAATGATTGTTCAGTTAAACAACAACCACATTTCTCATAATATGGATACTTATTATATTGTTTTATGTATGTTCTCCTTCTCCATTTAAAATTGCTCTAATTCCATATTCACCTTAGGCCATGACCACCCATGTTAAACAACATTTAATATTGATGAGTACCTAAACGAGAGTGAACTAAATTATTCGAATGTGGAGTTTCGTCAATATGCAACTCGTTGCTTATTGAACTTCACTTAATTTGTAGTGTTTGGTTGTTGTGCTTGCCATGCCATGCATAATTAAACCGGACATGCATCATATTTGTTTGCGCATCATGTCATCCATAGGTTGTGGTGTTTATCATTTGTTGATTGTTTGTTTCCGGTTTTGCTTCTTCTCACTAGAGTTCCGAAAGCGTTCGGAGTGTGAGGATTCGTTCGACTACGTTGGTTCGTCTTCTTCATGGACTCGATCTTCTTCTAAGAGGGATCTCAGGCAAGATGACCATTTCCCTGGATACCATTACTATCATTGCCATGCTAGATGTCTTGTTTCTATCGCTTGTCTCGCTACCTACCACTGGTTTGTCAAGCCTCCTGAAATGCCATGATCAGCCTCTAACCCCTCCACATCCCAGCAAACCATTGTTTGGCTATGTTACCGCTTGCTCAGCCCTTCTTATAGTGTTGTTAGTTGCAGGTGCAAGTTGTTCCATGTGTCAACATGTATATCCTTTTGTTATATCACAATATTATTGCTATTTAATTTAATGCACATATATACTTGGTAAAGGGTGGAAGGCTTGGCCTTTTGCTCGGCGTTTTGTTCCACTCTTGCCGCCCTAGTTACTTGTGAACCGGTGTTATGTTCCATATTGAGCGCTCCTAACATGCTCGGGGTTGTTATGGGGACCCCCTTGATTTTCGTTTTAGGATAAAACTTGTCTGGCAAGGCCCAACTTTGGTACTACATTTGCCCAACATAATAATTCTTATAAATAATTTGACGCATAGGGAGTTAGCGCTACCCGAGGTTCGTTATTCAACATAATACAGGGGGGCCAGTGTTGATGGTGCTGGTCCAAAACAGAGCACTGTGCGGGGCCACCCCGGGGCAACTCGGGTGATTTCTATCAGGCCACTGTATGCGTCGCTTATCCGTCGTGACCTGAGAACGAGATACGCGGATCCTATAGGGATTGTCGGCACGTCGGGCGGCCTTGCTGGACTTGTTTTACCTTTCTCGAATGTCTTGTGCACGGGATTTCGATGACACTTCGGGCAATATCGAAGTTGAGATTTTCCATCGGGATTCCGCGAATACTATGGGTGATTCCGCGGTTGAGGAATTCCAACGCGGCGTGTGGTTAGTTTGTGATGGATGAGTTGGAGCACCCCTGTAGGGTTAAATCTTTCGGAAAGCCGTGCCCGCGGTTATGTGGCAACTTGGAAACTTTGTTTAACACCCGGTCATAGCAAACTTGAAGTAAACTCAAATAAAATACACCAACCGTGTGCATAACCGTGACTGTCTCTTCTCGTGATTTCTGACCGAGAGAGAACACAGTGGGGTTATGTTTGTTCGTAAGTAGGTGTTCAGGATCTCTTAGAGATCATTAATAGTTCACGTACGTTTATGCGACGATCGTCCCCCTTTATTCTTGTACTCGTAATTTAGCCACTCAAATAAATGCTTAGTGCTTGCTGCAGCCTCACCACTTAACCATACCTCACCCATTAAGCTTTAATAGTCTTGATACCCTTGGAAATGAGATTGCCGAGTCCCTGTGGCTCACAGATTACTACAACAACAGTTGTAGGTACAGGTAATGAGATGATATGACGTGAGCGCGATGCTTGTTTGATTTGGAGTTCTTCTTCTTCTTCTTCGATCTATGATGGGTTCCAGGCCGGCAGCCTGGGATAGCAAGGATGGATGTCATTTTATCGTTTGTTTTCGTCCGTAGTCGAACCCTGCTCTTCTGTATGATGATTGTATATGATGTTGTATTGATGTTGTATTGATGTGATCTTGATTTAGCTTGTGACGAGTGTAAGCCAATTCCATATACGCATCTCTTCTTTACATGTACTTGTAATGATATCCATTCTTGCGAAACGACGAGATGCGCTTCTATCCCTGTCGAGGCCCTCGAGCCAAAATAAGGATAGGATCGCATCTTGGGAGTTACAGTATGTGACTCCTCCATTGCTCCAATTAGTTTTTGATTTAGTGGGTTATTTTTAGAGTAATTATCTACTCTTGGTGCTGCTGTAGATGAGCTTGCATGTTGAATTCTTAGAGTTCTAAGTAGTTTGAATGCTCAATATGACCTCTATGCATGCTTAGGAGTAGTTGCTAACAATCTTAGAAAGTTTTGTTAACAAAAATTTTGTGGACTTAAATTTTTTAGAATTTTTATAGGAATAAAATGCAAATCTTTAGGAAGTTCTCCTCCAAGAAAAATGCCAAGGGAGTTATTGGGGAGTCATCGGATAATGACCTTCACACCCTAAGAAGGGCGGAGGTGCGGCTGTGTGAATGGCTGCATGATGCCTTCATGGAGGACACCGGATTCCATCAAGAGTTCGCTCAGTTTGTTGCAAATGCTGGGTTGACCGAGTTCCTCGCGGCTAAGTGTGACCAATATCACATCCTTACAAAGTCCTTTGTGCAAGGCTTTTATTATCTAGGGAGAAACAATCCTCCTGAAGTGTAGTTTAATCTTTATGCGGAAACTTACAAAATGTTGTTAACTGCACTCTCCACCATATGCGTGATCCCTTCTGATGGGGAATTGAGAGATCCTAGGCCATCTGAGTTTGAGGATTTTCTCCTCACTTTAACAGTGGGTGAGTATAGAGGCGTGTCAAACGCTACTCCTACCACCTTGTAGTTTCCCTCAGTGCATTACTTCGCTTTGGTCATCGCTATGTGTTTAACCGCTAGGGAGAAGGTCAGCGCACTCAGTGCCCCTGACCTTGCTATTTTACGTCGTGCACTTTATGAGGATCACAGCTTTAGTATGGGGGCTATTATTGCTCGTCGCTTACATCTTAACAAAACTAAGGGAAAGATACATGGTGGTATTTATGCTACTCGCTTACCGAGACACTTTAATGTTCAGTTTCGCCCTAATGATTATCTCTTGTTCCGAGTTTACCTTGATCACAAGTCACTGCAAGATCACCAATTCCTTGATGTAACTGATTCTCCCCGTGACATTCTTTACAACCTAGTGTTCAGCAAAGAAACCCGTGATGTTATTCCGTTGCCTGCACCTGCTTTGTTTTATTCCATTGCCAGGAACGGAAACATGGTCATCCTAGATGACATTACAGCCTACCAGAACAACCTAGCAGCTGCTGAGGAGGAGCCCCAGGGGTGCGATGCTCAGGTGCCGCCTCCACCTCACTACAACTTGGGACCGTACGGCTACTACGGATGGTGATTACCAAGATAGGACAAAACCCTAAGCTTGGGGGAGTACGTATTTCCACCGACATTACATCCATGTTCACACATTTCATTCCAGTTGTTGGTGTTCACACTTTTTCATTGTATTATCCATGCTAGATTTGTTTTCTCGCTTTCTTCTTGTGTGTTTGAAAAACTTTGAGAAAATCCAAAAATATTTCCTACTTCTTTTTAGTTTTTCTTTCTAGCTTAGTTTAACTGTAGCATCAAAAGAAAAGCCAAAAAAAATTATCGCTTCTTGTTTTACTTGTTGGGAGCTTTCCCGTGTAAATAGTTTTTCTCATTTTTGCTTCCCCTCTTTAATTTGCTTTCTTCAAGAAAAACCAAAAACTCCAAAAATATTTCAGTGTGTTTCTCTGAAATTCTTTTCCTTTTAATTGAGTCGTACCAAGGAGAAGACCACAATGAAATTGTTGAGTGGCTCTCATCTGCATCATTGTTAATCTAACGAAGAGCCCATATTACTTTGTCTTCTCCTCTTGAATAAAATGTTGCAGATTCCAGCTTAGTCCACGATACTCTTGCACTATTATTATTTTCTTATTATTCGGTCGTGCAAGTGAAAGGCAATGATGACGAGATTTGATTAATTGACTGTGGTAGAGAAAAGCGGGTATGAACTCAACTTGTTTTTGTTTTTGTAAATATGTTTAACCGAGTATCCTTGATTCAGCATATTATGATCAAACATGTTTGCAATGACCATTAGAGATTATAGTTGTTCATGCCATGCTTAAGTAGCTAGGAGTGGATAATGATTTATCTTGGGTGTCAACATGCAGTAAAATGGTTGTGATGCGGTATGATGATATGGTATCCTCCTGTGAATGTTTCAAGTGGCTTGACTTGGCACATGTTCATGCATGTAGTTGAATCAAAACCAACATAGCCTTCATGATATTTATGTTCATGGTCTCCATATCCTACTCATGCTAGTATTCAATGTTGATTATATGTAATGCATGTTTATGACCGTTTTCGCTCTCTAGCTGGCCTCTTCTCAATCTAATTGCTAGCCTTTGCCTATACTAAGCGGGAATATTGCTTGTGCATCAAAACCCTTTAAACCAAGTTGTGCCAGATGAGTCCACTATATCTACCTATATGCGGTATTACCCTGCTGTTCCAAAGTAAATTTGCATGTGCCATCTCTAAAAATTCAAATGAACATCTGTTTTGTGTGCCTGGACCGCTCATGGAGCGACAGGGGGCGGTCAGTATCTTCCATGCTAAGCGGGTTATTCTCATGATGAGTGTTTATTCACTTGTCCTTACACGAGAGGGGCGGTAATAGGGATTCCCAGTCCTGAAATAAAAAATAATTAAACAAAACTCCCCCTGGAATGTTGTTGGTTTGGACGGTACCCGTGGATGCGGCTAGTTGTGTAGTGTGATTGTTGGTGGAGGGGGAGTAAACCTTTACTTTTACCGCTTGGGAACCGCCGCTAATTTATTTAGCATGGAAGATATTGATAAATCTTGGTCGTGACGTTGACAGGAAGGGTGCACCTCCCAAAATTATATCTATCTCTGTTTTAAACTTTGAGCTCTGGCACCGCTGCAAATCCATGCTTCCCTCTGTGAAGGGACTATCTATTTATTTTTATGTTGAGTCATCACCTTCTCAAATAAGCGCCAGACCTGAGAGCACTATTGTCATCCTCATGCATTGTGTATAGTTGATGTTGGGTGCAACATGACTGGATCTTTTCTACCATGAATTACAATGTTTAGTGCTGCTTGAACTTTGGAGGTGCTCTGCATTTATGTTTTGCGGTCTCGGAAAGGGCTAGCAAGATACCACTATTGTCATATTGTATTATGATTGTTTTGACAAAGTGTTGGAGCTTGAGATATCTTATTATTGCTCGCTAGTTGCTTATGTTATTGTTATGAGTTAATATAGTTTATAAGAGTTATTGTTGCCATGGTTAGTCATAATCTTTGCTGAAAACATGGGTTCTACTTAAGCATATATATGTAAACAAGAACAAAAGAGTTCATAAAAGTTTTTTTATCACTTTTAGTTTGTCAATTAAATTGCGTGAGGACAAGCAAAGTTTTAAGCTTGGGGGAGTTGATACGTCTCCAACGTATCTACTTTTCCTCACTCTTTTGCCCTTGTTTTGGACTCTAATTTGCATGATTTGAATGAAACTGACCCGGACTAATGCTGTTTTTAGCAGAACTACCATGGTGTTGTTTTTGTGCAGAAATAAAAGTTCTCAGAATGGAACTAAACTTTTTGCAGAATTATTTCAGAATATATAAGAATTATTGGAGCCAAAATCTACCGAAGAGGGGGGCCAGGGTGGCCAGCACCCACCAGGGCGCGCCAGGCCCCCTGGGCGCGCCCTGGTGGGTTGTGCCCACCTCGTGGCCCCACTGACCCTAATTCCGCCACTATAAATTCCTATTTTTGGAGAAAAAAATCGGAGAGAAAGTTTCATCGCGTGTTACGATACGGAGCCGCCGCCACCTCCTGTTCTTCATCGGGAGGCCAGATCTGGAGCCCGTTTGGGGCTCCGGAGAGGGGAATCTTCAGTATTCCTCATCACCAACCCTTCTCCATCGCCAATTCCATGATGCTCCCCACCGGGATTGAGTAATTCCTTGGTAGGCTTGCTGGTTGGTGAGGAGTTGGATGAGATTCATCATGTAATCGAGTTAGTTTTGTTAGGGCTTGATCCCTAGTATCCACTATGTTCTGAGATTGATGATGCTATGACTTTGCTATGCCTAATGCTTGTCACTAGGGCCCAAGTGCCATGATTTCAGACTTGAACCATTTATGTTATCATCTTTATATCTATGTTCTTGATCCGATCTTGCCTGGTCATATGCACCTATTACGTGTTATGATCTGTCAACCCCATAGTGACAATATTTGGGATACTTCGCAGTGATGAACGTAGTTTGAGGAGTTCATGTATTCACCATGTGTTAATGCTTTGTTCCGGTACTCTATTAAAAGGAGGCCTTAATATCCCTTAGTTTCCTTATGGACCCTGCTGCCACGGGAGGGTAGGACAAAAGTTGTCATGCAAGTTCTTTTCCATAAGCACATATGACTATTTATGGAATACATGCCTACATTACATTGATGAACTGGAGCTAGTTCAGTGTCGCCCTAGGTTATGACTGTTATATGATGAATATCATCCAGAGTGTTCTCCGATCCAGTGCCTACGAGCTTTACACTTATTGTTCTTGCTAAGTTACTATTGCTGCTGCTACTATTACAACTGCTACAAAACTATTGCTACTACTTTTACCACTACTGTTACTGTTGCTACTGCTATCAAACTATCATATTACTGTGCTACTGATCACCTTGCTGCAGATATTTAATCTCCAGGTGTAGTTGAATTCACAACTCAACTGCTAATACTCTCGAGTATTCTTTGGCTCCCCTTGTGTCGAATCTATAAATTTGGGTTGAATACTCTACCCTCGAAAACTGTTACAATCTCCTATATTTGTGGGTTATCAGATCCCCACTGCCCTTTCGGTGAAGCACTCTGGATGGAGTCATGCATCGCTCTCCGACCCAGGGGCAGGGCCCGTCCGGGAGCGGATTGCTTCGCACGGGAACACCCAGCTGTCGGGGGCGATAATTGTCAAGGAATTCCTGGGGCACCGCATCGCACCACTCCAGGTGCATTCGCTGCCCGTGTGGGAGTTCGAGGGCACGCAGGACCCGATGAGGCTGCACCCCGCCGGCCTGTCGCACGTCGAGTTTGAAGGGGCCGTGATGGCCTTGCTCGGCTCCATGCCTGGCGATCCTCCCGAGGCCGCGGGCCCGCTGTATGGCCAAGACGACCGAGCGGATCTGGTCGCTCTCATGCCCGCCTTCGACGAGTGGGGACTCGTGTCGAGCGGCAGCGAAGGGTCATGGGGGAACGCCCCCGTCAAGGCATCGTCCTCCGCCGAAGATAGCGGTAGCGAAGATTCTGAGGCGACCTTCGGGGAAGAGGAGGAGGACGATGCCGGCCGAGGGCTACCGCCGGGCCACCACCAGTCCCTGCGTGGCTTCGAGGATGATGATGACGACGCCGACGTACCCCCTCGGGCGATGCTTCCTCGGCCTTCCGACCTGGCTGTGGCAACGGAGGCCTACACCACTGGCTCTAAGGCGCTGAGTGTTGGGGCCCTAGTCGGCGAGGCGGCCAACCCTCCCGAAGCCACCGCCCTTCTCCGAGGGCCCCCAGGCTAATGGGAAGAACCTGAACCCGGCCGGACCCACTAGGTGTCACGCCGAGCGTTCTTCCGCCGTCACCAGGGGGTGCCCGAGAGCGGTGGGGTGCGCCTCCTGCCGCCGAGAATAAACGGAAGTGGGCCGCCGAGGACGAGTAAGTGCTCGAGCTCGAGCTTATGCCTTGCGCCTGTGAATTGGTTGCTCATGCTAATTCTTCGTCTGCACAGGCGCCGGGGTGGCAGCGATGGGAAGAAGAAGAAGGCCGATGCCGAGGCAAAGGCGACATGCGCCCCGGAGGCGACATCGACGCTAGGCCCCAATCTTGGAGGGCGCGGGGGAGCTCTGCGCCAGGCCGTCGCCACGCCTGGGCGTGCAGGGGGTGCAGCAATGCCCAGTTTCTCCTCTGCGCAGCCGAGGGGACCGATCGCTGGGGCAGCGGGGGAGCAACCCCCGGCGCCTCCCGTCGTGGCCGCAGCCCCCCAGCATATGGAGCTGGAACTGGCACGGCAGCCCTCTTCAAGTGTCCCCGCTCTCACAGACGAGCAAGGTGCGGGGAACCTCTAGGGGCCATCCCAGACTTGGCTTGCTTCTAGGGCCGATGAAGCTGACGCGGCGGCCCCACCCGACACGCCACGGGGGCCGGCTACTGAGGAAAAGTCGAAGCCCTCGGTGCCCCAGTAGGAGAATACTGGGGCCCTTTCGGTTGAGGCAGCGACCAGTGCTGAGGCACCGGTGCTCCGCCCGGCCCTCGCGCTCATGAGCCATCGCGTCCCGCTCAGGCAAGAGGCCCTGTCCCATGCTCTGGCCGCGCTCGATCGATTCCTGGGAGCCTCCCAGGATGCTGAAGCGCGCCTCACCGGGGAGCGCCTGGAGCTCGCCACCCTGCTAAAGCGGCTCTCCGTTGCCCTCACGGAGAGTGAGAAGGGCGCCGCTGAAGCATAGGCGCCCTGTGAGGGCGCCCTTGCCGCGAAGGGGGAGGCCGCCAAGTGATGTGAGGAAGCGGAGGCCAACCTGAAGATGCTCCGGGACGAGCGGGACGTGCGGGCGCAGCAGCTCCAGCTACGGGAAGACGGCCTTGGGACCCGCGAAGCGTAGCTCGCTGACCGCGACGCTGAGCTGACGAAGGTGGCGGCCAAGCAAGCCACAGAACGCGAGCGCCTGGAGACGCTGCAGCGCGAGGTGACCGAAGCCCAGGAAGCCCACGCGAAGCGCCTCTTCGAGGCGAACACTGCACTAGATGCCAGGGAGAAGAAGGTCCAGGCTGATGCCGACGGGAAGGCGGCTGCGGACAGCGCTGCTTTTTGTTCTATTGAGCTCCGGGCTCGCAAGGCCTTCCAATCCTTGGGCAGGGGGGCTTCAATGCTCCTCTCGCCACCCCTGGCGCTGGCTATGTCGAGCTTTCTGCCAGGCTCGTGGGGGAGCTTGACGACACGACACGGAAGGTGGACGTCTTCTTGGAGGACAAATGCCGAGACCTGTTCTCCGTGGCGGCGACTAGAGTCTTCAGCCACCTCCTTCTCCGCGACCCAAACTTCAACTTCGACAACGTGACAGGCCCCATCCCTGAAGAATCCCGCGACCGCCTGGAAGCATCTATGGAGGGCCCTGTGAGCATGCCGCTTGAGAAGTTTACCTGCAATAACTGCGACGACGGTGGTACCGATACTCCTTTCGTCGACCTGCAAGACTGAATCTGCCTCGTGGCAGTGTAAGACAATGGTTTTAATGTATTGAACATCATAAGCTTGTAATGACCGCCAGTTACCCGCGAACTTTCCTTTCATGTCTGGTTTTCCTCAAGCTTGCCTTTGTGCTCTGCGTCGGCAGGGCCCAGTCCCACGCATTTCTCAGCCATCGTTGGGTTGTCAGGTCACGACGCCTAGACACGGCCAGGAGGTGATGGGCTTCAGGAACTAGTGAAGGCTCCTAAGGCGCGATACTCAAGAACCTCCCCCCCCCTTAATGTACAAGCGGACTTCGAGAGGAAAACGCGCTAGCCAGTTTGTGCCTGGGCGTTGCATGAGGAAACTAGGCACCAAGGGCCTTAGTGGGGTGATGTGCACGGGGGTAAGCCCGCGAGCCAGAGCCCGGTCCCTTGGGTTTTTCAGTGCTGCTGGGACTAACCCGAGCATAGACACTGTGCCCACCCCCGCTCGCGCGAGGTCCAAGGGGAAACTAGTTAGTGACGCCCCCGATCGACCACCCAGCGCAGAGCATGGGGCTTCCACTAGGTGTGGGTATAGTCTCGGCTCGATAGTCATTCCGCCAGCATAGGGCACTGGGCTTCCACTTGGGCATGGGAATAGTCGCGGTTCGACAGTGACTCCGCCAGCGCGGAGCATGGGGCTTCCACTTTGGCATGGGCGGGAGTCCTCCTGAGGCCGAGGGGCGGCACTCCAGGAGGCTCCGGGGCGTGTACAGCCCCAACCTCATTATTGTGTGAGAGGGTCACGGGCGGCGATAAGGAGGGGTCGGATATTCCAAGCACTGGGCTCAGGAATTCCTTCCTCCATCTTCAGACGTTTTGCGCCTAGTCCATTCAGAGATGCTGCGCCCCTATGCAATCCTGGGATACGGGGGTGATGCGCGTTGGACGGTCATCCCGAGGCCACCATATGAAGGGGTTGGACACCGAGGACCTATTGAGGTGACGTGTGCGGGCCTGGCCCATCAGACAGAGCTCGGTTACTCGGGTTTAGCGACTCTGGAGGGACGGACCCGAGCATAGATGCCATGTCAAGTTCCCTCATACGATGACCAAGGGAGGAAACACCTGAAGCATAGCACCCGAGGTGGCAAAGCACCTCACTGGCAGTTATGCAATATCAGGTCATGCCTTCGTTCGTCTTCCTACGATGGTTCCATGAAAATGGCGAGACACCAAGGACCATGTGAGGTGACGTGCATGGGAGCAAGCCCGCGAGACAGAGCTCGATCGTTTGGATTTATCAACGCTGCATGGATGAACCCGAGCAAAGACGTCGTGTCCCGTCCCGATCATGAGACGGCCGGAGGGAAGGGTCGCAAGGGCGCAGCTAATGCAAGTGGTGGCGAAGCACCGCGCGCAAGACTTAAGCAAGCGTCTTGAATTCATTAAAGGATAATCAGATTCGCTACACGACCCAAAAGGTGCGGAGGCCACAAGGGTTGAACCCTTGACCGCTCGAGGATAATGCAGCCCAGAGGGCGCCCTCAATTTTAAACAATCAAAATGTCACCTCGCGATTATGTTGCTGCAGGAGTGATACGTCTCCAACGTATCTATAATTTTTGATTGTTCCATGCTGTTATATTATCATTCTTGGATGTTTTACAATCATTTTATAGCAACTTTATATCATTTTTTGGGACTAACCTATTGACATAGTGCCAAGTGCCAGTTGTTGTTTTTTGCTTGTTTTTTTTACTTCGCAGTATATCAGTACCAAACGGAGTCCAATCGCGATGAAACTTTTTGGAGACTTTTTTTCTGGACCAGAAGAGAGCTAGTGGGCTAAAGAAGCACCCGGGAGGGGGCCCAAGCCGCCTACAACACACCAGGACGCGCCAGAGGCCCCCGGCGCGCCCTGGTGGGTTGTGGTGGCATCGGGACCCCCCTCCACCACCTCTGAGCTCTATAAATACCCAAATATTCTAGAAACCCTAGAAGAGTCGACGAAAAATACTTCCAGTCGCCGCAAGTTCCAGAATCGCGAGATCCAATCTAACACCATCACGGAGGGGTTCATCATCCTCATTGGTGCCTCTCCGATGATGCGTGAGTAGTCTACCATAGACCTATGGGTCCGTAGGCAGTAGCTAGTTGGCTTTCTCTTTCTCTTTTGATTCTCAATACAATGGTCTCTTGGAGATCTATTTGATGTAATGACTTTTTGCAGTGTGTTTGTTGGGATCCGATGAATTTTGAGTTCATGATCAGTTTCTATCCATGAATATTATTTGAGTCTACTTTGATCTGTTATATGCATGATTACTTATAGCCTCGTATTTCTTCTTTGAATCTTTGGTTTGGTTAGGAAAACTAGATCGATTTTTCTTGCCATGGGAAGAGGTGCTTTGTGATGGGTTCGATGTTGCGGTGTCCTCTCCCAGTGACAGAAGGGGCAGCGAGGCACGCAAGTATCGTTGCTATTAAGGATAACAAGCCGGGGTCTATTCCTACATGAATAGATCTTGTCTACATCATGTCACTGTTCTTATTGCATTCTCCGTTTTTCCATGAAATTAATACACTAGATGCATGTTGGATAGCGGTCGATGTGTGGAGTAATAGTAGTAGATGCAGAATCGTTTCGGTCTACTAATCTTTGACGTGATGCCTATATAATGATCATCGCCTTGGATATCTTCATGATTATTTGATCTTCTATCAATTGCCCAACAGTAATTTGTTCACCCATCGTGCGCTATACTCATGAGAGAAGCCACTAGTGAAACCTACGACCCCCGGGTCTACTTTTCCAACATATTGCTTTTCGATCTATCTTTTGCCGCTTTTGTTTTCAGATCTATTATTCCAAAAACCCAAAAATTCCTTGCTGCACTTTTTATTTGCCTCTTTAATTTTGTGTTCTTGTGTGATCTATCTATCCAATCTATTACAATCTAATCTATCTTTTTAGTGGAGAGATTGACAACCTCTCTGACGCGTCGGGTTGCAAGTATTTGTTCTTTGTGTGCAGGTACCGTTAACATAGTGTTGCGTGGTTCTTCTACTGGTTCGATAACCTTGGTTTCATAACTGAGGGAAATACTTACCATAGCTGTGCTACATCATCCCGTCCTCTTTGGGGAAATACCGACGCAGTCTCAAGCCACGTCAAAGGAATTTCTGGCGCCGTTGCCGGGGAGACATCATCAACATCTATCAGGTTCCTAATCACAAATCTCATCTCCTTCCAATTTACATTATTTGCCATTTGCCTCTCGTTTTCCTCTCCCCCACTTCACAAAATTTGTCGTTTTATTCGCCTTCTTTCTCGTTCGCCTTTTTCTCGCCGGATCTCTTTTTGTTTGCTTGTCTTGCCATGTGCCTCCTATTTTCTTGCATCTTTGCTTGCTAAAAATCTATTGATATGGATCCTCATACGCTTGCTAATCTTTTCAACAGACAAAATTATGATGAACCAATTGCTAGTGAGTTGATTGGACTTGATTATCTCGATGAAGTTTTGTTTGAAAATCATGTATCTGAAAATTTTGATGAAGTGTTGAAAGAAGAAATTTATAAGGTGATTCATGATAGCTCCTTGATTGAAAAGCATGATTGCAATGATGTTACTATAAATTCTATTAATGTTAATTATATTAATGATATGCAAAACTACAAGCTTGGGGATGATAATTTTGTCATGTTCACTTCTTATTGCAATGATCATGATTGGGGTGATAATGCTTCTTATGATCTTGAAAATTTATTTAAGCCTCATGTTGAATATGTTATTGATAATAATGTTTGCAATAGTATCGAAAGTGGGTTTGGAAGAGCGTCAACTTTAGGTAAAAAGAATGCGACATATTTGGAGAGTGTTCAAACTTATGATTTTTTTGATAAAAGTGGGTTTGGAGAGGTCATAACTTTAGTTGATGATAATCCCACTATTTTGGAAGATGATAAAAACTTTATGCATGTTGATCATAAGGAGAGTATTGTTTATGATAGCTATATTGTTGAATTTGATTATGATCCTACATGTAATTATTATGAGAGAGGAAATTATGGTTGTAGAAATCTTCATGATACTAAATTACCTCTCTTCATGTTGGGATTGCTATTGTCTCTTTCTTCTTCCTTCCATATGCTAGTTTTTGCTTGCCTTGGTAATTTGTTTGCTTATAAAATGCCTATGCATAGGAAGTATGTTAGACTTAAGTTTTTTTTCCATATGCTTCATGATGTTCTCTTTGTGTTGCTATTATTATCTTTCATGAGGGCATCATTGAAATCTCAAGCCTATCTTAATGGCTATAAAGAAAGAGCTTGTTGGGAGGCAACCCAATGAATAAATTTTATTTTTCCCTTTTTCTTTCTGTTCTTGAGTGTTTGCACAATTATTCTACTGTTATGATTGTGTTTTTTATGTTTTAATTAGTGTTTATGCCAAGTAAAGCCTTTGGGATGATTCACAAGATGAGTAGAAACACTGCTGAATCTGAAACAGAAACTTTGACTCAAGTGCAGCAATTTTAATTTTTTACTGGAGAGTGATAATGAGCTTAAATGTTAACACAGTATTTATATACAAATTCTTTATGTTTTACTATTTTTTCAGAATTTTCAGAGTTACAGAAGTATGGTTAGAGCACCGATTACTACAGACTGTTCTGTTTTTGACAGATTCTGTTTTCATTGCATTGTGTGCTTGTTTTGATGAATCTATGGTTTGTATTGAAGGGTATAAGCCATGGTAAAGTTATAATACAGTAGATATAATGCAATAATAAAATATGAATGGGTTTGCAACAGTACTTAGAGTGGTGATTTGCTTTATTATACTAACGAATCTCACGAAGTTTTTGCTGAGTTTTGTGTGATTGAAGTTTTCAAGTTTTGGGTGAGATCACCATGGATGAAGGAATTAGGAGTGAAAAGAGCCTAAGCTTGGGGATGCTACAGCACCCCCAAGATAATATCCAAGGAGAAACAAGCAACTAAGCTTGGGGATGCCCCGAGTAGCATCCCCTCTTTCTTCTAACGACCATCGGTATTTTACTTGGAGCTATATTTTTATTCGTCACATATCATGAGTTTTGCTTTGATCGTCTTGTATTATTTGAGTATTTGCTTGATTTGGTTTTTAGTTTGTCACAAGTACCCTTGGTGTACACACCTATTTGAGAGAGACAAAATTATGCTATGATTTTTTAGAATTCTCTATATGCTTCACTTCAATTTTTTGAGCTATGGAATTGCTCAAGTGCTTCACTTATATCTTTTTGAGCATGGTGTGCTTTAAATTTTTGAAGAAATACTCTCATGCTTCACTTAGATTAATTTGAGAGTTAGTAAATTTTAAAGAAACACTCTCATGCTTCACTTAGACTAATTTGAGAGTTAGTAAACTTTGAAGAAATTCTCTCATGCTTCACTTATACTATTTTGAGAGATTAAATTTTTATGCTCATGTTCTTCACTTAAATTTATTTGAGATTGTCAAAAGCAATGGCAATATATGAAACTAGTTCCAAAGTGATAGATATTCAAGAGGGATATAATAAAAACTTTCAGGAAGATCATTGGAAAAATTAAACTTGATTCCTTGTAACAATTTTGAGACATGATGATAGTAATATGTGAGTCATGTTGGTGAGTAATTATGCTTTAGTAAGAATATAGGTGTTAAGGTTTGTGATTCCCTATGCAAGCACGAAAGCCAATAGTTATGCAATGAAATTACATCCTACTTATGGTGCATTATTCGGTGTTAGTTATGCTTAATGCCCGTTTATGTGAATTTTAGTTTCTTGGTTAGTTGCTTCTCAATCTATTTCCTAGCCTCCACTTGTACTAAGTAGAAATACTACTTGTGCATCCAAAATCCTTAAACCCAGTTTTGCCTTATGAGTCCACCATACCTACCTATATGCGGTATTTCCATGCCATTCTAAGCAAATTTGTATGTGCCATCTCTAATTTTCAAAATAAATTTCCTTTTTGTGTGCTCGTACCGCTCGTGAAATGGTAGGGGGTGTCCAATATTTTTCCATAATATATGTGTTATTCTCAAGATGGGTGTTTATTCACTTTTCATTGCATGAGAGTACGGTGGTAACAGGGATGCCCAGTCTCGAAATGAAAAAGAAATTTACTTTATGTTGTCAAATAATAAATTCCTTGGAAAGTGTTGGTATGGAAGGCAACCGTGGATACGGCTAGCCATGGATTGTGAAAGAATGGTGGAAAAGGGAATAAACTTTATTTTATGTTTGGGAACCGCCTATGATGTATCTAGCATGGAAAGTATTGAGAACTACTCGGTCATTTTCGTTGACAGGAAAGGCATGCCACCCAGAATATTTTTCTCTCTCAATTTAAGCTTTGAGCTCTGGCACCTCTACAAATCCCTACTTCCCTCTGCGAAGGGCCTATCTATTTACTTAATGTAATTTTTATTTTTAATTAGAGTCTCCATCTTCTCTTATAAAGCACCAACTAGGTGATGAGGACATCCCTAATAATGTTACACCCACTTCCCCACCAGCTACACATATTGGACCAGTTACTAGAGCCCGCGGACGCCAACTAAATTATCAGGTACTTTCGTTTCTTGGAAATCCTTCTAATGTTCATGAACATATGATGCTGCCTAAATTAGATACTTTTGTTTTACTTATGAATGAAGGACCTAGCATGGACAAGAAGGATGGCCATTGGAGCGGGATCAAGCATGGAGAAGAAGGTGCGCACGTGGGAAGGAACAATGGACTTTCCAGTGGTGATTTCGCACTTTGAAGCCACCATAAGGAGTGCTTGGAGGCTTGGACGAAATAAACAAGATGACACTTCATAAATTTCGTCCATAGGCTAATATAGGTGGTGCGTCACCTTATTTTTGGGCCAGGCCCATGTAATTTCGAAATACCACTTATTAGGCTATTTTTAGAGTCCGTATGTGTGGGGAAACTGAGTTAGGGCTGGTTTCGGACCCCTCCTCCAAGGGGCCACGAAATCCCCCTCTATTCCCCCATATATATAGCCCTTAGGGCGTAGTTTTGGACTTGGGTTTTGTTTAGATTGAAAGTTAGCCATAGCTGCAACTTCGCGTTCTTCGTTTGTGTTCCACGACCAGCCAAAGGCGTCATAGAACCCCACTTTTCATCAATAAAGCTTTCCTCTTATATTCCCAATATCCAGATTTCAATCTTAGTTTCTTGCTTGTTCTTTGTTTGCTTGCAGGAAACAGACCCTCGTGGTCAGGTTGATCGTGCTCCGGTGTGGTCAATAACCTCTCGGAGTTGGTTTAGCGATTGCTAAGGCGCGACGTCCTCGCACGTTCGTAGTCGGATCGTCAAAGTCTACTCCACCGAAAACGATAGCCACCATCTCATCGAAGATCGGGACACCCTCGCCTCTATGAAGTGGTATCAGATTTCTAGGTTGCTCGGTGAGATTTACCAATTTTTCGTAGTTTAGATTGGATCAGTTCTTCATACCTATAGTCCATGAAAAATCCACAAAAAAATTAGTGTTAGATCATCATATCCGAACCAATCTGAGCCTTTGCACTTTTGTGTTCGGTATTTGCTTTGTTGAATTTGCGGTTGCATCGTCATGTCAAGTTGCTGGTCTTAGTGTCTAGTCCTTTAGAGTTTCGAGTTCTATTCACAGTTTGTCACGCGCCTCCGCATCTTCATCGCCACTGCCATATACCACCACCACGCTACCATCATCGCCGCTGCCATATAAACCATCACCATATATCAGCCATCAATCCGTATACATATATACCACCATATATCCACCACCAATCCGAGTCCATCCCATATTCGGATTGATTTCGAGACCCCTTTGATTTTATATTCGCGTTTCCTTACCTGAATAGGCCAAAATCACTATGATGGCGAGTGTCTCAAAACGCTCCAAAATCCGTATACATATATACCACCATACAAGCTGACGAGGTCGAATGTGAATTTATGACCAACAAGGAGCTTCATGACAAATTCCAGCAAATGATGGCTGACCAGGTACAAGACTTCGTGACCAGCCTTGGAGAGGCCATGGAGAAGCTAGATGGTTTGGAGAAGACATTCGACACCAAGCTGGACGCCAAGTTCAATGAGGTGCTTGCCAGTCTACCACCACCAGCTGCAGCTAACGTCCCTGTCCAACAACAACATCAACATGGCGCGTTTTTTGAGAGACGAGCGCGATGTGTTCTTCTCGCCCAAGGCCAAAATTCGGGTGCCGTTGCTACTGTTGCCACTGTTGCAGCTTCTGTTGCTGCTACTGTCGTTGAGCAGAATGAGGATTATGCTGAGGATTATGACGGTGCTTACGATGATGAGGGAGAGGTTGCTCCAATTCAGCCCCAGGGACAACCACCACCACAAGCACCAGGTCGTCCACATGGCTACAATCGTAACAGTAGGCCTGCACCACCCCCTCAGGTACGGGATCATGACCATCTCCCTAAACTAAAATTGAATATTCCTACATTTGATGGTAGATATGTTCCTGATATATATCTTACTTGGGAGTTAGAAATAGAACAACGTTTTACATGCTTACCGTTTCCTGAGGATAGACGTGTTGCTGCTGTTGTTTGTTCATTCACTAGTTTTGCTTGTGTTTGGTGGTCTGAACATTGTAGAATACATCATGCTAATATCCCAACTACTTGGGCTGCTTTGAAAGCTGCTATGCGTAATCGTTGGGTTCCACCATATTATCAACGTGAATTGCTTCAAAACTTGCAGCGTTTAAGACAAGGAAAAAATTCTGTAGAGGACTATTATCAGGAATTACAAACTGGATTGATTAGATGTGGTATTGTTGAGGAGAATGAAGCTATGCTTGCACGTTTTATGGGTGGATTAAATAGGGAGATTCAGACTATTCTAGAGTATAAGGAGTATAACACTATCACTCGTTTATTTCATCTTGCTTGCAAAGCTGAACGTGAAGTGCAGGATCAATAGTCATTGGCAAGAACTAATTTTTCTGCAGGTCGCACTTCATCAAGGATACCACGTGCCTCCTCTACTTCCACACGTCCTGCTGCAGCACCGCCTACTTCAGCCTCCAACTCCAACCGAGATACCAGGAAAGAGGCCCCCGCCCCACCCTCCGCGAGGAGCACACCTTCCGGGCCTGCACAGAGCTCTTCTTCATCCATTGCATCCACAGGGCAAACACATGAGGTTATATGTCGTCGTTGCAAGGGTGGAGGTCACTATGCGAGAGAATGCCCTTCCAAGCGTGTGATGATTGTTACTGAGGATGGTGGATATGACTCCGCTTGTGATTATGATGAGGAGACCCTGGCTCTTATTGCGAGTGAAGAACAAGGTGTAGAGGAGACTGAACAAGAGACCACTACATGGCTACTGACTAAGCTGACAGGTATGAAAGTTTAGTTGCTCAACGTGTTCTGAGTGTGCAGGTTACACAGGCTGAGCAAAATCAGAGGCACAACTTGTTCCATACAAAGGGAGTTGTGAAGGAGCGTTCTGTTCGCGTCATCATCGATGGAGTGAGTTGCAACAACTTGGCTAGCATGGAGATGGTGGAGAAGTTGTCTCTAACCACCAGACCACATCCTCATCCTTATTACATTCAATGGTTCAACAACAGTTGCAAGGTTAAGGTAACACGTACTATTCGTGTGCACTTTAGCATTGCTACATATTCTGATTATGTTGATTGTGATGTGGTACCCACGCAAGCATGCTCCGTTTTACTTGGTAGACCATGGCAATTTGATAAAAAAATTGTACACCATGGTAGGACGAATCAGTATACTCTTGTTCATAAACATAAAAATATAACTTTGCTTCCTATGTCTCCCGAACATATTATGAAAGATTACATTGCTAGAGCTAGTAAATCAAAACAGAAGCAAAGTGAGAGTGAAAATCAGATTGTAGCAAAGGAATTTGAGCAACATAATAAGCCTAATAAACAATCATCTAGTGTTGCATCTGAAATAAAACTGAACAGTGGTTGTTTACTAGCCACTAAATCTGATATTACTGATTTGGATGTTAATACATCTGTTTGCTATGCTTTTGTATGCAAAGAGGTATTATTTTCATTCAAGGACATGCCTCCCTCTTTGTCTCCTACTGTCGCTAACATTTTGCAGGAGTTCGCTGACGTCTTTTCACAAGACGTGCCACCGGGATTACCACCTATTTGAGGGATTGAGCATCAGATTGACTTATGTCCTGGTGCATCGCTACCCAACCGTGCACCATACCGTATCAATCCAGAGGAGACGAAGGAGATTATGCGTCAAGTACAGGAGCTGCTCAACAAAGGTTACATACGCGAATCCCTAAGTCCTTGTGCTATTCCTATTATTCTAGTGCCTAAAAAGGATGGTACATTGCGCATGTGTGTTGATTGTAGAGGCATTAATAATATTACTATTCGTTATCGTCATCCTATTCCTAGGCTAGATGATATGCTTGATGAATTAAGTGGCTCTACAATTTTCTCCAAAGTTCATTTGCGTAGTGGATACCATCAAATTCGTATGAAATTGGGAGATGAATGGAAAACACCATTTAAAACTAAGTTTGGATTATATGAGTGTTTAGTCATGCCTTTTGGGTTAACTAATGCACCTAGCACTTTCATCAGATCAATGAACAAGGTTTTACGTGCTTTCATTGGATGATTTGTGGTAGTCTATTTTGATGATATACTGATTTATAGTAGATCTTTTGAGGAACATTTGGAACATTTACGTGTTGTTTTTATTGCTCTACGTGATGCACATTTGTTTGGTAACCTTGGGAAGTGCACCTTTTGCACCGACCGAGTATCTTTTCTTGGCTATGTTGTTACTCCACAGGGAATTGAAGTTGATAAAGCCAAGATTGAATGTGGGGACCCCGACTCATAAGTCGTGATCACCGAATGTACGTGCACAGTGATCCCAGAGATCAATGCTCACTGAACAAACAGAAACTGAATAACAAGAGTATTACATCCACTACATACCGGTTTACTCAAATGTGGCCTTTATGGCCAAGTCTTCATATGATTGCAGCGGAAATCTTCAACGATAGCGTGAACCGATGCCACCTGCCTTAACCCTACATGCATTCTGACTGGGAAGCGTCCTAGCTCGTATGTACGTCACCGAGGTACTCTTCATTCAATCCTGTGCTTTCATGCCTGGTCAATAAAATAACCAGTGGCAAGCCAATGAGTACTTTGAATGTACTCTCAAGCAACCCATGTTGGAACAAGGCAATAACAATGCATGATATAGCACTAAGTAGGTATTTTGCAGAAAGCTAATTTTGAGTGCAGTGACATGATCAAGTAACTATGTAAGCATGCATCAACAGTTGGCAGATATCCATATGAACAAGTTACAGATATCATCATAAGCAGGGGTTGAACATCTCATGTTCAGACATCATGTCAAGTCATCCGACTTAACTCAAGTATCATCTTTTGTTCCACACACACACACACCAAGTTTGTGAAAACATCGGACGTAGTTTAAGCAGGACCTCCAACTGTCCATGACCGTGGACACGGCTATTCGAATAGTTTTACACTCTGCAGAGGTTGCACACTTTACCCACAAGACTCGGGGAACTTTTGTGTCATCCAAAACTCGCGGTACATTACATACCCAAGGTAAGCACCCGAACATTGTCTTTCCCCTGACAATACTAAACAAAGAGTCCACTCGATTGGTACCCAACCCACATGATGTACATCACAAGTAACATCCATGCAGGGACCAACGGTGTGCCCGGTGCCTGTGAAGACAGCGCATGATCGTCCTTACCGGCACGACCCCATATCGAGAGTGACCACGTCACTCCCACCACTAGTAATGTGGGCTCTATGCTAGTACCCATCAAAGTAGTCAACAAAGCCCCGTCCCATAAGGGGTATCGTGGTTGTACATGTAAGGTTGGGATGGTCAGCAAATCATAAATCTCTCCATTTTTGAAAACACACACACACAACCCGCTCCGGTACACCACTTCTTTCTCAAGTGGTTACCTAGCACAACATCATCTCCCTCGGGCATTAGTGGCACCCGATGGGGTTTTCAAAAAGTCTTTGAAATCATTTTGTTTCCATCACCATGCATATTCCCATCCCACTGGTGCAGCAACTACTAGCAACCTAACTATTCCCACCCGCACAACACTCATAAGAATGGTAGGGTCATGCACGATGCAAGTATCAATGGTAAAGTATTGGAGGCATCCCACCGAAGGGGGGGGGGGGTACCTCATCAACATGATCCATTCATCGGAACAACAAGTGCTATATGACATGCAATAAAAGGGTTCATAGTCATGGTCAAAGGGCTGCTTGCCTGGCTTAGCAACGTCTTCGAGGTCTTCACACGCTTCTCGTCCACCCCGAGCACTTCATCTACTTCGTCAGCTATCGCCGGAAACAACCGCAATAAGCAACACCACAAGCAGAAAATAAAGTTGCTCTATAAATAGGAAATATATTTTCCTAGGATGTCTTTGGTCATAAGAAAAATTACTAAGGAGGTTTCGTTGGATGTGGATCAAGGGGGAGTCTTGAATGGTGGGATGAGGGAAATGATGATCCTATAAGATATCTACAGAAAATGTTTTAACAAAAATGTGTGGATGAACCTAACAAGTAGGGCATGATTTTAGAGGATTTTTGGAATTGGTCTTACTTGATTTGGAGTGGGTATGAATATTCTAGGGATTTGCAAAGTGGATCTTATATGAAGAAATGGTCCAATAATTGACATAGCAGAACAAGTGTAAGGGAAAATGTTCACATCCTAATACATGATTTTTGATGTACCTAGGAACTTGAATCACTCCATTTGGAGTTGATTTGGAATCTCTAGGAATTTTACAATGAGGGCTTTAAATAATTCAAATTTGAATTAATATTGGAACAGTACTGAAAAGAGAGGTGGAAAAATATGAAAGTTGAACTAGATAATAAGAGGCATTTTTAGGAGAATATAGAAATTTGAATCATCAAATTTGGACTTAGGATGAATTTAATATGAATAGTTTAGTGACACTGGAAAAGAAAAAGGAAAAAGATTTTACCGAAAGGCCAAACCGCGCACTAGGCTCAATTTAACAAATGGGCCGGCCCAGCAGCTCGGCCGAGCGGGGAAAGGCGGTGACGCCGAAGGCGTATTCCGAGAAATACGCTTTCTCGAAATGAACGCGCCTCTAGGGGAACCCGTGTCCACTTAAACTGAGTGGACCCGGTGGGTACTCACTGACTGGTGGGGTCACCGGCACCACCGGCGGGCCTTCTTCTTCCTCGCGCGGTTCCCTCGCGCTTCAGGCCAGAGGAGGCGAGGCCTAGCTCGTCCCGGCGGCTAGGGGCACCATCGCCGGCGTCCGTCGCACCGGTGAGCTCCGGGAGGAGCCCGCCACTCCTCTGATGGGTTTTGGCACCCGGAGGGGCAGGAGCTGACCGCGGCGTCGGTCATGGCGGGAGTTGCCGACGGCGATGTTGAGTATGGCGCAGCGGCCACCAGGAGGGGGAAGGAACTATGGGGAAGGCTCACAGTGGCTGGGGGAGTCCCATGGTGAGGGTTAGAGGGGGATAAGGGCCTCAGGTGGCTCGAATTTAAGTGAAGGCCGACGGGGTTGCTCCGGCCATGGGCGTCGATGGAGGTCGTGGGAGGGAAAATGGGGCGGTTTAGGAGGTTCCTGGGAAGGGGAGGGAGCGAGAGAGGGCAAGAGGGTAGCTCCGGGCTTGCTTATATGGCTGGGGCGCGAGCCCACCGTGGACGGCGTCCATGGCCGCGTCGCAGGCGAGGCTAGGACCACGGGGGGGACTCCGGGGCATGTCTACGGAGTTTGTGGACGTGGCCTACATCCAAGGAAGGAGCAAGGGAGGAGCCAGGGGGACAGGGGTGCGCGCGTGTGAGGTCGCCCACTGGAGCTGCTCGGGCGGCCGGACGCACATGTGAGGGAGACCATAGGGGGGAGAGAGAGGAGAGGGCCGACCAGCTGCCGTGTCGTGGACGTCGAGGGGGACACGGGGGACATGCTGGGAGGCCCGAGGTTGTCGGGAGCATCCATTGGGCGGCGGCTACAGAGCGGGTTCGCACTGTAGCGTGCTCTGGAGCGCCCATATGGCATGCCATGGCATGCTCCCGCGTGCTCTGGCGTGTCATCTAGTGTCTAGGGGTATCTAGGAGTGTAGAGAAAGTGCAAATGGACAAGGGGGCGCTCTGGAGGTGCCTTAGGAGAGAAGGGAAGCAAAAGAGGGGGGAAAACTTGCTGTCCAGAGGGGTAAAAATGGGGATTTCACCCATCAATCATTGAGCTGGGAGTGTAGGATTCTTACTGGAGGTGTAAGAGGTGAGTGAGTGACTCTGGTAAAAAATTTAGAGCAAGAGGAATAGTAAAAGTGTTTGATGATGATTTGGCCAAGTAAATGGATCCTACTTGCCTTGAGATTTAACAGGGTGAAATGGTAGGTAAAATTAAGGTTTACCACCAAGTTTGAGATTTGTTGAGGAAAGTTGCCAATGTAACTTTGGCAAACCCTAGAAATGGGCAGAAATGGAGTTGCTTAGATCTAGCTAAGAACGATTATTCTCCTTAATGCACCACTTGAGGTGGTGGCATAATTTGGCCATTATAGCATGCCCAAAAAGTTTGGGACCAAATGGGGAAACTTGATAATGCAAAACTTCCCAATTCTTGAAATCAACAGAAATGGGGTTGGGGGGATTTGGACAAATGTATCGGTTCTCCTTGATGCACCACTTGGTTTGGATGCATTATTAGAGGATTAGAATATGTCCACAAAGTTTGAGGTCAATAGGAGAAACTTCACAATGTAAAGTTGTTCAAATTTGATTCTGGACAGAGAGGGTTTTGGGATATTGTGGTGAACCAAATCAATTGGGATTGAGATGAAACATGGCAAGATGATCACATATATCATATGTGATATGTTAGAATTTTCCTGGATTTATTTGAGAATATTTCTTATAGAAATATTTCAAATGCTTGAAATAGGCAGAAATGGTTTTGAAGGGTTTTGTCCAATATTTTGAACATGGCCATGTGTTTAAACTCTTATATATGGACAATATATGTCCTCTGAGTTTTACTAAATTTTCTCAAATATTTTGAAAGCATAAAAATAATTTTTCCCTATAAAAGATCATTTTTGGACTTAAGAAAAAACCTTTAGATAAAATAGTAAAATAATCTTTAAAAATAATATTTGGTGGTTTTGGGAAGTCATATATATAGTAGGTTACAAATAAATCCTTTGGAGCAAAACAATCCACCCAATTTGAGGACTTGTAATACAAACCTCAATTCAGGGGGTTTTGAAAACCTAAATTGAATAAATGCTTTTTGGCCAAAATAATATTTGATAAAAATAGTTTTAGGTACTATACACATGGTATGATCATTGGACAAGAGTTTAGATCAAGGAAAGGAGTTTTGAGAGTAGGAGGGAGTTTTATGAATATAGAGCACCGACAAGCAATCAAACAAACAAGCAGTTTGCACACAAGTCAAGCATTCATAGGCACTCAAAAAGTTTTAATTGGCCCTAATTTTTGAGCTATGTTAACTTAGACAGAAGAGGCAAAACATGGGGTGTGACAGAAGAGGCAAAACACGAGGCGCCATCGCGAGTTACATGAGTCTCTCGTAGGTGGCGCCAGCATTCCTCAGGTCAAAGGACATGCGGGTGTGGCCGTCGACGCCGCCCCTGCCTCGCGTGGCCTATGGCGGCAGGACGAGGCCCCGCAAGCTGGCGTCGTTGAGCCCCGCGATGTCGACACACGTGCGTAACTTGATGTCATCCCCGGGAGCTGATGCTGGCTTGTCAGGCCGCGCTGAGGAAGGCATGCCACGCATGGCTCGAGCCTCCCGCAGCCTACCAATTTCTCGGGCAATGAACTCCTGCGCTTCCGGCACCTGGCGCCGCTTTCTTCATTCGCAGGGGCGCTCGTCGAAGCATGCCTCCAGGTGGTGCCCGAGCACCTCCCTCGTCACGCGAGCCCCCGAGCATGACCTACGGGAGGTGCCGGGCGTGCCTTCCTATGCTGGAGGGAGGCGGGTGCCAGCGACGGGCACAGGGTTCGCGACGCTGCCGCCAGGCGCCGCACTCCTCTCCTCGGGTTGCCCTTGGGTGGGCAGTAGCTGCTTCTTCTTCGGGGGCGCGGCCTCACGAGGCTTGGCATTTCCCTCTTTGTCAGAATACTCAGCCGCAGTCACTTTGTAGGCGCGCTCGAGGGAGCAGACCGCGTCTGAAAGGATCGATATGGTTGACTAGAGGGGGGGGGTGAATAGGCAACTATCAATTTTTAAGCTTTTCTTAACAAATTAGGTTTAGCAACAAATAGGTTGTCTAGATATGCAACTAGGTGAACAACCTATATGATGCTAGCTAAGATAACAACAAGATATAAGCTTGCACAAACTAAAGGTAAGAAGTAATCACGAGTGGAACCGTTGGAGACGAGGCTGTGTTACCGAAGTTCCTTCCTTTTGAGGGGAAGTACATCTCCGTTGGAGCGGTGTGGAGGCACAATGCTCCCCAAGAAGCCACTAGGGCCACCATATTCTCCTCACGTCCTCACACAATGCGAGATGTCGTGATTCCACTAGTGGTGCACTTGAAGGCGGCAACCGGACCTTTACAAACAAGGTTGGGGCCCTCTCCACAACCTAATTGGAGGCTCCCAACTAAACCACAAAGCTTCACCGCAATGGAATATGGCTTCAGGGTGACCTCTTTCGTCTAGGGTGATCAAACACCCAAGAGTAACAAAATCCACACAAGAAAGTAAGGGGGAATCAATTTTCCTTTGATGGAAGTGTAGATCTAGGTCTCCTCCTTCAATCCGTAGCAAATCAACAGGTTTGAGTGTCTAGAGAGAGAGACCGGGCAAGAAAGCTTGAAGACCATCAATGGTGGAGAGAGAGAGGTAAGAGATAAGGTGGAGGTGGAAGAACCACCCCTTTATATAGGGCCCCCACTTTCCAACCGTTGGAGCCGTTTTACATGGCAGCGGTACAACCGGTGATGCGGGTGGTAAAACCGGTAGGACCGGTACAACCACCCAACAACCGGCCAACCACCGCATCAAAACAGAACCTGAGGCAGTGGTTCCTCCCCGGTGCAACTGCTCGACTCGAGTGCTGGACAAGACAAAGTCCCAAGCGGTACAACTACCTCGGACACCGGTAGTACCGGGCTATTGGATTATAGCGGTACAACCGTCCCATGTCCACCCAACAACTACAGCTCAACAGAACCGCGTCCGGTTGAAGCCCGGTGCTGGGCCGGTACAACCGCCCAGGGCTGCCACCCAGGGTCACCCAACTGTGGGCGGTACAACCGCCCGGAGGCTGCGGTACAACCACTGGGACCACACAATGGCATCACCCCCAGGGTATCACCCGTGCAATGGTGGTTAGACCAGATGACACGAGCGAGCGGTACAACTGCTAGGGCCAGCGGTACAACCGGCCTACATGGAAGGAAAGTAAGGCCTCTCTCTCTTTGATGGAAGGGTATGAGGTGGGTGCTAAGGATGTGTGTGTGAATTGACTCACCCCAAGACCTTCCAATGAGGATTCCCTCTTAATAGTACGGGATCCCTACGACCAAAGAAAATAAATGCGTAGAGAACAGCGTCTTCGTTCTTTTCCGTCCAAAGGGAATGCCTAACCATCTTGTGTCTCACACATAGTACCTGAACAACTTGACACGGTTAGATAAAAAAGTGAGGTGTCATCATCACCAAAACACAAAGGTAAGAAAATGCCCTTACAGCGTCCTTCTCGTCGTAGGCGATGGTGATGATGTCGCTGCCGCCAGGCATCTTGAGGACATTGTAGTCGTGATGAGTTGCCACCATTAACTTGGCCAACATCGGGTAACCCAGGATCGCGTTGTACGAGAGGCCGATGTGCGCCACATCAAAGTCGATGAGCTCGGTGTGATAGTTGTCGCGCGAGCCGTAGGTGACCGGGAGGCAGACCTGCCCCACGGGGACGGTGGAGCCTTCCGTTACCCCTGAGAACGGCCTTGTCAGCGTCAGCTGGTCGTAAGGCACTTGAAGCGTCTCGAAGGTTTCCACGAAGAGCACGTTGAGGCCTGCACCCCCGTCAATGAGGGTCTTGGTGACCATGATGTTACTGATGGTGGGGTCCACAACATCGGGAGCGCGTCCGTGGCTGCTGTGGACTTGAGGCCGTCCCTAGCGTCGAAGGAGATGGCATATTGCGACCACTTGAGGGGTCGCGTGTCCTCTGGTTTTGGGAGGGCCGCGTTAACCTTGTGAGAGAACTGCTTGAATAGTCGAGTGGACGCTAGGGCGTGGGCTCCGCCAAGGATGCAGGCTATCGCGCGAGCCTCCCAATAGCCCCCAGCCCCCTCGTCCCGCTGGGCGTTGTCATTCCTTATGGGTGGTGGAGGCAGCGGAGGGAGAGCTGCATTGTCCTAAGGGCGCGCCTCGCGAGGCTGTTCGCGCCACGCGTCCTCGCGAGGCTGACCACGCCAGTTGTCCTCACGAGGCTGCTCGCGCCAGCCTTGGCGAGGGTTGCCGCCGTGGCCGTCCCACTTGCCTCCGCTACGACCGCCTCCGTGGCGTGCGCTGCGATCGCTGCGTTCTCGACGTCGCCCCACGCGCTCGTCATGGAGGGACTTGAGCTCCAGCTAATCTTCGGTGTTGTGCGTGTGCACGTCGTGGTAGATGCAGAACGTGCGATGGTCCTTCTCGGGCGCGTCACGGTCGCGGCAGCGCTTCTCCTCGGGCTCCAATGCTAGAACTGCCGGGCCCTTGCGTTTGACTTCCTTCGCCTTCGCCTTGCCGTCGTCGGGCGCGGCGTCGGGGTCATCATGGATAAAGAGGCGACCTTCCTCGGCTTTGGTGCATTTGTCGGTGATGTTAAAGAGCTCCAGAGCCGAGCTAAGTCCGTCGTTGATGGCGAGATTTTTGCACATCCGGACATCCTTGACGCCACTGGTGAACGCCATGATGATGGCTTCGTCCGAGGCGCGTGGGATCTTGTTGCGCACCTGGCTAAAGCGTTGGATGTACTTGCGCAAGGTCTCTCCGGGGTGCTGCTTCACGCGCCGCAGGTCGTTGACGGAGAGCGGGCAGTCATGCGTGCCCTTGAAGTTGGCGACGAACAGCTCGCAAACCTCGCTCCAAGAAAAGATCGACTCCTCGAGCAGGTTCATGAGCCAAGAGCGCGCACCATCCTTGAGGGCCATGGGGAACCAGTTCGTCATGACCTTGTCGTCGCTGTTCACCGCCTCGATGCTAAGCGCGTAGAGCTGGAGGAACTCCGTGGGATCGAGAACTCCATCGTAGCGCGGAGGTAGCTCAGGCTTGAACTTGATAGGCCAAACTACCCTCCGCAGCTCACGAGTGAACGCTCGGCAGCCCACCGTGCTGGTGGGGACGCTGTTCGCGAGGGCGGCTCAGTTCTGGCATCCCACGACCGCGATGTCCTGGACGATCCTGTCTTGGCGCTGGCACTGCTACTCGAGGATCACTCGCACATCGGGTAACGTGCGACGGACGATCTGGCAGCTAGCTTCGTCCTGTGCTGGCGGAGGCGCGTCGCGGGGCGGGTCACGCGGCGCGCGTCGCACCGAGGCTCGGCCGGTTCATCGCGCAGGGGAGGCAACGGCGGCGCTCTGCGCGCCATGTCCCCGGCCCGAGACAGTGGGGGGCGGAGCGAGCGAGAGGACCCCAGGGCTTCTCTAGCGGCGGTGACAAGCTCGGTGATGCGGCCCAGCCAGGCATCATAGCTGGCATCTATCGGGCGGTAGCGGAGTAGATCGCGCGCCATGAGCAGCGCGGCCTGCGCGTTCACATGCTCAAGGCGAGCGTGGGAGGAGGAGGCCGTGGCAGTGTGGTCGTCCCTCTGCACGGAGGGATGCATGGAGGAGTCATACTGCTCGCGTGCAGCAGGGTCGGTGGCGGCGGCTTCGTCGCTAGCGGAGGGGCTGCGGCCGTCACGACCCGCGGGCGTGGTTTGTACGACGCAGGCCGCTCGGCGCTCAGCGCGCACACGATGAGCTTCGGCCATGGGGTCAGCGAGGGTGGAGCCGAAATGGATCTGAAGAGTGGCGGCGCACCCCTAAATGGTGTGCCAAATGTTGGAATCGGGGCTCCAGGGACCCTTCAGAGGTTCGAACTCTGGGGTGCACCGGCTCTCCAACCTCGTTCTCTCACCCTAACCTACGGCGATGCTCCCGCGTCCTTGACCTTGGGGGGAGGAACAATGAACACAACGATCTACCCAGGTTCGGGCCACCTTGCGGTGTAAAACCCTACTCCTACTTATCTGGATTGCTTAGTGGGAGAGGGTGAGTACAAGATGAACCCCCGCCACAATTGCTGCCTTCTTCCCTTTATACCAGCCTCGGTCCTCTTCCGCAAAAATATCCGGTGGGAAGGGTTGCCACAAGCGCAGGTTTGAAAGGGGACAGGACTGCGGCCCATCCTGACAAAAGTGGTCTCCGCCTGCCAAAGCCTCCCTCCATGAGATGTTGGTGGGCTCGGGGATGACCTCCGTCCTGGCGAGCCCCCAGCTTTGGCCATCTAACACCAAATGGGAAACCTTTTGGGGCCACTTCGGGAACAAGCGGGCTGGCCCTGCTCCCTTAACACTAAAGAGGAAAGCTCTTCCTGTCACGGCCCCGGACGACGCTGGGCAAGGCGCGTACTAACCTTGGAACGGGTAAGGCTGCGTGCCCCTGCAAAGCCACTGTGGACCTGTGTCTCTCGAGGGCACCCTAGGGGGCGACCTCGCGAGGCCTCCTTTGGGTCCCGACGGGGGGCCTTCTAGTAGGTCGCCTCATGAAGCCCTTCTACGCGACCCCGCCAGGGCAGGCTATTCGAGGCCCATGCCCTGTGTCGTTACATGGGCCTCAGGCAGACGGGCTTGAGTACCCCCTGTCCCAGTGGCCCGACACAAGTGGCCAGGTTTGACCTGGAATGATCAGTTGACCTGCTGAGGTCATCCTGATGTATTGCTTTCACAATAATACATTTTCTGGATTTATTTTAATTCAAACAAATTGGAAAATTCCATAAAATGCTATAAACTTCAAAAATTCACATAAAATCAACCATTGCTCAAATGGAAATGATTTATATATGAAAAATGATCAAAAAATCCAAACTAGCCATTGGTACCATTTTCATGAATGACAAAACAAGTTATTCCTGTTGATCAGGTCAAACCAATTAAATGGTATTTGAATTACCATAGATGGAGTTTCAATTTGAATCTTTGGTCCAAACCAACTTCATCTAGTCTGGTTACTAGATGCATTTGCCCATCATCACTCATATTGCCATGTCAATCATGCATCACATTGTTGCATATTGTTTTGTATTGATTACTCCTTCGGTATTTGTTCTCCACGGTAGGTTCTATTCCCGAGGGTTTTTTTCACGAGTATCTAAGTGAAGAGAAGTACCTTGCTACCAAACTGCCAGGCAAGCAATCTCCCTTGAGCATTCCCAATATAACCACATTCTCTCGCTCCTCCTCTCGATTACTGCATTAGGAGTTTTGGTAGTTGAACCCATTCCTCTGCATGACTTGTCATTATCACGGTAAATAGATGAACCTTCCTAGCATGATTAGAAGTTGCTCGAGCCATGTTGCAATCCTTACCATGATATGCTTAGAGTTGTGTCATATCTGGTTCATCTGTGTGATGAATTGGAGTGGAATAATCATGTTTGGATGTTGAGAGTTAAGTGATGAACCTGTTTTGGTAAAGGTCATGATGAGAGGCCATGTAGGAGTACACTGTGGGTTGTCTCATTGGAACTGTCTTAAGAACTGAATTCCGTGATGTTATCCAAGACTAGCTACTACCACACATTGGGCTCCGGGCTCTCCAAGCTTTCTCGGCTTATTAACCGCCTCAAACTCTGTTCAGGACTTGCAACTAGTTTCTCGTGTTTGTAGGATATGCTAGAGGCCGTGCGTAGCGCTGAGCCTGGGGTGGGTTGTGTGACACGGTAGGCATTGTGGCATGGTGTACCAAGTGGCACCCGATTGATGGGCTTAGGGAACTCTGCACACATCGTTTGGGGCCATAACGGAAACTTCGATCGGGCTTCCTTGGAGGTTTAGTCTCAAATAGGCGATAAAACTGGACTACAGTCTTGTGTTGTTAGCAGTCGTGGCTGACACCCTCGACGGGCCTCCGTTTGAAGGTTGCCGTGTACATGACGTGTAAATGGCGATAAGTGGTGGAAGCGTGTGTGAAGAAGTACACCCCTGCAGGGTTATCAAAATATTCGAATGGCCGCAACCTCGGATATGGACTACTTGGAGACTTGCATTGTTCATAGATAACTTTAACGGTTACTCATAAAACTATCAAGACAACTGTTAGTGCCACTGGTACAGTAATATCCTATACAAACGGTTTTAATCCCTTTCCGGGACGTAGATTTAAATCGTCGCCTTGCCTGTGTGGGCAATAGGGGTGGGGGTGAATCCCACATGGCACAAAAAATTTATCTACGATGGGGCGAGCGTGTGTTGATGATTCGCCTAAGTAATCGTATGTGAAGTCGTTGACTATCCCACACGTTACACCTTGACATTACGTTTATGATCGACCACACATCCGAGACAATGACGCAGATATACTCTTGTGAGAAATATGGATATCCCAAATATTTAATTCAACGACCTATTTGTGATAGGTACATAATCACACACAGTGAAAAACTACATCATGTGTGTGGTTGCTCTACTATCGACAACGTATCAATTTAATAAGGGTGTGTGGTAGTATTCCTATCACACACGCGGTTCATATGTGAACCTTCTTCTTTTCGTCCTATATTACACACGCACATAGGTTTTGAACCGTTTGTGGTATTGCCGCCAATCGCACATGCATATGGTATGGAAACGTGTGTGTTATTGAACACAATCCCACATATAATATGCGACTGTGTGTTGTAACGCTAATAATCGCACACGTTATTCCACAAGCAATCGTGTGCAATATATGATACGATCGCACATGGTTTATTTCTTCTAACCGTGTGTACTGTAATTTATTACCTAATAGTTTATTTTTCATTAATTTATTATTCGGTTTGGAAATTTTAAAATTTGAATTATGAAATGTGAAATTCAAATATTTCACATCCATCAATACATATCCTATTTACAATGGTTCAAGAGCCAATGCATAAATCAAAAGCTCAGTATTGTTTCGATGGTTACATAATTCGGCGGAAGATTAAATATGATGAACCATAATGTATAGTGCTAGAGGCGGTAAAGGTGAAGAGATAATTGTGAATCCTTTTGGTTGTCGATGGTGTTGAAGAAGCGGAATACACATAAAGTTCCCTCCTCATGCCAAAGTCACGCACAACTTTTGTCCAACCCCTTGTGATGATCGTTCGCCCATCCTTCACCACCTTCAGGAAGACTTTTAGAACATTATCATGGTAGCATGAATTATATACTTTAACCTTCGTTGCCTCCACTCCAGTCATGTAGTGTGGATGGTAATCTTGAGTATATTGACATGGAAACCACTAAAAAGAGACAACATTTAGATATTCATGTCTAATAGAGTAACTTGTTGTGGGCAGGAAAGATGGAAATAGATTACTTACCATCCTAAAGTTCATAGATGTCTTGGATAAAGTGTAAAAAAATAGTTTAATTTCAATCACCCTTCTCTTCCACCTAACATTTTTTCTTAGTTTCCTCACTTGATGCTTGTTCATGGATATCTCATTGCCCCATATGCAAAGGGGTTCGAAGCGTGGATTTGTACCGCTGACATATGTACCTACAAGCAACAAGTAAATGTTAGAAGCTAAACTGCAATTGCACAAATGATGTAAAATACTATAAGACACTAGAATGTGAGTAACCTCGATGGTAAACAACAGCATCACACATTGTGGCCCTGCGTAAGTACATAGTAAGGAGTGTTAAATACAACAAAGTTAACATCCACCAAAAATAGCAACTGAATTAAAGAATAGCATCACTGGTGATATCTTCATTGCGAAGAGTAGCATAGTAGCAAAGGGACAGAGAAAATACTAGATATGGTTGTTCACTACAACAGACTTAACAGCAAGTTAGCATAGACATTGTAAGTTTGTAACTGTTATTGGTGAAGTTAAACCGGACAGTTCATACTTGAACAACACAGTGTGCAATACTGAAATAAGCAAGGCATGTGCTAACTACACACAACCTAATATAGCCATTGAAACCAGTACTGGTGAAACTGAAATTGACACGGTTAAACATCGCAAGCCAGGTGCTGCTAGAGCAGAGAATGGCCCAGTTGTATAGAAAAAGGTTGGGAAAATAGCTAATACGGGTTGGGCGTATTTACTACTACAGGCTAAACACATCAATCGTATAGAACATAGGCATTGATCTGGTATTGGAAAAATTGAACTGTACAGTTCATACTTGGTAAATCCAGATAGGTAGTTGTTGGGGCACTGCACCTGGGTCAGAGTCCACCCAAAGTCGGCGGCGATGAGTTCTTGCGGGTCTGAGCATGGATCAGTACCGCTAACATATGTACCTACAAGCAACAAGTAAATTTTAGAAGCTAAAATGCAATTGCACAAATGATGTAAAATACTATAATATATTGGGACGCGACTAACCTCGATGGTAGACAATATCATCGCGCATTGTGGCCCTATGTAAGTACATGGAAAGGCATGTTAACTACAACAAGTTTAACATCCACTAAAAATAGCAAGTGGTAATTAAAGGACAACATCTCCAGTGATATCTTCATTGCCAATAGTAGCACGGTACCAAAGGGACAACCTAAAAAAGGGATATAACTATTCACTATATCAGGCTTAATAGCAACCTAGCATAGGCATTGTAAGTTAACTGGTATTGGTGAAATTGAACTGGACAATTCATACTTGAACAACACAATGTGCATCATTGAAATTAACAAGGGATGTGTTAACTACAGAGTACACACAACCTAATATAGCCATTAAAACTTGTACTGGTGAAATAGAAATTCACACGGTTAAACATCGCATGCCAGGTGCTGCTAGAGCAGAGAATGACCGAGATGTCTAGAAAAAAAAGTAGGGAAAATAGCTAAAACGGGTTAGGCGCGTTAACTACAACAGGCTTAGCACACCAACCATACAAAACATAGCCATTGCAACTGGTATTGGTAAAATTGAACTAGACAGTTCATACTTGGTAAATCCCAAGGGGTAGTTGTTGGGGCACTTCATCTCGCCAGAGCCAGCACCAAGTCGGCGGCATCGGCGGCGAGGTGTTCCTTCGGGTCGACATGCACAGCGGCCACTACGCCATCGACCGCCATGAGCTCCTCGACCTTCGCGTGATATGTGGTTGGGCTTACGCAGGGATGCTCGGCAGTAGGGGTGGGGATTTGGAGGCATGGGGGTGTTTTGCATGTGCCATCTAAGCAATGAGGCCGGGGCATTGATGGAGATCGATGGGTTGCCTCACTAGATCGATGAGGCTGGGGCAGAAAGTAGATGTGGTTGTCGCGACGGCGGTCTGAGCTGATGGGAGGGGGGAGAAGGTGGGGAGATATAACTGAAATGTGATGGGTGGGGATGAGGTGGGAGGAATAACTTCTGAAATCACGCGCCTACTGACAATTTCGCTACGAAACTCGAACAGTACGCGGGGGAAACACGCAACACACACAAAGCGCATAAAATACTCGTGTGTGAGAAAAGAGAAAATTGGTGATCCCTGATACGTCTCCAATGTATCTATAATTTTTCATTGTTCCATGCTGATATATTATCATTCTAGGATACTTTTTGGGTCTTTATTTACCAATTTATAATATTTTTGAGCACTAACCTATTGACCTAGTGCCCAGAGCCAGTTGTTGTTTTCTGCATGTTTTTGCCTTTTGAGATTTACAATACCAAATGAATTCCAATTGCCATGAAACTTTTTGATGATTTTTTCTGGACCGAAAGAATACCTAGAAGCTTCGGAAGGAGGTCGGGAGACGCACGAGGGCCCCACCACACATCAGGGCACGCCCTGGGGGGCGCGCCCTAATATGTGGTGGCCCCCTCGTGGCTTTCCCGACGTCCCTCTTCGACATATAAATTCTCTAATATTGCAAAAACCCTGAGGGTAGTCCCGAAACCCTTTTTCCGCCGCTGCAAGTCTCTGTTCCGTCACGAGGCCATCTGGAGCTCCGTTCCGGCACCCTGTCGGAGGGGGGGTTGATCACGGAGGGCCTCATCATCAACCTTGCTTCCTTCATGATGATGTGTGAGTAGTTCACCAAAGACCTACGGGTCCATAGCTAGTACCTAGATGGCAATCTCTCTCTCTTATGATCTTAAATACAATAATCATCGCATCTTCGCTTTGATGTATCTGATGTAATCCTATTGTGCGGTGTATTTGTTGGGATCCGATGAATTGTGGGTTTATGTTCAGATTATTCATGAAAAGTATTTGAGATACCTCTAATATATATTGTCTCTTAATTGCATGATTATTATAGCTTCGTAATGCTCTCAGATCTATTGATATGCTTTGGCCAAGTTGATTGATATTTCATCGGTGGGAGTGGTGCATTGTGGTAGGTTCAACCTGGCGAGTTTCTATATCCCAGTGACAAAGTAGGAGACAAGATGCGTCTTTGTGTTGTTGCTACTAAGGATAAAATGATGGGGTTCATTCATATTGATTGACTTTACTTTGTCTACATCATGTCATCGTTCTCCAAGCATTACTCTGTTTTACTTAATACTCTAGATGCATGCTGGATAGCGGTCGATGAGTCGAGTAATAGTAATAGGTGCAGGCAGGAGTCGACCTATTTTCTTATGGATGTGATGCCTATATACACATGATCATTGCCGTGAAAATCGCATAGCTATCCGAATTTCCCAACAGCAATTTGTTACCGATTGTATGCTGCCGACATGAGAGATGCCGCTAGGGAAAACTATGGCCCCCGGGTCTATTCACTTATATATTTACAAATGCTAGAATTACCTTGCTGCCTTTATTTATCTTTTATTTTATTTTGCAATTTATATTTATCAACAATTATCTACACAACTCATTTGCTTGCAAATAACGAGATAAAGGGGATTGACAACCCTCTTGCCCGCGTTGGGTGCAAGTTGTCTGTTCATTTGTGTGCAGCCGCTGAAGACGGTTGAGGATTGATATTCCTATTGGTTCGATAAACCTTGGTTTCATAACTGAGGGAAATACTCACCCACGTTGTGCTGCAATTAACCATTCCTCTTCACAGAATACCGAACGCAGGTCACAAGTATCAATCCCACATCAAAAAAATTGTACATATGTAATTGATTAAATTAGTCATGGGCGGTCGTGACGGTACCTAAGGTTGACACTCGATGAACGTGCTTAAATTCATAGATCATAATTTGCTTTAAAAACTAGTAGGGGTAAGTACTAGTACTTAGATGCTCATAATTAATTAAATAAACGTTCGGGAGACACACATGCAAACTACTTCTCCTATGCTGGTCAGACGTCGTCGCTCTTGGCCTTATCAGCAGCAACCCATCCTACTTGGATCTCGCCCAGCTCTCGTTAGTGGCTTTGGTAGCTACCATCGCGATCCGGTTGGCAGGTGGAGGCATCAGACCATGTTGGCCAGAGGCCGTCATTCTCGTTCTCGGCCTTGTCGGCAGCAGCCCATCGTGCTTGGATCTCCACCCAACTCTCCTGAGCAACGCGTGCAGCTACTTCTTTCTTGCGGTGGATGGAATCTCTTTTCTTGCAAGCTTTTTCCCTTGACCACTCGGCCTGTGTGGCTTTGACCTCCGCTTCATCCTTCACTTATTTGGTGTTGGCAGCTTCATAGTCTGCCCACATTGGTGTGCGGTCACGGGCGGCGATGAACTCGGTGCGACGGGATGTCATCGCCTCCTTACCAATTAGTGTGTGGTCGCGGACGGGGATGAACTCCGCATGGCGGTATGTCATCGCTTCCTTACCAGTTAGTGTGCGGCACAATGGCCTAATCCACGCGTGGAGATAGCTCTGGGACGGAGTGGACGGAAAGTCGTGTAGTGCGATCGTTTTGTAGAGCACTCAAGATCGATATATAAGATGTCGCAGTCTGCGCTCTGGCTACGCTTGCGTGTTGCCACGACATACCCTGGCTGCGCTTGCAAGCATGCATGTTGCCAGAGCATGTGAGGTCGTCAAGAAATTGCACGATCATCGAGAACCTGAGTCGTCGTCATTACGTGCTTCCAAACATGCAGTCTCGTCGACAAACCAGTCGCGGTCTCGTTGCCACGCACTTGAGTGGCCACACGGCTGCCACTGCAAATAGCTGCGGGGTGGCAAAGCTAGCATGCACAGGTCGGCATTAAAAGTGAGCTTGCACGCATACATGCCTTCTCTCTCTCCCATGCCACCGAACGTTTTGCAAACGATTTATTGTATGAAATCGTTTGTGATTAAAACTATATTTTGCAAAACAGGTATCAGATAGTACATGATACTTTGCATGGTGTTCAAATATTTACCACAGTATACTGATGTCGTATAACGACACCATACCAGGTATCATGTTTTTCAGGCATGTTTTCTATTTTGTACAATTAAAAAACAATAAACAACACATTCGTGGTTGAGTCTTGCCACACATATCCTTGGAATCTTAATTTCTTGTAAAAGTCATGAAAAAATACTCAATACCACAAGTATGATTTTTAAAACCATTTGCTTGCACTTTTTCATGTACCGCTTGTTTGAATTTGAATTATATGTAGTAAATGCCTAGAAAATGCACATAAAAGCCTAAATATAGTAAATGAGCCCGGAAAATTATCAAATTTGAACACGGTTCATTGTTGCGGGTATGTTGAATGTATAAAACAATTCAAAGACAATCGACAAAGTAAATGTGGATTCCCCTTCAAAACATGGCAATTTCCCTCCCAAAACCACGAAACTTCCTCGGTGATGGTTCGATATATGAAGAGTGTGTATAACGACATTAGCCAAACCTTCTCAAATATTTACCACATCATATTGAGGTCATGCCAAGATACCACGCAAGGTATCATGTTTTTCAGAAATGTTTTTCTTTTTCTAGAGTTAAAAAACCAATAAATGACACATTTGTGGTTGACTCTACTCACACATATCATTGACATTTCTATTAATTTCCTGTAGAACACATGAAAAGTTACTCAATGCCACAATTATGATTTTTCAACCATTTTTGTACACTTTTTCATGTGCAGGTTGTTCGAACTTGAACTATATGCAGTAAATGCCTAGAAAATACACATAAAGGCCAAAATATAGTAAATTAGCCAAACAAATGTCAAATTCAAACACGGTGCATTGTAGGGGTGTATGTTGATCGTACGAAAAAAAGAGAAACTACTAAGGACGCATGGATTCCCCTTCAAAACATGGCTATTTCCCACCCAAAACCACAGAACTTCCTCGGTGATGTTTCAATATATGAAGAGTGTGTATAAAGACATTAGCCAAACCTTCTCAAATATTTACCAAGTCATATTGAGGTGATGCCAAGACACCACACAAGGTATCATGTTTTTCAGACAAGTTTTCATTTTGTAGAGTTAAAAAACAATAAATGGCACATTTGTGGTTGACTCTTCCCACACATATCCGTGAAATTTCTAATAGTTTCGTGTATAATACATGAAAAGTTACACAATGCCACAATTATAATTTTTCGAACCATTTTTGTACACTTTTTCATGTACAGAATGTTTGAGAATTGTATCCAGTAAATGCCTAGATAATGCACATAAAAGCCAAAATATAGTAAATTAGGTCAAAAATGTCAAATTCGAAGACGGTGCATTGTAGAGATATGTTGATTGTAGAAAAAAATCAAGGAGAAACGACTAAGGAAACAAGGATTCCCCTTCAAAACATGGCGATTTCTCTCCCAGAACCATGATAACCCACAAGTATAGGGGAACGTAACGATCTTCGAGGGAAGTATTTTACCCAAATTTGTTTGGTCTTAGCAGCTGAGTTGTCAATTCAACCACACTCAGGATATCCTGTGTAGCAAAAGTATAGTAGCAAAGCAAAGCAGTAGTAGTAATAGTAACAGTAATAGCAGCAGATTTGTAGCGATTGTAACAGTAGCAGCAATAGTAACTTAGCAAGATTCAGTATATGAAAAGCGTAGGAACATGGATCGGTGATGGACAATGATTTACATGACATCAATCGTGTAACAGTTACATACTAGAGTGACACAGAACTAGCCTCAATTCATCAATGTAATGTAGGCATGTATTTCGTATATAGTCATACGTGCTTGCAATAAGAACTTGCATGATATCATCTGTCCTACCCTCCCATGGCAGCGGGGTCCATACGGAAACTAAGGGATATTAAGGCCTCCTTTTAATATAGAACCGGAACAAAGCATTAACAAATGGTGAATACATGAACTCCTCAAACTACGACAATCACCGAAAAGAATCCCTATTATTGTCACCTTGGGGTATGTGGATCATGACACGTAATAGGTGCATTTGCAAGATTGGATCTAAAACACTATCATATTCATGAAAACATAATAGTTTCAGATCAGAAATCATGGCACTCGGGCCCTAGTGACAAGCATTAATCATAGGAAAGTCATATCAACATCAATCTCAGAACATAGTGGATACCAGGGATCAAGCCCTATCAAAACAACTCGATTAGATGATCAATCTCATCCAATCCCATCACCGTCGAGCAAGCCTACAAAGGAATTACTCACTCCCAGTGGTGAGCATCATGGGGGTGTTGATGAAGAAGGGTTGTGATGCGGAGCATCCTACGGACATCACCATGGCAAGAGTCCCTTTGGCAAGTGACACGTGTGACATCTACTTCACATACATAAAGGTGAATCATCTCCTTTACACGTGCTCACTTGACCCCTTAGAGGATGGTATACTACTTGACACTCCGCTCGTGTGCCTGCATAGGTATTGTCAGAGCTTCACGGACGATGAGGAGGATGGCCAGCACCTACGTATGACTACACCATCCGCGAGGGAAGCTTGGAAGAGAAGGAAGAAGAAGCAAGGACAGCTTCTGGAAGGCCCGGACCTTCCGGCCTGCCTGGAACCTCCAGACCCCAGACCTTTCGGCCTCCGGCGACCAGAGTAGCTCCCACATGTGCCAACTTTCTGGACAGCCCGGACCCTGTCCGGACCTCGCCCGGAACCTCCGGACCCCGGATCTTCCGGCCTGCCCGGAACTTCCGGCATCAGCGCACCCCATGCGTGCCAACTCTCTGGGTAGCCCAGAACCCGGCCGGAACCTGCCCCGGAACTTCCGGCGCCCGAAACCTCCGGCCCAGCCCGGAACTTCCGGCCCGCGTGCGGGCAGCCACTCGGGCCCGAGGCCCATGTACCCCTTTCTCACCCCCACTTCGCCCTAGACTATATATACTCCTCCACCTCCTCCATTTTAGGGTTAACATTGATTTAGATCATAGATAGATGAGCCTTTGCTCCTTCCACGACCTCTCCCATGGATTAGATGCCTCTATGAGAGAAGACCCCTAGTGGATGTCATGGCCCCTTGCACGGGAAGATCCTCCGGGATTTCAAGGCCTCATCGCCCTTTGGGATTTGGGATGAACTCTACCATGTATCCTCTTTCCTTTTGTTGTTCTTGTACCCTTGTGGATCTTGTGTGGATGTGAGCATAGTGGATTTGTGATTGGACTTGATCTTGAGTGTTTATCTTGTGATTTCCACTCGTGTTCTTCATGCTCTTCGTGTTCATTCACAAATCCACCACCAATTCGTGAAAGATCGACGCACACGGGCGTGCCCCGTATCATATTGGTATCAAGAGCCACGTTTCTCACGAATTTGGAGTCCTCCCCTTCGTTTTCTAGCCTAATTTTGTGTGTTTTTGTCCCTATTCGAAAATGCCCACCAAAAATAGCCTCACCAATTTTTTTTGCAATTTGTTGGTTCTTGTGAGATTTTGTTGATTTTGATCCATGGAATTCATGTTTGGCAAGTAGATCTAGCTTTCCCACCACGAAATCCCCAAAATTTTATTTTCCCCATCAATTTTGACCCACGAAATCGAGTTTTTCCACCCCCGTTCTCAGATCCGGAAACTAGGGTTCGTCCTGGAGTTGTTTTCGCGACCCCCAGGACTTCCGGCATCACCCGGAACTTCCGGCCTAACCAGAGAGTTTCCCCACACTTTCTCGTGACCCCCAGAACTTCCGGTACCCCCCCGGAACTTCCGGCCTAACCAGAATCATTGCACAGTTTTCAGCTTCAGCCTTTCCATCGTTTTGGTAATAACTAATTCATCCGGAGTCCGATTTTGGCATTCTTTAGCTCGTTGGATAAATATTGACACCCCCATCCCACAAAAATACTTCCAAAACTGTCGTGGTTTTGTCACGGCAAGATGTCCGGGTTAACGGACTTAGGTGTGAGGCCATCGCAACTATGTGGCGGCTTGAGAGGGGTTGGTCGGAATTGAGAGACGCGAGTTTACCCAGGTTCGGCCCCTCCAATGGAGGTAAAAGCCTACGTCCTGCTTTGTGTGTATTGATGATGAGGATGATCTCTCGGTTACAAGGGTGCTATCTTGCTACCTCTAATCTCGAGAGCCTCTAATCTGTCTATCTCTAATGACTTGAGTCTGTCTTTTTTCTCCCTCTTAGGGCGCCTTACCCCTCCTTATATAAGTGGAAAGGGTAGGTTTACATGTAGAGTCCTACTAGGAGTAGGATTAGGACTAGTCCCTCTTGAATCCTAATCCGGGTCTTGTTCCTTTGTGAGGGAATCCTTTCTCTCCTTTGGGCCTTCTCTTGTGAGCCGCCCCTCCAGGCCCGTCCTCGAGCCGCCTTGCGCCGGCTTGCTCGCTGGGGCCTGGGCCTTATCGCTCGTCTGACCCGCCTGCCGGGTCACCAATGAACCGCCAAGTCTCGACCGGGTCATCAATGAGTCGCCAAGTCCTTGCCGGGTCATACTTCCGGCCGGGTTATACCGCGGGGTAATATCCCCGACATTAGCCCCAAGATTAGCTTTAATTTATACATGCTAAGCTCCTGAAATAAGAATAAATGTGTTAAGTGACCGACTCGCTCCACTGGCCGGCTTAATGAAGTAGCTCCTTAAAAATCTGGGTTTCTTCTTCATATGAACGAGCCGTCTTCTCAATCGTCTTGCTTATCAGTGTCCTTTGAAGTAAAATATTGGGAATACAACACCCATATGCCATTGAGTCGGCCTCCAATACTCTTCAACTGGTAAAGCCGGGTTGCTCATATAAACTCTGCCGAGTTATGATCTTTTAATAATACCGGGTCATGATAGTTGGTGACGCCGGGTCAAACAACTAGACTCCAGCTGACTTGATAAAAATATTGGGATGAAAATCCATCTGATGTAGAGCCGGTCTTCCAACGCTTCAGCTCCATGAAGAAATGAGACCTAGCTCACTCAAAATTTGATAGCTTAAAAATGTCCTGCTATTTTTATCTCCATATTACCTGTTGCCCCCAAGCTCCAAGTTTATCCATGATGACTTGGCGCTTTGCAATAATATATTTGATTGTGTAGCCCCCAAGTACCAGGTTGTCTTGCCTGCAGCAGCCTGGGACTTGTAACTATCTTATACTTTATAAAGCTTCAGCTGGTGTAGCCCCCAAGGGCCGGCTCATCAGTATGTGATGGGCCGGGTCTTCAATTTGAACCTCATATTCTGTTAAACAACTGAATACTGTAGCCCTCAAGTGCCAGGTCGCATGCCTACAGCGACTTGGGACTTTAGAAAATTTGATCTGAGCGGTGTAGCCCCCAAGTGCCGGGTCAGTAAGAAGTACTGGGCTGGGACTTAGAAAAATATAGAAAGGTTGGCTCATCTCCTTGAAATAACAGGATCTGTTGAACATGTAATGATTTGAAAAGCAACTTGCATTAGCCCCCAAGTGCCGTGATGCATGCTTGCAGCAACATGGGACTTGCATACTTGATATAAACTGAACTTGAATAATGTAGCCCCCAAGTGTCGGGTCGTCTGCCTGCGGCGACTCGGGACTGTGTGAGAATAATATGACTCATCATAATTTGTTGAATGAATCCTTGACCGTGGTTGCAATATAACCCGGTATGAATATCCCGGAATAATTCCTTTGTCTTTGAAATGAACTCCCTGCTCGTGGTTGCGGTGCAACCCGGCAATTATATGTTTGAGAAATCCATGTGTGTTGTAGTATACCACAGAGCACAGGTTGAAGAAATCCAAGAGTCGGTCAATTAAATGACACGGCATTATATCTAATAGGGCGGCTCTTCAAGAATAATCAATTTTCCAAGCTGGCTTGGAAAAACCCCAATCATTTAATACTGGTTATGATAAACCATGATGAAGATCCAGCCATGTTGGCTATTAAAGATCTATTGTTCTTGCAGAGGTTACGATGTAACCCGGTTTGGTGACCGGTTTTCCGCAGCATAAACAAATATGGATATGCATGTATGATGATGCATGATATGATGACGCAATGCAGGATGATGTAATGCAAGATGCAATGTATGACTCAAGCTGCTTTGTTTGGCCATAATCATCTTTTTTCACAATTAATGGAGGCTTATCTTAGGAGACAAGACCTGCCAAAACAACAAGACAGAGTATATTCTGTATCGTTTTGAGGGCGGCTTGAGAAGCACAACCCAAAGATGTTAAATTTTTGATGACCTTGCTTTTTCTCCCTTTTTTGTTTTTCGAAAACTCATATGCCGGTTCTTCTGGGTGGACTCGCTACTTGAACTCTTAACAGTACAGGGTCTCTAGTGAGAGTGACCGTCAATTGCTTTGAGCGGCTCAGGGTCTCTTAGGCGAGATTAACTGATAAGAGCGCAACGAACCAGAGAGAGACGCAGCAAACGGCGGGTCATGCCCCCAGGGCCCATAAGCTACCTCTCACGTGACATAAATCCGTCGTTTGAACCTTAAACAGTGCAGGGTCTTTAAAAGAGTAACTGTTTAAGAGTACGAACGGGCCACATAGCGGAGAGTCGGCAGCAGATGGGTGAGTTTATCCTCGCTTTCTGTAAGCCGGCCCTCACGTGACAAGATCCACCGGGTTAACCTTGATCAGTACAGGGTCTCTAGTGAGAGTGACTGTCAAATATTTCGAACAGCTCAGGGTCTCTAGTCGAGATTAACTGATAAGAGTTCGGCGGGTCACCTAGCGGAGCAGCAGCAGCATACAGGCAGGTTTAACTCGAACTTGCGATGGCTGAAGAGTCGATCAAGAGGGTGTGTAAGCTAAACCCGGTGGGTTGGAAGCCCCCAAATGACCTCGTTGACGGAGTCAACTTTTTGGGTATATAACCCGGCCTTACGGTAGCTGAAGAGCCGATCAAGAGGGTCTGTAAGCTAAACCCGGTGGGTTGGAAGCCCCCAAATGACCTTGTTGAAGTATCAACATTGTTGCACCATCTTGTAAGCCGCCATCTTGTAAGAAGAAACAGCAGAAGCCCCTAAGTGACTTTATGATGATCCAGTAACTCAGGGCACCCATGTTTGAACGGTGCATCATGGCGGCTCATCCTCTTGGGCAACTTTTAATTTTCTAAAAACTCAAACTTGTGAGAGATGAATTCCTTTTGAACCAGATGCTTGTGCCAGAAATTTTCTGACAGCCTTTAAACTTTCACCAATGTGGCAGTAGCCCCTGAGATCGGGTGATCCCGGGTTCTTGAATTTGCTGAAACTAGCAACATTTGCTGAATCATGTCTGTAGCCCCGAGTATTAAGACGACTCGAAGAGTTGGCTTGAGATTCTTCACACTTGGCCATGGCATAAGCCGCATATGGTGGACGGCTGATAACTGAAATTTATTGAAGCCAAAAGCTTGTGGCGAGTTGATGACCTCTACAACACTCATTGTATGTCCCTGGCGTTGATAACGCAACATGAACCCGCGGAAGGTTGAGATGGCGGGTTATGAATGATCCCATATGAGTTTTGTCAGTAACTCGGCCAATGGTTCGACCCGGCTGGCTGTTGAAGTTAACCAAACCGCAGTGACGACAATTTGTACGCCTATCCATTGAGCCATCCGGTGGAGGCAGAGGCTGATAATATATAATGACTTGCTTCAGAGTCGTTGGAATAAACCGGATCACAGGGGCGGCGTCTTGCGCGCGTCTGTTGGGCGGCTCGTATAGGCGAGCACTGCACCGATGTGTTGATGTAAACCGGACCGCGGGCACGGCGGCTTGCGCGCGTCCGTTGGGTGGCTCAAGTGAGAAAGCACGACACTGACGTGTCAATGTAGACTGGCCCGCAGGGTGGCGACTCACGAGTGCTCGTAGGGCGGCTCGTACTGGTATATGCGGCCCCTGGCATGTTGATGTAGACATAAAAGTCAGCCGCAGCGTTTGAAGACGGCGCGGTCGCGAGTGACGGCTGCGGCATTGTAAGCCGGTGCGGTCGCGAGAGACGGCCGCGGCATTGTAAGCCGGTGCGGCCGCGAGAGACGGCCGCGGCTTTGTAAGCCGGTGCGGTCGCGAGAGACAGCCGCGGCATTGTAAGCCGGTGCGGCCGCGAGAGACGGCCGCGTCATTGTAAGCCAGTGCAGTCGCGAGAGGCGCCCGCGACGTTGTAAGCCGGTGCGATCGTGGCGTCGGAAGCCGGTGCGCGAGTCCGTTGAGTAACGCGACACGGACAAATACCAGTGCGGAATGATGCTGGTGCACGCTCCTCCTCCGCGTTTTAATGCCACTTTGTAATGAAGAATTGTTCTGCATACAAATATTGCAGGAAAAGTAATTATTCTCGAAAGAATTTAATATGTACTCATAAAATAAACAGAGTGGATAACACCTGGTATTTTTGTCGGTTGAGCACGGACGAACGAAGGCGTGCGAGGACCAGATCGTACTTTGGCCATGATTTAATCGCCCTGATTTCTTTTGGCGAGTCAGCAAAGCTTTTTCTTTGTCTCTGCTCCGGGTGCAAATGCCTTGACCAACAGCACCAGCCTCTCCTCGGAGCAGTTGTACATGTTGGCTGAGCACGGATGAACGAAGGCGTGCGATGTGGCGGCGCGTTTGCCTTCTCGGCGATACCCTCGAGCACAGCTCCGCCCAAAGGGCATAGCAGCAGAGGCGAGAGAGGCAGGGCGTGGCGAGGCTGGCTCGGACCCGAGGCGGTGGAGCGAGGCCATGGCAGCAGAGGCGAGCAGAGGCGGAGCCGGCGAAGGGTAGCGGAGCCGGAGCCGGCGCGCGCCGGGTGGAGGCCTCTGCGGTGCAGTTGTCACTGCCGCCATCGATGGTTGATATTTTTATTCTCAAAAAGATATCTTTCCACAGATTGGGTGAATTGCTCGATGTCCGTACAATTGTCGACATGTCGTACTTCATAGAGGTCATGAGTCAATAAATCTGCATACACAAACTAGTGCAAACGGTAGAAAAATTATTGGCAGAATATAATTTACGTGGAGCAAATAATTGAAACAATAGCACCTGGTAGTACTCGGTACTTCAGGCGACCAGCAGGAACAACTTGACGGATCCGACGACAACAGCCGCAGCCTTGGGTCTTGATCTTGTAAGCAGCGGCAACACAATCCGCGACTTGCAGCTCGTATGCAGCGACAGCGGCTCGGCGGTGCCGGCCCGCGGCAGAAGCGGAGCTAGCGGCGGCGGCTCGAACAGGGCAGCTTTGAAGCGCGGGGGACGCGCGCGCGTGCACGGGCGAAGCGCGGCCGTGGCGGACGGAAGACACTGCGGGCGGCTCGGAGCAAACGTCGGCTCGGAGACCGCGGCGACAAAAGCGGGCGCGCGGGCAGGGCGAGCCACGGCGGCTCGTCGGAGGCGAAACGGAAGCAAAACTGCAGCGGCGAGCCGGCGGGATGTGGCGGCTCAAGGCGGAGGCAAAACTGCAGCGGCGAGCCGACGGGATGTGGCGGCTCAAGGCGGAGGCGAAACTGCATCGGCGAGCTGGCGGGCGTGGAGGCGGAACAAGGTCAAGTCCGTGGTGGTGAGGCGAGGCGGAGCCGACTTGGCGCATGCGCGCGCAAGGGCGAGGCGTAGCTGTGACAGCGGGCGACTCTGAGTCGGCGCACGGGGTGGAGGCCGCGGTGATGAGCCGGCCATGGGCGCCGATGCGAGCCGGGGGCGGGGCGTGCGGACCTGCCGGCTCGGAGGCGCGGTCGTGGTGGCCGAGGCATGCGAGGCGGACGAGGTCGGCCTTGGAGCGCCACCCGCGGAGGGAGGCAACCGGCGACTCGCGGCGAGGCCGAGTCCGTGGTCGTATTTGTTTTCAGATCGTGGCTGGGCAAATCCACCTCCGAGTCCAACTATGGGCCGTGGCTTCTTTGTTGTTAATCAAATTTTGAATTCTCAACAATAGTTGATGCTCTGTCATAACGTGTTGATGGATCGATGGATCAACTTGTCTTACGTAAAAAGTAGCAAGCAGCAGCACCTCGAATTGGTGTTGCCTCAGGACTCCAGGCGCCTCGGTACGCGAGCTGGGCAAAACCGATCACTCAGATCAGCCGGACCTGTGACTTCTTCATGGGTGGAACAACTGCCACGCGTACGGAACCTGCCGGATTGACAGCACGCACGAGGCTTGGTGGGGTGACTTAGCAACGGAAACCAATCTCCTATCGGTTTCGGCTCCAGCAGAAATCAATCCAAGGACGGGTCGACGGATCGTCAGAAAAAGCATGCTGCAACGAAACCCTAACTCTTTTCGTGTCAATCCTGTATCTGTTGTTCTGACTGTTCGTCAAGCAGATGATACACATCCTTTCGCGTCGGTTCTTCTTCACTCGGCCAATCACGAGTTTCTCGATCCCTGGGAGAGTTTCCTCCAAGAAAACAACACCACCGTGCGTGGCCCCACGGTGGGCGCCAACTGTCGTGGTTTTGTCACGGCAAGATGCCCGGGTTAACGGACTTAGGTGTGAGGCCATCGCAACTATGTGGCGGCTTGAGAGGGGTTGGTCGGAATTGAGAGACGCGAGTTTACCCAGGTTCGGCCCCTCCGATGGAGGTAAAAGCCTACATCCTGCTTTGTGTGTATTGATGATCAGGATGATCACTCGGTTACAAGGGTGCTGTCTTGCTACCTCTAATCTCAAGAGCCTCTAATCTGTCTATCTCTAATGACTTGAGTCTGTCTTTTTTTCTCCCTCTTAGGGTGCCTTACCCCTCCTTATATAAGTGGAAAGGGTAGGTTTACATGTAGAGTCCTACTAGGAGTAGGATTAGGACTAGTCCCTCTTGAATCCTAATCCGGGTCTTGTTTCCTTTGTGATGGAATCCTTTCTCTCCTTTGGGCCTTCTCTTGTGAGCCGCCCCTCCAGGCCCGTCATCGAGCCGCCTTGCGCCGGCTTGCTCGCTGGGCCCTGGGCCTTATCGCTCGTCTGACCCGCCTGCCGGGTCACCAATGAACCGCCAAGTCTCGACCGGGTCATCAATGAGTCGCCAAGTCCTTGCCGGGTCATACTTCCGGCCGGGTTATACGTCGGGGTAATATCCCCGACAAAAACCATTTGACTCCGTCAAAAAATTCATATTTGGCATATTTGCCTAGGCCACCACCATAACTTCCGCATAGTTTTCCCACCATACTCTTCCGCCACCCTAACCCAATTTTGTTTGAGATTTTGAGTTGCGGTATCCATTTCCTAAGGTGTTTCGGCTAATTAGGGACGGTTCTACATCGACAACACCGCCGCTCATCATCGCCACAGCCTCGACATCGACATCGGCCACTTTGCCTTTTGGCTCCCCAACCATAAGCAAGGATGGTAATCTCGACGACAACATTGTCCATTTCCTTGCCATTGCATTGATCGCGTCGAGCCTATTTCATACCTTACCCAATGAGACTAGCGAGTTGAGAATTGCCGAGCCACGTTACTTGTGCACCGTTGTGTTACTCTTATGCCGCATAGCTACTTTTAGCGTGTAATTATCTTGTTGTCTACATTGTGCCATAAGTCTCTCCCGTGCATATCCATCATACTTGTCTCATATGTTGGTTCGTGCATCAAGCATAGTATCAAAAAAGAGCAAAAGAAGAACAAGCTTTTAAGCAAAAGAGGAGATACAAAAGAGCTTATAAGCAATAGCAATAGCATTGAGCCGTTTTGCATAGTACATACTCTTGGATCATACATACATAGCATACTTGGGATTGAAGACGGCACGTTTACTCTTTTAGGTTGGTGCACAAGCACGTATCTAGCCCATTTGAGCAATCGAGCTATTGTCTCTTCTAGTATCCGTGCAACACGAGCTTATCCCGGATCTCTTGCATTTTGTGCTCATTCCTTGGTTGCGCTGATCCCATTTATCTATCCGTGTGTGTTCCTAGTGCCACCATAGCTATTGATCTATTTGCATTGCATTGCAATTTTGTGAATCTTCCTCGTCATTTTTGATATCTTGGATTGACATTTGCTTGAATTTTATGCCACTTGTCCTAACCATGCCACTCGATAAGCTTTATGTTGTAGGTGTGAGTGAACAAGTCCGGTACCAATTCCACTATTCTTTCATTCCACAATGAGAGAAACGGCATACATCCTCAACTTTGGGAACGGTATATTGGTATTGTTTATCTCATTTCCAACTCACCCTTGCTCGAGTTTTGTGATGGATACGCAAAGCACATCATCTCCTTCGGTCTACAACAACAATGACAAGTTTGATGCCATGAAGAAAACCATCGACGCCAAGTTGGATGCTCAAATGGAGGAACTCAAGGTCCTCATCAACATCGGCAAGAGGTCTTCATCATCTTAGAAAAGACGCTCAAGTGCACATGCTTCCGAGCTACCATCTCCGGCAAGATCACCTCCGCATCGACACCATCAACGACATGAAGAAATAACGACGCCAACATCAAGGCGTCCACCAAAGAACAAGTGTGAAGGTCACGAGCTCGACACCAACCACCGCTCGATGACTTCACCACCTACCTTGGCATATTCGCCTTTGGATATGCGGCATCTTCGCCGACAAGCACTTCAAGAGAAGCTCCCCAAGCTCAAGTCCGCGACTTCCGCGAGCTACTACGACCTCGACATCGACCACGAGATTTCTTTCTATGGGAGTCAAGACCCCGAGGAGTATCTCGCGTGGGAGCACAAGATGGACACCTACCTCAAGCTACTTCAAGTCCCTTCCGAAGATCAAGTGAAGTGCGCCACAAGAAACTTCCACGACTACGTATCGACATGGTGGCTTCACACATCTTCGACGAGCTTCGACGTGTGTTGGTCCAAGTTGAAGAAAGCGTTGCGGCGAGAGTTTGTGCCTTATACATACACGGAACATCTTCACCGCCAATTGGAGAACACCATACAAGGATCCAAGTCCCTCGATGAGTACTTCATGAAGATGAAGAAAGCCTTGCGACGAGCCGGTGTGGACGACCCCATTTGGATGAAGTTCCACTTCATGATGGGATTGCACAACGACATCGCCAAGACTATCTTCCACAACAACTACGAGCCTCTCGAAGACCTCTACATTGGTGCTCTCATGGCGGAACATGAACTCAAGGCCAAGGCTACTCGACCCTAAGCACACTTCGCAACGACCAAGCTCCATGACGACGAGCATGAGGATGGTACCACCAGGATATCCAAGGCCAACGAGCTCCAAGACAACGCTCCCAAGTTCGACTTCACCGCCATCCCTCTTTGTGGCATTGACGATGCCGAGTCTACCATGACTCTTTTTGAAGACGGTGTGGCGACGACCACAACTATGGAGCCACTCAAGGAACATGCTTTGGAGGCAAGCGACATGGTGGCAAGCAAGGATGACGCTTCCATCTTTGGAGGCGTGAGTGATCATGTGCCATCTTCAGCCTTCATCCACGGTGACGGTGACGAGTTGGTTGAGCATTGGATTTTCCCTTCACCACGGCGGCGTTTTGTGATGAGTGGAGAGACTTATGCGACCATATTGAGAGTGAGAGTGACTTCACCACTAGATCCATATAGGATGAGTTGCCTCAATTCCCATGTGAGGAGAGCCACAAACCCCACCACTTGAGTGAGATGAGTGACTCCACCATATGTGAGTTTGAGTGCACCTACCTTGAGGGAGTGTGTGAGCCACCACATAGAGAGAGTGAGGTAGTTGATGAGGCATGTGAGGCTATTTCGATATCTAACAACTTAACCTCTTCCTCTATTGTGTCTTCTCCTTTGGTGCTAGGTCCCATATTCGATGACGCGCAGATCCTTGACGACTTCGTCCTCACCTTGGACAAGAAGATGGCCATGGTGGAATATGATGCACCCCCCCCCCCACATGGTTCCATCATGATGATGACCACGCTTTGGTCTTTACCACCTCACCTACACCATATGAGTGGAATGAACAAGGTAACATAGGTGAAGGTGATGCTATTGTCCCACTAGTGGACTATCTTGAGATTGATTAATTGCATGATGATGATCCATCAATTGCCATGCTTCATGATTATGCGACTTCCTCATATGATGAATTGCCCATTTATGATGAGTTTGACGATTCTCATGTGGAGTCTATTAGTTGTGATGCCATATTGCATAGGATATATTGTGAAAATTCTATTGGTCACATCATGTTTGACAATCCTCTTGACTTGTCATATGCTATGCGTGAAATTTCCCATATTGCATCTTTGCAATCTCACCGTAGCAACTATGCATATACCATAAAAATTAATCCCATTTGCTCATATGTCATAGATGACAAACCCATGGTTATTGGTATTTGCTTTTCTTGTGATGATATTGTCATGCTTCCTTTGCATCATTTGCACAATAATTCTCATATGCCATGCCATGATCTCCATGATTTGGAAATGCATTGTTTTGGATGCTATCCATACTCTCCGCATTATGGTTTAGCTATTACACATGAGGAGACCCCAATAGTTTCCTCATACATGTTAGGAGATTGTGTTCCATCCCATCCATTGCATGATTCCACCCATTGTGTGCACCATTCGCATATCATGAATAACAATGCTCTCGATATTCCAAGTGATGCACTACATATTTCTAGTCTCCATTATGCTTTACATAAAAACAAACCTTTCATGATGGATGACATGTTCTTATATCACGCATCTCACTTATTTGAGCATTGGATACTTCGTGCTAACGAACACAAGCACATGCACATCCTCACGGATGATGTATACATATACCACGCGCACACAATTTTCTCTTTGCCTTTGTTGTGTGTAGGTACTCATGATTACTCGTCAACCTCACAATCCCATGAGTTGACAAAACGAGCTCTTGAGAACACCGATGCTTTGGGATTCACCGGAATGTGTCTCCAACCATTCCCCTCGCGTAAGGACTTCGCGCATTTCTTCTACATGGCTCTCACATGGCTATGGCTTATTTCCCATTACACTTATTATTCCCATATTGCCATGTTCACTTTGCATGATATGTTCATTTCTATGCCTTTGCCATGCATTTGTGACCCATGCCTTGCATCTCACATGTCACTTGATTCTCATATTTGTATGTGTATTTGCAAGCTTGGTGGAGGATTTACTTGATATTGCCATGTTTGCTTGTTGACCCATGTCTATGATGATACTTTGCTCTTGCTTCGTGCTCACGATATGTCATGTGCATTATTGATTTCCACTATTTTCTCACATGACAAGATTGCCATGATTTCCTCTAGTATGTTGCATATTCGCACTACTAGTTTGCACGACATGATCACTATGCTTGCTGGTGTTCCATCACCGATGTGCTCCTTTTATGTGGTTGATGACAACCATTGCCATGCTTTACACATGAGTGATATTGCTTATTGTCATATGTCTCCATATGTTGCCTCTCTCATGCTCGATGCTTTGCCATGTATTGAGTGCAACAATGCTTTTAATTTTTCTATTGAGATTGCCCCCATAGCTTTCTCTCATATTATTGGAGCTTTTGACATCTTTCATGTGAAGCATGCTTGCCTTCTTTCTTTGCACCATATGCCTAGTGCCATGAATATAGACATTGTTGCATCATATTATTCATGTACTTGTGATCCTAACGCTTATGTGCAAGAGAAGAGAACCATCATCATGGATGATGTGTTTGTCTACCATGCACATACATTGTTTCCTTTGTTGTGTGTATGTGTAGGATACTTCGACAACATGTCAACTTCCACTTCACGTGAGTTGACGATTCGAGCTCTTGAGAGCGAGCCACATTGGAGCGATGCATTTCTACATCGCACTTGCTTGCGCATCGGCATTGTGATGGACGCACACAGACAAGTTTTCAAGGTGACATCCTTCTTGAGCATGGATATTGTGGATCATCCTACTTGTGTTGCTTGTACCATGCCATATATTGGTTATCTTGGACCACATATTTGCACACATGATAGAGATATTGTTTCCACTCATGATTGCCACATTGCCATGCCTCATGACATATATACCTTGTTTGTTGCATCCAACTTGTGGATTACTTGATCGTATCATATGCTTGGTTGCAACAATGTCCATCCTTCACATTTGTCATGCCACATTGCTTGCTACATGCTTGACTTGATTGCCTCACACATGATGACCAATTGCTCTTTCTATTGTGTTGAGGGCCTCACTATATTCACTACACCTTATGCACATTATGCTTGGATTGTCTTGCACTTGCCACATGTGTTTAGACACTTCATTTTTTTCGGTGTTGTCAATGATTCCTATGCCTACCATAGACCTTTCGTTGATTGCTTTGCGCATGATTGCTATGACCATGAGGTAGGTGCTTGTTCTATTTTCACACATAATGGCATCCCAACCTCAACCTTGCATACTTTTTTCCATGATAGCATTGCTTGTGCTCAATTTGTATGCTTACATGCCATGACACAATCCCTTGTCACACCATATGTTATGCATCATGACGACACTTGTGCGGTGATTCACCACTTGAATGCTTGGTTTTGCACTAACGCTAACCACATTTGTTTTTCCAAGTGTTTGTCGTATTTGCTCCTTTTGAAGGAATTACGAGACGGTGAGATATTGGAGAGTGCCCCTTTCGAGTTTGATGATGATGAATGCTTGGTGATCGTCCAATTTTACACGGCGACGCCATCTCTTTCCCATGGTGATTTGGATCTTGATCCGAGGACGGATCTTTCCCAAGGGGGAGGGGATGATGCGAAGCATCCTACGGACATCACCATGGCAAGAGTCCCTTTGGCAAGTGACACGTGCGACATCTACTTCACTTACACAAAGGTGAATCGTCTCCTTTACACGTGCTCACTTGACCCCTTCGAGGATGGTATACTACTTGACACTCCTCTCGTGTGCATGCATAGGTATTGTCGGAGCTTCACGGACGACGAGGAGTGCCAGCACCTGCGTACAAATACACCATCCGTGAGGGAAGCTTGGAAGAGAAGGAAGAAGAAGCAAGGATAGCTTCTGGAAGGCCCGGACCTTCCGGCCTGCCCAGAACCTCCAGACCACGGACCTTCCGGCCTGCCCGAACCTTCCGGCCTCCGGCGACTAGAGTAGCTCCCACATGTCCCAACTCTGTGGATAGCCCGGACCCTGTCCGGACCTCGCCCGGAACCTCCGGACCCTGGACCTTCCGGCCTGCCCGGAACTTCCGGCCTCAGCGCACCCCAGGCATGCCAACTCTCTGGGTAGCCCGAAACCCAGCCGGAACCTGCCCGGAACTTCCGGCGCCCGGAACCTCCGGCCCAGCCCGAAACTTCCGGCCTGCGTGCGGGCAGCCACTTGGGCCCGAGGCCCATGTACCCCTTTCTCACCCCCACTTCACCCTAGACTATATATACTCCTCCACCTCCTCCATTTTAGGGTTAACATTGATTTAGCTCATAGGTAGATGAGACTTTGCTCCTTCCACTACCTCTCCCATGGAGTAGATGCCTCTATGAGAGAAGACCCCTAGTGGATGTCAAGGCCCCTTGCACGGGAAGATCCTCCGGGATTTCAAGGCCTCGTCTGCCTTTGGGATTTGGGATGAACTCTACCATGTATCCTCTTTCCTTTTGTTGTTCTTGTACCCTTGTGGATCTTGTGTGGATGTGAGCATAGTGGATGTGTGATTGTACTTGATCTTGAGTGTTTATCTTGTGATTTCCCCTCGTGTTCTTCGTGCTCTTCGTGTTCATTCACAAATCCACCTCCAATTCATGAAAGATCGACGCAGACGGGCGTGCCCCGTATCAGGTTGGTGATGACAATGGCGACGAATCCCCCTCTCCTGAGCCCCAAACGGACTCCAGATTTGTCCTCCTGAGGAGGAACAGGAGGTGGCGGCGGCTCCGTCTCGTGAAACGCGATGAATACTTCTCGCTTGTTTTTTCTCCATAATTGTGAATTTATAGGACTGGAATTAGAATCGGGGGAGCCAAGAGGTGGCCTGAAGCTAACAGGGCGCATCGAGGGGGTGGGCGTGCCCTGTTGGCTTGGCACCAATAGGTGGTCCCTCTACCGTGGGTCTTTGCTCCATAATTCTTCATATTTTCTAGAAAAATCCACAAAAATTACATTTAATTCCGAGAACTTTTATTTCTGCTCAAAAATAACACCATGGCAATTCTGCTGAAAACAGCATTAGACCGGGTTAGTTTGATTCAAATCATGCAAATTAGAGTCGAAAACAAGAGCAAAAGTGTTTGGAAAAGTAGATATGTTTGAGACGTATGAACTCCCCCAAGATTAACTCATTGCTTGTCCTCAAGCAATTCCGTTGATAAACTGAAAGTGATAAAGAAATGTCTTACAAACTCTTTTGTTCTCTTTGCTATATATATATGCTTAGCTAGTGTTCAGGTTTTTAGCATAAATCATAAATAACCATATCGATGATAACACTAAGCTATTATATTCACTCATGACAATAACATAGTCAACAAGCGAGCAATAATAAAATATCTCACATGCCAACAATTTGTCAAAACAATCATGATATAATATGATGATATGGTATCTCGCTAGCCCTTTCTGAAACCGCACAACATAAATGCAGAGCACCTCTGAGGTCCAGGCAGCGACTAAACATTGTAATTCAGGGTAGAAGAGACCCGGTCATGCTCACATCCAACATTAACTAGACTCCATGCATAAGAATGACAATAATGCTCTCAGGTCTGGTACTTTAGTAAGAATATGATGACTCGAGAATAAAAATAAAATGACATGAAAGTAAATAGAAAGGCCCTTCGTAGAGGGAAGCATTGATTTGCAGAGGTGCCAGAGCTCAATGTTCAAAACAGAAATGAAATTTTAATTTTGGGTGGTGTGCTTTTCCTGTCAACGTCATGACTAAGTTTTCAATATCTTCCATGCTAAACACATTATTGGCGGTTCCCAAGAGGAATTGTAAAGTTTACTCCCATCCACCATACATACACAAACCATGCCTTACCGAATCCACGGCTGACTGCCAACATATCAACTATTCCAGGAGTTTTGTTTAACTATTTTTGATTATGCAGGACTGGGCATCCTTTTTACCAGCCTCTCTCGTGCAATGACAAGCGAATAAATGCCCATCTTGAGAATAACCCGCTTAGCAGGGAAGATATTGACCACCACGTCGCTCCATGAGCGGTACGAGCACACAAAACTGATGTTTATTTCAATGTTTAGAGGTGGCACATGCAAATTTACTTGGAATGGCAGGGTAATACCGTATATAGATAGATATGGTGGACTCATCTGGAACAACTTGGGTTTAAGGATTTTGGATGCACAAGCAGCATTCACGCTTAGTACAGGTGAAGGCTAGCAATAGATTGAGAAGCGACCAACTAGAGAGCAAAAACGGTCATAATCATGCATTGCGAATAGTTAACATTGAACATTAGCATGAGTAGGATATAAACACTCTAAACATAAATATCATGAAGGCTACATTGGATTTGAATCCACTACATGTTTGCACATGTGCCAAGTCAAGCCGCTTGAATTACTTAGAGGAGGATACCATACTACCATACCACATCACAACCATTTTAATGCATGTTGACACATAAGATAAATCATTATTCACTCCTAGCTAATTAAGCATGGCATGAGAACCTATAATCTCTAATTGTCATCATAAACATGTTACCCATAATATGCTGAATCAAGATCGAGCGAGCTAAACATATTTACAAAAACGGAAAACAAGAAGAGTTCATACCAGTTTCCTTTACCACGATCACTTCATCAAATATCGTCATTATTTCCTTTCACTTGCACGACCGAATGATGTGATAATAATAATAGTGTAAGTGTGTCCTGGACTAAGCTGGAATCTGCGAAACAATTTATACAAAGGAGAAGACAAGGTAGTATTGGCTCTTCGTTAGATCAACATTAATGCATATGAGAACCACTCAACATTTTCATTGTGGTCTTATCCTTTCACTAACTCAACAAAAAGAAAAGAAATTCATAGAAACACACTAAAATGTTTTTGGTGTTTTTGGTTTTTCCAAAGGAAGAAAATGAACAAAGGAAAAACAAAAACGAGAAAAACTATTTACATAGGAAAGCTCCCAACATGCAAAGGAAATCTTTTTGGATTTTCTAAGTTTTTCAAACACGCAAGAAAAACCGGAAAAAAAACTAACATGGATATACAATGAAAAGGGATGAACACCGACAATTGAAATGAAGTGTGTGAACATGAATGTAATGTCGGTGAGAAATACATACTCCCCCAAGCTTAGGCTTTTGCCTAGCTTGGTGATCACCACTGGACGTAGCCATCTGGTCCTGGGAAGTAGTTGGGTTGAGGCACTTGGGCGTCCCACGCCTGGGCTTCAGCCTCTGCCTCGGCCAACTCGTTCTGGTAAGTTATTATATCCTCTGACATGAAAACATATCTGTGCCTGGCATGATAGTTTAACAAAGAAGGTGCAGGCAACACAATAACATTGCGAGTTCTCTCGCTGTATACTACGTTATAGCGAATGTGGTGCGGAGGCTCGGTCTCATCAATAAACTAGTGATCTATCATTGACTGTTGATCAAGATAAAATTTAGGCAATAAGTAATCAATGGGGTCTATGTTAATTTCAAAGTGTTTTTCTCGACGAGTGGCATAAATGCCATCGTGGACCTTGACCCTAGTCCGGTTACCATGCAAGTGGCGTGCGATTATAGCCCCTAAGTTTTAAGTGTTATCACCATATAGTGTGTGGCGCAAAATAGGATGGCTGGGGGCACTAAGATCGCTGCCATGCTCCATAGCAATTAAGCATTTCCCTATGAATAAAGTGAAATAATGCATAGTAGGAAAATGTAAGCTAGTAGCTCGGGCGTTTGACACGCCCCTAGTTTCACCCACAGCTAAGGTGATGAGGAATTCTTCAAACTCCTCCGGCCTAGGCTCATTTATTCCCCCGTAAGAGGGAATCAAGCATATCTCGCAGAATCTGGTGAATGGTATTCAAAATGTTCTGCATATAAATCAAAGCGGACCATGGGGACATCAAGCCAATGCAGAAAATAGAAATTTTGCACAAAGGAATTTGTAAGGAGATAATATTTGTCACACTCATCTGTGAGGTAGTTAGTCAATCTGGTATTTGCAATGAATTCCATGAACTCCTCGTAAAAAATCGCTTCGCTCATGAAAGGTGTATGTGGCCATTCATATGGCCTAACCTCCATGTAGCGAGCGATGTTGATGTCTTGGTCCTGAATATTCCCCACAACTCCCTTGGGACTCCAGCTTCAAGAACCCCTCCTAAAGAGATTCATTTGTCCTAAGAACAAATTTCTGAAATTTTTGGGCCACAAAATTATGTCATTAAAACTTTGTAAGATTGGTAGCAACTATTCATTTAGATGCCTAGAGGCCATATCAAGCATTCACAGTACTTGCAAATCGAAGAATTCAACATGCAAGCTTATTTTCAGTAGCAACAAGTGCATCAAAATTTGCAAAATATAAATAACTAAAGCAAAAACTAATTGGAGGAATGGGAGACTCACATACCAAGGAGCAATCTCTTAAAAGAGTTTCGAAAATAGAGTTCCGAGCAAAGAAATCGAAAATCTCAGGTTTGGAATCTAGAACAAGAGAGAGAGTGTGTCCAGGATTTTTTTTTCTAGAGGTAGGAGAAGGAGTGGGTTGAATGGATAAGTGAGGGGGTAACTATGGGCCCCCAAGACATTAGGGCACGCCGAGGAGGGGTGGGCGTGCCATGTTGGCTTGGCACCAACAAGTGCACCCCGAGGTGGGTTTTCAGGACCAATTTTTTAAAAATACTCTAGAAAAAATCATGTTAATATTTTGTGGCATTCTGAGACTTTTTATTTTTGGGTCATTTTTCTTACACGGGAAATTAAGAAAACTGGATAATCATAGCATTTTGTTTTATTAAACTAATAAGTAACAAAGAATAAACTTTGAGTACACAAAGTTGTGCTTACTAAATCCATGGACCAAATTGATACATCTCCAATGTATCGATAATTTATGAAGTATTCATGCCGTATTCACCTATGTTTACAATACTTTTATATGGCTTTGATGCACTTTTTATGATTTAATTAGAACTAACCCGGACATGCGTTGTTTTTAGCAGAAAAACCATGGGGTCATTTTTTGTGCAGAAAATAAAAGTTCACAGAATCCCACGAAACTTTCTGGTGATTTTTGAAGGAACATATGAGAAACATTGGAGAGAAGAACCACCGGAGGGGGACCCCTGTTGGCCACAAGCCAACGGGGCGCACCCGGGGGGGGGGTCAAAGCGCCCTAATAGCTTGTGGCCCGCTTGTAACTCCATTTTACGTGATTCCAACGCCAAAAATCCTATAAATAGAGAAACCATCAGAAATTAGGAGAGACTCTCCGCCTCACTGCCGCAACTCTCTGTATCGATGAAAAACCAATCTGGAGAGAAAACAACAGCGAAAACAGGAGAGAAACAGAGAGAGAGAGAGAGAGAGAGAGAGAGATCCAATCTTTGAGGGGCTCTCACCCCTCAGGGAGCCATGGAGGCCAAGGACCAGAGGGGAGAACCTCTCCCCATCTAGGGAGATTCCATGGAGGAGGAAGCCTAAGGGGGGAGACTCTCTCCCCCTCTCTTCTAGTGGCGCCGGAGTGCCGCCGGGGGAACCATCACCGCGGTGATCGTCTTCATCAACATCACCGTCTCCATCACCTTCCCTCATCTATCTACAACGGTCCGCTCTCCCGCACCCCGATGTAATCCCCAACTTGAACAGGGTGTTTCATGCCACATATTATTAATCAATGATGTGTTGCCATCCTATGATGTTTGAGTAGATTTATGTTGTCCTTTGGGTTGATTGATGATCTTGATTGGTTTGAGTGTATGTTTTATTTTGGTGTTGTTATATGGTGCCCTCCATGCCGCGCACATGTGAGGGAATTCTCGTTGTAGGGTGTTGCAACACTTTCATGATTCGCTTACAGTGGGGGGCTAGAGTGACAGAAGCTTACAACCGAGTAAGGGGATTGTTGCGTACGGGAATAAAGGGGACTTGATGTTTAATGCTATGGTTGGGTTTACCTTAATGATTTCTAGTAGTTGCGGATGCTTGGTAGATGTCCAATCATAAGTTCATATGATCCAAGTACGGAAAGTATGTTAGCTCATGCCTCTCCCTCATATAAAATTGCAAGAATGATTACGAATCTTGTTATCAATTACCTAGGATGATTCCGCACACCATACAATCATTATTCCACACTCGCTATTTGTAATATATTTTAATATATTTTAACTTTATTTACGCAGCAACTATTTTCATATTTTATTTCTCCGTTATCATGCAAAGCTATCCTATTTACACCCACAACGCAGTTTTATTTCTCATTACTAGATAGAAGCAAACGTTCGATGTATGTAGAGTCATATCAGTGGCAGATAGGACTTGAGAGAATATTGATCTTACCTTTAGCTCTTTGTGGGTTATACACTCCATACTTATCACTTCCATCTTTGTAAAGTGCTACGATGATTCCTTGCACTTGGGGATTATCAAGCTCTTTTTTGCCGCCGTTGCCAGGGAGCAATAGGGTGGGGTTAATATTTTCGTGTATGCTTGTCTGCTTCTATCACTAAGTAGATTTTGTTTTCCTTTTGTTTTCTTTATTTAGTTTTGGGTGAAACAGACAAAAAAATGAAAAATTAAAAACACAAAAAAAATCTTAGAGAAGAGATTGGAAAGTTATGCATTGAAGAAGTGAGGGTCGACCTTGAACACTTGTGTTCATGCTCAGGGAAACAATGTATAATTTTTCATGGAAGATTCTCATAAAAATAATTATTCACTTACATTTACCATTGTACCATAAAAATAATGTGCTTGTCATAATATTCATGATGCTCTTTTGCATGTTTCATCTACTATTCTTATGTTAGCATCATTGAAATCAACATGCCTAGCTAAAAGGCAATAAAGAAAAGAACTTGTTGGGAGACAACCCAACACTTATACTTTCTGTTTTTGTGTGTTCACATGATTAATATACTGTAGTAATCATGTTTTGTGTCTTTTATTTCAATAATGTGCCAAGTAAAGCCTTTGGGATGATTTGGATGATAGTAGATTCGATCCTGTGCAAAAATAGAAATTTTAGCGTTCGGTGCAGAATTTCTCTGATTTTACTGAAATGTATTTTTGATCTGAATTTTTTACACAGTATTTGTATACAAATTCTTCAGGTTTTCCTAATGTTTCAGAATTTTTAGAGTTACAGAAGTATAGGCTCTTTACAGAGCTTTACAGGTTGTTCTGTTTTACACAGATTCTGTTTTTGCTTGCATAGTTTGCTTGTTTTGATGATACTATGGATTGTATCGGGGGGTAGAAGCCATGGCGAATTTATAATACAGTACCTTATGCAATAATAAAATAAGAATCAATTTATAACAGTACCTAAAGTATTTGATATGTTTACTATACTAACGGATCTCACGAAGGTTTTGTTGAGTTTTGTGTGATTGAAGTTTTCAAGTTTTGGATGAGATACCGATATGAGGAGAATAAGGAGCATCAAGACCCTAATCTTGGGGATTCCCCAGGCACCCCCAAGCTAATATCAAAGGAAGACTCAAGCGTCCAAGCTTGGGGATGCCCCGGAAGGCATCCCCTCTTTCGTCTCCAACACTATCGTTATACCTTACTTGGAGCTATATTTTTATTTGTCACACAATATGTGTTTTGCTTGGATCGTCATTTTATTTTGGTTGTTCTATGTTAGATGTTATCAATAATCATGTTTTTCGATAAAAGGTTCCAAGAATTGACTTAAGATGTCCCAATTGCATGTTTGATGTGTGACTGTGTAAAAACAGAAACTTTTGCTATAGTGTTTGAATTTTCATATTTTAGTGGAACGTGCAAACTTTCTGAAAATTTTACATAGTACTGTAATGCAAATTCTTTAGCTTTTTCTAAATTTTCATAATTTTTGGAGAACCATAAGTTCACTTTATATGAATTGCTACAGACTGTTCTGTCTGGACAGATTACTGTCATAGTTTTGTTATCTACTTATCCTAGAGTCTTCATGGCTTATATTGGTAGATATAAATTGTGGAAATGTTAGTATACAGTACCTAATGTTTGAAAATTATTATGCAACTTGTCTGGGAAGTACATGAAGTGTTGATCTATTTTTATATGTACTAACCTATCTCATGAGTTCTTTTCAAGTTTTATGTGGATGAAGTTTTTGTGACTTAGGTGAAACCGGGATATGAGAGGATTGAACAAGATACAAAAGTTCAAGCTTGGGGATGCACAAGGCTCCCCAAGTCAATATTTCAAGAAGTGTCAAGCATCTAAGCTTGGGTATGATACACATCCCACCCCTCTTCGTCAACAATTACCGGTTAGCCTATGTTGATCATAAGTTTTTATTCGTTCACTTGTGCTATTCTTGGAGCATATTTTTTGTTTATTTTTCCTTTTTCTTTTATGAACCATGTTGGTATGAGATAATCCTTGGCTTATTTATAGAATGCTTCATGCGCTTCACTTAAATCTTTTGAGTATGGCTTTACAGAGTGCTCCATGCGCTTCACTTATATATTTTGAGCTTGGATATTGGTCTCTCTTTATTCATTGAATAATTCTCAAAGAACTTCACTTATATCTTTTTGAGAGTAGTTTGATGATAACTCTTGTGCTTCACTTATATCCTAAGAGAAAATGTTGAATGAATTGAAAGTCATAAAATGTGAAATTATATATGCTTCATATGCTTGTCCCATGGGGAGTAGTGACTTCACATACTAAGAGTATAAGCACTAAAATTTATTGGAGGTTAGAAAACATAGCATTGGTCCCTTGAACAATTCATGAAAGAATATTGAAGGGAGAGAGTAAATATACTATCTTGGACATCTTCTATGATTGTGAGCCCCCGTCAATTATTTTCAAACTTGATCAAGTAGTTGATGTTGGACAAGGAAGACAATGTAATGGTTATGTTTGATTATATTCACATAGAAGTTATATTGTGATGGATCCTCTAACATGTGGTGCTTGCTTAGGATCTTTTGCTAGCCAAAAATTCGTACTAAGTAGAGATACTACTTGTGCATCCAAAAACCCCTAAACCCAGTTTCTTGCCATGAGTCCACCATATCTACCTATGGATTGAATAAGATCCTTCAAGTAAGTTGTCATCGGTGCAAAAAGCAATCAAAATTGCTCCTAAATATGTATGATCTTTTATTGGAAGGGAAAATAAGCTTTGTACGCACTTGTGATGGTGAAGAAATAAAAGCGATGGACTGCATAATAAAGGTTGCCATCACAAGGGGCAATATAAAGTGATGTTCCTTTTCATTAAGAGATTGCACATACAAAAATAAAAAGTGTATGACAACCTCTGCTTCCCTCTGCGAAGGGCCTATCTTTTACTTTTATGTATTTACTTTTCTATATTTACTTTTATGCATGAGTCAATAATTTTCATCCCTATTCCAATCTATTAGTTCTTTTAGTTGGCAAGCATCATGTGGTGGGGAAAGATCCATGCACATATATCCAGTTGGATATAGGTGATCATGATTCATTATTGTTGACATTATCCCTGAGATAAATAAGTTGGGAGGCGGAATATTAAGCCTCTATCTTCCTATGTGTTTGATTGAAATTGCTTATTCCAAAAATATGCTTTGAGAGTCAGCAATCATGGAAGACTAAATGATAGTTGAGTATATGGAATTTGCTAAATCAAAGCTCTTACATAGACCCTTCCTAAAAAAGATGAATTGCACTTGTTTGATGACTAAAAACATAGTTTGCTAGTTTTCAAGAAAGTTTATGGTCTATACTTTAACATGTGAATAGCTTGTTACTTGATCATGAGAAGTTCTATGAGAAAAGAGTTGCTATTTATGATGCTAGAAAAAGTGATTGGAAGTAACATTGATCAAACCTATATACTATGCTAGCATTCACACTTCATAAATTATTTCATTTATCATTTACCTACTCGAGGACGAGCAGGAATTAAGCTTGGGGATGTTGATACGCCACCAATGTATCGATAATTTATGAAGTATTCATGCCTTATTCACCTATGTTTACAATACTTTTATATGGCTTTGATGCACTTTTTACGATTTAATTAGAACTAACCCGGACTGGCGTTGTTTTCAGCAGAATTACCGTGGTGTCAATTTTTTGTGCAGAAAATGAAAGTTCTCGGAATCGCCCGAAACTTTTTGTTTATTTTTTCTGGACATATGAGCAACATTGGAGCAAAGAGCCACCAGAGGGGGGCCCCTGTTGACCCCAAGCCAGCAGGGCGCTACCGGGGGGGGGGGGGTCAAAGGGCCCTGATAGCTTGTTGCCCACTCGTAACTCCGTTTTGCGTGATTCCAACACCAAAAAATCCCATAAATAGATAAACCATCATAAAATAGGAGAGACTCTCCGCCTCGCCACCGCAACTCTATGTATCGACGAAAAACCAATTTGGAGAGAAAACAGTAGCGAAAACAAGAGAGAAACAGAGAGAGAGATCCAATCTCGGAGGGGCTCTCGCCCCTCTGGGAGCCATGGAGGACAAGGACTAGAGGGGAGAACCTCTCCCCATCTAGGGAGAGTCCATGGAGGAGGAATCCTAAGGGGGGAGACTCTCTCCCCTCTCTTCTGGTGGCGCCGGAGTGCCGTCGGGGGAACCATCGCCGCGTTGATCGTCTTCATCAACATCACCGTTTCCATCACCTTCCATCATATATCTACGTCAGTCCACTCTCTCGCACCCCGATGTAATCCCGTACTTGAACATGGTGTTTGATGCCACATATTATTAATCAATGATGTGTTGCCATCCTATGATGTTTGAGTAGATTTATGTTGTCCTTTGGGTTGATTGATGATCTAGATTGGTTTGAGTGTATGTTTTATTTTGGTGTTGTCCTATGGTGCCCTCCGTGTCGCGCACACGTGAGGGAATTCTCGCTGTAGGGTGCTGCAATACGTTCATGATTTGCTTACAGTGGGGGGCTAGAGTGACAGAAGCTTACAACTGAGTAAGGGGATTGTTGCGTATGGGAGTAAAGGGGACTTGATGTTTAATGTTGTGGTTGGGTTTACCTTAATGATTTCTAATAGTTGTGGATGCTTGCTAGAGGTCCAATCATAGGTTCATATGATCCAAGTATGAAAAGTATGTTAGCTCATGCCTCTCCCACATATAAAATTACAAGAATGATTACCGATCTTGTTATCAATTACCTAGGATGATTCCGCGCACCATACCATCGTTATTCCACACTCACTATTTGTAATATATTGTAATATATTTTAACTTTATTTAGGCAACAAGTATTTTCATATTTTAGTTCTCCATTATCATGCAAAGCTATCCTATTTATACCCACAACGCAGTTTTATTTCTCGATACTAGATAGAAGCAAACTTTCGGTGTATGTAGAGTCGTAAAAGTGGAAGATAGGACTTGAGAGAATATTGATCTTACCTTTCGCTCCTTGTGGGTTCGACATTCCATACTTATCACTTCCATCTTTGGAAAGTGCTACGATGATTCCTTGCACTTGGGGATTATCACACATGCCTCTCAAAAAATATCCATTAATAAGGTTCATCAAGTCTTATTAATAACCGTTTCTGATTAACATGAAACTGAAGAATTTTCGTATAACACTAAGTTACCTCAATGGGAATTTGCATATCCCCAACAATAAAAATATCATATTTCTTCTTGGCAGTACGAAGAGGAAATTTAAATCCTCCAATAGTAATTGTGGCAATTAGTTCAATGGTATGAATATTATTCACCGAAGCTTTCTTCTTCGGAAAATGCACTGTATGTTGTTTCCCATTGACATGAAAAGGAACCTTGCTTTTGTTGCAATCAATAACAGCCCATGCAGTATTTAAAAAGGGTCTGCCAAAGATAATTGACATGTTATCGTCCTCGGGCATCTCAAGAATAACATAGTCTGTCAAGATAGTAACATTTGCAACTACAACAGGAACATCCTCACAAATTCCGATAGGTATATCAGTGGATTTATCAACCATTTGCAAAGATATCTCGGTAGGTGTAATATCATTCAAATCAATTCTTTTATATAAAGATAAAGGCATAACACTAACACCGGATCCTAGATCACATAAAGTAGTTTTAACGTAACTTCGTTTAATGGAGCAAGGTATTGTGGGTATAACCGGATCTCCCAACTTCTTAAGAACTCCAACATCAAAATAATAATTAGCAAGCATGGTTGCAATTTCATCTTTTGGTATCTTTCTTTCGTTGGTAATAATGTCCTTCATATACTTAGCATATGGAGGCATCTTCAATATATCAGTCAAGCGAGTGCGCAGAAATACAGGTTTAATCATTTCAGCAAAGCGTTCAAACTCTTCCTCGTCATTACTCTTAAAAGGTTTATGAGGGAATGGCATGGGTTTCTGAAATCATGGCTCTCTTTGTCTACCATGTTTTCTAGCAACAAAGTCTTTCTTTTCATAGCGTTTATTTTTAGGATGTGGGTTATCGAGATTTTCAGCAGGTTCTATTTCCACATCATTCTCAGGTTCTTTATTACTATCTGGTTGAGCATCTATGTGATGTTCATTTTTATCATTCTCATTTTCATTATCACTAGGTGAATGTTCACTACCAGACTGTGTCGCAGCATCCGAAATAGAAACATCATTATGATTCTCAGCAGGTTTTTCTATAACAGGTTCACTAGAATCATGCATAGTCCTATCATTTTTCTTTTTCTTTTTAGTTGGACCAGGTACATCTTCATTAATTCTCTGAGAAACTTATTCTATTCTTTTAGGATGACCTTAGGGATATGGAGGTTCCTGAGTCATTCTACCTCCTCTAGTCATTACTCTAACAACATGGGCATTCATGTTTTCATTTAATTCAGCAAGCAAATCATTTTGTGACTTAGCAACTTGGTCTAGTTGAGTATGGACCATGGAAGCATGTTTACCTAGACCTTTAACATCGTTCACAATTATAAACATCAAGTAACTCAAGCGATCTATCATCATAGCATTGCGCTATAACTGAGCTTTGACATAATTATTAAAATGCTCTTGCTTAACAATGTAATTATCAATTTCATCCATGCATTGACTTGGAGTTTTAGTATAAGGTATATAACTTGCATTAAATATACGGAGAGAATTTACCTCTATGACCTATGTCGGAGTGTCGAGTCCATGTATTTCTTTGATAGGTGATACATTCTTGACATCTTCAGATTTAATACCTTTTTCTTTCATAGTTCTCTTGGATTCTTGCATATCTTCAGGACTGGGGAATAGAATACCTCTCTTCTTTTGAATAGGTTCTAGTGGTGGTTCGGGAAGTGTCCAATCATCAGCATTTTGTAGTATGTTATTCAATAATTCTTCAGCTTGACGAATAGTTCGTTCCCTAAAAACGCAACCAGCACAACTGTCTAGGTAGTCCCTAGAAGAATCGGTTAGTCCATTGTAAAACATATCAAGTATTTCATTTTTCTTGAGAGGATGATCAGGCAAAGCCCTTAGTAACTGGAGAAGCCTCCCCCTAGCTTGAGGGAGGTTCTCTTCTTCAATTTGCACAAAGTTAAATATTTCCTATAAGGCAGTTTGTTTTTTATGAGCAAGAAAATATTTTTCAGAGAAATAATATATCATATCCTGGGGACTACGCACACAACCAGGAGCAAGAGTGAGGAACCATTTCTTAGCATCGCCTTTTAGCGAGAAAGGAAAAAAGCTTAAGGATATAATAGTAATGCATCTTTTCCTCATGAGTAAGCAAAGTGGCAATACCATTCAATTTAGTAAGGTGTCCCACAATAGTTTCAGTTTCATAACCATGGAAAGGATCAGATTCTACTATAGTGATTAACTCAGGGTCAATAGAGAATTCATAATCCTTATCAGTAACACATATAGGAGAAGTAGCAAATTTAGGATCATGTTTCAGATTCTCCATCATAGATTTTTCTTTCAGTTTTCATAGTAGTTTCTTCAAATCATCTCTATCATTACAAGCAAGAAAGTCCCTAGCTATATCCCCATCCATAACATAACCCACAGGTACATCAGGCAATTTCATATCTATTAAGAGCGCTAGGCATAATAGGTGATTCATAATCTTCATCAATTTTAGCATTTTCGAGTTCTCTAGCTTTAGCAATATGAGCATCAAGTAATTCATTCAGTGGCGCACATTCATTTTTATCAAGCATAGCAGTAACATAATCATAAGTTTCAGAAGTAGCATCATTAAGTACTTGCGACATATCAGAACGTGTATCAAGTGGTGGTGTCATAAGCTGATTCAAAACAGTAGGTGAATCAAAAGCAGAGCTAGATGGCAGTTCCTTACCTCCCCTCGTCTTAGAGGGTACGATCTTGGTTCTATTATCTTTAAAATTCTTCATAGTAGCAATTTACATAAACTTGAGTGAACACAATAAATAGAGCTATGCTCCCCGACAACGGCGCCAGAAAACAGTCTTGATAACCCACAAGTATAGGGGATCGTAACAGTCTTTGAGGGAAGTATTTTACACAAATTTGTTGATTCGACACAAGGGGAGCCAAAGAATATTTATTGGTCTTAGAAACTGAGTTGTCAATTCAACCACACTCAGGATATCCTCCATAGCAAAAGTTTAGTAGTAAAGCAAAGCAGCAGTAGTTACAGTAACAGTAATAGCAGTATATTTCAAGTGATTGTAACAGTAGCAACAATAGTAACTTAGCAAGATTTGGTATATGAAAAGCATAGGCACATGGATCGGTGATGGATAATGATTTAGATGACATCAATCATGTAATAGTTACATACTAGAGCAACACAGAACTAGCTCCAATTCATCAATGTAATGTAGGCATGTATTCCATATATAGTCATACGTGCTTGCAATAAGAACTTGCATGACATATTTTGTTCTACCCTCCCATGGTAGCAAGGTCCATATGGAAACTAAGGGATATTAAGGCCTCCTTTTAATAGAGAACCATAACAAAGCATTAACACATGGTGAATACATGAACTCCTCAAGCTACGGCAATCACCGGAAAGAATCCCAATTATTGTCACCTTGGGGTATGCAGATCATGACACGTAATAGGTGCATACAACTTGCAAGATAGGATCTAAAACACTCTCATATTCATGAAAACATAATAGGTTCAGATCTGAAATCATGGCACTTGGGCCCTAGTGATAAGCATTATGCATGGAAAAGTCATAGCAACATCAACCTCAGAACATAGTGGATACAAGGGATCAATCCCTATCAAAATAACTCAATTACATAATCAATCTCATCCAATCCCATCACCCTCCAGCAAGCCTACAAGGCAATTATTCACTCCCGATGGTGAGCATCATGGTGGTGTTGATGAAGAAGGTTTGGTGATGACGATGGCGATCAATCCCCCTCTCTGGAGCCCCAAACAGACTCCAGATCTACCCACCCGAGGAAGAACAGGAAGTGGCGGTGGCTCCGTCTCGTCAAACGCAATGAAAACTTCTCTCTTATTTTTTCTCTGTAATTGTGAACTTATAGGACCGGAATTAGGATTGGGGGAGCCACGAGGTGGCCCGAAGCTAACAGGGCGTGCATAGGGGGGTGGGTGCTCTCTGTTGGCTTGGCACCAACAGGTAGCCCCCCTCTAGTGGGTCTTCGCTCCATAATTCTTCATATTTTCCAGAAAAAATCCACACAAAAAATTCGTCCAATTCCGAGAACATTTATTACTGCACAAAAATAACACCATGGCAATTCTGCTGAAAACAGCGTCACTCCGGGTTAGTTTCATTCAAATCATGCAAATTAGAGTTCGAAACAAGAGCAAAAGTGTTTGGAAAAGTAGATACGTTTGAGACGTATCAAACCACGAAACTTCATCGGTGATGGTTAGATATATGGAGAGTGTGTATAATGACATTAGCCAAACCTTCTCAAATATTTACCACATCATATTGAGATCAATCCAAGACACCGCACAAGGTATCATGTCTTTCAGACATGTTTTTCATTTTCTAGAGTTAAAAACCAATAAACGACACATTTGTGGTTGACTCTTCCCCCATATATCCTTGAAATTTCTATTAGTTTCCTGGAGAATACATAAAAAAGTTACTCAACGCCACAACTATGATTTTTCGAACCACTTTTGTGCTCTGTTTCATGTATAGAATGTTCGAACTTGAATTGTAAGTAGTAAATGCCTATAATTGCACATGATAGCCTAAATATAGTAAATGAGGCCGGAAAAATGTCAAATTTGAACATGATGCATTGTAGGGGGTATGTTGATCATAGAAAAAAATTCAAGGAGAAACGGCTAAGGAAATATGGGTTCCCCTTCATACTTTATGATGTGTTTGTGAAGGCGGTTACTTTCTTAAGGTTGTGTGCCTCTTGGAACCGTGTGCGTTCACCCTATTGTGCGTTGCGTTCTAATTGCCCAGAACCCCAGCCACACGGATCGCGCATGCACACCATAGGATGCACCATGATCAAACGACAATCCACATCTCTCCCATCACACCCATGTACTGTATAGTTGGGATTTTACTTAGTAGATGCACTAAATATAAGACGAAGGAGTTTTGGATTCTAGTTCGCTTCAATCTTGGTCACATTAATGACATTAATGACACACGGTCTATGCTTACGAACCGTTTCTTACACAGACATTGGTTTGGCATAGAAAACTCTCGCCCGTACATCAAAAAAGAAAAAGAAAACCTCACCCCCCGTCTCCCCCTTAGTCCTCACTCGCAATGAAGTATAGTTGTTCATTCTCGACCCAGGTCTGCCCAAATATTTGAGCTCGATGACGCCTCTCATAGCTGGCTATCGCCGACGAATGCCACCGCATTTTGTTTCGTCTCCTTGCCGACGTCTATCAGCACCGACTTTCATGATGCTGCTCGACTGGGATTTTCTGTGAGATTTTCTATGATATTGGGCCGAGGTTTTTTCTAATGGAGAACCAAGTAATTAATTTTGTGAAATATTTGATCATCTCTTATCTCAGTTCGTCTGTCCCTTTCAAACACCCGATGAAAATAGCCGTGGATTAATTTTTCTTGTAGTTGATTCGAGGGTTTTCATTCATAGTGTCCACAGTGCAAGCACAAATCAGGAAAGTGGGGTGGCGGCATCCATATGGACAAGAAGTTCCATCTCACCATACCAGATGACTTCATGGGGGCGCACGGTATGTTCAATCTCACCCTACCCGGTTGGCATGGCATAATATTATTAACATATACTATACATTACTAAATTTGGATAAAAGGTGCCACATGCAGCATAGACATCAAAGATGATTTTTTCTAAATTACGGAAATTAATGTTGCACTTTTCTTTCAATTACTCTCATATTTGCATGTCATCTTGGTTACATTATCTGTTTAATTACATATTTGTGTACTTTGATTTCAGATATTGTTCTGTTTTATCAATTACTCCCATATTTGCTTGTTGCTCTATTATTTCAATATATGTAATGATCTTATCATTTCCCGGAGTACATCCCTTTCTTTGCAGGAACACGTGTACAATGAAATCTTGGCCTTTACTAAGTTAATGACTCAAGTGATGTCATATTGACCACGAACCATGGATTTACAATGACAGTACAGGTAAAAAATGATACATTTGGTCACCCCTATTTTGATGTGTGCCTTTGGAGAAAATTATCTCAGATTTATGAACTTAAAGCTGACGGAAAAATTCTAGTGCGTACACCAAAGCCTGGTCTTAGCATGGATGTTTACTTCCCCAATGGCACCATCCGACCAGATTCTTCTCTAGGTTAGTGTTCTTTCAACTTTCTGCATGTTAACATATTACTTAGAAAAATTAGACTAATTGTTTTGTCTAACATTGATGTGTAAGCAACCAATTGGGATTTCCTTTTCTGAATATGTTCCTAGCCAATAACAACTTCTCATTACCAATTTATCTCCACTATTCTTCTGCTTTGTTCTGAATGAATAATCACTTTCAACCTTTTACGCAGGATATGTTCGATGCATAGCTAAAAATCTGTATGCTACTCGACATACCAAATTTCACTGGAAACAATTGGAGCATGTCATAAAATTTGTTGATAAACTGGTAGTAGAATGTTTGAACGCTAGATTTGGGATGGGAATAAATCTGCCACTGGTGCACACATTGAACAAGACCAATTGTGTCAACAAAATGCTGGTACAAAAATATTATTTTTATGTTATTGTTCATAAACTAAAGATAGCTTCAACAATATGTTACAATTGGTTTTTATTCTTCATTGCAACAAAAATTGCCCGCTGCAACTGTTCCTGAATTTATTTCCCAACGTGGTCCTATCACACTTGTGCCTTCTAGGAACGCCAAAGTGATTGCAAGGTACTGCTTTTCCCGCACAAATGGAACTATTCAAATTAATAGGTTCTCGGTAGTCCTAGCAATGCGTTCACATATGAAAATTGGAGACATTGTTATACTCATGCCCTACGAAGACAGTGGAGGGATCTTTGTTTTCATTGATGAGATGGCAAAATGGCGTGATCAAGCTGCTTCTAGTGTATAGTTGTGGTTGTTGGCCCTCTACTTCACAAAATGCGCTGGTTGATATGGACCATATGGTTGTCAACATTGTTAAGATCGAAATTGTTAAGTACCATGTTGTCGGGGCATGGATGCTCACGATCACCTATGGGAACAGAGGTCCCTTGTGGTTCGGCAAGGGGGGTCACGTCGCACAAAGAGCGGAGAGCGTGAGATGGCGCGACGATCGGGACACAAGCATTTTACCTAGGTTCGGGCCATTGCTAAGCATAAAACCCTACTCCTGCTTTTGGTGGATTGATTGGAGGAACACGAAGAATGCACAGCGCCTAACCCCGGCAAGGACTCCTGTCGGGGAAAGAGCTGCTACGCAAGTACAAGTGTTCGGGGGTTCGGATTGCCAAACTTGAGCTAGGTTGCCTTGGGCCTCCTTTTATAGTGCAAGGGGTTACCACAATGGCAAAACAGTCATTATCTGTGGATTAGATAGCTAAGCAGAGCTATCATACCTAACTCTGGCATTTAGGACAAAATGCCATGATTACCTGCCTAGGTGGCGCTCGGGGGTGCATCCCCGGTAAGCTCTTGCCACCGCTTGGCCGGTCGTTGCTTATGGTTTTGACACGCTGCAGAGCGGGTGTCAACCGAGTGTATCTTGCATTCCGATGTGTCGCCACGTGCTTAGCGAGAGCTGATTAACCGCCTGAGGGCTCGACACCGCATCGATAAGTGACAGGCGTAGCGATGCGGTGGAGCGGTGGCCGGTTGGCTCGTGCCTGCCGGGGAGTGGCTTGCCGGGTCTTCTGGGAGGTGCGCATGTCTTGGTCCCCGGCAAGCGTCGGGGATGTGCTTGGCGCATCGTAGTCCAGGCTTGGGCTGCCGCGTCGGGCTTGTTGAAGTCTTGTCTTGATCATTCGCCAGGTTTTTGCTTCTACCGCCTGTGCATAAGTCAGGGGCGCTGGGTACCCCTATACTAGTGCACCGACAGGAGCCCCCGGGACTGGCCCACACGTGCCCGCCAAGTGCCGTTGGGTCAGGCCCAAATTTCTTGCACAGACGCGCAATGTGAGGGAGTAACTGCCAATTTATTGGTCAGCACTGACTCACCACCTCAGGCCATTTCCGCCACGCGTGCCGCATGCATAGCGGGGAGTTAGCTACGGGCGCGCGTGACTTAAAGTCCTGATCGTGGCAGAAACCGTAGCGCCATGGATTGGAGCAATGGGGCGGTTACCTGTTTGTCCATGATCGTGGGCGATGGAATTGGTGGAGACGGGTGGCGACCCTTGGAGTGGAGGAGAGCCAGCCCCCGCGGCCTCCCCTATAAATTGGGGGTCGCGAGGGGTGATGCTCATCCATCCTTTCTTCCTTCTTGAGTCCAAACCCACAGAGCTCGCCCTTCTGCTTCTTTGTCTTCAGCCGCGCTCGCTCTCCTGATGCTCAGGGGGAGGGGCCGAGCGAGCGAGTTTGTAGAGCCTTCCTTCCGGACCCATGCTCAGTTCCCGTCGTGGACAAACGGTTCTGAACTGAAGGCTGGTCGGGGAAGCCTCAGACGGGTGAGCGGGCAGCGTGGTGGCCGTATCGGGGACGGCTGTGGTGGTACGTCTGCCGCCGCGCTGCCCGCTTCTTTAGTCTTGATGGAGCTTCATGCGGTTGACATCGCGCCGGGGTCTATGTTGGAGATGCAGCGTCGCGGCGGTCCGCGGTTCCCGCATTCCTTCTTCAAGGTGACGGAGAAAAAACGCCCACATGGCCACCACGAGCGTGCGTGTGGTTGCAGCTGCACGTTGTCATTTACCGCGGTGAAGCTCTCCTCCCGCGACACTTTGGATGGAGCATACGGGAGGGAGCTCTTCATCTTCGTGTGTCCTTCTAAGGCGTGGGATGGAATTGCCCACCTTTGGCCACCGGGGACGACCATGCTCTCTGTGGGGTCCCCGGGTCGCCACGCCTGGAGCTTGGGCGATGGCGGGGGCGTCTCCTCGGGCTGTGGCGATGAGGAAGATGATGGCCTTCGGGGACCTACGATGCATCAGGAGCACGGATGAGGTCTCCGACGGGCCGCGTTCCCCGGCAGCATCATCATCACCAGCTGGGTCCCGGCAGCGCCACCATCTGCACCTGCCCTCCGCCTTTTTTCCCCTTGTCGGTCTTGTCCGCTCCGTCGGCTTTGTCCGCCCTGCCTGGGGCAGGGCCCTTCTACTCGCCGGTCGTGTCCCTCTGGTCCTGGCTGGGAAGCGTTGAATCCCGGCCAGGCGCTCCTTTTGCCCTCTGTTACTTCTCTACCTAATCCCTAAGAGGAGAGGGACAAGAAAGGGATTACGGGGCACTTATCTTTTTTATGTCAAAAGATGTAGGCGCTTGCCAAGTTTTAACTAATCATAATGTAATATCTACCCATTTTGTATGGAAAATGAATGAGACTAAAGTGCCATTTTCTTCCTGCAAGTACTATCCTTTTCTTTCCTTGTTTATGCTGTTTTGGGATGTTTGGTCCTTGCTACACGGAGCCACTTGCCGGGCCACAACTTAACCACGAGTGCCAAGGGGAAACGAGCCCCCGGCAACAGGTTGACGTTGTTCCCCGGTAGAGCTCCTTGCCGGTGTTAGCGCAACCCCCCGTTGTTGTTGATCAAAAAACAGGGGGCGGCTCATCCCGGCAAGGGTTTTCACCACATGGAGGACTCCACAACCCGCAGTAGATAAAATACTAAGGGTTTCCTTGAGAAATCGGGAAGTACTGGAGTGGAAATATGCGATATACTTATCTTTTCCAAGCAGTATCTACTTTTCGAGCATGATGGGCCGCCATCCTTGTTTCTTTGTTCCCCTTCCCTGTTTTCTCGATGGTAAAACATGTAGGGTGAGAACAGCAACAAAGATTACGGTCTCATCAAGTATTCTAGCAGATATTTATAACTTAAAAGTGATAACATTGTAGTCATAAAAAATGCGTAATGAGCTTGTAAGGATGATGATATGATGCAATGCCTAGCTTTATTATTGTTGCATAGGGTCTGCGCCTGGCTTTGTACAAAGGGTTACATGCAACATCGGCAAGGCTTGTACAAAAGGTGGCTGCCGGGAACTAAGCCCGACAGTCGCGCCTTACGAGTAGAAGTTACGAAGATGCTCAATGTTCCATGAGTTCTGCACCTTGGTGCCATCTTCGGTCTTCAGACGGATTGCGCCAGGTCTGGTGACTTGTACTACCCGGTAAGGGCCTTCCCACTTTGGCGTCAACTTGTTTGTACCCTTGGCGGACTGAACACACTGAACGACAAGGTCGCCTTCCTCAAGGCTCCGGGCATGAACCCTGCGGCTATGGTAGCGGTGTAGAGCTTGCTGGTAGCATGTTGCTCGCACCGCAGCCCGGAGACGGTCTTCCTGAAGGAGCATGGCATCGTCATGCCGTAGCTGCTGTTGCTCTACTTCATTGTAGGAAAGCACTCGAGGTGACCCGTATATGAGTTCTGTGGGGAGTACTGCTTCCGCCCCGTACACTAGGGAGAAGGGCGTCTGGCCTATAGCTTGATTTGGTGTCGTCCTGAGGGACCAAAGAACCATCGGCAGCTCATCTATCCAGCGCTTGCCGCTCTTCCGCAGCTTATCAAAAGTCCTTGTCTTGAGTCCTCGCAGCACTTCAGCATTCATCCTCTCGACTTGCCCATTGCTTCTAGGGTGAGCAACAGAGGCGAAGGACACCTTGCTTCCAAGGATTTGGATATATTGCATGAAGGCGCGGCTCGTGAACTGGGTGTCGTTGTCGGTGATCACTCTGTTAGGCACTCCAAAGTGGCACACCAGTCCTTTCATGAACTTGATAGCTGCCTGTGCGGTCACCTTTCTCACTGGTTCCACCTGAGGCCCCTTTGTGAACTTGTTGGTTGCCACGAACAAGAACTCAAAGCCCCCGACAGCACGGGGGAAGGGGCCCAGGATATCGAGCCCCCAGACCGAGAATGGCCAGGATAGAGGGATTGTTTGCAGGGCTTGTGCTGGTTGGTGGATATTGTTGGAATGGAATTGGCAAGCTTCACACTTGGTGACCAGTTCAGTAGCGTCCTGGAGGGCAGTGGGCCAATAGAAACCCTGCCGGAAAGCTTTCCTGGCAAGGGCCCTTAATCCAATGTGGGAACCACATACTCCTCCGTGAATCTCCGCCAACAGCTTCAGAACATCCTCCCGGCAGATACACCTCAATTTCACACCATTCGGTTGTCTTCTGTACAGAGTGTCATCGACAAACTGGTACATACTTGACCGATGGGCTACTCTTCGAGGAGTTCTCCTTTTTGAAGGAAATGGACTATATGCTGCGCCCATGTTGGAGCCTGTGGCTCGACAACAAGGACTAAAGGCATCCCCTCGTCTCCGGGAGCACTTGTCTCTACCGCTAGACCCTGAGGTCCTGCGGGAGGGAGCTGCTCGTCAACTAAAACGGGATTCTCCCCGGTAGCTTCTCGACTAGCGGCTTCGGGAAACTCTGCCGGGAAATGCTTGCCGGAGTTCAACTCTCTTCTCTTCTTGGACATCGTTGATGGGGATACTGATGGTTGAGTGAGGCGGAGAACAAAGGTTCCTGGTTCCATAGGAAGCATCTACGTAGCGCACTTCGATTGATGGTCAGCAATGCTATTTTCCGCTCGCGGCACTTGCTCTGTTTGCAGCCCATCGAAGTGCTCCTCCAATTTCCTCACTTCTTCCATGTATGCCTTCATCAGCGGGCTCTGGTAATCCTTGTTGACTTGCTTTATCACAAGCTAAGAATCTCCTCGGACGATCAGCCTCTTTATTCCCAACTCCACCGCGATTCTGAGTCCGGCAAGGAGCCCCTCGTACTCAGCTGTATTGTTGGTGGCTTCCTCCCGGGGAAAGTGCATCTGGACGACGTACTTGAGGTGCTCTCCGGTAGGGGCGATGAGGAGCACACCTGCTCCAGCGCCCTGGAGCGAGAAAGCACCGTCAAAGTACATGATCCAATCCTTGGGTGCTTCTTTGCCGGGGAGGATTGTCTCCGGAACTTCATCATCTGGCGTGGGTGTCCATTCTGCAACAAACTCTGCCAACGCCCTGCTTTGAATGGTGGAAGTGCTCTCATACTTTAATCCGAAGCTTGACAATTCCAATGCCCACTCAACTATCTTGCCAGTGGCTTTGGGGTTTCTAAGTATGCGTTGCAATGGGAAATGGGTGACAACTGTTATCTCATGGGCTTGGAAGTAGTGGCGCAGCTTCCTCGAGGCCATGATGAGGCCGAAGATCAGCTTTTGTACTCCAGAGTACCTTGATCTAGCCCCCTGTAGTAGGGAACTGGCAAAGTACACGGGCCGCTGCACCATTTTCTTCTTTGCCATTTCCTTGGATTTGTTGTCAACCATTTGCTGAGATCCCCCTTGATCTGTGTCGAGTCCTGCAGCATCAGCAGTGGCTACTGAATCTCCATCCACTCCCCGCTACGCCACCAGCGCTGCACTAACCACTTGATTCGTCGCTGCCAAATATAGCAGCAACGGCTCTTGCGGTTTAGGAGCGACCAAGGTGGGAGCAGAGGATAGGTATTTCTTCGGGTCTTGCAGCGCTGCATCTGCCTCCGGAGTCCACTTCATCGGGCCAGCCTTCTTCAAGATTTTGAAGAATGGCAAGGTGCGCTTAGCGGACTTGGAGATGAATCTACTCAACGCGGCAACACATCCGGTCAGGCGTCTGATATCTTTGATGGTCTTGGGTGCCTGTATCTGTTCAATCGCCTTGATCTTGTTGGGATTGGCTTCTATTCCTCGCTGAGATACGAAGAACCCAAGCAGTTTGCCAGATGGGACACTGAACACACACTTTTCAGGGTTGGGCTTCAGGTTGATCTTGCGCAATTTTGCGAAAGTTTCCTCCAGATCTTGTATGAGAGTGGCTTCATCCTTGGTCTTGACCATGATGTCATCCATGTAGGCTTCCACATTTCTGTCCAGTTGAGGTCCAAACCCAATTTGAACAGCCCTGGTGAAGGTCGAACCGACACTCTTTAACCCGAAGGGCATATGCACAAAGCAGTACGTGCCAAGGGGAGTTATGAATGCGGTCTTCTCCTCATCTTCCTTGGTCATAAATATCTGGTGGTAACCGGAGTAGGCATCCAAAAAGGAGAGCAAGTCACATCCGGAGGTGGAATAAACAATTTGATCTATGCGCGGCAAGGGGAAAGGGTCCTTCGGGCAAGCCTTGTTCAAGTCAGTGAAGTCTATGCAAAGCCTCCATTTCCCATTCGCCTTTCGTACCACCACCGGGTTTGCCAGCCAAGTTGGATGCAACACCCCTCTGACCAAACCAGCTGCTTCAAGCTTCTTGATTTCCTCGGCAATGAGCTGCTGCCGCTCCAAGGCATGTTTCCTAACCTTTTTCTTGATGGGTCGGGCATGAGGGCATACAGCAAGGTGGTGCTCAATTACCTCCCAGGGAACACCGGGGATGTCAGATGGTTGCCAAGCAAACACATCGACATTCTCCCGCAGGAAGGTAACGAGCGCGCTTTCCTATTTGTCAGTAAGGGTAGCACTGATGGTGAAGGTACCACCAGTGCCATCCTCCCTTGCCGGGGCCTTCTTCGTCTCAGGATAGGCGACCCTGGTCATCTTGCTAGCGGAACTCTCCGTTAGGTCATCATCGGGTGCAGCGCACTCCGAAGAGGTGCGCTTCCCGGAGTCCTTGCCGGTGTTCTTGCCAATCTTCATTATTTTCTTTGTGTTCTTGGCGGGAGCTGGGATTTCTGTGGCTTCGGCTGCTACCGCGTCGCGATACATCTGGTTGACGTAGATAACCGCATTCTTCTTGTCAGATGGGATGGAAATGACCCCAATGGGCCCTGGCATCTTCAAGGTGTTGTGGGCATAGTGGGATGCTGCCAGGAACTTTGCCAGAGCTGGGCGACCGAGGATTCCGTTGTAAGGCAGCGGGATTTCGGCGACGTCGAACACTATCCGCTCTATCCGGAAGTTCAAATCCCCGCCAAATGTCACAGGCAGAGTGATCTTTCCCTTTGGTCGGCTCCTGCCGGGGTTGATTCCTCGGAATGTACCCGTAGCTTCGAGCTCTTCATCAAGGATCTGCAGTTTCTCAGCCACTCTAGGGGAGATCAAGTTCAATCCGTCCCCGCCATCAACTAACCTCTTAGACACCTTGAGGTTACGGATTGTCGGGGAAACCAACAATGGAAAACATCCGACCGTAGTGGTACGGTCAGGATGATCCTCTTCGTCAAAGATGATAGGCGTGTGGGACCATCTGAGTGGCTTCCTAGATTCTGCAGCCGGTTCCACAACATTGACTTCATGTGCCCACTGCTTGAGCTGGCGGCGAGAGGAATGCAAGGATGCACCCCCGTCGACGCACATGGCTTCGGTTGCTTTCTGAAACTCCCTGTCGCTGGAATCCTCATCATCATCCTCATCTTCACTCATATCGTCTTTTTCCTTCTTCTCTCGGCCTCTGGCGGGTTTTTCCCTTTGTTGCGGGATTTTGGCGCGGCGACCTCATCTGCCGCCACGACCCTTCCCGGCAGCACCATCCTGGACTTTTTCCTTGTCGCGCTTCTCGTACTCAGCCCTCTGTTTCTCAACAAGTTGCTCGACCTGCCGGCATTCTTGGAGATCATGGCCCTTGGTGCGGTGAATTTTGCAATACGGCCCGTCGGACTTCCCAGTCTTCTCAGTGGCAGCAGCCTCCCGGCAATCAGCGCACACGGCAGATCCCCTGCCGGAGGTTTCGGCTTTCGCCTTCTTACCTGCACTGAGGTGTCCGGAGCTCTCGACAGCCAATACTGCTTTTCCCTTATGCTTCTTGTTGCGCTTCCTGCTCCTTCCCTTTGGATCGGGGAGTCGTCATCATCATCAGAGTCCACTTCGACGCCTGCCTCTTCCCCAGGAAGTCGCATTCCTTCTTCAGCTCGAGCACACTTATCTGCCAAGGTGTAAAGCTCATTAACAGTCTTGGGGAGCTTGACATTCATCTTGGTTCGCATCCTCCTGTTGCGCACGTTCGAGTGGAACGCGGCAATCACCGCTGCGGGATGGATCTCTGGGATGATGCGGTGCACTCGGCTCTCTGGATATACTTTCTCAAGGTTTCTCCCTCCTTCTGCAGGAGGACTTGGAGATTGTTGGGTTGGCCTAGTTCTTGATGACCACCGGTGAAGGCGCCAACGAACTCGTTGCACAGATCAGCGCTAGACGAAATGAAATTCTCCGGTAGGTGCATCAACCATGATCTCACATTTGGCTTGAGTGCCAAAGGAAAGTAGTTGGTGAGCAGCTTTTCATCTCTTCCGCCTGTGGCTTGGACAGCTATTGTGTATATGCCCAAGAACTCTGCCGGGTTTAGCTTCCCGTCATATTTCTCCGGTAGCTCAGGCTTGAACGCTTGGGTCGACGGCCAGCGGACCCGTCGCAGCTCGCTAGTGAAGGCAGGACAACCGACCTCGTAAGGAAGGTACCCGCCTGCACTGGGCGTGGGGTCGCCGACGTCTGGACCGTTGCGCTTGTCGGATTGACGGTGCGCTTCCCGGCGTCGCTAGATGGTGATGCGCGCATCTTCTTTCCGCCGGTCTTCAAGGACACGCCGTTGATCCTGGCGGTCGCGCGGGCCGGACGAGACTATGGACGCCTCGTCGTGCTCATCAGCATGTGAAGCTTGTTGCGGCTGCCTCTGGGCCTGTTGTCGTGGAGGGACTGCACCGTTAGGGTGGCCCCTTCGACGCGCTCGCCGCCCCGTGCTGCTGTTGTTGTTCGCATACGTCGCGATGGCTCTGCATGCTGGGTCTTGTTGGCTTCAACGATCGAAATCAAACTCTGAATGATGGCTCTCCATTCGTCCATCTTATCGGTGTTGGGTTCTACCGTAGGTGCATCGCATGCCAATTAAAATTTCCTACATGCAGAACATCCAAGAACATGCTACGGAGATGGATCACAGCTCGTTACCACCAGACGCGTAGTGCTGTGCAGCGGAAGTAGAGTTGGGGCAGCACGTTCGCGTGGTCCGTCTCCTCCTCGTCCGATCTCCCTCGAACAGCCGATCTGATCTCCCTCGCGCAGTCGGTCGCCGGATCCCACGTATAGGTTCGCCGGAGCGGCGCAAGTGCACCGCCTCTAATGGTATCCGCGCGTGCAGGAGGAACACCGTGCGGCGGACTGCTAGGTCCGATCACACAGTCGGCGGCGGCAAGTGGAGGTGACTAGTTGGAACACATGCAAAGCCCTAATGACGGCGCCGAAGCCATCAACCAGATGGGTGTGCCGCACATCCACTATATATAGGCATCCGGCGCGGGCTCAACTCTTGGGCATCGCACGGATCCTAAAGCCCACGTGTAGTTCCTTCCCTTAAGGGCGCGACCCCTTAGGTTCTCGTTCACCTGGTCGCGAGTCAGACCACATCCGACTCGACCAGTCAGTAGCGGCCTCTAGCAAAGTGTGCCGACTCCAAGTGTCCGATGAAGCTGGTTAGGCGAACCTGTACTTCACGCTTCTGTTCCCTTTGCCACACGATATATGTTGTCGTGCTCAAGGCGACATGGTCATCCTTGTTGCCGCACGACCTCTTTCTCGTTCCGGTGAATCCGACCAACACTTCGGATTATCTCATAATCCTCATCGCATGGCCATGCTTATCCAGGTCGGATCACCCGAGGGGGCCCAGAGTATATCTCTCCTCATCGGAGGGGCAATTGCCATCTTGCTCGACCACGTCTCACAGCATGGGTCTTGACAAGCCCGAAACCTACCTTTATAACTACCCTGTCATGGAGTAGCGTTTGGTCGGCCCAAAGCAAGTCTGTCACCATCCCGAGTACATGCGCCAGCTCAGGTCTTAGGACACAGAACGTATGTTGTACTAGATACTCACAGATGACCTATCGCTGTGTCTCATAGTTGGGTCTGTCCAACTCAGACCTTATCTCGCCTGGGATCCGACTACGTTGAATCCGACCAGATCTTTCTGAGTCCATATTATCCGGCTAGCATCCAATGCTACATGGTCAATGAGACCGGACCATCCACCGTGTCATATGCTAGTATAACTGGTTGCGCGTCCACACAACCCTTTCGACTAGGGACTATTTAGGACAGTCATCATACAATGTATAGTCTCACAAACAAGTCAAGTACTTGTTAATACACATCATTAATAATGTCCAAGGAATATCTTTATTCATAAACACATAGGAAATATCATCATACATGATTGCCTCTAGGGCATATCTCCAACAGTCTCCCACTTGCACTAGAGTCAATCAAATAGACATCGAATGCCCATAGCTCTAACGTGCCCCTCATCCTTGGGTTGTGGAAGCGGCTTAGTCAACGGATCTACAACATTTTCATCCGTATGAATCTTGCATAAATTAGTATCACCATTCTTTATGAGCTTTCGTATCAGGTGATACTTTAGGTCTATGTGCCTGGTCTTGTGGTGTTGTCTCGGCTCCTTCGCCTGTGCGATGGCACCTGAATTGTCGCAATACAGGTTCAACGGTTTTGCCCAGCCCGGGAACACACCAAGATCCTCCAGGAACTTCCGAATCCAAACACCTTCCTTTGCGGCTTCACAAGCCGCAATGTATTTGGCCTCTGTTGTGGAGTCGGCCACCGTATCTTGCTTGGAACTCGTCCAGCTAACTGCTCCTCCATTCATGACATACACAAATCCAGTTTGCGATCGACAATCATCCCTGCCAGTTTGGAAACTAGCATTAGCGTAACCCTTTACACAGAGCTCCTCCTCACCTCCATAAACTAGGAACCTCTCTTTAGTCCTTTTCAGGTACTTCAGGATAGTTTTCACCGCTGCCCAGTGACTCTCACCTGGGTCAGCCTGGTATCTGCTTGTTAAGCTTATTGCATAGGCAACATCAGGCCGAGTACATAGCATGGCATACATGATGGATCCTATTGCCAAAGAATATGGAATCCTACTCATCCGGTTTCGCTCATCAGAAGTCGTAGGACTCTGAGTCTTGCTTAGCCTTATACCATGTGAGATGGGCAAGAACCCTTTCTTGGCCTCACTCATGTTGAACCGCTTCAACACTTTGTCTATGTACGTGCTCTGGCTTAAGCCAAGCAGCCTTCTCGATCTATCTCTATAGATCTTAATGCCTAAAATGTACACTGCTTCTCCATGGTCTTTCATCGAAAACTTGCCATTCAATGATTCCTTGACTGAGTTTAGCATCGAAACATCATTTCCGATCAGCAGTATGTCATCCACATACAGGATCAAAAATACTACCGAGCTCCCACTAGACTTCTTGTATAAACAATAGTCCTCTTCGTTCTTGATGAAACCAAGTTCAACGATGACTTCATCAAAACGAATGTTCCGACTCCGAGCTGCTTGCTTCAATCCATAAATGGATCGCTTGAGCTTGCATATTTTACTAGCATTATTTGGATCGACAAAACCTTCAGGCTGTATCATGTATACATCCTCCTTTAAATTTCCATGAAGGAAAGCCGTTTTGATATCCATCTGCCATATCTCATAATCGAAATATGCACCTATAGCTAGTATGATCCTCACCGACTTTAGCATTGCTACCGGCGAGTATGTCTTGTCATAGTCAATTCCTTGAACTTGTCCATAACCTTTAGCAACAAGCTGAGCTTTGTGGATCTGAACATTTCCATCCACATCGGTTTTCTTCTTAAAGACCAATGGCAATTATGCCAGGTGGCAGATCAACCAAGTCCCAAACTTGATTATCATCCATGGACTTTAACTCAGATCTCATGGCTTCCAGCCATGCCTCGGAATCTAGGCTCACCACCGCTTCCAGATACGTGGCCGCCTCGTCGCTTTCTAGCAACAACACATCGCGCACTCTACGCAATCTTTCCGACCTCCGTGGTTTCGGTGCCGATTCCACTACGGGTTCCCTGACCAACTCTGGTATGATCTCATCACCAGCCGAGCTATCCCCGAGTGGCTCTCGAACTTCTTCGAGTCATACCGTTCTCCCACTGGCTTCCTGACTGAGAAACTCTTTCTCTAGGAAAACCCCGTTCCGAGCAACAAACACTTTGTTCTCTTCTCGGTTGTAGAAGCTGTATCCCAAGGTTTCCCTCAGATATCCCACGAATATGCATTTATCCGACTTGGGTGTAAGCTTGCCCAACATGAGTCGTTTGACAAATGCTTCACAACCCCAAATCTTTAGAAAAGACAAACTAGGACTCTTCCGAGTCCACATCTCATGTGGTGTCTTATCTACGGACTTTGATGGTACCCTATTAAGTGTGAAAGCTGCAGTTTCTAGAGCGTATCCCCAGAATGACTAGGGTAAATCCGATTTGCTCATCATTGGTCGGACCATGTCCAACAAGGTTCGATTTTTCCGTTCTGACACGCCTTTTCTCTGTGGCGGTCTTGGAGGTGTGAGCTGAGGTACTATACCTCGGCTTTTCAGATGATCATCAAACTCCTGGCTCATGTACTCACCTCCACGATCTGATCGTGGAAGCTTTATTGTCTTGCCAAGCTGATTTTCAACCTCGTTTTGAAACTCTTTGAATTTTTCAAAAGTTTCCGACTTGTGCCTCATCAAATAGACATATCCATATCTACTCAAGTCATCGGTAAAAGTCACGAAGTACTGATAGCCACCTCTGGCCGTTGTGCTCATTGGACCACACACATCACTGTGTATAAGCTCCAACAACTCCGACGCTCTTTCGCAACTCTTTGCAAAAGGAGACTTAGTCATCTTGCCTAGCAAGCATGATTCACATGTCTCAAACGACCCAAAGTCGGACGAAGTTAGGAGTCCATCATCATGGAGCTTCTTCATACGTTTCAGACTAATGTGTCCAAGCCGGCAGTGCCAGAAGTATGTCGGATTTATCTCATTAGGCTTATGTCTCTTGACATTCATGTTATAGACTGGTTCCGTTTCCAGATTCAAAATAAATAGCCCATCTACAATGGGTGCATAGCCGTGGAACATTCCATTCAAATAAAGTGAACAGCCATTGTCCTTTAAACTGAATTCATAACCCTGACTCATCAAGCATGAGGCAGAAATAATGTTCCGACTATGTGCGGGAATGTAATAACAATTATTCAATTCCAAAATAAATCTAGAAGGAAGTTTGAGCTGCATCATGCTGACCTCCAATGCAACAACTCTTGCTTTGTTGCCGACCCTGATGTCAATCTCCCCTTGTGCCACACGCCTAGTTCTTATCAGCCCCTGCATCGAGTTGCATATTTGAACAACCGATCCGGTATCAAATACCCAAGAGCTACTAGGTATGTCAGCATGGTAAATGTCTATAACATATGTAACAAGTGTACCTTTGCCTGAAGAAGCATTTCCGGCCTTCTTGCCATGCTCAGCAAGCCACTTGCTACAGTTCCTCTTCCAGTGAACAGTTTCCTTGCAATGAAAGCACATGGTCTTTGAGTCCGGTCCCGGCTTCGGTGCAGCGGCAGAGACAACCTTCCCCGTGCCCTTTGCCTTACCCTTTTTCTTGGACCAACTCTTCTTGAACTTAGCCGAGTTCTGCACCATCAACACTTGATGTGTGCCTTTCTTAATATCTTGCTCTGCCACCTTAAGCATCCATGCAATTCAGTGAGCTTCTGATCCATGCCGTGCATATGATAGTTCGAGACGAACGTCCCATAGCTAGGTGGAAGAGAACCTAGAATTGCATCCGTGGACAGCTCATCCCCAAGTGGGAAGCCTAACCGATCCAAAGCTTGCACATACCCGATCATCTTGATCACATGCGGGCTCAGTGGATCACCCTCTTTCAGCTTACAATCCGTCAAGGATTGCCAGACGTTGAACCTTTCGGTCCTAGCCTGCACCTGAAACATGCTCTTGAGACTCTCGATCATATCGAAAGCGTCAACGTTTTCGATATGCTGTTGCAAATCGGGCTCCATACAAGACAGCACGAGGCAGCTGATCTCGTTTGATTCATCGACGAGTTTCTGATGGGCATTCTTGGTTGTGGCACTAGCATTCTCGGCAGGTTCCTCTGGAAGTCGATCCTCTAGAACATGTTCCTTTTTATCGTGCTTGAGAACAATTCTCAAATTTCTATACCACGTGGTAAAGTTAGTTCCATTCAGTTTATCCTTTTGCAGAATTGATTTCAATGCAAAGTTGGGTTGAGCAGGTGGTGCCATTGATCTACGACAGAAAATATGCAATCACTAAGCAATGTGTTTATGTAGAGTAATTCAAGCCTTAAACAGAACTACTCCCACTGAAGTCAGCATTCCTCCGCGAACTCTCAGTGATTCAGGATCCGTCTAGCGCGAGCGACTAGTGAGCTTTAGCATCACTGCTAGCCAACTTTCCTATTCGGTAAGCAACTCCTTGCTAATCGTATCTCTATACGACTCCTGTTGGTCGGGTAGGTATCTTATACCCCGGCTCCCAACCTTCTTTGCCACAAGGCCCAAAACCGTTTTGATAGCCTTGTCAAGTTAACTTGATGTAGTCCATGTCTGTGTCCGACACGAACCCTTCAGTTCAAGGACACCTAGTGGCACCTCAATTTTATGAGCCCACCACTAGACGTACTTGACGTGCGAAGGTGCAACATCCAGAATGGCAATGTGCTTGATATTAACGAGGGATCTTTCTACCATTTTAACATGCATAGAAACAAGAAGCAATATCAATCACATATAAACATAAATATGTGAAATAGTATGGCTCCTTCATGGATGTCCTTCCAGGCCGGCTCCAACTCCGATGACCAGGGCGGAACTCCATCTTGTTCGTCACACCGGGATGCCAAAGCCTCGAACTTGATCTCTGTTCTCCAACTCCTACAACTAGTAATGAATTTACAGAGAATCACAAGTCGACACGCAGGTCATTATACAATATAATGACAACACTTTGGCTCCTGCCGGCTGACAATCATGACACGCAGGTCATGTTAAATTACACACATGCATCACATACATATGAGCCATACTATTCACATCAAACCTGCAAAACAAAGTTATGCATAGAATCACATTCTACCAGTTTGTGTATCGTGTAAGAAATACAAGACGCTACACACACGGCGGTCCCGCTAGCCGGTTACGCCAGATTTTCTGATCTGACCGATCTCATCGATCATTGCGAACCCGATTCAGATTTACTTTTCATTGTTAACCCCGATGGCGGAAACCGGCCGGTAGGGATAGGTTGTGTCATGACCTCATCGATTCCGATGGACAGAAAATATAGCCTCAATGACCCGTGCACATAGGCAATCTCATGAACGACGACATATCTCATCCGCCGCCTCCACATATCCAATATGCATCCGATCCGAATCCAAATCCTATAGCAGAGGCTCTGATACCACTGTTGGGTTCTATCGTACGTGCATCGCATGCCAATTAAAATTTCTTACGCGAAGAACATCCAAGAACATGCTATGAAGATGGATCACAGCTCGTTACCACTAGACGCGTAGTGCCGTGCAGCGGAAGTAGAGTTGGGGTAGCACGTTCGCGTGGTTCGTCTCCTCCTCGTCCGATCTCCCTCGAACAGTCGATCTGATCTCCCTCGCGCAGTCGGTCGCCAGATCCCATGTACAGGTTCACCGGAGCGGCGCAAGTGCACCGCCTCTAATGGTATCCGCGCGTGCAGGAGGAACACCGTGCGGCGGACTGCTAGGTTCGATCACACATTCGACGGCGGCAAGTGGAGGTGGCTAGTTCCAACACATGCAAAGCCCTAATGACGGCACTGAAGCGATTAACCAGATGGGTGTGCCGCACCTCCACTATATATAGGCATCTGGCGCGGGCTCAACTCTTGGCCCTCGCACGGATCCTAAAGCCCACGTGTAGTTCCTTCCCTTAAGGGCGCGACCCCTTAGGTTCTCGTTCACTTGGTCGTGAGTCAGTCCACATCCGACTCGACCAGTCGGTAGCGGCCTCTAGCAAAGCGTGCCGACTCCAAGTGTCTGATGAAGCTGCTTAGGCGAACCTGTACTTCACACTTCTGTTCCCTTTGCCACACGATATATGTTGTCGTGCTCAAGGCGACATGGTCATCCTTGTTGCCGCATGACCTCTTTCTCGTTCCATTGAATCCGACCAACACTTCGCATTATCTCATAATCCTCATCGCATGGCCATGCTTATCCAGGTCGGATCACCCGAGGGGGCCCAGAGTATATCTCTCCTCATCGGAGGGGAAAATCCCATCTTGCTCGACCACGTCTCGTAGCATGGGTCTGGACAAGCCCGAAACCTACCTTTATAACTACCCTGTCATGGAGTAGCGTTTGGTTGGCCCAAAGGAAGTCTGTCACCATCCCTAGTACATGCGCTAGCTCAGGTCTTAGAACACAGAACGTATGTTGTACTAGAGACTCACAGATGACCTATCACCGCGTCTCATAGTTGGGTTTGTCCAACTCAGACCTTATCTCGCCTCGAATCCGACTACGTCGAATCTGACCAGATCTTTCTGAGTCCATATTATCCGGCTAGCATCCAATGCTACATGGTCAGTGAGACCGGACCATCCACCGTGTCATATGCTAGTCTAACTGGTTGCGCGTCCACACAACCCTTTCGACTAGGGACCATTTAGGACAGTCATCATACAATGCATAGTCTCACAAACAAGTCATGTACTTGTTAATACACATCATTGATAATGTCCAAGGACGATCTTTATTCATAAACACATAGGAAATATCATCATACATGATTGCGTCTAGGGCATATCTCCATCAATCGGCCGTTGGCATGAAGTTGAGCAGCATCTGGACTCACGCCATGGCCTCCTCTGTGGTGCCCGGCATGGCAAAAGAGGCAGACCGCGATGTCGCTCGACCCTTGGTAGGGCCAAGAGAAGAGTTGCCGCGTCCTTGATGCTGCGCGCCACTCACCGGAGCTTTTTGGTGAGCAGCGGGCCGATCCTGATGGGCTGCGGCTCCGCTGGGCGCTCCGTCCCGTTCTGCACGAGGTGCATGCCCAACAATCTTGCTGGCGACGGGTGCGGCCGGAGTGTCACGGCTCGCACCGGATCGGGCGCCGCTGGGGCGGCCTCGGCCATCCGCGTGGCTGGGAGGTGATGAACAGATGTTCCCCTCGCCCGTGGCATCGGGGCCGAGCTCACCATGTTGTTGTTGTAGTTTCTCCTCTCTGGCGCCTCCTGCTCCATCTCCGGTCGCGAAGGACTGGACGGGGGCGCCGCCTGCGCTGACTGCGTCGTCCACAATGCCCGCCTTGCTCACAGTCGCCGTAGCGCCTACGGCGCCGGTGGCCGCATGTGAGGGAGCCTTCAAAGTGGAGGGATGCGTGGCCGCACTGGATTTCTTCTTGGGAGCCATTGTTGAAAAAGATGATGATGAAGATCGATTCGCCGTTCACGAACTCGGGTTCGCGCAAATGATGCACGCCCCCTACCTGGCGCGCCAAATATGTTGGGGCACGGATGCTCACGATCACCTATGGGACCAGAGGTCCCTTGTGGTTCGGCAAGGGGGGTCACGTCGCACGAAGAGTGGAGAGCATGAGACGGCGCGACGATCAGGACACAAGCATTTTACCCAGGTTCGGGCCGCTGCTAAGCGTAAAACCCTACTCCTGCTTTTGGTGGATTGATTGGAGGAACACGAAGAACGCACAATGCCTAACCCCGGCAAGGACTGCTGTCGGGGAAAGAGCTGCTATGCGAGTACAAGTGTTCGGGGGTTCGGATTGCCAACCTTGAGCTAGGTTGCCTTGGGCCTCCTTTTATAGTGCAAGGGGTTACCACAATGGCAAAACAGTCATTATCTGTTGATTAGATAGCTAAGCAGATCTATCATACCTAACTCTGGCATTTAGGAAAAAATGCCATGATTACCTGCCTAGGTGGCGCTCGGGGGTCCATCCCCGGTAAGCTCTTGCCACCGCTTGGCCGGTCGTTGCTTATGGTTTTGACACGCTGCAGAGCGGGTGTCAACCGAGTGTATCTTGCATTCCGATGTGTCGCCATGTGCTTAGCGAAGGCTGATTAACCGCCTGAGGGCTCGACACCGCATCGATAAGTGACAGGCGTAGTGATGCGGTTGAGCGGTGGCCGGTTGGCTCGCGCCTGCCGGGGATTGGCTTGCCGGGTCTTCTGGGAGGTGCGCATGTCTTGGTCCCCGGCAAACGTTGGGGACGTGCTTGGCGCGTCGATCTCCAGGCTTGGGCTACCACGTCGGGCTTGTTGAAGTCTTGTCTTGATCATTCGCCGGGTTTTTGCTTCTACCGCCTGTGCATAAGTCAGGGGCACTGGGTACCCCTGTACTAGTGCACTGACACATGCTATCTTACGTCCACCTTTTGTGGAATAGTGTCAATTAACCAACCACTGTATGTTACTCAAATGATGTTTGTTAAGTTCTTAAATTTTCATGGAAAGTATTAGCATCCCTGATGTCTACTACGTAACTTTATTCTTGTAGACTTTTTTGGGCCTCCAAGCGCAGAGTTTTGTTGGACAGTAGCAATTTTCCCTCAAGTGGATGACTTAAGGTTTATCAATCCGTGGGAGGTGTAGGATGAAGATGGTCTCTCTCAAACAACCCTGCAATCAAATACACGAAATCTCTTGTGTCCCCAACACACCCAATACAATGGCAAATTGTATAGGTGCACTAGTTCGGCGAAGAGATGGTGATACAAGTGCAATATGGATGGTAGATATAGGCTTTTGTAATCTGAAAATATAACAGCAAGGTAGCAAGTAACAAAAGTGAGCACAAACGGTGTTGCAATGCTTGAAATCAAGGCCTAGGGTCCGTACTTTCGCTAGTGCAATCTCTCAACAATGCTAATATAATTGGATCACATAATCATCCCTCAATGTGCAATGAAGAATCACTCCAAAGTTCTTATCTAGCGGAGAACATAAGAAGAAATTGTTTGTAGGGTATGAAACCACCTTAAAGTTATCATTCCCGATCGATCTATCCAAGAGTTCATACTAAAATAACACCAAGTTGTCCTTTCCGATCGATCTATCTAAGAGTTCGTACTAGAATAACACCATATGATACGCATCAACCAACTCTAATGTCAGCTAGATACTCCAATGTCACCACAAGTATCCATGAGTTAATTATAGGATACGCATCAAACAATTTCAGATTCATAATACTCAATCCAACACAAAGAACCTCAAAGAATGCCCCAAGATTTCTATCGGAGAACAAGGCATTAAAACGTGCAACCAACCCATATCCGTAGATCCCCAAGGTCACCGGAATCCGCAAGTTGACGCCATAACATATACCAAGTGAATCACTTGAATACCCCAATGTCACTACGGGTATCCGCATGCAAGACATACATCAAGTGCTCTCCAATCCATAAAAGTATTCAATCCGATAATAACAAAATCTCAAAGGGAAAACTCAATTCATCACAACAAGATAGAGAGGGGAAAACACCATATGATCCAACTATATTAGCAAAGCCCGTGATACATCAAGATCAGGCCATCTCAAGAACACCAGAGAGAGATTAAACACATAGCTACCGGTACAAACCCTCAGCCCCAAGGTGGATTACTCACACATTATCATGGTGAGAAAGAGAGAGTTGTTGATGGAGAGGTGCAGCCCCAAAGAGATGGAGGCGATGGCGGCCACGACGCCGGCGACGGGCGGCGGCGGTGGCGACGTGCGGCGGTCCCTTGCCCCCCCCTTCTTCCTTGGTCTTGGTGATGCAATGGAGGAGCCTCTCCCCTTCTTAGCGGCTGCCAAGGGAGAGGAAAATTCGTGGCTTTTGGTGGCTCTCCCGAAATTAGGGGTTTTCTCTCCTTATATATGCCTCTGCGGTGCTCTATGGCCCTTCGATGGATGGACCCTTGACCCAATGGCTCTTGGGCACCTCTAGAACCTTCCTAGGGACTCCTCACAGCCCTCATGAGTCCTCAAAGTCGTGGCTTGGTTGAATACATCAGATATGGCAAGAGTTGGACTCAATCACGTCATCAATCCTCGTAATCACATAATCAGATATTTTCCTCCAGTAAAACGGGTCTACAGATCGCATCCGAACTCCGTTTTGGACGAATTTGGAGCCCAGAATCAATGCCATAAAATTCCCCACACTTTCCTAGTTTTTGCGTTTTCCATTTAATGCCGTCTTCGGTGGTCAAACTGACGATCTCTAAAAACTGTTTGTGGACAGATTTCAGGAAAGTTAGAGTCCTCCAACAAGGCTCCTTTTGCGTTTTTTCGCCAATTTCCAATTAATTCCTACACATCAAAGTATGAGACAAGAACTTGTGCAATTTTGCAACTATTAATAGGTTAGTTCCAATAAATCACAAAACCGTAGTAAAAACATAGGCAAATATGGCATGAATACTTCATAAATTGTCGATACGTTGGAGACCTATCAGCATCCCCAAGCTTAATTCCTGCTTGTCCTCGAGTAGGTAAATGATAAAAGAACAAGTTTATGAAGTGTGAATGCTGGCATAATATATAAGTTTGATCATTGATAATTTCAGTCAATTTTCTAGCATCATAACCAGCAACTTTTTCTCATAAAAATCATCATGATAGAGCAATCAATTCACATGATATGGTCCAAACAATGAATTCTCTTGAAACTTAATAACCTATGTTCTTAGTCACCAAACAATTGCAATTCAACTTATTCTCAACAAAGTCTAAGTAAGAGCTCCACATACTCAATCATCATATAGTCTTCTATGATTGCTAGTACTCAAAGCATATTTTTAGAACAAATGGCATCCATCGAACACAGAGAAAGATAGGGGCTTAATGTTTCGCCTCCCAACTCATTTATCATAGAGATAATTATCAACAATAATAAGTCATGATCAAATATATTTGACTGGATATATATGTTTGGATCTTTCCCCACCACATGATGCTTGCCAACTAATACACTGGGGTTGGAATAAGAAGTTGACTCAACATGAATAGTAAATAACATGAAATTAAATAGATTGTCCCTTCGCAGAGGGAAGCAGGGATTTGCAAAGGTGCCAGAGCTCAAAGCTTAAATCAGAGATAAATATAATTTTGGGAGGTGCACCCTTCCTGTCAACGTTACTTCCAAGAGTTATCAATATCTTCCATGTTAAACACATTAGCGGCGGTTCCCAAGCGGTAAAAGTAAAGGTTTACTCCCCCTCCACCAACAAACACACTCCACGGCTAGCCAAATCCACGGGTACCGTCCATACCAACAACATTCTTGGGGGAGTTTTGTTTAATTATTTGCATTTTTTATTTATTTTGGGACTAGGAATCTCTATTACCTCCCCTCTCGTGCAAGGACGAGTGAATAAACACTCATCATGAGAATAACCCGCTTAACATGGAAGATACTGACCGCCCCCTGTCGCTCCATGAGCGGTCCAGGCTGTAACGCCCAAGATGCGGTCCTATCCCTATTAAGGCACGAGGCCTCGACGGGGATAGAAGCGCATCTAGTCGTTTCGCATGTACAGAAATCATTGCATATAGGTAGGAAGAAATGAGTATATGAGTTAGCTTACACTCGCCACAAGCTATATTACAAGTTCACACAATTATTCATACATTCATCCAGAAGACAGGGTCCGGCTACGGACGAAATCAAACGATAAAAGAAGCTCCCTACTCATCGGGATACGTAACATACATACGCCTACGTTCTTCATCGTACTCCCACTGGAGCTAAGAGACATCATCTGGCACCTGTACCTATATTGTTGTAATCTGTGAGCCACAGGGACTCAGTAATCTCATAACCCGGGTACCGAAACTATGTAAGCCAATAGGTGAGGAATGGTTAAGTGGTGAGGCTGCAGCAAGCACTAAGCATATATTTGGTGGCTAACTTACGAGAACATGAATGTAAATATGGTGGCCTACGTATGACGGTCGTGAACTAGCATGATCACTAAGTGATCCTGGACACCTACTTACGTCAATCATAACCCCACCGTGTCCTCTCTCGGTTCATGTTCATGAGCAGAGACAGTCACGGTTATGCACACAGTTGGTGTATTTTATTTTAGTTTACTTCAAGTTAACTATAACCGGGTGTTAAACAAATTTCCAAGTTGCCACATAACAGCGGGCACGGCTTCTCGAAAAGATTAAACCCTGCAGGGGTGCTCCAACTCATTCATCACCAACTAACCACACGCCGTGGGAATAACCTCGACCACGAATCCCGTGATCTCCTAGGCAATTCTGTTGGAAAACCTCAACCTCGAGATAGCCGAAAGTATCCTCGGAATTCCTCGCGCAAGACATTCGGGAAAGGTAAAACAAGTCCAGCAAGACCGCCCGACGTGTCGACGAACCCGATAGGAGCCGCGTATCTCGTTCTCAGGACACGACCGAATAGGACTAGCTACGGGGAAAACCAATCCTCGAGTTTCCTCGAGGCGGCCCCGCAGGCAGCCCAGGTTGGACCAACACTCTTGTGTCATGCATTTTTAATTAGTTGATTAGCAAATGTAGTACCAAAGTTGGGTCTTGCTAGACAAGTTTTAATCTAAAACGAATGGTCAAGGGGGTCCCCATAACAACCTCGAGCATGTTAGGAGCGCAAAATATGTAACATAACATCGGTACTTGGAACTAGTGCGGCAAAAGTGGAACAAAACACCGGGCAAAAGGCCAAGCCTTCCACCGTTGCCAGATATATATGTGCATTAATTTAAATAATAGTAAATAAAGTGATATACCAACTATCCATGTTGGCACATGGAAAAGCTTGCACCTGCAACTAGCAACGCTATAAGATAAGGGATGAGAAGCGGTAACGTAGCCAGTCAATGTTTTGCTAGGAAGTGGAGGGGTTAGAGGCTTTCAGGGCAATTTAGGAGGCCGGCAGTTTAAGTGGTAGGTAACGAAACATAATGGTAGAAGCGAGACATCTAGCATAGCAAAAATAGTGTCAGGATCCGGGTATGATCACCTTGCCTGTTGGGTCTTCAGGGGGATACAGAGCTGGGTCCTCGTAGTCGATCTCTCCGGGATCCTCGTACTCATGCTCGACCCTTGCGTCTATCCAAAGAGAAACATCACCAAATAAACATACAAACAACGTGCAATGCACAACCAAGATGATGCATTAACCATTTGAGGTATTTAACATGGCAACCCTAAGCTAGTCATGTTTCTCATGCATTTATTAAGTTTTTTAGTATTATGGACATAACCTCAATATTAGTTATATGAACATGCATGATCATGGCAAATATGAATGCTCCATGTAAAAACGATGCAAATGCATATGCAGAACGTTGCAAACGGAGTAACGTAGCTCACGGTACACTCACGGCAAGGTACGAACGTTAACGGAGACAAAACAAAGATGAGGGAGGCCATGGGCTATTCCTTGGTATTCCAAGGATGCCACTGGATAGGAAATGTAAATCTAGCTAGAATAGAGATAAATATCATGCAAAACAATGGAGTATAGCTCCCACAAGTCACAAAACATTCAAACACACAATCTGTCCACAAACAGCAACATGTCATCTTGTACCACACATATCCAGAGCTACAGCAAGTTTCAAATCACAACCAAGGCATGGACATGAAGTATACAGCATGCATAACTATTCATCTATCTACAGCAACATGAAAGGAAGCATGGATCAATGGCAATGAAGCTCACAAGATGGCATGTTATAGAATCTGAGTTAACATGATAGCAACTTGACAGCAACATTTATATATGCAACAGGAACTTTCATGGCATGCAAATTAACAGGGTTGTAGAGGGCAACATGTACTTCAATTAATTACATTATGGCAACATCCAAATATGCACATATCAATGGCTAACATCCTCACAATATGACATATTGAAAATAGCAGATTCATAGACTTAGTGAAATTTACAAGAGGCAAACAGGGCACTTGTTAACAGGATGGCATGTTGACAGCAAGTTTTACATACGATGCAATAGCTTAACCCACAAGTTCTTGGCACACATCTACAAAGGATGACAAGCACAACAATGCATGCCATTGTGCCAACTCCAAAGGAGCAACATATACATAGGAATCATCTAGGTAACATGGCAACAAAATAACAGATTTCAACACTTAGAAATATCTGGGTATGTGAAAACATAATTTTAGTGGCATGTTGACATCAAGAATGCCACCCATATGATGATCTATCATGGCATACAAAAATACCAGGGCCTAGCACCCACACCAATGAGAATATTTCATGTTGACAAGTTTAACATATAGTGTAAGAATTAATTCATGTGAAAAAAACAAAATGGCACAATATCACAAAATAACATTTTTGCAAACATGTTCAAATGATAAAACCAACACCACCATTGGATTCTCTTGATTATTCTACCCCAAATTCATATATCACAAGCATATAGTACTGTTGATAAAACTCCCACAAATGCACACACAAAATTGACAATGCCACTTATATCAACTTATGTGCCAAACATGGCATCTACTAGAATTAGACAGATTAGGAAAAGGACAAAATTGGAATATTTCCTTAAAAGGAAATATTCACAGAAAATCATAGAAACAATAAAAACAAAAATGTAAAAATAGGGGCCACCTGGCAGTGACACCAGGGGCCCTGTTGGGGGTATGACATGTGGGCCCTCGGGTCCACCGTCAGGGGTGGCTAATAAAATGGAAAAAAGGGGAGCCGACAAGATTCGAACCCGGGACCTCACGCTCTCGTTGGTTCGGTCCGACCACTAGGCTAGCTGGGGGTGTTCGACACTACAAAGACTCGGTCCCTTTTGACCTAGCAACCAGGCGACGGCGCCGGTGGCCACTCCGGCGACCACCGGAGTGGGAAAGCATCGGCGGGGGCACGGGTTGCAGAGGGAGGACCATTCCCGGACTCGCCTTGTGACGAGGAGGAAGGAGCGAGACGCTCGAGTCTGAGCTCTCGCTTGGGTCGAGCGGCGGCGGCGATGCAAACAGAGGGGCGCAGGGCTGCAAGAGGGTGAGGCGAGGCACGGCAGGGGAGCGCGATGCGTGCAGTAGCAACTCACGCACAGAGGGGATCACGGCATGCCAGGGCACAACAACACATCACGTGCATAGCAAAAAAATACGTCCTTGCCCGGAGCACCGGGAGCGCGAGGAAGACCAGGACCCCACGGCGTCTACAGAGACCTAACCATGATGCGGAGGCACAGGGAGGAAGATCGGCTCACCTAGCGGTCTACGGACAAGAAGAAGACGTCGCAGAGGGGGAGGAGATGACGCGAGGGACGGCGGAGAGCGGCGAGGTTGCGGGTCCAAGAAGCAGAGGAAGAAGAGGCTTGGGGTGGCGTCGATCCGCGCTTGGAGCAGTCCCGGACGTCGAGGAAGAAGAGGTGCGGCAAGATCTCCCTTCCCGCGACACCAAATCTCAGGATACGCAAAGAGGAGGTCACCCCGAGCTCGAGCTCTTGCTCGGCTGGCGCATGGCGACGCGGCGACGGCGGGGCGCTTGGCTACCTTACCTGGCGGCAGCAAGGCGAGGGGAGGGACGGAATGGAGTGAGTGGTTCTCCGGCTAGGTCTAGGACATCTCTTATAGGGCTCTTGGGCAACGGACGGCCGTCAAATCGTAGGGGTGGCCGACGTGGCTCCGGTGGATGGCTGTCGTACAGGAGGTGGAAGACGCCATGTCGCTGGCGGGCTGGGCTGCGAGCGCTCGGTCGCTTGGCTGCTGCTGCTGGGCCTGTGGGAGGGAGAAGTAGGCCCAGGAAGCCTGCTCTCTCACCCACTTGAAAACAAAAAGCTTTCCCTTTTTAATAAAAATAGTCACAAACAATTTAAAACCCAGGGAGAATGGAAAAGGCTTTTAGGGAAACAAAAATATATTTGCACTCACAAAAATGAGTCTTATTTAATAAAAATGGTCTTGGCATTTTTAGAGCAAACAAAAATAAAACATATTATTAGCATATGAATCTGTTTTTGCAAAGTTACAAAAGGCAATTCACTCAACCATGACTTAGAGCTATCTTAGAAAACATAGCAGAATATTTAGAAGAAGAGTAGCTTTTTTTATTGGGAAGAAAAGGATAGTGCATCACAACATATATGGCATTGCCAAATAAAAGGTTTAGGCAAGGTTTTGGAAAGGAACTTAGGGAGGTTTTTCACACTACCAAAACCCCACTTGCAAGCACACCTCCCACACATACACTCACACAACATCACCACATAAAAACAGCATGAGGCAAAACATGAATGATGATATGATGATTATGATGCCATGATGCAAAATGTCATGAGGCAAAATGATTATAACTCTAACCACATAATGGCAATAAGAAGGTTCACACATGACCCATTACAAATATGGCAAGGGGATGCACTTGGGCTGTTACCACTCTCCCCCACTACATGAGGATCTCGTCCCGAGATCTAGGAATGGAAGAATTCGGGAAATTCGGAATGGAGATGGTCCTCTCGTTCCCAAGTGGCTTCTTTGTCGGAGTGATGTGACCACTTCACCTTTGGAAACTTGATTGACTTGTTGCGGGTCTTATGCTCAGTCTCTTCAAGGATAGAAACTGGATGCTCATGATAGGATAGGTCTTCTTGGAGATCAATGTCTTGGAGATCAACGGTGCGCTCGGGAGTCTTGAAACACTTCTGGAGCTGAGAGACGTGAAACACATCATGCACATTTGAGAAATTGGGAGGAAGCTTGAGTTGGTAGGCAAGGTCACCCCTCTTGCCCACAATCTTGAAAGGACCCACAAAGCGTGGAGCAAGCTTTCCTTTGATGCCAAAGCATTGAGTACCCTTCATGGGAGACACTCTGAGATAGACAAAATCATCGATCTGAAAGGTCATGTCACGATGCTTGCTATCATAATAGCTTTTCTGACGGGATTGAGCTGCTTTGAGATTTTCACGAATGACATGGCACATTTTTTCTGCTTCAGTGATCATGTCATTCCCAAGGACTTGACGCTCACCGGTTTCAGACCAATTGAGCAGGGTGCGGCACTTTCTGCCATAGAGAATCTCGAAAGGAGCCTTGCCGGAACTTGCTTGGAAGCTATTGTTTTATGAGAACTCAGCAAATGGGAGACACTCTTCCCACTTCATGCCAAAAGAAATCACACAAGCTCTAAGCATATCTTCTAGGATTTGATTGACTCTCTCAACTTTACCACTAGTCTGAGGATGGAAAGTTGTACTGAAACGGAGATTGGTCCCCATTGTAGTCTGGAAGGAATCCCAAAACTTGGAAGTGAAGATGCTTCCACGATCTGAGGATATGAGCTGAGGAATACCGTGCAAATAAATTATCCTTGACGTGTAGAGCTCTGCTAGCTGAGCTGCCGAGATAGATTCTTTGACCGGAAGGAAGTGGGCAACTTTGGTGAGCTTGTGGATGACCACGAAGATGGCATTGTTTCCTCTCTTGGACTTAGGAAACCCAGTGACGAAATCCATTTCAACATGATCGAATTACCACTCTGGGATAGGCAAAGGCTGAAGGAGGCCTGCTGGATGTTGATGTTCCACCTTCACTCTGCGACAAACATCACACTCGTTCACAAACTGAGCAATCTCACGTTTCATACGAGTCCACCAGAAGGTTTGCTTGAGGTCCTGATACATTTTGGAACTTCCTGGATGAATTGAGAGGAGGGAATTATGTGCTTCATCCATGATAACCTTCGTGAGTTCACTTTTGGGACCACCAGACGGTCCTCGAAGAACAAGGTATCTTTGTCATCAACACGGAAGCACTTATACTTTGGAATGCTCTTGGCCACACCTTTCTTCACTTTCTTCACCATAGCATCAACAAGCTGAGCATGGTTAATCTGATCTTCCAAGGTCGGAGAGACTTGAAGATTGGCAAGAAAACCTTGGGGAACCACTTGGAGATTGAGCTTGCGAAAGGCTTCGCAAAGCTCGGGTTGGAGAGGCTTGAGAATGAGACTGTTGCAGTATGCCTTTCTGCTCAGCGCGTCTGCAATGACATTTGATTTTCCAGGAGTATACTCAATGCTTCGATTGTTGTGGGGACCTCGACACATAAGTCGTGATCACCAAATGCACGTGTACAGTGATCCCAGAGATCAATGCTCACTGAACATACAGAAGCTGAATAACAATAGTCTTACATTCACATTTAGCATCTTACACAAATAAAGACCATGAAGGTCAAGTCTTACATAGATAGGGCCGCAAGGGCCAAACACTTAAACATAACAAGCAGCGGAAATCTTGATCGGAAGCGTGAACCCATGCCATCTGCCTTAAACCTACAGGCATTCTGACTGGGAAGCGTCCTAGTTCGCATGTTCATCACCAACGAACTCTTCGCCATATTCCTGCTCTTCCATGCCTGGCCAATTAAATAACTAGTGGCAAGCCAATGAGTACTTTGAATGTACTCGCAAGCAAGCCAAGTTTTTGGAACAAGGTATAATTAAGCATGATATAGCACTAAGTAGGTAAGTTTTGCAGAAAGCTAGTTTTAAGTGCAATGATATGATCAAGTAACTTAAGTAAGCATGCATCAACCGTTGACAGACATTCATGTCAACAAGTCACAGTCATCATCATAAACAGGGGTTGAACATCTCATGTTCATCAACATGCTAAGTCAACAGACTCAGCTCAAGTTTCATTCTTGTCACCAACACACACTCTCACACACACACCAAGTTTAGTAAGCATTGGACGTAGCACAAGAGCGGTCATCCAACTGTCCTTGGCCGTGGACACGGCTATTCGAATAGTTTTACACTCTGCAGAGGTTGCACACTTTACCCACAAGACTCGGGAAAGTTCCGTGTCAAGCCACGACTCGCGGTATTGTCCATACCCAAGGTAAGTACCCGAACATTGCCTTTCCCCTAGCGATACTAAACAAAGAGTCCACTCGTTGGTGCCATCCTTCATGATAAACATCACACGTAGCATCCACGAGGGCATGCAACGGTGTGCCCGGTGCCTATAAATACAGCGCATGGTCGCCCTACCAGGCACGATCCCATATTGAGAGTGACCTCGTCACTCCCGCCACTAGTAATGCGGGCTCTATGCTATTACCCACCAAGGTAATCAACAAAGCTCCGTCCCATAAGGGGTATCGTGGTTGTACATGTAAGGTTGGAATAACGGTCGCAACTTACACCAATCCATTTTCGAAAACCACACACACTCACTTGCTCCGGTACACCACTTCTTTATCAAGCGGCTACCTAGCTCATCATCATCTCCCTCGGGCATTAGTGGCACCCGACGGGGTTTTCGAAAAGTCTTTGAAATCATTTTTGTTTCCATCACCATGCATATTCCCATCCCACTTGCGTAGCAACTACTAGCAACCTAACTACTCCCACCCGCACAACCCTCATAAGAATGGTAGGGTCATGCACGATGCAAGTATCAACAAGAAAGTATCGGAGGCATCCCACCGAAGGGGGTCACCACATCAACATGATCAACATCAAGGAATAAAGTGCTATATGCCATGCAATAAAAGGGTTTCATAGTCATGGTCAAACGGCTGCTTGCCTGGCTCAACAAAGTCTTCGGGATCTTGAAAGTCTTCGGGTCCAACTCCCTCGTCAACAGTGCAATCTATCGTTGCGATAAATAACGGTAAAATAAGGATCATCACAAAAACAGAGCACTAAAGCTACAACAAAAATGTTACTCTATTCTGAAAAATCCAAAAAAAACTATTCTAAAAATATTTGCCTAAGGTTTTGGGGTGAAAAAGGTTTTTAAAACCATTTTTAACATTGTCTAAAAATGCCAAAAGGGGGTTTTAAAATAAAACAGTACATAAAAGGTTTTCGAAAAATTTCACAAATGTTACTGTAAAATACTACAGATTATTCTAGGCATTATGGTGGAAATTTTATTGGAATAGGAATTTTATTTAATCCTGTAGGATGTTTGGAAAAGCCCATAGAAAAAGAAAAAGGAAAACGTCACTGTGCCTGGGCCAGAACCGGCTAGCAGATGGGCCGGCCCAGCTAGCCAGCCAGCCAGCCACGCGCGCCGTCAGGTTTAAACCTGACGCGCGGGGCCCGACCGGCAGTGACAGCGAGGGGGAAGAGAGGCGAGGAGGAGGCCGACAGGTGGGGCCCCCTGTCGGGTCCTTCTTCCTCCTCTGGTCCGAGCGGAAGGGGGCTAACCGGCGAGGCTACCGGCGACGGAGATTAGAGGCGAGTGCGGGAATGGACTCGGGGGGGGGGGGGGCGCAGGTCGAGGGGAGGTGGAAGGAGTGCCGGAGGTGGCCTGGTTTGCCGGCGACGAGCACCCGCGGCGGAGGAGCTTCGGGTGGAAGACGTCCCGGTCGCCCTATGCATCAAACGGAGGTGGAGAAGGAGGGAAACGAGTCAAGGCACTGAGGGGAACTCAATGGGACAGAAATGGGGGCTGGAGAGGGGACGTACCCAGAGATCGACGGTGGCGCCGCCGCGGCGGAGCTCCGGTTGATCACGAGCACGGACCTCGGGGGACGAACTGGTGGTGCACGGGGTCGATTTGGTGGAGAAGAGGGTCAGCAGAGGGGAGGAGAGAGCTCGGGCGTGGCTTAAATAGCCAGCCCTCCATCCACCGTGGACGTGTGCGCCGGCGATGACGCAGGCGCGGCTACAGGCTACGGGGGCTTGCGCAGATGGGTCAGGGGTGCTCATGGGCGTCACCTAGGACCAGTGGAAAGGAGAGAGAGCGGAGGAAGGCCCCAGCGCCCGCGCGTGTGAGCTCGCGCATTGGCCCGATCGGGCGGCGTCGGGCACGCACGACCAGGGGCGAGAGAGAGCCAGGAAGGAGGGGCCCGACACCTTGGAGGGTTGCGGACATTGAGGGATCTCGGGGGATAGCTTTCCCCATCCCAAAGCTGTCGGGGGGCCTCGGGATGCTCCTGCTACAGTGCGGGCATGCACTGTAGCGCGCTCCAGAGCATGCCTTTGGCATGCCATGCCATGCTTGCGTGCTCTGGACGCGTCCCTGCATGTCTCTTAGCTCCTAGGTGATCTGTAGGTGCTCTAGGGGCTAGGGGGAGCTAGGGAGAGTAGAGAAACAAGGAGGGGGAGGTAAAAAGGTTGCTGAGCAGGCTGTCCAGAGGGTAAAAATGGGGTTTTACCCCACCAATCAGTGGCTGGAGGGTTTGGGGTTTTTACTGGAGGTGAATGATCATTGCAAGATGGTGTGGTAAAAAGTTGGACCCAAGGAGAACAGAGAAAGGGGGCCAAACAGGGTTTTTACTAAATATGCAGAATGTGTTTGATGTGGATTAGGGCAAGCAAATGGGCTTTGCTTGCCATAAGATTTGACAGGGTCAAATGGTGGTTAGAATTAGGGTTGATCACCAAGTTTGAGCTTGATTGAAGAAAGTTCACAATGTAACTTTGTAAAATCCTAGAAATCAATAGAATCAGATTTCTGTAGATCTAGGCATGCATTTCACTTCCCACAAATCCACCACTTGGTGTGGTATTATGATTTGGGGTTTAGCACATGCCCACAAAGTTTGGGGTCAATAGGACAAACTTCACAATGTAAAGATGTTCAAACTTGACTCTGGACAGGAATGGTTTTGGAATATTTTGGTGAATCAAATCAATTAGGATTGAGATGAAACTTTGCAAGATCATCACATATATCATGTGTGTCTTGCTAGAATTTTCCTGGAATTTATTGAGAATATTTCGTATAGAAATATTTCAAAAGCTTGATTTAGGCAGAAAGGGTTTTGGAGGGTTTTCCCATTATGTTGAACTTGACCATGTGTTGAAACTCATATATATGGAAACTATATGTCCACTGAGTTTCCCTAAATTTTCTTAATTATTTTTAAAGCATTAAAATAATTTTTCCCTATGAAAAACCATTTCTGGCCTTAAGAAAAAGCCTTTAAATAAAATAGTAAAATAATCTTTAAAATTAATATTTTGTGGTTTTGGGAAGTCTTATATATAGTAGGTTTCAAATAAAGCCTTTGGGAAAAAAGGATCCACCCAATTTGAGGACCTGTAGTACAATCCTCAACTCAGGGGTTTTTTGAAAAACTAATTTGAATAAATCCTTTTTGGCCAAAAATAAATTTTGATAAAAATAGTTTTGGGTACTATACACATGGTATGATCATTGGGCAAGAAGTTTGGATCAAGGAAGATAAATATGGAGAGGAGTAGAACCTAAGAGTGCCAAACACATTCAACCAAGCAAGCAAACATCAAACAAATCAAACAAGCACATGCACTCAAAAAGTTTTAATTGGCTCCAAATTTTATAGATCCATTTTATAGCAAGGTGATACAAACACAGGGTGTGACAGACCTACCCCCCTTACAAGAATCTCGTCCCCGAGATTCCTAGGCTAAGCGCTAAAAATATAAGGGAACTCAGATCTAAGATAGTCTTCACGCTCCCAGGTTGCTTCAGCTTTAGCGTGGTTGCTCCATTGAACCTTGAAGTACTTGATGGTGTGGCTTCGGGTGCAACACTCTGCTTCATCCAAAATGCGAACTGGCCTCTCACGATAAGTGAGGTCTGGCTGAAGGTCGATGGCTTGATGATCGATGTCCTTGTAGAGGTCGGGCGGTTGGGAACTTGAAGACACTTTCGGAGTTGCGACACGTGGAACACATTGTGCACGTCTGATAGCTCGGAAGGTAGTTCTAGCTGGTAAGCAACTTCTCCTCGTCTATCAGTGATCTTGAAGGGGCCGATGTATCTTGGTGCAAGCTTCCCCTTGACGTGAAAATGCTTGGTTCCTTTGAGAGGCGTGACTCGGAGATAAACATGGTCTCCAACACGGAAACTCATGCCTCGACGGTGGGAATCAGCGTAGCTCTTTCGTATGGTCTTGGCGGTCTTGAGACGCTCTCGGACGAGTTGAACTTGCTCTTCTGCTTTCCAGAGGATGTCTGGGCCAAAGACTAGTCCTTCTCCGGTTTCCGACCAATTGAGGGGAGTGCGGCACTTGCGACCCTACAACACCTCAAATGGTGCCATCTGAAGACTCGACTGGTAGCTGTTGTTGTAGGAGAACTCGGCGAATGGTAAGCAATCGTACCACTTGGCTCCATACGCCAATACACAAGCATGGAGCATATCCTCGAGTATCTGGTTTACTCGTTCCGTATGTCCACCGGTCTGGGGGTGAAAAGCAGTGCTGAAGGAGAGCTTGGTTCCCAGGGCTTATTGGAATCTATTCTAGAATCTCGAGGTAAACTGGGTACCTCGGTCTGACACGATCTCCTTAGGAATTCCGTGGAGGCTCACGATCCGGTTGATGTTGAGGTTGGCCAGTTGGTTTCCATTATAGGTCGCCTTGACGGGAATGAAGTGGGCTACCTTGGTTAGGTGATCGACAATGACCCAGATGGAATCATGTCCTTTGCTTGACCTAGGTAATCCTGTGATGAAGTCCATCCCGACTTTGTCCCACTTCCATTCAGGCACTTTGAGAGGTTGCAATAGTCCAGCGGGTCGCTGATGCTCAGCTTTGACTCTCTGGCATATGTCACACTTAGCAACATAGGTGCGTATCTCCCGTTTCATGCGATGCCACCAGAATCTTGTTTTGAGGTCTTGGTACATCTTGGTTCCTCCAGGGTGGATGTAATATGGAGCATCATGAGCTTCTTGCAAGATCAAGTTCTTGAGCTCTCCTTTGTTGGGTACGCAGATGCGCTTCCCGAACCATACAACTCCTTGTTCATCCACTGAGTATCCTGGGGCCTTGCGTGTCTTGATCTTCCTCTTGATGCCTTCAATGCTCTCGTGTCCCTTCTGGGCTTCCTTAATATCATCCATCGAGGTAGGCTTTGCTTCAAGGCTGGCTAGGAATCCAGGTGCAACTAGTTCCAAGCCGAAGCTTTCAAGTTCTTCATACAGGGTGGGTAGCCTTTCCTTAATCATAGCATTCAAGGAACAAGCCTTTCTGCTTAAGGCATCAGCTACCACATTAGCCTTTCCAGGGTGGTATTGAACACTGAGGTCATAATCCTTCATCAACTCAAACCATCTTCGCTGCCTCATGTTCAATTCCTTTTGAGTGAAAATATACTTCAAACTCTTGTGGTCTGTGTATATCGCACATCGCTTTCCCAGAAGGTAATGTCGCCATGTCTTCAAGGCATGAACTACGGCTGCCAACTCAAGATCATGAGTAGCGTAGTTCTCTTCATGAGGACGTAGCTGCCTGGATAGATATGCTACAACTCTGTCTTCTTGCATCAGAACACTTCCAAGCCCGGTTCTCGATGCGTCACAATATATTACAAACTCCTTGTGAATATCGGGGGTGGCCAAAACTGGGGATGTGGTCAATCTCTTCTTGATCTCTTGGAAGCTTTCTTCGCACTTTGGCATCCATTCGAACTTCTTGTCCTTCTTCAAAAGTTGAGTCATGGGTCAGGCAATACTCGAAAATCCTTCGACGAACTTGCGGTAATATCCCGCGAGTCCAAGGAAGCTCCTGACTTCCTTGACATTGGTTGGGTATTGCCATTCAGTCATGGCTTCAATCTTGGCAGGATCCACTGACAATCCTTCTGCAGTCAACACATGACCCAAGAATCCAACTTCATGCAGCCAGAATTCACACTTGCTGAATTTGGCATAAAGCTGGTGCTCTCGAAGCTTGTCTAGGACCAATCTCAAGTGTTGCTCATGCTCTTCTTCAGACTTGGAGAAACGAGTATGTCATCAATGAAGACGAAAACAAACTAGTCCAAGTACTCCATGAAGACTTTGTTCATGAGGTACATGAAGTAGGCTGGAGCATTGGTCAATCCAAATGACATGACCGTATATTCATACAGGCCATACCGGGTTACAAACGCTGTCTTTGGAATGTCTTGGGGCCTGATCTTCAACTGGTAGTACCCTGACCTGAGGTCAATCTTGGAAAACAACTTTGCTCCATTCAGCTCATCGAACAGGTCTTCAATCTTAGGAAGTGGGTACTTGTTCTTTGTTGTGACTTCATTGAGAGAACGGTAATCGACACAGAGTCGGATAGTTCCGTCCCTCTTTCACACAAATAGAACAGGTGATCTCCAAGGAGAGGCACTAGGGAGAATGAATCATTTTCTGAGCTGTTCCGCCAGTTGCTTCTTCAATTCAGCCAACTCTTCAGATCCCATTCTATAGGGCTTCTTATAGATGGGTCCTGCTCCGGGCATTAGCTCAATGATGAACTCAATGTCACGGTCAGGAGGCATTCCGAGGCAGCTCATCAGGAAAAACATCGGGGTATTCGCATACCACTGGCACTTGATCCAACTCAATTCCCGATAGAAAATTAAGCTGAGGGGTTCGAGTGGAGGTAGGGATGGGAACATACTTGACTTCCATTCCTTGGCTATTGGTTATGGTAACGATCCTCTTGGCACAGTCCAAGTAGCCTTGGTTCTTGGTCAACCAATTCATGCCAAGGATGACGTCCAAGCCTGGTGAATCCAGAACTATAAGGTCTGCTAGGAAGTCTACCCCATTGATGATAATCTCAACTCCTTTACATCCTATCTTGGACTTCATAACCGAACCCGGGGTTTGTATCAACATATGACTACCCAGGGGTGTAGGCTTCATACCACTCTCTAGTGCAAACTTTTGAGTGACAAAAGAATGCGAAGCTCCACAATCAAATAGTACGGTTGCTCGGGTTGAGTTGACGAGGAACGTACCCAGTATGACGTCCGGGTCTTCCTGGGCTTCCTCAGCGGTGACGTGATTCACACGACCCTTGCCATTGTTGGGCTCGTTGCGGGGAGGTGGGTTCCTTGGTGGCGCTCCACGGCCTTGACCTTGGTTGGGCGCATTGGGGCGTGGTGCATCTGGCTTCTTGTTAGGGCACTGCTTAGAGATGTGTCCAGGCTGACCACACCCAAAGCAAGTGACCTGACCATAGTTGTTGTTGTTGTTGTTGTTCCTGCCGCTGTTGTTGTTATTGGGGTTGTTGTAAGCTGGCCTTGGATTGGCATACTGCTGAGGCTGGTAGCTCGGACGAGGTGCAGGAGGTCTAGCCTGCTGCGGCTGATAGGTTGTCTTAGCTGGGGCTGGCTGCCAAGGGCGAGGCTTCTGGTTGCTGGAACTACCCTTGCTAATCATCTTGCGCTTGCGAGTGTCGTCTATGGCACGACGCATGTCTTCCAGCATGAGGGCCTTGTTCACCAGGTCGAAGAAGGTCCGACATTCGCAGACGATGAGCTGATACTGCAGGGTCTGCTGAAGTCCTTCCATGAAGCGTTCCATCTTAGCAGACTCTGTGTTGACATCTTCAGGTGCATACCTCAACAGTAGGTTGAACTTCTGCATGTACTCCTTGACAGAGCCACTTCCTTGCTTCAGCGCTCGGAGTTCTCTCTTCTTGATAGCCATGATCCCAAAAGGCATGTGGGCGGTGCAGAATCCTTCCTTGAAGTTATCCCAGGTGATCACATGATCGCCTTGCATGACCTTGAATCCATCCCACCAAGCTCTGGCGGTACCTCCGAGGCAGTGAGAGGCATACAACACCTTCTCACGATCCTCATTGCAATTGACCAGTGCAAGGAGGTCCTCGATGGTGCGGATCCAGTCATCGGCATCCAGTGGTTCAGCAGTCTCGGTGAAGGTTGGGGGCGAATTCCTCATGAACTCAGACAGAGTGGACCGGCCATTGCCGTTCCTGCCTTGCTGCTTGTTGTTCACAAGGACTTGGGCCATCTGCTGGATAGCAGCAGTGTTGGCTTGGCGTTCCTCCCAGAGAACTTGGAGAAACTGAGCCATGGTCATGTTCTTCGGTGGAGGTGGTGGCGGGGGAATGTCGCCTTGTGGCTGCTCCAGGTGTCCTCCAGCCTGAGCAGTCCCACCAGCTCCCTATTGCTGGCAGGAGTTGCCGGCTTCAGGGTTGGTGAAGAAGCTGTTGCGGGTTGCAGTCACCATCCTGTTTGGAGCAGCCAAGTCAAATAACTGGGATAGACGAGAGGAAAAGAAATAATGGAGAAAGCGCGCCTAAGGGGGTTGGTATAGTGCAAGTGTGGTAAAACGAAGGTCGAAAGACCAATACATATATTAAGATAAGATAGACGATGGAGTTGCTTACACGCTACCTAAGGCAAAAGCGCGACTTGCATCGGAACACAAACAACAAAAGCAAACAACAAGCACACATGGTTTCATATGAACCATTACACGGACTCGACTTCGCATGAGGGGTACATGACTGATCCTACCCTAGGGGTTCTCGGACTCAGGTGGTGGAGTGCTCGGTTTCGTAGTCACGCTCCTCTGGGTCTTCCTCCTGATCATCATCTGAACGGGCATCGTCTTCGGTCGAAGGGGTCGGAGAACGAGGAGGCCCATCCCGACGACGCTTCGTCGGTGGGTCTGTGAAGAGCTCACGGTACTCCTTCGCACTCATGCGATGACAGCGTGTGGGTGCATCTCTAGCTGGGGGTACTCCTCCTAGGTAAGCGACAGCTGGTCATCCCTCGTGGGCTCCATCCTTCTTGATCATGTCTGGCTTCGTCTTGGCCTGGCGAAGTAGCTCTCGGGTGTGGTGAAGTTCCTCGTGGAGCTTCATGGATTCCTTAATCAGGTTGTGAACCAGACTATCGGCGGAGAGGCTGAAGTAGGTCTGGAACCTAAGTGGCGTGCCATCCTCCTTGGATGGAATCAACGTCCAACTCTCGCCAAGATCATCCTTCCTGAAAGGCAGGTAGCGAGTAGCTGGCTCGTCAGCCATCTCTGGAATGATGTCTCGAAGGTGTAGGACTGCCTTGCGTGCAGCTGTCTCGACTGCGAGTGCCAGGGTCTTCATCCGTGGTCCTTCAAAGAACCAACTAGTCGGGGAGCCGTTTGCCTTCACGACCACATCAACGTGGTACTCCTTCATGACGGCATCGAGCCAGTGCTCGAGGTAGAGGAAAACGGGTGGTCGGCGATATTGGCACTTCTCCAGGCTATCCTCAAGGAGTAGGGGAAAGCCGGATGCTAGGAGGGCTTCAGGTACGATGGCCATCTACTAGGTTTGAAGGGAGGAGAGTTAGTTGAGTGCTGTGTGAAGAATAGAAGGGGTAATAAGTGCAGAAACTCCTAAGTATGGGTGCTAGATATAGTTTTGAAAATGGTTTTATCCTAACTAACGTCCATGCTAACTAAGGGCTTCCTACAGTCAGGATGGCTCTGATACCAGCTCTGTGGGGACCCCGACTCATAAGTCGTGATCACCGAATGCACGTGTACAGTGATCCCAGAGATCAATGCTCACTGAACACACAGAAGCTGAATAACAAGAGTCTTACATCCACATTTAGCGTCTTACACAAATAAAGACCATGAAGGTCAAGTCTTACATAGATAGGGCCGCAAGGGCCAAACACTTAAACATAACAAGCAGCAGAAATCTTGATCAGAAGCGTGAACCCATGCCATCTGCCTTAAACCTATAGGCATTCTGACTGGGAAGCGTCCTAGTTCGCATGTTCATCACCAATGAACTCTTCTCCATATTCCTGATCTTCCATGCCTGGCCAATTAAATAACCAGTGGCAAGCCAATGAGTACTTTGAATGTACTCACAAGCAAGCCAAGTTTTTGGAACAAGGTATAATAAAGCATGATATAGCACTAAGTAGGTAAGTTTTGCAGAAAGCTAGTTTTAAGTGCAATGATATGATCAAGTAACTTAAGTAAGCATGCATCAACCGTTGACAGGCATTCATGTCAACAAGTCACAGTCATCATCATAAACAGGGGTTGAACATCTCATGTTCATCAACATGCTAAGTCAACGGACTCAGCTCAAGTTTCATTCTTGTCACCAACACACACTCTCACACACACACCAAGTTTAGTAAGCGTTGGACGTAGCACAAGAGCGGTCATCCAACTGTCCTTGGTCGTGGACATGGCTATTCGAATAGTTTTAAACTCTGCAGAGGTTGCACACTTTACCCACAAGACTCGGGAAACTTCCGTGTCAAGCCACGACTCGCGGTATTGTCCATACCTGAGGTAAGTACCCGAACATTGCCTTTCCCCTAGCGATACTAAACAAAGAGTCCACTCGTTGGTGCCATCCCTCATGATATACATCACATGTAGCATCCACGAGGGCACGCAACGGTGTGCCCGGTGCCTATAAATACATCGCATGGTCGCCCTACCAGGCATGACCCCATATCGAGAGTGACCTCGTCACTCCCACCACTAGTAATGCGGGCACTATGCTATTACCCAGCAAGGTAATCAACAAAGCCCCGTCCCATAAGGCGTATCGTGGTTGTACATGTAAGGTTGGAATAACGGTCGCAACTTACACCAATCCATTTTCGAAAACCACACACACTCACTTGCTCCGGTACACCACTTCTTTATCAAGCGGCTACCTAGCTCATCATCATCTCCCTCGGGCATTAGTGGCACCCGACGGGGTTTTCGAAAAGTCTTTGAAATCATTTTTGTTTCCATCACCATGCATATTCCCATCCCACTTGCGTAGCAACTACTAGCAACCTAACTACTCCCACCCGCACAACCCTCATAAGAATGGTCGGGTCATGCACGATGCAAGTATCAACAAGAAAGTATCGGAGGCATCCCACCGAAGGGGGTCACCACATCAACATGATCAACATCAAGAAATAAAGTGTTATATGACATGCAATAAAAGGGTTTCATAGTCATGGTCAAACGGCTGCTTGCCTGGCTCAACAAAGTCTTCGGGGTCTTCAAAGTCTTCGGGTCCAACTCCCTCGTCAACAGCGCAATCTATCGTTGCGATAAATAACGGTAAAATAAGGATCATCACAACAACAGAGCACTAAAGCTACTACAAAAATGTTACTCTATTCTGAAAAATCCAAAAAAAAACTATTCTAAAAATATTTGCCTAAGGTTTTGGGGTGAAAAAGGTTTTTAAAACCATTTTTAATAGTGTCTAAAAATGCCAAAAAAGGGTTTTAAAATAAAACAGTACATAAAAGGTTTTCAAAAAAATTCACAAATGGTACTGTAAAATACTACAGATTATTCTAGGAATTATGGTGGAAATTTTATTGGAATAGGAATTTTATTTAATCCTGTAGGATTTTTGGAAAACCCCAAAGAAAAAGAAAAAGGAAAAAGTCAATGTGCCTGGGACAGAACCGGCCAGCAGATGGGCCGGCCCAGCTAGCCAGCCAGCCAGCCGCGCGTGCCGTCAGGTTTAAACCTGATGCGCGGGGCCCGGCCGCCAGTGACAGCGAGGGGGAAGAGAGGCGAGGAGGAGGCCGACAGGTGGGGTCCCCCTGTCGGGTCCTTCTTCCTCCTTTGGTCCGAGCGGAAGGGGGCTCACCGACGAGGCTACCGGCGATGGAGAGGAGAGGCGAGTGCGGGAATGGACACGGGGGGGGGGGGGCGTCGCATGTCGAGGGGAGGTGGAAGGAGTGCCGGAGGTGGCCTGGTTTGCCGGCGACGAGCACCCGCGGCGGAGGAGCTTCGGGTGGAAGACGTCCCGGTCGCCCTGTGCATCAAACGGAGGTGGAGAAGGAGGGAAACGAGTCAGGGCACTGAGAGGAACTCAATGGGACAGAAATGAGGGCCGGAGAGGGGACGTACCTAGAGATCGACGGTGGCGCCGCCGCGGCGGAGCTCCGGTTGATCTCGAGCACGGACCTCGGGGGGGACGAACTTGTGGTGCAGGGGGTCAATTTGGTGGAGAAGAGGGTCAACAGAGGGGAGGAGAGAGCTCGGGGTGGCTTAAATAGCCAGCCCTCGGTCCACCGTGGACGTGTGCGCCGGCGATGACGCAGGCGTGGCTGTAGGCCACGGGGGCTTGCGGAGATGGGTCAGGGAAGCTCCTGGGTATCGCCTAGGATCAGTGGAAAGGAGAGAGAGAGCGGAGGAAGGCCCCAGTGCCCGCGCGTGTGAACTCGCACGTTGGCCGGTTCGGGCGGTGTCGGGCACGCGCGACCAGGGGCGAGAGAGAGCCAGGAAGGAGGGGGCCAACACATTGGAGGGTTGCGGACGTCGAGGGCATCTCGGGGGACAACTTTCCTCATCCCAAAGTTGTCAGGGGGGCTCGGGACGCTCCTGCTACCATGCGGGCATGCACTGTAGTGCGCTCCAGAGCATGCCTTTGGCATGCCATGGCATGCTTGCGTGCTCTGGACGCGTCCCTGCATGTCTCTTAGCTCTTGGGTGATCTGTAGGTGCTCTAGGGGCTAGGGGAGCTAGGGAGAGTAGAGAAACAAGGAGGGGGAGGTAAAAAGGTTGCTGAGCAGGCTGTCCAGAGGGTAAAAATGGGGTTTTACCCCACCATTCAGTGGCTTGAGGGCTTGGGGTTTTTACTAGAGGTGAATGATCATTGCAAGATGGTGTGGTAAAAAGTTGGACCCAAGGAGAACAGAGAAAGGGGGCCAAACAGGGTTTTTACTAAATATGCAGAAGGTGTTTGATGTGGATTAGGGCAAGCAAATGGGATTTGCTTGCCTTAAGATTTGACAAGGTCAAATGGTGGTTAGAATTAGGGTTGATCACCAAGTTTGAGCTTGATTGAAGAAAGTTCACAATGTAACTTTGTAAAACCCTAGAAATCAACAGAATCAGATTTCTGTAGATCTAGTCATGCATTTCACTTCCCACAAATCCACCACTTGGTGTGGTATCATCATTTGGGGTTTAGCACATGCCCACAAAGTTTGGGGTCAATAGGACAAACTTCACAATGTAAAGTTGTTCAAACTTGACTCTAGACAGGAATGGTTTTGGAACATTTTGGTGAATCAAATCAATTAGGATTGAGATGAAACTTTGCAAGATCATCACATATATCATGTGTGTCTTGCTGGAATTTTCCTGGAATTTATTGAGAATAATTCTTATAGAAATATTTCAAAAGCTTGATTCAGGCAAAAAGGGATTTGGAGGGTTTTGCCCATTATGTTGAACATGACCATGTGTTGAAACTCACATATATGGAAAATATATGTCCACTGAGTGTCCCTAAATTTTCTCAATTATTTTTAAAGCATTTAAATAATTTTTCCCTATGAAAAGCCATTTCTAGCCTTTTGAAAAAGCCTTTAAATAAAATAGTAAAACAATCTTTAAAATTAATATTTGGTGGTTTTGGGAAGTCTTATATATAGTAGGTTTCAAATAAATCCTTTGGGAAAAAAGGATCCACCCAATTTGAGGACCTGTAGTACAATCCTCAACTCAGGGGTTTTTTTGAAAACCTAATTTGAATAAATCCTTTTTGGCCAAAAATAAATTTTGATAAAAATAGTTTTGGGTACTATACACATGGTATGATCATTGGGCAAGAAGTTTGGATCAAGGAAGATAAATATGGACAGGAGTAGAACCTAAGAGTGCCCACATTCAACCAAGCAAGCAAACATCAAACAAATCAAACAAGCACATGCACTCAAAAAGTTTTAATTGGCTCCAAATTTTACAGATCCATTTTATAGCAAGGTGATACAAACACAGGGTGTGACAATTGTACTCCTCGATCATTTCCACCCAACGTGTTTGCCGAAGATTGAGATTGGGTTGAGTGAAAATGTACTTCAAGCTCTTGTGGTCGGTGAACACCTCAACTGGTCTTCCCAACAATAGATGTCTCCAAGTCATCAGAGCATGAACAACTGCCACCAACTCAAGATCATGAGTGGGGTAGTTCTTCTCGCTAGGCTTCAGCTGAGGTATAAGCCACAACCTTATTATCTTGCATCAGAACACCACCAAGACCTTGAAGGGAAGCATCATAGAACACTTGGAAAGGCTTGGATTCATCTGGAGGAGTGAGAACTGGAGCTGAAGTCAGCTTCTCCTTGAGTGTATTGAACGCCACATCACACTCAGGAGTCCACACATACTTGACACTCTTCTGAAGGAGGTTAGACAAAGGCTTAGCAATTTGAGAGAAGTTCTCGACGAATCTTCTACAGTAACTTCAAGCCCGAGGAACTCCGAAGCTGCTTGACATTTTGAGGAGGCTCCCATTTCACAATTGCCTCAACTTTATCAGGGTGCACTTTAATGCCCTCGGCAGAGATGACATGCCCAAGGTACACCACTTCATTGAGCCAAAACTCACACTTGGAGAACTTAGCATAGAACCGATGCTCTCTTAGCTTGTCAAGCACAAGCCGAAGATGCTCTGCATGCTCTTCTTCGGTCTCCGAAAAAAAAAGAATGTCATCCAAATATAGCAAAACGAACTCATTCTTGAAAGGATAGAATATGAAGTTCATCATTCTGGTGAAAGTCGAAGGCGCATTTGCGAGACCAAAGGACATGACGGTGTACTCATAAGAGCCAAAACTCGTCCTGAAAGCAGTCTTTGGAATATCTTCTTCACGAATACGGATTTGATGATAGCCCATACGGAGATCTAACTTCGAGAAAACCTTGGCACCTTTCAATTGCTAAAGCAACTCATTGATGTTGGGAAGTCGATACTTGTTCCTGATTGTCTTCTTATTCAATGGACGGTAATCAACACATAGTCGGTCCGTGTCATCCTTCTTCTTGACAAATAGAACACCACAACCCCAAGGTGAAGAACTTGGTCTGATCAGACCCAGACACTCTTGTTCATCTAGCTGCTTCTTCAATTCTTTCAGCTCTTCGGGGCCAAGCTTATAAGGACGCTTGCACACCGGTTTAGTGTTAGGCTCGAGTTCAATCACAAACTCCAGTGGCCGGTGAGGAGGCATTCCTGGCAATTCTTCTGGAAAGACATCTTCATACTCAGAAACGACGGGGATTTGAGAAATGGCAGAAATCTCACCCTTCTCATTGAGAGAAAATAGACGAATCGTGTCATTGCGAGCAGCGAAAATGATCACATCTTCAGAAGGATGAGTCAATTTGACTTCTTTGGCTTGACAATCAACATAAGCCTTGTTCATTGCCAGAAAATCCATGCCAAGAATAAGATCAATATCCGAATTGCCAAGCACAATTGGAGAGGCCAGAAAAGAATAATTGCCCATCTTGATAGAGACATCCGGAATCACCATATTTGAGCTGAGACGCTTACCCGGAGACACAACTTGCAATGCTCTTGGTAAATACTCAATGGAAAAGCTATGCTTTGATGCAAACGGATATGACATGGACGAATGTGATGCACCAGTGTCAAACAAAACTTTTGCAGGAATAGAATTAACCAAGAGATTACCCATTATCACTTGAGAAGAAACCTCTGCTTCAGCTGCATTGACCATGTTCACTCTTGCTGACTTGGGATTGTGCTTCACCATAGCACTGCCTGGGGGCCTAATAGGAGGAGGGTGTGGAAGACGCCGCTGGTTGGTGCACTAGTTGGAGTAATGGCCCTTCTGACCACACTTGTGAAACGTAAGCTCTGAGAGCGGACGGAAGTTGCTTGGAGGAGGACATTTGCTGACTTGGGTGCCTCAGGCCTCTGCTGAAAATCTGGGTCGGGTGAGTGGGAAGGTCCACGACCACCGTGCTGCTTCTGCTGCTGAGGAGGACGAAACGGAGGAGGAGGAGGAACCCAATACTTCTGCTGCTTAGGAACAATCTGAGAGCTGGACGAAGAAGGGTTGGATTCTCTGAACCGCTTCTTGGAATTCTCAAGCTTGAGCTGAACTGCCTCGAACTTTAGAGCCAAGTTATAGAACTGGTCAAACACAAGAGGCTCGTGAAGGACGAGAGCAAGCTGAAGATGTTCTCTCAGGCCACCTCTGAACTGATAAATCTTGGACTTCTCATCGGGAACATCTTGCTTAGCATAGCGGTCCAGATTCTGAAACTAAGAGTTGTACTGATAGACAGATGATACGTCTCCAACGTATCTATAATTTATGAAGTATTCATGCCATGTTTACAATAATTCTATATGATTTTATTAGAACTAGCCCGGACTGACGCTGTTTTCAGCAGAACTATCGTGGTGTTGTTTTTGTGCAGAAATAAAAGTTCTCGGAATGAGCTAAAAATTTACGGAGAATATTTTTGGAAAATATAAAAAATACTGGAGCAAAAAGCTGGGCCATGAAGTGACCGAGGAGGCCACAAGCCTGGGGGGCGCCCCCCTGGCTTGTGACTTCCTCGGGAACCTTCTGGACGTGGGACCAATGCCAAATACTCCTATAAATACAGAAACCTCCGAAAAGAAAGCTAGATCGGGAGTTCCGCCGCCGCAAGCCTCCAGAGCCACGAAAAACCAATCGGGAGCCCGTTCCGGCACCCTGCCGGAGGGGGGAACCATCACCGGAGGCCATCTTCATCATCCCGGCGGTCTCCATGACGAGGATGGAGTAGTTCACCCTCGGGGCTGAGGGTATGTACCAGTAGCTATGTGTTTGATCTCTCTCTCTCGTGTTCTTGAGATGACACGATCTTGATGTACCGCGAGCTTTATTAATATAGATGAATCATATGGAGTTTTCCCCTCTCTAACTTCTTGTGATGAATTGAGTTTTCCCTTTGAAGTTTTCTTATCGGATTGAGTCTTTAAGGATTTGAGAACACTTGATGTATGTCTTGCGATGGGATATCCGTGGTGACAATGGGATGTTCTATTGATCCACTTGATGTATGTTTTGGTGATCAACTTGCGGGTTCCGTGACCTTGGGAATCTATGCATAGGGGTTGGCACATGTTTTCGTCTTGACTCTCCGGTAGAAACTTTGGGGCACTCTTTGAAGTTCTTTGTGTTGGATTGAACATGATGAATCTGAAATTATGTGATGCATATCGTATAATCAAGCCCATGGGTACTTGTGGTGACATTGGAGTATCTAGGTGACATTAGGGTTTTGGTTGATGTGTATCTTAAGGTGTTATTTTAGTACGAACTCTAGGGGTGTTCGTGACACTTATAGGGATAGCTCATAAGATTGATCGGAAAAGATAACTTTGAGGTGGTTTCGTACCCTACAATAACTTCTTCATTTGTTCTCCGCTATTTGTGACTTTGGAGTGAACTCTTTGTCACACGTGAGGGAATTACATATGATTCAACTATGTTAGTATTGTTGAGGGAACTTGCACTAGTGAAAGTATGAACCCTAGGCCTTGTTTCCAAGCATTGCAATACCGTTTTTGCTCACTTTTATCATTAGTTACCTTGCTGTTTTTATATTTTCAGATTATAAAAACCTATATCTATCATCCATATTGCACTTCTATCACCATCTCTTCGCCGAACTAGTGCACCTATACAATTTACCATTGTATTGGGTGTGTTGGGGACACAAGAGACTCTTTGTTATTTGGTTGCAGGGTTGCTTGAGAGAGACCATCTTCATCCTACACCTCCCACGGATTGATAAACCTTAGGTCATCCACTTGAGGGAAATTTGCTACTATCCTACAAAACTCTGCGCTTGGAGGCCCAACACGAGTCTACAAGAAGAAGGTTGCGTAGTAGACATCAAGCTCTTTTCTGGCGCCGTTGCCGGGGAGGCTAGGTAAGAGGCACTCACATCCCGTCAACGAAGCTCTTTTCTGGCGCCGTTGCCGGGGAGGTGAGTGCTTGAAGGTATATCTTTAGATCTTGGAATTAAATCTTTTAGTTTCTTGTTTTTCACTAGTTTGGTTTCATAAAAGAAAACTAAAAAAATATGGAATTCAGGTTGCCTCATATGCTTCATCTTTTTAATGTCTTTCGTGAAAATGATGGAAAGGAAAATTGTGCTCAAGTGTTAGAAGAAGAAGTTATTAAAATGTTTGGCACTAAATCTTTGAGTGATGACCATGATTGCAATGTTGTTAGTATGAATTCTCTGAATATCCATGATGCTAATGATATGCAAAGCTACAAGCTTGGGGATGCTATGTTTGATGAAGATGATATGTTTAGTCCCCCAAGTTTTGATGAGCAAATTTATTATGATGAAAGCATGCCTCCTATTTATGATGATTATTGTGATGACATGTATGCTATAAAGAATAATGATAACCATGAAACTTGTCATCATGATTTTAATTTTCAATTGGATTATGCTTCACATGATAGTTATTTTGTTGAGTTTGCTCCCACTACTATTGATGAGAATAAATTTGCTTATGTGGTGAGTAGTAAAATTTCTATGCTTATGAATCATGCAAAGAATGCTTTATGTGATAGTTATATTGTTGAATTCATTCATGATGCTGCTGAAAATTATTATGAGGGAGGAGTATATGCTTGTAGGAATTGCAATAATATCAAGTTTCCTCTCTATGTGTTGAAAGTTTTGTAGTTATGCTTGTTTTGCCTTCCTATGCTAGTTGATTCTTGTTCCCATAAGTTGTTTGCTCACAAAATCCCTATGCATAGGAAGTGGGTTAGGCTTAAATGTTCTAGTCATGAGATTCATGATGCTCTTTTGCATGTTTCAAATACTATTACTATGTGAGCATCATTGAAATCATCATTCCTAGCTAAAAGGCATTAAAGAAAAGCGCTTGTTGGGAGACAACCCAACACTTTTACTTTCCGTTTTTGTGTGTCCACATGATTAAGCTACTGTATAATCATGTTTTATAGCTTTTATTTCAATAAAGTGCCAAGTAAAGCCTTTGGGATGACTCACAAGATGAGTAGAATTGATGCTGAACCAAAACAGAATCTTTTGACTCCAGTAAAGGAATTTTAATGTTTTACTGGAGCATGATAATGATCTGAAATTTTCACAAAGTCTTTATATACAAATTATTCAGGTTGTCCTAATTTTTCAGAAGGTTTAGAGACAGGGAACTATGGTTACACTACAGATCTTCACAGACTGTTCTGTTTTTGACAGATTCTGTTTTGCATGCATAGTTTGCTTGTTTTAGTGTTTCCATAGCTTATATTGAGTGATATAAATTATGGGAATGATAGGATACAGTAGGTATTATGTGAGAAAAATTATGAATCTTGTCTTGACAGTACCTAAGTGAATGATCTTTATTTATTATACTAACCCATCTCACGAAGTTCCGTTAAGTTTTGTGTGATTGAAGTTTTCAAGTTTTGGGTGAGACGCCGATATGAGGAGAATATGGAGTGACAAGAACCTAAGCTTGGGGATTCCCAAGGCACCCCCAAGTCAATATCCAAGGAAGACTCAAGTGCCTAAGCTTGGGGATGCCCCGGAAGCATCCCCTCTTTCGTCTTCAACACTATCGGTATATCTTACTTAGAGCTATATTTTTATTTGTCACACAATATGTGCTTTGCTTGGATTGTCATTATATTTTGTTACTTTCTGTTAGGTGTTATTTATAATCTTGTTTTTCAATAAAAAGTTCCAAGAATTGCCTTTAGGATGCTTGCATTGCATGTTTTGATGAGTGCTGTGTAAAAACAGAAACTTTGGCTGTAGTGTTTGAATTTTTATATTTCACTGGAACGTGGAAAGTTTCTGAATTTTTTACACAGTATTTTCATATAAATTTTATAGCATTTCCTAAATTTTCATAATTTTTTGAGTTACAGAAGTACACTGTTTTCATAAATTGCTACAGACTGTTCTGTTTAGGCAGATTGCTGTCAGAGTTTCGTTATCTAGTTATCCTATAGTTTCCATAGCCTATATTGGTAGATATAAATTGTTGAAAGGATAGTATACAGTACCTAATGTTTGAAAATTATTGTGCAACTTGTCTTGGCAGTACATGAAGTGTTGATTTATTCTTATGTTTACTAACCTATCTCACGAGTTCTTTTCGAGTTTTGTGTGGATGAAGTTTTTGAGAATAGGTGAAACCATGATATGAGAAGATTGAACGGGATACAAAGGCTCAAGCTTAGGGATGCCCAAGGCACCCCAAGTAAATATTTCAAGAAGTCTCAAGCATCTAAGCTTGGGGATGCTACGCATCCCACCTCTCTTCATCAACAATTATCGGTTAGCCTATGTTGAGCCTAAATTTTTATTCGTTCACATGATGCGTGCTATTCTTGGAGTGCTATTTTTCTTTAGTTTGCTGTTTGAATAAAATACTCAGATCTGAAAATATTTATTGAGAGATAGAGAGTCCTCACATATCTACTTAATTTTTTGACTACTCATTGATCTTCACTTATATCTTTTAAGAGTAGCTTGTCATTTCCTCTCATGCTTCACTTATACCTTTTTGAGAGATGAATTTTTTATGCTCCTGTACTTCACTTAAACTTGTTTGAGCTTGCCAAAAAGCAATAGAAACATATAAAACTAGTCCCAAAGTGATAGATATCCAAGGAGGATATAATAAAAACTTTCATGAAGATCATGGGACAAATTAAACTTGATCCTTTGTAATAGTTTTGAAACATGATGATAGTAATATGTGAGTCATGTTAGTGAGTAATTATGCTTACTAGGAATATTGGTGTTAAGGTTTGTGATTCCCTATGCATGCACGAAAGTCAATAGTTATGCAATGAAGTTACATCCTACTTGTGGTGCATTATTCGGTGTTAGTTATGACTCAATGCTCACTTATGTGATTTTTCGTTCCTTGGTTTGGTTGCTTCCCAATCTATTTGCTAGCCTTCATTTGTACTAAGTAGAAATACTACTTGTGCATCCAAAATCCTTAAACCAAGTTTTGCCTTATGAGTCCACCATACCTACCTATATGCGGTATTTCCATGCCGTTCCAAGCAAATTTGTATGTGCCATCTCTAAATTTTCAAAATAAATTTTCTCTTTTGTGTGCCCGTACCGCTCATGAAATGTTGGGGAGTATCCAATATTTTTCCATGCTAGGTGTGTTATTCTCACGATATGTGTTGATTCACTATCATTCACGAGAAAGTGGCTGGTATTCGGGATGCCCAGTTCCATGCTCAAAAATTAAATCAAAATATAATGAAACAAAACTCCCCCAGGATTGTTGTTTGTATGGACGGTACCCGTGGATTCGGCTCGCCGTCGAGTGTGATTGATTGGTGGAGGGGGAGTAAAAACTTTACCATTCTGTTTGGGAACCGCCTATAATGTATCTAGCATGAAAAGTATTGTGAGCTACTTTGTCGTTTTCGTTGACAGGAAAAGCATGCCACTCAAAATATTTTTCTCTCTCAATTTAAACCTTGAGATCTGGCACCTCTACAAATCCCTACTTCCCTCTGCGAAGGGCCTATCTATTTACTTTATGCATTTTTTATTTTTGCTTTGAGTCTCCATCTTCTCTTATAAGCACCAACTAGGGGGCACTATGATCGTACTTGAGCATTGGGCATAGCTAATATTTGAGTGTGTTTCATGAATGGATCAATGATTGAGCATGATGGGCTAGGGATAACTTTCTTTAGTATTGATATTTTGAAAGACATGGTTGCTTGTTGACATGCTTGAGTATTGAAGTCATTATGTTAAAACTAGACTATTGCTTTGAATCATTTACAAGTCCAAATGTCCATGCTATACAAAGAAGAAAAGAATATGATGAACATGTTGGGTAGCATTCACACTTCATAAATTATTTGTTTTATCATTTACCTACTCGAGGACGAGCAGGAATTAAGCTTGGGGATGCTGATACGTCTCCAAAGTATCTATAATTTATGAAGTATTCATGCCATGTTTACAATAATTCTATATGATTTTGGCATGATTTTATTAGAACTAACCCGGACTGATGCTGTTTTCAGCAGAACTACCGTGGTGTTGTTTTTGTGCAGAAATAAAAGTTCTCGGAATGAGCTGAAAATTTACAGAGAATATTTTTGGAAAACATAAAAAATACTAGAGCAAAAGGCTGGGCCAGGAAGTGACCGAGGAGGCCACAAGACTGGGGGGCGCCCCCCTGGCTTGTGACTTCCTCGGGAACATTCTGGACGTGGGACCAACGCCAAATACTCCTATAAATATAGAAACCTCCGAAAAGAAACCTAGATCGGGAGTTCCGCCGCCGCAAGCCTCCAGAGACACGAAAAACCAATCGGGAGCCCGTTCCGGCACCCTGCCGGAGGGGGGAACCATCACCGGAGGCCATCTTCATCATCCCGGCGGTCTCCATGACGAGGAGGGAGTAGTTCACCCTCGGGGCTGAGGGTATGTACCAGTAGCTATGTGTTTGATCTCTCTCTCTCTCTCGTGTTCTTGAGATGACACGATCTTGATGTACCGCGAGCTTTATTAATATAGATGAATCATATGGAGTTTTCCCCTCTCTATCTTCTTGTGATGAATTGAGTTTTCCCTTTGAAGTTTTCTTATCGGATTGAGTCTTTAAGGATTTGAGAACACTTGATGTATGTCTTGCGATGGGATATCCGTGGTGACAATGGGATGTTCTATTGATCCACTTGATGTATGTTTTGGTGATCAACTTGCGGGTTCCGTGACCTTGGGAATCTATGCATAGGGGTTGGCACATGTTTTCGTCTTGACTCTCCGGTAGAAACTTTGGGGCACTCTTTGAAGTTCTTTGTGTTGGATTGAACATGATGAATCTGAAATTATGTGATGCATATCGTATAATCAAGCCCATGGGTACTTGTGGTGACATTGGAGTATCTAGGTGACATTAGGGTTTTGGTTGATGTGTATCTTAAGGTGTTATTTTAGTACGAACTCTAGGACTGTTCGTGACACTTATAGGGATAGCTCATAAGATTGATCGGAAAAGATAACTTTGAGGTGGTTTCGTACCCTACAATAATTTCTTCATTTGTTCTCCGCTATTTGTGACTTTGGAGTGAACTCTTTGTCGCACGTGAGGGAATTACATATGATTCAACTATGTTAGTATTGTTGAGGGAACTTGCACTAGTGAAAGTATGAACCCTAGGCCTTGTTTCCAAGCATTGCAATACCGTTTTTGCTCACTTTTATCATTAGTTACCTTGCTGTTTTTATATTTTCAGATTACAAAAACCTATATCTATCATCCATATTGCACTTCTATCACCATCTCTTTGCCGAACTAGTGCACCTATACAGTTTACCATTGTATTGGGTGTGTTGGGGACACAAGAGACTCTTTGTTATTTGGTTGCAGGGTTGCTTGAGAGAGACCATCTTCATCCTACACCTCCCACGGATTGATAAACCTTAGGTCATCCACTTGAGGGAAATTTGCTACTGTCCTACAAAACTCTGCGCTTGGAGGCCCAACACGAGTCTACAAGAAGAAGGTTGCGTAGTAGACATCAACAGACATATTCCCCAGCTTTAGGTTCCCAAACTTCTCACGCATACCCTCGACAAAGCTCGTCGGGATATGATGGGCTCTGAAGTCACAGCAGAAATCATCCCAAGAGATTGCACGGCCACCTCTGGAATCCTTGTACTGCTGCCACCAATCTGTTGCCTGACCCTTGTGCTGAAAAGTCGCGAACTTGACATAGTCATCTGGTCTGACATTGCTGCACTCAAAATTCTTGTTCATGTCATGGAGCCAATCGTCTGCATCGAGAGGCTGATCACAACAAGTGAAGGACTTGGGCTGATTTGCGAGGAACTGGTTCAGAGTTGCAAACTGCGGTTAATTATGAAAATTCCCTTGATGACCTTGTTGTCCCTACTCCCTTTCCTGCAGCAATCTGAGGAACATGTGAGTGTTGGCATTGGTTGCAGCTATCACAGCTTGCCAAGCTTCTAGAGGTGGAGGTGGGGGTGGTGGAGGATCAGACTACTCTCCATCACGACCCTGATTCCCATGAGTTGCTGGAGCCATCCTGAAGATGGACAAGAACATCAGCACACCATTGACAAAGATGATTGAAATAAGTTGAATCAATGGCTTGAAAGAAATTTGCAACGGGATATCATTAATTGCATTCAAACTACAAATAGTAAGAACGATTTCTCCAAGATCGTGATAACATCATTAGATCATGAAGCCACTTGAAATAACACAACAAGTATTGAGCTAGGGGTTTGCTCGGAACAAATGTATAGCCACCATACATCTATCGGAAGATGATCCTAGGAAACTACTGGAAATCCCACCTAGGAACTTCCGAAATCTTGGTTATGCAATCGGGTCCGCGGATACACGGAGTTTTTATCCATCACTCAACTCCTAGCAGTAATACTACTCTCCAGTGTATCACATACCTCAACACACAACCAAAGGTCTCGAAAACTCATCTACCTCAGACCCTCGTAATCACAACGATACTAAAGAGGGCAGTACATGTGATCCCGCTCCCCAGTACTGGGTGCCTCCACACTATTCGCACCACGAATAGTATTAAAGCAATTTTGAACATCCGCGTTCTTAAGTACTAAGGAAACTGAACGATAACGATGTGTCAAGAATCCCCTGGAGCTCTACTCACCGGGTGCAATCCATACGTACAGGAGGCACCAAGAACAGAATTCCCGTCACATCAGTATCATAGAGGCTCCAAAATACTAGCGTGATCCTAAAAAATTTGAGCGAGAAGAGGAGTAGAATTAAAATTCCTAAGTCATAATTCCTCACCACAGTATAGAAGAGGAGTAAAAGAATCCTACTCTTCAGTATAACTAGACTCAAAATAGTTTTTTACTAGACTCGACTCGGCCAAGTTCGATCAAGCAAGGGGCTCCTATGGTCGGTATGGCTCTGATTACCAACTTGTAACGCCCAAGATGCGGTCCTATCCCTATTAAGGCACGAGGCCTCGATGGGGATAGAAGCGCATCTAGTCGTTTCGCAAGTACAGAAATCATTGCATACATGTAGGAAGAGATGAGTTGGCTTACACTCGCCACAAGCTATATTACAAGTTCACCCAATTATTCATACATTCATCCAGAAGACAGGGTCTGGCTACGGACAAAATCAAACGATAAAAGAAGCAATGAAAAATTGTCTTGCTATCCCAGGAACACCACCATGAAGGTCCCTACTCATCAGGATACGTAACGTACATACGCCTACGTTCTTCATCGTACTCCCGCTGGAGCTGAGACATATCATATGGCACGTACTCGTCAACATCAGTACCTGTATTGTTGTAATCTGTGAGCCACAGGGACTCAGCAATATCATAACCTGGGTACCGAAACTATGTAAGCCAATAGGTGAGGAATGGTTAAGTGGTGAGGCTGCAGCAAGCACTAAGCATATATTTGGTGGCTAACTTACGAGAACATGAATGTAAATATAGTGGCCTACGTATGACGGCCGTGAACTAGCATGATCACTAAGTGATCCTAAACACCTACTTACGTCAATCATAACCCCACGATGTCCTCTCTCGGTTCATGTTCACGAGCAGAGACAGTCACGGTTACGCACACAGTTGGTGTATTTTATTTTAGTTTACTTCAAGTTAACTATAACCGGGTGTTAAAAAAATTTCCAAGTTGCCACCTAACTGCGGGCACGGCTTCTCGAAAAGATTAAACCCTGCAGGGGTGCTCCAACTCATTCATCACAAACTAACTACACGCCGCGGGAATAACCTCGACCACGAATTCCATGATCTCCTAGGCAATTCCGTTGGAAAACCTCAACCTCGAGATAGCCCAAAGTATCCTCGGAATTCCTCGTGCAAGACATTCGAGAAAGGTAAAACAAGTCCAGCAAGACCGCCCGACGTGTCGATGAACCTGATAGGAGCCGCGTATCTCGTTCTCACGACACGACCGGATGGGACTAGCTACAGGGAAAACCCATCCCCGAGTTTCCTCGAGGTGGCCCCGCAGGCAGCCCAGGTTGGACCAACACTCATGAGGAGCACTGGCCCGGGTTGTTGATTAATTATCCACGGGGTAGCTAAGCCCTATGCATTTTTAATTAGTTGATTAGAAAATGTAGTACCAAAGTTGGGTCTTGCCAGACAAGTTTTAATCTAAAACGAATGGTCAAGGAGCGCAAAATATGGAGCATAACACTGGTACTCGGAACTAGTGTGGCAAAAGTGGAACAAAACACCGGGCAAAAGGCCAAGCCTTCCACCGTTGCCAGATATATATGTGCATTAATTTAAATAACAGTAAATAAAGTGATATACCAACTATCCATGTTGGCAAATGCAAAAGCTTGCACCTGCAACTAGCAACGCTATAAGATAAGGGGTGAGCATCGGTAACGTAGCCAATCAATGTTTTGCTAGGAAATAGAGGGGTTAGAGGCTTTCATGGCAATTTAGGAGCCTGACAGTTTAAGTGGTAGGTAACGAAACATAGCGGTAGAAGCGAGACATCTAGCATAGCAAAAATAGTGTCAGGATCCGGGTATGATCATCTTGCCTGTTGGGTCTTCAGGGGGATACAGAGTTGGGTCCTCGTAGTCGTTCTCTCCGGGATCCTCGTACTCAAACTCGACACTCGCGTCTACCCAAATAGAAACAGCACCAAATAAAATACAAACAATGTGCAATGCACAACCAAAATGATGCATGAACCATTTGAGGTATTTAACATGGCAACCCTAAGCTAGTCATGTTTCTCATGCATTTACTAAGTTTTTTAGTATTATGGACAGAACCTCAATATTAGTTATATGAACATGCATGATCATGGCAAATATGAATGCTCCATGTAAAAACAATGCAAATGCATATGTAGAACGTTGCAAACGGAGTAACGTAGCTCACGATACACTCACGGCAAGGTACGAACGTTAACGGAGACAATACAAATATGAGGGAGGCCATGGGCTATTCCTTGGTATTCCAAGGATGCCACTGGATAGGAAATGAAAATCTAGCTAGAATAGAGCTAAAGATCATGCAAAACAATGGAGTATAGCTCCCACAAGTCACAAAACATTCAAACACACAATCTGTCCACATACAGCAATATGTCATCTTGTACCACACATATCCAGAGCTACAGCAAGTTTCAAATCACAACCAAGGCATGGACATGAAGTATACAGCATGCACAACTATTCATCTATCTACAGCAACATGAAAGGAAGCTTGGATCAATGGCAATGAAGCTCACAAGATGGCATGTTGAATCAGTTTTTAGGGACTTGACAGCAACTTTTATATATGCAACAGGAACTTTCATGGCATGAAAATTAACAGGGTTGTAGAGGGCAACATGTATTTCAATTAATTACATCATGGCAACATCCAAATATGCACATATCAATGGCTACCATCCTCACAATATGACATATTGAAAATAGCAGATTCACAGACTTTGTGAAATTTACAAGAGGCAAACAGGGCACTTGTTAACAGGATGGCATGTTGACAGCAAGTTTTACATATGATGTAATAGCTTAACCCATAAGTTCTTGGCACACATCTAAAGAGGATGACAAGCACAACAATGCATGCCATTATGCCAACTCCAAAGGAGCAACATATACATAGGAATCATCTAGGTAACATGGCAACAAAATAACAGATTTCAACACTTAGAAATATTTGGGCATCTGAAAACCAAATTTTAGTGGCATGTTGACATCAAGAATGCATCATGGCATACAAAAATACCAGGGGCTAGCACCTACACCAATGAGCATATTTCATGTTGACAAGTTTAACATATAGTGCAAGAATTAATTCATGTGAAAAAAACAAAATGGCACAATATCACAAAATAAGATTTTTGCAAACATGCTCAAATGATAAAACCAACACCACCATTGGATTCTCTGGATTATTCTACCCCAAATGCATATATCACAAGCATATAGTATTGTTGATAAAACTACCACAAATGCACACACAAAATTGACAATGCCACTTATATCAACTTATATGCCAAAAATGGCATTTACTAGAATTAGACAGATTAGGAAAAAGACAAAACTGGAATATTTCCTTAAAAGGAAATATTCACAGAAAATCACAGAAACAATAAAAACAAAAATGTAAAAAAAGGGGCCACCTGGCAGTGACACCAGGGGCCCTGTTGGGGGTATGACATGTGGGCCCTCGGGCCCACCGTCAGGGCTAGCTAATAAAATGGAAAAAAGGGGAGCCGGCCGGATTTGAACCCGGGACCTCACGCTCTCGTTGGTTCGGTCTGACCACAAGGCTACCTGGGGGGGGGGGGTTCGACACTACAGGGACTCGGTCCCTTTTGACCTAGCAACCGGGCGACGGCGCCGGTGGCCACTCCGGCGACCACTGGAGTGGGAAAGCAGTGGCGGGGGCGCGGGTTGCAGAGGGAGGACCATTCCCGGACTCGCCTTGTGACGAGGAGGAAGGAGCGAGACGCTTGAGTCCGAGCTCTCACTCGGGTCGGGCGGCGGCGGCGATGCAAACAGAGGGGCGTAGGGATGCGAGAGGGCGAGGTGAGGCACGGCAGGGGAGCGCGACGCGTGCAGCAGCAACTCACGCACAGAGGGGAGCACGGCACGCCACGACACAACAACACATCACATGCATAGCAAAAAAATACGTCCTTGCCCGGAGCACCGGGAGCGTGAGGAAGACAAGGACCCCGCGGCTTCTACAGAGACCTAACCATGATGCAGAGGCACAGGGAGGAAGATCGGCTCACCTAGCGGTCTACGGACAGGAAGAAGATGTCACAGAGGGGGCGGAGACGACGCGAGCGACGGCGTAGAGCGGCGAGGTTGCGGGTCCATGAAGCAGAGGAAGCTTGGGGTGGCATCGATCGTGCTTGGAGCAGTCCCGGACGTCAAGGAAGAAGAGGTGCGGCGAGATCTCCCTTCCCGCGGCACCGGAGCTCAGGATACGCAAAGAGGAGGTCACCCCGAGCTCGTGCTCTTTCTCGGCCGGAGCATGGCGACGCGGCGACGGTGGGGCGCGTGGCTACCTTACCTGGCGGCGGCAAGGCGAGGGGAGGGACGGAATGGAGCGAGGGGTTCTCGAGCTAGGTCTAGGACATCTCTTATAGGGCTCTAGGGCAACGGACGGCCGTCAAATCGTCGGGGTTGCCGACGTGGCTCCGGTGGATGGCTGCCGTACAGGAGGTGGAAGACGCCCTGTCGCTGGCGAGCTGGGCTACGAGCGCTCGGTCACTTGGCTGCTGCTGCTGGGCCTGTGGGAGGGAGAAGTAGGCCAAGGAAGCCTGCACTCTCTCCCACTTGAAAATAAATAACTTTCCCTTTTTAATAAAAATAGTCACAAACAATTTAAAAGCCTGGGAGAATGGAAAAGGTTTTTAGGGAAACAAAAATATATTTGCACTCACAAAAATGAGTCTTATTTAATAAAAATGGTCTTGGCATTTTTAGAGAAAACAAAAATAAAACATATTATTAGCATATGAATCTTTTTTTGCAAAGTTACAAAAGGCAATTCACTCAACCATGACTTAGATCTATCTTAGAATGCATAGCAGAATATTCAGAAGAAGAGTAGCTTTTTTATTGGGAAGAAAAGGACAGTGCATCACCACATATATAGCATTGCCAAATAAAAGGTTTAGGCAAGGTTTTGGAAAGGAACTTAGGGAGGTTTTTCACACTACCAAAACCCCACTTGCAAGCACACCTCCCACACATACATTCACACAACATCACCACATAAAAACAGCATGAGGCAAAACATGAATGATGATATGATGATTGTGATGCCATGATGCAAAATGTCTTGAGGCAAAATGATTATAACTCAAACCACATAATGGCAATAAGAAGGTTCACACATGACCCATTACAAATATGGCAAGGGGATGCACTTGGGCTGTTACACAGGCACACAAAACAAGTGTTCATTTGAAATTTTAGAGGTGGCACATGCAAATTTACTTGGAATGGCAGTGAAATACCATATATAGGTAGGTATGGTGGACTCTTATGGAAGAAACTTGGCTCAAGGATTTGGATGCACAAGTAGTATCTCTACTTAGTACGAAGTATTGGCTAGCAAAAGGTTGTAAACAAGCACCACATGTTGGAGGATCCATAACAATATAACTTCTATGCAAATATACACAACCATAACTCATTACGTTGTCTTCCTTGTCCAACTTCAACTAATTTGCTCAAGTTTTAAAATAATTAATGGGTATTCACAATCATAGAAGTTGTCCAAGATAATACATTTGTATGTGAAAGTTCTCTTCATTATACTAATCATTCCCGAATTGCTTGTATGACCAATATTGTGATTGTCAAATTTCAATAGATTTTACTTTCTAAACAAAATGTGAACTTGCTACTAAGAATATAGCACATTGATCATTTCAGATTTATGATATTTCGTTCATTCACAATTTACTCTTAGGATATAAGTGAAGCACAAGAGTAAACATCAAACTACTCTCAAAAGATATAAGTGAAGATCAATGAATAGTCAAACAATTAAGTAGCTATGTGAGGACTCTCTCTCTCAATAAAGATTTTCAGATCTGAGTATTTTATTCAAACAACAAACTAAATAAAAATTCATTCCAAGAATATCACATATCATGTGGACAAATAAAAATATAGGCTCAACATAGGCTAACTGATATTTGTTTGATGAAGAGAGGTGGGATGCATAGCATCCCCAAGATTATATGCTTGAGACTTCTTGAAATATTTACTTGGGGTGACTTGGGCATCCCCAAGCTTAATCTTTTGTATCTCGTTCAATCCTCTCATATCATGGTTTCACCTATTCTCAAAAACTTCATCCACACAAAACTCGAAAAGAACTCGTGAGATAGGTTAGTACACATAAGAATAAATCAACACTTCATGTACTACCAAGACAAGTTGCAATATAATTTCAAAACATCATCTACTTTTTACTATCGTTTCCACAATTTATATCTACCAATGTAGGCTATGGAAACTATAGAATAAGTAGATAACAAAACTATGACAGCAATCTGTCCAAACAGAACAGTCTGTAGCAATCTATTAAACCAGTGTACTTCTGTAACTCAAAAAATTATGCAAATTTAGGACATGCTAAAGAATTTATATGAAAATACTGTGTAAAAATTTCAGAAACTTTCCACGTTCCAGTAAAATATGAAAATTCAAACACTACAGAGAAAGTTTCTGTTCTTACACAGCACACATCAAACATGCAATGCAAGCATCCTAAGGCAATTCTTGGAACTTTTTTATTGAAAAACAAGATTATAAATAACACCTAACAGAGAAAAACAAAATAAAATGATGATCCAAGCAAAACACATATTAAGTGACGAATAAAAATATAGCTCTAAGTAAGATATACCGATAATGTTGGAGACGAAAGAGGGGATGCCTTCCGGGGCATCCCCAAGCTTAGGCGCTTGAGTCTTCCTTGGATATTATCTTGGGGGTGCCTTCAGCATCTCCAATCTTAGGTTCTTTTCACTCCTTATTCTCCTCATATCGGTGTCTCACCAAAAACTTGAAAACTTCAATCACACAAAACTTAACGGAACTTCGTGAGATGGGTTAGTATAATAAATAAAGATCATTCACTTAGGTACTGTCAAGACAAGATTCATAATTGTTCTCACATAATACCTACTGTATTCTACCATTCACATAATTTATATCTCTGAATATAAGTTATGGGAACACTAAAACATGCAAACTATGCATGCAAAACAGAATCTGTCAAAAACAGAACAGTCTATGAAGATCTGTATTGTAACCATACTTCCCTGTATCTAAAAATTCTGAACAATTAGGAAAACCTGCAGAATTTGCATATAAACACTGTGTAAAAATTTCAGATCATTATCATGCTCCAGTAAAAAATTAAAATTCATGTACTGGAGTCAAAAAATTCTGTTTTGGTTCAGCATAATTTCTACTCATCTTGTGAGTCATCCCAAAGGCTTTACTTGGCACTTTATTGAAATAAAAGACACAAAACATGATTACTATAGTATCTTAATCATGTGAACACACAAAAACATAAAGGAAAAGTGTTGGGTTGTCTCCCAACAAGCGCTTTTCTTTAAAACCTTTTAGCTAGGCATGATGATTTCAATGATGCTCACATAGGAATAGTAATTGAAACATGCACGAGAGCATTATGACTCTCATGACAAGCACATTTAAGTCTAACCCACTTCCTATGCATAGGTATTTTGTTAGCTAACAATTTATGGGAGCAAGAATCAACTAGCATAGGAAGGCAAAACAAGCATAACTTCAAAGCTTTGAACACATAGAGAGGAAACTTGATATTATTGCAATTCCTACAAGCATATGTTCCTCCCACATAATAAATTTCAGTAGCATCATGAAGGAATTTTCACAATATAACTATCACATAAAGCATGATTTTCATGATCTACAAGCATAGAAAATTTATTACTCTCCACATAAGCATATTTCTTCTCATTCATCGTAGTGGGAGCAAACTCAACAAAATAACTATCATGATATACATGATTGACATAATCCAAATGAAAATTAAAATCATGATGACAAGTTTCATGGTCACTATCACTCTTTATAGCATACATGTCATAATCATAATCATCATAGATAGGAGGCATGCCATCATCATAATAAATTTGCTCATCAAAACTTGGGGGGCAAAAAATATCATCTTCATCAAACATAGCATCCCCAAGCTTGTGGCTTTGAATATCATTAGCATCATGGATATTCAGAGAATTCATAGTAGCAACATTAAAATCATGCTCATCATTCAAGGAATTCTCATTAAGTATTTTCATAATTTCTTCCTCTACCAATTGAGCACAATTTTCGTTTCCATCATTTTCACGAAAGACATTAAAAAGACGAACCAATTGATGCAACCTAAACTCCATTTTTTTGTAATTTTCTTTTATAAACCAAACTAGTGGAAAACAAGAAACTAAAAGATTTAATTGCAAGATCTAAAGATATACCTTCAAGGACTCACCTCCCCGGCAACGGCGTCAGAAAAGAGCTTGATGTCTACTATGTAACTTTATTCTTGTAGACTTTGTTGGGCCTCCAAGCGTAGAGTTTTGTAGGACAGTAGCAATTTTCCCTCAAGTGGATGACCTAAGGTTTATCAATCCGTGGGAGGTGTAGGATGAATATGGTCTCTCTCAAACAACCCTGCAATCAAATACACGACTCTCTTGTGTCCCCAACACACCCAACACAATGGCAAATTGTATAGGTGCACTAGTTCGGCGAAGAGATGGTGATACAAGTGCAATATGGATGGTAGATATAGGCTTTTGTAATCTGAAAATATAAAAACAGCAAGGTAGCAAGTAAAAAAAGTGAGCACAAACAGTATTGCGATGCTTGAAAACAAGGCCTAGGGTCCGTACTTTTGCTAGTGCAATCTCTCAACAATGCAAATATAATTGGATCACATAATCATCCCTCAATGTGCAATGAAGAATCATTCCAAAGTTCTTATCTAGCGGACAACATAAGAAGAAATTGTTTGTAGGGTACAAAACCACCTTAATATTATCCTTTCCGATCGATCTATCCAAGAGTTCGTACTAAAATAACACCAAGTTATCCTTTCCGATCGATCTATCTAAGAGTTCGTACTAGAATAACACCATATGATACGCATCAACCAACTCTAATGTCAGCTAGATACTCCAATGTCACCACAAGTATCCATGAGTTAATTATACGATACGCATCAAACAATTTCAGATTCATAATACTCAATCCAACACAAAGAACCTCAAAGACTGTCCCAAGATTTCTGTCGGAGAACAATGCATGAAAACGTGCAATCAACCCCTATGCGTAGATCCCCAAGGTCACCGGAATCCGCAAGTTGATGCCATAACATATATCAAGTGAATCACTTGAATACCCCAATGTCACTACGGGTATCCGCATGCAAGACATACATCAAGTGCTCTCAAATCCATAAAATTATTCAATCCGATAATAACAAAATCTCAAAGGGAAAACTCAATTCATCACAACAAGATAGAGAGGGGAAAACACTATATGATCCAACTATATTAACAAACCCGTGATACATCAAGATCATGCCATCACAAGAACACGAGAGAGAGATTAAACACATAGCTACCGGTACAAACCCTCAGCCCCAAGATAGATTACTCACACTATCATAGTGAGATTGAGAGAGTTGTTGATGGAGAGGTGCGGCCCCAAAGAGATGGAGGTGATGGCGGCCACGGCGCCAGCGGCGGTGGCGATGGGTGGCGGCCCCTTGCCCTCCCTTCTTCCTTGGTCTTGGTGCTGCAATGGAGGAGCCTCTCCCCTTCTTGGCGGCTGCCAAGGGAGAGGCAAATTCGTGGCTTTTGGTGGCTCTCCCGAAATTAGGGTTTTTCTCTCCTTATATATGCCTCTATGGTGCTCTATGGCCCTCCGATGGATGGACACTTGATCCAATGGCTCTTGGGCACCTCTACAACCTTCCTAGGGACTCCTCACAGCCCTCATGAGTCCTCAAAGTCGTGGCTTGGTTGAATACATCAGATATGGTAAGAGTTGGACTCAATCACGTCATCAATCCTCATAATCCCGTAATCAGATATTTTCCTCCAGTAAAACGGGTCTACAGAACGCATCCGAACTCCGTTTTGGACGAATTTGGAGTCCAGAATCAATGACATAAATTCCCCACACTTTCCTAGTTTTCGCTTTTTCCATTTGACGCCGTCTTCCGGGGTCAAACTGACGATCTATAAAAACTGTTTGTGGACAGATTTCAGGAAAGTTAGAGTCCTACTCCAACAAGGCTCCTTTTGCGTTTTTTCGCCAATTTCCAATTAATTCCTACACATCAAAGTGTGAAACAAGAACTTGTGCAATTTTGCAACTATTAATAGTTTAGTCCCAATAAATCATAAAACCATAGTAAAAACATAGGCAAATATGGCATGAATACTTCATAAATTATCGATACGTTGGAGACGTATCAATCCCACACAGCTAATTTAGTTTAAGCGTGTGTCGGTTAGATTAGAGGTTGTCCATGTGTTTCCAAGTGGCGATCATCACCGATTTCTAGAAGGCATTTTCATATTAATTGTCCATATTCCAAAATGAGATAATATATAGATAGGCCAGCACATACAATTGACCTATTTGGTACGCATGAACAAATCAATCGAGCATTTACATGCTCAAATTGGTCCAGTCCCTAGTTGGCGGAGTAATTTACAAACCATTAGCTTGCTAATTTATATCAATATATTATATATGAAACGTGCGCGGACAAAAGAGCTATTGCCCCTAACGACGACCCAGCACGCACAACTGCCATCGTCCATCGTGTCATTCCTTGGAAGGGGAAGAGGAGGTCGCCAAGTCAATGACCTACACCTTGTCGATCGAGGCCGGGGCAGCCTCGACATTGGTGATCATCGGTACAGCCTCGGGTGTAGCTCTCACCAAGGCTTCCGTGGCCGTCGGGTCTTCGTGCATCGTCCCGGCGGTCGAGGAGACCCTGGCTCTCGCCAGGGCTGCAGCCATGGCCGCCAGGCCTCCCCAACGTATGGAGCCGCTCCTCCTCCATCTGGCACATAAGCCTACACCACGTGCGGCGGCCACTACCGCAATTGTCCTTGCATCATTGTGGTTCCTGCTCTGCTGATCACACCATCTAGGGCACTCTGTGCTGAGCCTGCAATATCACTTGCTGGTGATCAATAGCTGCTTTCAGGACGACCCTCGCTAACCTGGTGGCTTGCTCGTATCGCAATTCCTGCCTCCTTTGGCTATCGTCGGGTGAGGCGACGGCATGGCCGTAGACCACCAAGCCAACCATCGCGCCGGTAGCCTTGATTCCACCATCGCCCAACTCCATCCCATTGTCGACCATTGGGGGTTTGATGATATATGTGTGGTGGTAAGTAGCCAGGGGATCAGTGACTCATTGGCGCTGTCGTGGGAATGAGCCTGATAGTAGAAGTTAAGGGTACATAAGGAGAGGGCAGAGTCCTAGCTACGGCGAGATTGTACACACGGATGTATGAGTTCAGGCCCCTCTCGTGGAGGTAACAGCCCTACGTCTCAGTGCTCGGGAGCTTCTGTCGTGTGGAATGTGTGAGTTACAAGGGGTGCGAACCCTTGTGCTAGAGGGGAGGGGTGGCTTATATAGAGTGTGCTGCCCCTCATGAATACCCGGCAACCAAGGGTTCGATCGTGGTAATAAAGGTGAACGTTACTGATAACGTATGTAATAAATGCTATTTATGGTGACCAGTCGAACGCCTGTCCGTTGGCCTCCCTGGAGTGGCTTCTGGTATTCTGCGGTCGACTGACTTCTGGTTCTTCCGAGTGAAAGGTGGCTGTCGAATGGAGGGAGAAATCTCCGAGTGGATTTTCTGTCGAGTGACTCATGCGCCATGGTGATTTCAGTCGGAGTCTTCCTTGTAATCTTGTAATCTTTAAGTTCTCCAATGTAGTGTCCTTAGATAGGGTATGTAGGTCAGGCCTAAGACCCTACCCTAGGTACATATCCCCATCATTAGCCCCCGAATGGATCGGGGCTCGAGTCAAAAAGGGATCGATGCAGGTTCTGATAAGACACAAAAATTCCGAATGCATTTTGGGGCTTCACAGAAGTCTGCGTCGATTGGAGTTTTTGTCATTCACCCTGATCGATTATGTCTTGATATGCGTCCGATTGAACTTGAGCGCGGACTCAGGTCCGAGTGGTCAGCAGGATCTCTTGATGCGACGGGTCGCTTCGTCAAGCCCGGATTTTACGGGATTTGAAAATTTGGAAAGCACGCGCCGCGCGACGATGACGCAACGACTGGGGCAAGTGGGGGCATGACGCCTCGATTTTCCCGCCGCCCTTAACGCCACGTACTGCGCTTCCTCTGCAATCGGGATACACAGAGATCCGGCGGGCCCACGGGTCATCGACCCACTCGGGTAGTTATAAGACGCGACGGCGCAAGGGTTGGTACAGTGCTCCTCCCGCATTCCCCTCTTTTCCTCCGCCTCCTCTGCTCCACGCGCGCCGCTCGCCCCCGCCTCGACGGCCGCCACCGCGATGACGAAGGGGAAGACGGAGAAGCTCGAGCATGCCAAGAAGGGAGCCAAGGCGAAGAAGCCGTCGGGTGCCCAGTCAACGGCGCCGCCGGGCTGGATCCAAGGGGATTTCCTTCGGTCGACCGTCACGGCGGAGGACGTCCAGAACCTCGTCACCGACGGGCTGATAGCCGACGGGTGGTGGAGGCTGCCGGGGGAAGAGACCGAGCCAGAGCCGCAAGAAGGCGAGCGAGTCCTCCTCCTCACCCACGTCGAGCGAGGTTTTTCTCTGCCTCCCCATCCATTCATCCGTGGGTTCTTGAATTTCTTCGGAGTACAACTTCACCATTTCCCTCCAAATGCCATTGCGTATCTTGCTACGCTCATAACAATGTGTGAGTGCTTCTTGGGCTGTACCCCTCACTAGGGCTTGTTCAAACACATCTTCACCATCCGGTCTCAGTCAGTCAAAAAGGCCAACACCAATGATAGTGCAACGATGACCTTTCCTGAATCCGTTCGGGGCTGGCAGTCGACTTGGTTTTACTGCAACGATGTTGCATCTCCCAACATGTCGAATGGCCTTCCCCACTTCACATTGGAGCGACCTACTGCTCCTAGATCATTGTCCATGACAGAGGAAGAGAAAGCCGAGGTAGGAATTTTAGTGGATGCAGTAGTAGAGTTGGTCCGTGGCGGAGTGACTGGTACGGACCTACTGGAGGTGTTTCTCGGTCGGTGAATCCAGCCCCTTCAAGCGAGGGGCCACACTATGTGGCACTATTCGGGCGTTGGAGACACCACTCGGACACATCCAGAGAAAGTCTCTGAGAAGACTATTGCACAGTGGCTCCGAAGCATCACCGGAGCCTGTGACAACCCTCTGGGAGCCAACTGGATCTTGCCCTTCTTTGCCGTGAACCCGCCACCGAACCTGGTGAGTTATATCTTTGTCAAATGCTTTCATGTTTCGTCGAGTGATTGGGTCTTCAGCCGACTGACTTTACTGTTTTTATCTTGTAGGAGTTTACGAACATGTATTCGCCCATGCCGAACGGAGGGCGGCCTGATGACGAAGAAGAGAGCGCAGACGTTGATTACGCCGAGAACAGTGAAGGCAGTGACGACGGCTCGGAGGAGAGCGAGGAAGAGGTTCAGTCTCCTCCGCGCATCGAGCGTCGTTCCAAGCAGCGCCAAGACCCAGCGGCTGTCCCAAGCAGAACCTTGGCATTGAGCACTAGGAATCCGAAGCGCGACCGGGCTGCAACACCTGAGTCGACTAAAAAGGTCGCGAAACAGCCCAGGTCTGACGCACCAAAACCTCGGAAGGCTCTGCCCCGCATGAAGATCGCCATGCCTGTCGCCTCAACGTGAGTGTTCATTTTCCTTTTTTTTTGCTGTTGTGGAACTTCATGTCTTTGCTGATTGAGTGGAATTTGTTTGCCAGAGCTGCTACCTCGGTGACGTCGCCTCCGCGAGATGAAGAGGAGCACATGGAAGTGGACACTGCTGACCCGGCCACCTCTCAACGAGGTATAACAAATCTTCACTCTACTCTGTTTTTTGAAGAAGATTCGTCGATTGAATAAGTTAACATTGTCGATTGGTATCTGCAGATGTCATCCACGTGGAAGACGACGAGGAGCCACAGCAGCGTGCAGAGGGTGAAGGTCTGACCTTGGGCACCCCACGCGTACGCACTCGGAGGACATCGTCGGGGCAGGCGCCTCGTAGGTCGACTGCTGCATCGTCCCAAGAACTTGGCGACTCTTCCCGAGCCAGAGCTAAACTTGTGGTTCCGCTGTCGAGTGCCCTGCCAGCAACTTCAACTCTTGTGGTCTCAGCGCCAATTGGGCAACCTCAGGAAACTCTTGTGACCCCACCTACAGCACCAACTCATCCGACGCCCTTATTCCCTCTGTACCGTGTCCCAGAGGACCAGACTGGAGCTAGCAAAGAGGCCATGATCCAGGCTGAGCAAATGATGCTGCGTACGAAGGAGGCATACGAGGCCAGCAAGTTGGCTTATGATGTCAGCTCAGCGCTTCGTGCCAATGTCTGAGTAAGTGCGATTGTAAGTTCATTTCTGATTGAATTCCCAACCATCTTGAATTTACGCCCACTGGGTGTTTTCTTTTGGTGCATACTTGCTTGTTTTCCCCTCTAGTAGATCAGGTCTTAGTCGAATGGTTTCTGGTCCAATGGGGGCATGCTGAGTGCACCCACTGGGTGTAGTACCCGAGACCGCTGTCGAATGACGATGACATCGGCAGGGGTCTAAGATTTGTTTTGATAGTCGCTTGTCACTCAACAGGCCGGACCTGGTCGAGTAATAGTAGGTCCAGTGGGGGCACGATGAGTGCACTGTGGGGACCCCGCTCATAAGTCATGATCACCGAATGTACATGCACAGTGATCCCAGAGATCAATGCTCACTGAACACACAAAAACTGGAATGCAAGAGTCTTACATCCTTACATACCGTGTTACACAAATAGGGGCCAGCTAGGCCAAGTCTTACATAGATAGGGCCGCAAGGGCCAAACACTTAAACATAACAAGCAGCGGAAATCTTGATCGAAAGCGTGAACCCATGCCATCTGCCCTAAACCTACAGGCATTCTGACTGGGAAGCGTCCTAGTTCGCATGTTCGTCACCAACGAACTCTTCGCCATATTCCTGTTCTTCCATGCCTGGCCAATTAAATAACCAGTGGCAAGCCAATGAGTACTTTGAATGTACTCGCAAGCAACCCAAGTTGTGGAACAAGGTATAACAATGCATGATATAGCACTAAGTAGGTAAGTTTTTGCATAAAGCTGATTTTAAGTGCAATGATATGATCAAGTAACCTTGAGTAAGCATGCATCAACTGTTAATAGGTATTTATGTGAACAAGTCTTAGTTATCATCATAAGCAGGGGTTGAACACCTCAAGTTCATCATCATGCCAAGTCATCGGACTTAGCTCAAGTATCACCTTTATCATCACCACACACACACACACAGTTTGTGAAAACATTTGGATGTAGCACAAGAGCGATCATCCAACTGTCCTTGACCGTGGACACGGCTATTCGAATAGTTTTACACTCTGCAGAGGTTGCACACTTTACCCACAAGACTCGGGAAACTTCCGTGTCAAGCCACGACTCGCGGTATTGTCCATACCCGAGGTAAGTACCCGAACATTGCCTTTCCCCTAGCGATACAAAACAAAGAGTACACTCGTTGGTGCCATCCCTCATGATATACATCACATGTATCATCCATGAGGGCACGTAACGGTGTGCCCGGTGCCTATGAAGACAGCGCATGATCGTCCATTCCGGTACGACCCCGTATCGAGAGTGACCACTTCACTCCCGCCACTAGTAATGCGGGCTCTATGCTAGTACCCACCAAGGTAATCAACAAAGCCCCATCCCATAAGGGGTATCGTGGTTGTACATGTAAGGTTGGAGTAACGGTTGCAACTTACACCAATCTGTTTTCGAAAACCACACACACTCACTTGCTCCAGTACACCACTTCTTTATCAAGTGGCTACCTAGCTCATCATCATCTCCCTCGGGTATTAGTGGCACCCGACGGGGTTTTTGAAAAAGTCTTTGAAATCATTTTTGTTTCCATCACCATGCATATTCCCGTCCCACTTTGCGTAGTATCTACTAGCAACCTAACTACTCCCACCCGCACAACCCTCATAAGGATGGTAGGGTCATGCACGATGCAAGTATCAACGGTAAAGTATCGGAGGCATCCCGCCGAAGGGGGAACACCACATCATGATCAATTCATTGAAACAACAAGTGCTATATGTCATGCATGAAAAAGTTTCTTATCATGGTCAAAGGGCTGCTTGCCTGGCTCAACAAAGTCTTCGGGGTCTTCAAAGTCTTCGGGTCCAACTCCCTCGTCAATAGCGCAATCTATTGTCGCGATAAATAACGGGAATAATAAGCATCACAACAAGAACAGATCACAAAGTCTGTTTAGAACTTATAAATCCTAAAAGTAATACTAAAAATATTCCCCTAAGGTTTTGTAGTGAAAAAGGTTTTAAAAAACATTTTTAACAGTGGCTAAAAATGCCAAAAAGGGGTTTTAAAATAAAACAGTATATAATAAGTTTTAAAATTTTAACGAATGGCACTATTAAATACTACACATTAATCTAGGAATTTAGGTGGAAGAATATTTGGCATTGGAATTTTATTTGGAGCTGTGGGATTTTTGGTTTACAGAGGAAAAAGAAAAAGGAAAAATGCCACTGTTCATTTGGGCCAAAACCACCGCAGCTGAGCCGGCCTAGGGAAGAACCGGCCCAGGGCGAAGCGGTGCGCGCGGCAGGTTTATTTTTAAACCTGCCCGCGGGCCCTTCTTGCCAGCGAGAGAGGGGGGATGAGGGCATGACAGGTGGGCTCCACCTGTCATCCCTCACCTTGCGACAGGGAGCAGGGGAGCTTACCGGCGGCGTTTTAGGCGGCGGACCGACACGGGGGAAGCACCGTCGTGCTCAAGGGGTCGTCGCCCGTCGATTGGAGGAGGAGGCGAGTGCCGGAAGGCCCTGGTCCGCCGGCGACGTCGAACCCGAGCGGCGGCCGACGAACCTGAAGGCGGTTTGCTCACCCTCGACTGCAATCCGGAGAAAGGAGAGCGGGGTTAGACTCCTGAGGATCAGGGGGAGCGAGTGAAGTGGAAGAGGGGAGCGGAGCGGCTTCGTACCGGCCGGACGACGGCAGTCCAAGGCGGCGGTACTTCAGCTCGCGTCGAGCACAGGGTGAGGGGGAGGAGGATTGGGTGGCACGGGGGAGTGATTAGGGGCCAGGGAGAGAGGGAGAGATCGCTAGAGGCGTTCAGGGAGGCCTCTTATAGGGAGGCCGGGGCTCGCCGTGGACCGAGCCCACGGGCGTCCGCCGGAGAGGCTCTGGTGGCCACGGGAGGGCCCCGGGGCCTTTCTGCGGTGCTCGTGGGGGAGGAGCAGGGAGTTGGGAAGCGAGAGGGAGAGAGGGACGAGCTCGAAGAGGGCCCCGCAGCTTGGACAGGGAGTGGCCAGAGTGGGCGGCGTCGGGCACGCGCGGAGGAGGGAGAAGGAGAGGGAATGGAGAGGGAATGGAGAGGGGGCCGACCACCTTCCGTGCTGCGGACGTCGAGGCCGACTAGGGGGACAAGCTCCCGCCTCCCTAGGCTGTCGGGAAGGGGGATTGGGCGGCGGCTACAATGCGGGAGCGCACGGTAGCGCGCTCCAGAGCGCCGTTTTGGCATGCCATGGCATGCCTTTGGCGGCTTCTGCGTGGCCTCCCATGTCTAGGGGATCTAGGGGGAGTAAACAAGCAGGGCTGAGGCATTGGATGCCCTGGAGAGTCAAGGGAGAAGGAGAGAGACCAAGGAAGAGAGAGAAAGGGGCTGTCCAGAGGAGTAAAATGGGTTTTTACCCCACTTAAGCATTGACCCTTGGCCGTAGAAAGTTACTGGGGATAGGAGGCGCATGCAAGTGACTGTGGTAAAGATTTGAAGTGATGGAGAATAGCAGAAGGGGGTCAAACAGGGTTTTTACCACCTGGGCAAAAAGTGTTTGATGATGGTTTGGCTAACCAAATGAAGTTTGCTTGCCATGAGTTTTAACAGGGTCAAATGGTGGTTGGAAATAGGGTTGACCACCAAGTTTGAGCTTGATTGAAGAAAGTTCACAATGTAACTTTGTGAAACCCCAGAAATCAACAGAATCATATTTCTGTAGATCTAGGCATGCATATCATTTCCCACAAATCCACCACTTGGTGTGGTATCATTATTTGGGGTTTAGCACATGCCCACAAAGTTTGGGGTCAAGGGAATAAACTTCACAATGTAAAGTTGTTCAAATTTGGCTCTGGACAGGAATGGTTTTTGAATAATTTGATGAATCAAATCAATTGGGATTGATATTAAACTTGGCAAGATCATAACATATGACAATTGTGACTTGCTGGAATTTTCTTGGAATTTATTGAGAATATTTCTTATAGAAATATTTCAAAAGCTTGATTTGGATAGAAAGGGTTTTGAGGGGTTTTGCCCATGTTTTTGAACATGACCATGTGTTGAAACTCATATATATGTCCACTGAGTTTCCCTAAATTTTCTCAAATATTATCAAAATATTTAAATAATTTTTCCCTGTGAAAAACCATTTCTGGCTTTAAGAAAAAGCTTTTAAATAAAATAGAAAAATAATCTTTAAAATTAATATTTGGTGGTTTTGGGAAGTCATATATATAGTAGGTCCCAAATAAATCCTTTGGGGAAAAAGGATCCACCCAATTTGAGGACTTGCAGTGCAAACCTCAACTCAGGGGTTTTTGAAAACCCTATTTGAATTAATCCTTTTTGGTCAAAATAAATTTTGATAAAAATAGTTTTGGGCACTATTCACATGGCATGATCATTGGGCAAGAAGTTTGGATCAAGGAAGATGAATATGGGGAGGAGTAGAACCTAAGAGTGCCAAACATAATCAACCAAACAAGCAAACAAGCAACAATTCAAACAAGCATGCACTCAAAAAGTTTTAATTGGTACCAAATTTTGTAAATCCATCATAGCAAAGTGATACAAACACAGGGTGTGACAGACCTACCCCCCTTACAAGAATCTCGTCCCCGAGATTCCTAGGCTAAGCGCTAAAAAGATAAGGGAACTCAGATCTAAGATAGTCTTCACGCTCCCAGGTTGCTTCTGCTTCTGTGTGGTTGCTCCATTGAACCTTGAAGTACTTGATGGTGCGGCTTCGGGTGCAACGCTCCGCTTCATCCAAAATACGAACTGGCCTCTCACGATAAGTGAGGTCTTGCTGAAGGTCGATGGCTTGATGGTCGATGTCCTTGTAGAGGTTGGGGTGGTTGGGAACTTGGAGACACTTCCGGAGCTGTGACACGTGGAACACGTTGTGCACGTCTGATAGCTCGGAAGGTAGTTCTAGCTGGTAAGCAACTTCTCCTCGTCTGTCGGTGATCTTGAAGGGGCTGATCTATCTTGGTGCAAGTTTTCCCTTGACGTGGAAACGCTTGGGCCCTTTGAGAGGCGTGACTCGGAGGTAAACATTGTCTCCAACACAGAAACTCATGTCCCGACGGCGAGAGTCGGCGTAGCTCTTCTGTCGGGTCTTGGTGGTCTTGAGACGTTCTTGGACGAGTTGAACTTGCTCTTCCGCTTCGCGGAGGATATCTGGTCCAAAGACCAATCCTTCTCCGGTCTCTGACCAGTTGAGGGGAGTACGGCACTTGCGTCCATACAGCACCTCAAATGGTGCCATCTGAAGACTCGACTGATAGCTGTTGTTGTAGGAGAACTCGGCGAATGGTAGGCAATCTTCCCACTTGGCTCCATACGCCAATACATAGGCACGGAGCATATCCTCGAGTATCTGATTTACTCGCTCTGTCTGCCCACCGGTCTGGGGGTGAAAAGCAGTGCTCAAGGAAAGCTTGGTCCCCAAGGCTTCTTGGAACCTATTCCAGAACCTTGAGGTGAACTGGGTGCCTCGGTCCGATACAATCTCCTTAGGAACTCCGTGGAGGCTTACAATCCGGTTGATGTAGAGGTTGGCCAGTTGGTTCCCATTGTAGGTGGTCTTGACGGGAATGAAATGGGCTACCTTGGTCAGGTGATCGACAATGACCCAGATAGAATCATGTCCCTTGCTCAACCTAGGTAATCCGGTGATGAAGTCCATCCCGACTTTGTCCCACTTCCATTCAGGCACTTTGAGAGGTTGCAATAGTCCAGCGGGTCGCTGATGCTCAGCTTTGACTCTCTGGCATATGTCACACATGGCAACAAAGGTGCCTATCTCCCGTTTCATGCCATGCCACCAGAATCTTGTCTTGAGGTCTTGGTACATCTTGGTTCCTCCAGGATGGATGGAGTATGGAGTGTCATGAGCTTCTTGCAAGATCAAGTTCTTGAGCTCTACCTTGTTGGGTAAGCAGATGCGCTTCCCAAACCATACGACTCCTTGTTCATCCACTGAGAATCCTGGAGCCTTGCTTGCCTTGATCTTCCTCTTGATGCCTTCAATGCTCTCGTGTCCCTTCTGAGCTTCCTTAATATCATCCATCAAGGTAGGCTTTGCTTCGAGGCTGGCTAGGAATCCAGGTGCAACCAGTTCCAAGCCGAAGCTTTCAAGTTCTTCATACAGGGCGGGTAGCCTTTCCTTAATCAGAGCATTCAAGGAACAATCCTTTCTACTAAAGGCATCAGGTACCACATTAGCCTTTCCAGGGTGGTATTGAACACTGAGGTCGTAGTCCTTGATCAACTCCAACCATCTTCGCTGCCTCATGTTCAATTCTCTTTGGGTGAAAATATACTTCAAACTCTTGTGGTCTGTGTATATCTCACATCACTTCCCCAGAAGGTAATGTCGCCATGTCTTCAAGGCATGAACTACGGCTGCCAACTCAAGATCATGAGTAGCGTAATTCTCTTCATGAGGACGTAGCTGTCTGGATAGATAAGCTATGACGCTGCCTTCTTGCATCAGAACACCTCCAAGCCCGGTTCTCGATGCATCACAATATATCACAAACTCCTTGTGAATATCGGGGGTGGCCAAAACTGGGGCTGTGGTCAATTTCTTCTTGAGCTCTTGGAAACTTTCTTCGCACTTTGGCGTCCATTCAAACTTCTTGTCCTTCTTCAAAAGCTGCGTCATGGGTCGGGCAATGCTCGAAAATCCTTCGACGAACTTGTGGTAATATCCCGCGAGTCCGAGGAAGCTTCTGACTTCCTTCACATTGGTTGGGGATTGCCATTCAGTCACGGCCTCAATCTTGGCAGGATCCACTGACAATCCTTCTGCAGTCAACACATGACCCAAGAATCCAACTTCATGCAGCCAGAATTCACACTTGCTGAATTTGGCATAAAGCTGGTGCTCTCAAAGCTTGTCTAGGACCAATCTCAAGTGTTGCTCATGCTCTTCTTCAGACTTGGAGAAGACGAGTATGTCATCAATGAAGACGACAACAAACTTGTCCAGGTATTCCATGAAGACCTTGTTCATGAGGTACAGGAAGTAGGCAGGGGCATTGGTCAACCCAAATGACATGACCGTATATTCATACATACCATACCGGGTTACAAACGCTGTCTTCGGAATGTCTTGGGGCCTGATCTTCAACTGGTAGTACCCTGACCTGAGATCGATCTTGGAAAACACCTTCGCTCCATTCAGCTGATCAAACAGGTCTTCAATCTTAGGGAGTGGGTACTTGTTCTTTATTGTGACTTCATTGAGAGAACGGTAATCGACACAGAGTCGGATAGTTCCGTCCCTCTTTGACACAAACAGAATAGGTGATCCCCAAGGAGAGGCACTAGGGCGAATGAATCCTTTTCTGAGCTGCTTTGCCAGTTGCTTCTTTAGTTCAGCCAACTCTTCGGATCCCATTCTATAGGGCTTCTTATAGATGGGTCCTGCTCCGGGCATTAGTTCAATGATGAACTCAATGTCGCGGTCAGGAGGCATTCCAGGCAGCTCATCAGGAAATACATCCGGGTATTCACATACTACTGGCACTTGATCCAACTCAATTCCCGACAGACAATTAACCTGAGGGGCTTGAGTGGAGGCACAGCTGGGGACATACTTGACTTCCACACCTTGGCTATTGGTTATGGTGACGGTCCTCTTGGCACAGTCCAAGTAGCATTGGTTCTTGATTAGCCAGTCCATGCCTAGGATCACATCCAAGCCCTCCGACTTCAAGATGATAAGGTTTGCTAGGAAGTCTACCCCGTTGATGCTAATCTCAACTCCTTTACAACCTAACCCAGATTTCATAACTGATCCCGGGGTTTGTATCAACATACGACTACCCAGGGGTGTAGGCTCCATGCCACTCTCTAGTGCAAACTTTTGAGTGACAAAAGAATGCAAAGCTCCACAATCAAACAGTACGGTTGCTGGGGTTGAGTTGACGAGGGACGTACCCAGTATGATGTCCGGGTCTTCCTGGGCTTCCTCAGCGGTGACGTGATTCACAAGACCCTTGCCATTGTTGGGCTGGTTGCGGGGAGCTGGGTTCCTTGGTGGTGCTCCACGGCCTTGACCTTGGTTCGGCGCATTGGGGCGCGGTGCATCTGGCTTCTTGTTAGGGCACTGCTTAGAGATATGTCCAGGCGGACCACACCCAAAGCAAGTGACCTGACCATAGTTGTTATTGTTGTTGTTCCTGCCGCCGTTGTTGTTATTGGGGTTGTTGTAAGCTGGCCTGGGATTGGCATACTGCTGAGGCTGGTAGCTCGGACGAGGTGCAGGAGGTCTATCCTGCTGCGGCTGATAGGTTGGCTTGGCTGGGGCTAGCTGCCAGGGGCGAGGCTTCTGGTTGGAACTACCCTTGCTGATCATCTTGCGGTTGCGAGTGTCGTCTATGGCACGACGCTTGTCTTCCAGCATGAGGGCCTTGTTCACCAGGTCGAAGAAGGTCCGACAGTCACAGACGATAAGCTGATACTACAGGGTCTGCTGAAGTCCTTCCATGAAGCGTTCCATCTTAGCAGCCTCCGTGTTGACATCTTCAGGTGCATACCTAGACAGCAGGTTGAACTTCTGCAGGTACTCCTTGACAGAGCCACTTCCTTGCTTCAGCGCTCGGAATTCTCTCTTCTTGATAGCCATAATCCCATAAGGAATGTGGGCGGTGCGGAATCCTTCCTTGAAGTTATCCCAGGTGATCACATGATCACCTTGCATGACCTTGAATCCATCCCACCAAGCTCTGGCTGTACCTCTGAGGCAGTGAGAGGCATACAATACCTTCTCACGATCCTCATTGCAATTGACCAATGCAAGGAGGTCCTCGATGGTGCGGATCCAGTCATTAGCATCCAAGGGTTCAGCAGTCTCGGTGAAGGTTGGGGGCGAATTCCTCATGAACTCAGACAGAGTGGAGCGGCCATTGCCGTTCCTGCCTTGCTGCTGGTTGTTCACAAGGACTTGGGCCATCTGCTGGATAGCAGCAGTGTTGTCTTGGCATTCCTCCCGGAGAACTTGGAGAAACTGAGCTATGGTCATGTTCTCCGGTGGAGGTGGTGGCAGGGGAATGTCGCCTTGTGGCTGCTCCTGGTGTCCTTCAGCCTGAGCAGTCCCACCAGCTCCCTGCCGCTGGCTGGAGTTGCTGGCTTCAGGGTTGGTGAAGAAGCTGTTTTGGGTTGCAGTCACCATCCTGTTTGGAGCAGCCAAGTCAAATAACTGGTATAAACGAGAGGGAAAGCAGTACTGGAGGAAGCGCGCCTAAGGGGGTTGGTATAGTGCAAGTGTGGTAAAACGAAGGTCGAAAGACCGATACATATATTAAGATAAGATAGACGATGGAGTCGCTTACATGTTGCCTAAGGCAAAAGCGTGACTTGCATCAGAACACAAACAGCAAAACAAACAACAAGCACACATGGTTTCATATGAACCATTACACGGACTCGACTTCGCATGAGGGGTACATGACTGATCCTACCCAAGGGGTTCTCGGACTCAGGTGGTGGAGTGCTCGATGTCGTTGCCACGCTCCTCTGGGTCTTCCTCCTGTTCATCATCTGAACGGGCATCGTTTCTGGTTGAAGGGGTCGGAGAACGAGGAGGTCCATCCCGACGATGCTTCGTCGGTGGGTCAGTGAAGAGCTCACGGTACTCCTTCGCGCTCATGCGACGACGACGTGTGGGTGCATCTCTAGCTGGGGGTACTCCTCCTCGATAAGCGACAGCTCGTCATCCCTCAGGGGCTCCATCCTTCTTGATCTTGTCTGGCTTCGTCTTGGCTTGACGAAGTAGCTCTCGGGTGTGGTGAAGTTCCTCGCGGAGCTTCACGGACTCCTTAATCAGGTTGTGAACCAGACTATCGGTGGAGAGGCCGAAGTAGGTCTGGAACCTGAGTGGTGTGCCATCCTCCTTGGATGGAATCAGCGTCCAACTCTCGCCAAGATCATCCTTTCTGAAGGGTAGGTAGCGAGTAGCTAGCTCGTCAGCCATCTCGGGAATGATATCTCGAAGGTGTAGGAGTGCCTTGCGTGCAGCTGTCTCGACTGCGAGTGCCATGGTCTCCATCTGTGGTCCTTCAAAGAACCAACTAGTCGGGGAGTCGTTTGGCTTCACGACCACATCCACATGGTACTCCTTCGTAACGGCATCGGCCCAGTGCTCGTGATAGAGGAAAATGGGTGGTTGGCGAAACTGGCACTTCTCCAGGCTATCCTCAAGGAGTAGGGGAAAGCCGGATGTCAGCAAGGCTTCGGGTACGACGGCCATCTACAAAGGTTTGAAGGGAGGAGAGTCAGTAGAGTGCTGTGTGAAGAATAGAAGGGGTTATAAGTGCAGAAACTCCTAAGTATAGTTGCTAGGTGTAGTTTTGAAAACGGTTCCATCCTAACTAACGTCCATGCTAACTAAGTTCTTCCTACAGTCAGGATGGCTCTGATACTAGCTCTGTGGGGACACCGACTCATAAGTCGTGATCACCGAATGTACGTGCACAGTGATCCCAGAGATCAATGCTCACTGAACACACAAAAACTGGAATGCAAGAGTCTTACATCATTACATACCGTCTTACACAAATAGGGGCCAGCTAGGCCAAGTCTTACATAGATAGGGCCACTAGGGCCAAACACTTAAACATAACAAGCAACGGAAATCTTGATCGAAAGCGTGAACCCATGCCATCTGCCTTAAACCTACAGGCATTATGACTGGGAAGCGTCCTGGTTCGCATGTTCGTCACCAACGAACTCTTCGCCATATTCCTGTTCTTCCATGCCTGGCCAATTAAATAACCAGTGGCAAGCCAATGAGTACTTTGAATGTACTCGCAAGCAACCCAAGTTGTGGAACAAGGTATAACAATGCATGATATAGCACTAAGTAGGTAAGTTTTTGCATAAAGCTGATTTTAAGTGCAATGATATGATCAAGTAACCTTGAGTAAGCACGCATCAACTGTTAACAGGTATTTATGTGAACAAGTCTCAGTTATCATCATAAGCAGGGATTGAACACCTCATGTTCATGATCATGCCAAGTCATCGGACTTAGCTCAAGTATCACCTTTATCACCAACACACACACACACACACACAGTTTGTGAAAACATTTGGACGTAGCACAAGAGCGGTCATCCAACTATCCTTGACCGTGGACACGGCTATTCGAATAGTTTTACACTCTGCAGAGATTGCACACTTTACCCACAAGACTCGGGAAACTTCCGTGTCAAGCCACGACTCGCGGTATTGTCCATACCCGAGGTAAGTACCCGAAAAATGCCTTTCCCCTAGCGATACTAAACAAAGAGTCCACTCGTTGGTGCCATCCCTCATGATATACATCACACGTATCATCCATGAGGGCACGCAACGGTGTGCCCGGTGCCTGTGAAGACAGTGCATGATCGTCCATTCCGGTACGACCACGTATCGAGAGTGCCACTTCACTCCCGCCACTAGTAATGCGGGCTCTATGCTAGTACCCACCAAGGTAATCAACAAAGCCCCGTCCCATAAGGGGTATCGTGGTTGTACATGTAAGGTTGGAGTAACGGTCGCAACTTACACCAATCCGTTTTCGAAAACACACACACTCACTTGCTCCGGTACACCACTTCTTTATCAAGTGGCTACCTAGCTCATCATCATCTCCCTCGGGCATTAGTGGCACCCGACGGGGTTTTCAAAAAAGTCTTTGAAATCATTTTTGTTTCCATCACCATGCATATTCCCGTCCCACTTTGCGTAGCATCTACTAGCAACCTAACTACTCCCACCCGCACAACCCTCATAAGGATGGTAGGGTCATGCACGATGCAAGTATCAACGGTAAAGTATCGGAGGCATCCCGCTGAAGGGGGAACACCACATCATGATCAATTCATTGAAACAACAAGTGCTATATGTCATGCATGAAAAAGTTTCTTATCATGGTCAAAGGGCTACTTGCCTGGCTCAACAAAGTCTTCGGGGTCTTCAAAGTCTTCGGGTCCAACTCCCTCGTCAATAGCGCAATCTATCGTCACGATAAATAACGGGAATAATAAGCATCACAGCAAGAACAGATCACAAAGTCTGTTTAGAAAAATGTTACTCTATTCTTATAAATCCTAAAAGTAATACTAAAAATATTCCCCTAAGGTTTTGTAGTGAAAAAGGTTTTAAAAACCATTTTTAACAGTGGCTAAAAATGCCAAAAAGGGGTTTTAAAATAAAACAGTATATAAAATGTTTTCAAAATTTTAACGAATGGCACTATTAAATACTACACATTAATCTAGGAATTTAGGTGGAAGAATATTTGGCATTGGAATTTTATTTGGAGCTATGGGATTTTTGGTTTACAGAGGAAAAAGAAAAAGGAAAAATGCCACTGTTCATTTGGGCCAAAACCACCGCAGCTGAGCCGTCCTAGGGAAGAACCGGCCCAGGGCGAAGTGGTGCGCGTGGCAGGTTTATTTTTAAACCTGCCCGCGGGCCCTTCTTGCCAGCGAGAGAGGGGGGGATGAGGGCATGATAGGTGGGCTCCACCTGTCATCCCTCACCTTGCGACACGGAGCAGGGGAGCTCACCGGCGGCGTTTTAGGCGGCGGACCGACACGGAGGAGGCACCGTCGTGCTCAAGGGGTCGTCGCCCGTCGATTGGAGGAGGAGGCGAGTGCCGGAAGGCCCTGGTCCGCCGGCGACGTCGAACCCGAGCGGCGACTGACGAACCTGAAGACGGTTTGCTCGCCCTCGACTACAATCCGGCGAAAGGAGAGCGGGGTTAGACTCCTGAGGATCAGGGGGAGCGAGTGGAGTGGAAGAGGGTAGCGGAGCGGCTTCGTACCGGCCGGACGACGGCAGGCCGAGGCGGTGGTGCTTCGGCTCGCGTCGAGCACAGGGCAAGGGGGAGGAGGATTGGGTGGCACGGGGGAGCGATTAGGGGCCAAGGAGAGAGGGAGAGACCGCTAGAGGCGTTCAGGGAGGCCTCTTATAGGGAGGCCAGGGCTCGCCGTGGACCGAGCCCACGGGCGTCCGCCGGAGAGGCTCTGGTGGCCACGGGAGGGCCCCGGGGCCTTTCTGCGGTGCTCGTGGGGGAGGAGCAGGGAGTTGGGAAGCGAGAGGGAGAGCGGGACGAGCTCGAAGAGGGCCCCGCAGCCTAGACAGCGAGTGGCCGGAGTGGGCGGCGTCGGGCATGCGCGGAGGAGGGAGAAGGAGAGGGAATGGAAAGGGGGCCGACCACCTGCCGTGCTGCTGACGTCGAGGCCGACTAGGGGGACAAGCTCCCGCCTCCCTAGGCTGTCGGGAAGGGGGTTGGGCGGCGGCTACAATGCGGGAGCGCACTGTAGCGCGCTCCAGAGCGCCGTTTTGGCATGCAATGGCATGCCTTTGGTGGCTTCTGCGTGGCCTCCCGTGTCTAGGGGATCTAGGGGGAGTAAACAAGCAGGGCTGAGGCATTGGATGCCCTGGAGAATTAAGGGAGAAGGAGAGAGACCAAGGAAGAGAGAGAAAGGGGCTGTCCAGAGGAGTAAAATGGGTTTTTACCCCACTTAAGCATTGACCCTTGGCCATAGAAAGTTACTAGGGATAGGAGGGGCATGCAACTGACTGTGGTAAAGATTTGAAGTAATGGAGAATAGCAGAAGGGGGTCAAACAGGGTTTTTACCACCTGGGCAAAAAGTGTTTGAGGATGGTTTGGCTAAGCAAATGGAGTTTGCTTGCCATGAGTTTTAACAGGGTCAAATGGTGGTTGGAAATAGGGTTGACCACCAAGTTTGAGCTTGATTGAAGAAAGTTCACAATGTAACTTTGTGAAACCCTAGAAATCAACAGAATCAGATTTGTGTAGATCTAGGCATGCATATCATTTCCCACAAATCCACCACTTGGTGTGGTATCATTATTTGGGGTTTAGCACATGCCCACAAAGTTTGGGGTCAAGGGAATAAACTTCACAAATGTAAAGTTGTTCAAATTTGGCTCTGGATAGGAATGGTTTTGGAATATTTTGATGAAGCAAATCAATTGGGATTGAGATGCAACTTGGCAAGATCATCACATATGACAATTGTGACTTGCTGGAATTTTCTTGGAATTTATTGAGAATATTTCTTATAGAAATATTTCAAAAGTTTGATTTGGACAGAAAGGGTTTTGAGGGGTTTTGCCCATGTTTTTGAACATGACCATGTGTTGAAACTGATATATATGGAAAATATATGTCCACTGAGTTTCCCTAAATTTTCTCAAATATTTTTAAAATATTTAAATAATTTTTCCCTGTGAAAAACCATTTCTGGCTTTAAGAAAAAGCTTTTAAATAAAATAGAAAAATAATAGGTCCCAAATAAATCCTTTGGGGAAAAAGGATCCACCCAATTTGAGGACTTGCAGTGCAAACCTCAACTCAGGGGTTTTTGAAAACCCTATTTGAATAAATCCTTTTTGGTCAAAATAAATTTTGATAAAAATAGTTTTGGGCACTATTCACATGGCATGATCATTGGGAAAGAAGTTTGGATCAAGGAAGATGAATATGGAGAGGAGTGGAACCTAAGAGTGCCAAACAGGCAAACAAGCAACAATTCAAACAAGCATGCACTCAAAAAGTTTTAATTGGTACCAAATTTTGTAAATCCATCATAGCAAAGTGATACAAACACAGGGTGTGACATTCACCCACTGGGTGTAGTCCCCGAGACCGCCGTGGAGTGCTTGCATCGACAGGGGTCTGATAGAGACAATGGTTGCATGTTTGCTTTTTTGCTCTTTTTTTTACTCGGACAGGTCGGACCTGGTCGAGTGGTGTCGTATCCAGTGGGGGCATGCTGAGTGCACCCACTGGGTGTAGTCCCCAAGACTACTGTCGATCGTTTACGATGGGCAGTAGTCTTAAGAATTTGGACTCGGGGTCCTTTTTCATACTTGGAGTACGCTTGTCACTCGGTCCGTTGAGTGAGTTCTTTTTCTTAGTGTCTCCACCTCAGAATGCTTGTCTTAGGGATGGAAATGATGTCCATGAAACCAGCAGGATAGGTCTTGTCAGTTTGGACCTTTCCATCAACCATGATATGACGCTTTATAGGGGTGTGGGGTGGGGTGGCGGGCCGCCATTCAGTCGACTGAACTTGCTCTTTTCCACTCGGGAGTGGAGAAATATTAGTGTCGACTGAACTACTTCTTTGCTGATTTTAGAAAACCTGTGAGCTTGGGACTCAGTACGTCGACCTGGAGAAGGAGAAAAACCAGCTTCAGCTGGATCTGGAGATGGCCAAGAGGGACCTAGACCATGCACAGACCGAGCTGAAGACCCTGGGAGGTAATCCTTGTCGACCAATTGCACTATGACTTTTATTTTCTATCCTTTGAACCGAGTGTCCTCACTCGAACAGACGTGCGTGGTGAGAACCGCCGACTTCAAGCGCAACTCAACAATGTTATTTCTTTAGATACCATGAAGAAGGCGTTTGAAGATAAAGACAAGGCACTCGCCGATGCTCAGAAGGTGGCGAGGGAGAAAACCGAGGCCGCTGAGAAGAAGCTTGCCACAGCCAGTGAGTTGGAAGAAGAGAACACCAAACTCAAGCAAGAACGGGCCGATTGGATCAAAAAGGTTGAACAGCTGACCAAAAGAAGGAGCGTTCTGGAGAACTACTTGGGAGATTTCGCGAAGAAGATGTTCGGCATGCTTGAAGGTAACTTTCTTCCGTCGAGTGAATTTCCTTAATTTCTTCAGAATAGTAGCGTGACCAACCTTTCATTTCCCCTTCATGTAGAATTCTGCCAAGACTTTGACAAGGAGACTGAGGAGATCGAGCCAAGTCTGGACCCCACCAAATCACCCGTCGGGGACGTTGTGGCCATGAACATGTTTCGGCTTGACTCTCGTCTTAGAAGTGTTCAAGGGTATATCACTCGACTGAGGGCTGCGCTGGTGAAGATCGACAAAGAATTGTGGCCAGAAGACACTCTCCAGACTGACCTCGAGTCGATGATGACCCGCCTCAACGAGATTCCCGGTCGAGTACAGGCATGGAAAAAATCTGCTGCTCGCTGCGGAGCTGACGTGGCGCTTTCACTCGTCTCGGTCCATTGCAAGGAGTCCAAGGAGGACAAGCTGAAGGCTCTCCAGGTGGCCAACACGAAGAAACTTCAATTCGAAGACTTCATGGAGACCTTCATCAAAGCAGCCACTCGGATCGCCGATGGGATTGATCTGGACACCTTCGTCGAGCCCGCGAGCCCCACCGGTGCTTGAGGAAAACTTTGCTTGCAGTTGAAACTTTATTTGCCTCGGTATGCCGAGTGATGGTGTAACCGTTTAAAACTTTGTTCAGGCCTAAAGCCTGAGTACTTCCGTTTGCGTGGGCAACTTTTATCCGCGCTAGAGATTCTGGATTTATCTGCATTTTGCTTTCCAATCCTCTGCTTGGCTAAGTTTGTTTGGTTTCCGAGTGAGATGGATGCTCCTTACTTGGAAGAATTTTGACCTTAGACGAAGACTGGTCCATAGCTAAGCTTCCGAGTGAATGGGATGCTATGCACTCGGCAGGATTTTTAACTTAGGCGAAAACTTGTTCGCGGCTAAGCCCCCGAGTGAGAGAAGCGCTCAGCACTCGGAGGAGTTTTCAACTTAGACGAAGACTGGTTCGCAGCTAAGTTTCCGAATGAATGTGATGCTATTCACTCGGCAAGATTTTTAACTTAGGCGAAAACTGGTTCGCGGCTAAGCCTCCGAGTGAGAGAAGCGCTCGTCACTTGGAAGAGTTTTCAACTTAGACGAAGACTGGTTCGCAGCTAAGTTTCCGAGTAAATGGGATGCTATTCACTCGGTAGGATTTTTAACTTAGGCGAAAACTTGTTCGCAGCTAAGCCCCCGAGTGAGAGAAGCGCTCATCACTCGGAAGAGTTTTCAACTTAGACGAAGACTGGTTCGCAGCTAAGTTTCCGAGTGAATGGGATGCTATTCACTTGGCAGGATTTTTAACTTACGCGGAAACTGGTTCGGAGCTAAGTTTCCGAGTGAATAGGATGCTATTCACTCGGCAGGATTTTTAACTTAAGCGAAAACTGGTTCGCAGCTATGTTTCCAAGTGAATAGGATGCTATTCACTCGGCAGGATTTTTAACTTAGGCGAAAACTTGTTCGCGGCTAAGCCCCCGAGTGAGAGGGTTGCTCGTCACTCGGAAGAGTTTTCAACTTAGACGAAGACTGGTTCGCAGCTAAGTTTTCGAGTGAATGGGATGCTATTCACTCGGCAGGATTTTTAACTTAGGCGAAAACTGGTTTGCAGCTAAGTTTCCGAGTGAATAGGATGCTATTCACTCGGTAGGATTTTTAACTTAGGCGAAAACTTGTTCACGGTTAAGCCCCCGAGTGAGAGAAGTGCTCGTCACTCGGAAGAGTTTTCAACTTAGACGAAGACTGGTTCGCAGCTAAGTTTCCGAGTGAATGGGATGCTATTCACTCGGTAGGATTTTTAACTTAGGCGAAAACTGGTTCGCAGCTAAGTTTCCGAGTGAATATGATGCTATTCACTCAGTAGGATTTTTAACTTAGGCGAAAACTGGTTCACAGCTAAGTTTCCGAGTGAATAGGATGCTATTCACTTGGCAGGATTTTTAACTTAGGCGAAAACTTTCTCGCGGCGAAGCCCCCGAGTGAGAGGGTCGCTCGTCACTCGAAAGAGTTTTCAACTTAGACGAAGACTGGTTCGCGGCTAAGTTTCCGAGTGAATGGGATGCTATTCACTCGGCAGGATTTTTAACTTAGGCGAAAACTGGTTCGCAGCTAAGTTTCTGAGTGAATAGGATGCTATTCACTCGAGAGGATTTTTAACTTAGGCAAAAACTTGTTCGCGGCTAAGCCCCCGAGTGAGAGGGTCGCTCACCACTCGGAGTGTTTTTGAATATGAGATTGCGCGATCGGAATCGACAAAGGACTGCGGGAGTCATAACTTTGATAAACAACATTGTCTAGAGTACTCTTATTACATCAAACAACTCAGTCGTCAGGTATAAAAACGTTAAAGTAAATCCGTGTTCCGGGCACGTGGTTCGTCGATATTCTTCTTGAGGTTGAAAAGGTGGTAGGCTCCATTGTTCAGTACTTTGGTGACGACGAAAGGACCTTCCCACGCGGGGGCGAGCTTGTGAGGCCGCTGCTGATCCACTCGGAGCAGCAGATCACCTTCATGGAACGACCGACTCCTGACGTTCCTTGCATGGAAGCGACGCAGATCTTGCTGGTACACAGTCGACTGAATCAGAGCCATTTCATGTTCTTCTTCTAGGAGATCTACACCGTCCTGTCGTGGTTGTTCAGCCTCAGCCTCTGAGTAAAGATCTACACGGGGAGAATTGTGAAGGAGATCACTCGGCAAAACGGCCTTGGCTCCATACACCATGAAGAAAGGAGTGCGCTCAGTCGACCGGTTAGGGGTCGTCCTCAAGCCCCATAGAACAGACGGCAATTCAGTAACCCAAGCTCCAGCTGCATGTTCAAGATCTCGCATGAGTTGAGGCTTCAGCCCTTGAAGGATAAGGCCATTTGCTGGCTCAGCTTGACCATTAGTCTGGGGGTGCGCAACGGATGCGTAATCCACCCGAGTGCCTTGGGTGGAGCAAAAGTATCTGAACTCTTCCGAGTCAAAGTTTGAACCATTGTCTGTGATGATACTGTGGGGAACTCCATACCGGAACATTATCTCTTTCATGAATTTGATAGCAGTGCGCGAATTCAGCTTCTTTATGGACTTGTCGACTGCTACAAGAAGATGCGTGAATCCACTCTGGCCTATTCGGAGAGGACCGAACATATCCAAACCCCATACAGCGAACGGCCAGACGAGTGGAATAGTCTTCAAGGCGGACGTGGGCTTATGTGACAAGTTTGCGTAAAACTGGCATCCTTCGCAGTGCTGAACAATCTCCTTAGCCATTTCGTTGCCATGCGGCCAGAAGAAACCAGCTCGGTATGCTTTGGCAACAATCGTCCGAGGGACGCATGATGCCCACAGGTCCCCGAGTGAATTTCCTCCAGAATCAGTCGACCTTCCTCGGGAGAGATGCACCGCTGAGCTATGCCAGTTACGCTTTCTCTGTAAAGCTGTCCATCCATCACAGTAAAGGCCTTGGACCTGTGGACGATCTGTCGAGCTTCAACCTCGTCTTCTAGGAGTTCTTGCCTCAGTATGTATGCAATATATGGCACCATCCAATCGGGCGTAATCACCAGAATCTCCATGACCAGATCTATGACTGCCGGGACATCAACCTCAGTCGGATTGGAGGCACTTATTGCTTGCGGGGGCTCTTCAGTGAAGGGATCTTCTTGCACCAAAGGAGAATGTAGGTGTTCCAGAAACACATTACTAGGTATAGGCCTTCGAGTGGATCCGATCTTTTCTAAATCATCAGCTGCCTGATTCTTCACTCGGGGAATATGGTGGAGTTCAAAACCTTCAAATTTCTTCTCAAGCTTTCTCACTGCATGGCAATATCCAGTCATGGCAGGGTTCCTGACATCCCACTCCTTCATCACCTGATTAACCACCAAATCCGAATCACCGTATACCATCAGGCGCCGGAAGCCGAGTGAGATGGCCATACGTAACCCATAGAGGAGTGCCTCGTATTCAGCTTCATTATTGGAGGAATCAATGTGAATCTGGAGGACATAACTGAGCTTGTCACCCTTTGGAGATACCAACACCACACCAGCACCAGACCCATTCAGCATCTTAGAGCCATCAAAGAACATGGTCCAGTGCGCCGAGTGGATTTGAGTTGGCTGCTGCTGTTCTATCCACTCGGCCATAAAGTCGGCAAGCGCTAGAGATTTGATTGCCTTCTTTGCTTCAAACTTGATATCAAAGTAGAGGAGCTCAATAGCCCATTTGTCCACTTGACCAGTCGCGTCTCGATTGTTGAGGATCTCAGACAATGGAGCATCGCTGACGACTGAGACTGAGTGATTTTGGAAGTAGTGTGCCACCTTCGTCGCTGATAGATATATACCATAGACGATCTTCTGGTAATGAGGGTACCTTTGCTTTGAAAGAGTCAACACTTCAGAGATATAGTAAACTGGACGTTGGACTTTATAAGCCTTGCCCTCTTCTTCTCGCTCGACAGTGAAAACTGTACTGACGACTTGGTTAGTGGCTGCAATGTACAGAAGCAGGGGTTCTTTGCTGTGCGGAGCAGCAAGCACCGGCTGGGTGGAAAGTAGGGCTTTGAGCTCGACAAACGTTGCTTCTGCCTCAGGAGTCCACTCGAACGTATCAGATTTCTTCATCAGTCGGTATAAAGGCAATGCCTTCTCTCCGAGACGAGAAATAAACCTACTCAATGCCGCCAGGCAGCCCGTGAGCTTCTGGACATCGTGCACACGCTAAGGGCGTTTCATTCGGACGATGGCGCCGATCTTCTCGGGATTGACGTCGATCCCCCGTTCAGAAACGAGGAAACTGAGCAACTTGCCACCAGGAACTCCAAAAGTGCACTTGGACAGGTTTAACTTGATATCATATTTCCTTAGGTTGGCGAATGTTTCTGCCAAGTCAGTCAGCAGGGTAGAACCTTTGTGAGACTTGACTACAATATCATCCATATAAGCCTCGACATTCCGACTGATTTCCTCGAGCAGGCATTTCTGAATCATACGCATGAAAGTAGCACCAGCATTTTTCAGACCAAAAGGCATGGTGATATAACAGAAACACCCGAAAGGGGTGTTGATGGCCGTCTTTATTTCATCTGGACCGAACAGACGGATCTGATGGTAACCAGAGTATGCATCGAAAAAAGATAAATGCTCGCATCCCGCAGTCGAGTCGACAATCTGATCGATGCGGGGGAGCAGAAAATGATCTTTCGAGCAGGCCCGATTGATATGTTTAAACTCAATACACATGCGGAGTGACTTGTCTTTCTTGGGGACCATGACGACGTTCGCGAGCCACTCGGAGTGGTAAACCTCGTGTATGAACTTAGCCGCCAAGAGTCGAGCCACCTCCTCGCCGATTGCCTTCCACTTCTCTGCCGCCGGCTGACGCAAGTGTTCTTTGACAGGCTTGGCCTTCGGGTCATCTCTCAGTCGGTGCTCAGCCAGTTCCCTGGGTACACCCGGCATGTCCCAGTTCTCACGGAGGAACTGGATGAGCGCGGCTTCCTATTTGCTGTCGAGTGTCGTCGAGATGTTGGTCGGGGCAGCAGTAGGATCTGTCGGGTGAACGTTCACTTGCTTCACATCACCTGCCGACTGAAAAGCAGACTCGGAGGCAGGCTTCTTGGCACACAGCAGATCGGCAGGATCAGTATTCCTCGTGTATTCTTCCAACTCGACTACAGCCATTTGCTGGTCGGCAATCTTGGAGCCTTGCTGAAGGCACTCCTCAGCCCTCTGTCGATTCCTTGTGACTGTGATCACGCCCTTGGGCCCGGGCATCTTCATCTTGAGGTACACGTAACATGGACGGGCCATGAAACGGACATAAGCCGGTCGACCAAGGATGGCGTGATATGCGCTCTGGAATTCTACAACTTCAAACGTCAACTTTCGCAACCATCACTGTGGTTATTTATAGCTAGCAACTGATTAGGGGATTGGGGATTTTGCAATTTACCGTTATGCCTGGCGCTTGCGCGGGAAGACTAAATGGAGCCCATGAGCGGCGACCAGCCACCATTGGTGACGGTAGGCGGTGACTGGCGGCGATTCATGGCACACAGTTGTTACTTTACACCCGTGCGTGGTTGCGTGACTCATCGGAGGCGCTTTGTATTTTACACCCAAGTGTGACATATCTATTCTGCATGGCCCACAGTTTGGAGGACATGTGCATAACGCCATTAATTTCTATGTCGGGGCATTGGGGCCGGTTTCTAGGTAGCACACGTCTTGTTCCATCAATCGTGCATGCTCTTTTATTACTATTGCCCATGGTTCTTTTACTTACACTGTGTGCCAGTTAGATCGCATAATTCCCAACATTTTCAAAGTTTTGAATTCTTTCCCTACATAGATAATCGCACACAGAAAAATTGTAGCAACTGTCTGCAACGGTGTATAAGGACACAAATAAATATCCTATCTTCGCTCTCCATCGTATCTTTCCTCTCGTAGGTTTCTGAAACGTCTCCAACATATCTATAATTTTTAAATGTTCCATGCTATTATATTATCATTCTAGGATACTTTTTAAGCATTTACATGTTGATTTGTATTATTTTTAGCACTTACCTATTAACCCAGTGCAAGTGTCTGTCGGATTTCGGGCTCCGCAAAAACCCTAAGAAGTTTGAACTCAGGGGCGTGTGCGAAGATCCCCAACAGCTTCACCTCCTCCAAGCTCACAACACGATAACCCCGCTCGATGGCGAGGAAGAAGATAGCACACGAGGATTTACCCAGGTTCGGGCCGCTGCGAAGCGTAAAACCCTACTCCTGCCTTTGGTGGATTGCCTCACGAGGAGGTTCGTGGATGAACTAGTATAGTGGTGAGTTGCCTCGCGAGGGCGTACGGGTGGTGTTGGATCTCCCTCCTCCTACAGAGCAGCCTAGCCTCTCTTTATAGTGGCCCGGGTCCTCTCCCCTTATCGCAATGGCGGGAAGGGATCCCACAACGGCCAAATTCGAAAGGGGACAGGAGGTACATCCTATCCTGACGAAAGGTGGTCTTCGCCTGCAAAGTAGCTGTTGGTGATGCAGTGGTGGGCTCGGTGATGACATCCGTCCCGCCGCACCCGCTGGCCTGGTCTCGTTGCACCGGAATGGCAACCTTTAGCGGGGCGCCTTGGGAACCTGCGCTCGTTCCTGCCTCCTTTGCACCAAAGAGGAAACTGTCCCCTCTGGCGTGTGGTGCCCGCCTGGCCTGGCTGGCGTCACCCTTGACCTCCCGAGGCCGAGCATTGCATAGAGATCTCCGCCACAAAGGAGGGGGCCTGGGGAGGCCTATTCCCCCGCGGGTCTTGGCGCTGTTCTCCTCACGAGGGTGGGACTCTCGCGAGGGCCATGTCTTGAGTGAAGCCGCGCTGGGCCGTACGGACCGTCAAGTGGGCCACGCCCTGGGCCGTAGGCAGGCAGATCTGGGTACCCCCGTTCCCAGGACGCCGACAGTAGCCCCCGGGCCCAAGGCGCGCTCGGGTTGGCTTCTGGGCGAAGCCATAGAAGATGACCCAAAGTGCCGTGGGCCCCAACCGCCTGCGGACCAGGCTTGACACACGGTGCCCTCCGAGACGTTGACGCCTACACTCCTTCGCGCTGCCTCGGTGACTGCCCCGGCTGACAAACCGCCTGGCGCACGCCTCCGAGTCGTCACTGTTCCCCATCAATCTGGTCACCCGTTATCCCTTCTTACGCGGCTCACGCCTTCTCCGCCAAGTCCTGCGTCCGTCTGGCTTGGCCGTCCGCCATGGCCCCCAAGAAGAGAGGGGGCGAGGCCTCGAAGGCGCCGGAACCTTCGCCGACGCTGGAGCCCGCATTAGGTCGATCCTTGGTGGTCAATCTTGAGGGGTTCGAGAAGGTCCGACTGGCGGTCGCCGCCGGCTCCAACGAGTGGGGGCGACCAAGATCTCGCTAGGCTCGCGGCCTCAGGCCAAGCTGGAGGCCACCTGCATTCCCCTTCATCTCCACGCCCTCCTCTCCGGCTTGCTACCGCCGTTCTCGGACTTCTTTTTTGCCGTGCTCACGCATTATCAGGTTCATGCACTTCATCTTGACCCTGGCTCCATCGTCCTCCTTTCTGCCTTCGCATTCCTATGTGAGCCCTTCATCGGCGTCTTCCCTTCTGTGGCCCTGCTTCGCCACTTCTTCTCCCTCCAGTTGAACCCTGGGGGACACTGTTCAGGATGTGTGTCCCTGCGAGCTGCTGATGCGACGGCCAGCGGGGCCCTCGACGCCCGGCTTTCGCCGAACGCAGAAGGTTTCCGGAGGCAGTGGGTGTACGTCGATGCTGCTGAGGCCGGCTCCCTGCTCCAACCCCCGTCGGTTCCTGCAGAGCCAAATCCCAGGTGGGAACACGAGGAGCTTGTCGACCCGCAGCTCGCGCCTGTTTTGGTCAGGCTGGCGGAACTGAAGAAGTCTGGCGTGACAATGGCGATGGTGGTGCGGGAGTTCTCCTGCCAGCGAATCGCTCGTCTCCAGCGCCATTCCCGCCCGATGTGGACCTTCGCGGGCCGTTGCGACTCCATGAGGCTCCAGGTTCCTTCTCTTCTGTCCAGCGCACTACGCGAGCTGCTTCGTCGCCTGGCCGGCGGGGAACCGGATGAGCTTCCCCGGAATGGCCTTCCTTTGTACAACCGCCAGGACGGGGAGGCCCTTGCCGGGAAGATGTCGTGCTTCGACGAGTGGGGGCTCCTCCCTTCGGTGGGAGCGGGTCCCCGGGACGATTCCCCCGCGATGGCTTCAAGGCCTGGGGGTCCTGAGGGTCCTGGAGCCGTGGCTCCCCCTTTGGCCGTGGAGAGGCATCCTAGGTCGCCCATTCCTCGGGCTCTAGCCGCGGCCCTACCCGGGAGTGAAGATGACGCCCCGCCGGTGGAGGCGGACGCCGTCTCCGCTGCTGGATGTCTGGGATCAGACGCCAACATGTCGTCCCCGGGCCCCCGCGCTTGCCGGAAGACGAAGGGGCATGGGGGCAGCTGCCACCCGTCGCCGTGGGTGCCGATGAAGAGGAAGTGGGTCGCCTTGGATGAGTAAGTGTCCGAGTCCCCTTAGTCTTCCTCGGTGTGCCCCTTCTGAATCTCTATTTTGCAGGTTCCCCTTCGATGAAGAGAAAGGCGCGATGCCACCGCCGCCTCCTAAGGCCACCGGGCCCATCGTGGCCTTGCCTCCCGCGGCCCTCGAGGCTCCTCATAGGAGGGCGCCCGTACCCGACCTCGTGCGGCCCTCGGGGGGTCTTGAGCGCGAGTTTCCCGCGAACTTCCTCATGCTTGGCCCCCAACTTGCAGGGGTGGGGCTACATCCTCCGCTGGCGGTCTTCCCCGGGAGCAGTCGCGCTGTGCCCTAGGGCCTTCCTTGAGCGAAGACGCGGATCTCCGCGGGGTGCGGCCTCCGCCCGAGGAGAGAGAGGAGGAGCCCCCAGCCCCCGGGCACGCACCGGGGTCGGGCGGCCCCTCGCATGCCCTTCCTATCGATCCAGGGGAAGGTGGAGATCCTGGTTGGGCCCTCGAGGTCGCATGTGACCGGAGCGCCGTGCGGCACGGTCTGCTCCAGACCGCAGCGAACGCGCTGGGGCGTCTGGGGGCGGAGCTCGCCACCGCCAACACCTGTCCCGAGGCAGAGCGCCAGCGCCTTGCGCGCGAGTGGCATCGTCTTGAGGTTGCTGTCAACCTAGGCCGCCTGCAGTGCGAGCGCGCCCACGCAGACGCCAAGGGGTCCCTTGCCGCGGTGAGGGAGGCCCGCGATCGCGCCCTTGCGGAGGCCCAAGCCGCAGACTGCCGACGCAAGGACTCGGAGGAACGCTTGGAGGAGCTTGAAGCCTCCAACACTGCCCTTGAAAGGCGAATCCAGGTACATAGGGTAGCTCTTGATGACCTGACGACCGAGCCGCCCACCAGCGGTGCGGGGCCCCGCATACCTGAAGATGCACTGACGATGGAAGCGCTGGAGCAGAGCCTGGAGCATGAGAGGCTGGAGGTGAGGGAGCACCAGGTGTCCCTCGCCTTGGACTCCCTCGCCTCCCGCGAGGCGAAGATTCAGGAGGAGGTCGACGACAGGGTGGCGGAGGTTCGGCGTTCCCTCCTCCATAACTACCACGCGAAGTTGAAGCTCCAGGAGTCCCGTTTCTGCAGGCGACGTGACCACCTGAAAAGCGAGGCTGACGTCCTCAGGAGAAGGTTAGATCAAGCGGAGCGACGCCAGCAAGCTGCGATGGATGCCTAGGCTGCTGCCGAGGCCGAGCTATCTTTTCTCTACAAGCAGGTGAGGGCGTCACTTCCCTCGCGGAGAAGGCTTCGGGCGAGGCGGATCGTGCCCGCAGCCTTCAGTACACGCGCTCCAAGATGTTCCAATCCCTCGAGAAGAGGGCCCACCTGGCCTTGAGCAACATCTGCGGTGAGAGCGTCATGAGCCCTCTCGTCCCTGACGATGCCGGGTACCTGGGCTTCTTTTCCAGGGTCGTGGAGCACCTTGAGGGGGGTGCGGAGAAGATCCGCGAGCTCGTGGAGGAGAAGCGCCGTGACCTCCTTGCGCGGGCGGCCTCGCACGTCTTCAGTCATCTCCTTCGTATTGATCCGCACTTCGACTTCGGGGCGGTGCTCGCCCCTGTACCCGAAGTGATCCAAGGCGCCCTTGCCGAGTGGGAGGAGGATCATGTGGATGACTTGATTGCGGGGTTTTCTTCTGACGAACCGGATGACCATGCCAGAGCCGGGGAGTGCAGGTCCGACGGTGGTGGCGGTGATGAGGGCGACGATGGCGGCATGTCGTCATAAGTAGTCTTCTCGTTTACCTATCAGGGCTATGAGTGTGGCCCCGTGGTGGTTTGAATGTATTTTTTGAAGGGCCCTCATGGGTACTCCCGTGTGACGTGATGCTCAGCATCGTACTTCTTTTTGCCAAAAATTCCTGCCGAACAGGATGATCGTGTCGCGCGAGCGTCCGAGCGTTTAGGCCTTGGCACGGTGTGCGTGGTTGCGCATTTACTGCGTCTAGCTTCCACTTTTGGGCCGCTCGTGAGAGAGGAAGGGGCCAGCAGCTGCTGAGCTCCCCCAAGAAAGCGAGATGCCAAACGGAAATCGTTGCCAAAAAAAGTGACCCCCCCTATTTCCAGAAGAAAAACGCAAGAATTCCTAGTCTTATTAAAAATGGTGGCAAATTCGAATACAAAACGAGCATATAACAGCCGCGTCTTCGTCTTCTCCCCAGCGCGGAGCGTAGGGCTTCCACCTTGCGTGGGCATAGCCATTGGAGGGCAGTGTTGTCCGCCAGCGCGGAGCATGGGGTTTCCACTTGGGCGTGGGATGGAACACCTCCGCGTCCTTGGGGGGCTCCGGGCATGTATAGCCCACTCATTATTACGTGAGAGTGTCACGGGTCAAGCCTGGGGGTGCGCTAGGAGCTCCATGCCTCCTGGGCATGGAGCCCACTCCCAGCCCCCAAGCATGACGCGGCGAGGTGAGGTCGGTTCCGGACGGGCCCCCGAGCGCGGAGGGAGTCCCCCACGCTCTCCGTAGGGAGGACCCGCCTCGGAATAGGGCCTCGGGCACCCCAAAGCCCAGGGGCGGGTGTCGTCTTTGTATTAGAGCCACAGCCCCCTACGCCGCGAGCGGGGCTCGGCGCAGGGGCCCTCCGCCACACGCTAGGCCGACGCCCAAGGCGGTACCCCAGCGCGCCTCGCCGGGGTGCCCGGAAGCCCCGCACGGGTACCCAACCGCCCATCCCAGGGTGGACCGAGTCGGACCCGGAGACATGGGTGAGTACGTGATCTCCTGCCGCTGGTCGAGCAAGGCCTGGCTCGGAGACATGGGCGTGTGTTCCACCCTCCGTCTCTGGGTAGGCGACGCCCGTCCTGGAGACATGGACGTATGTTCCACGCTCCGTCTCCAGGTTGGAAGCACCTGGCCTGAGGACATGGGCGTGTGTTCCACCCTCCGTCTCCAGGTTGGAAGCACCTAGCCTAAGGACATGGGCGTGTGTTCCACCCTCCGTCTCCAGGCTGGGGTCGCCCTGCTTGGGGACATGGGCGTGTGTTCCACCCTCCGTCTCCAGGCAGGCGACCCCCGGTCTGCGGACCCAGGCGCTTGCCAAGGGTAGCTCCCCACCAGCGGGCACGCCTCACGAGGCTGCCAGTGCCAGACATCCTCAAAAGACCGGCCCTGCCAGCCGCCCTCGCGAGGCTGTTCATACCAACCCCGACGAAAGCCGCTCGCGAGGTCGCATATGCTCCTCCTAATATCGTGGTGGCCGGCACTGCTCCCATCATGGCCCGGGCGCTCGTCAACACGGTTGTTGTGGAGTTGTGCGAGCCCCCGGGTGCTGTTGTAGACGAGTCGCTGGGTGTCCTCCCCTGACGCGCCGGGCGTGCTGGGAGGCGTGTTGCGGCGCCTACCCCACGTGGCCGGAAGCTCCCATCAGCCGCCGTATGTGCCAGGGACCAACTAATGTGTGCCCGATGAGTCGGGCCGCGCCCCCAGCGGGCGAGGGTCGCGACGCGTTTCTCCCGTGCGTCCGCGTGTCCTCAGCGTCTCGGCGGTCGGTTGAGTGACACCATGGACGCGAGCCCCCTGGCCCGTCCCATAAGGAAACGCCTGGACCTCGCCTGCCATGGTGGAGAGCCTGGCCGCGCGACATATCCAGCTGTCATAGCGTCCATGAGCATCGTGGAAACGCTGCAGTTCACGGGCCACGAGGAGCGTGATTCGCCCGCGTGCCGGGTCACGGCGAGCCCGGGAGGACGATGCCGCAACACGGACGCGGGGAAGGGTCGAGGCGACGAGAGCGCGCTGCGTGGTCGATGAGGGCGACAGCCCCCGGCGCCTGTCCAAGGTCGGGCTGGAGATGGCGTCCTCCGACGGGGGGAGCAAGGTGACGCGGGATGCTGAGGTCTGCAGGCGTCGCCCAAGCAACGCGAGCAGCCCATCGTTCGGCGCGGGCTCGGCATCCCTTGGCCATGGAAACGGCGAGCGAAGGCAAGGCGAAGCTTCAGTAAGGATCCCGATACGCCCCCTACCTGGCACGCCAAATGTCAGATTTCGGGCTCCGCAAAAACCCTAAGAAGTTCAAACTCAGGGGCGTGTGCGAAGATCCCCAACAGCTTCGCCCCCTCCAAGCTCACAACACGATAACCCCGTTCGATGGCGAGGAAGAAGATAGCACACGAGGATTTACCCAGGTTCGGGCCGCTGCGAAGCATAAAACCCTACTCCTGCCTTTGGTGGATTGCCTCACGAGGAGGTTCGTGGATGAACTAGTACAGTGGTGAGTTGCCTCGCGAGGGCGTACGGGTGGTGTTGGATCTCCCTCCTCCTACAGAGCAGCCTAGCCTCTCTTTATACTGGCCCGGGTCCTCTCCCCTTATCGCAATGGAGGAAAGGGATCCTACAACGGCCAAATTCGAAAGGGGACAGGAGGTACATCATATCCTGACGAAAGGTGGTCTTCGCCAGTAAAGTAGCTGTTGGTGATGCAGTGGTGGGCTCGGTGATGACATCCGTCCTGCCGCGCCCGCTGGCCTGGTCTCGTTGCACCGGAATGGCAACCTTTGGCGGGGCGCCTCGGGAACCTGCGCTCGTCCCTGCCTCCTTTGCACCAAAGAGGAAACTGTCCCTTCTGGCGCGTTGTGCCCGCCTAGCCTGGCTGGCGTCACCCTTGACCTCCTGAGGCCGAGCATTGCATAGAGATCTCCGCCACTCAGGAGGGGGCCTAGGGAGGCATATTCCCCCGCGGGTCTTGGCGTTGTTCTCCTTGCAAGGGTGGGACTCTCGTGACGGCCTTGTCTTGAGTGAAGCCTCGCTGGGCCGTACGGACCGTTAAGTGGGCCACGCCCTGGGCCGCAGGGAGGCAGGTCTGGGTACCCCCGTTCCCAGGACGCCGACAGTGTCAGTTGATGTTTTCTGCATTTTTTTGGACTTTCAGGAATACTGTACTACACCAAGTCCAAATACCCCAAAACTTTTTGATGTGTTTTTCTGGAACAAAATAAGACCTGGAATCTTCGAAGGAAGACCGAAGGGCACACGAGGTGCCCCCAAGCCAACAAGGTGCGCCCAGGGGGTGGTCGCGCCCTCATGGCTTGGGGTCACCTCCCACCTCCTATGGTCTAGATCTCTTTGCTATAAATTCTCATATATCCCAAAAATCCTAGAGAGCCACTTGAAATACTTTTTCCGCCACCGCAAGTCTCTGTCTCGTCGTGTGCCCATCTGGAGCCCTGTTCCGGTGCCCTGCCGGAGGGGGGATCGATCACGAAGGGCCTCGAAATCAATCTTCCTACTCCCATAGTGCTGTGTGAGTAGTTCACCACAGACCTACGGGTCCGCAGTTAGTACCTAGATGGCTATCTCTCCATGTTTTTCGCCATGATCACCGCGATTCCCGCGGTGATCTATCTTATGTAAACACTCTTTGCGGTGCGTTTGTTGGGATCCGATGAACTGTGGGTTCATGTTCAGATTATTCATGAAAATATATTGAATACTTGCTTTTTATTTATATGCATGATTGTTATAGCTTTGTAATGCTCTCCAATCTATCGGTTTGGTTTGGCCAACTAGATTGATTTATCTTCAGCGGGAGTGGTGCGTTGTAGTGGGTTTAATCTTGCGGTGCTCAACCCAGTGACAAAAAGGGACATGGCATGTAATGTATTGCTGCCACTAAGTGTATAACAATGGGGTTCATTCATATTAATTGCATTAACTTTGTCTACATCATGTCATCATCCTCCAAGCATTACTATGTTTTTACTTAATACTCTAGATGCATGCTGGATAGCGGTCGATGGGTGGAGTAATAGTAGTAGATGCAGGTAGGATTCGGCCTACTTGCTTATGGACGTCATGCCTATATACATGATCATTGTCGTGAATAAATATTGCATAACTATGTGCTTTTCTATCAATTGTCCAACAATAATTTGTTTACCCACCGCACGCCTTCTTCGAGAGAGAATCCTCTAGCAAAAACTATAGCCCCCAGGTCTCCTCAAAAATATAGTTACAAAAACTCAAAATACCTTGCTGCCATTATTTAATTTCTTTTTATTTTCCATTCATATTTATCAAATTATCTATCTATCACTACTTATCGCTTGCAAATAACGAGTTCAAGGGGATTGACAACCCTCTTCCCCGTGTTGGGTACAAGTGTGTGCTCTTTTGTGTGTAGGTGCTGAAGACGGGAAATTGTGTGGTCCTCCTATTGTTCGATAACCTTGGTTCTCACTGAGGGAAATACTCACCTCTACTGTGCTACATCATCCCCTCCTCTTTGGGAAAATCCCAACGTAGTTCACAAGTATCAGGAAGGATTTCTGGCGTCGTTGCCGGGGAGTATCACCAAATTCCTATCAAGTACCTACTCACAAATTATCATTCACTTGTTCTAATTTTTATTTTCTGTTATATTTTGCGTGCTATAAAAATAAAAATACAAAAATATTTATCTTTGCTAGTCTACTTGTTTGCTTGTTGCTATGGCTAGTTTTTCCTTTGTATCGTGTACTCCCGAGAATGAGGTGCTTAACTTTAAACAAAGGGGAGGAGAAAGTTTAAGAGATGCTTGGCATAGGATTTGCAATGATCAAAATAAATCAACTCATAAGCAATCCCCCAACATCTTGCTTTGTAAGTTTTATGTGGGTATTACTATTTGGTATAGATTTGTGCTTGACATTATTACTGGTGGTAAATTCTTAATGAGTCACACTTCGGATGGTTTCAAAGCCATGGAAAATTTAGTGGGATCACCACTTATCATTATCAATGAAACTACTTTAACTTTGAAGCATGTTATGCAAAGACTTGAGATTATTGAAAATAAAATTGCCACTAAAGAACAAATTGAGGAGTTGGATAAAAAGATTCATAATCATATTACTCAATTTGGATCAAAGGTAGGAACTACTTTGAAAGCATTAAAGGAGAAAGAAACAACTAGTAATGAGCGGATGGAGCAAAGTGTTAATAGAATTGATAAAATGGAGGAAGTCATTGATAAAATGGGTTCCACCTTCACTCCCTCCAAAACTCATGCTAGTACCTCTCAAGGAAAAAACTCTAAAGTTATGTATGTCCTTAAGAATACTAGTATCACTCCTATTAAAAGAAACGAGGATCTTAAAATGATTAGTGTGCATCCCAATCTTATAAGCATGGTAAAAGATACTATAATAAAGCCTCCTCATTTTAGGAAACGTGATTGTGCGATTGAGGAGCTTGACAACAAATATGACAACACTTGAAACTATGCATTATGCTTAGCTAGGGGCATAAAACAATAGCGCTTGTTGGGAGGCAACCCAATAGTTATCTTTAAATTTTTCTTTTTACTTTCTGTTATTTAGTGATAACATGATTATTCCTACTGTAACGATTGTGTTTTTATGTTTAAATTAGTGTTTGTGCCAAGTAAAGCCTTTGGGATGACTTGATTGATAAGTATAATTGATACGGTGCAAAAACAAAAACTTTTGCGTCAAGTGCAGAATTTCTCTGATTTTACTGGAATGTCTTTTTGATCTGAATTTTTTACACAATATTGGTATGCAAATTCCCCAGGTTTTCCTAACTGTTCAGAATTTTGGGAGTTACAGAAGTATGGTATTTGCGTAGATCATTACAGACTATTCTATTTTAGACATATTCTGTTTTTTTGCTTGCATAGTTTGCTTGTTTTGATGATGCTATGGATTGTATCGGGGGGTATAAGCCATGGAGAAGTTATAATACAGTACCTTATGCAATAATAAAATATGAATCAATTTATAATAGTACCTAAAGTGTTTGATCTACCTATCATACTAACGGAGCTCACGAGATTTCTGTTGAGTTTTGTGTCCTGAAGTTTTCAAGTTTTGGGTGCTATCACGATGGATGAAGGAATAAGGAGTGGAAAAGAGCATAAGCTTGGGGATGCCCAAGGCACCCCAAGGTAAATTCTAGGAATACTCAAGCGTTTAATCTTGGGGATGCCCCGGAAGGCATCCCTTCTTTCGTCTCAATCCATCGGTATGTCACTTGGAGCTACATTTTATTCATCACATGATATGTGTTTTGCTTGGAGCGTCGTGTGTTTTAGTTTGCTTTGTTTTAGTTTTCCACAATCATTGTTTGCTGAACACACCTACTTGAGAGAGACACATGTTCACCATCATTTGTTAGAATACTCTATGTGCTTCACTTATATCTTTTGAGCTAAGCAGCTGCTCTAGTCCTGCACTTATATCTTTTAGAGCACGGTGGTGTATAGATTTTATAGAAATAATTGCAGTCTCATTCTTCACTTAAATTTGTTTGAGATTTCAATAAATAGAGATGGTAATTTGCATGGGTTATAATACTAGTCCAAAAATAATAGGTATTCAAGGAGTGCATAATCAAAACCTTCATGTAGCACATAAAAGAGAAATTATGGATTAATGATATTGATGTGGTAATATGAAAGGGCGTCAGTGCATGGTTGTTGGTTAGTAGAAATATTGATAGTTAAAGGGTGTTAATTTGTTGTTCATCTAAGTATTGGTTATGGAATGGTGATGATGTGTGAGCATTCTTATTCCTCGTTGAAATCCTAGTGTTGTTTAGGTCGGGGCGCATGATGGTTAACTCCTACCAACCTCCTCTCTAGGGGCATGCGAGTCGTACTTTGCTTTGAGAGAGCTAATAAAGCTTTGCAATAAGTATGTGTGTTCTTTATTACTAATGTGAATCTATGGATGTACACACACTCACCTCCTCATATTTGCTAGCCTCTTCGGTATCGTGCATTGCTCATGCTCACATCGAGAATCGGAGCAAACTTTGTCGGTGGATCCAAACCCCGCGATATGATACGCTCTGTTGCACATAAGCCTCCTTATATCTTCCTCAAAACAGCCACCATACCTACCTAATACGGCATTTCCATAGCCATTTCGAGATATATTGCCATGCAACTTCCATCGTTACATCATATGACTTGTGCACTCATTGTCATATTGCTTTGCATGATCATGTAGCTGACATAGCATTTGTGGCAAAGCCACCGTTCATCATTATTTACATGTTACGCTAGATTATTGCACATCCTGGTACACTGCTAGAGGCATTCATATAGAGTCATATTGTTTAGTAGTTTTTCATATTGAGTTGTAAGTAAATAGAAGTGTGATGTTTATCATTATTAGAGCACTGTCTCAGTGAGGAAAGGATGATGGAGACAATGATTCCCCCACAAGTCGGGATGACACTCCGAACAAAAATAAAAATAAAAAGATAAAAAAACAGAGAAAAAAAGGAAAGAAAAAATAAGAAAAAAGAAAAAAGAGAAAAATAAATAAATAAATAAATGAGAGAAAAGAGAGAAGGGACAGTGCTACTACCTCTTTTTCCACACATGTGCTTCAAAGTAGCACCATGTTTTTCATATAGAGAGTCTCATGTTTTGTCATTTTCATATGCTAGAGGGAATTTTTCCTTATAGAACTTCGCTTGTATATTCTGATGACGGGCTTCCTCAAATGCCCAAGGTCTTCATGAGCAACCAAGTTGATGCACACCCACTTAGCTCCAGTTGAGCTTTCATACACTTACAGCTATAGTGCATCCGTTGCATGGCAATCCCTACTCCTCGTATTGATATCAATTGATGGGAATCTCCCTAGCCCGTTGATCTGCCTTGTTGATGTGAGACTTTCTTCTCCACTTTTACCCCTTTGAAACCTACCATCATATTCTATTCCACCTATATGATATATCCTTGGTTCACGCTCATGTATTGAGTGGGCTATAAAATGCTAAAGCGCGTGAAAAGGTACGATCCAATTGCTTGGCTTAACACCGTGGTGCTTGACATTTGCATTTATGTGGTGAAGACGGAGCCATGCCATGCTAATATGATAAAATAAATGGGGGTGAACATTCTTTAAGGATCGTATATTTTCAAAGTTGATGATTGTGTTACTTATGCTTATGGATATTGTCGGAGAAAGGACACCTATGGGATCACGAGCATCCCTTAACGATTCGGCAAGGGGAAGGGTTGTATAGAGAGCAGATCTAATGATCAACATGCGGGAATTTTACCCAGGTTCGGGACACAAAGATGCGTAAAACCCTACTCCTGCTTGGTTGTATAAGGTGTGTTCTAGCTCAATTCTGGGAGCGCTACAGTACTCAGCAGCTACACATGCAGAAAGGGCTGAAAAGGATCCGATCTCCCTGTAGCTACACCTTGGGCCTCCTTTTATACGTTCGAAGGGATCACCAACAGTGGCACACAGTGCATACATGAGGTGTAAAAGTAGCTACAGTGTTATCATACCTAACACTGACGGTTTAGGACAAGTGCATTAAATGCTCCGTTGAGGTGTCCCTTAGCGTCTTGGGGCTGCAAAAAGGGGCCGTCCCGCACCGCTTAAGCCCATCCACCGCTAGCACCTGACACGTTACCAGGAGGACAACAGCTAAAAGACAAGCTGGTGACCGCACTGGAGCGGTGACAGGGCAGCGAGGGCTTGCCGGGGGCGAGCCTTGCCGGGGCTGCAAGCCATCCCGGCAAGATCTTGCCGGGGCTCCAGCCTCCAGTCTTCTATCTTATGATTATTGCCTTGTCTTGGATGCCTTCTTGACTTTATGAACTCGCATTTGGTTGCCTCCCAGCAGGCCTTGCCGCAGGTGTGGCTACAACTGCCCGTGCACAAGTACGGGGTACTAAAGGACCCAATCCTTAGTGCACCGACAGGAGCCCCCGGGCCTGGGCCATACACGGGTGCGAGGCGTTGTTGGGCCAGGCCCAAACAGTGCACGGGCACGCGTGGCAGGAGTTATCCACCGTAATCATTCCATTTACTGCTCCGCCCACGACACCCATTGAATGCGGGACGTGGGGGACATGCGCAGCCCGGCCGTTACAGCAGCGTGTTCGCGAAGCGTTTCAATATTATTTTAGTAAAGAGGCGGCCTCGCGTCCTTCCCATAAAAAGGAATCCGCAGAGGCGCCGCTCATTTACCTCTTGCCTTTTCCAATCTGGGAACCGCCGCCGTCTTCTTCCTCGAGTCGAAACAGAGCCCCTCTCATCCATCCGCGCCTCCACTCCCTCCCCATCCTCAGCTTCAGCCTCCACAGCCGCCATGCCTCCCAAAGCAAGCAAGGGCAAGGAGGTGGACGCCGCTCTCTCGGAGAACAAGCTGGCGAAGATGCGGAAGGAGCACGTCGTTTTCCCTCCGGCGCTTGATGCGGCCGCACTGAGGGAGCGGTATCAGTTCATGTGGGTGACAGAGACGACAGCGCATCCGGCCACCGCCGTGAGTCCAGGTTCTTCTAGGGTGGCCCAAATAAATACCACTTCTTTGCCGATTATTTCTACTGCGGACTCTGCCCCCCTTTCTCTGATTTCTTCAACGACATCATGCTCACCTACGGCTTCCAACTTTTGGATTTCACGCGGAATGCCGTAACTTGCATGTCCGTTTTCGCTCACCTTTGCGAAAACTTTGCCGGAGTAGTTCCTAGCACCGCTCTTTTTCGCCATTACTTCATTCCTCGCATCCAAAAAGGCGAGGCCCTTTCTGGCTCCATCGCTTGGATCCCACGGCCAGGAACCAAGGAGGTCTACCCAGACGGGGCCTTCCGCGAGAAGTGGGATGAATGGCGGGCCAGATGGTGCTCGGTTCGGGAGACAGAAAAATCCGAAGTCCAACCTTTCTGCTTGCCGCGGCAGACGAAGATAGTGCGCAGCAATGACTGGAGCGCCTTCGATCCTTACGACAAGAAGCTCACCGTCGCTACTACCAGGATTCACCGCCTCAGAGCTGCCGGGCTCACAGTGGAGATGATAGGTGCCGATTTCCTTCGCCGGCGCATCGCCCCTTTGCAGAACAAAGGGAGACCAGCCTGGCAATTCCGGAACGTGGCAGACATCATGAGACTGCGCCCTGGGTTGAATGGCAATCTGACATTTATGCAGCACGCAGCTCTCTGCCAGAAACTGGTCAGAGGCGACGTGGTATGCAAGCTGCCGGCAAGCATAATCCCTTTATGCAACAACTCCTCTCTAGGCCCAACAACCCTTGCCGCGAGCGCTAGGTGCGGGACTTTAGCAGCCTGCTGGCGGTGTTGCTACTGGCAAGAGACCTTGGTGTTTTCAGTGCAGCCACCTAAACTGTTGAGCGGACTCGAAACAGGATAAGGGCGCAACCAATCACAACAAGGTTCCTTCGCGTGCAGGTTTTGCATACAAGAATTGAAATCGTTCAAGGAGAATAACTGCGCCTGCCGCAGCCAAGCGACCCAGGAGCACCCCCCCACCTCCTCCCGTGGCGGAAGTCGACTTCGACCTCTCTGCCTTTAGCTCGGGAGAAGAAGAAGAAGAGTAAGGATCTTGCCGCGTCCTTTACTTTCTGAGTTTTTGAATTTTCTCGTCTCATTTGTTTTGCTTTTCCTGTCTCCGCAGGGATACAGAAACTCTGGTGCAGAGGATGGCGAAGAGGGCGAAGACCTCGACAGACGAGGAACCGCCGGCAAGCACCTCAGGTGCGTCGAAGACGATTACCATCAGCCCGGAGCCCAGCCCCCAGCGTGAGTCTATTACTCACTTTCCGCTGGCAAGTGCCGGGGTGTGCATCTTTACTGCTGACATCGCTAGGCGTGCAGGAGGAGAGCAGCGACAAGGAGAACCATCAGAGTCCACCCCTGATATGCCGCCTCCGTCAACCACTCCGCCCAGAGATGGATTGCCGGCAAGGACTTCCTCTAGCGTGCTCTATCGCGACGAGGAAGAGCCGGCAAGCATGGGCACCGGCAGCTCTACGCCGGCAACCAATATTGGCACAGGTACTTGTCATTCTGTTTTCCTTCTTTTTTGTCTTCTTGAACTTCCACCTCAATCTCATCTTGTTTTGCTTTCTTGGCCCCCAGACATTCCCTCGGCAGAGCAAATGGACGTTGACACCGTCATCGAGGAGACCGCCAGGGATGCTGCCGCCGAGGCTGGCAGGCTTGCTGCCGAGGAGGCCGCCAAGAATGCTACCGCCGAAGCCGCCGAAGCCGCCAAGAACGCTGCTGCCGAGGCCGCCAAGGACGCCAGCGCCGAAGCTGCCAGGGTTGCAGAGGAAGAGGCCGCCAAGGAATCTGCCGAGAGGGCCGGCGAGGAGGCTAGTGACCGTACTGACGGCATCCCTGCGGCAGGAGCGCCAGGCGCTACGCCGGACACAGAGCCCCCAGCCGCCGGGGAGGCGGCTGTTGAGGAACAGCCACCAACATCCGAAGCTCCGTCATCAAGCAAGTACCTCAAGATTGGCGACAACTTGTTCGTCAGCATCCCAGGCACGGCAAGCACTAGGGCGCCAACTGAAGGGGAAGTCTTCGATGAAGACGCCATTGCCGCCGCCGGGCTCGAGGTCGTCGATGAACCAAACGCCAGCAGCAACAAATCTGAAGAAGAGAAGCTCCTCAAGGCCATGCACGAGAACTACCAGAAGCTCCAAGCACTCCACCGCGTCCGGAAGGAGAAACTAGACTCCAGGGCCGCGGTTGCCGACAAAATTGAGGCAGATCTCCAGAAACGCGTTGAGGAGACGCAGGCCTGGTTTGCCGAAGCTTTCCAGGAGTTGAGGACTGGCCAAGAGCAGCTGAGTCAGAGATGGAACGATCTCCTCATGAAGCAGTCTGACGTGGAGAAGGCACAGGAGGATGCCAAGCAACAGGCTGCCACAGAGGAAGCACGCTTGAGGGAACTTCGCGTCGGACTTGAGGCGCATGATGATGACCTCACCGCCCGCGAGAAGTCTCTTGCCGACAAGCTCCGCGCCAAGGACGAGGAGATTGAAAGGCTTGTCGCGCAACGGACCCAGGATCTGGAGCTGAAGCACAAAGAGGCCCTCGAGGCTCTGACTGCAGATCATGCCGGCAAGCTGAAGGAGGCCGTCAATGCCGCCAGAGCTGCAGAGGCCACCAAGGACAAGCTCGTCGATGGGGTGAAGAAGCTGGAGGCAGATCTTGAGGAACACGGCAAGCAGATCTCAACGCTCAAGACCGAGAGAGACAAAGCTCTCCATAGCTTGATGGAGACGCAAGTTGCTGTATCCGACAAGACCAAAGAACTCTCCACAGCCAACGAATCCATCACTGATCTGAAGCTGAAACTGTCCACGCTGGAGGAGACTCTGGGGACCGCCAAGACTCGCGAGAAAGCTCTGGTCAAAAGTCTCCGGGACGAGGAAGAGCTGGTCAGAAGTGCTGCTGCTGCCCACAACGACTATGTGCAGGGAGTGCAAATCTGGACTGAGAAGCTTGTCGACGTCGCGGAGAAGCTTGCCGCACAACTGTCTACCATGGGTCTGGAAGATCACAGGCAGCCTCTTGACGACAGGGTGTCCCCGAGCGCCAAGGTGACCATGTTCTTCGACCGTGTGCTTGGAGCTCTGGAGCAGCTCCATTCAGACCGAAAAGCCCATCTGTCCAGCGAATCACGCAAGCTCTGCCAGGCTGTCCTCCGCAAGGTGCTTGTCAAGGTGGTGCACAGGAACCCCGGCATCAAACTCGCCAACGTCCTTGACCGCCTGCTGAAGGATGCAGATCTCAAGGCGGCAGAAGAACTTGTCGCGCCCATCGTCGACAGGGTAAGCCAAGTCAAGAGAGTCGAAGGCGATCGCCGGGATTAGCTGCTTCTCCCCCTCTTTGCCGCCATCGTTCCATGTCAAAGACAATATTGCCTTATGTTAGAATCGCAGAAGCTACTATTGTAATATGACTTGCTATGTTCTGGATGAATGCTATGCTATTCCCCTTGTTTAATTTCTTCCTGTATGTATTCGCCCTACGCTTGATTGGAAACTTGCCGGCGCGTGCACCCTTGCCGCGAGCGCTAGGTGCGGGACTTTAGCAGCCTGCTGGCGGTGTTGCTACCGGCAAGAGACCTTGGTGTTTTCAGTGCAGCCACCTAAACTGTTGAGCGGACTCGAAACAGGATAAGGGCGCAACCAATCACAACAAGGTTCCTTCGCGTGCAGGTTTTCCATACAAGAATTGAAATCGTTCAAGGAGAATAACTGCGCCTGCCGCAGCCAAGCGACCCAGGAGCACCCCCCCACCTCCTCCCGTGGCGGAAGTCGACTTCGACCTCTCTGCCTTTAGCTCGGGAGAAGAAGAAGAAGAGTAAGGATCTTGCCGCGTCCTTTACTTTCTGAGTTTTTGGTTTTTCTCGTCTCATTTGTTTTGCTTTTGCCTGTCTCCGCAGGGATACAGAAACTCTGGTGCAGAGGATGGCGAAGAGGGCGAAGACCTCGACAGACGAGGAACCGCCGGCAAGCACCTCAGGTGCGTCGGAGACGATTACCATCAGCCCGGAGCCCAGCCCCCAGCGTGAGTCTATTACTCACTTTCCGCTGGCAAGTGCCGGGGTGTGCATCTTTACTGCTGACATCGCTAGGCGTGCAGGAGGAGAGCAGCGACAAGGAGAACCATCAGAGTCCACCCCTGATATGCCGCCTCCGTCAACCACTCCGCCCAGAGATGGATCGCCGGCAAGGACTTCCTCTAGCGTGCTCTATCGCGACGAGGAAGAGCCGGCAAGCATGGGCACCGGCAGCTCTACGCCGGCAACCAATATTGGCACAGGTACTTGTCATTCTGTTTTCCTTCTTTTTTGTCTTCTTGAACTTCCACCTCAATCTCATCTTGTTTTGCTTTCTTGGCCCCCAGACGAGGAACCGCCGGCAAGCACCTCAGGTGCGTCGGAGACGATTACCATCAGCCTAGAGCCCAGCCCGCGACGCAGCCCTCGACTCAGCCCCCGGCACAGCCCCCAGCGTGAGTCTATTACTCACTTTCCGCTGGCAAGTGCCGGGGTGTGCATCTTTACTGCTGACATCGCTAGGCGTGCAGGAGGAGAGCAGCGACAAGGAGAACCATCAGAGGCCACCCCTGATATGCCGCCTCCATCAACCAAAAGATGTCGGAGAAACGACACCTATGGGATCGCGAGGATCCCTCAACGATTCAGCAAGGGGAAGGGTTATACAGAGAGCAGATCTAATGATCAACACGCGGGAATTTTACCCAGGTTCGGGCCACAAAGATGCGTAAAACCCTACTCCTGCTTGGTTGTATTAGGTGTGTTCTAGCTCAAGTTCTGGGAGCGCTACAGTACTCAGCAGCTACACATGCAGAAAGGGCTGAAAAGGATCCGATCTCCCTGTAGCTATGCCTTGGGCCTCCTTTTATACGTTCGAAGGGGTCACCAACAGTGGCGCACAGTGCATACATGAGGTGTAAAAGTAACTACAGTGTTATCATACCTAACACTGACGGTTTAGGACAAGTGCATTAAATGCTCCGTTGAGGTGTCCCTTAGCGTCTTGGGGCTGGAAAAAGGGGCCGTCCCATCGCACCGCTTAAGCCCATCCACCGCTAGCACCTGACACGTTACCAGGAGGACAACAGCTAAAAGACAAGCTGGTGACCGCACTGGAGCGGTGACAGGGCAGCGAGGGCTTGCCGGGGCTGCAAGCCATCCCGGCAAGATCTTGCCGGGGCTCCAGCCTCCAGTCTTCTATCTTCTGAGTATTGCCTTGTCTTGGATGCCTTCTTGACTTTATGAACTTGCATTTGGTTGTCTCCCGGCAGGCCTTGCCGCAGGTGTGGCTACAACTGCCCGTGCACAAGTACGGGGTACTAAAGGACCCAATCCTTAGTGCACCGACAGATATGAATTTGTTAATGTTTGTTCACTCATCATTTCTCAATGGTCATACATGAAAGAGAATAAATGTTGGGTAGCATGTCATATCAAAAATTCTGTTTTTATCATTTACTACTCGAGGACGGGCGGGAATTAAGCTTGGGGATGTTGATACGTCTCCAACGTATCTATAATTTTTGATTGTTCCATGCTAATATATTATCATTCAAGGATACTTTTTAACCATTTACCTCATGATTTATATTATTTTTGAGAAATAACCTCTTAACCCAGTGCCAAGTACCAGTCGATGTTTTCCATGTTTTTGTCCTTTCAGGAATATTGTACCAAACGAAGTCCAAATACCCCGAAACTTTTTGAGGTATTTTTCTGGACCAAAATAAGACCCGGAAGCTTTGCAGGAAGACCAGAGGGCACACGAGGTGCCCCCAAGCCAACAGGGCGTGCCCAGGGGAGGTGGTCACGCCCTAATGGCTTGGGGCCACCTCCCAGCTCCTCTCGCCCGGATCTCTTCGCTATAAATTCTCATATATCCCAAAAACCCTAGAGAGTTACCCGATACACTTTTTTTGCCGCCGCAAGTCTCTGTTCAGCCATGTGCCCATGTGGAGCCCTATTCCGGTGCCCTGCCAGAGGGGGGTCGATCACGGAGGGCCTATACATCAACCTTGCTACTCCCATGGTGATGTGTGAGTAGTTCACCATAGACCTACGGGTCCGTAGTTAGTACCTAGATGGCTATCTCTCTCTATCTTCTTCAATGCCATGATCATCGTGATTCCCGCGGTGATCAATCTTATGGAATCACTCTTTGAAGTGCATTTGTTAGGATCCAATGCATTGTGGGTTTATGTTCAAATTATTCATGAACATAAATTGAATCATTGCCCATTATTTATATGCATGATTGTTAGAGCTTCGTAATGCTCTCCGATCTATCGGTTTGGTTTGGCCAACTAGATTGATTTATCTTCAGCGGGAGTGGTGCGTTGTAGTGGGTTTAATCTTGCGGTGCTCAATCCCAGTGACAGAAAGGGACATGACACATATTGTATTACTGCCACTAAGGGTAAAACGATGGGGTTCATTCATATTAATTGGATTTACTTTGTCACCATCATATCATCCTCCTCCAAGCATTACTCTATTTTTACTTAATACTCTAGATGCATGTTCGATAGCGGTTGATGGGTGGGGTAATAGTAGTAGATGCAGGCAAGAGTTAGTCTACTTGCTTGTGGATGTGGTGCCTATATACATGATCATTGCCGTGAATAAATATTGCATAACTATGCGCTTTTCTATCAATTTCCCAATAGTAATTTGTTTACCCACCGTATGCCTTCTTCGAGAGAGAAGCGTCTAGCGAAAACTATGGCCCCCGGGTCTCCTCACAAATATATTTACAAAAACTCTAAATACCTTGCTGCCATTATTTACTTTCTTTTTATTTTCCATTTATATTTATCAAATTATCTATCTATCACTACTTATCGCTTGCAAGTAATGAGTTCAAGGGGATTGACAACCCTTTATGCCCGCGTTGGGTGCCAGTGTGTGCTCTTTTGTGTGTAGGCGCTGAAGACGGGAAATTGCGTGGTCCTCCTATTGGTTCGATAACATTGGTTCTCACTGAGGGAAATACTTACCTCTACTGTGCTGCATCATCCCCTCCACTTCGGGGAAAATCCCAACGCAGTTCACAAGTATTAGTTGAAACCCCCAAATCTGGCCTTCTTCTCCCCACTGTCCTTGCCTCCACAAAATCTATAACATTACACATGTCCTCTGATACTTGTGATCTGCGTTGGTTTTTCCGTGAAGAGGAACGGGAAATTGCAGCACAATACGGATAAGTATTTCCCTCAGTTAAGAACCAAGGTTTATAGAAACAATAGGAATACTAATCAACAACTGTCTTCAGCGACTGCACACAAACGAGCAAACACTTGCACCCAACACGGCAAGAGGGTTGTCAACCCCTTGATCTCGTTATTTGCAAGCAAATGAAGTGTGTAGATGATAGTAGATAATTGTAAATTGCAAACTAAAATTCAAAGTGTTTGTAAATATATAAGTGAATAGACTCGGGGGCCATAGTTTTCCCTAGCGGCATATCTCATATAGGAAACATACGGTGGATAAACAAATTATTGTTGGGTAATTGATAGAAAAGCACATAGTTATGTGATATTCATGACAATGATCATGTATATATAGGCATCACGTCCTTAAACAAATAGGCCAACTCCTACCTGCACCTATTACTATTGCTCCACCCATCGACCGCTATCCAGCATGCATCTAGAGTATTAAGTAAAACGGAGTAATGCTTGTAGAACAATGACATGATGTAGACAAAGAGAATTCAATTAATATGAACTAACCTCGTCATTTTATCCTTAGTGGAAAAAAATACAAAGACGTGTCTGTCCCTTTTTGTTACTAGGATATAGAGCACCGCCAGATTGAACCCACTACAACGCACCCCTCTCACTGAAGAAATATCAATCTAGTTGGCCAAACTATTTCAATAGATCAGAGAGATTTGCGAAGCTATGATGATCATTTGAATAAGAATCATAATGTATATCAAAGGTGACTCAAATACTTTTCATGAATGATCTGAACATAAACCCACAATTCATCGGATCCAACAAAGGCACCGTACAAAAGAATTACATCGGATAGATCAAAGCAAAGATGTGATGATCATTGTATTGAAGATCAAAAGAGAGAGAGAGAGAGAGAGATATCCATCTAGGTACTAACTACGGACCCGTAGGTCTGTGGTGAACTACTCACACATCACCATGGGAGCATCAAGGATGATGAAGAGGCCCTCCATGATCGATCCCTCCTCCAGCAGGGCACCGGAACGGAGCTCTAGGTGGGATCGCGGCGGAAAAAGTGTTTCGGGATGCTCCTTAGGGTTTTTGGAATATATGTGAATTTATAGGCCAGAGAATGGGGGCAGGAGACCCACCAGGGAGGGACAAGCCATCAGGGCACGCCGACCCCACTTGGGCGCGCCCTATTGGCTTGTGCTTCCCTTGTGCGGCTTTCGGTCTCCTCCTGAAGCTTCCAAGTCTTCTTTCGGTCCAGAAAAAATCATAAAAAAGTTTCGGGGCAATTGGGGTACTGTAAGCCAAAAACACGCAGAAAACAACAACTGGCACTAGGCACTGGGTTAATAGGTTAGTGCTCGAAAATAATATAAATTGGTAAATAAATACTAGAAAAGTATCCTAGAATGATAATATAATAGCATGGAACAATCAAAAATTATAAATACGTTGGATATGTATCAGCATCCCGAAGATTAATTCTTGCTCGTCCTCGAGTAGGTAAATGATAAAAACAGAATTTTTGATGTGACATGCTACCCAATATGTAATCTTTTTCATGTATGCTCATTGAGAAATGATGAATTAACAAACATCAACATAGCAATATTTATAAGCACAACAACATAATGATCAATCTTTTGAAATATACGATCCTCAAAAATGTTTACCCCCATTCGTTTTATCATATTAGTAAGGCATGGCTCCGTCTTCACCACATTAATACAAACGTCAAGGACCACGGTGTCTAATTTAGGCAATTGGATCGTAATTTTTCAATGCGCATCAACTTTTTATTCTTCACGCAATACATGAGTGTGAACCATGGACATAGCATAAAGGTGGAATAGAATATGGTGGTAGATATAAAAGGGGTGAAAAGTGGAGAAGAAATTCTCGCATCAACTAGGCGTATCAACGGGCTATGGAGATGCCCATCGATAGATATCAATGCAACGAGTAGGGAATGCCATGCAAAATGATGCGCTAGAGCTATAAGTGTATGAAAGCTCAACTGAAGCTAAATGGGTGTGCATCCAACTTGCTTGCTCATGAAGACCTCAGGCATATGAGGACGCCCGTCATCGGAATATACAAGCCAAGTTTTTAATAATGAAAAATGATTCCCACTAGTATATGAAAATGACATAACATGAGACTCTCTATATGAAGAACAAGGTGCCACTTTGAGGCACAAGTGTGGTAAAGGATAGTAGCAAAGTCCCATCTCTCTTTTTCTCTCATTTTTTTATGGTGGGGTCATTTGGCCTCCCCCATTTTTATTTCCTCACTGGGACAATGTTCTAATAATGATTATCATCACACTTTTATTTACTTACAACTCAATATGAAGAACTATGACTCAATATGAATGCCTCTGGCAGTGTACCAGGATGTGCAATGATCTAGCGTGACATGTATCAAAAATGATGAATGGTGGATTTGCCACAAATACGATGTCAGCTTTATATGATCACGCAAAGGAATATGACGATGAATGAACTAGTCATATCATGTAACAGTGGAATTTGCATGGGAATATATCTCGGAATGGCTATGGAAATGCAATAATAGGTAGGTATGGTGGTTGTTTTGAGGAAGATATAATTAGGTTTATGTGTGACAGAGTGTATCATGTCACGGGGTTTGGATGCACCGGCGAAGTTTGCACCGATCCTCGAGGTGAGAATGGGCAATGCACGGTACCGAAGAGGCTAGCAAAATATGAGGTGGTGAGATTGTGTATGTCCACGGGTTCACATTAGTCATAAAGAAATCATATACTTATTGCAAAGTTTTATTAGTTTTATCACAAATCAAAGTACTACTCGCATGCCCCGATGGAGGAGGTTGGGAGGAGTTAACCATCGCGCGCCTCCGACCTAAAACAACACTAGGATTCCAACAAGGAATAGAAATGCTCACACATCCCCACCATGCCTTTTTCTAATATTTAGACAAACAGGAAATTAACACCTCTTAATACCGATACTTCTATGAACCGACAACCATGCACTCACACTCTTTTACATTACCACATCAATATCATTAACCCAAGATTTCTCTTGAATGTGCTACATGATGGTTTTGATTATCACTCATTGAATACCTATTATTTTTGGACTAGTCTTATAACCCATGCAAATTACCATCACTATTTATTAACTCTCAAACAAATATAAGTGAAGAACGAGAGTGCAATTATTTATATAAAATCTATACGCCACTCTGCCAAAAAGATATAAGTGAAGTACTAGAGCAACTACTAAGCTCAAAAGATATAAGTGAAGCACATAGAGTATTCTAATAAATCATGATGAAGGTGTGTCTCTCTCAAATAGGTGTGTCCAGCAAACGATGATTGTGGCAAACAAAACAAAAGTAAACGACACTCCCAACAAAACTCATATCATGTGACGAACAAAAATATAGCTCCAAGTCACATACCGATGGATTGAGACGAAAGAGGGGATGCCTTCGGGGGCATCCCCAAGCTTAGATGCTTGACAATTCCTAGAATATTACCTTGGGGTGCCTTGGGCATCCCCAAGCTTAGGCCCTTGTCGCTCCTTATTCCTTCGTCGATCGTGATAGCACCCAAAACTTGAAAACTTCAATCACACAAAACTCAACAAAACTTTGTGAGATCCGTTCGTATAAGCAACATATCAAATACTTTAGTTACTGTTATAAATTCATTCATATTTCATTATTGCATAATAGGTATTGTATTCTAACTTATCCATGGCTTATACCCCCCGATACAATCCATAGCATCATCAAAACAAGCAAACTATGCAAGCAAAAACAAAATATGTTTAAAACAGAACAGTCTGTAAAGATCTGTACGGAACTTATACTTCTGTAACTCTAAAAATTCTGAAAAATTAGGATAACCTAAAGAATTTTTATAGCAATACTTTTTAAAAATTTAGAACAAAAATACGTTCCAGTATAATCATAGAAATTCTGCACTAGACGCCAGAGTTTCTGTTTTTGCACCATATCAATTCTACTCATCTTGTGAGTCATCCCAAAGGCTTTACTTGGCACAAACACTAATTAAAACATAAAAATACAATCATTATAGAGGCAATAATCATGTTATCAAACACAAATAGAAAGTAAACAGAAAAAATAAAGATAACTATTGGGTTGCCTCCCAACTAGCGCTATTGTTTTATGCCCCTAGCTAGATATAATGCATAGTTTCAAGTGTTGTTATTTTTGACATCAAGCTCCTTGATAAAACAATAATTATTAGGAACAATAGGAGGCTTGAAAATAGGGTCCTTTATCGGTTTTATAAATTTGGTATGCACACTAATCATTTTAAGATCTTCGTTTCTTTTGCTAGGAGGGGTACTAATACTCTTGGGAATGTAGATGAACTCATGGCTTTTATTTCGAGAAGTACTAGCATTTGCTTTTGAGGGTGTGAAAGCGGAGCCTAGTTTATCAATTAATTCCTCCATTTTATCAATCCTATTAAAACTTTGTTCTAACCTCTCATCAATAATTGTATCCTTCTCCTTTAAAGTTTTCAAAGTCATTCCTACCCGTGACCCAAATTGAGTGATGTGATTATGGAGCTTTTTATCTAACTCCTCAATTTGTTCATCAGTAGTCATCTTCTTTTCAATAGCATCAAGCCTTTGCATAACATGTTCCAAGGTCAAAATAGTTTCATTAATGATAATTGGTGGTGTTCCTACAAGATTTTCAATAGAATTATAAGCATCCAAGGTGTGACACATTAAGAAATTGCCACCGGTAATGGTGTCAAGAATAAACCTATACCAAGTTGTCACACCCGCATAAAAAATACGAAGCAAGGTAGTGGTGGATTTCTTATGAGTTGATTTATTTTAGGCATTGCAAATCCTATACCATGCATCTTTCAAATTTTCACCTCCCCTTTGTTTAAAATTGAGTACCTCATTATTGGGAGTAACGAGAACAAAAGAAGAACTAGACATAGCAACAAGCAACAAGTAATCTATAAGAAGCAAAGATAAATATTTTTGTATTTTTTATTTTTATGAAGCAAACTAAATATAACAACTAATAAAAAGAATAACAAGTGAATGATAATTTGTGCGAAGTTACTTGATAGTTGGTTGATGATATTCCCCAACAATGGCGCTAGAAATCCTTCCTGATACGTGTGATCTGCGTTGGGTTTTCCGTGAAGAGTCACGGGTAATTGCAACACAATACGGATAAGTATCTCCCTCAGTTAAGAACCAAGGTTTATCGAACCAATAGGAATACCAATCAAGAACCGTCTTCAGCGACTGCACACAAAAGAGCAAACACTTTCACCCAACGCGGCAAGAGGGTTGTCAATCCCCTTGATCTCGTTATTTGCAAGCAAATAAAGTGTGTAGATGATATTAGATAACTATAAATTTCAAAAAAAAACAAAAAGCAAATAAATGGCAGCAAGGTATTGAAAGCGTTTGTAAATATATAAGTGAATAGACCCGGGGGGGCATAGTTTTCCCTACCGGCATCTCTCATGTAGGAAACATACAGTGGGTAAACAAATTACTGTTGGGCAATTGATAGAAAAGCGCATAGTTATGTGATATTCACGGCAATGATCGTGTATATATAGGCATCACGTCCATAAGCAAATAGGTCGACTCCTGCCTGCACCTATTACCATTACTCCACCCATCGACCGCTATCCAGCATGCATCTAGAGTATTAAGTAAAACAGAGTCATGCTTGGAGAACAATGACATCATGTAGACAAAGAGAATTCAACTAACCCCGTCGTTTTAACCATACTAGCAACAATACAAAGACGTGTCTTGTCCCTTTCTGTCACTGAGATATAGAGCACCGTCAGATTGAACCCACTACAACGCACCCCTCTCACTGAAGAAATATCAATCTAGTTGGCCAAACTATTTCAATAGATCGGAGAGATTTAGGAAGCTATGATGATCTTGCAAATACGAATCACAATATATATCAGAGGTGACTCAAGTTCTTTTCATGAATAATCTGAACATAAACCCACAATTCATCGGATCCAACAAACGCATTGTACAAAAGAATTACATCTGATAGATCAAAGCAAAGATGTGATGATCATTGTATGGAAGATCAAAACAGAGAGAGATAGCCATCTAGGTACTAACTACGGACCCGTAGGTCTGTGCTGAACTACTCACACATCACCATGGGAGCATCAAGGATGATGAAGAGGCCCTCCATGATAGATCCCTCCTCTGGCAGGGCACCGGCACGGAGCTCTAGATGGGATCACGGCGGAACAGAGACTTTTGGCGGCGGAAAAAGTGTTCTGGATGCTCCTTAGGGTTTTGGAATATATGTGAATTTATAGGCCAGAGAACGGGGGCAGGAGACCCACGAGGGAGGGACAAGCCATCATGGCGTGCCGACCCCCTGGGCGCACCTTGTTGGCTTGTGCCTCCCTCATGCGACCTCCGGTCTCCTCCCAAAGCTTCCAGGTCTTCTTTTGGTCCAAAAAAATCATAAAAAAGTTTCGGGGCAATTGGACTTCGTTTGGTACTGTAAACCTGAAAAGCCAAAACACGCAGAAAACGGCAACTGGCACTGGGCCCTGGGTTAATAGGTTAGTGCTCCAAAATAATATAAAATGGTAAATAAATACTCAAAAAGTATCCTAGAATGATAATATAATAGCGTGGAATAATCAATTATTATAGACGTATCATCCTCGGAAACTCGAACCACCCTCTCCATCGCGGAAGGTGCGCGGGTTGTAGGATCCAAATTATATCTAGAGGGGGGGTGATTTGACTAATTGACTAATTTAAAAACTAACCTTTTCCCAATTTAATATGTTGGTAAGTTTTTGCAATTCTAGTAAATCTAGCACACCCTACACATGCATATCTATGAGTATAGCAACAAAAGGTAAAGACATGCAAGTGTAAGTAAAGATAAAGAGAGGAAGATTAAACGCAATGGAGACACGAAGATTTTTCTCATGGTTCCTATAGGTGGTGCTATCGTACATCCACATTGATGGAGGCTTCAACCCATGGAGGGTAACGGTTGCGAGAGTCCACGGAGGGCTCCACCCACAAAGGGTCCATGAAGAAGCAACCTTTCCTATTCCACGACCACGAAGGACTAGCCTCACTCGGGGTAGATCTTCACGAAGTAGGTGATCTCCTTGCCCTTACAAACTTCTTGGTTGAATTCCACATGATCCGGATGCTCCCAAGAGACACCTAACCAATCTAGGAGACACCACTCTCCAAAAGGTAATAGACGATGTATAGATGATGAACTCCTTGATCTTGTGGTTCAAAATATAGTCTCCTAAACACTCAATCACTCTCTCACAAGGTTTGGCTTGGTGGAAGAAGATGGTTGGGTGGAAAGCAACTTGGGGAGGCTAGAAATCAAGATTCATATGCTTGGAGTGGAAGATCTTGATCTCAACACATGAGTAGGTGGTTCCCTCTCAGAAAATGAATGGTGGAAGTGTTGGCTTGTTATGAGCATTCTCTCTACGAATGAGAGGGGTGGAGGGGTATAAATAGTGTTCTCGGAAAATCCAACTGTTACGACATTATTTCCCAACTCAGTGGAACCGAAGTAAAAACTCGGTTACACCGACTAGTGCAAAATGTTGCAACTTTAGGGTTCTCTATGAGACTAATAGGAACAACTCGATGAGACCGATTCGGGTGACCTAGGGCAGATCCAATTCTCGGTGAGGGCGAAATGAAAAACTCGGGAATTCTGAAATTTAACACTTTGGTTACAGAAAGTTGGCACCTACTTTTCGTCTGTACCGAATGTAGTCTTGGTGGTACTGAGATGCTAGGGTTTTGGTTGTGGGTTCTGTCTTGGCAAACTTGGTGGGGCCGAAATGAAAAACTTGATGGCAACGATTTTGGCTTTTCGGTTTTGGACAGAATATTTTTGTGAGCGTTTGGTTGAGGCTTTTGGTGGCAAATCTCTAAGCACTTGAGCAACTAGATCATTATAAATACCTCATGCCCTTTTAATAGTATTGGCTTTTCCTATGGACTGAATTGTGATTTCTCACATAAAAGGAAAATGTAGAGTTTTGAAGCTTGAAGCTCTTGCCAACTTGTGTTCATTGCATCTTGGGGATCCATCTCACAATCTTAGCCAACCCATTCATTGAACTTTTCCTGAAAATGAACAATATGTTGTAGTTAATTACCAAAACCACCTAGGCAGAAGTTGTGCTTTCAATCTCCCCCTTTTTTGGTAATTGATGAAAACATATAGATCATAGCTTCGACAAAAGATATAATCAATGCATAGTGTCGTTGCTTTGAGAAGTATGTGATAAGCAAGAGCTCCCCCTAAATTTGTGCATTATTTTAAATTTGTGTTTGAATGCAAATGCACAATCGATAGTAGCATCTTGATGGAGCGCATAAAAGATTTGAGTAAAATGCAATGCACACATCACCAAGCATAGAAGTGATTGATCATGATAGATGAAAGGATATAACATAGTAGCATCAACCATTAAGTGTATGATCAAGCACAACATAGTTTTAGTCATGAAAATGAGCAAACGATAAAACCAAATGTATCAACAATCAAGAGAAGACAACTCCAAAAGGCAACACAATCTATCTCTCTCTCTCGAAGCCCTATGATCTATACATATCCCCCCCTTTGGTAACAAGTTACCAAAAAGTTCAAATAGGATAGAGCTAAGAGTCGCTTTGGGCATGATCTCCTCCATGTGGTGATGAAGCTGCTTCAGTGGTCATCGAAGGAGTCAAGAGAAGAGCGTCGGCAAATGCTTCTGCGGAGGTCTTCTGAGCTGGAGGGGTAGAAACAGGAGGTGCTGAAGGAACTGAAGGGGCGACAGCTTGTGCAGACACTAAGGGTATCGTCTCTGGAGCTAGAACTGCAGAAGATCTAGCTTGAGTCCTGAACTGAGTAGTCACTGGCAATGAAGGATCATCATCATCTGAGCTCGGGATCTCAACTCCATCAACTTCCTTCTTGAGAGTCATAACAGTTGTTGCAAGTTCAGTTACCTTGACATCCAAAGAGTGAACTTGGTTTCCACTATCCGCTCTTGGCTCTCTTGATTCTTTAGAATGTTTGCAACATCTTTCTCCATATTTTGCATAGCAGCAATAAGATAGTCCATCTAGTCAGCCTTTGTCTTAAGCACGGGAGCACTAGCGGCTCTTGTTGCCTCTGCCTTAGCCTCAGCCTCCACATAGCTGCCTGAGTTGTAGATGAAGTGGGATGACATGGATCCATCACCACAACATTATCCTCGAATTCTGGCTGAAGTGGCAGGCGAGAACGATCAAGTAGATATACATTCTTTCCAACCTTGGAGTTGATGGTCATCTGAATGTATGGTGCATATCCACATACCTCTTACGGTCTACAGATGTCCCCTTGATGGTCTCAACAATCAGATCCATCACTCTGATCCTGGTGTGTCTATCAACGTGATTCAACATGTTAATGGAATATCCACTGATCATCTTGTCATCTCCTAATTTGGGCATCAAAGTGTGCCTCCATATGATGTTGGAGGTAGGTAGGCCTACAAGCAGAAAGTAGACTGGACCAAACTTGGGTGTCTTCACATACTCCTGAGGAATGGGAGAATACATATTGGCCATGGAGTTGTGATTCATCTTGGACTCAGAATACACAACAAGATCTCTATCGTCTACCTTGGGGACTCCTAAGATGGCAGCCCACTCATCCACTGTGGATTGGAACCTGACACCTTCTATCATCCATACTATCCTGCCATTTGGATAGAAGTGTGATGTGGAGTGGAATTGCATGATCCTCTCATCATTCCATGTAGTTAGTTCTCTCCCAATGAACTCATCAATGCCCATCATCTTGAAGCTCTCCTAGACATGGGGGAAGTAGTCCCCATTTGCCTTGATATATTTCCAGTCAACAAACCTCATGTCACTAGGGTTCTTATCAAGCAACACAGTCTCATAAAAATTTTGTTGCTCCTTGGTGGGTCAAAAGATCTCCACTTCCTCACCCCTTGGTCCTTCCTCTCCTTCATGTTCTCAGCAACAGGGTGATCCTCAGTATGATCTGGAAGGTGGGGCCTAAGATTCTTCATAACAGCAATATCTTCATCATCCTCATCAAGAGGTCGCACTTGGGTCTTGTTCTTATCAGTAATAGATATATCTCTGGTGGTCTTCTTGGGCTTGGGTGCAGCTTGCTTTGCCTTAGTTGATGTAGGCTTGGCCTTGGTGGCTGGTGTCGGTGTCAAAATCGGCAGATCTCGGGTAGGGGGTCCCGAGCTATGGATCTGGGATCGACGGTTAACAGGGGACGAAGGAGACGATGCTTACCCAGGTTCAGGCCCTCATGAGGAGGTAAAACCCTATGTCCTGCTTGATTATATTGATGAGTATGATGGTTATAGAGTCGATCTACCTCGAGATCAAATGAGCTGAAACCCTAGATGAGTTGACTTGTCGCCTACGAACTAAGCCCCTTGGTTTATATAGATACCAGGGGTACCTAGGGTTTTTTTTGAGCTGGAAAACAGTAGGAGAGGCTCCTACTGTGCTATATTAAATAAAATTGTACAAAGTTACATTTTACAATGAGGGAATGACCCTCAAGGCTGATTAAAAAAAGTCTACCAGCAGAAAAAACAAAGATGCTAAGCTAGTCCCAAGACTATGGAGAGAGGGCCAAGAAGCTAAAGAAAAAGGATTACAAAGAGAGGGCAAGCAAGGTAAGAAAATCCCAATGTTTAGGGTCGAACCTATGCTTAAGCCACAGCAGATCCTCTCTAGTTCTATTCTGCCAAGCTATGAAGGTTGGTGGAATATGTCTGAAGATAAAATTGTTTCTTTCTTTCCATATATTCCACGCCACAATTCCAACAACCTCAAAGAAAAGCTACCCAGAGTAGGCTGTCTTGGCAGAAAGAAAAGCCTTCATAATTGGAAGAGCCTGATCCCATATAATGTTCACTTTATCCCAGCAGTTAGAGCTGAAAGGACAAAAGAAAATGAGATGGGTAATGGTCTCTTCAACACCTGCTGAACATATGACACAATCAAAAGTGCTCCCACTATTATAGTGACGCCGTTTAAGCATGTTGCGGGTATTTAAGCGATCAGCTAGGAGGAACCACATGAACACCTTCAATTTCATGTGAAGTTTTGATTCCCAAATCCATTTGAAGGGAGCAGGAGTTGACTATCCTTCTGGCAGTGCATAGAGAAATGTTCAGCTGTGTATTTTGCTCCCCAAACAAAGTGCCAAGAATCAACATTTTGATCATCAAAGAGGGAATCCGGTTTGAAAGCAACAACCTCTGTGAGCTCTTCCATGGCTTCTGGGCTGAGAGGTAATGAGAAAAGACTGCCAAGATCTTGGGTAGTATAAAATTTGTGAACAGAGCAGTCTTCATCTAAAACATAGGAAAATAAGCAGGAAAATCTGTGTGCAAGGGGATCTCCACACCAATTATCATGCCACATAGCAATATTGAGACCATTTCCTGCAGAACAGATGGCAAAGCTTCTGAAAATGGGCATCAACTTACTTATTCTTTTCCACCAAAATGAGCCACATGGTTGGGAGGCATGGGGGATCGAATTAGAGTAGTACGTGTCCCAGACCAACCGTACCCAGGGTAGATCAGCTCTGTTGTAAAATTTGTCCAGGAACTTGAGTAAAAGAGCTTTGTTCTGGACTCGAATGTTAATGACCCCAAGTCCCCCATTAGCTTTGGGATAGCAAACTCTTTTCCAAGCAACCATGGAGTTGCATGACTCCCCATTCTCAGATTTCTTAGTCCAAATGCACCGCTTCTTATCTTATCAAAATTCTCTATGAATTTACAGTCCAACTGTAGTGTGCACATGGCAAAATTTAACATAGAAGAGATCACAGAGTTTACCAAAGTAAGTCTGGAATCATGGCACAAAAGAGAGCAAGTGCTGGAAAGTCTCCTTTCAACCCGATCAACAAGAGGCATAAATTCTGTAATAGTGGGCTGAGTGGTACCAAGCGGGAGGCCAAGATATGTGAAGGGCAATTTACCCACTTCACAACCCAAAATTGAGGCAAGGTGGACTGCATGTGCATGAGGAGTGTTAATAGGAATAAGACTGGATTTCTGAAAGTTAACCTTTAAACCCGAGGAGCATGAGAAGTGTTGCAAGACTTTCTTCAAATTATGTAGTTGCAAACTGTTAGCAGGCATAACAATTAATGTGTCATCTGCATACTGGATAACTGGATAATTTTCTTGGCCTGGAATAGGAAGCAGAAGTCTGCCCTCTTTGAATTCATTTTTAATGACATATTGGAGGAGCTCTGCCACCAAAACAAAAAAGCAAAGGGGATACCAGATCACCCTAACGTACTCCTCTTTTGCAATGGAATGATTTTCCCGGGATGCCATTTAGTAGCACTGGAGAATGACCTGAAGAAAGGAGTAACCTGATCCAGCCAATCCATTTGTTATCAAATCCAAGCTTCTCCATCATGACAAGAATCAAGTCATGGTCAACCAGATCAAAGGCCTTTTCGAAGTCTAGCTTTAGGAGAATAATTTCCCTACCCGAGGACTCACAATGATGCAAAAAATTCAAATGCCCACGCTAAACAGTCTTGGATAGAGCGGCCCTTGATGAAACCATACTGGTTTTCATGGATGATCTTAAGAATGACTTTTTGCAATTGGTCAGCCAACAGTTTAGTCAAAAGCTTAAGGCAGCAGTTCAACAACGAGATAGGACGATAGTCATTAATCGTTGAAGGATTGATCTTCTTGGGAATCAAAGTGATCAAGGAAGCATTGAGACAATCCAGAGATAGATTTCCTTCCCAGAAGCTATGACAGAGTGCATAAAAATCAGCTTTGATTATATCCCAACACGATTTTAAGAAGCAACCATTAAACCCATCTGGGCCAGGTGCTTTGTCGATAGGAAGAGTATTCACTAGTGCATCAATTTTTGCATGAGAGAACGGAGCAGATAGGCCACCGAGACCATTTCTACAGAAACGGAAACTCCAAGTCTGGCGCGAAAGGCAGAGAAAATTGCCTCTATTTTGCTGGTATGATCATAAATAACACATCCATTTGGCAAAGTCAGAGAGGCAATGTTATTGATACGATATCGCTCCATTGCCATTCGCTGAAAAAACTTCGTATTCTCATCACCAAAACAAATATAGCGTACCGTGCATCACTTACGCCAGTATTGTTGTTGGTATGATTGAAGGCGAACAATATGGGCTTTGAGAATTTTCCTGAAGTTCCACTCATGCAGAAAGAGTTGTCTTTTCTTCTCAATACCATCCAAAAATTGTAAGGTTTTACCTGAGTTTTCAATGAGGAGGGACAAGCGGGATAGCGATTTGCTCCATCTCTTAAGGACTCTTCTAAGAGTTTTGAATTTCTCACTTAGGATAATGACTGGATTCAAAGCCCGATTCATGGATTGCCATGCCGAAGCAACCACATTCTTAAACCCCGGATGCGAGACCCAGAAATTTTCAAAATAGAACAGCTTGGTTCTCGGGATAGAAGACTGAACAGAGAACAGGCAAGGCACGTGATCAGAAACTGGGCGAGCTAGAGACTTTACCGTCGTGTTAGCATACCTTGAAGTCTAGTGATTAGACGTAAAGAACCAGTCTAATTGCTCGAGGAGGGGGTCATCTTGCATATTACTCCACGTAAACGAAGACCCGCGAAGAGGAATTTCAATCAAATTAAGCGCTCGAATGATATCGTTAAAAAGCGTAACATCTGAAACATCACCACCCGGATGGTTTCTATTATCCAGAGAGCGCATAAAAGTAAAATCACCAAGGAGGACCCAATCCTCATGATCATCAATGAACAAATCATACAACCACAAGACAAAATCTGAACGAGGTTCCCCAGAGCAAGGGCCATAAATATTAGCCAGGGTCCATGTGGCAGACGACTGACTAGATTTAAAAGAGATAACTAGTGCCCAAGAAAGCGTATGAATTGTCATGCCCTCAAACAAAGAGTTGTTCCAAATCACAAGCAAACCACTTGAGTTACCAACAAAAGGGACAAATGCAAATTTGTCAAACCTACGGGGGCAAACCTTGCGCAGATAGGAGTGATCAAAAGATTCACGTTTGGTTTCCTGGATACAGACAATCGCACACCCACAATTATTAATGTGAGAGCGTAGGGCATTGTGCTTGTCCTCCCCACCAATTCCACGGATATTCCAGCACAAAATATTCCACGAATTAACCAAGCAACTCATAGCAATAGAGTTTAACAAAGAATAAGCACGACAAATCGTTCAGAACACAATTTAACACTGAATGAAGAGCACAAGTTTCAGGGATGAAAATAAACATAACCAAAATATAGCAGATCCTGCCGGCGAAAGACATAGAGCATCCCAGTTACTCATTGGTCCCATCAGCCCTTGGCTGCAGAAGTTTTTCTTCAGTTATCTCATGGGCAGCAATGCCACAGTCTAGTGTGCCAACTTGTTGCAGAGAAGCTATAGGAGTTGGGGCAGGGATCTGATACATCTCCAACGTATCTATAATTTATGAAGTATTCATGCCATGTTTACAATAATTTTCTATGATTTTGGTATGATTTTATTAGAACTAACCCGGACTGACGCTGTTTTCAGCAGAGCTACCGTGGTGTTATTTTTGTGCAGAAAGAAAATTTCTCGGAATGGGCTGAAAATTTACGGAGAATATTTTTGGAAAATATAAAAAATACTGGAGCAAAAATCTGGGCCAGGAAGTGACCGAGGAGGCCAAAAGCCTGGGGGCGCGCGCCCCTAGCTTGTGGGCTCCTCAGGCACCGCCTTGACGTGAAACCGACGCCAAAAACTCCTATAAATACAGAAACCTCCGAAAAGAAACCTAGATCGGGAGTTCCGCCGCCGCAAGCCTCCAGAGCCATGAAAAACCAATCGGGAGCCCGTTCCGGCACCCTGCCGGAGGGGGAAACCATCACCGGAGGCCATCTTCATCATCCCGGCAATCTCCATGACGAGGAGGGAGTAGTTCACCCTCGGGGCTGAGAGTTTGTACCAGTAGCTATGTGTTTGATCTCTCTCTCTCTCGTGTTCTTGAGATGACACGATCTTGATGTACCGCGAGCTTTATTAATATAGATGAATCATATGGAGTTTTCCCCTCTCTATCTTCTTGTGATGAATTGAGTTTTCCCTTTGAACTTTTCTTATCGGATTGAGTCTTTAAGGATTTGAGAACACTTGATGTATGTCTTGCGATGGGATATCCGTGGTGACAATGGGATGTTCTATTGATCCACTTGATGTATGTTTTGGTGATCAACTTGTGGGTTCCGTGACCTTGGGAATCTATGCATAGGGGTTGGCACACGTTTTCGTCTTGACTCTCTGGTAGAAACTTTGGGGCACTCTTTGAAGTTCTTTGTGTTGGATTGAACATGATGAATCTGAAATTATGTGATGCATATCGTATAATCAAGCCCATGGGTACTTGTGGTGACATTGGAGTATCTAGGTGACATTAGGGTTTTGGTTGATGTGTATCTTAAGGTGTTATTTTAGTACGAACTCTAGGGTTGTTCGTGACACTTATAGGGATAGCTCATAAGATTGATCGGAAAAGATAACTTTGAGGTGGTTTCGTACCCTACAATAATTTCTTCGTTTGTTCTCCGCTATTTGTGACTTTGGAGTGAACTCTTTGTCACACGTGAGGGATTTACATATGATTCAACTATGTTAGTATTGTTGAGAGAACTTGCTCTAGTGAAAGTATGAACCCTAGGCCTTGTTTCTAAGCATTGAAATACCGTTTGTGCTCACTTTTATCATTAGTTACCTTGCTATTTTTATATTTTCAGATTACAAAAACCTTTATCTACCATCCATATTGCACTTGTATCACCATCTCTTCGCCGAACTAGTGCACCTATACAATTTACCATTGTATTGGGTGTGTTGGGGACACAAGAGACTCTTTGTTATTTGGTTGCAGGGTTGTTTGAGAGAGACCATCTTCATCCTATGCCTCCCACGGATTGATAAACCTTAGGTCATCCACTTGAGGGAAATTTGCTACTGTCCTACAAAACTCTGCGCTTGGAGGCCCAACACGAGTCTACAAGAAGAAGGTTGCGTAGTAGAAATCAAGCTCTTTTATGGCGCCGTTGCTGGGGAGGCTAGGTAAGCGGCACTCACATCCTGTCAACGAAGATCTTTTCTGGCGCCGTTGCCGGGGAGGTGAGTGCTTCAAGGTATATCTTTAGATCTTGCAATTGAATCTTTTAGTTTCTTGTTTTATCACTAGTTTGGTCTTATAAAAGAAAACTACAAAAAAAATGGAATTGAGGTTGCCTCATATGCTTCATCTTTTTAATGTCTTTCGTGAAAATGATGGAAAAGAAAATTGTGCTCAATTGTTAGAAGAAGATGTTATTAAAATGTTTGGCACTAAATCTTTGAGTGATGAGCATGATTTCAATGTTGTTAGTATGAATTCCTTGAATATTCATGATGCTAATGATATGCAAAGCTACAAGCTTGGGGATGCTATGTTTGATGAAGATGATATTTTTTGTCCCCCAAGTTTTGATGAGAAAATATATTATGATGATGGCATGCCTCCTATCTATGATGATTATGATGATGACATGTATGCTATAAAGAATAATGATAACCATGAAACTTGTCATCATGATTTTAATTTTCAATTGGATTATGCTTCACATGATAGTTATTTTGTTGAGTTTGCTCCCACTACTATTGATGAGAAGAAAATTGCTTATGTGGAGAGTGACAAATTTTCTATGCTTGTAGATCATGAAAAGAATGCTTTATGTGCTGGTTATATTGTGAAATTCCTTCATGATGCTACTGAAAATTGTGATGAGGGAGGAACATATGCTTGTAGGAATTGCAATAATATCAAGTTTCCTCTCTATGTGTTGAAAATCTTGAAGTTTTGCTTGTTTTGCCTTCCTATGCTAGTTGATTCTTGCTCCCATAAATTGTTTGCTCACAAAATTCCTATGCATAGGAAGTGGGTTAGGCTTAAATGTGCTAGTCATATGCTTCATGATGCTCTCTTGCATGTTTCAATTCTTATCTTTTATGTGAGCATCATTGAAATCATCATGCCTAGCTAAAAGGCATTAAAGAAAAGCGCTTGTTGGGAGACAACCCAATACTTTTACTTCCTGTTTTTGTGTGTTAACATGATTAAGCTACTGTATTAATCATGTTTTGTGTATTTTCTTTCAATAAAGTGCCAATTAAAGCCTTTGGGATAGTGTTGATGATAGTTGACTTGATTCTGTGCAAAAACAGAAACTTTTACTCTCAGTCCAGGAATTTTGTAAATTCACTGGAACGTGCTTTTGATCTGAAATTTTTACACAAGATTGACATACAAATTTCCTAGATTGTCCTAATTTTTCAGAATTTTTAGAGACAGGGAAGTATGGTTACACTACAGATCTTCACAGACTGTTCTGTTCTTGACAGATTCTGTTTTGCATGCATAGTTTGCTTGTTTTAGTGTTCCCATAGCTTATATGCAGTGATATAAATTATGGGAATGATAGAATACAGTAGGTATTATGTGAGAACAATTATGAACTTGTCTTGACAGTACCTAAGTGAATTATCTTTATTTATTATACTAACCCATCTCACGAAGTTCCGTTAAGTTTTGTGTGATTGAAGTTTTCAAGTTTTGGGTGAGACACCGATATGAGGAGAACAAGGAGTGACAAGAACCTAAGCTTGGGGATTCCTAAGGCACCCCCAAGGTAATATACAAGGAATACTCAAGCGCCTATGCTTGGGGATGCCCTGGAAGGCATCCCCTCTTTCATCTTCAACACTATCGGTATATCTTACTTGGAGCTATATTTTTATTCGTCACACAATATGTGCTTTGCTTGGATCGTCATTATATTTTGTTAATTTCTGTTAGGTGTTATTTATAATCTTGTTTTTCAATAAAAAGTTCCAATAATTGCCTTTAGGATGCTTGCATTGCATGTTCTGATGAGTGCTGTGTAAAAACAGAAACTTTGGCTGTAGTGTTTGAATTTTCATATTTGACTGGAACGTGGAAAGTTTCTGAAATTTTTACACAGTGATATAATATAAATTTTATAGCATGTCCTAAATTTTCATAATTGTTTGAGTTACATAAGTACACTGTTTTCATAAATTGCTACAGACTGTTCTGTTTGGACAGATTGCTGTCATAGTTTTGTTATCTACTTATCCTATAGTTTCCATAGCCTATATTGGTAGATATAAATTGTGGAAATGATAGTATACAGTACCTAATGTTTGAAAATTATTATGCAACTTGTCTTGGCAGTACATAAAGAGTTGATTTATTATTATGTGTACTAACCTATCTCACGAGTTCTTTTCGAGTTTTGTGTGGATGAAGTTTTTGAGAATAGGTGAAACCATGATATGAGAGGATTGAACGAGATACAAAAGCTCAAGCTTGGGGATGCCCAAGGCACCCCAAGTAAATATTTCAAGAAGTCTCAAGCATCTAAGCTTGGGGATGCTACGCATCCCATCTCTCTTCGTCAATTATCGGTTAGCCTATGTTGAGCCTAAAGTTTTATTCGTTCACATGATGTGTGCTATTCTTGGAGTTCTATTTTTGTCTAGTTTGCTGTTTGAATAAAATACTCAGATCTGAAAATATTTATTGAGAGAGAGAGAGAGAGAGTCCCCACATAGCTACTTAATTGTTTGACTACTCATTGATCTTCACTTATATCTTTTGAGAGTAGCTTGTCATTTCCTCTCATGCTTCACTTATACCTTTTTGAGGGATGAAATCTTTATGCTCATGTGCTTCATTTAAAATTGTTTGAGCTTGTCAAAAAAAAGGGGTAATGGCAATATATGAAACTAGTCCCAAAGTGATAGATATCCAAGGAGGATATAATAAAAACTTTCATGAAGATCAAGGGACAAATTAAACTTGATTCTTTGTAATAGTTTTGAAACATGATGATAGTAATATGTGAGTCATGTTAGTGAGTAATTATGCTTTAGTAGGAATATTGGTGTTAAGGTTTGTGATTCCCTATGCAAGTACGAAAGTCAATAGTTATGCAATGAAGTTACATCCTACTTGTGGTGCATTATTCGGTGTTAGTTATGACTCAATGCTCACTTATGTGAATTTTGGTTTCTTGGTTTGGTTGCTTCCCAATCTATTTGCTAGCCATCATTTGTACTAAGTAGAAATACTACTTGTGCATCCAAAATCCTTAAACCAAGTTTTTCCTTATGAGTCCACCATACCTACCTATATGCGGTATTTCCATGCCGTTCCAAGCAAATTTGTATGTGCCATCTCTAAATTTTCAAAACAAATTTTCTCTTTTGTGTGCTCGTACCGCTCATGAAACGGTGGGGAGTATCCAATATTTTTTCCATGCTAGGTGTGTTATTCTCACGATATGTGTTGATTCACTATCATTCACGAGAAAGTGGCTGGTATTCGGGATGCCCAGTTCCATGCTCAAAAATCAAATCAAAATATAATGAAACAAAACTCCCCCTGGATTGTTGTTTGTATGGACGGTACCCATGGATTCGGCTCGCCGTGGAGTGTGATTGATTGGTGGAGGGGGAGTAAAAACTTTACTATTCTGTTTGGGAACCGCCTATAATGTATCTAGCATGGAAAGTATTGTGAGCTACTTTGTCGTTTTCATTGACAGGAAAAGCATGCCACTCAAAATATTTTTCTCTCTCAATTTAAACCTTGAGCTCTAGCACCTCTACAAATCCCTACTTCCCTCTGCGAAGGGCCTATCTATTTACTTTATGCAATTTTTATTTTTGCTTTGAGTCTCCATCTTCTCTTATGAGCACCAACTAGGGGGCACTATGATCGTACTTGAGCATTGGGCATAGCTAATATTTGAGTGTGTTTCATGAATGGATCAATGATTGAGCATGATGGGCTAGGGATAACTTTCTTTGGTGTTGATATTTTGAAAGACATGGTTGCTTGTTGACATGCTTGAGTATTGAAGTCATTATGTTAAAACTAGACTATTGCTTTGAATCATTCACTAGTCCAAATGTCCATGCTATACAAAGAAGAAAAGTATATGATAAAAATGTAGCTAGCATTCACACTTCATAAATTATTTCTTTTATCATTTACCTACTCGAGGACGAGCAGGAATTAAGCTTGGGGATGCTGATACATCTCCAACGTATCAATAATTTATGAAGTATTCATGCCATGTTTACAATAATTTTATATGATTTTGGTATGATTTTATTAGAACTAACCCGGACTGACGCTGTTTTCAGCAGAGCTACCGTGGTGTTGTTTTTGTGCAGAAATAAAAGTTCTCAGAATGGGCTGAAAATTTACGGAGAATATTTTTGGAAAATATAAAAAATACTGGAGCAAAAATCTGGGCCAGGAAGTGACCGAGGAGGCCACAAGCCTGGGGGGCGCCCCCCCTAGGGCGCGCCCCCCTAGCTTGTGGGCTCCTCGGGCACCGCCTTGACGTGAAACCGACGCCACAAACTCCTATAAATACAGAAACCTCCGAAAAGAAACCTAGATCAGGAGTTCCACCACCGCAAGCCTCCAGAGCCACGAAAAACCAATCGGGAGCCCGTTCCGGCACCCTGCCGGAGGGGGAAACCACCACCGGAGGCCATCTTCATCATCCCGGCAATCTCCATGACGAGGAGGGAGTAGTTCACCCTCGGGGCTGAGGGTATGTACCAGTAGCTATGTGTTTGATCTCTCTCTCTCTCTCATGTTCTTGAGATGACACGATCTTGATGTACCGCGAGCTTTATTAATATAGATGAATCATATGGAGTTTTCCCCTTTCTATCTTCTTGTGATGAATTGAGTTTTCCCTTTGAAGTTTTCTTATCGGATTGAGTCTTTAAGGATTTGAGAACACTTGATGTATGTCTTGCGATGGGATATCCGTGGTGACAATGGGATGTTCTATTGATCCACTTGATGTATGTTTTGGTGATCAACTTGCGGGTTTCGTGACCTTGGGAATCTATGCATAGGGGTTGGCACACGTTTTCGTCTTGACTCTCCGGTAGAAACTTTGGGGCACTCTTTGAAGTTCTTTGTGTTGGATTGAACATGATGAATCTGAAATTATGTGATGCATATCGTATAATCAAGCCCATGGGTACTTGTGGTGACATTGGAGTATCTAGGTGACATTAGGGTTTTGGTTGACGTGTATCTTAAGGTGTTATTTTAGTACGAACTCTAGGGTTGTTCGTGACACTTATAGGGATAGCTCATAAGATTGATCGGAAAAGATAACTTTGAGGTGGTTTCGTACCCTACAATAATTTCTTCGTTTGTTCTCCGCTATTTGTGACTTTGGAGTGAACTCTTCGTTGCACGTGAGGGATTTACATATGATTCAACTATGTTAATATTGTTGAGAGAACTTGCACTAGTGAAAGTATGAACCCTAGGCCTTGTTTCTAAGCAATGAAATACCGTTTGTGCTCACTTTTATCATTAGTTACCTTGCTATTTTTATATTTTCAGATTACAAAAACCTTTATCTACCATCCATATTGCACTTGTATCACCATCTCTTCGCCGAACTAGTGCACCTATACAATTTACCATTGTATTGGGTGTGTTGGGGACACAAGAGACTCTTTGTTATTTGGTTGCAGGGTTATTTGAGAGAGACCATCTTCATCCTACGCCTCCCACGGATTGATAAACCTTAGGTCATCCACTTGAGGGAAATTTGCTACTGTCCTACAAAACTCTGCGCTTGGAGGCCCAACACGAGTCTACAAGAAGAAGGTTGCGTAGTAGACATCAGGATCTCTTGCTGAAATAGGATTGGGAACCATAACTGAAACTGGTGGCAGAATAGCAGACTTGCGTTGACGACAGTCTAAAGGTTGAGTAACTTTGAAGCCCATGTACATGTTATTACGAGAGCTCCTCCGAACTTCAGAAGTGACAATTGGAGTGGGTGGCTTTGGTTTTCTACCACGTTTCTTTGACACAGTAGAGCCAGCATCATGATCAGAAGTTGGGGCAGACAAAGTTTGCACTAGGCTCTCAAACTGAAAAGAGTCAACATCTTCAGAACATGCTGAGATAGTGAACTATTGCACCACTGCCTGATCAATCATCAATGGTTTAGTCAATTGAGAGCCAAGAGAATCTGCAAAACAGAGCTTTCGGGCCACTTTCCTACTAGGAGGCTGGGTGATACACTCAGGAGCCATAACTTTTCTGGCAAGCAGCTCTTTAGGTCCCCAGAACTTGATCATCCCAGGAGGAGCCCCAGTTATATGCAACTTTCTGTCAGACCAGGGAAGAGGTGGCCTAAAGCCAGACTGAAACACAGCTAGAGCTAGCTGAGAGACGGTTGGGACGTGCTCGAAGGACTTCAACAGCAGACCAATGGGATGCACCAGCTTGTCAACAAACACACATGAATTGATTTGCAGAGAAACCTGCCTCATGTAATTAGAAGAAGCCGCAGCAGAGGGCTCCAAATTCAGGTTCAACACAGTCTCTTCTGAAGAACCACTTTCAGGCAGATTCTCATGGCAGGCCGTAAGCGGACTGTTCACCACATTACTGTCCGGGACCAAACCATCAGAGAAATGTACCCCTTGCTCCTGAAGAGCTGCCTGGTAATTAACTTGGCCACGAGCAGGCATGACAAAAGAAGAGGCAACCTAAGGAGCAGGTAGAAGTTGGGCAAGAACCTGATTGCCACCCGGAGCATGCTGCTGGCCAATGACACCATTGCGGATGAGCCAGGCTTGAAGAAGAACTTGGAAGGCCTGCTCTGCAGTGGTGTGGGGACCAAACAGCGGATGCGCATCACCATTGGGGGCCAGGGGGTCTTCTCCTTCCAGCGGTACATCATTCACGAAGATGTTTCCTTCATCTGTTCTGAGAATGAACACAGGAACAGACCAAGAATGCCTCTGACCACCCATCTGGCGCATGACAAAATCTTTGGAGATCAATGAAGTGCTCATAACCCATGACTTGACCAGAACACCAGATAAAGGTTCCCTCGGGCTGTACCAAGTGATCAGCTTGCCAAACTGTGAAACCGCCTTTTCAACCCAATACTGAGTCTGATAGTCTTGCGGAAAAGCGAGAAACAAAATCCACATGTGCCTTCCAAGTACCGGCATACGCATGTTCTTGGCCTCATCGTGCTTAACAAAAGTAATCTCAATATCCTCGAACACCAAGTAAGTGCAGCAAACAACAGCATCTCTAATCGGCTCAGTGCGCATGTAGAATAGACCCAAGCCAAGAGGAGAATCTTCAAAGAACCTAACAGAAAAGCCATCGTGATTAAGCATACCAGCGATTTCCGATCTTGTTTCAGCCCGAAGATGGATTGGAATAGCTCTGCTTGATTCAGCAATGCAGAAACGGCCGTGGTCGAGGGGAGGATTGCCAGTGAGCGCCAAGTCGCAGCGCACCTTGCGATCAAGAGGGCCGTGATCCACGGTCATGCCGTGGGGGAGGAATGCCAGTGGGTTGACGGCGAAATTAGCCATGGCGCTGGGGGTGGGAGTAGCAGGCGAAACAGAGATAGCAGAAGCGAAGGCGTCCCGGTGTTCGCGCACAATATTTAATCTGACCTTTGGAATCCAAACCGCTGGCCTGAGAAATCTCTTCGTATTGCACCCCACAACTGAATGACCATACGGAAAACACACCTGACAGCATGGGGTAGCCAAGCAGGAAGGGGATAGATGGCCCACATACAGGCACCTCGTACAAAAGAATGATGTATCCAACTTTGGAACCTAGCTAACCAATCCAACTGCACCAGATTTTTTCGAGCCAGTCCATGCTGAAGTTAAACCCGCGGAACAATTTTTACGTGAATGTCCAAGGGATAAGCAGCGCAAAAATCGCCAACCAACGTGGCAAGATTTGAAATCATGGCCAAAGGATAAACACCTCATGCAAGAATGATGGTGCATCTTGACAAACTCCAGAAGATCTTCATCCGAATAGTTAGCTTGTTTCAAATCTCTGATATGATCCAGCGTAAAAGTCTCCACAAATGAAAAATGTTTTTTGAACCTACCTTTAGCAAACACCATAGGTTGAAACAAAGGAGGGTTCTCAGGGGAAAACGAGAATTCAAGCAGAAACTAAATGCCCCAATATTGAACGCATTATTAAGGATTTTTGCATCAGATGAATTGTGAGAATGATCACTCAAATATACGGATTCATCTGCCCGATCAGAGCCACTGTGATTGAAAGCATTGCACCAGCGAGTAGCCGTGTCATTAACCTCGGAACCAGATGAAATCTTAGCTCGCACTGCCATAGATTGCCGAGGAATACCAGAAGAAATATTAGCTGGAATATTACGAAGATAGCTGCTACTTCTAGAGCATGCGTTGGTTTTCCCTTGAAGAGGAAAGGGTGATGCAGCAAAGTAGATAAGTATTTCCCTCAGTTGTTGAGAACCAAGGTATCAATCCAGTAGGAGATACAAGCAAGTCACCAATGGATGTACCTACACAAATAATCAAACACTTGCACCCAACGCTATAAAGGGGTTGTCAATCCCTTCACGGTTACTTGCAAGGATGAGATCTGATAGATAGATAGATAAGATTGCTAAAACGAAAAGTAAACTAAAAGTAAAAAGATTGCAGCAAGATATTTTTGGTATTTTTGGTTTATAGATCTGAAAATATAATATAGAAAATAGACCCGGGGGCCATAGGTTTCACTAGAGGCTTCTCTCATGAAGGAAAATAATACAGTGGGTGGATAAATTACTGTCGAGCAATTGATAGAAAAGCGAATAATTATGATGATATCCAAGGCAATGATTATGCATATAGGCATCACGTCCGTGTCAAGTAGACCGAAACGATTCTGCATCTACTACTATTACTCCACACATCGACCGACTCCTGCCTGCATCTAGAGTATTAAGTTCATGAAGAACAGAGTAACGCATTAGGTAAGATGACATGATGTAGAGGGATAAACTCAAGCAATATGATGAAAACCCCATCTTTTTATCCTCGATGGCAACAATACAATACGTGCCTCGCTACCCCTAATTGTCACTGGGTGAGGACACCGCAAGATTGAACCCAAAACTAAGCACTTCTCCCATTGCAAGAATTACCAATCTAGTTGGCCAAACCAAACCAATAACTCGAAGAGACTTGCAAAGATATGAAATCATGCATATAAGAATTCAGAGAAGATTCAAATAATATTCATAGATAATCTGAACATAAACCCACAATTCATCGGATCTCGACAAACACACCGCAAAAGAGTATTACATCGGATAGATCTCCATGAAGATCATGAAGAACATGGTATTGAAGAGCAAACAGAGAGAAGAAGCCATCTAGCTACTAGCTATGGACCTGAAGGTCTGTGGTAAACTACTCACGCATCATCGGAGGGGCAATGGAGTTGACGTAGATGCCCTCCGTGATCGAATCCCCCTGCGGCAGATTACCGGAAAAGGCTCCAAGATTGGATCTTACGGGAACAGAGGCTTCCGGCGGCGGAAAAGTATTTTCGTGGCTCTCTTTGGTATCCAGGGAATATTTGGGAATTTATAGGCCGAAGAATAGGGTTAGGAGGGCTGCCGTGGGGCCACAAGCCAGGGCCCCCCCTAGGGCGCGCCCTTGTGGCTTGTCGCCACACGGCGGCTCTCCTGCCTTCATCTCCAAGTCTGCTGGCTTTCTTCTGGTTCAAGAGAAATCATTCTGAAGATTTTATTCCGTTTGGACTCCGTTTAATATTCCTTATCTGCAATACTCAAAAACAAGGAAAAAACGAAACTGGCACTAGGCTCTAGGTTAATAGGTTAGTCCCAAAAATAATATAAAATAGCATATTAATGCATATAAAACATCCAAAACAGATAATATAATAGCATGGAACAATCAAAAATTATAGATACGTTGGAGACGTATCAATAGCGTTGGCGAGAATGATTCCTCATGGGACGCGGATGCCAAGAACTGCTTTGATCAGTACCAAACCCACGATCCACATGACCCAAAGGTTTGTTTAAACCCTGAAATAGATTGAACAAGCAAGAAAATGCCGAATCGTAGAAACCTTTGAGGGAATGAATGAAATGCCCCACTCTGTTAGATGCCACCGAGAAACGAAAGTTCCAATCGTCCAATCGAAGAACCTTAAACCTCCCAATATTGCCACCCAAACAGGAGCACAAGGCCATGGCCACAGAATCCTCATCCAGAGAAAAGGTGCTAAACCAAAATGAAACAACCAGAAAGAACTCCAAGGAAGATCCATCAAAGTGGACAGGAGAATTAAACTGACGACGCACCTGAGACGCCACTCTTTGGCCATGGGAGAAATCATAGTCAATGATAGAATCCATCCTAGCAATCTAGAGAGAGGATCCATGGAGAACCTCAGCGGCGGTGGCGAGAGGGGAGGTGGGAGGGGGGAGGTGGGAGGAGAGAGCCATCTTCAATATTGTGTAACTATTGTAGGGGTACCTAGGGTTACATGTAGTCGGTTGCTACCGATGGTTTAAACACACCTATCCATGACTTGAAGGACGCACCACGGCACCTGAGGTTTCCTTCCTGACCACGAAGCATCTTATAGTTCGATCTCCCCAAAGCTGCCGCCATGTATCTCATTAGTTCGGCCTACTCGATATAGGTCGGCATCCCGAGGGCCCCTTAGTCCCGGACTCCCTCAGTAGCCCCCGAACTTGCCTCCAACGACGAGGTACACCATCTTCTACAGCTTCACTCGCCCAAGGTCTTCGGCTTGCGAGGCGAGTTCTCTTCTTCTCTGGTTTGTTGGACGATAACCGGGCCACCGATAAACCTTCCTCTGTCGAAAACGTCACGAGCCCACAGTATTAATTTCTCTGTCCAAGGAATAATGAAACCCCTCGATTCCTGCGCACCAATGGAGGGTAGGCATCCCAACAGTCTTTTATAGAATTGCCCTTAACAGGCTGAGGGGGAAAACGCCTATTTTAAACAAGTTAAACTTGCCACAGGCAACACTTCCCCCCCCCCTCCTCGCCATCAAGAGGCCCTAGAATCAACGAACTTGGAGATATGGCGAGCGTTCTAGGTTCCTCCTCGTGCCCTCATGGTCCCCTTCCAGGTGACTGGGCAAGTTGTTCTGTCTCCCTCCTTCAGCTGCGCAATCTTGAGGTAAAGGGATATCTCCCTGCTTCGGATCTGGCACCCACTCGCGCTTGGTTGACCTCCGTGAACGGCGAGGCCTTTGCGGAGAACTTCCCTGCTCCACGCCAGGACGAGAGGGTATGCTTCATCTCCTTCCTCTTACGAGGCCTAGGCTTTCCCATTCACCCCTTCTTGAGGGGTTTACTGGAGTTCTACGAGATCCAACTCCATAACCTTACCCCTGGGTCTATCCTGCACATCTCGGGCTTCGTTGCCCTCTGTGAGATATTTCTAGGCTGCAAGCCCCACTTTGATCTATGGAGAAAGTATTTCTGCCTCGTCCCCCGTACTCGGGGAGGGTCAATCCGGGAAGTGGGTGGCGCCGAAGTGTGGCATATAGCTAGGACGGGGTATCCCATCGGGGCCCCAAAGAAGGAATCCGAAGAGTGGACTTCAGAGTGGTTTTACATTGAGGACGTCCCCTTAGTCGACCCAGCTCGAAGGGGTTTGCTCGAATACTCCGACGCCCCTTTAAAGAAACGATTCAATTGGCGTCCGAAGAGCTCTTCCCAAGAGAAGAGCGCTGAGGTAAAGTGTCTAGCCGCCCAGGTGAAGCTGCTAGCTCATAGCAAACTAACCATCATCGACGTGATGGCCGCTGCCATTACCCGTTGTGTTCAACCTCTGCAACAAATGATTCACCCCCTGTGGCGCTACAATGGGACAAGCAACACAACCCGTTCCAGACGGCAAGGGCCCACCGATCAGGCAGCGTTGGCGGCTATATTGGCCGATCTCTTTAAAGGAGAAAAAGAAGATTTTGCTTGTCTGAAGATCAGAGAAGGCTACTCAACTCATTACCGAATTGAATGTGTAAGTTCATTCACACTTCCCTACCTCGGACCACTAATTTTTGATTTTACTGATCAGAACTCCGTGTCTTTCTAAACAGCAATGGAGGCATTGGATCGAGACAGTTAACTGCCCCGCCCCACAACCGGAGGATTATTCCCATAGCAATGACCCCGGATTTCACAACGATCCAGAGATTTCGATTGATTTTGAGGACGGGACCTTTTACCAGAGGAGTATCGATGAATCTAAGGTGTCCCTTCAGGCTGATCACCCTGGATCACTCCCTTCCTCCGTAATAAGTAAAAAAGAAGGCTTCTTCTCGAAAAGGATGCGCGCCTCCCGTCATTCCGTTCATACCGACTTCTACCCCCAAGGATCACCGGACTACGCGCCAGACACCCTTGAGGGCTACCCCCGGCAAGGTCCGTGTCAAATAACGGCAAGACTCCCGAGCAAGGGACGATGGCGGGAGTCACATTGACTGCTCCCCCCACCAAGAGGTGTTTAATATTAACCTTGCAATCTGATCTTTGTTTTATCCGTTTTAAACACTCACGGTTCCCGACCGACATACTCAGGAGGCGAGTACAACCACCTCCATCCGAAGACGTTGAGAAGGCATCAGACAGTCCTCATGAGCCGAGGTCTTCGGCACGCGTCGAAGTGGATGCGGGAGTCCCTGTTACCAGCCAACCTCCCGAGGACTCGGGGGATGTTTCGGTTACTAATTCCGAGGTTGAAAGCACGATGAATCATCGGCGGCGGTAGGAGTCGTTGCGTCACCCAATATTTTCTGACCAAGAGTTTAATGCTCTTAATTCAGTGGACTCATACCTCGGAGCCGCTCGAGCGGGACTCGATGGAGCCGCTAGATTAATGTCCACCAGCCTGCGGGTGAGTGGTCGGCTTTGACAACCGAACACGGGACGGCCGAATTTAAGGGTCTAAATATTGTTTTTGTGTATATGTAGGCTTCAAAGCAACAAAACAAGAAGTTGTCGGCAGACCTTGAGTCGAATCAAGCGGAGCTGCGAGACATTAAAGCCGAGCTTGAGCAGGTGAAAAATTTCACCAGAGAGGCGCACGGTGAGTAAAAAGTATTGTTTATGTGCGGAAGTTGTTAGGACATATTTTCTAACGAAAGATTGTTTCATAGCAGTCGAGTCCATAGGGCAGCTACAGAAGGATTTGGATGCTTCCCGAAAATCTCAAAGGTATGCTGAGTCTCAGCTGGAGGCTGGACATCGTGTATTGACTCAAAGTCTGGAGGATAAGAACCAGTACAAGGCGGAAAATCAGCGACAAGCTGAAGAAATTGAGAGTTTAAATACTCAATTGACACAAACCCGTGAAGAGAACCAGAGATTAAAGGGTGGCATGTTCTATAAGAGAAATTCTAACCTAGAACTCTGTAAAGTACTTTTATCGTGTCAGGTGTAAGGAGCATCCTTGATTTCCTGCCTAGGTCTCCTGACCGGGCGTCCCGAGGAAGAAATCAGCTCATTCAGAGGGGGCCTGTTAAAGGAACTGTCCGTTGTGCACGAGAAGGCTCGGAAAGCTATGAAGAGCATGATCAAGGTACTCTGGCCAGCTCAGACGCCTCCGAAAGGGATGGCCGAGCTGGCCGATCAATTTTGAGGGGCTCGAAGTCGTTTTGAGCTATGGAAGACCTTTGCTTGTCAAGAGGGAACGCGAGAGGCGTGGGTCATGGTGAAGACCTAATTTACCAAACTCAACCCAGAAGACTTGGCTTGGGTTGGGCCGGTAGGGCCAGATGGTTGAGAGGTACCTTTGCACTTGGTTTATGACCAAGTGATGCCCGCCGCTCGTATGTCACAAGAGGATTGCGCCCTAGACACCATAATAGATCATCTCGACTGACAGCCTTGTGTTTGATTCTATGTAACTATGTACTTTATATCAATCCGACTCCATCTGTGCGGTAAACGTTGTCTTAATCGGCCATCGGCTTCTGCCTCGGTTACTAATAGCGAGGGAGTGTTCCGTACTATGCATCCCGCGATAATAGGGAATCATTTCGGAGAACTAGGCAATCTGGCCCTCTGGTGCGAACAGACGAAACGTGCATAGGGAGGTATGTTATATTACTGTTTAAAATAAGAAACATCTTCCGAAAAAATAGTTCCTCTATGGGTTCCTTTCTTCAGGTTACTACATAGATCGTAGATGTCATAGCCATGTACCCGTAGTATGCTCATAGTTTGCTACTTTGGGGGAATGATCCATGTTTGTGGCGAAGAGCACCAACTATATTTTCTTCCTCTGTGGCCGACCAATTTATTTCTTAAGAACGCTAGCCTTCGGTTTCACCCGTCTGAGCTACGTATCCGGGCAATCCGGTCGTAACAATCGCAGAGGTGCTCCCTTTACCCCCTAGCCGAACAATCGGGAACGTAGGGGGTAAGCACAGGAGCAAGGCAACCCGGCTTGGCTAAATCTTAAGCCCAATTGGTGCATAAAATGGCGCAAAACAATGCTGGAAGGGTGCATACAAGACAAATAGATGCAGAAATCAATATAGATTTGCTTCATTAAGAAGCCCCCAGGCGTTACTGGGTAAAACATTTTAGAATGTATGCCGATGAAATCTTAACATAGTTCGGTTTAACTGAACATAACCTGAGAAAATCTAACCAATCCTGTAGAAGTAAACAAGGAAGGGGAGGAAAATACAGGGGTTTTAGAGAAGGTGACGACACCGGTCTAGCCGTAGAAGCGCCGAAAGCGAGCTGCGTTCCATGGGTTTGGTTTGAGGCGATTGGCCTGTGGGTTGCGAAGGCGATAAGCTACTCCTGTCAGTACTTCATCAATTATGAAAGGGCCCTCCCACTTGGGGTTTAGTTTATGCTTTTGTTTCCCTAGGAGGCATAAGACCAACTCGCCCACATTATATGCTTTTGCTCGAACCTCCCTGCTTTGGTAGCGCCGAGCCTGCTGTTGATAGAAAGTAGATCGAGCCCGAGCTATGCCGCGGTCTCCTTCCAAGGCGTCTAGGTCATCCTGCCGATCTTGCTCAGCCTCTTTTTCTTCGTACATGCGCACCCTAGGTGTGTCGTGGATGATATCACAGAGGAGGACCGCTTCGGCCTTGTGCACCATAAAAACGGTGTGTATCCCGTTGATCGATTAGGGGTGGTATGCAAACCCCACTAGATGGAATCAAGTTCCTCCACCCAATGATGGTCAGATTCTTGAAGGGATCGAACCAGACGAGGTTTAATACCACTCATAATGAGGTCGTTGGCCCGTTTGACTTGTCCATTGGTCTGCGGATGATACACCGAGGCATAATCGAGTGTGATGCCCAAGTTAGCGCACCAGTCCTTTACCTCCTGGGCGGTGAAGTTGGATTCATTGTCCGTTATTATACTGTGTGGGACACCATAACGGTGCACCACGCTAGATATGAAGTCGATTACCGGCCCCGACTTAGCTGAACTTACTGATTTTGCTTCGATCCATTTAGTGAACTTGTCGACCATGACTAGTAGGTATTTCTTTTTCTTGGTCCCCCCTTTAAGTGGTCCAACCATGTATAAACCCCAAACCGCGAAAGGCCATGTAATGGGTATCGTCCGAAGAGCCGTAGGAGGCATGTAGCTTTGATTTGCGAAGCACTGACAGCCGACACAATGTTGGATGAGTGTGTGGGCGTCCGCTTGAGCGGTGGGACACAAGAACCCGGCTCAAAAGGCCTTGCTTACCAGGGCCCGCGCTGCTACATGATGGCCGCCCATCCCTGCGTGTATCTCTGCCAAGAGTTGCCTTCCTTCTTCTTCGGATATGCACCGTTGGAGGACCCCAGTAGTGCTTTTTTGTATAATTCTCCTTCATGGGCCTTGTAGGCTTTTGATCGCCGGATTATCCGTCTCGCCTCCGTATGGTCATCAGGGAGTTCTTTGTGTAGAAGGTAGGCAAGGAAGGGCTCGGTCCATGATGCGATTACTGCCATGACCTCGTGAGCCGAAGGTGTTTCTTCAATTGCGGAATCGCCGATGATTTGCTCATCTGGTTCGACTATAGGGGGGATGACCTGTTCCGCTCCATTAGCTATAGTGTCCTTGCCGTCGTCCTGCCATACCACGGATGGCTTGAATAGCTTCTCTAGGAAGGTGTTATTAGGGATGGGGTCGCGTTTGGCGCCCATGCGGGCGAGGACGTCAGCAGCTTGGTTGCTGTCTCTGGAGACATGGTGGAATTCTAGCCCTTCGAACCGTGTGGATATCTTGAGGACGGCATTTCTGTAAGCTGCCATTTTTGGGTTTTTAGCATCGAATTCGCCATTGATTTGTGAGATGGCGAGATTAGAGTCTCCCTGTACTTCGAGACGGTGTACACCCATGGATGTTGCCATCTGAAGTCGGTGCAATAGTGCCTCGTACTGGGCCGCATTGTTTGAGTCGGCGTACATGATCTGTAGTACATATCGGATGTTGTCTCCAGTGGGGGATGTGAGGATAACTACAGTCCCTAGTCTGGCAAGTGTCTTGGATCCGTCGAAGTACAGTGTCGAGTGTGAGTATGTGATGTATTCTCTGGGGAGCTCGGCCTCCGTCCATTCGGCAAGAAAATCAGCCAACACCTTAGATTTAATAGCTCGGCGTGGCTTGTAATTGATTTCGAATGGAAGGAGTTTGATGGCCCATTTGGCTATGTGGCCGGTAGCGTCCCTGTTGTTGATTATATCATTCAGGGGTGCCTCGGAGGCCACCGTGACCGAACACTCTTGAAAATAGTGTCTGAGCTTGCATGATGCCATAAACACTGTGTAGGCTATCTTCTGATAATGTGGGTACCTGGTCTTGCATGGAGTAAGCACTTCTGATACGTAGTAGACTGGCTTCTGTACCCAGAATTTGTGGCCCTCGGCCTCCCGTTCTACCACGAGGACCGCACTAATGACCTGGTTGGTGGCTGAGATGTATAGCAACATCGGTTCACCTGTACCAGGGGCTGCTAGTATGGGGTTATTGGCCAGCGGTGTCTTGATTTCCTCTAGTGCGGCTGCTGCTTCATCGGTCCACTCGAAGTTTTTTGTTTGCTTCAGCAACCTGTAGAGTGGCAGAGCCTTTTCACCAAGGCGGAAGATAAAGCGGCTTAACGCCACCACACAGCCTGCTAGTCTTTGAACGTGCTTTAGCTCCGTGGGGATCGCTAGTTGGGATAGAGCTCAGATCTTGGCTAGATTGGCCTCTACTCCCCTGTGGGAGACAATGAATCTGAGTAGTTTACCGGCGGGGACTCCGAAGACACACTTGTCCGGGTTGAGCCGTATATCGTACTCCCGCAGACTAGCGAAGGTTTGACCGAGGTCCTCCACCAGCTGGTTGACATGTTTAGTCTTGATGACCACATCGTCTACGTACGCCTCAACTGTTTTGCCGATTTGTTTTTCCAGACATGTCTGAATCATGCGCTCGTATGTGGCGCCTGCGTTTTTTAACCCGAAAGGCATTGTGTTAAAGCATAATGGCCCGTAGGGGGTGATGAAGGCGGTTGCGGCCTGATCGGATTCCTTCATTTTGATCTGATGGTATCCGGAATAGGCATCGAGGAAGCAAAGTGAGTCGTGTCCGGCAGTGGAGTCGATGATCTGGTCGATGCGGGGTAAAGGGAAGGGATCCTTTGGGCAGGCTTTGTTGAGGTCTTTGAAATTGACGCAAAGACGCCAGGATTTGTCTTTCTTCGGTACCATGACCAGATTTGCCAGCCACTCGGGGTGTTTGATTTCTCTGATGAATCCGACTTCAAGTAGTTTGGCAAGTTCTTCGCCCATAGCTTGAAGCTTGGGTTCGGAAAATCGGCGTAGCGCCTGTTTGACCGGCTTGAAGCCGGCGATTATGTTCAGCCTGTGTTCTGCCAGCCTTCGTGAGACTCCTGGCATATCTAAGGTGTGCCAGGCGAATATGTCCCAATTTTCACGCAAAAATGTGTGCAGTGCTTCATCAACCGTGGGGTCCAGCTGATATCCGATGGATGCCGTTTTGTTGGGGTCCGTTGGGTGTACCAGAAATTTTATGATTTCATCTGTAGGTTTGAACGATGTGGATTTTGGTCTTTTGCCGTGGATTACGTTGTCCTTATCCACAGTAGAACGGAGTGTGGTTAGTTCCTCTGCAACGAGGGTCTCAGCTAGTGCCTCGAGGGCAAGTGATGTTGTTTTATTTTCAGCTCGAAGGGCTCTATCCGGGTCACTTATAATTGTGATCACACCATTTGGCCCCGGCATTTTGAGCTTCATATAAACATAATGCGGTATAGCCTGAAATCTTGTGAAGGCATCGCACCCTAAAAGGGCATGATAGCCACTGTGAAAGGGCACGATATGAAACAGAAGTTCCTCGGATTTGTAGTTATCGGGAGTACCGAATACTACATCGAGGGCGACTCGTCCTGTACAACGTGCCTCTTTCTCGGGGATGATTCCTCGAAAAGTTGTGTTGCTTCATTCGATTCGAGATCTATCGAACTGCATCTTGTCTAATGTATCCTCGTAGATGATGTTTAGGCCACTACCACCATCCATTAGCACCTTGTGCAACCCGAAGCCATATAAGATTGGGTTAAGGACCAGGGCGGCAGGTGCTCGTTCTGTGCGAGTTATCGGTTGGTCATCCTCGCCGAAAATTATCGGTGTATCTGTCCATGACTTCCTCACTGCCACCTGGTGTATCTGATCAAGTTTTCGAAGAGCTCTCTTCCTCTGACCTTTGGAGGAAAACATCTCGTAGATCGTTAGGATCTCGATGCTGTTTTTCGGTGGCATTGTTGAATGTCTTCCTGGGGGTGAGGCCATGAGGATGGCCTCTCCTCTTTTCGCGACTTTCCTAACGACCCAGCAATCTCGAAGGCTGTGAGTCGGGCTCGTGTTTAGAGAGGCGGAGTGTATGGGGCATGGCTTGTCCGGTAGTCCATCAAGGACGGTTCTTTCTTTTGTATGGTATTTATTCCTTTTCTCGGCGGGCGCATGTTTGGCCGGCCGTTGAGGGTGTACGAGCCTCTTCCGAACTCCTCTAGGTTGTTCGGCATGGACTGGATCCATGCACAATTGTTGTGCTTTCCATGCGCTTTTCCATGGCACAGTACTTTCGCACCAGGTCTGACAGCTCGGAGAAGTTTTGAATGTGGCGACGAGCGAGGGCGTTGAGAATTCCTTCATCATGGCAATTGCGCCGGAAGGTTGCAATCATCTCCTGGCCGTTACGGCCCTCCATCCTGTAGGACCGAAAGTATGTCTAGAGGGGGGGGTGATTAGACTACTTGACCAAATAAAAGTTTTGCCTTTTCCCAAATTTTAGAGTTGGCAGTTTTAGCATTTCATGGCAAGTCAAGTACACCCTACACATGCATGTCTAAGAGTATAGCAGCGGAAAGTAACAACAAGCATGAGTAGTAAAGGATAGGGTAGGAGGATCAAATGCAATTGTAGACACGATGATTTTTTTCCCGTGGTTCCGATAGGTGGTGCTATCGTACGTCCACGTTTATGGAGTCTTCAACCCACGGAGGGTAACGGTCGCGAGAGTCCACGGAGGGCTCCACCCATAAGAGTCCACGAAGTAGCAACCTTGACTATTCCATAACGGCTTCCGTCCACGAAGGACTAGCCTCACTATATGTAGATCTTCACGAAGTAGGCGATCTCCTTGCCCTTACAAACTTCTTGGTTCAACTCCACAACACGAAGTAGGAGGCTCCCAAGCGACACCTAACCAATCTAGGAGGCACCACCCTCCAAAAGGTAATAGGCTCGGTAATGTCGATGAACTCCTTGCTCTTGTGCTTCTAGATGATAGACTCCTCAACACACAATCACTCTCTCACAGATTTGGCTTGGTGGAAGAGATGGGATTGGTGGAAAGCAACTTGGGGAGGCTAGAAATCAAGATCCATATGGTTGGAGTGGAAGATCTTGACCTCAACACAAGAATAGGTGGTTCTCTCTCAGAAAACTGGATTGGGCAAGTATGGAATAGTTCTGAGTGCTTCTCTCTCGAGTAGGTGGTGGTGGAGGGGTATATATAGGCATCCCCAAAAATCCAACCGTTAAACACAAAATGACCAACTCGGTGACACCGATGTGTAAATCTCGGTGGTACCGAAGTGACCAAAAGTGGCAACTTTTGAATCTCGGTGAGACCAATATAGGAAACTCGGTTGCACCGATAAGGTGACCAACGGTCAGATTGACAATCTCGGTGACGCCGATCCAACAATCTCAGTGGTACCGATATTGTGAATTTGCGTAACAGAGAGTTGGCAACCTAAACTCGGTAGCACCGGGATTGAATCGGTTGCACCGAAGTGGCTAGGGTTTGGCTGAGTTTGTCTGAGGTTGAGAATCGGTGGCACCGGGATGGAAATGTTGGTTGCACCGATTTTTAGTATTTGGCTTTGGACAGACTTTGGTGGGAGAGCTTGTGGGTGTTTTTGGTGACTATCACTTGTGCACGTATGAGCATTTTGTTCACCAACAAAACCTTACCCCCTTTTAATAGTATTGGCTTTCCTATGGACTCAAAGTGATTTCTCACAAATGTAAAATGTAGAGTCCTCTTGCTTGAAGCTTTGCCAACCTATTTCCTTGCATCTTGGGGTATTCCACAATCTCCACAATCCTTTTGCCAATCCTATCATTGAACATTTCCTGAAATATACTTAGTGGAAACATTAGTTCAATGACTTATATGTTGTTATTAATTACCAAAACCACCAAGGGAGCAAATGTGCTTTCAATCTCCCCCTTTTTGGTAATTGATGACAACATATAGATCAAAGCTTCGACAAATGATATAATCAATGAATATAATCGTCGCTTTGAGAAGTATGTGATAAGCAAGAGCTCCCCCTAAATTTATGCATTATTTTGAATTTGCGTTTGAATGCAAATGCACAATCGATTAGGTACATGGGGCACTTCTTCCATGTTACATACATCTTGGTGGTGTGCGAGAGTAATTAGAATGAACATCATAGCACAACACAATCAAGCAAAGGTGTATGATCTTCTCATAAGCATTAAGATGATAGGAAATAGTAGCATCACACATAACGCGTATGATCAAACACCACAAACATGTATCACAAGCAACCAAAAGATCAAATGTTTTGAAAAAGCAATAAACACCAAATGCTCTCTCACTCGAAGCCTAAAGATCTATATACACTTCTCCCCCTTTGGCAACAAGTTACCAAAAAGTTCAAAGGCATATGTCTAAGCGTTCTTGGGCTGATCTCCTCCAGTTGTTGATGAAGGAGTCGAGAGAACAGCGTCGGCGAAGATCTCTGCAGATGTCGTGGATGGAGTTGGTGTGGCAACAGGAGGAACTGAAACTGATGGAGCAGGAGCTGAGGTGACAGTAGCAGGAGCTGATGAAGAGGGCCTCAAGTCTGGAGTTGGCACAGTGGCTGATCTGGCCTGAGTGGTAAACTATGTGCCTGGCCTGAGAGGAGAACCATCCTCATCATCATCAGAAGAAGAAGAAGTCTGAGGAAGAGGCACTGAGTCAACTTCCTTCTTGAGCTCATTGACTGTCTTAGTCAGCCCATCCACCTTATCATTAAGGGTCTTGATCCTGTTCTCGAAGATCCTCACAAGACTATTCTGGTTGTCCAGAATCCCCTTAATGTCCTTCTTCATGCCCTGAACTGATGAGATCAAAAGATCCATTTGCTCGTTCCTGGATCTGGGGACCTGAGCACTAGTGGCTCTAGCTGCCTCTGCCTCTGCCTGAGCTGCAGCTGAAGTGGGATGATCTGGGTTCATCACCACAACGTTGTCCTCGAGATCTGGCTGTAGGGGCAAGTGGGGACGATCTAGAGCAAATATGTGCTTCTCCAACTTTGAGTTGATAAGCATCTGGATGTAGGGTGCATGACAGCAAGAGCGCTTCTGATCAGCAGCAACCCTCTTGATTGTCTCAACAATCAAGTCCATGACTCTGATCCTGGTGTGTCTATCGAGGTGGATCAACATGTTAATGGAGTAGCATCGGGTCATCTTGTCATCTGCTGACTTGGGCATCAAGGTATGCCTCAGAATGGTGTTCATGGTGCGGAGGCCAGCCTGGAGAAAGTAGATAGATCCTAGCCTGTTAGACTTCACATTAGCAGCAGGAATCTCATTGTACATGTTGGCCATAGCATTGTGGTTTGCCTTGGATTCTGAGTAGACATCCAGGTCACCATCCTGTACCTCTGGGACTCCTAAGATTTCAGCCCACTCCTCAACAGTAGACTCATACCTTGCACCTTCAGTCATCCATACAATCCTACCATCTCCATAGAAGTGTGCAGTGGATTAGAATTGCATGATCATCTCATCATTCCAAGCAGTGAACTCTTTGCCAACAAACTCATCCAAACCAATGCAGTGGAAATTATCTTGGACATTTGGAAAATAGTCCTCATTCTCCTTGATGAATTTCCAGTCCACATACCGCATATCGCTCACAGCTGGACTCTTGTCAAACAGCACAGTTTCATAGAAATCTCGTTGCTCTCTGGTGAAGAATATGTAGTCCACGGCTGTCTTCTTCCTTTGGGCATATGGATCAGCAGCTCTCCATGCCCTCAAGCCAGAGTCCTTCCTCTTCTTCATATCCTCAGCAAGTGGGTAGATGGCATTATGTACTGGAAGGTGTGGCCTAAGCTTCATTAGGGCAGACATAGCATCCTCATCCTCAACTCTGGAGGCAGTCCCTTTGTTCTTCTCAGATGCTGGAATTTGCCTGGACAATCTCTTGGGCTTCTCAGCAGCAGGCTTCTTGGGTGCAGCTTTATTGCGCTTGGATGTGCCAGTCTTTGGCATAGCATCAGCCATAAGCTTCTTTTTCTTCTTGGGAGGGGCTTTCTCAACATGTTCTTCCTCCTCCTCAGCAGCAGCAGCAGCAGCAGCCTCCTCAGGTTCCTCAAGCATGGAGGTCTTCCTGCCAGTGACATAGACTATCCTCTTCCTAGCACCCTTCTTCTCCCCTGCCTTCTTAGGAGGAGACTCAAGGTGAAGAGCCATCTTTGTCCTAGCACTTTCAGGTGCTCTCATAGCCTCAGAGCTAGCATACACTTTCCTTACAGCTCTCCTTGAAGAGGTAGCTTCATTTGCAGCTTTCTTGGCAGCCTTTTCTTGCTTCTTAGCAAGAATCTCTTCTGGAACGAAGTCTGAATCCTCCTCATCTGAATTCAGCTTCTTCCTGGCCCTTGTAGCAGCCTTGGGCAACCCATGAGAGCTGGGGGTGCCTGGATCTGAAGATGAACTAGATTCAGGACTAGTGCCAGAATCCAATTCAACACTCTTCTCTCTGAAGTCGTTCTCACTGTCCTCAGCACTTGACATACTGACCCTGTGACCAGAATATAGAGGAGCAGAAAAGGATAAGTCATCACAAAATGTGGCTGGTTTTTGAAAGATTGAACACAAGATTTTCAAAGTTTTGCATTCTGTCAGATGCAAATCGGTACAGCCGAAGTAAAATTGTCGGTGCCACCGAGACTGACTATCTCATTAACAGAAACTTGGCACTCTTTTCGGTGGGACTGAAAAGAAGTACTCGGTTTCACCGAGACAGTTCTCAGCAACACAGACGGACAAATTGGTGAGACCGATTTGTTCACTTCGGTTCTACCGAGTTCCATCGGGCGGAAGGCAAACCCTAGAAAATCGATGGTTCGCTAATCTACGGAGTTTTCTCATGGATAGAACGATGAGCAAACTGTGGCTTATAGAGAAAAACAGCTTTATTGCGCAAGAATCAGACGGGAGCGCAAGAAAGATCGAATCCGTACCCTAGCTTGGTGACGGATCCGCTACGGCGGCGACGGCGGCGAAGATGCCCGTCGACGGTGAGGATTCCCAGCGGCGGACAGGCTCGGGAAGGCAAGGCGATGACCAGGGGGTCCTTCTGCGGCAGCTTAGGGTTTGAGGCGTGACGATTTGAAGATTGAAATTTCGAACCGTCAGGACCACAGACTATATACCCTTCACTGTCGGTGATACCGATTTTAAAGTTTCGGTGTCACCGAGTTCCACAACTGTCAGCTGACAGGGAAACTCGGTGTAACCGAGAATATGAAATCGGTAGTACCGAGATTGAAAACCAGATCAACCCTAGGCATTCGGTGAGACCGAGATTTTGGGGTTGGTTCCACCGAGATGCACTTGGGAGGTTTTAATGGTCAGTCCTTGTCGATACGGAACTCCGAGTGCTCCACACACAGAGGGATCGAAAAGTACTTGTTCAAATTTTGTGATGCAGCATGAATAGAATATGAGGTGAGAAAGCATAGATAGCTAAAGAGTGGTCCTAGGCATTCTTGTCCATCCAATTGGCAAAATATAAAACAAAAGCCAAATAGCAACAATTGGATGTCCTCGAATGAGAAAATAAATGCAGACCAACATGCTCACACAATAAGATGTCAAATGAAATCATGACAAACATGCACATACACACTAGCATCTAGCAAGCACTAGGGCGATGACGAAGTCATCTATATATGAGTATTTGACTTAGGAGCCAAGTAAGAATACTTGATCATAGGTCATACTCATCGTTTAAGCACAAGTGGGGTTACCACTTTTACATAAAGCATTTAATGTTGTCACATACTAAGAGATGCTTTGACTCAAGTCTTAGAGTAAAGCTCCCCCTTGATGTGACATCCCCCCATAAGAGGGATAGACTAACCTTGGGTTTTGTCAATGAAGACTTCATGTTGGTGAGGTAGTGGTGGATGCTCAAGGTTGATGAAGATCACCAAGAGTTGGGAGCATCCTTGCTCTTTCCTTGCTCTTCTCACCTACATGGGTTAGTCCCAACACACAAGAGACAAATACAAGGATATCTATGGACATGGAGTGCAAAGCATGTGTTATGATGTCCATTGATTTGTTGATTACCTTGTCCCTTGCTTACCTTTGAGGGAATGTGTGACTCCTTGAACTATTGCATAGAGTTGATGTTGATTGCAAATAATTATTGCCAATAATGAATGTGAGTGAATTTCATTGGCAGAGTCACCCCTCAAGAACTCTCTAGTTCTTCTTCTTGGGGACCCACTTCAAGTTGATGGGGATCCTTGGTGTTGTAGTAGCCTTTGTAGAAGTTGAGCTTGAAGTAGCCTTGGGAACCCACTCCACCATAGCTAGGGATCCATCTTCATATGAGTCAATGTCATCTTGAAGCTTGTTCTTGCCCTTGAGCTTGTGGTCTTGTGGTGGAAGGTCATCTTGAGTGCTTGTCCCCTTGGGAAGAGTATTTTCATACTTCTCCTTTTGAGGAACAAACTTGGGCTCGGGATATTGACCTTCTTCCCATTCAACTCCATTTGCGTTGAAGTAGCCAACACCACGATTCTTCCGGTATCCTCCGTGCTTGCGTACAATTTCCTCAAATTGCTTACACCCGGCAAGACTCTTGTAGATACCTTTTTCTATAATTCCTTTCAATAAAGCATTTTCTTGCTCAAGTGTAACTTGGCTAAGAGAAACATCATTAGTGGAATCAATAGAACTACTAGAAGCAATATCATTGGGTTTAGCATTTTTATTGTTGCTACTAGATGAAGAACCTTTCTTGCCTTTGTTACTAGTTTGTTTAGATTTAACTTGTGGCATGAAAGTAGACAAGAGTAGTCATTTGGCTAGATAAGATGAAGTCTTCTTTTGGAGATCGTCATTGATAGCTTTAAGAAACTCATGCTCTTGCTCCAAGTTGAGCTTCTCGAAGCGTAGCTTCTCATGAGTTCTTACAAGCTCTCTATGATCTTCAAGAGTAGATTCATGAGCTAACTTAAGAGTATTTAGTTCTTTAGTTAGTTCTTCTATTTTCATCTTATCATCATCAATTGACTTATCTTGACTAGCATGAGAATTATCAAGTTCATTTTGACTAACATCACTAGTTTTATCAAAGAGCAAGTCATCATCACAAAGCAAATCATCTTCATCACTATCGAAATCAAGATACTCGGGGTGTGATACCTTGGGGCCTTTAGCCATGAAGCAACTTCCACTCCCTTCGTTTGGTGAGTCAAATAGATCATGGGAGTTGGTAGTCACTAGAGCAATTCCGGCAACACCATCATCTTGACTATAGTCGGAGTCGGAGTGATAGCTTCTCTCAGAGTTGTCGTCGGAGTCGGAGCCGGAAACCCATTCACCAACATGAGCTTGATGTTTCCTTCTTGTGTAGCTCTTGGTGTACTTGTCCTTCTTCTCTGAATCCCTACTTCTCCTTGAGTGTCTTCGTTCATAACGATCATCTCTTCTCCTTCTCTCTCTTTGAGGTGATTCATTCCTTGAGCTTCGTCTTCTTGGTGACTCTTATCTTCGTTTGTAGGGAGTCGTGCACTCATTGGAGTAGTGTCCGGGCTTCCCACAATTGTAGCAATTGCGGTCACGACTTGACGAACGCTTCTCATCATATCTTGAGTTGGAGCTTCTTTCTTTGCCTCTACTCTTGTAGAACTTGTTGAATTTCTTGACCATGAGGCTTATCTCTTCATTGGTGACAAGCTTGTTGCTTGAGATTGTGGGAGCATCACTTGTGGCTTTGTAAGCACCGCTAGACTTGTGATGAAGCTCTTCCTTATCTTTGAGTGTCATCTCATGAGCAACAATCCTTCCAATGACTTCCGTAGGCTTGAGATCTTTGTAGTTGGGCATCATTTGGATCAATGTGCACACGGTGTCATATCTCTCATCCAAAGCTCTAAGTATCTTCTTGATGATGAATTTGTCGGTCATTTCTTCGCTTCCTAAGCCGGCAATCTCATTGGTGATGAGAGCTAGCCTAGAGTACATCTCAGCGACTCCTTCACCATCCTTCATCTTGAACTTGTCAAGCTGACCTTGAAGAACATCCAACTTGGATTCTCTCACGGACTCGGTTCCTTCGTGCATATCAACCAAAGTATCCCAAATCTCTTTTGCATTCTCAAGACGGCTGATTTTGTTGAATTCTTTTGGGCATAGGCAGTTGAATAGAATGTCGCATGCTTGAGCGTTGTATTGCAACATCTTCAATTCTTCCGCGGTCGCTTCACGATCCGGTTCCTTTCCATCTCCAAAGAATTCACCTTGTAAGCCAACATGAACAACAGCCCAAACGGCGGGGTTATGACCAAGAATATGCATTTTCATTTTGTGCTTCCAACTAGCAAAATTAGTGCCATCAAAGTACGGACCTCTACGGTGATAATTACCCTCACTAGACGCCATACTCTCATAGGTTGTGAGACCAATGCAATGGAGACCAAAGCTCTGATACCACTTGTAGGACCGAAAGTATGTCTAGAGGGGGGGTGATTAGACTACTTGACCAAATAAAAGTTTTGCCTTTTCCCAAATTTTAGGGTTGGCAGTTTTAGCATTTCATGGCAAGTCAAGTACACCCTACACATGCATGTCTAAGAGTATAGCAGCAGAAAGTAACAACAAGCATGAGTAGTAAAGGATAGGGTAGGAGGATCAAACGCAATTGTAGACACGATGATTTTTTCCCGTGGTTCCGATAGGTGGTGCTATCGTACGTCCACGTTTATGGAGTCTTCAACCCACGGAGGGTAACGGTCGCGAGAGTCCACGGAGGGCTCCACCCATAAGGGTCCACGAAGTAGCAACCTTGACTATTCCATAACGGCTTCCGTCCACGAAGGACTAGCCTCACTATGGGTAGATCTTCACGAAGTAGGCGATCTCCTTGCCCTTACAAACTTCTTGGTTCAACTCCACAACACAAAGTAGGAGGCTCCCAAGCGACACCTAACCAATCTAGGAGGCACCACCCTCCAAAAGGTAATAGGCTCGGTAATGTCGATGAACTCCTTGCTCTTGTGCTTCAAGATGATAGACTCCTCAACACACAATCACTCTCTCACAGATTTGGCTTGGTGGAAGAGATGGGATTGGTGGAAAGCGACTTGGGGAGGCTAGAAATCAAGATCCATATGGTTGGAGTGGAAGATCTTGACCTCAACACAAGAATAGGTGGTTCTCTCTCAGAAAACTGGATGGCGCAAGTATGGAATAGTTCTGAGTGCTTCTCTCTCGAGTAGGTGGTGGTGGAGGGGTATATATAGGCATCCCCAAAAATCCAACCGTTACACACAAAATGACCAACTCGGTGACACCGATGTGTAAATCTCGGTGGTACCGAAGTGACCAAAAGTGGCAACTTTTGAATCTCGGTGAGACCGATATAGGAAACTCGGTTGCACCGATAAGGTGACCAACGGTCAGATTGACAATCTCGGTGACGCCGATCCAACAATCTCGGTGGTACCGATATTGTGAATTTGCGTAACAGAGAGTTGGCAACCTAAACTCGGTGGCACCGGGATTGAATCGGTTGCACCGAAGTGGCTAGGGGTTGGCTGAGTCTGTCTGAGGTTGAGAATCGGTGGCACCGGGATGGAAATGTTGGTTGCACCGATTTTGAGTATTTGGCTTTGGACAGACTTTGGTGGGAGATCTTGTGGGTGTTTTTGGTGACTATCACTTGTGCACGTATGAGCATTTTGTTCACCAACAAAACCTTACCCCCTTTTAATAGTATTGGCTTTCCTATGGACTCAAAGTGATTTCTCACAAATGTAAAATGTAGAGTCCTCTTCCTTGAAGCTTTGCCAACCTATTTCCTTGCATCTTGGGGTATTCCACAATCTCCACAATCCTTTTGCCAATCCTATCATTGAACATTTCCTGAAATATACTTAGTGGAAACATTAGTTCAATGACTTATATGTTGTTATTAATACCAAAACCACCAAGGGAGCAAATGTGCTTTCACATCCTGTCTTTGTTGAGGAGGAATCTGGCCCAAAAATGATGGACCGATTCCCCTGGCTGTTGTTTGACCTCCCGTAAGCCCATTGTGCCGGGCTCTCCTGCGCTTGGAAAGCGCTAGATTTGGGTGGTGGGTGGGGCAAAATTTCATGCCCCAGCGACGTGCGCGTCTGACGCACTGACGGCCGTGTTTAGTGTCGTTGTGGGGTTAGGCGCGACGGGTTTGGAGTGTGTGGCACCGGCGGGGCCTTGCTGTGCGGACTCCGGATCGTGCGCTAGATCGGCTGCCGGTCTCAAATCGGTACCCCAGGGGAGTCCAGATTCTGAACCGTGAGAAGGATCCAGGTGACCGGAGATCGGGACGTAAACCGCTTTTAACTCCGTTAGTTGAAGGGACATATTTCCGACCGGGCACTCTATGGTGGCGACCAAGTGTGTTACCGGTGGGACAAGAATTTCCCTGTCGTCGGGCCTCAGCCCGATCTGGTCGTAAACCGAGGGTCGGTCGTCGGTCATGCCCAGGGCTTGAATCCGATCGAGCATCTCATCCAGCGATGGGACTTCGGCGGAGTCGGCGTTACATGCGCGCCTAGGGTCGGCTTGTGGTGCTATCTCCCTGGGGTCGTTCGAGGACGCCCCCGGGCTTTAAGGCCGTACTAGGGACCGAGGCCGCCCGAGTGGCAGGGTCTCCCGCTCCCGAAGTCAAGGCGTCAGGGCTCATGGGCCCTTCGAGGGGGGCAGAGAGCTTTGTTAAAACAAGATCTCCCCGAGAGTCGGCGATGAACTCTAGGTCCCCAAACCTGACTTCTTGATGGGGGGTAAAACTTCCGACCTGGCCAAGGCGGCCGGCAGGATCGGCATGGAGCACGTGCTTTCGAAAGCGAAGATCTGACCAAGAATGAAGATGCCCTTGTTACAGATTTCATCGCTAAGGATTAAGTGAGCCATTGATCTTTCGGCGATTCACAACGAAACTCTCAATGAAAGCACCAATGTCGGTGTCAAAACCGGCAGATCTCGGGTAGGGGGTCCAGGGCTATGGATCTGGGATCGATGGTTAATAGGGGATGAAGGAGACGATGTTTACCCAGGTTCCGGCCCTCGTGAGGTGGTAAAACCCTACGTCCTGCTTGATTATATTGATGAGTATGATGGTTACAGAGTCGATCTACCTTGAGATCAAATGAGCTAAAACCCTAGATGAGTTAACTTGTCGCCTACGAACTAAGCCCCCTGGTTTATATAGATACCAGGGGTACCTAGTGTTACATGTAGTCGGTTGCTACCGAGGGTTTAAACACACCTATCCATGACTTGACGGACGCACCACGGCACCTGAGGTTTCCTTCCTGACCACGGAGCATCTTATAGTTCGGTCTCCCCACAGCGGCCGCCGAGTACCTCATTAGTTCGGTGACGTGGCTTAAGACTACGTCGGTATTTCCCCAAAGAGGAGGGGATGATGTAGCATAGCGACAGTAAGTATTTCCCTCAGTTATGAAACCAAGGTATCGAACCAGTAGGAGGATCACCACCACTAGGTAAACAGCACCTGCACACAAAGAACAAATACTTGCAACCGGACGCGAAAGAGAGGTTGTCAATCTCTCTACGGTAAAAAGATAGATTCGGTAGTGATAGATTGGAGAGATAGATCTCTCAAGAACACAAAATAAAAAGAGTAAATAAAAGGTGCAGCAAGGTATTTTTGGGTTTTTTGGAATAATAGATCTGAAAACAAAAGCGGCAAAACGATAGATCGGAAAGCAATATGTTGGAAAAGTAGACCCGGGGGGCGTAGGTTTCACTAGTGGATTCTCTCATGAGTATAGCACACGGTGGGTGAACAAATTACTGTTGGGCAATTGATAGAAGATCAAATAATCATGACGATATCCAAGGTGATGATCATTATATAGGCATCACGTCCAAGATTAGTAGACCGAAACGATTCTGCATCTACTACTATTACTCCACACATCGACCGCTATCCAGCATGCATCTAGTGTATTAAGTTCATGGAAAAATGGAGTAATGCAATAAGAACGGTGACATGATGTAGACAAGATCTATTCATGTAGGAATAGACCCCATCTTGTTATCCTTAATAGCAATGATACATGCGTTCCTCGCTGCCCCTTCTGTCACTGGGAGAGGACACCGCAAGATCGAACCCATCACAAAGCACCTCTTCCATGGCAAGAAAAATCGATCTAGTTGGCCTAACTAAACCAAAGATTCGAACAAGAAATACGAGGCTATAAGTAATCATGCATATAAGAGATCAAAGAAGACTCAAATAATATTCATGGATAGAAACTAATCATGAACTCAAAATTCATCGGATCCCAACAAACCCACCGCAAAAGTTTACATCAAATAGATCTCCAAGAGACCATTGTATTGAGAATCAAAAGAGAGAGAGAGGAAGCCATCTAGCTACTGCCTACAGACCCGTAGGTCTATGGTGGACTACTCATGCATCATCAGAGAGGAACCAATGAGGATGATGAACCCCTCCGTGATGGTGTTAGATTGGATCTCGTTGTTCTGGAACTTGCGGCGGCTGGATGTGTTTTTCGTCGACTCCTCTAGGGTTTCTGGAATATTTGGGAATTTATAGGTGTCAAAGGCGGTGGAGAGGGGCCCCGAGGAGGGCACAACACATCAGGGCGCGCCCGGGGCCTCTGGCGCGCCCTGGTGGGTTGTGGTCTCCTCGACCCTCCCCTCTGGCACTTCTTTGGCCCACTGGATGTCTTCTGGCCCAAAAAAATCTCCAAAAATTTTCTTCGTAATTGGACTCCGTTTGGTACTAATATTCAGCGAAGTAAAAAACAGGCAAAAACAGCAAATGGCACTATGTCAATAGGTTAGTCCCAAAAAAGGATATAAAGTTGCTATAAAATGATTGTAAAACATCCAAGAAATGATACTATAATAGCATGGAACAAGCAAAAATTATAGATACGTTGGAGATGTATCAGCATCCCCAAGCTTAATTCCTACTCGTCCTCGAGTAGGTAAATGATAAAAACAGAATTTTTGATGTGGAATGCTGCCTAACATGTCCATCTCATATTCTTTTCTTTTGTAGCATGGTCATTTGGACTTTTAGATGGTTCAAAGCAATAGTCTAGTTTTAACATAATGACTTCAATACTCAAGCATGCCAACAAGCAACCATGTCTTTCAAAATATCAACACTAAAGAAAGTTATCCCTAGCCCATCATTCTCAATCATTGATCCATTCATGAAACACACTCAAATCTTAGCTACACCCAATGCTCAAGTACGATCATAGTGCCCCTAGTTGGTGCTTTATAAGAGAAGATGGAGACTCAAAGTAAAAATAAAAATTGCATAAAGAAAATAGATAGGCCCTTCGCAGTGGGAAGTAGGGATTTGTAGAGGTGACAGAGCTCAAAGTTTAAATTGAGAGACAGAAATATTTTGAGTGGCATGCCTTTCCTGTCAACGAAAACGACAAAGTAGTTCACAATACTTTCCATGCAAGATATATCATAGGCGGTTCCCAAATAGAAAATAAAGTTTATTCCTTTTTCCACCATTCTTTCACAATCCATGGCTGGCCGTATCCACGGTTGCCTTCCATACCAACACTTTCCAAGGAATTTATTATTTCACAACATAAAGTTAAAAAAAATCATTTCGGGACTGGGCATCCCTATTACCGTCGTACTCTCGTGCAATGACAAGTGAATAAACACTCATCTTGAGAATAACACATCTAGCATGGAAAAATATTGGACACCCCCTACCGTTTCATGAGCGGTATGAGCACACAAAAAGGAAATTTATTTTGAAAAGTAGAGATGGGACATACAAATTTGCTTGGAACAGCATGGAAATACCGCATATAGGTAGGTATGGTGGACTCATAGGGCAAAACTGGGTTTAAGGATTTTGGATTCACAAGTAGTATTTCTACTTAGTACAAGTGGAGGCTAGCAAATAGATTGAGAAGCAACCAACCAAGAAACGAAAATTCACATAAGCGCGCATTGAGCATAACTAACACCGAATAATGCAGCATAAGTAGGATGTAATTTCATTGCATAACTATTGACTTTCGTGCATGCATAGGGAATCACAAACCTTAACACCAATATTCTTACTGAAGCATAATTACTCACTAACATGACTCACATATTACTATCATCATGTCTCAAAACTATTACAAGGAATCAAGTTTAATTTGTCCAATGATCTTCATGAAAGTTTTTATTATATCCTCCTTGGATATCTATCACTTTAGGACTAGTTTCATATATTGCCATTGCTTTTGGCAAGCTCAAACAAATTTAAGTGAAGCACATGAGCATAGAGATTTCATCTCTCAAAATAGTATAAGTGAAGCATGAGAGGATTTCTTCAAATTTACTAACTCTCAAATTAATCTAAGTGAAGCATGAGAGTATTTCTACAAAAAATTCCAAGCACACCGTGCTCAAAAAGATATAAGTGAAGCACTAGAGCAATTCTATAGCTCAAAAAGTTTAAGTGAAGCATATAGAGCAATTCTAACAAATCATAGCATAATTTTGGCTCTCACAAATAGGTGTGTCCAGCAAGGATACAAGTGACAAACTAAAAATCAAAGCAAGCAAAGACTCAAATGATACAAGACGCTCCAAGCAAAAATCATGATATGTGACGAATAAAAATATAGCTCCAAGTAAAATACCGATGGTCGTTAGAAGAAAGAGGGGATGCCACTCGGGGCATACCCAAGCTTAGTTGCTTGTTTCTCTTTGGATATATCTTGGGGGTGCTGTAGCATCCCCAAGCTTAGGCTCTTTTCACTCCTTATTCCTTCATCCATCGTTATCTCACCCAAAACTTGCAAACTTCAATCACACAAAACTCAACAAAATCTTCGTGAGATATGTTAGTATAATAAAGCAAATCACTACTTTAAGTGTTGTTGCAAACTCATTAAAATTTTATTATTGCATTATACCTACTGTATTTTAACTTTACCTTGGCTCATACCCTTCAATATAACCCACAGATTCATCAAAACAAGCACATAATGCAACGAAAACAGAATTTGTCTTAAACAGAACAGTCTGTAGTAATCTGTACTCTAACCATACTTCTGTAACTCTAAAAATTCTGAAAAATTAGGAACATAAAGAATTTGTATAGCAATGTTGTGTTAAAATTTCAGCTCAATATCACGTTCCGGCAAAAAAATGAAAATTCGAACACTGGAGGCAAAGTTTCTGTTTCAGATTCAGCATTGTTTCTACTAATCTTATGAATCATCCTAAAGGCTTTACTTGGCACAAACACTAAACAAAACATAAAAACACAATCATAACAGAGGCATAATTGTGTCAACACTCAAAAACAGAAAGAAAAAGAAGAAAATAAATTTATTCATTGGGTTGCCTCCCAACAAGCGCTATCGTTTTACGCCCCTAGCTAGGCATAACGCATAGATTCAAGTATTGTCATCTTTGGTTTTTGCTCCATAGGATGCTCTCATGATTGATTCATATGGTGGCTTAATTCTTGTTCTAGGGAAGTGTTCCATACCCTTTCTTAGTGGAAACTGAAATCTAATATTGCCTTCTTTCATATTAATCACGGCACCTATAGTTCGTAAGAACGGTCTACCAAGTATGATAGGACAAGACGGATTGCAATCAATATCAAGAACAATAAAATATATGGGCACATAGTTCCTATTTGCAAGAATAAGAACATCATTATTTAATAGTAGAATCCACCAAGTGCAAATTAAGAGAACATTCTTCAATATTGGTGAGACCAAGCACATCACATAAAGATTTCAGAATCGTGGAAACACTAGCACCCAAATCACATAAAGCAAGGCACTCATAATTTTTAATCTTGACCTTAATGGTAGGTTCATACTCATCATGTAATTTTTTGGGAATAGAAATTTCCAACTCCAACTTTTCTTCAAAAGATTTCATCATGGCATCAACGATATGTTTAGTAAAAGCTTTATTTTGTTCATAAGCATGGGGTGAATTCAACATGGATTGCAGCAAAGAAATACATTCAATCAAGGAGCAACTATCATAATTAAAGTCTTTGCAATCCAAAATTGTGGGCACATCACTAGTTAAAGTTTTGACCTCTTCAAACCCACTTTCATCAAAAAATTCATCAAGATTTTCACCCTCCAAATTATTCGATCACATATCCACTAGAATCACACGAGTACACGGGTATCACGGTCCACAATCAACAAAAGGATACAAGTAACGATAGTCTTCTCGCTCCGGAGGAGGAGGTCTTGAATCCCATGGGGATCTTCCCTTATAGGGGCCTTGGCATCGCTTGGATCTTCTCTCAACGGAGGGTAATCTCCTAGGGAGAAGGAAGTGATGGAGCTATGCTCAACAAAGTCTTTTGCCAAACAATAGCTAACCCTAGAGAGAGAGGGGGGAGAGGGGTTTATATAGTCCAAGGCGGAAAGAGGAGGGTACATGGGCCAAGGCCCGAGCAGCTGCGCTCAACAGGTGCCAGACGTCCGTGGGGGTCCGGGCGTCCGAGGCTTCACGACGGTCCGAACGTCCGGAGGTGGCCGGTCGTCCGAGGATTCGGCTCTGGAACGGGGTTCTCGGATTTCCGGGGGGCGTCGGACGTCCGGGGCCCGGTCGTCCGGAGGTCTTCGGACTTCCGAGGAATCAGTGCGGGTGCCGGGGCGTCGGATTTCCGGATGGGTTCGGACGTCCGAGGCTGTCCGGACGTAGCTTCTCCCTTTTCCTTCCGAGCTTGACGTCCTCCGCTCCGAGCATTTTCTAGACCAACTCCATTACCATAGTACCTGATCATGCAAAGGATCTCCGATTGAGGTAGCATCCAAGTTCCATGAATATCGAAGAGAGAATCATATAGGAGAGATGTCACCTCGTGTTCAATAGCATGTGCCCGGGCTCTAGTCATGGGTCCCTTTGTGGCTTGATGTGATGGTGTAGAGTCCATGGGGATGATGGTGGGATGCTCCGCATCACCTTCTAGCTAAAGTTGACTCTACTTCAGTCCCTTTATCATCAATCTTAATATTACTAAACAAGGAATCAATAGAAGAAACGCCAATCACTTTAAGATCTTCATCATTTTTCTGAAAAAAATCACTAGAAAACGATTTTTCTAAGAATTCTCTTCTAGCTCTAAGCATAGCGGTTCTTTTCTTACTTTCATCCATGGAGACATATAAAGCTTTAATTGATTCATCAATATTAGATGCAAAAGCTTTCAACTTGAGATTTTCCACATCATGAGAAATTCTATCAATGCTTCTAGACAGATCATCAATCTTATTCAACTTTTCTTCTATCGTAGTATTGAAAACCTTTTGCACATTGATAAATTCTTTAATATTACTCTCAAGATCAGAGGTGTTCCTATTTTTATTGTAAGAAGAATTACCATAGGAATTACCATAATTGTTAGAGGAATTTCCAGGAAAAGGCCTAGGATTAAAATTACCTCTATAAGCATTGTTATGGAAATTGTTTCGCGAGACGAAGTTCACATCTACGGAATCACTATTTTGCTCAATCAAGGTAGACAAAGGCACATCATTAAGGTCAATAGGAGCATTTTTACTAGCAACCAACTTCATCAAAGCATCAACCTTATCACTCAAAGTACTAATTTCTTCAACCGAATTAACCTTTTTACTAGTAGGTGCTCTTTCAGTATGCCATTGTGAATAATTTGCCATGATATTATCTAGCAATTTAGTAGCTTCACCCAAAGTAATTTCCATAAAAGTGACACCCGCGGCGGAATCTAAAAGATTTCTAGAGACAAAATTCAATCCCGCATAAAAAAATTGTATGATCATCCAAATATTTAAACCATGAGTAGGACAATTTCTTAGCATCAATTTCAATCTTTCCCAATATTGTGCAACATGTTCATGCTCAAGTTGCTTAAAATTCATGATTTGCGTCCTAAGGGAAATAATTTTCGCGGGCAGAAAATACTTAGTGATAAAAGCATCCTTGAACTTATTCCAAGAATCGATACTTTTGCGAGGCAAAGAAGAAAACCAAATTTTTGCACGATACCGCAAGGAAAAAGGAAATAATTTCAACTTCACTATATCATTGTCCACATCTTTTTTCTTTTGTATATCACACAATTCTACGAATGTGTTTAGATGGGACGCAGCATCCTTGTTAGGATTACCAGCAAATTGATCTTTCATGACAAGATTCAACAAAGCGGCATTAATATCACAAGACTCCGCACTAGTGGCGGGACGAGCAATCAGAGTACAAATAAAATCATTGTTATTAGTATTTGAAAAATCACACAACTTGGAGTTTTCTTGAGTCATCGTGACTACGCAACAAGATTGCAAGCAAGCAAGAGATCTGACGAGAAAAAGGCAAACGAAAAAGAGGGCGAATAAAACGACAAATTTGTCAAGTGGGGGAGAGGAAAACGAGAGGCAAATGGCAAATAATGTAATTGCAAGGAGATGAGATTTGTGATTAGGAACCTGGTAGATGATGATGGTGTCTCCTCGGCGCCAGAGATTGGCATGTAGACGAGACCGCTTCCTCCCCGGCAACGGTGGCAGAAATTCCTTTGACGTGGCTTGAGACTGCGTCGGTATTTCCCCAAAGAGGAAGGGATGATGCAGCACAGCGACGGTAAGTATTTCCCTCAGTTTTGAAACCAAGGTATCGAACCACTAGGAGGATCACCACAACTACATAAACAACACCTGCACACAAAGAAAAAATACTTGCAACCCGACGCGAAAGAGAGGTTGTCAATCTCTCTACGGTAAAAAGATAGATTAGGTTGTGATAGATTGGAGAGATAGATCTCTCAAGAACACAAAATAAAAAGAGTAACTAAAAAGTGCAGCAAGGTATTTTTGGTTTTTTTGGAATAATATATCTGAAAACAAAAGCGTAAAAAAGATAGATCGGAAAGCAAAACGATGGAAAAGTAGACCCGGGGCCGTAGGTTTCACTAGTGGCTTCTCTCATGAGTATAGCACACGGTGGGTGAACAAATTACTGTTGGGCAATTGATAAAAGATCAAATAATCATGATGATATCTAAGGTGATGATCATTATATAGGCATCACGTCCAACATTAGTAGACCGAAACGATTTTGCATCTACTACTATTACTCCACACATCAACCGCTATCCAGCATGCATCTAGTGTATTAAGTTCATGGAAAAATAGAGTAATGCAATAAGAACAGTGACATGATGTAGACAAGATCTATTCATGTAGGAATAGACCCCGTCTTGTTATCCTTAATAGCAACGATATATGCGTGCCTTGCTGCCCCTTGTGTCACTTGGAGAGGACACCGCAAGATCGAACCCATCACAAAGCACCTCTTCCCATGGCAAGAAAAATCGATCTTGTTGGCCTAACTAAACCAAATATTCGAAGAATAAATACGAGGCTATAAGTAATCATGCATATAAGAGATCAAAGAAGACTCAAATAATATTCATGGATAGAAACTGATCATGAACTCAAAATTCATCGGATCCCAACAAACACACCGCAAAAGTTTACATCAAATAGATATCCAAGAGACCATTGTATAGAGAATCAAGAGAGAGAGAGAGAGAGGAAGCCATCTAGCTACTGCCTACGGACCCGTAGGTCTATGGTGGACTACTCACGCATCATCGGAGATGCACCAATGAGGATGATGAACCCCTTCGTGATGGTGTTTGATTGGATCTCGAGGTTCTGGAACTTGCGGTGGCTGGATGTGTTTTTTGTTGACTCCTCTAGGGTTTCTGGAATATTTGGGAATTTATAGGCGTCAAAGGCGATGGAGAGGGGCCCTGAGGAGGGCACAACCCATCAGAGTGCGCCCGGAGCCTCTGGCGCGCCCTGGTGGGTTGCTGTCTCCTCGACTCTCCCCTCTGGCACTTCTTTGGCCCACTGGATGTCTTCTGGCCCAAAAAAAATCTCAAAAAAGTTTCGTCACGATTGGACTCCGTTTGGTACTGATATTCTGCGAAGTAAAAAACAAGCAAAAACAGCAACTGGCACTTTGGCACTATGTCAATAGGTTAGTCCCAAAAAATGATATAAAGTTGCTATAAAATGATTATAAACATCCAAGAATGATAATATAACCGCATGGAACAAGCAAAAATTATAGATACATTGGAGACGTATCATTCGGCCTACTCGAGATAGGTCGGCATCCCGAGGACCCCTTAGTCCCGGACTCCCTCAGCTGGCTTGCTGGGCATAGCATCAGCCATGAGCTTCCTCTACTTGGGAGGAGGTGGCTTAGCAGCTAGTTCCTCCTCTTGCTCCATAGGGTCCTCATACATGGAAGTTGGTCTTCCCACAACATGTATAGTCCTCTTTCTTTCCTTCTTCTTCCCCGATTTCTTTGCCATAGACTTGTTTTGCTTGGATGATCCACTAGGGTTCTCTAGGGATATACCCCTCTTGGTAACAATTGACTCTGGAATATTCCTTGCAACTGTTATCTCCTTCTGGGTACCTGCATATTCCTTTTCGACAAGATTCCTCTTGGAGGTTACCTCATATGGAACAAAATCTACATCGTCCATATCTGACTTCTTTTTCTTTCTTGTTGTTGTGGCTGCCTTGGGCAAGCCATGAGAACCGGGGGTGCCTGGGTCCTCAAAACTGGCCTTAGAACTAGTGCCTGCATCCAAATCTGCACTTGGCTCGCTAAACTGATTCTGACTGTCATCTGAACCTGACATGTTAGCAACTGTCCCTGTGAATTAGATTTAGATGAGAGAAATAGATGAACATCACAAAATACAGAGGTTTTTGCAAGTTTTGAACTCAAAGTTTTAGTTTCAGGTTTTCACAATATGCAATTCGGTTCCATCGAGTTTTAGATTTCCGAAATTTCGAGGCAACAACAGAAACTTGTCACGCCATTTTGGTTTCACCGAGGTGTGATTCGGCCTCTCCGAAGTTGCTCACAGAAACCCTAAATCCCACTCCAGTGACACCGATTGGAACTTTTCGGTTTCACCAAGAAGCCCATGTGTTGTGGACGAAACCACATTGGTGGCACCGAGTTGTTTCCATTTGGCGGCTCCGATATTGCTTATTGCGGAGACCTAACCCTAAAAATGTTCGTTCAACCTATTCTAATCAAAATTTGAGAGGATAAAATCATTGCATAATGTGGCAAGAAGAAAGACTTTCACCTAATGCGCATGAATCGGAAAAAGAGCGCAAGAGGGATCGAGGTTTACACTAACTTGGTGGAACCTCTCTACGGTAGCAACGGCGGGGTCGATTCCCATTGACAGCGAAGGAATCCTGCGGCGAGGGCGCGCTGGAGTCGAAGGTGAGCGTCCGTAGACAGGAGTTGCGGTAACAATGGGGTGTGGGAGCGGATGGTTTGAACGAATTTTCAAAGTCCATCGCGCGATATATATACCCATTAGCTGTCTGTGACACCAAGATGGAAATATCGGGGGCTCCGAGGTTCATAATTGTCAATTGATAGAGGAACTCAGTGACGCCGAGATTTCCAGATCGGTATTACCGAGGTAGGAAAACCTGATCAACCCAAGTATTTTCGGTGGCTCCGAGTGCTTAGAAGTTGGTCACACCGAAAAACACTTAGGAGGTTTTGGAGGTCAGCCCTAGTCGAATCGATGGCTCCGAGTGCTCCTCACCCAGAGGGTCCGGAAAGTGTTTGTTCAAATTTCGGGATGAAGCATGAATAGAATTTGAGACAAGATAGAATAGATGTCTAGAGGGGATACTTAGGCATTCTTGTACATCCAATTGGCCAGAAAAAATAAATCCCAAATGAACTACAATTGGATGTCCTCGAATGAGAAAAATATGCATACCAACATGCTCACAGAATAAGGTGTCAAATGAAATATGGCAAACATGCAAAACCACTCTAGTATCTACCAAGCAATTGTCGATGATAAAGTCATCTTTATATGAGTATATTGACTTAGGAGCCAAGCAATATTACTTGATCATAGGTCATACTCATCGTTTCAGCACAAGTGGGGTTACCACTTCTACATAAAGCTTTAATGTGTTCACATCCTTGGAGATGCTTTAGCTCAACTCTTAGAAAAAAGCTCCCCTAGATGTGAGATCCCCCCTAAACGGGATGACCTTGGGTTTTGTCGATGAAGACTTCATGTGCGTGTTGTAGTAGTGGATTCTCATTGTTGATGAAGATCATTTAGAACTGGGAGCAATCCTTCTTGTTTTGGTTCTCTTCACACCTACATGGGTTAGTCCCACACAAGGAACAAATACAAGGATATCTATGGACATGGAGTGAAATTTTCATGGTATGATGTCCATTGATGCATTAAGTACATTGTCCCTTGCTTACCAACAAGGGGTTTTGTGACTCCTTGAACTAGTGCATAAAGTTGGAGTTGATAGCAAAAGTCCTTGACAACATATGAATGTGAGTGAAGTTTGTTGGCGGAGTCACCCCTCAAGAACTCTCTAGTTCTTCTTCTTGGGGACCCACGTCAACTTGATGGGGATCCTTGGAGTTGAAGTATCACTTGATGAAGTAGAGCTAGTGGTGGCCTTGGGAACCCACTTGACCATGGCTAGAGGTGGTTCTTCAAATGAGTCAATCTCCTCTTGAACCTTGCCCTTCCCTTTTAGCTTGTGGTCTTGTGGTGGAAGATAATCTTGAGCTTGTGTTCCCTTGAAGAGAGTAGGATCATACTTATCTTGCTGAGGAACAAACTTCGTCTGGGGGTATTGATATTCTTCCCATTCAACTCCGTTGGCATTGAACTTTCGTTCGAAACCAACACCTTGGTTCTTCCGGCAAGACTCTTGTAGACACCTTTTTCTATAATTCCTTTCAATAAATTATTTTCTTGCTCAAGTGTAACTTGGCTAAAAGGATCATTAGTGGAATCAATAGAAGTACTAGGAACAACGTCATTGGATTTAGCATTAGTGTTGTTGTTACTAGGTGAAGAACCTTTCTTACTCTTGTTACTAGTTTTCTTAGATTTAACTTGAGGCATAAAAGTGGACAAGAGTAATCATTTGGCAAGATAAGAAGAACTCTTCTTTCGAAGATCGTCATTGATAGCTTTAAGAAACTCATGCTCTTGCTCTAAATTTAGCTTCTCAAAGTATAGCTTCTCATGAGTTCTTAGGAGCTCTCTATGATCTTCTTGAGTAGATTCATTAGCTAACTTAAGAGTGTTTAGTTTTTTAGTTAAATGCTCAATCTCCTTCCTAGCATCATCAAACGATTCATCTTGACTAGAATGATTATTATCAAGTTCATTTTGACTAACATCACTAGTTTTATCATTTCTCTCACCAACATGAGACGGATACCCATTCACTAACATGAGCTTGATGTCTTGTTCTTGTGTAGCCTTGGTGTACTTGTCCTTTCTCTCCGAGTCCTTAATTCTTCGGAAGGGTCTTCGTTCATATCGATCTTCTCTACTCCTTCTCTCTCTTAAGGGTGACTCGTCTCTTGAGCTTCTTCTTCTTGGTGACTCATATCTCTTTGGAAGGGGTCGTGCACTCATTTGAGAAGTGTCCGGGTCTTCCACAGTTGTAGCAATTTCGATCACGATTAGAAGAATGCTTATCTTCGTATCTTGAGTTGGAGCTTCTTTCTTTGCCTCTATTCTTGTCGAACTTGTTGAATTTCTTGACCATTAGGCTTATTTCTTCATTGGTAACAAGGTTGTAACTTGAAGTAGCGGGAGTGTCACTTGTGGCTTTGTATGCACCGCTTGACTTGTTATGAAGGTCTTCTTTGTCCTTGAAATACATTTCATGAGCAACAATCCTTCCAATGACTTCCGTGGGCTTGAGATCTTTGTAGTTTGGCATCATTTGGATCATTGTGCATGTGGTGTCATACTTTCCATCCAAGGCTCTAAGTATCTTCTTGATGATGAATTTTGTCGGTCATCTCTTCACTTCCTAAGCCGGCAATCTCATTGGTGATGAGAGCAAGCCTAGAGTACATTTCCGTGACTCCTTCACCATCCTTCATCTTGAACTTTTCAAGTTGACTCTAAAGCACATCCAACATAGATTCCCTGGCGGATTCTGTTCCTCAGTGCATGTAAAATAAAGTATCCCAAATTCCCTTTGCATCCTCAAGACAACTTATCTTGTTGAATCCTTCGGGGCATAGGCAGTTGAATAGAATGTCGCATGCTTGAGCGTTTTATTGCAACATCTTCAATTCTTCCGCTGTCGCTTCACGGTCCGGTTCCTTTCCATCACCAAAGAATTCACCTTGCAATCCAACATGAACAACAGCCCAAACGGCGGGGTTATGACCAAGAATGTGCATTTTCATTTTATGCTTCCAACTAGGAAAGTTTGTACCATCAAAATATGGACCTCTACGGTGGTAATTTCCCTCACTATACTGTTGGAAATATGCCCTAGAGGCAATAATAAATTGGTTATTATTATATTTCCTTGTTCATGATAATCGTTTATTATCCATGCTATAATTGTATTGATTGGAAACTCAAATACATGTGTGGGTACATAGACAACACTGTGTCCCTAGTAAGCCTCTAGTTGACTAGCTCGTTGATCAAAGATGGTTAAGGTTTCCTAGCCATTGACATGAGATGTCATTTGATAACGGGATCACATCATTAGGAGAATGATGTGATGGACAAGACCCAAACTGTAAACGTAGCATTTGATCGTGTCAGTTTATTGCTATTGTTTTCTGCATGTCAAGTATCTGTTCCTATGACCATGAGATCATGCAACTCCCTGACATCGGAGGAGTACCTTGTGTGTATCAAACGTCGCAACGTAACTGGGTGACTATAAAGGTGCTCTACAGGTATCTCCGAGGGTGTCTGTTGGGTTGGCATGGATCAAGACTGGGATTTGTTACTCTGTGTGACGGAGAGGTATCTCAGGGCCCACTCGGTAATACAACATCACAATGAGCCTTGCAAGCAATGTGACTAAAGTGTTAGCCACGAGATCTTGTATTACGGAACGAGTAAAGAGACTTGCCGGTAACGAGATTGAACTAGGTATAGAGATACCGACGATCGAATCTCGGGCAAGTAACATACCGAAGAACAAAGGGAACAGCATACGGGATTAACTGAATCCTTGACATAGAGGTTCGACCGATAAAAGATCTTCGTAGAATATGTAGGAGCCAATATGGGCATCCAGGTCCCGCTATTGGTTATTGGCCGTAGAGGTGTCTCGGTCATGTCTACATAGTTCTCGAACCCGCAGGGTCTACACACTTAACGTTTGGTGACGATTAGTATAGTTGAGTTATTATGTTGGTGACCGAAGGTTGTTCGGAGTCCCGGATAAGATCCCGGACATGACGAGGATCTCCGGAATAGTCCGGAGGTAAAGATTGATATATGTGATAATAGTGTTTTGATCTCTGGAAGGGTTCCGAAGTTCACCGGAAGGGGTTCCGGATGTTTACCGAAGTGTTCGGGTGCAGCAACACTTTATATGAGCCAAAGGGATAAAGCCCACAAGGTATTGGAAAGTGCAAAAGTAGTTTTGCTGCCGCGTAAGCGGTACTACCGCTTGGTGAAGCGGTACTACCGCCCGAGCGGTACTACCGCTTGTGTGAAGCGGTACTACCGCCCAAGCGGTACTACCGCTTGTGTGAAGCGGTACTACCGCTTGTGCGCGGCTGTGCACGGTTCGGCAGGGATCCGAGTTGGACTCTTTCCCTGCGGGCCAAACCGACCTTGTGCGGGCAAAACCGACCCGGAGGAGGCTTTTACTCCAAGTTTAGACCCCAAGGCTCAACATATAAATAGAGGGGCAGGGCTAGCACACGGGACACATCAAGATTTCCCCAAGCCGTGTGCGGCAACCCTAACCCTCTAGTTCCTCCGTCATAATCTCCGTAGCGCTCGGCGAAGCCCTGCAGAGATTGTTCCTCACCACCATCACCACGCCGTCGTGCTGCTGGAACTCAACCACTACTTCACCATCGCTCGCTGGATCGAGGAGGTGAAGGCGTCATCAAGCCGTACGTGTGTTGAACGCGGAGGTGCCGTCCGTTCGGCACTAGATCGGAAGGATCGTGATTGGATCGCGGGACGCTCGGCGATTTGGATCGCGAAGACGTTCGACTACATCAACCGCGTTTATTAACGCTTCCGCTTAGCGATCTACAAGGGTATGTAGATTCACTCTCCCTCTCATAGATGCTCATCACCATGGATAGATCTTGTGTGTGCGTAGGAAAATTTTTGTTTCCCATGCAACGTTCCCCAACAGTGGCATCATGAGCTAGGTCTATGCGTAGATGAGATCTCGAGTAGAACACAAACGAGTTGTGGGCGTGGATGTATACATATTGCTTGCCGTTACTAGTTGATATTTGATTCGGCGGTACTGTGAGATGAAGCGGCCCGGACCGACATTACGCGTACACTTACGCGAGACAGGTTCCTTCAACTGACATGTAACTTCGTTGCATAAAGATGGCTAGCGGGTGTCTGTCTCTCTCACTTTAGTTGAATCGATTTCAATGAAGAGGGTTCTTTTAGAAGATCAAAAAGCAATCACTACACCACGTTGTGGTTTTGCGTAGGTAAGAACGGTTCTTGCAAACCCGTAGCAGCCACGTAAAATTTGCAACAACAATTAGAAGACGTCTAACTTGTTTTTGCAGGGTATGTTGTGATGTGATATGGCCAATTACATGATGAGATATATGTGATGTATGAGATGATCATGTGTTGTATAGAATATCACGACTTGCATGTCGATGAATTCGGCAACTGGCAGGAGCCATAGAGTTGTCTTTAATTATTGTATGACCTGCGTGTCAATCATTAAGCGCTATGTAATGCTTTACTTTATCGCTAAAACGTTAGCTATAGTCGTGGAAGCATCAGTCGGCGCGACAACCTTATGGCGACACGTTGATGGAGATCAAGATGATGGAGATCATGGTGTCATGCCGGTGACGATGGAGATCATGCCGGTGCTTTGGAGATGGAGATCAAAAGCACAAGTTCATGGCCATATCATGTCACTTATGATTTGCATGTGATGTTAATCCTTTTATGCATCTTATTTTGCTTAGGACGACGGTAGCATTATAAGGTGATCCCTCACTTAAATTTCAAGATAAATTGTGTTCTCCCCAAGTGTGCACCGTTGCGAAAGTTCGTCGTTTCGAGACACGCCGTGATGATCGGGTGTGATAGACTCTACGTTCGCATACAACGGGTGTAAGCCATGTTACACGTGCGGAACACTCGGGTTAAACTTGACGAGCCTAGCATGTACAGACATGGCCTCGGAACACAAGAGACCGAAAGGTCGAACATGAGTCATATAGTAGATATGATCAACATGAAGATGTTCACCATTGAAACCACCTCAACTCACGTGATGATCGGACTTGAGTTGGTGGATTTGGATCATGTTACACTCGAATGATCGGAGGGATGTCAATTTGAGTGGGAGTTTTTTAAATATGATTAACTAAACTCATTATCTAAGAACAATAGTCTAAGTTGTCTTTGCTATATTTATGTTGTAGATCATGGCTCGCGCAGTAGCACCCCTGAATTTTAATGCGTTCCTAGAGAAAGCTAAGTTGAAAGATGATGGAAGTAACTTTGTGGACTGGGCCCGTAATCTAAGGATTATCCTTACGGCTTCCCAGAAGGCTTATGTCCTTGATGCACCGCTTGGTGATCCACCCGCTCCAGTTGAGTCTCTAGACGTTGTGAACGCCTGGCAGGCTCGTTCTGATGATTACTCAATAGTTCAATGTGCAATGTTGTATGGCTTAGAACCGGGACTTCAAAGACGTTTTGAACGTCATGGAGCATATGAGATGTTCCAGGAGTTGAAGTTTATCTTTCAGAAGAATGCCCGGATCGAGAGATATGAGATCTCCAATAAGTTCTATGCTTGCAAGATGGAGGAGAACGGGTCTGTCAGTGATCACGTGCTCAGAATGTCTGGGTACTCCACCCGTCTGGCTGAGTTAGGGATGCCCCTTCCGCCAGAGGCTATCACTGACAGAGTTCTTCAATCATTGCCACCTAGCTACAAGAGCTTCGTGTTGAACTATAACATGCACGGGATGAACAAGTCAGTCGCCGAGCTGTTTGCGATGCTGAAAGCCGCTGAGTCTGAAATTCAGAAGGAGCATCAAGTGTTGATGGTCAATAAAACCACTAGTTTCAAGAAAAATGGCAAGGGTAAGAAGGGTAACTCCAAGCAGAGTGGCAAAGCAGTTGCTCCTCTCGTGAAGAAACCCAAGGCTGGACCCAAACCAGAAACTGTGTGTTTTCATTGCAAGGGAACTGGACACTGGAAGCGGAATTGCCCCAAGTATTTGGCTGACAAGAAGGCGGCCAACAACAAACAAGGTATATATGATATACATGTTATTGATGTGTACCTTACCAACTCTCGTTGTAGTGCCTGGGTATTTGATACCGGTGCGGTTGCTCATATTTGCAACTCAAAACAGGAACTGCGGAATAGACGGAGGCTGGCAAAGGACGAAGTGACGATGCGCGTGGGAAATGGTTCCAAGGTTGATGTGATCGCCGTCGGCACGCTCGCTCTTCGATTACCATCGGGATTAGTGATGAACCTAAATAAGTGTTATTTGGTGCCTGCGTTAAGCATGAACATTATATCTGGATCTTGTTTATTGCGAGACGGTTACTCATTTAAATCAGAGAATAATGGTTGTTCTATTTATATGAGTAATATCTTTTATGGTCATGCACCCGATGTGAGGGGTTTATTCTTATTGAATCTCGATAGTAATGATACACATGTTCATAACATTGATGCCAAAAGATGTAGAATTGATAATGATAATACCACTTTCTTGTGGCACTGCCGTTTAGGTCATATTGGCGTAAAACGCATGAAGAAGCTCCATGCTGATGGACTTTTGGAGTCACTTGATTTTGAATCACTTGACACATGTGAGCCATGCCTCATGGGCAAGATGACTAAAACGCCGTTCTCTGGAACAATGGAACGGGCAAGTGACTTATTGGAAATCATACATACTGATGTGTGCGGTCCGATGAGTATTGAGGCGCGCGGTGGTTATCGTTACTTTCTCACCTTCACTGATGACTTAAGTAGATATGGGTATATTTACTTAATGAAACACAAGTCTGAAACATTTGAAAAGTTCAAACAATTTCAGAGTGAAGTTGAGAATCATCGTAACAAGAAGATTAAATTCCTACGATCTGATCGAGGGGGAGAATATCTGAGTTATGAGTTTGGCAGTCACTTAAGACAGTGTGGAATTGTTTCACAATTGACACCGCCTGGAACACCACAGCGTAATGGTGTGTCCGAACGTCGTAATCGAACTTTATTGGATATGGTGCGATCTATGATGTCTCTTGCCGATTTGCCACTATCGTTTTGGGGTTATGCATTAGAGACAGCTGCATTCACTTTAAATAGGGCACCATCGAAATCCGTTGAGACAACGCCATATGAACTTTGGTTTGACAAGAAGCCAAAGCTGTCGTTTCTTAAAGTTTGGGGATGTGATGCTTATGTCAAAAAGCTTCAGCCTGAAAAGCTGGAACCCAAAGCGGAGAAATGCGTCTTCATAGGATACCCAAAAGAGACAGTTGGGTATACCTTCTACCTCAGATCCGAGGGCAAAGTGTTTGTCGCTAAAAACGGAACATTTCTTGAGAAAGAGTTTCTCTCGAAAGAATTGAGTGGGAGGAAGATAGAACTTGATGAGGTTGTTGAACCTTTACTTCAACCTGAGAGTAGCGCAGCGCAGAAAATTGTTTCTGTGGAGCCTACATTAGCTGAAGAGGAAGTTAATGATGATGATCATGAAGCTTTGGATCAAGTTGCTATCGAACCTCGTAGGTCGACAAGGACGCGTACTGCTCCTGAGTGGTACGGCAACCCTGTCTTAGAGGTCATGTTGTTAAACAACGATGAACCTACGAGCTATGGAGAAGCGATGATGGGCCCGGATTCCGAGAAGTGGTTAGAGGCCATGAAATCCGAGATGGGATCCATGTATGAAAACAAAGTCTGGACTTTGGAAGTATTACCTGAAGGGCGTAAGGCCATTCAGAACAAATGGATCTTTAAGAGGAAGACGGACGTGGACGGTAATGTCACCGTCTATAAAGCTCGACTTGTGGCAAAGGGTTTTTCACAAGTTCAAGGAGTTGACTACGATGAGACCTTCTCACCCGTAGCGATGCTTAAGTCCGTCAGAATCATGTTAGCAATAGCTGCCTTTTTCGATTATGAAATTTGGCAGATGGATGTCAAAACAGCGTTCCTTAACGGTTACCTTAAGGAAGAGTTGTATATGATGCAACCAGAAGGTTTTGTCGATCCAGAGAATGCTGACAAAGTTTGCAAACTCCAGCGATCCATTTATGGACTGGTGCAAGCATCTCGGAGTTGGAATCTTCGTTTTGATGAAGTGATCAAAGCGTTCGAGTTTATACAAGTTTACGGAGAAGCTTGTATTTACAAGAAAGTGAGTGGGAGCTCTATAGCGTTTCTAATATTATATGTGGATGACATATTGCTGATTGGAAACAATATAGAAATGCTGGAAAGCGTAAAGGAATATTTGAACAAGAGTTTTTCAATGAAGGACCTAGGAGAAGCTGCTTTCATATTAGGCATCAAGATCTATAGAGATAGATCAAGACGCTTAATAGGACTTTCACAAAGCACATACCTTGATAAGATTTTGAAGAAGTTCAAAATGGATCAGTCCAAGAAGGGGTTCTTGCCTGTTTTGCAAGGTGTGAAGTTGAGTAAGACTCAATGCCCAGTGACTGCAGAAGATAGAGAAAAGATGAGTGTCATCCCCTATGCTTCGGCCATAGGCTCTATCATGTATGCAATGCTGTGCACAAGACCCGATGTCAGCCTTGCCATAAGTATGGTCGGAAGGTTTCAAAGTGATCCAGGAATGGAACACTGGACGGCGGTCAAGAATATCCTGAAGTACCTGAAAAGGACTAAGGACATGTTTCTCGTTTATGGAGGTGATCAAGAGCTCGTCGTAAAGGGTTACGTCGATGCAAGCTTTGACACTGATCCGGATGACTCAAAGTCGCAAACCGGATACGTATTTATTCTTAATGGGGGTGCGGTTAGCTGGTGCAGTTCCAAGCAAAGCGTGGTAGCAGATTCTACATGCGAAGCGGAGTACATCGCTGCCTCGGAGGCGGCGAAGGAAGGTGTCTGGATGAAGGAGTTCATGACAGATCTTGGAGTAGTGCCTAGTGCACTTAACCCAATGACTCTGTTTTGTGATAATACTGGTGCCATTGCTCTAGCCAAGGAACCAAGATTTCACAAGAGGACCAGACACATAAAGCGACGTTTCAATTCCATCCGCGATTACATCAAGGAGGACGACATAAATATTTGCAAAGTACACACGGATCTAAATGTTGCAGATCCGATGACTAAACCTCTTCCAAGGGCTAAACATGAACAACACCAGAACTGCATGGGTGTTCGATTCATTACAATGTAAATCACATAGTGATGTGAACTAGATTATTGACTCTAGTGCAAGTGGGAGACTGTTGGAAATATGCCCTAGAGGCAATAATAAATTGGTTATTATTATATTTCCTTGTTCATGATAATCGTTTATTATCCATGCTATAATTGTATTGATTGGAAACTCAAATACATGTGTGGGTACATAGACAACACTGTGTCCCTAGTAAGCCTCTAGTTGACTAGCTCGTTGATCAAAGATGGTTAAGGTTTCCTAGCCATTGACATGAGATGTCATTTGATAACGGGATCACATCATTAGGAGAATGATGTGATGGACAAGACCCAAACTGTAAACGTAGCATTTGATCGTGTCAGTTTATTGCTATTGTTTTCTGCATGTCAAGTATCTGTTCCTATGACCATGAGATCATGCAACTCCCTGACATCGGAGGAGTACCTTGTGTGTATCAAACGTCGCAACGTAACTGGGTGACTATAAAGGTGCTCTACAGGTATCTCCGAGGGTGTCTGTTGGGTTGGCATGGATCAAGACTGGGATTTGTTACTCTGTGTGACGGAGAGGTATCTCAGGGCCCACTCGGTAATACAACATCACAATGAGCCTTGTAAGCAATGTGACTAAAGTGTTAGCCACGAGATCTTGTATTACGGAACGAGTAAAGAGACTTGCCGGTAACGAGATTGAACTAGGTATAGAGATACCGACGATCGAATCTCGGGCAAGTAACATACCGAAGAACAAAGGGAACAGCATACGGGATTAACTGAATCCTTGACATAGAGGTTCGACCGATAAAAGATCTTCGTAGAATATGTAGGAGCCAATATGGGCATCCAGGTCCCGCTATTGGTTATTGGCCGTAGAGGTGTCTCGGTCATGTCTACATAGTTCTCGAACCCGCAGGGTCTACACACTTAACGTTTGGTGACGATTAGTATAGTTGAGTTATTATGTTGGTGACCGAAGGTTGTTCGGAGTCCCGGATAAGATCCCGGACATGACGAGGATCTCCGGAATAGTCCGGAGGTAAAGATTGATATATGTGATAATAGTGTTTTGATCTCTGGAAGGGTTCCGAAGTTCACCGGAAGGGGTTCCGGATGTTTACCGAAGTGTTCGGGTGCAGCAACACTTTATATGAGCCAAAGGGATAAAGCCCACAAGGTATTGGAAAGTGCAAAAGTAGTTTTGCTGCCGCGTAAGCGGTACTACCGCTTGGTGAAGCGGTACTACCGCCCGAGCGGTACTACCGCTTGTGTGAAGCGGTACTACCGCCCAAGCGGTACTACCGCTTGTGTGAAGCGGTACTACCGCTTGTGCGCGGCTGTGCACGGTTCGGCAGGGATCCGAGTTGGACTCTTTCCCTGCGGGCCAAACCGACCTTGTGCGGGCAAAACCGACCCGGAGGAGGCTTTTACTCCAAGTTTAGACCCCAAGGCTCAACATATAAATAGAGGGGCAGGGCTAGCACACGGGACACATCAAGATTTCCCCAAGCCGTGTGCGGCAACCCTAACCCTCTAGTTCCTCCGTCATAATCTCCGTAGCGCTCGGCGAAGCCCTGCAGAGATTGTTCCTCACCACCATCACCACGCCGTCGTGCTGCTGGAACTCAACCACTACTTCACCATCGCTCGCTGGATCGAGGAGGTGAAGGCGTCATCAAGCCGTACGTGTGTTGAACGCGGAGGTGCCGTCCGTTCGGCACTAGATCGGAAGGATCGTGATTGGATCGCGGGACGCTCGGCGATTTGGATCGCGAAGACGTTCGACTACATCAACCGCGTTTATTAACGCTTCCGCTTAGCGATCTACAAGGGTATGTAGATTCACTCTCCCTCTCATAGATGCTCATCACCATGGATAGATCTTGTGTGTGCGTAGGAAAATTTTTGTTTCCCATGCAACGTTCCCCAACAGTGGCATCATGAGCTAGGTCTATGCGTAGATGAGATCTCGAGTAGAACACAAACGAGTTGTGGGCGTGGATGTATACATATTGCTTGCCGTTACTAGTTGATATTTGATTCGGCGGTACTGTGAGATGAAGCGGCCCGGACCGACATTACGCGTACACTTACGCGAGACAGGTTCCTTCAACTGACATGTAACTTCGTTGCATAAAGATGGCTAGCGGGTGTCTGTCTCTCTCACTTTAGTTGAATCGATTTCAATGAAGAGGGTTCTTTTAGAAGATCAAAAAGCAATCACTACACCACGTTGTGGTTTTGCGTAGGTAAGAACGGTTCTTGCAAACCCGTAGCAGCCACGTAAAATTTGCAACAACAATTAGAAGACGTCTAACTTGTTTTTGCAGGGTATGTTGTGATGTGATATGGCCAATTACATGATGAGATATATGTGATGTATGAGATGATCATGTGTTGTATAGAATATCACGACTTGCATGTCGATGAATTCGGCAACTGGCAGGAGCCATAGAGTTGTCTTTAATTATTGTATGACCTGCGTGTCAATCATTAAGCGCTATGTAATGCTTTACTTTATCGCTAAAACGTTAGCTATAGTCGTGGAAGCATCAGTCGGCGCGACAACCTTATGGCGACACGTTGATGGAGATCAAGATGATGGAGATCATGGTGTCATGCCGGTGACGATGGAGATCATGCCGGTGCTTTGGAGATGGAGATCAAAAGCACAAGTTCATGGCCATATCATGTCACTTATGATTTGCATGTGATGTTAATCCTTTTATGCATCTTATTTTGCTTAGGACGACGGTAGCATTATAAGGTGATCCCTCACTTAAATTTCAAGATAAATTGTGTTCTCCCCAAGTGTGCACCGTTGCGAAAGTTCGTCGTTTCGAGACACGCCGTGATGATCGGGTGTGATAGACTCTACGTTCGCATACAACGGGTGTAAGCCATGTTACACGTGCGGAACACTCGGGTTAAACTTGACGAGCCTAGCATGTACAGACATGGCCTCGGAACACAAGAGACCGAAAGGTCGAACATGAGTCATATAGTAGATATGATCAACATGAAGATGTTCACCATTGAAACCACCTCAACTCACGTGATGATCGGACTTGAGTTGGTGGATTTGGATCATGTTACACTCGAATGATCGGAGGGATGTCAATTTGAGTGGGAGTTTTTTAAATATGATTAACTAAACTCATTATCTAAGAACAATAGTCTAAGTTGTCTTTGCTATATTTATGTTGTAGATCATGGCTCGCGCAGTAGCACCCCTGAATTTTAATGCGTTCCTAGAGAAAGCTAAGTTGAAAGATGATGGAAGTAACTTTGTGGACTGGGCCCGTAATCTAAGGATTATCCTTACGGCTTCCCAGAAGGCTTATGTCCTTGATGCACCGCTTGGTGATCCACCCGCTCCAGTTGAGTCTCTAGACGTTGTGAACGCCTGGCAGGCTCGTTCTGATGATTACTCAATAGTTCAATGTGCAATGTTGTATGGCTTAGAACCGGGACTTCAAAGACGTTTTGAACGTCATGGAGCATATGAGATGTTCCAGGAGTTGAAGTTTATCTTTCAGAAGAATGCCCGGATCGAGAGATATGAGATCTCCAATAAGTTCTATGCTTGCAAGATGGAGGAGAACGGGTCTGTCAGTGATCACGTGCTCAGAATGTCTGGGTACTCCACCCGTCTGGCTGAGTTAGGGATGCCCCTTCCGCCAGAGGCTATCACTGACAGAGTTCTTCAATCATTGCCACCTAGCTACAAGAGCTTCGTGTTGAACTATAACATGCACGGGATGAACAAGTCAGTCGCCGAGCTGTTTGCGATGCTGAAAGCCGCTGAGTCTGAAATTCAGAAGGAGCATCAAGTGTTGATGGTCAATAAAACCACTAGTTTCAAGAAAAATGGCAAGGGTAAGAAGGGTAACTCCAAGCAGAGTGGCAAAGCAGTTGCTCCTCTCGTGAAGAAACCCAAGGCTGGACCCAAACCAGAAACTGTGTGTTTTCATTGCAAGGGAACTGGACACTGGAAGCGGAATTGCCCCAAGTATTTGGCTGACAAGAAGGCGGCCAACAACAAACAAGGTATATATGATATACATGTTATTGATGTGTACCTTACCAACTCTCGTTGTAGTGCCTGGGTATTTGATACCGGTGCGGTTGCTCATATTTGCAACTCAAAACAGGAACTGCGGAATAGACGGAGGCTGGCAAAGGACGAAGTGACGATGCGCGTGGGAAATGGTTCCAAGGTTGATGTGATCGCCGTCGGCACGCTCGCTCTTCGATTACCATCGGGATTAGTGATGAACCTAAATAAGTGTTATTTGGTGCCTGCGTTAAGCATGAACATTATATCTGGATCTTGTTTATTGCGAGACGGTTACTCATTTAAATCAGAGAATAATGGTTGTTCTATTTATATGAGTAATATCTTTTATGGTCATGCACCCGATGTGAGGGGTTTATTCTTATTGAATCTCGATAGTAATGATACACATGTTCATAACATTGATGCCAAAAGATGTAGAATTGATAATGATAATACCACTTTCTTGTGGCACTGCCGTTTAGGTCATATTGGCGTAAAACGCATGAAGAAGCTCCATGCTGATGGACTTTTGGAGTCACTTGATTTTGAATCACTTGACACATGTGAGCCATGCCTCATGGGCAAGATGACTAAAACGCCGTTCTCTGGAACAATGGAACGGGCAAGTGACTTATTGGAAATCATACATACTGATGTGTGCGGTCCGATGAGTATTGAGGCGCGCGGTGGTTATCGTTACTTTCTCACCTTCACTGATGACTTAAGTAGATATGGGTATATTTACTTAATGAAACACAAGTCTGAAACATTTGAAAAGTTCAAACAATTTCAGAGTGAAGTTGAGAATCATCGTAACAAGAAGATTAAATTCCTACGATCTGATCGAGGGGGAGAATATCTGAGTTATGAGTTTGGCAGTCACTTAAGACAGTGTGGAATTGTTTCACAATTGACACCGCCTGGAACACCACAGCGTAATGGTGTGTCCGAACGTCGTAATCGAACTTTATTGGATATGGTGCGATCTATGATGTCTCTTGCCGATTTGCCACTATCGTTTTGGGGTTATGCATTAGAGACAGCTGCATTCACTTTAAATAGGGCACCATCGAAATCCGTTGAGACAACGCCATATGAACTTTGGTTTGACAAGAAGCCAAAGCTGTCGTTTCTTAAAGTTTGGGGATGTGATGCTTATGTCAAAAAGCTTCAGCCTGAAAAGCTGGAACCCAAAGCGGAGAAATGCGTCTTCATAGGATACCCAAAAGAGACAGTTGGGTATACCTTCTACCTCAGATCCGAGGGCAAAGTGTTTGTCGCTAAAAACGGAACATTTCTTGAGAAAGAGTTTCTCTCGAAAGAATTGAGTGGGAGGAAGATAGAACTTGATGAGGTTGTTGAACCTTTACTTCAACCTGAGAGTAGCGCAGCGCAGAAAATTGTTTCTGTGGAGCCTACATTAGCTGAAGAGGAAGTTAATGATGATGATCATGAAGCTTTGGATCAAGTTGCTATCGAACCTCGTAGGTCGACAAGGACGCGTACTGCTCCTGAGTGGTACGGCAACCCTGTCTTAGAGGTCATGTTGTTAAACAACGATGAACCTACGAGCTATGGAGAAGCGATGATGGGCCCGGATTCCGAGAAGTGGTTAGAGGCCATGAAATCCGAGATGGGATCCATGTATGAAAACAAAGTCTGGACTTTGGAAGTATTACCTGAAGGGCGTAAGGCCATTCAGAACAAATGGATCTTTAAGAGGAAGACGGACGCGGACGGTAATGTCACCGTCTATAAAGCTCGACTTGTGGCAAAGGGTTTTTCACAAGTTCAAGGAGTTGACTACGATGAGACCTTCTCACCCGTAGCGATGCTTAAGTCCGTCAGAATCATGTTAGCAATAGCTGCCTTTTTCGATTATGAAATTTGGCAGATGGATGTCAAAACAGCGTTCCTTAACGGTTACCTTAAGGAAGAGTTGTATATGATGCAACCAGAAGGTTTTGTCGATCCAGAGAATGCTGACAAAGTTTGCAAACTCCAGCGATCCATTTATGGACTGGTGCAAGCATCTCGGAGTTGGAATCTTCGTTTTGATGAAGTGATCAAAGCGTTCGAGTTTATACAAGTTTACGGAGAAGCTTGTATTTACAAGAAAGTGAGTGGGAGCTCTATAGCGTTTCTAATATTATATGTGGATGACATATTGCTGATTGGAAACAATATAGAAATGCTGGAAAGCGTAAAGGAATATTTGAACAAGAGTTTTTCAATGAAGGACCTAGGAGAAGCTGCTTTCATATTAGGCATCAAGATCTATAGAGATAGATCAAGACGCTTAATAGGACTTTCACAAAGCACATACCTTGATAAGATTTTGAAGAAGTTCAAAATGGATCAGTCCAAGAAGGGGTTCTTGCCTGTTTTGCAAGGTGTGAAGTTGAGTAAGACTCAATGCCCAGTGACTGCAGAAGATAGAGAAAAGATGAGTGTCATCCCCTATGCTTCGGCCATAGGCTCTATCATGTATGCAATGCTGTGCACAAGACCCGATGTCAGCCTTGCCATAAGTATGGTCGGAAGGTTTCAAAGTGATCCAGGAATGGAACACTGGACGGCGGTCAAGAATATCCTGAAGTACCTGAAAAGGACTAAGGACATGTTTCTCGTTTATGGAGGTGATCAAGAGCTCGTCGTAAAGGGTTACGTCGATGCAAGCTTTGACACTGATCCGGATGACTCAAAGTCGCAAACCGGATACGTATTTATTCTTAATGGGGGTGCGGTTAGCTGGTGCAGTTCCAAGCAAAGCGTGGTAGCAGATTCTACATGCGAAGCGGAGTACATCGCTGCCTCGGAGGCGGCGAAGGAAGGTGTCTGGATGAAGGAGTTCATGACAGATCTTGGAGTAGTGCCTAGTGCACTTAACCCAATGACTCTGTTTTGTGATAATACTGGTGCCATTGCTCTAGCCAAGGAACCAAGATTTCACAAGAGGACCAGACACATAAAGCGACGTTTCAATTCCATCCGCGATTACATCAAGGAGGACGACATAAATATTTGCAAAGTACACACGGATCTAAATGTTGCAGATCCGATGACTAAACCTCTTCCAAGGGCTAAACATGAACAACACCAGAACTGCATGGGTGTTCGATTCATTACAATGTAAATCACATAGTGATGTGAACTAGATTATTGACTCTAGTGCAAGTGGGAGACTGTTGGAAATATGCCCTAGAGGCAATAATAAATTGGTTATTATTATATTTCCTTGTTCATGATAATCGTTTATTATCCATGCTATAATTGTATTGATTGGAAACTCAAATACATGTGTGGGTACATAGACAACACTGTGTCCCTAGTAAGCCTCTAGTTGACTAGCTCGTTGATCAAAGATGGTTAAGGTTTCCTAGCCATTGACATGAGATGTCATTTGATAACGGGATCACATCATTAGGAGAATGATGTGATGGACAAGACCCAAACTGTAAACGTAGCATTTGATCGTGTCAGTTTATTGCTATTGTTTTCTGCATGTCAAGTATCTGTTCCTATGACCATGAGATCATGCAACTCCCTGACATCGGAGGAGTACCTTGTGTGTATCAAACGTCGCAACGTAACTGGGTGACTATAAAGGTGCTCTACAGGTATCTCCGAGGGTGTCTGTTGGGTTGGCATGGATCAAGACTGGGATTTGTTACTCTGTGTGACGGAGAGGTATCTCAGGGCCCACTCGGTAATACAACATCACAATGAGCCTTGCAAGCAATGTGACTAAAGTGTTAGCCACGAGATCTTGTATTACGGAACGAGTAAAGAGACTTGCCGGTAACGAGATTGAACTAGGTATAGAGATACCGACGATCGAATCTCGGGCAAGTAACATACCGAAGAACAAAGGGAACAGCATACGGGATTAACTGAATCCTTGACATAGAGGTTCGACCGATAAAAGATCTTCGTAGAATATGTAGGAGCCAATATGGGCATCCAGGTCCCGCTATTGGTTATTGGCCGTAGAGGTGTCTCGGTCATGTCTACATAGTTCTCGAACCCGCAGGGTCTACACACTTAACGTTTGGTGACGATTAGTATAGTTGAGTTATTATGTTGGTGACCGAAGGTTGTTCGGAGTCCCGGATAAGATCCCGGACATGACGAGGATCTCCGGAATAGTCCGGAGGTAAAGATTGATATATGTGATAATAGTGTTTTGATCTCTGGAAGGGTTCCGAAGTTCACCGGAAGGGGTTCCGGATGTTTACCGAAGTGTTCGGGTGCAGCAACACTTTATATGAGCCAAAGGGATAAAGCCCACAAGGTATTGGAAAGTGCAAAAGTAGTTTTGCTGCCGCGTAAGCGGTACTACCGCTTGGTGAAGCGGTACTACCGCCCGAGCGGTACTACCGCTTGTGTGAAGCGGTACTACCGCCCAAGCGGTACTACCGCTTGTGTGAAGCGGTACTACCGCTTGTGCGCGGCTGTGCACGGTTCGGCAGGGATCCGAGTTGGACTCTTTCCCTGCGGGCCAAACCGACCTTGTGCGGGCAAAACCGACCCGGAGGAGGCTTTTACTCCAAGTTTAGACCCCAAGGCTCAACATATAAATAGAGGGGCAGGGCTAGCACACGGGACACATCAAGATTTCCCCAAGCCGTGTGCGGCAACCCTAACCCTCTAGTTCCTCCGTCATAATCTCCGCAGCGCTCGGCGAAGCCCTGCAGAGATTGTTCCTCACCACCATCACCACGCCGTCGTGCTGCTGGAACTCAACCACTACTTCACCATCGCTCGCTGGATCGAGGAGGTGAAGGCGTCATCAAGCCGTACGTGTGTTGAACGCGGAGGTGCCGTCCGTTCGGCACTAGATCGGAAGGATCGTGATTGGATCGCGGGACGCTCGGCGATTTGGATCGCGAAGACGTTCGACTACATCAACCGCGTTTATTAACGCTTCCGCTTAGCGATCTACAAGGGTATGTAGATTCACTCTCCCTCTCGTAGATGCTCATCACCATGGATAGATCTTGTGTGTGCGTAGGAAAATTTTTGTTTCCCATGCAACGTTCCCCAACATATACGCCATACTCTCCTAGGTTGTGAAACCAATGCAATGGGGACCAAAGCTCTGATACCACTTACAGAATCCAAAGTATGTCTAGAGGGGGTGATTAGACTACTTGACCAATTTAAAAACTAACCTTTTCCCAATTTAATAGGTTGGCAAGTTTTAGTAATTCAAGCAAGTCTAGCACACCCTAAACATGCATATCTATGAGTATAGCAGCGGAAAGTAAAGACATGCAAGTGTAAGTAAAGGTAGGGAGAGGGAGATCAAACACAATGGGGACACAAAGATTTTTCTCGTGGTTCCGATAGGTGGTGCTATCGTACGTCCATGTTGATGGAGGCTTGAACCCATGCAGGGTAACAGTTGTGAGAGTTCATGGAGGGCTCCACCCACAAAGGGTCCATGAAGAAGCAACCTTACCCATTCCACCATGGCTTACGTCCATGAAGGACTAGCCTCACTAGGGGTAGATCTTCATGAAGTAGGCGATATCCTTGCCCTTGCAAACTTCTTGGTTCAACACCGCACGACCCAGAGGCTCCCAAGCGACATCTAACCAATCTAGGAGACACCACACTTCAAAAGATAATAGACGGTGTATAGATGATGAGCTCCTTGCTCTTCTGCTTCGAAAGAAAGTCTCCTCAACACTAAATCACTCTCTCACAGGATTTGGCTTGGTGGAAGAAGATGATTGGGTGGAAAGCAACTTGGGGAGGCTAGAAATCAAGATTCATATGGTTGGAGTGGAAGATCTTGATCTCAACACTTGATTAGGTGGTTCTCTCTCAGAAAATGAATGGTGGAAGTGTTGGCTTGTTCTGAGTGCTCTCTCTACGGATGAGAGGGGTGGAGGGGTATAAATAGCCTTCTCCAAAAATCCAACTGTTACAACATTATTGCCCAACTCTGTGGAACCGAAGTAAAAACTCGGTTACACCGACTAGTGAAAATGGTTGCAACTTTTGGGTTCTCGGTGAGACCGATAGGAACAACTCGATGAGACCGATTCGGGTGACCTAGGGCAAATACAATTCTCAGTGAGACCACAATGAAAAACTCGGGAATTTCGAAATTTAACGCTTTGGTTACAAAAAGTTGGCACCTACTTTTCGGCTGTACCAAATGTGGTCTCGGTGGTACCGAGATCCTAGGGTTTTGGCTGTGGGTTCTGTCTTGGCAAACTCGGTGGGGCTGAAATGAAAAACTTTGTGGCACCGATTTTGGCCTTTTGGTTTTGGACAAAATATTTTTGTGAGAGTTTGGTTGAGGCTTTTTGTGGCAAATCTCTAAGCACTTGAGCAACCAGATCATTATAAATACCTCATCCCCTTTTAATAGTATTGGCTTTTCCTATGGACTCAATTGTGATTTCTCACATAAAAGGAAAATGTAAAGTCTTGAAGCTTGAAGCTCTTGCCAACTTGTGTTCATTGCATCTAGGGGATCCATCTCACAATATTAGCCAACCCATTCATTGAACTTTTCTTAAAATATACTTGATAGGCTCATTAGTTCGATGAACTATATGTTGTTGTTAATTACCAAAACCAGCTAGGGAGAATTTGTGCTTTCAGGGTGACGCAACTCATATGCATGCAGGAGCCCGCGACGACGGCGGTACGCACTGATGAGGGTGCGAAGGCCTTGGTGGCAAGCAATGAAGAGATGCAGGTTGGAGAAGATCTGTTGGGGGCACGCGAGGTTCTGTACGTGGAACACGCGGTTGAGTACGCGGCCAGTGCAACACACGCTGATGAGGTCGCCAGTTCCTTGGCAGCCCACGTGTATTTGGCAATGGTAAGGACGGCAACCTCATTAGAGTATGCTAGTGCTCTAGCAGCACGCACAGCTAATGCCTTTGCTATTTACGACTGTTTGGAGAATGTCCGCCAAGGCAGCGTCGCACCCGCGCATTTGGCCGTGGACGGGATTTTCCATGAGATCGGAGCTACTGTGATGGAGCAGGAGCAGAAGAATGGCCGGTCGTCTTCGACCTGAATTTGGATCCTTCCTTCCGAGAGAGGATGTTGCATGAGTGGAGACAATATTTCAACATTGTCGCACCAACAAGCCAGCCCCTGATGTCTACTACACAACTTTTTTCTTGTAGACTTTGTTGGGCCCCCAAGCGTAGAGTTTTGTAGGACAGTAGCAACTTTCCCTCAACTGGATGACCTAAGGTTTATCAATCCGTGGGAGGTGTAGGATGAAGATGGTCTCTCTAAAACAACCTTGCAATCAAGTACAAGAAATCTCTTGTGTCCCCAACACACCCAATACAATGGTAAATTGTATAGGTGCACTAGTTCAGCGAAGAGATGGTGATACAAGTGCAATATGGATGGTACATATAGGTTTTTGTAATCTGAAAATATAAAAACAGCAAGGTAGCAAGTGGCAAGTGGCGATCAAAACATTATATAAATTCTTGGAAACAAGGCATAGGGTTCATACTTTCACTAGTGCAATCTCTCAACAATGCTAACATAATAGAATCATATGATCATCCCTCAACGTGCAACAAAGAATCACTCCAAAGTTCATAAGTAGCGGAGAACATAAGATGAAGTTGACATAGGTAGTAAGAATCACCTCAAAGTTACCCTTTCCGATCAATCTATTGGGCTATTCCTATAGATGTCACAAATAGCCCTAGAGTTTGTACTAAAATAAGACTAATGATAAATATCAATCAACCCTAATGTCACCTAGATACTCCAATGTCACCTCAAGTATCCATGGGTTAATTATTCAACATGCATCAAACAATTTCAGATTCATCATATTCAATCCAACACAAAGAACTTCAAAGAGTACCCCAAGATTTCTATCAGAGAAGGTAGGACAAGATCGTCTATCAACCCGTGTGCATAGATTACCCCATTGTCACCACGGGAAACCGCAAGTTGAGTACCAAGACATACATCAAGTGATCTCAAATCTAATATTCAATCTGACACAACAAAATCTCAAAGGGAAAGATTTCAATTCATCACAACAAGATAGCAAGGGAAGAACACATATGATCCAACTATATTAACAAAGCCGGTGATACATCAAGATCGTGACATCTCAAGAACACGAGAGAGAGAGAGAGAGAGAGAGAGAGAGAGAGAGAGAGAGAGATTAAACACATAGCTACTGGTACATACCCTCAGCCCCGAGGGTGAACTACTCCCTCCTCGTCATGGCCTCCACCGGGATGATGAAGATGGCCACCGATGATGATTTCCCCTCTCCGGCAGGGTACTGGAAATGCTCTAGATGGATTTTCTTCGATATAGAGAGTTGCCGCGGCGGAGCGGAAGTTCTTTGCTTATTTCTGAGGGTTTCTATACGTATAGGATTTTTTGTCGTTGGAATCGCGCTAAATGGAACCACGTGGGCCCCACAAGCCATCAGGGTGCACCCAGGGGGTAGGCGCGCCTGTTGGCTTGTGGCCCACAGGTGTATCCCCTCCAGTGGTTCTTCGCTCCGGCATTTCTTATTTCCTCCAGAAAAAATCATAAAAAAGTTTTGGGCGATTCCGAGAACTTTTATTTTCTGCACAAAAACAACACCACGGTAATTCTGCTGAAAACAGCGTCAGTCCGGGTTAGTTATAAATAAATCGTATAAAGTGCATCAAAACCATATAAAAGTATTGTAAACATAGGCAAATATGGCATGAATACTTCATAAATTATCGATACGTTGGAGACGTATCAGCATCCCCAAGCTTTATTCCTACTCGTCCTCGAGTTGGTAAATGATAAAAGAAGTAATTTATGAAGTGTGAATGCTAGCATAGTATATAAGTTTCATCGATGATAATTTCAGTCACTTTTCTAGCATCATAACCAGCAACTTTTCTTATAAAACTCATCATGATAGAGTAGCAATCAATTCACATGTCGTAGTTCAAACAATGGATTCTCTTGAAACTTAACAACCTATGTTTTTTAGTCATCAAACAATTTCAATGCATCATCAAGTCTAAGTAAGAGCTCCACATACTCAATTATCATAGAGTCTTCCATGATTGCTAATACTCAAAGGATATTTTTAGAACAAACAATATCCATCGAAGACATAGAAATATAGGGGCTTAATATTTCGCCTCCAAACATACTTATCATAAAGATAATTGTCAACAATAATGAATCATGATCAAATATATTTGACGGGATATATGTGTTTGGATCTTTCCCCACCACATGATGCTTGCCAACTAATAGATTTAGGTTGAGGTTGGAATAAGAAGTTGACTCAACATGATAAGTAAATGACTCGAAAATGAATAAATAGAAGTAAATAGATTGTCCCTTCGCAGAGGGAAGCAGGGATTTGCAGAGGTGACACATCTCATTGTTTAAAACATAGATGAATATGTAATTTTGAGTGGCGTACTTTTCCTGTCAACGTCACAACGGACTTTTCAATACCTTCCATGCTAATCACATTATTGGTGGTTCCCAAACAGAATTGAAATTTTGCTCACCCTGCACCATTCAAACACATTCCATGGCTGGCCGAATCCACGGTTGCCCCCCAAACAATCAACTTTCTAGGGGGAGTTTTTGTTTATATATTTTTGTATTACGTAGGACTGGGCATCCTTTTTACCAGCCTCTCTCGTGCAATGACAAGTGAATAAAGACTCATCTTGAGAATAACCCAGTTAGCATGGAAGATAATGACTGCCCCATCGCTCCATGAGCTGTACGAGCACACAAAACGGATGTTTATTTGAATGTTTAGAGGTGGCACGTGCAAATTTACTTGGAATGGCAGTGAAATACCATATATAGGTAGGTATGGTGGACTCTCATGGAAGAAACTTGGCTCAAGGATTTGGATGTACAAGTAGTATCTCTACTTAGTATGAAGTTTTGGCTAGCAAAAGGTTCTAAACAAGCACCACATGTTGGAGGATCCATAACAATATAACTTATATGCAAATATACCCAACATAACCATTACGCTGTCTTCCTTGTCCAACTTCAACTATTTGATCAAGGTTGGAAATAATTAATGGCTATTCAGAATCATAAAAGATGTCCAAGATAATATATTTGTATGTGAAAGTTCTCTTTCTTATACTAATCATTCATGAATTACTCGTATGACCAATATTGTGATTGTCAAACTTCAATAGATTTTACTTTCTAAACCAAATGTGAAACTACTACTAAGCATAAAGCACATAGATAATTTCAGATTTATGATATTTCATTCATTTATAATTTACTCTTATGATATAAGTGAAGCACATGAGTAAACATCAAACTACTCTCAAAACATACAAGTGAAGATCAATGAGTAGTCAAACAATTAACTATGTAAGGACTCTCTCTATGTACAGATTTTCAAATCTGAGAAATTTATTCAAACAGCAAACAAAACAAAAGACACACCAAGAATAGCACATATCATGTGGAAAAAATAAAAATTTAGGCTCAACATAAGCTAACCAATATTTGTTTGATGAAGAGAGGTGGGATGCATAGCATACCCAAACTTAGATGCTTGAGACTTCTTGTAATAATGACTTGGGGAGACTTGGGCATCCCCAAGCTTGAGCTCTTGTATCTCGTTCAATCCTCTCATGTCCCGGTTTCACCTAAGTCTCAAAAACTTCATCCACACAAAACTTGAAAAGAATTCGTGAGATAGGTTAGTGCTCATAAGAATAAATAAACTCTTTATGTACTGCCAAGGCAAGTTGCATAATAATTTTCAAACATTATCTACTATATACTATCATTTCCACCATTTATATCTACAATATAAGTCATGAAGACTATAGGAGAAGTAGTTAACAAAACTATGACAGCAATCTGTGTGAACAGGACAGTCTGTAGAAATTAATTTACAAAGTGCACTTCTGTAACTCCAAAACTTATGCAAATTTAGGACATGATAAAGAATTTCGATGACAATAATGTGTGAAAATTTCAGAAACTTTCCGCGTTCCAGTAAAATATGAAAATTCAAACACTACAGCAAAAGTTTCTATTTTTACACAACACACATCAAACATGTAGTTCAAGCATCCTAAAAGGCAATTCTTGGAACTTTTTATTGAAAAACAAGATTATAAATAACAGCAAGCAAAGTTTAATAAAATAAAATTATGCTCTAAGCAAAACACATGTCGGGGGTGTGATTCACGACGATCTATGGGACCAGCGGGGTCCCTTTATGGTTCGGCGGGGGGCATCGAGTACACGAAGAGCATCAGTCGCCCATAGCTGCATGTGGGGTTTATACAGGTTCGGGCCGCTCGGGAGCGTAAAACCCTATGTCCTATCTATGTAGTTTGTATATCTGGGTCCAAATACAGGAGCGCAGCCACCCGGCAAGGATGCTCGAGAAGTGCAGCTACGCGTGCAAATGGATGAGGTGTCGACCTTTGTCAAGGTAGCCATGGGCCTACTTTTGAACTTCAAGTGGTTTCCACAAAGGCTACAATGGTCATTTACTAGGTGTACAGTGCGCTCTTACAGCTACAGGGGATGTCGTCAGAGTGGTAGTGGGAAATACCTAACTCTGACGGACTAGGACAAGCGAATTGAATGCGTCGTGAGGTGGCACGCTGGAGACGTCTCCCGGCAAGGATTGCCTCTCCTTCTATGTCGTCCTCCCAGCTAACTCTTATTCTTCTGCCACGCTGCGGGACGGGTGGCATTAAAGTTGCAACAGGCCCGTCGTTGTAGCCACGTGCCCTGGCCAGCTTCGCCTGCCCGCTTGACACCTCAGCCGATGTAGACAATCGTCCCTGGTGAGGTGGAGTGGTGACCTGGCAGGTTGGAAACTTGCCAGGGACGCCCGTGGGCAGGCTACTCCGCCTGGTGAAGGGCCTGGTCGCCTTGCTTCGGTCTTGGCTTCGGTTTTTCTCGGAGGCTGGTGTGAGCCCGGCAAGAAGTTGACGATCTGAAGCGGTTGCCCGTGCATAAGTCTGGGTACTAGGGACCACCGGTTCTTAGTACACCGAGAGTAGCCCCCGGGCCTGGGCCATACACGTGCCCGCGTCGTTGTTGGGCTAGGCCCAAAACAGTGCACGGGCATGCGTGGCCGTGTTTTCCTGTGGTTATGATGACCTTTACTGACCTTTCCCACGATGCGCATTTACCGCGGGTAACGGCATTGGTGGAGAGGGCGGTCGCCCAAGCAACACGCTTGACAGTGAGTGGTCACGTTGGTACACGGGCGACCAGCCCCCTAGCCTTCCTTGGGGTAAGCAGCGGGGGAAATGACGCGGCGCCCGCCCGCCCTTCGCCATTTAATTGGTTTCGTTTCTCCTTCCGCCTTGACTACGCCTTGGGTGACGCGTGGCACGCGCGGCGCTCGCCATTGGCTGGGGAGGGCGGTTGCTGAAGTCGTGGGCGTATGACCGTGCGCTCATTACGGTCCATGGAGAGTCGGCCACTCTTCTTCCCCTTTGGCTTGGCCCCTATAAATATGGAGGGGTTGAAGAGGGTGCCGCTCATCCGCGACTCCGTGCTCTTCCCCAGCTCCTTGGTGCTCCTTCCTTCTTCCTTTCGCCACCGCTTACAGCATGCTCCCTCTGCGATGGCGAGGGGTCGAGGTCGCGCTCGAGGTCCTAGGGGCGCCGAGAGGGGCAGCCCCCGGAGCCCGATGCGCATTGTGGTGACGGTGGCGGAGGTTGGGTCCAGCTCCCGTGGCCGGTCGGCGTCCGCGGGTCGCGGTCTGGCGGTTTCGTCGGCTCGTGGCGACCGTGGGGGTCGGGCAGCCCCGCCGAACTGCGGCGGTGGCTGTGGTGGTGCACCTATCCCTCAACCCCACGCAGGTATCCACGTAGGGGAGGACGTTCAGGAATTCATTGTGGCGGTCCCCCACCGTCCTCGGAGCTGGCTGCGCCTCCCTGACCCGTTCGTGAGGGCCATGGAGGCCCGCCGCCCTCGAGGCTTGTGTCTCCGTGATGACGGCTGCCACGATGGGCCCGTGTGGGTGACAGTCGACCTGTCCCCTGGAGGCGCCATGTTCCTGGCGCGAGGGTGGAGGTCGTTTGCCCGCTCCTGGGGCATCGGGCCCGGGCATCTTCTCCATTTTGAGTTTGATGGCTCCGCCACCCTCTTCATGAAGTCCTTCGGGGCCTTGGGAGGCCACCTAGAGTGATGCGCGGAAGGCTCGAGCGGCAGTGACTCTGGCTCCTCCAGTGGTAGCGATGACGACGACGGCGTCCTCGGCGTCCAGATCGAGGGTGATGACTTCGAGTAGCGTGCGCACCGACGCACTGGAGGGATTCGGAAGGCGAGGCCCCGCTTGTGGAGTCTTGTTTCCGGATCGATCGGCAGGTCGTAGTGGTCGATCTCCCTCCAGACGGCGGCGGCGGCATGAGAGAAAATCGTGCTCCGACTTGACCTCGACACCGCCGTCGCTGAGCTTGGGGTTCACCTTTTGTATCCAGGTTGTACCCGATGAAATCCTGAAAAAAAATCAAACAAAGACGTTGGGTACTACTGACATATCAAGGATTTGCCTTGCATGTTTGCGCTTCGATCCCTCTTTTTCTTTCCCCTTTTTTTTGAAAACTGTATTGCGGTGCCTTTCCGACCTTTACGCTTGTCGGGAACCTTTACCGATGTGGGTTATCTTATCGAGGGCCACTTCTAAGGATAGATCCCGAGCATCCTCCGTAGCGCCACTCTTGGCAAGGTTACCTCATAGTCCTCGCTGCGACTATCCGAGATGTTGGGCATGCTTGCAACCCCCGGCGCACAACGGTATCCGATAAGGGTCCACCCGCGCGCTGGTCTTTCTCTAGGCCGCAGTTTGTAGCAGGGAAAGATTTTTACTTATCTTTTCCTTCCTCTGTCGCCCTTTTTGCCGTGAGGTTGTTGCTCTGAACGCGTCCGCCCTTGCCGCCCCTTCTTCCCCCCGGGATGACTTGCGCACGGGGGGAAGGAATCCTGCTTCCTTTCGAGAAAAAGAAAGAAGAGAAACATTAGGTGCGCTATGGGCTTTTAGCGATTCGATAACGACCTTATGCTGGCAATGAGCTACTGCAATAACCTGCATAATGAAACATAATGCAAATATCTATCTAGGCAGGAGAAAAGTTGCGGGATATCTAGTTTTACTAACTGCGCACGGGGTCATCACCTGGCTTTGTACAAAGGATTACACGCATCGCTGCGAGACTTGTACAAAAGTGGTTGCCGGGGAGCCCGACAACCGTGCCTTACAGGTAGAACTTGCGAAGATGCTCGATATTCCACGCGTTTTGCACCGGGGTGCCATCTTCGGTCTCCAGGAGGACTGCGCCAGGCCTGGTGACTCGTACCACCCCGTAAGGGCCTTCCCACTTTGGCGTCAACTTGTTTGATCCCTTTGCTGACTGAATCCATCGAAGGACAAGGTCGCCTTCCTCAACAATCCTGGTGTGCACTTTGCGGCAATGGTAGCGGCGCAAGGACTGCTGGTACCTAGCGGCAAATAGTGTGTCCTTGTGACGATATTCCTCGAGGAGTGTGGCATCGTCATGCCGTAGCCGCTCTTGCTGGTCCTCGTCAAAGGCTCGCACTCTCGGTGACCCGTACGTGAGTTCCATGGGGAGAACTGTCTCCGCCCCGTAGACCAGGGCAAAGGGTGTTTTGTCGGTGGCTCGATTTGGCATCGTTCTGATCGACCAAAGAACCGCCGGCAGCTCATTAATCCAGCGCCTACCATGCTTGCGCAACTTGTCGAAAGTCCTCGTCTTGAGACCCTGTAGCACTTCAACATTCGCCCTCTCCACTTGCCTGTTGCTCCTGGGGTGAGCAACCGAGGCGAAGCAGATCTGGGAGTCGATATCTTAACAGTATTGCTTAAAAGTGCTGCTGGTGAACTGCGTGCCGTTATCGGTGATGATCCTATTTGGGACCCCGAAACGGTAAACAATCCCTCTAAGGAACTTGACCGTCGCCTGAGTCGTCACCTTTCTCACTGGCTCAACTTCGGTCCACTTTGTGAACTTGTCGATAGCGACGAACAAGAACTCAAAGCCCCCGGTAGCACGGGGAGGGGACCGACGATGTCGAGCCCCCAGACCGAGAATGGCCAGGAGAGCGGTAAGGTTTGAAGGGCTTGTGCTGGTTGGTGTATCTGCTTGGCGCGATATTGGCATGCTTCACACGTCATTACCACCGCCAAGGCATCTTGAAGGGTTGTGGGCCAGTAGAAGCCTTGCCGGAACGCCTTCCCGACAAGGGCTCTTGATCCTACATGGGGCCACATATTCCCTCGTGTATCTCTGCAAGTAGTCGTTGTCCTTCCTCCCGAGCGATGCACCTCAATTTCACCCTGTTCGGTCTCCTCCTGTACAGGTCGTTGTCCACGAACGGATACATGCTCGACTGTCAGGCTACTTTCTCGGCTTCTTCTTGCTCTTCGGGGAGGTCTCCTGTCTAGAGGTATTGGACAATCTGCTCCGCCCATGTCGGAGCCCGTGGCTCGACGACAAGGACTAAATGCGTCTCTTCTGCCGAGGGAGCGCTAGCTTCGATGGCGGGGACCGCCTGTCCTGCCGGGGCTTGGCGCTCACCGTCGAGCATTTCGTCACTCCCGACAACCTCCTTGGCGGCCACGGGTGGCTCAGCCGGGAAATAGTCGCCGGAACTGATTTTCCTCTTCTTGGTTTGTCGTCCCGATGGTGTAACAGATGGTTGAGTGAGTCGAAGCACAAAGGTGCCTAGTTCCATAGGCGACTTCTGAGCTGCCCGTTTTGACAAGTCGCCGGCGATGTCATTCTCCGTCCTGGGGATGTGCTCCATCTGTAGACCGTCGAAACGTGCTTACAAATTCCTCACTTCATCAACATATGCTTCCATCAGGGGGCTCTGGTAATCCTTATTGACTTGGCGCACAACCAACTGTGAGTCTCCCCGGACTATCAACTTCCTGATTCCCAACTCTTCCGCTATACGCAGCCCAGCAAGTAAACCCTCGTACCCAGCTGTGTTGTTGGTCGACACCTCCCGAGGGAAGCGCATTTTGAACGCATACTTGAGGTGCTCTCCGGTGGGTCCTTTGAGCAGCACTCCGGCACCGACGCCTTGCAGCGAGAAAGCTCCATCAAAGTACATGATCCATACCTGAGGTGTTTTCTTGCTGTGAAGAGCTGTCTCCAGGGTTTCCTCATCTGGGGTCAGCATCCATTAAGCAATAAACTCTGCCAGTGCTTGGCTTTTGATGGTCGTCGTGCATTCAAAGCTCAGATCAAAACTGGCCAGTTCCAAGGCACATTCAACAATTCTGCCGGTTGCCTCCGGGTTCCTCAGGATCCATTGTAGCGGGAAGCGGGTGACAATTGTAATGTGATGCGCTTGGAAGTAGTGGCGCAACTTGCGGGAGGCCATGAGGAGGCCGAAGAGCAGCTTTTGAATCCCAGAGTACCTTGACTGAGCCCCCTTCAGGAGGGAGCTGACAAAGTACACCAGTCGCTGCACCACCCTTGTCTTCTGCACCGCTCGCTATTCCGCTTCCCATGCCATCTTCGTGTCGACTTCTTGGCTCACCCGGGTCGGTTCAGGTCCACTGGCTGTCGGTTTGAAAGCCGTTGGTTCGCCGTCCTCGGCTTCCCTCTCTGCCACTAGCGCGGCGCTGACCACCTGGTTCATTGCTGCCAAGTATAACAACAACGGTTCCTTAGGCTTGGGCGCAACTAGGACCGGGGCCGAGGACAGGTACTTCTTCAGGTCTTGCAACGATGCCTCTGCTTATGGAGTCCATGTCATCGGGCCTGCCTTCTTCACGATCTTGAAAAATGGCAGGGCATGCTCTGCAGATTTGGAGATGAATCTGCTGAGGGCGGCAACGCAGCCCGCCAGCCGTCGCACGTCCTTGATGCGCTTCGGTGCTTCCAATTGTTCGATTGCTTCAATATTGGCGGGGTTGGCTTCTATCCCTCGTTGAGATATGAAGAAACCGAGGAGCTTGTTGGATGAGACCCCAAACACGCACTTCTCAGGGTTGAGCTTCAAGTTGATCTTGTGCAAATTCGCAAAGGTCTCCTCTAGATCTTGGACTAGCGTGGCCTTGTCCTTGGTCTTGACTACGATGTCGTCCATGTAAGCCTCCACATTTCTGTGCAGCTACGGTCCGAGGCCAATCTGGACGGCCCTTGCGACCGTTGAACCCACGCTCTTCAGACCAAACGGCATACGCTTGAAACAGTATGTGCCGCAGAGAGGGATGAACGTTGTTTTCTCTTCGTCTTCCTCGGCCATGAAGATCTGATGATAACCAGGGTAGGAATCGAGGAACGACAACAGGTCACAGCCAGCGGTCGAGTCCACTATCTGGTCAATGCGTGGCAAAGGAAAGGGGTCTTTTGGGCAGGCCCTATTGACATCTGTGAAGTCGATACAGAGTCTCCACTTCCCGCTTGCCTTACGCACCACCATGGGATTCGTTAGCCATGTCGGGTGGAGTACACCCCTGACTAGGCCTGCCGCTTCCAACTTTTAGATCTCTTCGGCAATAAACTCTTGCCGCTCTAGTGCTTGTTTTCAGACCTTCTGCTTGACGGGGAGCGCATGAGGACAGACAGCAAGGTGGTGCTCGATCACCTCCCTGGGAACACCGAGGATGTCAGACAGTTGCCAGGCAAACACGTCGACATTTGCCCGTGGGAAGGAGACGAGTGTGCTTTCCTATTTGCTGTCGAGGATGGCGCTTATAGTAAAAGCGCCGCCCTCGCCGTCCTCCTGCGCAGCCACTTGCTTCGTCTTGGGGATGGTCACTTTACCCTTCTTGCTCCTGTCGGTAGAGGTCATTGGTAAGTCCTCGATGGGTGTGTCGCACTCTGTTGTGCGCTTCCCGGAGTTCTTACGAGACTCGCCAAAACTCTTATCCTTGTTCTTCCCCCCGGGAACTTTGTTGAGGAGTGAGTGCCTTGTCAGCAGACGCTGCCACTGCCTCCCGGTAGAGCTTGTCGACGCAGAGAACCGTGTATTTTTTGTCTGCATGGATGGTGATCATGCTCATCGGCCCCGGCATTTTGAGTGTGTTGTAGGCGTCCTGAGACGCTGCCATGAACTTCGCCAGTGCCGGGCAGCCCAGGATCCCATTATACGGCAGCAACATCTTGGCGACGTCCAAGACGACCCTCTCTGTCCTGAAATTGAGTTCGCTTCCGAATGTGACCGGGAGGGTTATCTTTCCCTTTGGTTGAGATCTCCCCCCGTCCACTCCTTGGAAGGAGCCCGTCGGTTTGAGGTCTGAATCGGGGATCTACACCCACTTGATCACATCGGGCGAAATCAGGTTCAGGCTGGCCCCACTGTCGACCAACATCTTCGTGACTCTGAGGTTGCGAATTGTTGGTGAGACCAACAATGGCACGCACCCGACCGTGGTGATGTGATCAGGGTGGTCCTCAGCGTCGAAGATGATGGGAGTGTTGGACCACCTGAGGGGCTTCCTTGCCTCTGCCGCTGGCTCCGCCGCGTTGACTTCGTGGACCCACTGCTTGAGCTGCCTGTGGGAGGAGTGCAAAGATGCGCCTCCGTCAACACACATAGCATCCATGGCCTTCTAGAACTCTTGCTTGTCAGATCCCTCTTCATCTTCGTCATTGTCATCATCATCGTCGGATTTGTCGCATCGGCGTCTAGCAGGCTTTTCTTTCCGCTGTTTGGCTTTGTCGCGGCGGTCGCCTCGACCGATGTGGTTCTTCTTGTCGGGCCCACCGGCACCATCTCGCCCCTTATCCTTGTCACGCCTTTCGTACTCTTGCTTCTGCTTCTTAGCAAGCTGTTCTACTTGGCGGCATTCGTTGATGTCGTGGCCTTTGGTGAGGTGGATCGCTTGCCGGTCTTCTCACCTGCCGCGGCCTCGTCGTCTCCGGAGCAGACGACAACGTCCTTGCCGGCCCCTCGGATTTGGCCTTCTTGCCGGCATTAGGCTTGCCGGAGCTCTTGACAGCCATCACCGCCTTGCCCTTGCGCTTCTTGTTGCGCTTGCGCCCCTTCTTCGAGGAGGCGGGCGCATTCTCGTCGTCGTCGGAGTCGACCTCCGCGCCAGCATCCTCCCCCGGGAGCCTTTTTCCTTCCTCAGCCCACGCGCACTTGTCGGCCAAAGCGTAGAGCTCGGCCACGTCCCACACCTTGTTGATGCTCATCTCCTCTTGCATGCGACGATTGCATACGTTCGTGCGGAATGCAGCGATCACCGCGGCGGGGTGAATGTCCGCGATGTTGTGTTGCACGCGACTGAATCTCTGGATGTACTTGCGGAGGGTCTCGCCGTCTCGCTGGGGGAGTACGTGCAGATCGTTGGGTTAACCCGGGATCTTGTGGCCCCCGTGGTAAGCCCTGACGTACTGATTGCACAGGTCCACCCAGGAAGAGATGGACCCCTCCGGCAAGTTCATTAGCCAACTCCTCACGTTGGGCTTGAGCGCTAGCGGGAAGTAGTTGGCTAGCACCTTCTCGTCTCGTCCCCCGGCAGCCTGCACCGCAATGGTTTAGATGCCTAGGAACTCTGACGGACTGACCGCGTCGTCATATTTGTCCGGCAACTCCGGCTTGAAGGCTCTATTGGAGGACCAGCGAACTTGCCATAGTTCGTGGGTGAACGCCAGGCATCTGACCTCGTAAGGTAGGCTACCGGGCGCCCCGGGCACGGGCTCGTCGTAGGATGGATCTGCGCAACCATCGGATTGGTGACGCGCTTCCCGACGTCTTTCGATGGTGGTGCGTGTGTCTTCCTTGCGCCTGTTCTTCAAGACTTGGCGTTGGTCTTGCATCAGCCGCGGGTCTGTCTGTGCTTGAGACACCTCGTCTTGTACGTTGGTCCAGCGGGAAGTCCGTTGCTGTCGTGGGGGCGACTGCACCATGTGTGCCCCGCCGGCGTCGCATCCGGCGGTGGGTTCCGTGGGAGCCGTGCGCTGCGCGCGCGAGGAACCCACCGCATCCGCTTTGTCATTGTTGGCGAAGCTCAGCAGGCTTTGTATGGTAATCATCCACTCCTCCATCATCTCTGGTACGGGCGGAAAGTTCAGCAGCAGCTGGGCCTGTGCCAGAGCTTCTCCTGTAGTTTTGGGGACCGGGCGGGGCGAGGCGTAGGTAGCTCTCTTACTCTTGGCAATGCCAGAAGGAGCTCTTTCCCGCGTCGTCACCCACCGTCTGCCCTCACCAGGAGGGGGTAGTGGAATTCGGCCTTGCGCTCCTGGGGAGTGGCGCACGAGGGTCCCGTCCGTGCGGGGCTCCGGTTCACCATCTCACAGGCGCGGGTCACGGTCGTCTTGCGAGGGGCGCAGCGGGAGTCCGGTCGCAGCCCCCGCAGCCGATGCGGCCGCGACGGCTGCCTCGGCCGCTGCAGCGGCATCGCCCCGAGTCACCGCCGGCGCGTTTCGCGCTATCACGGCGGCGGGGTCCGGGTCGCAGTTTGCGGAACTCCACGCAGTGTTATGGCTGCGCTCACCAACGGGGTGAGCACAGTGGTCGCCGCCATCGGTGGCTTGGGATGGCAACTTGGACGTGGTCGCAGCGGGCGTCGTCGCGCCCCTGGCCTTCTTGGGTGCCATGGGCGTCGGCGAAGGCACGCAGAAACGCCGGTGAAGATTCGCGCACAGGAGGCGCCCCTACCTGGCACGCCAAAGATGTCGGGGGTGTGATTCACGACGATCTATGGGACCAGCAGGGTCCCTTTATGGTTCGGCGGGGGGCGTCGAGTACACGAAGAGCATCAGTTGGCCATAGCTGCGCGCGGGGTTTATACAGGTTCGGGCCGCTCGGGAGCGTAAAACCCTGCGTCCTGTCTATGTAGTTTGTATATCTGGGTCCAAATACAGGAGCGCAGCCACCCGGCAAGGATGCTCGAGAAGTGTAGCTACACGTGCAAATGGACAAGGTGTCGACCTTTGTCAAGGTAGCCATGGGCCTCCTTTTATAGTTCAAGGGGTTTTCACAAAGGCTACAATGGTCATTTACTAGGTGTACAGTGCGCTCTTACAGCTACAGGGGCTGTCGTCAGAGTGGTAGTGGGAAATACCTAACTCTGACGGACTAGGACAGGCGCATTGAATGCGCCGTGAGGTGGCGCGCTGGCGACGTCTCCCGGCAAGGATTGCCTCTCCTTCTGTGTTGTCCGCCCAGCTACCTCTTATTCTTTTGCCACGCTGTGGGACGGGTGGCATTAAAGCTCCAACAGGCCCACGACTGTAGCCACGTGCCCCGGCCAGCTTTGCCTGCCCGCCTGCCCGCTCAACACCTCAGCTGATGTAGACAATCGTCCTTGGTGAGGTGGAGCGGCGGCCTAGCGGGTTGGAATCTTGCCGGGGACGCCCGTGGGCGGGCTACTCCGCCTCGTGAAGGGCTGGTCGCCTTGCTTCGGTTTTCCTCGGAGGCTGGTGCGAGCCCGGCAAGAATTTGCCGGTCTGAGGCGGTTGCCCATGCATAAGTGTGGGTACTAGGGACCCCCAGTTCTTAGTACACCGACAACACATATTATGTGACGAATAAAAATATAGCTACAAGTAAGATATACCGACAGTGTTGAAGACAAAAGAGGGGATGCCTTCCGGGGCATCCCCAAGCTTAGACACTTGAGTCTTCCTTGGATATTACCTTGGGGGTGCCTTGGGCATCCCCAATCTTAGGGTCTTACCACTTTGTATTCTCCTCATATCGGTATCTCACCCAAAACTTGAAAACTTCACTCACACAAAACTTAACGGAACTTCGTGAGATGGGTTAGTTTAATAAAGATAGATCATTCACTTAGGTACTGTCAAGACAAGATTCATAATTGTTCTACATAATACCTACTGTATTCTATCATTCCCATAATTTATATCACTAAATATAAGCTATGGAAACACTAAAACAAACAAATTATGCATGCAAAACAGAATCTGTCAAAAACAGAACAGTCTGTGAAGATCTGAATGAAATCCATATTTCCCTATCTCTAAAAAATCTGAAGGACAACGCAGATGCATAAAATAATTGTGTAAAAATTTCAGAATTTTTTAACTCTCCAGTAAAATCAGAAAAAGTATGCACTGGACGTAATTTTTTTTGTTTTCGCACAGGATCAAACTAACAAGTATCCACACTATCCCAAAGGCACTTGGCACTTTATTGAAATAAAAGACATAAAACATGATTACTACAGTAGCTTAATCATGTGAACACAAAAAAAGTGTAAATATTGGGTTGTCTCCCAACAAGCGCTTTTCTTTAAAGCCTTTTAGCTAGGCATGATGATTTCAATGATGGTCACATAGGAATAGTATTTGAAACATGCAAGGGAGCATCATGAATCACATGAAAAGCACATTTAAGTCTAACCCACTTCCTATGCATAGGGATTTTGTGAGCAAACAATTTATGGTAGCAATAATCAATTTGCACAGGAAGGCAAAACAAGCACAACTTCAAAACTTTGAACACATAGAGAGGAAACTTGATATTATTGCAATTCCTACAAGCATATGTTCCTCCCTCATAATAATTTTCAGTAGCATCATGAAGGAATTCATCAAATTAACTATCACATAAAGCATTCTTTTCATGATGCACAATCATAGAATTTTCATTACTCTCCACATAAGCAATTTTCTTCTCATTCATAGTAGTGGGAGCAAACTCAAAAAAATAACTATCATGAGACACTTGATTGACATAACAAAATTGAATACTAAAATCATGATGACAAGTTTCATGGTTATCATTACTATTTATAGCATACATATCATCAACATAATCATCATAGATAGGAGGCATGCCATCATCATAATAAATTTGCTCATCAAAACTTGGGGGACTAAAAATATCATCTTCATCAAACATAGCATCCCCAAACTTGTGGCTTTGCATATCATTAGCATCATGGATATTCAGAGAATTCATACTAACAATATTTCTATCATGCTCATCGTTGAAGGATTTAATGCCAAACATTTTATTGAACTCTTCTTCTAACACTTTGGCACAATTTTCCGATCCATCATTTTCAAGAAAACATCATAAAGGTAAAGAACTTGATGCAACTTCAATTCCATTTTTTGTAGTTTTCTTTTATAAAACAAACTAGTGAAAAAAGGAACTAAAAGATTCAATTGCAAGATCTAAAGATATACCTTCAAGCACTCACCTCCCCGGCAATGGCGCGATAAAATAGCATGATGTCTACTACATAACTTTATTCTTGTAGACTCTATTGGGCCTCGAAGCGTAGAGTTTTGTAGGACAGTAGCAACTTTCCCTCAAGTGGATGACCTAAGGTTTATCAATCCCTGGGAGGTGTAAGATGAAGATGGTCTCTCTCAAACAACCCTGCAATCAAATACAAGAAATCTCTTGTGTCCCAAACACACCCAATACAATGGTAAATTGCATAGGTGCACTACTTCGGCGAAGAGATGGTGATACAAGTGCAATATGGATGGTAGATATAGGTTTTTGTAATATGAAAATATAAAAACAGCAAGGTAGCAAGTGGCAAACGTCGAGCAAAACGTTATATAAATGCTTGGAAACAAGGCCTAGGGTTCATACTTTCACTAGTGCAATCTCTCAACAATGCTAACATAATAGAATCATATGATCATCCCTCAACGTGCAATAAAGAATCACTCCAAAGTTCATAAGTAGCGGAGAACATAAGATGAAATTGTCGTAGGTAGTAAGAACCACCTCAAAGTTGCCCGTTCCGATCAATCTATTGGGCTATTCCTATAGATGTCACAAACAGCCCTAGAGTTCGTACTAAAATAACATCAATGATACATATCAATCAACCCTAATGTAACCTAGATACTCCAATGTAACCTCAAGTATCCATGGGTTAATTATTCAACATGCATCAAACCATTTCAGATTCATCATATTCAATCCAACACAAAGAACTTCAAAGAGTACCCCAAGATTTCTATGAGAGAAGGTAGGACAAGATCGTGTATCAATCCCTATGCATAGATTACCCCATTGTCACCACGGGAATCCGCAAGTTGAGTACCAAGACATACATCAAGTGATCTCAAATCCAATATTCAATCCGACACAACAAAATCTCAAAGGGAAAGATTCAATTCATCACAACAAGATAGCAAGGGAAGAACACCATATGATCCAACTATATTAACAATGCCCATGATACATCAAGATCGTGACATCTCAACTACACGAGAGAGAGAGAGAGAGAGATAGATTAAACACATAGCTACTGGTACATACCCTCAGCCCCGAGGGTGAACTACTCTCTCCTCGTCATGGCCTCCACCGGGATGATGAAGATGGCCACCGGTGATGATTTCCCCTCTCCGGCAGGGTACTGGAAAGGCTCCAGATGGGTTTTTCTTTGATACAGAGAGTTGCAGCGGTGGAGTGGAAGTTCTCTGTTTATTTCTGAGGGTTTCTGTATATATAGGATTTTTTGGCGTTGGAATCACGCTAAATGGAGCCACGTGGGCCCCACAAGCCATCAGGGCACACCCAGGGGGTGGGCGTGCCCTGTTGGCTTGTGGCCCACAGGTGTCTCCCCTCCAGTGGTTCTTCGCTCCGGTATTTCTTATTTCCTCCAAAAAAATCATAAAAAAGTTTCGGGCGATTCCGAGAACTTTTATTTTCTGCAGAAAAACAACACCACGGTAATTCTGCTGAAAACAGCGTCAGTCCGGGTTAGTTCTAAATAAATCATATAAAGTACATCAAAACCATATAAAAGTATTGTAAACATAGGCAAATATGGCATGAATACTTCATAAATTATTGATACGTTGGAGACGTATCAGCCCCGTAACAAAGCCGATGAGTACTTGTTTCTATTTTGGTGTTTTTGAACCTTCTTATATGTAATGTCGCCTATGTTGTTTAGTTGATTATGTACGAGTACGAACGATAGTTTGTACAATCATTTTCTGAATCAGGTGCTTATTAGCAGGAATCGTTTGTGTTATCGGTATGTGTTATTATTAGTCTTCCCACACGATTCAAATTACTGACCTGTTTGTCGGGTATCATACACATCTTGTTACGCTGAATCATTTGTGTTATTTTGGCTCTTCGCACATAGTTCATCTGAGTTATCTATATGCCATTTGTCGCATACATCTTGATCTGTGTAACCGTTTGTGTTATTTTGGCTCATTGCAAACAGTTCACCCGAGTGACCTGTATGCCGTCTATCACACACATCTTTATCTGGTTAATCGTTTGTGTTATGTTATCTCATCGCAAACAGTTCATCCGAGTGACATGTATCCGTCTATCGCACACATAATGATATGGGTAATCATTTGTGTTATTTTGTCTCATCGCAAACAGGTCATCCGAGTGACATGTATGCCGTCTATCGCACACATCTGGATTTGGGTAATCATTTGCGTTATTTTGGCTCATCGCAAACAGTTTGTCTGGATCAACTGTATGCCACATATCGCACACGAAACTCTTTTCTGAATTATATTTGATGGATCTACCATCTCATACAGTTTGTGTTATTGGTGATGGTTCTATAAGCATACCGTTTGCGGTTCATGCATCGCACACAGTTTGGTCGAAGGGTCTCTGATCCATGTGTCGTCTTAGGACCTTTCTATTGTATTGTGCTATGGATGGCCCTCTTGTAGGAAGACGAGAGAGGATCCATCGTAGTGTATTGTTGTGGTGATTAGTGGACTCGTGTGCACTATCTCATCTCATTCAAACTATCGTAGTCCTAGTACAGGATGGCCAGAGTCAAAGCTGGCTTGCTGCTTTAAACACCCCCTCCCTTGTTGGTACTGTTGCATGAGTTTAGATCTAATGTAAGACTTGTTGAGTACCTTTGTACTCATGTTTTCTTAATAAACTGTTGTAGAGGACAACACCGACAACACCGGTGGGTTCTACGTAGACCTTGATGTCGATGAGTGACTCGGTACCCAGATGGCAATCTGGTGCCTATGGAGGGTTGATAACACACAAGTGTAGGGGGTCATTTGTAGCCTTTTTCGATAAATAAGAGTGTCGAACTCAACGAGGAGCTAAAGGTAGAACAAATATTCCCTCAAGTTCTATTGACCACCGATACAACTCTACGCACACTTTAACGTTTGCTTTACCTAGAACAAGTATGAAACTATTTTGTAGGTGATAAAACTAGAAGTACTTTGCAAGATAGCAAAGAAAGTGGAAATAAAAGTTAGGTGTTGTTTTAATAAAAGAACAAAAAGAGTAAATAACTTAGTAGAAAGCTTTTTGTGTAACGCAAGAGAAAGATTGTCCCTAGGCAATTGAATATAATATGATAGATACTTGTTATATGCAATGAGGGAGAGGCATACGCTAACACACTTTCCGTACTTGGATCATATGCACTTATGATTGGAACTTTAGCAAGCATCCGCAACTACCAAAGTTCATTAAGGTAAAACCCAACCATAGCATTAAGTATCAAGTCCCCTTTACTCCCATACGCAACAACCCACCTACTCGGGTGTGTGCTTCTGACACTCACGCAACCCACCATAGGCAAATCATGAACATATTGCAACACCCTACAATGGGGATCCCTCACGTTTGTGCGACATGGAGGGCACCATAGGACAGCACCATATCAACATACAACTCACATCCATAACATCATACCACAATTAACCCATAGGACAAAACATATCTACTCAAACATCATATGATAGCCAAATATCATTGGGAAATAATATATGGAGTTGAGCACCATGTTTAAGTAGAGATTACAGCGGGGAAGAGAGGTGTCACACCCCTGCATAGAGGGGGAGAGAGTTGGTGTTGACGGCGGTGAAGTTGTTGGTGTAGATCGTCGTCACGATGATTGCCCCGACGGTATTCCGGCGCCACCGGGAGAGAGGGGGAGAGAGCCCCCCTCCTTCTTCTTATTCCTTGGCCTCCCCCTTAGATGGGAGGAGAGTTCCCCCTCTGTTCCATGGCTTCCATGGCGGCGGAGGGGCAGGATCCCCTCCTAGATTGGATCTCCCTCTCTGTTCTCTTCAGTTTCGCATTCCTCTTTTCTGGCCGAAAACCGTTTCTTATATTCCCGGAGATCCGTAACTCCGATTGCGCTGAAATTTTGAGGGGATTTTTATCTGAAAATTAGCTTTCTTGCGGCCGAAGGAGAGTTCCAACTGACTTACGAGGTGGGCACAAGACAGCACCACACGTTTGGGCCCTGGGGCGCGCCCTGATGTATCGTGCTTGTTGTGGGCCTCCGTTTGCGTTGATTCCACTTCTCAAAATTCACAAATATTCCAAAAAAAATCTCCGTCAATTTTTATTCCGTTTGGACTTCGGTTGATATGGAATTTCTGCGAAACAAAAAATAGGAACTGGCACTGGGCACTGGATCAATAGGTTAGTCCAATAAATCATATAAATTGTTGCCAAAAGTAGGTGAAAGTTGTATAATATTGGCATGAAACAATCAAAAAATATAGATACGACAGAGACGTATTAGCATCCTCAAGCTTAATTCCTGCTCGTCCTCGAGTAGGTAAATGATAAAAAAAGATAACTTTTGATGTGGAATGCTACCTAGCATAATCTTGATCATATATCAAATCATGGCATGAATATTAAGACACGAGTGATTCAAAGCAATAGTCTAGTTTTCACATAAAGACATTAATACTCAGGCATCCCAACAAACAATCATGTATTTCAAAATATCAAGGTTGAAGAATGCTATCCCTACAAAATCATATAGCCTTGGCATGCTCCGTCTTCTTAACACAAAGTATAAATCAAGTAATACCCCGGTGTCAGCCAAGCAATTGGTTCATACTTTTTAACGCACTTCAGCATTTTCAACTCTCACGCAATACATGAGCGCAAGCCATGGATATAGCACTATGGGTGGAATAGAATATGGTGGTAGGTTTCAAAGGGGTAAAAGTGGAGAAGAAAGTCTCGCATCAACTCAGCGTATCAACGGGCTATGGAGATGCCCATCAAAAGATATCAATGTGAGGAGTAGGGATTGCCATGCAACGGATGCCTAAGAGCTATAAGTGTATGAAGGCTCAATATGAAAACTAAGTGGGTGTGCATCTAACTCTATAATGAAAAATTCCCACTAGTATATGAAAGTGACAACATAGGAGACTCTCTATATGAAAAACATGGTGCTACTTTGAAGCACAAGTGTGGAATTATCATGCCCCTTCTCTCTTTGTCTCTCATCATTTTTTTTCTTTTTCTTTTTTTCTCTTTTTTTCTTTTCCCCTTTTTTCTATCTTTTTCTTTTTCTTGTCCGGAGCCTCATCCCGACTTGTGGGGGAATCATAGTTTCCATCATCCTTTCCTCACCGGGACATGCTCTAATAATGAATAATGATGATCATCACACTTCTATTTACTTACAACTCAATATTACAACGATAGTAGAACAAAGTATGACTCTATATGAATGCAATGATCTAGCGTAGCAAAGATATCAAAAAACGGAAAATCCATGGAAACATCATGCTAGCTATCTTACGATCATGTAAAGCAATATGACAATGAATGCTCAAGTCATCAAAAAGGAGGTGGTGGAAGTTGCATGGCAATATATCTCGGAATGGCTATGGAAATGCCATAATAGGTAGGTATGGTGGCTGTTTTGAGGAAGATGTAATAAGGCTTATGTGTGATAGAGCGTATCATATAAAGGGTTTTGGATGCACCGGCGAAGTTTGCACCGACTCTCGGGGTGAGAAAGGGCAATGCACGGTACCGTAGAGGCTAGCAAATTGCGGAAAGATAAGAGTGCGTATAATCCATGGACTCACATTAGTCATAAAGAACTCACATACTTATTGCAAAAGTTTATTAGCCCTCCAATCAAAGTATTACTATGCATGCTCCTAGGAGGGAGGTTGGTAGGAGTTAACCATCGCGTGCCCCCGACCTTCACACAAAAAAAGACAATCAAGAATAAATTATGCTCCAACTTCCTAGCATAACGGGAGACTATACATGCATGCTTCGGGAATCACAAACCTTAACAACAATATCTTACTAAACATTATCATCCACTAGTACCTCCCACAGATTATCATCTCTATATCGCAAAATTATTGCAAGGAATCAAACATATCATATTCAGTGATCCCTAAGTTTTATGTAGGATTTTATGACTAACCATGCAAATGACCAATTCATGTTGACTCTCTAAATAGATATAAGTGAAGCAAGAGAGTTTAATTCTTTCTACAAAATACCATGCTCTAATAAATATAAGTGAATCAAAAGAGCATTCTACGAATAACGGTTTTCTATGTGAAGAGAAATAGTCAATCCAAACTTCAAGTGATAAAAGTGAAGCACATGAAGCATTCTATAAAGCCATACTCAAACGATATAAGTGAAGTGCAATGAGCATTCTATAAATCAACCATGGACTATCTCATACCATCATGGTGCATAAAAGAAAAGTGAAAACTAAACACAAAAGACACTCCAAGATTTACACATATCACATGAACGAAATGAAAACGAAAACATACTGATACTTATTGAAGAAAGATGGGATGCCTTCCGGGCCATCCCCAAGCTTAGACGCTTGAGTATCCTTGGATATTTACTTTGGGTGCCTTGGAAATCCCCAAGCTTTAACTCTTGCCTCTCCTCCTTCTACTCATATCGAGACCTCCTCGATGTTCGAACACTTCATCCACACAAAACTTAACAGAAGACTGGTGAGATCTTTAGTATAATAAAGAAAATTACTACTTTAAGTATTGTTGCAAACCCATTAATATTTTATATTTGCATTATCACTGCTGTATTATAACATTTCCATGGCTTATACCACCGATAAAATCGATAGCTTCATCAAAACAAGCAAAACAGTGCATCAAAAACAGAAGCTGTCTTAAACAGGACAGTCTGTAGTAATCTGAACTTTGACCATACTTATGTAACTCCAAAAATTCTGAAACATTAGTAAGAAATAAAAAAATTGTATGGCAATAATGTGGACAAATTTCAGAAACTTTCGACATTCCAGCAAAAAATGTAAATTCACGCACTACAGCTAAAGTTTCTGTTTTTACACTGCACATACCAACAAGCAATCTAATCATCCTAAAGGAAATTATTGGCACATTATTTTTATAATACAATGGATTTGTACAGGGGGGTAATAATTTTTTCTGGAAAAGTTTCCGTGATTCAAGATTCACAAAGTTTCCATGGGCATGAACAAAAGTTCAAGGCTAGCCCCCACTTCAACGATGCTCATCATCTCTCTCACTTTCACCTTTCCTTTTGTGAAGTTTTAGGTTCCCCTCTATATTTTTTTTGTTTTTAAACTTTATAAAAGCACACAACATAAATAAATGACTCTCTAAAACTTCCGGGTTGTCTCCCTGGTAGCGCTTTCTTTAAAGCCATTAAGCTAGGCATAAAGTGCTCAAGTAATGGATCCACCCGGATCCCAAGGTATATCAAAGCCAATTTTAATTAACAATGATTTGTAATTTAGTAGTGAGCACAAAGTGATATATATCATGTGAAAACTAAGTCTAACTCTCTTCCTATGCATCAGCATGTCATACAAGAACAATTCATGCACATTAAGTAAAGGCCAATGCATAGTATAAACAGTTTCTTGCAATTTTATAGTATTGGAAACATAGAGAGGTGAAGATGTAGTTCCTATCTCATAATAATTGCAAGTAGGAGCAGCAAGCACATGCATATTATATTCATCAAAATCATCATGTGTAGTAGCAAAACGCAACCCATCAATATAATCCTTAATAAGTGCAAACTTCTCCGATATAGTGTAGTTGGGAGAATTCAAAAAGACAATAGGACTATCATGTGTGGGTGCAATAGCAACAATTTCATGCTTAACATAAGGAACTATAGCAAGTTCATCTTCATAAGCATAATTCATATTGGCATCTTGGCCACAAGCATAGCAAGCATCAAGTTCATCAAAAAGGGATATTTCAAACGAATCCAAGGGATCATAGCAATCATCATAGCATTTGTCCTTCGGTAAGCACGAAGGGTAATTAAACAATGTATGATTTGAAGAGTTACTCTCATTAGAAGGTGGGCACGGGTAGCTAATCCGCTCTTCCTCCTTTTGTTCTTCGCTCTCCTCCTCATCTTTTTCATCTAATGAGCTCACAATTTCAGCAATTTCTTCTTCCATAGATTCCTGCAAAATATTAGTCTCTTCCAAGGCAGCGGTCATTCTTTCAATAAATTCGTTAACATAAGCATTAGAAGCATAGTTTTCATAGCAATATTTGAGTACGGCAAAATTTTCAGACTTGTAAAGAGTAGCATCACACTTTTCAATCAAAGAAGCAATTTCATAAGCACCCTTAAAATAACAATAGGCTTCCTTGGCATAAGAAGATAGTATTTCATTATGATTAAACACACATTGGTAGGGAAGGTATTTTTTAGTTTCTTCAGAACAACAAGTAAAATCATGTAATTCACATAAATTCCAAGCATAGCAACACAAAGTATTAATTTGATGCCACAAGAGTTTCCCTTTTTGAGATATGCCGTGTCGCACATAATAAGCATGCTCATTTAATGATTTTCCCTCAACTAAGCTAGTTGGGTTTTCAGCACGAGCACAAATGGATCGAAGATGATCCAAATAATATTCTTCGGTAGTACGGAACACTAATGGTTATTCCTCAACTTTTGGAGCAGCAAGTACATCTAATTTTTTTGGTATTTTGCGTTTCCTACCCATATCTAAAGATAGAAAACAACTAATAACAGAAAATAAAAATTACTTAGTGATAAAGCAAACAAGCACACACAAGAATATTCACCCCACGCTATTGCTCCCCGGCAACGGCGCCAGAAAAAGGTCTTGATAACCCACAAGTGTAGGGGATCGTTTGTAGCCTTTTTCGATAAATAAGAGTGTCGAACCCAACGAGGAGCTAAAGGTAGAACAAATATTCCCCCAAGTTCTATCGACCACCGATACAACTCTACGCACACTTTAACATTTGCTTTACCTAGAACAAGTATGAAACTATTTTGTAGGTGATAAAACTAGAAGTACTTTGCAAGATAGTAAAGAACGTGGAAATAAAAGTTAGGTGCTATTTTAATAAAAGAACAAAAAGAGTAAATAACTTAGTAGAAAGCTTTTTGTGTAACGCAGGAGAAAGATTGTCCCTAGGCAATTGAATATAATATGATAGATACTTGTTATATGCAATGGGGGAGAGGCATACGCTAACACACTTTCCGTACTTGGATCATATGCACTTATGATTGGAACTCTAGCAAGCATCCGCAACTACCAAAGTTCATTAAGGTAAAACCCAACCATAGCATTAAGTATCAAGTCCCCTTTACTCCCATACGCAACAACCCACCTACTCGGGTTTGTGCTTCTGTCACTCACGCAACCCACCATAGGCAAATCATGAACATATTGCAACACCCTACAGCGGGGATTCCTCACGTTTGCGCGACACGGAGGGCACCAGAGGACAACACCATATCAACATACAACTCACATCCTTAACAGCATACCACAATTAACCCATAGGACAAAAGAGATATACTCAAACATCATAGGATAGCCAAATATCATTGGGAAATAATATATGGCGTTGAGCACCATGTTTAAGTAGAGATTACAGCGTGGAAGAGAGGTGTTACACCACTGCATAGAGGGGGAGAGAGTTGGTATTGACGGCAGCGAAGTTGTTGGTGTAGATCGCCGTCACGATGATTGCCCCGGCGGCATTCCGGCGCCACCGGGAGAGAGGGGTGATACGTCTCCAACGTATCTATAATTTTTGATTGTTCCATGCTATTATATTATCTGTTTTGGATGTTTTATATGCATTAATATGCTATTTTATATTATTTTTGGGACTAACCTATTAACCTAGAGCCCAGTGCCAGTTTCTGTTTTTTCCTTGTTTTTGAGTATTGCAGATAAGGAATATCAAACGGAGTCCAAACGGAATAAAATCTTTGGGATGATTTTTCTTGGACCAGAAGAAACCTACCAGACTTGGAGAGGAAGGAAGGAGACCTGCCGGGAGGCGACAAGCCTGCAGGGCGCGCCCCCTGGCTTGTGGCCCCCCTGCAGGTCCTCCAACCCTAATCTTCGGCCTATAAATTCCTAAATATTCCCCCAATACCAAAAAGAAATACGAAAATACTTTTCCGCCGCTGGAAGCCTCTGTTCCCGTGAGATCCCATCTTGGAGCCTTTTCCGGTAATCTTCCGGAGGGGGATTCGATCACGGAGGGCATCTACATCAACTCCATTGCCCCTCCGATGATGCGTGAGTAGTTCACCTCAGACCTTCGGGTCCATAGCTAGTAGCTAGATGGCTTCTTCTCTCTTTATGTTCTTCAATACCATGTTCTTCATGATCTTCATGGAGATCTATCCGATGTAATACTCTTTTGCGGTGTGTTTGTCGAGATCCGATGAATTGTGGGTTTATGATCAGATTATCTATGAATATTATTTGAATCTCCTCTGAATTCTTATATGCATGATTTCATATCTTTGCAAGTCTCTTCGAGTTATTGGTTTGGTTTGGCCAACTAGATTGGTAATTATTGCAATGGGAGAAGTGCTTAGTTTTGGGTTCAATCTTGCGGTGTCCTCACCCAGTGACAAAGTAGGGGTAGCGAGGCACGTATTTGTATTGTTGCCATCAAGGGTAAAAAGATGGGGTTTTCATCATATTGCTTGAGTTTATCCCTCTACATCATGTCATCTTACTTAATGCGTTACTCTGTTCTTCATGAACTTAATACTCTAGATGCAGGCAGGAGTCGGTCGATGTGTGGAGTAATAGTAGTAGATGCAGAATCGTTTCGGTCTACTTGACACGGACGTGATGCCTATATGCATAATCATTGCCTTGGATATCGTCATAACTATGCGCTTTTCTATCAATTGCTCGATAGTAATTTGTTCACCCACCGTATTATTTTCCTTCAAGAGAGAAGCCTCTAGTGAAACCTATGGCCCCCGGGTCTATTTTCCATATTATATTTCCAGATCTATAAACCAAAAATACCAAAAATACTTTGCTGCAATCTTTTTATTTTTGTTTTACTTTTCATTTTAGTAATCTTTTATATCTATCTCTATCAGATCTCATCCTTGCAAGTAACCGTGAAGGGATTGACAACCCCTTTATAGCGTTGGATGCAAGTGTTTGATTGTTTGTGTAGGTGCGAAGATTGGGGACATGCTTGTATCTCCTACTGGATTGATACCTTGGTTCTCAACAACTGAGGGAAATACTTATCTACTTTGCTGCATCACCCTTTCCTCTTCAAGGGAAAACCAACGCAAGCTCAAGAAGTAGCAAGAAGGATTTCTGGCGCCGTTGCCGGGGAGATCTATATCAAGCCTACCAAGTACCCATCACAAACTCATCTCTTGCATTTACATTATTTGCCTTTTGCCTCTTGTTTTCCTCTCCCCCACTTCTAAAATGATTTTCAGAAAACCAAAAAGAATTGCCGCTTTATTCGCCTTCTCTTTTTCGCTTGCCCTTTTTGCCGGATCTCTTGCTTGTTGCTATGATTAGCGTTACAACCCCCCTTTGTCAGCAAACTTTGAAGTTCTATACTTCAAACAAAAACAAGGGGAAAATCTGAAAGATGCCTGGTATAGGCTAATGGAATCCTATCGTATTTCCAATCTAAAAGGAGACGCAAAAGTTTTGCTTAGAAATTTTTACATTGGATTGGCTTTGCATCATAGAAAGCTTTTGGATTTTGCCTCAAAGGTCGATTTTATCGAACTTGATGCAAATGCCGCTTATGAAGTTTTGGAAGGGATTTTGGGGGTTCCCCCACAATAAAGGGGACTTGCCTTTTCACAAGAGGGAGTTCAAATTCTCGACAAATTGGGTGACTTACATAAGCACTTAGTCGAGTTACAAAAATATCACGAACCCCTCAATCATATTAGTGGGAACCTCAGTCGCTAGAACACTTTGATTGCCCTCTGCAATAAGCGTTTGGATATTTTGGATCTTAAGATGGTTTCTTCTCCTGAAAATTTGGGGAAGCGAAAAGAGCCCCCCGGATTCGAGAAGGCCCTCACAAAAGTTGCCAAAACCAAGGATGACAATACCTAGATCTATTGCGTTATGCCTAGCTAGGGGCGTTAAACAATAGCGCTTGTTGGGACGCAGCCCAATTTTATTTCTGTTTTTGTTTCTGTTTTTGAGTGCTTTACACATTATTACCTCAGTAGTAATTGTGTTTTAGTGTTTTAATTAGTGTTTGAGCCAAGTAAGACCTTTGGGATGGTCTACGGTGATTGTTGATTTGATTCTGCTGAAAAACAGAAACTTTTGCGCTCAGTCCAGGAGTTTTATAAATTCACCAGAGCATCGAATGAGTCTGAATTTTGTACACAAGATTTATATACAAATTTTCCAGATTGTCCTAATTTTTCAGAATTTTTCGAGTTACATAAGTATTCGAAGTCTACAGATTGCTACAGACTGTTCTGTTTTTGACAGATTCTGTTTTCTTTGTGTTGTTTGCTTATTTTGATGTATCTATGGGTTGTATCGGGGGGTATGAACCATGGAGAAGTTAGAATACAGTAGATATTACACCAATATAAATAAAGAATGAGTTCACAACAGTACCTAAAGTGGTGATTTATTTTTCTTATACTAACGGATCTCACGAGTTTTCTGTTGAGTTTTGTGTTGTGAAGTTTTCAAGTTTTGGGTAAAGATTTAATGGACTATGGAATAAGGAGTGGCAAGAGCCTAAGCTTGGGGATGCCCAAGGCACCCCAAGCCATATTCAAGGATACCAAAGAGCCTAAGCTTGGGGATGCCCCGGAAGGCATCCCCTCTTTCGTCTTCAATCCATCGGTAAATTTACTTGAGGCTATATTTTTATTCACCACATGATATGCGTTTTGCTTGGAGCGTCTTGTATGATATGAGTCTTTGCTTTTTAGTTTGACACAATCATCCTTGCTGCACACATCTTTTGAGAGGGACACGCATTAATCGTGAATTTATTAGAATACTCTTTGTGCTTCACTTATATCTTTTGAGCTAGGCAATGTTGCTCTAGTGCTTCACTTGTATGTTTTTTAGAGCACGGTGGTGTTTTATTTTATAGAAATAATTGAACTCTTGTACCTCACTTATATTATTTTGAGAGTCTTTAAACAGCATGGTAATTGGTTTAGGTTGTGAATTTAAGTCCTAATATAATGGGCATCCAAGAGGGATATAATAAAAACTTTCATATAAAGTGCATTGAATACTATGAGAAGTTTGATTCCTTGCATATAGTTTTGAGATATAAAGATGGTGATATTAGAGTCATGCTAATGAGTAATTGTGGATTGGTAGAAATACTTGTGTTAAAAGTTTGTGATTCCCGTAGCATGCATGTATGGTGAACCGTTATGTAACGAAGTCGGAGCATGATTTGTTTAATGATTGTCATCCTTTGTGTGAGGGTCGGGAGCGCGCGATGGTTAACTCCTACCAACCTCTCCCCTAGGAGCATGCGTCTAATACTTTACTTCGATAACTAATAGACTTTTGCAATAAGTATGTGAGTTCTTTATGACTAATGTGAGTCCATGGATTATACGCACTCTCACCCTTCCACCTTTGCTAGCCTCTCTAGTACCGCGCAACTTTCGCCGGTGCATTAAACCCACCATATTTCCTTCCTCAAAACAGCCACCATACCTACCTATTATGGCATTTCCATAGTCATTCCGAGATATATTGCCATGCAACTTCCACCATTCCGTTTATTATGACATGCACCATCATTTTCCTATTGTTTGCATGATCGTAAGATAGCTAGCATGATGTTTTCATGGCTTGTCCATTTTTTTGATGTCATTTGCTAGGCTAGATCGTTGCACATCCCGGTACACCACCGGAAGCATTCATATAGAGTCATATTTTGTTCTAGGTATCGAGTTGTAAGTAAATAAAAGTGTGATGATCATAATTATTAGAGCATTGTCCCATGAGAGAAAAGGATGATGGAAGCTATGATTCCCTCACAAGTTGGGATGAGTCTCCGGACTTTACAAATAATAAAAGAGGCCAATGAAGCCCAAATAAAAAAAAGAGGCCAAAGATGCCCACCAAAATAAATAAAAAATGAGAGAAAAGAGAGAAGGGACAATGCTACTATCTTTTTTTCCACACTTGTGCTTCAAAGTAGCACCATGATCTTCATGATAGAGAGTCTCCTATTTTGTCACTTTCATAAACTACTGGGAATTTTTCATTATAATGCACACCCACTTAGTTTCTTTTTGAGCTTTCATACACTTATAGCTCTAGTGCATCCGTTGCATGGCAATCCCTACTCACTCACATTGATATCTATTGATGGGCATCTCCATAGCCCATTGATACGCCTAGTTGATGTGAGACTATTTTTTCCCTTTTCCTCACAACCTCCACCATATTCTATTCCACCTATAGTGCTATATCCATGGCTCACGCTCATGTATTGCGTGAAAGTTGAAAAGGTTTGAGAACATAAAAGGTGTGAAACAATTGCTTGACTTGTCATCAGGGTTGTGCATGATTTAAATACTTTGTGTGGGGAAGATGGAGCATAGCCAGACCATATGATTTTGTAGGGATAACTTTCTTTGGCCATGTTATTTTGAAAGGACACAATTGCCTTGTTAGTATGCTTGAAGTATTATTGTTTTTATGTCAATATTAAGCTTTTGTTTCGAATCTTATGGACCTGAACATTCATGCCACAATAAAGAATATTACATGGATAAATATGTTGGGTAGCATTCCACATCAAAAATTCTGTTTTTACCATTTACCTACTCGAGGACGAGCAGGAATTAAGCTTCGGGATGCTTGATACGGCTCCAACGTATCTATAATTTTTTATTGTTCCATGCTATTATAATATCTGTTTTGGATGTTTTATATGCATTAATATGCTATTTTATATTATTTTTGGGACTAACCTATTAACCTAGAGCCCAGTGCCAGTTTCTGTTTTTTCCTTGTTTTTGACTATTGCAGATAAGGAATATCAAACGGAGTCCAAATGGAATAAAATCTTCGGGATGATTTTTCTTGGACCAGAAGAAACCTACCAGACTTGGAGAGGAAGGAAGGAGACCTGCCGGGAGGCGATAAGCCTGCAGGGCGCGCCCTAGGGGGGCGCGCCCCCTGGCTTGTGGCCGCCCTGCAGGTCCTCCAACCCTAATCTTCGGCCTATAAATTCCCAAATATTCCCCCAATACCAAAAAGAGCCACGAAAATACTTTTCTGCCGCCGGAAGCCTCTGTTCCCGTGAGATCCCATCTTGGAGCCTTTTCCGGTAATCTGTCGGAGGAGGATTCGATCACGTAGGGCATCTACATCAACTCCATTGCCCCTCCGATGATGCGTGAGTAGTTCACCTCAGACCTTTGGGTCCATAGCTAGTAGCTAGATGGCTTCTTCTCTCTCTATGTTCTTCAATACCATGTTCTTCATGATCTTCATGGAGATCTATCCGATGTAATACTGTTTTGCGGTGTGTTTGTCGAGATCCGATGAATTGTGGGTTTATGATCAGATTATCTATGAATATTATTTGAATCTCCTCTGAATTCTTATATGCATAATTTCATATCTTTGCAAGTCTCTTCGAGTTATTGGTTTGGTTTGGCCAACTAGATTGGGAATTCTTGAAATGGGAGAAGTGCTTAGTTTTGGGTTCAATCTTGCGGTGTCCTCACCCAGTGACAAAGTAGGGGTAGCGAGGCATGTATTTGTATTGTTGCCATCAAGGGTAAAAAGATGGGGTTTTCATCATATTGCTTGTGTTTATCCCTCTACATCATGTCATCTTACTTAATGCGTTACTCTGTTCTTCATGAACTTAATACTCTAGATGCAGGCAGGAGTCGGTCGATGTGTGGAGTAATAGTATTAGATGCAGAATCGTTTCGGTCTACTTGACACGGACGTGATGCCTATATGCATAATCATTGCCTTGGATATCCTCATAACTATGTGCTTTTCTATCAATTGCTCGACAGTAATTTGTTCACCCACCGTATTATTTTCCTTCAAGAGAGAAGCCTCTAGTGAAACCTATGGCCCCCGGGTCTATTTTCCATATTATATTTTCAGATCTATAAACCAAAAATACCAAAAATACTTTGCTGCAATCTTTTTACTTTTGTTTTACTTTTCGTTTAAGTAATCTTTCATATCTATCTCTATCAGATCTCATAGTTGCAAGTAACCGTGAAGGGATTGACAACCCCTTTATAGTGTTGGGTGCAAGTGTTTGATTGTTTGTGTAGGTGCGAAGATTGGGGACTTGCTTGTATCTCCTACTGGATTGATACCTTGGTTCTCAACAACTGAGGGAAATACTTATCTACTTTGCTGCATCACCCTTTCCTCTTCAAGGGAAAACCAACGCAAGCTCAAGAAGTAGCAAGGGGGAGAGAGCCCCCGTCCTTCTTCTTCTTCCTTGGCCTCCCCCCTAGATGGGAGGAGAGTTCCCCCTCTGTTCCATGGCCTCCATGGTTGTAACACCCCGGGACCGACGCTCCAGAAGATTCCCCTTTTATGTTGTTGTCATCGTGTGATTCTTTTGTTTGTCACATTCATCATCGCATCATTCGCATCATCTGCATAGCATCGTCACTTTTTTTTTGAAAACTTGCATCTGGTCGTAGTTGCGGGTTCTCTCCGTTCGTGTCATCGACCGTTTCGAGTCCAACCACACACGCACGCGGCCGCGGCATCAAAAAAATATCTTTTAAAAGTGCGAACAAAATATTCTCTGATTGGGCCAAAAGTTGGTGTGCGGTCTTAATATAGTGTTGGTAGACCGTCTGTCAAATTTCGTCTCAATCGGAGGTCGTTTGATACTCGAGCGGTCGACTGTAGCGGTACCGTCATCGGTTGAATTATCGGACATTTTCGGTGTTTTAAAACTTGTCACGGGCCACAAACCTTCCCTCTCTTCTCAGCCAAGCCCATCTTCACAGCCCAACCACCCAACCTAGCCTAAGCTCGCGACCGGAGCCGTCCGATCGCGATCGCGCGGTTCGAATTCGAGCTAAAATCCCTAACCCTAGCCCCCTCCTATAAAAGGCAGACCCTCCCTGCCTAAATTGGACCTCCCCTCTCTCCTCCTCGAAATCCGCGCACAGCCATCAGCCGTGCCGCCACTTGGCACGCTCCTCCCACCTCCAGCCACCAGGCCCGCCGGGCCCAGATCCACGCCGCCGCCTGAGTCCCCTTCGTCCCCGAACTCCTCCCGATCCACCTTGCTCCTGCCTCCTTGCCGGACTTCACCGGGACCAACGGAGCACCGCCGGAGCCCCGACGCCGGCGAGCCACCAGGCCAGCACTGTCGCGCCCCTCTCCTTCTTCCTTCCCCTCCTCCCTCTCTCTCTAACCTTCCCCGCTTTCTCTCTCGTTTTTCCTGCTCAGAGTATGCCATGGAGCCAAGAGCTGAGGACCTCCGCTATCAAGTCCGCACGCCACCGGATCTCCTCTGGATCCGCCCGTTCCGGCCATCAACGCCCAGATCTGGGGCCCAAGGACTAGACCCATCTCATCCCGATGTCCATGCTCGCCGGACCAAGGCCCTCTCACTGCCCCGCCGGTCGCCATCGCCGTTGACCTGCGCCGTTGCCGCTGTACGAGAGGAGGCCAAGCGCATCGCTCGACCAACCACTCACTAGCGTGCGTCGCTAGGTGGGCCGCCAAGTCCTCCAGCACCTGCCTCCATCACCACCGGCCGGCCCAGCGCCCTAGCCAGATTCGGCCTCCGATAACCCTCAAGTATAGGGGATCGCAACAGTTTTCGAGGGTAGAGTATTCAACCCAAATTTATTGATTCGACACAAGGGGAGCCAAAGAATATTCTCGAGTATTAGCAGCTGAGTTGTCAATTCAACCACACCTGAAAGACTTAATATCTGCAGCAAAGTATTCAGTAGCAAAGTAGTTTGGAAGTAACGGTAACGATAGCAAAGTGACAGTAGCAGTGTTGTAATGATTGTAACAGCAGCAACGGAAAAGTAACTTAGCAAAGATCAATATGTGAAAAGCTCGTAGGCAATGGATCAGTGATGGATAATTATGTCGGATGGCATTCATCATGCAACGGTTATAACATAGGGTGACACAGAACTAGCTCCAATTCATCAATATAATGTAGGCATGTATTCCATATATAGTCATACGTGCTTATGGAAAAGAACTTGCATGACATCTTTTGTCCTACCCTCCCGTGGCAGCGGGGTCCTAATGGAAACTAAGGGATATTAAGGCCTCCTTTTAATAGAGAACCGGACCAAAGCATTAGCACTTAGTGAATACATGAACTCCTCAAACTACGGTAATCACCGGAAAGAATCCCAATTATTGTCACCCTGGGGGATGCGGATCATAACTCGTAATAGGTGTCTACAACTTGAAAGATAGGATCAAGAACACATATATATTCATGAAAACATAATAGGTTCAGATCTGAAATCATGGCACTCGGGCCCTAGTGACAAGCATTAAGCATAGCAAAGTCATAGCAACATCAATCTCAGAACATAGTGGATACTAGGGATCAAACCCTAACAAAACTAACTCGATTACATGGTAAATCTCATCCAACCCATCACCGTCCAGCAAGCCTACGATGGAATTACTCACGAACGGCGGAGAGCATCATGAAATTGGTGATGAAGGATGGTTGGTGATGATGACGACGTCGATTTCCCCTCTCCGGAGCCCAAATCAGACTCCAGATCTGCCCTCCCGAGGAAGAACAGGAGGTGGCGGCGGCTCCGTATTGTAAAACGCGATGAACTCTTCTCTCTGATTTTTTTCTCCATGAATAAGAATATATAGAAGTGGAAACGAGGTCGGAGGAGCTCCATGGGCCCCACAAGACAGGGGGGCATGCCCTAGGGGGGGGGCGCGCCCCCCTGGCTTGTGACCAGGTGGTGGCCCCTCTCCGGTTGATTCTTTCGCCAGTATTTTTTATTAATTCCAAAAACATTCTCTGTAAATTTTCAGGTCAATCCGAGAACTTTTATTTCTGCACAAAAATAACACCAAGGCAATTCTGCTGAAAACAGCGTCAGTCCGGGTTAGTTCCATTCAAATCATGCAAATTAGAGTCCAAAACAAGGGCAAAAGAGTTTGGAAAAGTAGATACGATGGAGACGTATCAACTCCCCCAAGATTAACCCATTGCTTGTCCTCAAGCAATTCAGTTGACAAACTGAAAGTGATAAAGAAAAACTTTTACAAACTCTGTTTGATCTTGTTGTTGTAAATACGTCTAACTGATGTTCAGATTTTCAGCAAAGATTATAGACTAACCACATTCACAATAACACTTAGGTCTCACATTTACTCATATCAATGGCATAATCAACTAGCGAGCAATAATAATAAGTCTCGGATGACAACAATTTTATCAAAACAATCATGATACAATATGATATAATGGTATCTCGCTAGCCCTTTCTGAGACCGCAAAACATAAATGCAGAGCACCTCTGAAGAACAAGGACTGACTAGACATTGTAATTCATGGTAAAATAGATCCAGTCACACTCATACTCAATATCAATTAATAACAAAGCATACAAATGACGGAGGTGCTCTCTACTGGTGCTTTTTATAAGAGGATGATGACTCAACAGAAAAGTAAAATAGATAGGCCCTTCGCAGAGGGAAGCATTGATTTACAGAGGTGCCAGAGCTCGAGCTTTTAAAACAGGGATGAATAATAATTTTGAGAGGTATGCTTTCTTTGTCAACATAACAACTAAGAGATCTCGATATCTTCCATGCTAGATACATTATAGGCGGTTCCCAAACAGAATAGTAAAGTTTTTACTCCCCCTCCACCAATCGATCACACTCCACGGCGGACCGAATCCACGGGTACCGTCCATACAAACAACAATCCTGGGGGAGTTTTGTTTTATTATAATTTTGATTTGAACATTGAGCATGGAACTGGGCATCCCGAATACCAGCCACTTTCTCGTGAATGATAGTGCATCAACACGTATCGTGAGAATAACCCACCAAGCATGGAAGATACTGACAGCCCCCAGTCGCTACATGAGCGATTCGGGCATACAAAACGGAATATTTATTTGAAGGTTTAGAGTATGGCACATGCAAATTTACTTGGAACGGCAGGTAAATACCGCATATAGGTAGGTATGGTGGACTCATATGGAACAAGTTTGGGTTTATGGAAATGGATGCACAAGCAGTATTCCCGCTTAGTACAAGTGAAGGCTAGCAGAAGACTGGGAAGCGACCAACTAGAGAGCGACAACAGTCATAAACATGCTTTGAGATTAACCAACATTGAATGCAAGCATGAGTAGGATATAAATCGTGGAGGCTATGTTGGTTTTGTTTCAACTACATGCGTGAACATGTGCCAAGTCAAGCCACTTGAATCATTCAGAGGAGGATACCATCCTATCATACTACATCACAACCATTTTCAAATGCATGTTGGCACCCAAGACAAACCATTATACACTCTTAGCTAATTAAGCATGGCATGAGTAACTATAATCTCTAATTGTCATTGCAAACATGTTCAATCCATAACGAGCTGAATCCAGAATGATGAGCTAATCATATTTACAAAAACAAAATAGGTCGAGTTCATACCAGCTTTTCTCCATCTCAATCACTTCATCATATATCGTCATTATTGCCTTTCACTTGCACGACCGAACGGTGTGAATAATAATAAGAGTGCACGTGCATTGGACTAAGCTGGAATCTGCAAGCAATAACACAAAGGAGAAGACAAGGTAATAGGGGCTCTCTGATAGGTAAACAATAATGCATATGAGAGCCACTCAACATGTCATCGTGGTCTTCTCCTTACGACCCAAAGAAGAAAGGGAAACTATTTACACGAGAAAGCTCCCAACAAGCAAAAGAAGAACGAGAAATCTTTTTGGGTTTTCTTTTAATACTACAACTAAACAAACTAGAAGGTAAAGCTAGAACTAAATTTTTTTTAATTTTTTTTTTTATTTTCTCAAGGTTAATTAAACACACAAGAAGAAAGCATAAAGAAGAAGTAAACTACCATGGATGGTACAATGAAAAAGTATGAACACCGACAACTGGAATGAGTGTGTGAACATGAATGTAATGTCGGTGAGAAATGCGTACTCCCCCAAGCTTAGGCTTTTGGCCTAAGTTGGTCTAGGGCCATGGCTGGCCCGGATAATATCCAAAGTCATAGTTGGGGTTGTACTGGGCTGCGGCGGCTACCACTTGAACGGCTGCAGCGCGGAGGCGAGCGGCTTCCGCCTATCTCTCGTACTCGTTTGCCTCCTCTCTGGTTATAAAATGTCTCCGTTTTTCCTGAAAGTTAAAGAAGGCAGGAGCAGGAAGGGTAATATGGACAGCACGCTGTCTGTCAAAAATTAGTCGGTACAGGAGGGATTGTTCATTCCTCTCAAGAAACTGGTAGCGCACCATAGCCTCATAATCAAGAAAAGCAGGTGGTAACTCAATATCATCCCCCCTTATGGGTACCCCAAGATAATTAGCTAAACGGGTGGCATAAATCCCGCCAAAGAAATCTCCATCCTTAGCATTTTTATGTAGTCTCCTAGCAATAATAGCCCTCAAGTTATATCGTCTATCGCCCATGACCACACTCTTAAGAATACTAAGATCAGGAACGCAAAGGTGGCTATGATCATGTTTACCGTTAATACATCTACCTATGAAGAGAGCAAAATAATGTATGGCAGGAAACTGAATGCTCCCCAAGGTAGCCTGTGTAATGTTTCTAGTTTCTCCCAGGGTGACGCTAGCAAGAAAATCATTATATTCAGTTTTGTGAGGGTCACTATGGTTGCCCCATTGTGGAATTTTGCATGCATCATTAAAATCTTCCAGGTCCATGGTATATGATTCATCATAAAGATTAAATAGAATAGAATGATTATTACGCCTGGATGAAAATTCAAACCTCCGCACGAAAGAATCAGTGAGTTGGTAATATTGCTTGCATTGGTCTGAAATGAATTCTTCAAGGCCAGCATTTCGTATGTACGCGTAAAACTTTTCCTTGAAACCGGCTTGAACCATAAATTGATTCGACGGCCATTCACAAGGTCGCACTTGAGCTTCCTCGGTGGTTCAAAGTCGGGCTCACGTATCGCGCGTCTCGGGGTCTTCTTGCTCGAGGAACCACCTTGGTATATTCTCCTTAACATTTTTCTTTCTCTGAAAAAATTTCTGAAATTTTTAGTGACTCCAAATAAAAATGAACAAAGCTCAACAAAACTTATAGCAACTACTCCCACAAGTGCCTAGAGGCTATATCATTCATCAAAACCACTTGGGACCGTACAAATTTGACATGCAAGCTCAAGAACAAGGTCATCACAGCAGAAAAAATTTGCAATATATAAAGCACTAGAACAAAAACTAATTGGACCATTGGAGGAGTCACATACCGATGAACAATCCCCTAAAACAATTTTGCAAATGGAGCTTTGAGCAAGGAGATCGAAAATGGCAGCAAGATGAGCTAGAACACGGGTTTGAGCAATGGTGGGATTTTTTCTAGAGGAAGACGAAGTGGATGGTGGCTGGAATAAGTGAGGGGGCCCCACGTGGAACCCACAAGCCAGGGGGCGCGCCCAGGTGGGGTGGGCACGCCCTGCAGGCTTGTGGCCCACTGGTGCAACCCCCTGATGTGTTCTCAGTGCCAAAAATTCTTAAATATTCCAGAAAAAATCATACTAAATTTTCAGGGCATTTTGAGGACTTCTATTTTCAGGTCATTTTTCTATTGCACGGATAAAACAGAAAACAGAAAACAGAAGAATAATAGCATTTTCACTAAATTGAAACTAAAGAACAGAAAATAAAAGTTGGGTGTAGAAGGTTGTGTTTTCTAAATTCATCCATCTCGTGCTCATCAAAAAGAATCCATCAATAAGGTTGATCAAGTCTTATTGACAAACTTTTTTCGAATGACACGGAACCGGAGAATTTTTGAATGACACTAGGTTACCTCAATGGGGATATGCATCTCCCCAACAATAAGTATATCATATTTCTTCTTGACAGTAGGGAGAGGGAATTCAAAGCCTCCAATAATAATTGTTGAAATTTTTTCAATGGAGTTGATACTATGAACTTGCGATTGTTTCTTCGGAAAGTGTACCGTATGCTCATTACCATTAACATGAAAAGTGACATTGCCCTTGTTGCAATCAATAACAGCCCCTGCAGTATTCAAAAAGGGTCTACCAAGGATGATCGACATACTGTCGTCCTCAGGAATATCAAGAATAACAAAGTCCGTTAAGATAGTAACGTTTGCAACTACGACAGGCACATCCTCGCAAATACCGATGGGTAAAGCGGTTAATTTATCAACCATTTGCAAGGAGATTTCAGTAGGTGTCAACTTATTCAAATCAAGTCTACGATATAAAGAGAAAGGCATAACACTAACACCAGCTCCAAGATCACATAAAGCAGTTTTAACATAATTTCCTTTAATAGAGCAAGGTATAGTAGGTACTCCGGGGTCTCCTAGTTTCTTTGGTATTCCACCTTTAAAAGTATAATTAGCAAGCATGGTGGAAATCTCATCTTCCGGTATCTTTCTTTTATTTGTCACAATATCTTTCATATACTTAGCATAAGGAGACATTTTCAGAATATCAGTCAAGCGCATACGCAAAAAGACAGGTCTAAGCATTTCAACAAAGCGCTCAAAATCCTCATCATCCTTCTTCTTGGATGGCTTAGGAGGAAAGGGCATGGGTTTCTGAACCCATGGTTCTCTTTCTCTACCATGCTTCCTTGCAACAAAGTCTCTTTTATCATATCTTTTGTTCTTAGGTTGTGGGTTATCAAGATCAACAGCAGGTTCAATCTCCACATCATTATCATTACTAGGTTGAGCATCAACATGAACATCATCATTAATATTATCACTAGGCTCATGTTCATTACTAGATTGTGTCTCAGCATCAGAGATAGAAATATCATTTGGGTTTTCATGAGTGTCTATAACAGGTTCACTAGCAGCATGCAAAGTCCTATCGTCATTCTTTTTCCTACTATTACTGGGACGACTAGGTGCATCAGTATTAACTCTCTGAGAATCTTGCTCAATTCTCTTAGGATGTCCCTCAGGATACAAAGGTTCCTGAGTCATTCTGCCACCTCTAGTCACAACTTTAATAGAATGATCATTGTTCTTACCATTCATCTCCTTAAGCAAATCATTCTGTGCCTTAAGTACTTGTTCTACTTGAGTGGTTACCATGGAAGCATGTTTACTTATAAGCTTAAGATCATTAACAGTTCTACTCAAATACTCACCCAAGCGATCAAGCATGTAAGCACTATGTTTCAATTGTCTACTAACATAAGCATTGAAATTTTCTTGCTTAACAATAAAGTTATCAAATTCATCCAAGCATTGACTAGCAGACATATTATAAGGAATATCACCTTCATCAAATCTATGGAGAGAATTTACCTCTACTACCTGTGTAGGGTTATCAAGACCATGTATTTCTTCAATAGGTGGTAGATTCTTAACATCTTCAGCTCTAATACCTTTTTCTTTCATAGATTTCTTTGCCGCTTGCATATCTTCAGGACTGAGAAATAGAATACCTCTTTTCTTCGGAGTCGGCTTTGGAGGTGGTTCGGGAATAGTCCAATCATTATCTTTGCTCAATATATTATTCAATAGTAGTTTAGCTTGTTCAACAGTTCATTCCCTGAAAACACAACCAGCACAACTATCTAGGTGGTCCCTAGAAGCATCGGTTAGTCCATTATAAAAGATATCAAGTATTTCATTTTTCTTGAGAGGATGATCAGGCAAAGCATTAAGTAATTGGAGAAGCCTCCCCCAAGCTTGTGGGAGACTCTCTTCTTCGAGTTGCACAAAGTTAAATATTTCCTGCAAGGCAGCTTGTTTCTTATGGGCAGGAAAATATTTTTCAGAGAAGTAATATATCATATCCTGGGGACTACGCACACAACCAGGAGCAAGAGAATTAAACCATGTCTTAGCATCACCCTTTAATGAGAAAGGAAACAACTTAAGGATATAGTAATAGCGAATTTTTTCCTCCTGAGTGAATAGGGTGGCTATATCATTCAACTTAGTAAGATGTGCCACAACAGTTTCAGATTCATAACCATGGAAAGGATCAGATTCAACCAAAGTAATTAACTCAGGATCGATAGAGAATTCATAATCCTTATCAGTAACAAAGATAGGTGAAGTAGCAAACTTAGGATCATATTGCATTCTAGCATTCAAAGATTTTTCCTTCCACTTGCATAGCAATTTCTTAAGATCGTCTCTATCCTTACAAGCAAGAAAGTCCCTAGCTACCTCTCCTTCCATAACATAACCCTCAGGTATATCAGGCAATTCATATCTAGGAGAACTAGGTCTAGCAGGTGTCTCATAGTGTTCAATTTCAATAATTTCATCAGACTCAAAAATATTATCAGTTTCAGCATTCACTCTAGCAATTTGTTCATCAAGGAATTCACCTAGTGGCACAGTATTATCAAGCAAAGTATCATCATAAGCATCATGCATAGCAGAAGTGGCATCATCAATTACTTGCGACATATCAGATTCAATAGCAGGTGGTGGTGTCGCAAATTTACTCATAACAGAAGGTGAATCAAGTGCAGAGCTAGATGGCAGTTCCTTACCTCTCCTCGTAGTAGAGGGATAGATTTTGGTTTTAGCATCTTTCAGATTCTTCATAGTGTTCAACAGATATAAATCCCAAGTGACTCAGAGAATAGAGCAATGCTCCCCGGCAACGGCGCCAGAAAAAGGTCTTGATAACCCACAAGTATAGGGGATCGCAACAGTTTTCGAGGGTAGAGTATTCAACCCAAATTTATTGATTCGACACAAGGGGAGCCAAAGAATATTCTCGAGTATTAGCAGTTGAGTTGTCAATTCAACCACACCTGAAAGACTTAATATCTGCAGCAAAGTATTCAGTAGCAAAGTAGTTTGGAAGTAACGGTAACAATGGCAAAGTGACAGTACCAGTGTTGTAATGATTGTAACAGCAGCAACGGAAAAGTAACTTAGCAAAGATCAATATGTGAAAAGCTCGTAGGCAATGGATCAGTGATGGATAATTATGTCAGATGGCATTCATCATGCAACGGTTATAACATAGGGTGACACAGAACAAGCTCCAATTCATCAATATAATGTAGGCATGTATTCCATATATAGTCATACGTGCTTATGGAAAAGAACTTGCATGACATCTTTTGTCCTACCCTCCCGTGGCAGCGGGGTCCTAATGGAAACTAAGGGATATTAAGGCCTCCTTTTAATAGAGAACCGGACCAAAGCATTAGCACTTAGTGAATACATGAACTCCTCAAACTACGGTAATCACCGGAAAGAATCCCAGTTATTGTCACCCTGGGGGATGCGGATCATAACTCGTAATAGGTGTCTACAACTTGCAAGATAGGATCAAGAACACATATATATTCATGAAAACATAATAGGTTCAGATCTGAAATCATGGCACTCGGGCCCTAGTGACAAGCATTAAGCATAGCAAAGTCATAGCAACATCAATCTCAGAACATAGTGGATACTAGGGATCAAACCCTAACAAAACTAACTCGATTACATGGTAAATCTCATCCAACCCATCACCGTCCAGCAAGCCTACGATGGAATTACTCATGAACGGCGGAGAGCATCATGAAATTGGTGATGAAGGATGGTTGGTGATGACGACGGCGTCGATTTCCCCTCTCCGGAGCCCAAATCAGACTCCAGATCTGCCCTCCCGAGGAAAAACAGGAGGTGGCGGCGGCTCCGTATCGTAAAACACGATGAACTCTTCTCTCTGATTTTTTTCTCCACGAATAGGAATATATAGAAGTGGAAACGAGGTCGGAGGAGCTCCAAGGGCCCCACAAGACAGGGGGGCGCGCCCCCTGGCTTGTGACCAGGTGGTGGCCCCTCTCTGTTTGATTCTTTCGCCAGTATTTTTTATTAATTCCAAAAATATTCTCCATAAATTTTCAGGTCAATCCGAGAACTTTTATTTCTGCACAAAAATAACACCAAGGCAATTCTGCTGAAAACAGCGTCAGTCCGGGTTAGTTCCATTCAAATCATGCAAATTAGAGTCCAAAACAAGGGCAAAAGAGTTTGGAAAAGTAGATACGATGGAGACGTATCAGCCTCCAGCTCCCGTGGGCCACAGTGCCACCCAAGGCCCATCAGCTCCGCCGGTCAATGAGGCCATAGGTGAGCACCCGCCCTATCCAGCGCCCCCGCGCGCATCTTAGTATGTTGCGCTCATTTCCTGTTTAGCCCAATCCAGTAGATTCGGCCCGGTTCTTGTTTTTTCCCTATGGACGAATTTAGTAATTATCCACGGATTATAAAATTACAGAAAATGCCCTAGATTTCATGCATATAATAACTTTTCGACCGTGCATCGTTGTAAAAACCTTAAATATGTAAAATGTCCAGAATTTTGTGTAGATTCATAATATCACACTTTCAAACATGTTTAAATTGCTTAACCTTGTTGTTTGCATTAATTTGCATAAATGACATGTCAAAATGATTTATTTCATAACTAAATAACCGTAGCTCCGATTAAAATGATCCACATATGTAACTTGACTAGAAAAACATATAGAATCTCATGGCACACTTTATTTTGATGTTTAACAGATATAAAATATGCTTAGGACAGATCTGGACCAAATCCTTATTATGCACATGGGGTCGTATCGGGAATGCTATACGTTGCTTCCGGCCTCATTTAAAAGCCTAGTAGATGTAGTTGTTCATGCTTCACCTCTTGCCATGATAAACAACATTTAAAATGATTGTTTGGTTAAACAACATTAACCGCATTTCTCATAATATGGAGAGTTATTATTTCGTTATATGTATGTTCTCCTTCTCCATTTAATATTGCGTAATTCCTTCTTCAACCTATGACACGACCACCCATGTTAAACAACATTTAATATTGATGAGTACCTAAACGAGAGGAACTAAATATTTGAATGTGGAGTTGCGCCAATATGCAACTCGTTGCATATTGAGCTTCACTTAATGTGTACTAATTGTTTGTTGTGATTGCCATGGCTTGCATATTTAAAACCTGACATGCATCATATTGTTTGCGCATCATACCATGCATATGTTGTGGTGTTTATCGTGAGTTGATTGTTTGTTTCCGAATTACTTCTTCTTGATAGAGTTCCGAAAGCGTTCGCAGTGTGAGGATGCATTCGTCTACGCCCCGTTCGTCTACTTCACGGGTTCGTTCTTCTTCGAAGCGGGATCTCAGGCAAGATGACCATTTCCCTGGATACCATTACTATCATTGCCATGCTAGTTGTCTCATTTCTATCGCTTGTCTCGCTACCTACCACTTGTTTGTCGAGCCTCCCAAAATGCCATGAAAAGCCTCTAACCCCTCCACATCCCAGCAAACCATTGTTTGGCTATGTTACCGCTTGCTCAACCCTTCTTATAGTGTTGCTAGTTGCAGGTGCAAGTTCTTCCATGTGCAACATGGATATCCTTTTGTTATATCACAATATTATTGCTATTTAATTTAAAGCACATATATACTTGGTAAAGGGTGGAAGGCTTGGCCTTTTGCTCGGTGTTTTGTTCCACTCTTGTCGCCCTAGTTACTTGTGAACCGGTGTTATGTTCCATAATGAGCGCTCCTAACATGCTCGGGGTTGTTATGGGGACCCCCTTGATTTTCGTTTTAGGATAAAACTTGTCTGGCAAGGCCCAACTTTGGTACTACCTTTGCCCAACATAATAATTCTAATAAGTAACTTGACGCATAGGGAGTTAGCGCTACCCGAGGTTCGTTATCCAACATAATACAGGGGGGCCAGTGCTGCTGATGCTGGTCCAAAACAGAGCCAGTTGCGGGGCAACTCGGGGGATCTCTATCCGGCCACCGTACATACTGCTCATCCGGTCGTGTCCTCAGAACGAGATACGCGGCTCCTATCGGCTTCGTCGACACGTCGGGCGGCCTTGCTGGATTTGTTTTACCTTTCTTGAACGTCTTGTGCGCGGGATTTCGACGACACTTCGGGCTATCTCAAAGTTGAGATTTTCCATCGGGATTCCGCGAATACTACGGGTGATTCCGCGGTTGAGGAATACCAACATAGCTTGTGGTTAGTTTGTGATGGATGAGTTGGAGCACCCCTGCAGGGTTAAATCTTTCGGAAAGCCGTGCCCGCGGTTACGTGGCAACTTCGAAACTTTGTTTAACACCCGGTCATAGCAAACTTGAAGTAAACTCAAATAAAATACACCAACTGCATGCGTAACCGTGACTGACTCTTCTTGTGAGTTCTGCATCCAAGAGAGAACACGGTGGGGTTATGTTTGACTCGTAAGTAGGTGTTCAGGATCACTTAGTGATCATTACTAGTTCGCGTCCGTTCATGCGACAATCATCCCCCCTTATTCTTGTACTCGTAAGTTAGCCACTCAAATAAATGCTTAGTGCTTGCTGCAGCCTCACCACTTAACCATACCTCACCCAGTAAGCTTTAATAGTCTTGATACCCTTGGAAATGAGATTGTTGAGTCCCCGTGGCTCACAGATTACTACAACAACAGTTGCAGGTACAGGTAATGCGATGATTTGACGTGAGTGCGATGCTTGTTTGATTTGGAGTTCTTCTTCTTCTTCTCCGATCATAGGATGGGTTCCAGGACGGCAGCCTGGGATAGCAAGGATGGATGTCATTTTATCGTTTGTTTTTCGTCCGTAGTCGGACCCTGCTCTTCTGTATGATGTTTGAATATGTTGTTGTATTGATGTGATATTGATGTAGTTTGTGGCGAGTGTAAGCCAATTCCATATACTTGTAATGATATCCATTCTTGCGAAACGACGAGATGCGCTTCTATCCCTGTCGAGGCCCTCGTGCCAAAAATAAGGATAGGATCGCATCTTGGGCATTACAAGTTGGTATCAGAGCCTGTACCGACCTAGGAGCCCCCTTGATTGATCGAACTTTGGCCGAGTCGAGTCTAGTGAAAACTACTTTGAGTCTAGTTATATATCGGAGAGTAGGATTCTTTTTACTCCTCTTCTATGCTCTGGTGAGGAATCCTGACATAGGAAGTTTAATTCTACTCCTCTTCTCACTCAAATTTTTTTAGGATCACGTGGGTATTTTGGAACCTCTATGATGTCGATGTGACCGGAACTCTGTTCTTCGTGCCTCCTGTACGTATGGATTGGACCCAGGGAGTTGAGCTCCAAGGGGTTCTTGACACATCACAATCGTTCAGTTTCCTTAGTACCTCAGGACCCGGATGTTCGAAATTGCTTCAATACTATTCATGGTGCGAAGAGTGTGGCAGCACCCAGTACTAGGGAGCGGGATCACATGTATTGCCATCTTTAGTATTGTTGTGATTACGAGGGTCTAAGGTAGATGAGTTTCTGAGGTTTCTCTGGTTGTGTGTTGATGGATGTGATACACGGTGGGTAGTATTATTGCTAGGAGTTGAGTGTTTATTCAGTAATTTATCCGTGTGTCCGTTGGACCAGATTGCATAACCAGAAAGATTTCGGGAGTTCTTATGTGGGAATTCAAGTAGTTACCTGGGATTTTCCTTCCAACAAATGCAATGGGTCATGTATTTGTTTCCGGCTTAATTCGCATGACTCATCCTTTGTTTTGTTGGAGTATGGTAATTCGAGTTGCTTCAATGTCAAATGGTGATTTCCTATCTTTTCTAAGCGGTGTTCTCATATTTCTATGGGAATGCTAATCCTTTTGTTCAACCAAAGTTCCGATGAATTCTTTTAACCGGTGTGCTTCTCTTCAAGACAATTCAATCATTTCCAATATTTGCAAGATCAATCCTCATATTTCTTTTCGAAGTTCGTCTCATCTGTCTCAAGTTGTCTTTATTTTCACACCCTCCCGCCATTTTTCTTGAGTGATTAAATTCTCATCCAAGTGTCTTTTTTATTCATGTGACTCTTTCGCTATCTTTCTTCCGTATCGTATCCGGTGATTCATTGTGAAGATGCTCAGTGCTAAGTTCATCGTTCTTTATTCTTGTTTTCTTCTCCGGTGGATTCAATTCAACCTCTCGGTGTTTGTCATATCATTCGCCATCCGCCGAAAGCTTCCCATGTTGGAAATTCTTGTCCAAGTTTCCCTTTGTTTTTCATCCCCCTGTATTCTATCCTGAGTGCTGAAGATATCTCAGAAGTTTCGTGTTTGCATTCGATATCCTTTCAATCATTTCAAGGCTCTCATATCATCAAGTTCTTAATTTGTACCGGTGCAATCTCTCTTCCAAAGCAATCATTTCAACGGTGTTTCCTTTGAGTGGGCCCATAAGCCACAGGTTCTTTCCCAGGATCTTACATGGCTCTTTTAACCTTTTTCGGAGATCTCAAATTCTTTTCAATGTGATGTAAGAATGAATTTCATCAGTCGTATTCCTTCTCGAAGATCGCTTCTAAATAATTTTCATCGTTGGATCAACCGTTCTGTATTCTTGTTCTGGAGTGTATCAGTAATTCATGATGGTGTTTCTCGTCATCAATCTCAGCGTGAAGAACGAAGGAGAGTTTCTCTTAAATCTTGTCCATTCTCTTGAAGGTTCTTGGTTTCAGCTTGTTGCTATCCTCTCTATTTGTTTCGATCATGAGTAATTCCTTCCATATCTATCTGAGGCATTTCAGTGTAGTGTTTGTTTCTAGATCCTCCGAAGGCCATCATTTCAGAAGATTTCTTCATTCTCACCTTTCAGCTTTCATTCTCTAATTCTTCTCAATTGTTGTCTCTTCGTTCGTCTCTCAATTATTCCGGTGCCTTGTTGAAGTTTTCTATTAGGCCGATCATGGTCTCTTTGTTCTCATGTATTTTCATTCATTCTTGGTATCCTCATTCGTTTGTGAATTCTCACTGGTGGTTCATTCAAGACTCTTCAACTTTGTGCTCTCTCTGGCCTCACTCTTTTGCAAGAAGAATAAGTCGTATGCCAAATCCGTTGTTTGTCATCAATTTAACTTGATGAAGGTTAAGCATAAAGTAATTCTTATTCTTATTTCATCAAAGTGATTCCAATTCTTCTTCCGGAGTTGCTCATGATATCAAATTCTCGATTATAGTTGCTCATCTTTTCTTTTCCGGAGTCCCAAGTTTTCTCAAGTATCTCTTCGCGAAGCTCAATCTATCTCATGACAAGGCCTCAATCTTATTCTTTTCAATCTTCATTTTTTTTATCATTCTTTTGTATACGGAGGTTCTTCATGATGGGTCATCAAAGATTTCTTTCATTCTCAAAGTGTTCTTCAAGATTCTTCTTGGAGGATCTCAAGTATTCTTGTCTTGCATTTCAAAGTGCAATTCTTTCTCCCTTATCTTTTGAGATGGTGTTATAGCATTCTTGATTCATGAGGAGTCTAAAAGAGAGTTGTCAAGAATGAGAGATGTAAACCAATCATTTCTTTCTTGGAGTTATCTTGGATTGGATTCACCTAAGACATTTCCTAAGGAGTGTTATTATCATGGTGCTCATCAATGACCCAAGTTTTCTCCTTCTCCTCGCGGTGAAAGAAGTTTGCATATCCTGTATTCCCAAGCAATCCTTGTTTTCGTTAGTGGCGGGTTGTCACCTCATAATTTTGAGATGTTTACCATAAGCCCACAACAAGCTTTTCTTTCCATTGTTGATTTTCCAACAACTCCGTTCAATCATTCCTTCTAAGAGTGATTTTCAAATTCAATTGTGGTATAAGATGTCAATTTCTTCTCCGTTCTTTTCCTTTCCATCGATCTAGCTTCTATTCTTCATCCCATTATCTCTGTTTGTCAAGATCATGTTCATTCCCTGCTTATCCATTTAACCGGAGTGTTCTGCCCCCTCTTCCAGTTCTTCTATCTTATCAAGATTTGCTTCTCTTTTCTACCGAAGTGATGCCCAAAATTCTTTTGGAATTCTTGTTGTTCCTCGTGCCATTCTTCATCTCTTTTCAACCTCGAAGTTTTGTTGGTTTCATTCGTTTGTCGAAGAAGCAACTAAGTTTTACCTCTTCCTTTCCTTTTTCTCTTCCCCTTCTCATTCTAAGATCTCGGGTCGAGATCTCTTGTTAGTGGAGGAGAGTTGTAATAGTCCAGGACTGACGCTCCAGAAGATTCCCCTTTTATGTCGTTGTCATCGTGTGATTCTTTTGTTTGTCACATTCATCATCGCATCATTCGCATCATCTGCATAGCATCGTCGCTCGTTTTTTTGAAAACTTGCATCCGATCATAGTTGCCGGTTCTCTCCGTTCGTGTCATCGACCGTTTCGAGTCCAACCACACACGCACGCGCCCGTGGCATCGAAAAAAATATCGTTTTTAAAGTGCGAACAAAATATTCTTTGATTGGGTCAAAAGTTGGCGTGCGGTCTTAATATAGTGTAGGAAGACCGCCTGTCAAATTTCGTCGCAATCGGAAGTCGTTTGATACCCGAGCGGTCGACTGTAGCGGTACCGTCATCGGTTGAATTATCGGACGTTTTCGGTGTTTTAAAACTTGTCACGGGCCACAAACCTTCCCTCTCTTCTTAGCCAAGCCCATCTACACAGCCCAACCACCCAACCTAGCCTAAGATCGCGACCGCAGCCGTCCGATCGCGATCGCGCGGTCCGAATTCGAGCTAAAATCCCTAACCCTAGCCCCCTCCTATAAAAGGCAGACCCTCCCTGCCTAAAATGGACCTCCCCTCTCTCCTCCTCGAAATCCGCATGCAGCCATCAGCCCCGCCGCCACTTGGCACGCTCCTCCCACCTCCAGCCACCAGGCCCGCCGGGCCCAGATCCGCGCCGCCGCCTGAGTCCCCTTCGTCCCCGAGCTCCTCCCGATCCACCTTGCTCCTGCCTCCTTGCCGGACTTCACCGGGACCAACGGAGCACCGCCGGAGCCCCGACGCCGGCGAGCCACCAGGCCAGCACTGTCGCGCCCCTCTCCTTCTTCCTTCCCCTCCTCCCTCTCTCTCTAACCTTCCCCGCTTTCTCTCTCGTTTTTCCTGCTCAGAGTATGCCATGGAGCCAAGAGCTGAGGACCTCCGCTGTCAAGTCCGCACGCCGCTGGATCTCCTCTGGATCCGCCTGTTCCAGCCATCAACGCCCAGATCCGGGGCCCAGGGACCAGACTCATCTCATCCCGATGTCCATGCTCGCCGGACCAAGGCCCTCTCGCTGCCCCGTCGGTCGCCATCGCCGTTGACCTGCGATGTTGCCGTTGTACGAGAGGAGGCCGAGCGCATCGCTCGACCAACCACTCGCTAGCGTGCGTCGCTAGGTAGGCCGCCAAGTCCTCCAGCACCTGCCTCCATCGCCACCGACCGGCCCAGCGCCCTGGCCAGATTCGGCCTCCAGCTCCCGTGGGCCACAGTGCCACCCAAGGCCCATCAGCTCCGCCGGTCCATGAGGCCATAGGTGAGCGCCCGCCCTATCCAGCGCCCCCGTGCGCATCTTAGTATGTTGCGCTCATTTCCTGTTTAGCCCAGTCCAGTAGATTCGGCCCGGTTCTTGTTTTTTCCCTGTGGACGAATTTAGTAATTATCCACGGATTATAAAATTACAGGAAATGCCCTAGATTTCATGCATATAATAACTTTTCAACCGTGCATCGTATGTAAAAACCTTAAATATGAAAAATGTCCAGAATTTTGTGTAGATTCATAATAACACACTTTCAAACATGTTTAAAATGTTTAACCTTGCTGTTTGCACTAATTTGCGTAAATGCCATGTCAAAATGATTTATTTCATAACTAAATAACCATGGCTCCGATTAAAATGATCCACATATGTAACTTGACTAGAAAAACGTGTAGAATCTCATGGCACACTTTATTTTGCTGTTTAAAAAATATATAATATGCTTAGGATAAATCTGGACCAAATCCTTATTATGCACATGGGGTCGTATCGGGAATGCTATACGTTGCTTCTGGCCTCATTTAAATGCCTAGTAGATGTAGTTGTTCATGCTTCACCTCTTGCCATGATAAACAACATTTAAAATGATTTTTGGTTAAACAACATTAACCGCATTTCTCATAATATGGAGAGTTATTATTTCGTTATATGTATGTTCTCCTTCTCCATTTAATATTGCGTAATTCCTTCTTCAACCTATGCCACGACCACCCATGTTAAACAACATTTAATATTGATGAGTACCTAAACGAGAGGAACTAAATATTTGAATGTGGAGTTGCGCCAACTCGTTGCATATTGAGCTTCACTTAATGTGTAGTAATTGTTTGTTGTGATTGCCATGCCTTGCATATGTAAAACCGGACATGCATCATATTGTTTGCGCATCATACCATGCATATGTTGTGGTGTTTATCGTGCGTTGATTAATTGTTTCCGGATTACTTCTTCTCGATAAAGTTCTGAAAGCGTTCGGAGTGTGAGGATGCGTTCGTCTATGCCCCATTCGTCTACTTCACGGATTCGTTCTTCTTCCAAGCGGGATCTCAGGCAAGATGACCATTTCCCTGGATATCATTACTATCATTGCCGTGCTAGTTGTCTCGTTTCTATCGCTTGCCTCGCTACCTACCACTTGTTTGTCGAGCCTCCCAAAATGCCATGAAAAGCCTCTAACCCCTCCACATCCCAGCAAACCATTGTTTGGCTATGTTACTGCTTGCTCAGCCCTTCTTATAGCATTGCTAGTTGCAGGTGCAAGTTCTTCATGTGGAACATGGATATCCTTTTGTTATATCACAATATTATTGCTTTTTAATTTAAAGCACATATATACTTGGTAAAGGGTGGAAGGTTTGCCTTTTGCTCGGTGTTTTGTTCCACTCTTGCCTCCCTAGTTACTTGTGAACCGATGTTATGTTCCATAATGAGCGCTCCTAACATGCTCGGGGTTGTTATGGGGACCCCCTTGATTTTCGTTTTAGGATAAAACTTGTCTGGCAAGGCCCAACTTTGGTAATACATTTGCCCAACATAATAATTCTAATAAGTAACTTGATGCATAGGGAGTTAGCGCTACCCGAGGTTCATTATCCAACATAATACATGGGGGGGCAGTGCTGCTGGTGCTGGTCCAAAACAGACCCCCTTGCGGGGCGACCCGGGGCAACTCGGGGGATCTCTATCCGACCACCGTATGTACTGCTCATCCGGTCGTGTCCTTAGAACGAGATACGCGGCTCCTATCGGGTTCGTCAACACGTCGGGCGGCCTTGCTGGATTTGTTTTACCTTTCTCGAATGTCTTGTGCGCGGGATTTCAACGACACTGTCGGCGTTCTGGATACAAGGGTACCCAGACTTGCCTACTTGCGGCCCAGGGCGTGGCCCACCTGGCGGCCCGTATGGCCCCGCGCGGCCTCACTCAAGACAAGACCCTCGCGAGGGGCCCATCCTCGTGAGGAGGACAGCGCCAAGGCGAAAGTGGGAGGCCTCCCCAGGCCTCCTCCCGAGCGGCGGAGATCTCTATGCAACGCTAGGCCTCAGGATGTCAAGGGTGACGACAGCCAGGCTAGGCGGGCGCCAGCGTGCCAGAGGAGACAGTTTCCTCTTTGGTGCAAAGGAGACAAGGACAAACGTGGGTTCCCGAGGAGCCCCGCCAAAGGTTTCCATTCCGGTGTAACAAGACCGGGTCAGCGGGCGCGGCAGGACGGATGTCACCAGCGAGCCCACCACCGCGTCACCACCACCTACTTTGTAGGCGAAGACCGCCTTTCGTCAGGATAAGATGTACCTCCTGTCCTCTTTCAAATTTGGCCGTTGTGGGATCCCTTCCCACCGTTGCGAAAAGGGAAGAGGACCCGGGCCGCTATAAATAGAGGCTAGGTAGCCCGGTAGGAAAACACAAAACAACCACCCCGCAAGCACACCCGCAAGGCTACACACCACTGTACTAGTTCATCCACAAACCTCCTCGTGAGGCAATCCACAAAAGGCAGGAGTAGGGTTTTACGCTTCGCAGCGGCCCGAACCTGGGTAAACTCTCGTGTGCTATCTTCTTCCTCGCCATCGAGTGGGGTTATCGCGTTGTGGGCTTGGAGGGGGCGAAGCTTTTGGGGAATCTTCGCACACGCCCCTGGGTTCGAATTCCTTAGGGTTCTGCGGAGCCTGAAATCCGACATTTGGTGCGCCAGGTAGGGGGCATGTTGGAGTCTTCCTCAAGCCTCGCTCTTCCTCCGCCTCACCGCTCCGATGGCTGACGCTGCCGAGCCCGCGCCGAGCACCGTGCTGCTCGTGTCGCCCAGACGGCGCCCGTGGGCCGCACCACTGCGCGCCGGTCTCCCTCCCCTGTGGCCAACGCCGCCACGGGCCCGGAGGCCCACGAGCAGCAGGACTCGTCGCAGCCGGTCACCGCGCGGCGCGACGGCCGCACCGCTACTCCGTCAATCATTCCAGCTATTGGGTCGTCCTCCCACGCCCGCCTAGGGCCGGCGGGTGGATCGGGCGCACTCCTCATGGCGCGCGAGCTGCTGCACTACCGCCCTGCCCCCAACCGCCTCGACGACTGGCTCGGGCGCGTCGCGGAGCTTGTCAGCGCAGCCGGCGATGCTTCGGCGTTCACCTACTCATTCTGGCCCCAACACTCCCTGGCAGGCGACGAAGCTCATGATGTGCCGCCTCCTCCTCCCCAGCGCGACGTCGACCCCGACCCCAGGCGTGAAGCACGCCTGCGCGACCAGCCGCATGGGCCCCTGACGAGTGTGAGAGATGAAGTAAGCTGCCAGGTGGTGCCACGGCCGCGTGCTGACGCACGTGCGCTCCCAGCGCCGGCGCGCCAGCGGCGCGACCGGGCGCCCCTGGAGGCAGCCGGGCAAGAGCATCAAGATCAGGTTCCTCCCGAGCGCGCACCGCCTGTGGGCCCGGTGGGCTGCCGCGCCATCGCCCCGGAGCTCCATCCGGCCGTGTGGCCCTGCAAGTTCAAGCCTGACCTGCCTCCTCGCTACGACGGCACCCCAGACCCCGTCGAGTTTTTACAGCTCTACTCGATGAGCATCCAGGCGGCCGGTGGGGACGACAAGGTCATGGCAACCTGGTTCCCCATGGCGCTCAAGGGTGGTGCGCTCTCCTGGCTCCTCAACCTCCCGAAGGGGTCAATCACCTCTTGGGAAGACCTGCGTGAGCGCTTCGTCGCCAACTTCCAAGGCACCCGCGACCACGCACTTGGAGTGGGTGACCTCCGTCGCGTGAAGCAACAACCTGACGAGACCCTGCACAAGTTCATACAACGCTTCATGACTACCCGCCTCAAGATCCCGATAGCGTCAGATGAGGCCATCATCTCGGCGTTCACCGACGGCGTCAGGGACCTCGGGATGAGGGAGGAGCTGGCTATCCATGACGACCTGAGCTCGGCCTTGGAGATGTTCAACTTGGCGAACAAATGCGCGAAGGCCGAAGAGGGCCGCCTCTCCCTCCGCAAGCTTCCGGAGGAGGAACCCGAAGACAAGAAGACCAAGGCCAAGGAGCCAAAGCGCAAGGCCCCCGCGGTGTTGGCGGCTGAGCCCGAGGCGAAGCGCGGCCGGGACGAAGAACCCCACGCGGGTGGGCGACCATTCTGCATCTTCCATGGCACCAACAGCCACAACACCATCGACTGTCAGGAGCTCAGGGTGGTCCGTGATGAGCACTTCGACCGACGCACTGGGAGCAGCGACCGAGTCTATGGACGCGGCGGAGGTTGCTGGGACAATCGAGACCCGCGTCAGGAGTGGCAAGATCAGCCTCGGGAGGACCACTGGCGCGATCAAGCTCGGGAGGACCGCTGGCGCGACAAACCTCTGGAGGGGTCACGTCGAGGCCAGCCTCGTGAGGTCCGCCCTCACGAGGCCGGTCTTCCCCCGCTGCCGCCGCCACCCAGAAGGAAAGAAGAAGATAGGCAGAACGACGGGGCTGGGGGCTTCTAGGAGGTCAGAGCAATAGCTTGCATCCTGGGCGGTGCCCAAGCCCCAGCATCGAACTGCGTCTTCAAGCAGTTTTCGCGGGAGGTGAACGCAGCTCTTCCGAAGCCTGAGGCCACGCGCCCCCTCAAGTTGTCCTAGTGCGCCATCACCTTCGACTCCAAGTATCAACTCAGATGTTCAGCTATGGCGGGCGCACTCCCCATGTTGTGCACGCCCACCATCAGCAACGTCCTCCTCACCAAGACCCTCATCGACGGCGGCGCCGGGCTCAATGTCCTCTCCATCGAGACGTTCGAGACGCTCCAAGTGCCTTACGACCAGCTCATGCCAACCAAGCCTTTCTCAGGAGTCACTGATGGCTCCACGGTCCCCATCGGGCAAGTGCGCCTGCCCATCACCTTCGGCGGGCGCAACAATTACCACACCGAGATCATCGTCTTTGACGTCGCCCACATCCACCTCCCGTACAACGCGATCCTTGGGTACCCAGCCCTCGCCAAGTTCATGACAGTGACCCACCATGGCTACAACGTCCTCAAGATGCCGGGGAGTGGTGGTGTCATCACTATCGCCTGCGATGAGAAGGACGCCGTCTGCTCCCTCGAGCGCGCCTACCGTGCCGCGGCGGCCGAGCACTCGGACGACGAAGGAGGTGTCCTGCCCCGCGAGGACATCCCCAAGAAGAAGAAGCAGCTCCTTTCCAAGGGATGCCAGGGGGCCGAAAACCCTAAGGACGGCGCCTCAGGACCCGCGCCAGGGGCTCATACCCCTTCCTCTCTCGCATAGGAAGGCGCGCCCGGTGCCTCCCTTGGGCCGGGCTTGGGGGCTTCCACCCGGAGGACTACCGACCTGACCAGTGAGACAAGGGAGGCGCTTGGGCACAACTTGGGGGCGTGTGATGGCACGCACCCATCCAAGCAGAGAGCACGGCACGGGGCGCCAAGTTCGCAGGAGTTCGTCACCAGAGCAATCGAGGAGCTTCAGGAAGCACAAGCTGCGCGAGGTGGGTGCGGCCCTGCACCACCCAACGCCGTCGCCGTCATCGACCGGGCGACGTGCCGCTCATCTGCGTCAACATACCCAGCATCAACAAGGCCGCATCACCGGACATCTTCTGGCCGACGCGCATCAGTCACGGCAGGGCCTACCCTCGCAACTACGTCCGCATGCCCTTCGGGCTGGCGAATGCGGCCGACACATTCCAGCACCTAGCCGGGGCCATGTTCGCGCCATACCAGGCCAGGCACCATGAGGAGTTGGAGGAGGTGCCGGGCCCGAGCGGGTGCCCCGAGCCTCCTGAGGCGACGGGCTCGTGAAGACCAAGCTTGCGGAGGCACAAGGCCAAGCTCCTACGACTACCTCCGTGCTTCAGCGGCATCGCCGCCAGGTGATCCTTTTGGCCCGTACCAGGTAACTTTTTGGTTTGCTCAGTTTGAGGGCGCCCATCAGGCTGCATTATCCTCAGGCGGCTAGAACTCATCCCGGCCGCGTCTTTCCCGCACGAATTGGACCTTTACATGCTTTCGGTCTATTTCCCTAAGTATTCCAACCTGCATGCTCGGTGCTTCGCCGCCATGAATGTCGCTGCGCCCTAATGAGGCTGCCCTCAACCGCCTCATGATTAAGGGCTGGCACGGCGTCTGTGCTCGGGTCCGTCCCTGCAGCGTCGACAAATCCAAGTGGTCGAGCTCTGTCTCGCGGGCTAGCCTCGTGTACATCACCTCGCATGGCCCTCGGTGCTTGGCCCTCGCATGAGCTAATCGGGAGTGGGTGAGTAAGGGCGCGCGGCACGGTTCCGGTCGGCCTTTCGCCGCCATAGGAACCGCGCGCCGGGTGTTTCCTCCTCGGAGTTGTCGCATGAGAAAACTGGGCATGGCGTCTGTGCTCGGGTCCGTCCCTGCAGCGTCGATAAATCCAATGGCTGAGCTCTGTCTGGCGGGCCGGCCCCGTTCACGTCACCTCCTGGGGTCATTGGTGTTTGGCCTTCTCATGCGATGGCCCTTGGAAATCCATTCGGCACAGGTTTCTCAAAAATGTACAGGACTTGAAGTGGCGATTTCCACCAGAAGATTCAGGCGCAACCCGCCTTTGAGGTAGGGCCTCGTGAGGCCTGAGCTGCCTCACGACGCCCAGATACACCTCCCAGTTCTATCGTGCAGGCCACGCGTACGAACTTAATGGGCTGTACACGTCCGGGGGGCTCAGGAGCCAGGGCCCCCCATTCCCACGCCCAAGTGGAAGCCCCATGCTCCGCGCTGGCGGATGACACGTACCTCCAATGGCTATGCCCACACAACGTGGAAGCCCTATGCTCCGCGCTGGGGATAAACAAGTGAGGGCGCCTTAGCGGGTGCATTCAACCTCAGGATGACCCCTCGCGGCTCCATCTCGCAGCATTCCCCCGGGATGCACGCATGAGGGGGCTGCGTGGGGGCTACACTCAGGCCAGGCCTGGCGCACGCCACCTCACCAGGTCTCTGGCACCTGGTCTTCACGCGCCCCTCTCGGACGAAAACCGGCGAGGAAAGGTATGGGAGCCGCTCGTACGTCAAGGGGGACTCCTGAGCATCGCGACTCAGGAGCCTCACTGGTCTCGTAGCCCCTCGCCCCTTGGCATCGTCCTGGTGATCTGGACGCCCCAACGGCGGTCGAGGTATGCGCGGGACCGGGCCCTGCCGATGCAGAGCTCAAGGCACTCCAAATCCCCAAGTCAACCCCATCTTCGCCGCGTTCCCTTCATGAGGGTTGCTCGTACGTCAAGGGGGACCCCTGAGTATCGCGACTCAGGGGCCTCACTGGTCTCGTAGCCCCTCGCCCCTTGGCATCGTCCTGGTGATCCGGACGCCCCAACGGCGGTTGAGGTATGCGTGGGACCGGGCCCTACCGATGCATAGCGCTACAGCAAGCAGGAAGGAAATGAAGCAAGGAAATAAAACCTCACAGCTTAGCAGTCATTAAAAGCATTAAAATGTCTCCGAAAATGCAAACAAGTCTAACGCCTCCACGAGGCACGATAAACATGTTGGGGAACATTGCATGGGAAACAAAAAATTTCCTACGCACACGCAAGATCTATCCATGGTGATGAGCATCTACGAGAGGGAGAGTGGATCTACATACCCTTGTAGATCGCTAAGCGGGAAGCATTAAGAAACGCGGTTGATGTAGTCGAACGTCTTCGCGATCCAAATCGCCGAGCGTCCCGCGATCCCATCACGATCCGTCTCGCGATCCAATCATGATCCGTCCCGCGATCCCATCACGATCCGTCCCGCGATCAAATCACGAACCGTCTCGCGATCCTGATCACGGTCCTTCCGATCTAGCGCCGAACGGACGGCACCTCCGCGTTCAGCACACGTACAGCTCGATGACGTTCTCCGCCTCCCGGTGGTCCCCAGTACCCCTCCCGACACTCCCGGTACACTACCGAAATACCCGAAACTTTTTCGGTGACCAAAACAGGACTTCCTATATATCAATCTTTCCCTCCAGACCATTCCGGAGCTCCTCGTGACATCCAGGATCTCATCCGGGACTCCGAACAACCTTCGGTCACCACCATACATAAATCTACTATACCGAAACGTCACCGAACCTTAAGTGTGCAGACCCTGCGGGTTCGAGAACTATGTAGACATGACCAAGACACCTCTACGGTCAATAACCAATAGCGGGACCTGGATGCCCATATTGGTTCCTACATATTCTACGAAGATCTTTATCGGTTGAACCTCTATGTCAAGGATTCAGTTAATCCCGTACGATGTTCCCTTTGTTCTTCGGTATGTTACTTGCCCGAGATTCGATCGTCGGTATCTCTATACCTAGTTCAATCTCGTTACCGACAAGTCTCTTTACTCGTTCTGTAATACAAGATCCCGTGGCTAACACTTAGTCACATTGCTTGCAAGGCTTATTGTGATGTTGTATTACCGAGTGGGCCCTGAGATACCTCTCCGTCACACGGAGTAACAAATCCCAGTCTTGATCCATGCCCACTCAACAGACACCCTCGGAGATACCTGTAGAGCATCTTTATAGTCACCCAGTTACGTTGTGACGTTTGATACACGCAAGGTATTCCTCCGGTGTCAGTGAGTTGCATGATCTCATGGTCATAGGAACAGATACTTGACATGCAGAAAACTATAGCAATAAACTGACACGATCATATGCTATGTTTATAGTTTGGGTCTTGTCCATCACATCATTCTCCTAATGATGTGATCCCGTTATCAAATGACATCTCATGTCTATGGCCAGGAAACCTTGACCATCTTTGATCAACGAACTAGTTAACTAGAGGCATACTAGGGACACAGTGTTGTCTATGTACCCACACATGTATTTGAGTTTCCAATCAATACAATTATAGCATGGATAATAAACGATTATCACGAACAAGGAAATATAATAATAACCAATTTATTATTGCCTCTAGGGCATATTTCCAACAGTCTCCCACTTGCACTAGAGTCAATAATCAAGTTCACATCACCATGTGTTTTACATTGTTATGAATCTAACAATCAATGAGTTCTGGGGTTCGATCATGCTTTGCATGTGAGAGAGGTCTTTAGTCAACGGGTCTACGACATTCAGATCCGTGTGTACTTTGCAAATCTCTATGTCATACTGTAGACACTGCTACCACACTCCACTTGGAGCTATTCCAAATGGTTGCTCCACTATACGTATCCGGATTGCTACTCAGAGTCATCCGGATTGGTGTTAAAGCTTGCATCGACGTAACCCTTTACGACGAACTCTTTATCACCTCCATAATCGAGAAATATTTCCTTAGTCCTCTAGTTACTAAGGATAATCTTGACCGCTGTCCAGTGGTCCACTCCTGGATCACTCTTGTACCCCTTGACAGACTCATGGCAAGGCACACACAGGTGCGGTACATAGCATGGCATACTATACAGAGCCTATGGATAAGGCATAGGGGACGACCTTCGTCCTTTCTCTTTCTTCTGCCGTGGTCGAGCTTTGAGTCTCACTCAACTCCACACCTTACAAATCAGGCAAGAACTCTTTCTTTGACTGATCCATTTTGAACTCTTTCAAAATCTTGTCAAGGTATGTACTCATTGAAAGTTCTATCAGACGTCTTGATCTACCTCTATAGATCAAGATGCCCAATATTTAAGTAGCTTCATTCTAGGTTTTCCTTTGAAAAAGTCCTTTTCAAACAACCCTTTATGCTTTCCAGAAATTCTACATCATTTCCGATCAACAATATGTCATCCACATATACTTATCAGAAATTCTATAGTGCTCCCACTCACTTTATTGTAAATACAAGTTTCTCATAAACTTTGTATAGACTCAAAAACTTTGATCACCTCATCAAAGCGTATATTCCAACTCCGAGATGCTTGCTCCAGTCCATAGAAGGATCACTGGAGCTTGCATATATTTTAGCATCCTTAGAACTGACAAAACCTTCCGGTTGTATCACATACAACCTTTCCTCACGGATACCGTTAAGGAAACGATGTTTTGACATCCATCTGCCAGATTTCATAATCGAAAAATGCAGCAACTGCTAACATAATTCCAACAGACTTTAGCATCACTACGGGTGAGAAAGTCTCATCGTAGTCAACTCCTTGAACTTGTGAAAAACCCTTTGCCACAAGTCGAGCTTTATAGACGGTGACATTACCGTCTGCGTCCATCTTCCTTTTAAAGATCCATTTGTTCTGAATGGCCTTTCGCCCTTCAGGTAATACTTCCAAAGCCCATACTTTGTTTTCTTACATGGATCCCATCTCGGATTGCATGGTCTCTAACCATTTCTCGGAATCCGGGCCCATCATCGCTTCTCCATAGCTCGTAGGTTCATCGTTGTCCAACAACATGACCTCTAAGACAGGGTTGCCGTACCACTCAGGAGCAGTACGCGTCCTTGTCGACCTACGAGGTTCGATAGAAACTTGATCCGAAGCTTCATGATCATCATCATTAACTTCCTCTTCAACTAATGTAGGTTCCACAGAAACAACTTTCTGCGCTGCGCTACTCTCTGGTTGAAACAAACGTTCAACAACCTCATCAAGTTCTATCTTCCTCCCACTCAATTCTTTCGAGAGAAACTCTTTCTCGAGAAAGGACCCGTTTTAGCAACAAACACTTTGTGCTTGGATCTGAGATAGAAGGTTTACCCAACTGTTACGTTAGGGTATTCTATGAAGATGCATTTGTCCGCTTTGGGTTCGAGCTCATCAGGTTGAAAACCTTTTCCACATAAGCGTCGCAGCCCCAAACATTAAGAAATGACAGCTTAGGTTTCTGCCAAACCAAAATTCATACGGTGTCATCTCAACGGACTTAGATGGTGCCCCTTTTTAAAGTGAATGTAGTTGTCTCTAATGCATAACCCCAAAACGATAGTGGCAAATCGATAAGAGACATCATAGTACGCACCATATCCAATAGAGCACGACTACGATGTTCGGACACACCATCACACTATGGTGTTCCAGGTGGCGTGAGTTGTGAAACAACTTCCACATTGTCTTAAGTTGTATACCAAACTCGTAACTCAGATATTTACCTCTACGATCATATCGTAGATATTTTATCTTCTCGTCACGATGATCTCAAACTTCACTCTGAATTTGTTTGAACTTTTCAAATGTTTCAGACTTGTGTTTCATTAAGTAAATATCCCCATATCTACTCAAATCATCAGTGAAGGTAGGAAAATAATGATATCCACCGCACGCTACAACACTCATTGGACCGAATACATCAACATGTATCATTTCCAATAAGTCACTTGCCCGCTCCATCATACCGGAAAACAGGGTCTTAGTCATCTTGCCCATGAGGCATGGTCCGCATGTCTCAACCGATTCGAAATCGAATGAGTCCAAAGATCCATCAGCATGGAGTTTCTTCATGCGTTTTACACCAATATGACATTTAGCGGCAGTGCCACAAGTATGTGGTACTATCATTATTAACTTTGTATCTTTTGGCATCAATATTATGAACATGTGTATCACTACGATCAAGATTCAATAAACCATTCTCATTGGGTGCGTGACCATTGAAGGTATTATTCATGTAAACAGAATAACCATTATTCTCTAACTTGAATGAATAACCGTATTGCAATAAACATGATCTAATCACGTTCATGCTCAACGCAAACACCAAATAACATTTATTTAGGTTCATCACTAATCCCGAACGTAGAGAGAGCGTGTGATGGTGATCACATCAACCTTGGAAACACTTCCAACACTCATCGTCACCTCACCCTTAGCTAGCCTCTGTTTATTCCGTAGCTTTTATTTCGAGTTACTAACATTTAGCAACCGAACCGGTATCCAATACCCAGGTGCTACTAGGAGTACTAGCAAGGTACACATCAATAACACGTATATCAAATATACTTCTATCGACGTTGCCAGCCTTCTTATCTACCAAGTATCTAGGGTGTTCTGCTTCAGCGACCGTTCTCCTCATAATAGAAGCACTTAGTCTCGGGTTTGGGTTCAACCTTGGGTTTCTTCACTGGAGCAGCAACTGACTTGCCATCCATGAAGTTTCCCTCCTAGCCCTTGCCCTTCTAGAAACTAGTGGTTTCACTAACCATCAACACTTGATGCTTCTTCTTGATTTCTACCTTCGCGGTGTCAAACATAGCGAATAGCTCAGGGATCATTATTTCCATCTCTGGCCTTTTATAGTTCATCACGAAGCTCTAGTAGCTTAGTGACAGTGACTTGGAGAACTATATCAATCACTATCTTATCTGGAAGATCAACTCCCACTCGATTCAAGCGATTGTAGCACCCAGACAATCTGAGCACATGCTCAACGATTGAGCTATTCTCCATCATCTTCCAGGCAAAGAATCTTGTTGGAGGTCTCATACCTCTCAACACGGGCACGAGCCTGAGATCCCAATTTCAGCTCTTAGAACATCTCATATGTTCCGTGACGTTCAAAACGTTTTGGAGCCTCAATTCTAAGCCGTAATGCAAGACGCACTGAACTATCAAGTAGACATCAAAACGTGCCTGTCAGATATTCACAACATCTACAGACGACGCTAGAGGGGGTGGCGCACCGAGCGGTGCATTAAGGACATAAGCCTTCTGTGCAGCATTGAGGACAATCCTCAGATCACGGACCCAGTCCGCATTATTGCTACCATCATCTTTCAACTCTATTTCTCTAGGAACATATAAAAATTCATGGGAGCTACAACACGAGCTAGTAATCTACAACATAATTTGCAAAGACATTTTGACTATGTTCATGATAATGAGTTTAGTTAATCATATTACTTAAAAACTCCCACTCAAATTGACATCCCTCCGGTCATTCGAGTGACACATGATCCAAATCCACCAACTCAAGTCCGATCATCACGTGAGTTGAGGTGGTTTCAATGGTGAACATCTTTATGTTGATCATATCTACTATATGACTCATGTTCGACCTTTCGGTCTCTTGTGTTCCGAGGCCATGTCTGTACATGCTAGGCTCGTCAAGTTTAACCCGAGTGTTCCGCACGTGCAACACTGGCTTGCACCCGTTGTATGTGAACGTAGAGTCTATCACACCCGATCATCACGTGGTGTCTCAAAACGACGAACTTTCGCAACAGTGCACACTCGGGGAGAACACAATTTTATCTTGAAATTTTAGTGAGGGGTCACCTTATGATGCTACCGTCGTCCTAAGCAAAATAAGATGCATAAAAGGATTAACATCACATGCAAATCATAAGTGACATGATATGGCCATGAACTTGTGCTTTTGATCTCCATCTTCAAAGCACCGGCATGATCTCCATCGTCACCGGCATAACACCATGATCTCCATCATCTTGATCTCCATCAATGTGTCGCCATGAGGTTGTCACGCCGACTGTTGTTTCCACGACTATTGCTAACTCATAGCGATAAAGTAAAGCAAAAACGGCAAAAATAATTAAAGACAACCCTATGGCTCCAGCCGGTTGCCGTACTCATCGACATGCAAGTCGTGATATTCTATACAATACATGATCATCTCATACATCACATATATCTCATCATGTAATTGGCCATATCACATCACAACATACCCTGCAAAAACAAGTTAGACGTCCTCTAATTGTTGTTGCAAGTTTTACGTGGCTGCTACGGGTATCTAGCAAGAACAATTCTTACCTACGCAAAAACCACAACGGTGATACAAAAATTGCTATTCAACCTTCTCAAGGACCGCCTTTGTCAAATCCGATCCGACTAAAGTGGGAGAAACAGACACCCGACAACCATCTTTATGCAACAAAGTTACATGTCAGTTGATGGAACCGGTCTCTCGTAAGCGTACGAGTAATGTTGGTCCGGGCCGCTTCATCCCACAATACCGCCGAATCAAGAAAAGACCAAGGGAGGAAGCAATCTGAATATCAACGCCCACAAACTCCTTTGTGTTCTAGTCGAGATCTCATCTACACATAGACCTAGCTCTGATACCACTGTTGGGGAACGTTGCATGGGAAACAAAAATTTTCCTACGCACACGCAAGATCTATCCATGGTGATGAGCATCTACGAGAGGGAGAGTGGATCTACATACCCTTGTAGATCGCTAAGCGGGAAGCGTTAAGAAACGCGGTTGATGTAGTCGAACGTCTTCGCGATCCAAATCGCCGAGCGTCCGGCGATCCCATCACGATCCGTCTCGCAATCCAATCATGATCCGTCCCGCGATCCCATCACGATCCGCCCCGCGATCAAATCACGAACCGTCTCGCGATCCTGATCACGGTCCTTCCGATCTAGCGCCGAACGGACGGCACCTCCGCGTTCATCACACGTACAGCTCGATGATGATCTCCGCCTTCTTGATCCAGCAAGAGGGAGCGGAGAGGTAGATGAGTTCTCCGGTAGCGCGATGGCGCGGCGGCTATGGTGGTGGAACAATTCCGGCAGGGCTTCGGCTAAGCACCGCTGAAACTAGACTAGAGGAGAAACCGATCTAGATGAAGTAGAGGGAGCACGTGGCAATTAGGGTTAGCTCTTCCCTCTAAATCCTCTAGTATATATAGGAGGGAGGGAGGGGAGGAGGCAGCCTCAAACCCTCAAGGTTTGGCCGAAATTGGAGGTGGAGGAGTCCTACTCCAATCCTATTAGGAGTAGGATTCCTCCTCTCCACTTGGAAACCCTTTCCACCTTTCCTCCTTTGGATTTTTTCCACCCAAAGCCACATGGTCCTTAGTGGGGGGTTAGGCCAGCCCACTAGGGGCTGGTTTGACTCCTCCCACAGCCCATGAGGTCCTTTGGGTCGAGACACCCCTCCCGATGGTCCCCGGTACCCCTCCCGGCACTCCCGGTACACTACCGAAATACCCGAAACTTTTTCGGTGACCAAAACAGGACTTCCTATATATCAATCTTTACCTCCAGACCATTCCGGAGCTCCTCGTGACGTCCAGGATCTCATCCGGGACTCCGAACAACCTTCGGTCACCACCATACATAACTCTACTATACCGAAACGTCACCGAACCTTAAGTGTGCAGACCCTGCGGGTTCGAGAACTATGTAGACATGACCAAGACACCTCTACGGTCAATAACCAATAGCGGGACCTGGATGCCCATATTGGTTCCTACATATTCTACGAAGATCTTTATCGGTTGAACCTCTATGTCAAGGATTCAGGTAATCCCGCACGCTGTTCCCTTTGTTCTTCGGTATGTTACTTGCCCGAGATTCGATCGTCGGTATCTCTATACCTAGTTCAATCTCGTTACCGGCAAGTCTCTTTACTCGTTCTGTAATACAAGATCCCGTGGCTAACACTTAGTCACATTGCTTGCAAGGCTTATTGTGATGTTGTATTACCGAGTGGGCCCTGAGATACCTCTCCGTCACACGGAGTAACAAATCCCAGTCTTGATCCATGCCCACTCAACAGACACCCTCGAAGATACCTGTACAGCATCTTTATAGTCACCCAGTTACGTTGTGACGTTTGAGACACACAAGGTATTCCTCCGGTGTCAGTGAGTTGCATGATCTCATGGTCATAGGAACAGATACTTGACATGCAGAAAACTATAGCAATAAACTGACACGATCGTATGCTATGTTTATAGTTTGGGTCTTGTCCATCACATCATTCTCCTAATGATGTGATCCCGTTATCAAATGACATCTCATGTCTATGGCCAGGAAACCTTGACCATCTTTGATCAACGAACTAGTTAACTAGAGGCATACTAGGGACACAGTGTTGTCTATGTGCCTACACATGTATTTGAGTTTCCAATCAATACAATTATAGCATGGATAATAAACGATTATCACGAACAAGGAAATATAATAATAACCAATTTATTATTGCCTCTAGGGCATATTTCCAACAAAACATTACAGGGGAAGACCCAGGAAAGGAAGATAGGAGGAGCTGGCACCACCGCTCGTCCTGGCCGCAGGGAGCTCGTCGTCGACATCACTGCCGTTGTCATCATCGTCGCCAACCCTCGCAGCCGCAGGAGGAGGTGAGGGAACGGCGACGCAGGCGAACTTCTTCATCAGCGTATTCACGGCGCCCTCCACGGCTGTCGTCGTGGCGGCGCGAACCCCAGGATTAACCGGGCGAATCTCGGAGCCAAAGTCGAAACCAAGCTCACAAAGGTAGAGGTGGCTGAAGACGCGCGTCGCGGCCGTGGAGAAGAGGTCGCGGCACTCACTCTCCAAGACGTTCTCCACCCTGATGACGGCACCCTCAAGCACCTCAGCGAGCTTTGAAGAGAGCCCCGCGAAGCCGCTCTGACGAGCTACCAGGGGTTCTGTAAATCCCCCACGGCAGATGGACTGCAGCGCCTGCCGAAGCCTGAGCTCGACGGAAGGGAGAGCGTCGAGCTCCGCGGCCTCCTTCTCCTCAGCCGCGGCAAGGGTCTTCTCCCTGGAGGCAAGCCGGGCCTTCTCCGCAGCCACTTCCTCCTTCAACCTATACTGCTGCTTGCGTTCAGCGGCTTGGTCGGCCCCCGCCTTGGACAGCGCGGAGTCACAGTCGGCAAGCTTGGCCTCGCAGGTCTTGAGGTCCTCCTCCTGCTGGCGAAGCCTCTCCTTGAGCGCGGACCTTTCCTCTTGAAGAGCCTTCAGGCGGGCCTCCGCCTCGTTGCAGCGCTTCGCGGCAGACGCTGCATCAGCAAGCGCCGCGTCTCGGGCTGCCTTAGCCGACGCGGCCTCCTCCCTGCTCTCAGCCGCGGTGGCCTCAGCTTGACTCCAGACCGCCACGGCTGAGGTGTCAGTCCGGAGCCACCCAGAAAGAAGACCTAAGCGCTCCTTTGCGAGGGGACCGTCGGCGCTCCCAAGGGCGTTTCGGACCTGATCCAAGACGGCATAGGCCCCGTCCAGAGCGCCTGACTCAGCTGGAGGAACACGAGCCGGTGGCGCTAGGGCACGGCCCGGAGATGGTGCCCGCGCGGCGGCAGGAGCCGCCTCCGGAGAGACAAGGGCGTGGGGAGCGGAAGACACCGGTGGCTGCGCCACCACTATAGGCAAGGCAGGGGCGGACGGCCCTGCACCCAACTGGCCCGTCGGGCAGAGGTGCGGACGTGCCCCCAAGGACGGACGCGGCCACTCCAGCGGGTATCGGGGGCTCCGCGGCGGTGGCAAGGAGGGTCGCCCCGCGAGCCCCCTTGTCAGCGACATCCGGTGCCTCATCCGGCATCCGCAAGGCACCAGGAACGGGCATCACGTTGGAAGGCGTCCTCGGCTTGACGCCGGCCCTCTTCTTCTTCGCCTTCGGCCAGGGGGCGCCCCTGATTACCAAGCAAAAGAGGGATCATCAGCATGTAGACCACCGGAAGACGGCCAGAAACCAAGCGAGATTACTTACTCCTCGACATCGACCCACTTCCTCCTTCTTTCCACCTCGGCGAGTGCGGGGATGCCCCCGTCCTTCTCCGGGGAGGCGCCTCCGTGGGAAGAAACGGTGGAACCGCTCGAAGGGGCCACGGCCGGCAAGGTCGCGCCAGCCCTGGACGCGGCCGCCTCGCCCACAAGCTGCGGCTCGGGCAGGGGTGAGGCGGGCGCTTCGGCCACCTTGCTAGCGCGAGCTGGGGGTTCCGAAGGAGGCCCAGACTCGCGCTTCCTCGGGGTCGCCCGGCAGGCGGATCGTGCGGCCCGAGGTGTGGGGCCCGGCCCCCTGAGGATCCTGGTAAGTCGCGGAGGACTTGCAATAGGAGGCTCGCCAGCGTCGTCGTCATCGAAGCTGCGGTTAAGCGCACTCCGCGGCGGAGGAGACACTTCCTCCAGATCGTCATCCGCCATCTCCTCTGAGTCCTCTTCATCAGCGGTGTCATCGGAGGACACCGCCACCGGGGCACCGGGGCTCTCGGCCGGAGAGAGCCCCCAGCTCGTCGAAGCTGGGCATCGCGGCGACCAGATCAGCCTTGTCGTCGGGGCAGTACAGTGGGGCGTAGGCCTCAGGAAGGTCCCCGGGGTCGCCGTTGAGCAGGGTCGCCATAACCCTGTTCAACTCCTCGGGGGTCAGGAGCGCAGAACGGAGCCTCATGTCGTCGCCACCACCTTGGTAGTCCCACATGGGCCTCGAGTGAGACTGGAGGGGCGCCAGGCGTTGCACCAGGAACTCCTTCACTATCATTCCCCCAGTCAACTTCCTGGCGTTGATGTCTCGAAGGACCCGCTCCAAAACGGGCTTGGCCCGGGGGTCGGAGAGCTTCGTGGAGCTCCATGCCGGGATCTTCTCCGGCAGCCCCTTTGGGAGCTCCAGGCGACGATTGCTGCTCTTGAGATCCAAGAAGACCCAGCCGTTCCTGAAGTTCTCCACCTTCTTCCCGGCCTTGAAGAGCATGTTCCCGCTCTGGACCGCGATGAAGGAGACGCATGCCAACCGCTGGGCACCGTCATGAAGCCGCAAGCTGAAGAAATGGCAGAATAGGGCCACCGAAGGCTTCACACCCACGAAAGCCTCACAGTAGAAGGCAAACAAGGACAGAAGCAGGATGGAGTTGGGTTGAAGATGGAGGGCCTAGATCCCGTAGTGCTCAAGGACGGCGGTGAAGAACGTGGAGAAGGGTGGGATGAGCCCGGAGAAGATGCCGTGGAGGAAGAAGGGGTAGGCCGACTTGGCCATGCGATGCCTCTTCGCGGAGCCGCACCATATCAAGGTCCGCCCCCGCTCGTTGGTGTCGTCCGCCATCGACGGAAGCACCGGGGCGAGGTCCCCGTCTTTGGCTATGGTGGACTCTGAGAACGCCGACGAGATAGGAGCAGAAGCCGAGCTCTGGGCTTCAGGTTTCGACTTGCCGACGAGAGCCATCGAGAAGCCTTGTGGGGACGAGAGAGCAAGAAGGAGGACGGAGCGGTCCTGAGATCTGGAGAGGTTCCCACGAAGGATGGAGATCTGGAAAGACGAGCAAGGGCACGGAAGAGGAAAGCAATAATGGCTCAGCGCTGGACGTCAGGCTTTTGTCGGTTCGGGCAGTTGTCGAGGAGACACGAGGGCGAGGACGCCCGCGCCCAACCAAGCACCGCACGCCAAAACTGGCCCGCAAGCAATAAGGGCCCGCGGCGCTCCGGGCCATCTCCTTCGGCTTTCCCCTCGAAGCCAACTCGAGCGCGCCTTGGGCCCGGGGGCTACTGTCAGCGTTCTGGATACCAGGGTACCGAGACTTGCCTACTTGCGGTCCAGGGCATGGCCCACCTGGCGGCCCGTACGGCCCCGCGCGGCCTCACTCAAGACAAGACCCTCGCGAGGGGCCCATCCTCGTGAGGAGGACAGCGCCAAGGCGAAAGGGGGAGGCCTCCCCAGGCCTCCTCCCGAGCGGCGGAGATCTCTATGCAACGCTAGGCCTCAGGAGGTCAAGGGTGACGACAGCCAGGCCAGGCGGGCGCTAGCGCGCCAGAGGGGACAGTTTCCTTTTTCGTGCAAAGGAGACAAGGACGAACGCGGGTTCCCGAGGAGCCCCGCCAAAGGTTTCCATTCCGGTGCAACAAGACCTGGTCAGCGTGCGCGGCAGGACGGATGTCACCCGCGAGCCCACCACCGCGTCACCACCACCTACTTTGCAGGCGAAGACCGCCTTTCGTCAGGATAAGATGTACCTCCTGTCCCCTTTCAAATTTGGCCGTTGTGGGATCCCTTCCCGCCGTTGAGAAAAGGGAAGAGGACCCGGGCCGCTATAAATAGAGGCTAGGTAGCCCGGTAGGAAAACACGAAACAACCACCCCTCAAACACACCCGCAAGGCTACACAGCACTGTACTAGTTCATCCACAAACCTCCTCGTGAGGCAATCCACCAAAGGCAGGAGTAGGGTTTTACGCTTCACAGCGGCCCGAAACTGGGTAAACTCTCGTGTGCTATCTTCTTCCTCGCCATCGAGCAGGGTTATCGTGTTGTGGGCTTGGAGGGGGCGAAGCTGTTAGGGAATCTTCGCACACTCACCTGGGTTCGAATTCCTTAGGGTTTTGCGGAGCCCGAAATCCGACAGACACTTCGGGCTACCTCGAAGTTGAGATTTTCCATCGGGATTCCACGAATACTACGGGTGATTCCTCGGTTGAGGAATTCCAATGCAGCTTGTGGTTAGTTTGTGATGGATGAGTTGGAGCACCCCTGCGGGGTTAAATCTTTCAGAAAGTCGTGCCCGCGGTTACGTGGCAACTTGGAAACTTTGTTTAACACCCGGTCATAGCAAACTTGAAGTAAACTCAAATAAAATACACCAACTGTGTGCGTAACCGTGACTAACTCTTCTTGTGAGTTCTGCATCCAAGAGAGAACACGGTGAGGTTATGTTTGACTCGTAAGTAGGTGTTCAGGATCACTTAGTGATCATTACTAGTTCGCGTCCGTTTATGCGACAATCATCCCCCCTTATTCTTGTACTCGTAAGTTAGCCACTCAAATAAATGCTTAGTGCTTGCTGCAGCCTCACCACTTAACCATACCTCACCCAGTAAGCTTTAATAGTCTTGATACCCTTGGAAATGAGATTGTTGAGTCCCCGTGGCTCACAGATTACCACAACAACAGTTGCAGGTACAGGTAATGCGATGATTTGACGTGAGCGCGATGCTTGTTTGATTTGGAGTTCTTCTTCTTCTTCTTCTTCTTCGATCATAGGATGGGTTCCAGGACGGCAACCTGGGATAGCAAGGATGGATGTCATTTTATCGTTTGTTTTTCGTCCGTAGTCGGACCCTGCTCTTCTGTATGATGTTTGAATATGTTGTTGTATTGATGTGATATTGATGTAGTTTGTGGCGAGTGTAAGCCAATTCCATATACTTGTAATGATATCCATTCTTGCGAAACGACGAGATGCGCTTCTATCCCTGTCGAGGCCCTTGTGCCAAAAATAAGGATAGGATCGCATCTTGGGCGTTACAATGGCGGCGGAGGGGAAGGAGCCCCTCCTAGATTGGATCTCCCTCTCTGTTCTCTTCTGTTTCGCGTTCCTGTTTTCTGGCCAAAAACCGTTTCTTATATTCCCGAAGATCCGTAACTCCGATTGCGCTGAAATTTTGAGGGGATTTTTATCTGAAAATTAGCTTTCTTGTGGCCGAAGGAGAGCTCCAACCGACTTACAAGGTGGGCACAAGACACCACCACACGTTTGGGCCCTGAGCGCGCCCTGATGTATCGTGCTCGTTGTGGGCCTCCGTTTGCGTTGATTCCACTTCTCAAAATTTACAAATATTCCAAAAAAATCTCTGTAAATTTTTATCGCGTTTAGACTTCGTTTGATATGGAATTTCTGCGAAACAAAAAACAGGAACTGGCATTGGGCACTGGATCAATAGGTTAGTCCAATAAATCACATAAATTGTTGCCAAAAGTATGTGAAAGTTGTATAATATTGGCATGAAACAATCAAAAATTATAGATACGACGGAGACGTATCAAGGGTCATAGTAGATAGACATGTTTCTCAAGCCTTTTTCTTTCTAGTTGTCTGTACTCAGACAAGTTAAGCTTCCGCATGTGCTTGTATGACTTTGAGTGTCGGGTCATGTGACCCCTATTTGTATGGATATGTTATGTATGGCTCTTCGGACCCTCTTAAATAAATACTTTGAGTCGTAGAGTTATGTTGTGATGTCACGTTGTATCTACACATATCGCGCATATTGTGTGTATTCCTTTGAAATGCATTGGTATGTGTGGGGTTCGACACCTGGTTGTATGCCTATGGTAGACTTTCTTACAGGGAAATGCCTGTTTGTGCCTCCACTGAGCCTTGGTAGTTTGCTACTACTCTAGATACATCGATTGACTGACATGTATCCTTCTTTGCTCATGTGTCTGTCCCTATGAGGAAATGTCACTCGATGTTTACTCGAGTCCTTGTAGCTTGCTACGACTCAGTTACATACGCTGATGACCAACACGTGCATTGCTGGGTTACCTACGTTTGTCCGTGTACGTTTGTGCCACCTTGGTCTATAACTAATCATGTTGACCCGGGTTATCTGTCATATGGATGCTAGCTACATGATCATATACGTGAGCCGAAAGACACAAACGGTCCCGGCCAAAGGTAGTGGCTGCAGCCGTGGTATACCGTGCGTGAGGTCGCAAAGGGATATGATGTGTTACATCCTAGATCTGTGTGACTTAGGATCAGGGTCCTGACAAAAACCATGAGTTGTCCGGTTCCAGAGCCAGAGTCTTACGCTCGCGATGACGACCCTGGTTTTCACGAGGACTCTGAGCTCTCCCTCATCTTTAAAGATGAGATTTTTTAACAAGAAAGTGTTGACGGCTCTGAAGTAGCCCTTCTTCTTGATCTACAAGGGGTCCTGCCATCCTCACGGTAAGCGCTCCTCTAGCTTCTTCTCGAAAAAGATCAGTCGCTCCCATGGCCCCGAGCACTCTGACTGCTCTCCCCAAGGGTCGCCGCTCTAAGCGTTAGAGAGCCGATCTGACCTCTCGAGGGAGTCAGGCGAGGAACCCATGGTGAAGCCAGGCAATGGGCCACCGAGAGTAACACAAGTTGTGCCTTCTTCCAATAGGTAGGCTTTTGCTATAATTATTTGGTTTGACAACCGCTATACTGTGTGGTTCTACCAGCCGAACTGTATATGCCGTAGGCAAACTGCTCAAGTGCCTTCATCCGAGGAAACACAGGACAACCAGATGGATGCTCCTACCCTGAGGATGAATTCAGAGCAAGTAACTCCTCCCGAGGTACCCCGGAGTGTCCTCTGTCAGAGACGTCAGGGGCCTGTTCCGCCACCAATTCCCATGTTGGAAGTGCGATGCATCATAGGCGGAGAAAAGGGTCTTTAAGGGACCCTATCTTATTGAACCAAGAGTTTAATGCCCTAAATTCGGTGGATGCGTATCTTGGAGATGCCCGAAAGGGTTTTGAAGACGCAGTGGGCGTACTGTCCACCAGTCTACGGGTATGTTTTATTAAGGTGTTTTGATAATAAATCTCTTAATGAGCCCGATAGCCCTTCGGATGGACAAATGCACATTCCTTCAAAGAAAAGTATGCCATCCGATCTCAGAGTAATAGGAATCCTTTATTATTTCTGAGGATATATTGGTGCGAAAAACCAACGCGAAGCTCAATAGCCCCCGAGACACTAGTCGGATACACCATCCAACAAGTGGATCAATAAGTTTTACAACTTTTAGAAACAAGTGTGAAGCCTAGTAGCCCCCGAGCCTTAATTGGACACGAGTGGGTGACTTAAGGATCCGACATTTTGTATGATGAAAATATGTTTGTTATAGAAACAGTCTGCTCAGATAGAGAATAGACAACTGTCCGAAGAGGTGAAGCTGACGAAGTCGCTGCTCAGGCAGAAGTGGTCGACGTCAATCATGCATGTATGGAACAGATTGTCTAGCCTGACACATTTTTCTGTTATCTCCCTCAATAACACAGATGATTTTTCCGTATCATGCTGCTTCAAGGCTGTATACACAATAATGGTAAAGCTGACAAGATCAAGATTGACTCCATGCATTGCCATCTCATTCCAGACATGGTATGCTTCGGTCAACCTTCCTTCTCCGCACAATCCATGAATAAGTGTGGTTAGGCTAAATTTGTTCAGCGGGCAGTTGTTTACTACGTCAGCAACAAATTCCTTGAGAAAGGCAAACCTGCTCCTGCATCCTACAATCCAGTACTGCATAAAAAAATTGTAAGATACAAGAGCAGGTTTGTTCAGAATCTGTTGTGCAGGAGAAGTATGAGGCTATACTTGAGAAGAATACTAGGATGGAGGGGCATGTGGCTGCTCTGTCCACTTCTTTCCTATCTCTCAAGGTAACACACTTGATCGCCAGTAGCCGCAGTTCATCAATTGCACCAGTTGCATCATAATAATCTTTATGATTTCTTGTTATCCTAGCATTTGCTCCAAAATGATTACACATTAGCATTAGGTTTGAGAAATGATTTGGTAATTTACTGTATGTATGAACGGGAGGGCACGAAGTTTCTAAATGATGGAGATCAGCAGCTGCGGATCATGGGACAAGAGCCGCGTCTTCTTCTATGTGCCAAGGAGTACTACATAGCTGAGGTAGGAGAGCAATGGTGGCGAGGCAACAGATGCTGCAGTCGTTGGCGCAGGCGACCAACTCGCTGATGTCGACGACGACGGCGAGAAGAGGTCGTCGAGGAACTGCAACGAGTGGCTGGACAAGGCGCAACCCTCGTCGTCGTGGACCCCGACGGCAACGAGAGTCGCGTACGTGGACGACGACAAGTGCGCGATGGACGGCAGTCTCGAGCTCCTGCCCACGCCGCAGACGGCCTCCCCCACCAACGCCGCCTCCTCCGCCAAGCTCCCGCTCCTCCCCAGTCCGGACTCGCCGGTCCAACCAGCTTCGCAGCCGCCGGCCACTAGGAGAACCCGAGGGACGCCGACCTCTAGGAGCCAGCGCAGCCCCACCTCGCCGACCTCGACCTGCAGCTCCGGCACATGGTGCAAGACGCGTCGTTGCTGTCGTTCCCGTGCGTCGTTTTTGCAAAAGACCCCCTGATTCCTTGCGTATTCAAGTGACCGAGACAACGTGGCAGTCAACGCGTTGACTTGCAAATACATAGAGCAAATCGTACAATAGACTGTATGTGACCCTAGAGCAAGTTTAGGGATTGTATTTTGAGTATTTTAAATTTAGGGAGCCAAAGTGACCACCGACGCAAGTTTAAGGACCTTACGATGATTTTTTCTCGAAGAACAAATTGAACGGGTGATTGCGGTGAAGGAAGATATCTTGGCCGGAGGCGCCCGCCCGCATCCACTGCGCGCGCGCGCGCATACACGGAACACACACACCCACCGCCGCCGCCGCCAGACCTCGACCTTGCCTTAGTTTTAGACGCCGCCGCCGTAGAGCCGCTTCCCTCCTCACGCTGCCAGCGACCATGTCGAGTGGCCTGGACATGTCCCTAGACGACCTCATCAAGCAATCCAAGTCCAAGCCCAAAGCCAACCCCGCCTTCTCTTCCGGGCCCACCCGCCGTGCGGTGCCGTCCGCCCGGACCATGCCCTACCTGCCGTGTGCTCCCAAGGTACCCGTCGCGTTCGCGCCCCCTACCGGGCTTCAGGCCCTTCTCCCCGCGCAAGAAGCCTAACTCCGCCAGCTGATGCCTGCCCATCCAGGCCGCCACCGCCGATTCGCTGTACGGTGTCTACTCCGAGCACGTTGCCGCCATGGCAACCTCCCCGCCACCACCGGCGGTGGCCGGGCCACGGGCACTGGAGACGGGGACGAAGCTGCACATCTCCAACCTCGACTCCAGCGTCACCGTCGAGGACGTCCAGGTGCTTGCTGTTCTTCTGTTGCTGTTGCTCTTAAGATTCATGCCAATACCTTATTCTTGTTTTTTTTTGCGAATACGCAAAGCTTGCGTATCATTCCATTGATAGAAGAAGTTAAGAATGAGTACATACACGAACGCAGAAGGCGTGAACATGGCGACCGGAGCAGAGGGACATGGGATGCTCAGCCCAAACAGAAAAAGAAACACGGCTAAACTCGCCACCTGGGACGCAAGCCCAAACCAAACCAACAAGACGACCGCCATCTTTGAATCTACCGCCGAGGACACCGCGAGCAAATAAGACAGTGCCTTCACGAAGGAGAACGACGCCGGGGCGCCGTCACCGTCCGATCCGCAAAACCGGACCTAGGGTTTCCCCTGATGCTCGAAGAGGGGCACAAATAGCAGCCATGGCAGCGCCTCCAAGAAGGGGACGGCACCCGCGGGTGTCACTGCTGTCAACGTCGAAAGGTCGAGCAGGGATTTCTCCCTGGCCGTGTCTGAGCAATCCCAAGCCATCGGAGCGGAAAGTCGAGGAAGGGGAAGTCGGGTCGGAGGCCGAACCGCCATCGCAGGAAAGAGAGCAACGCCTGCCAACGAAGGGGGCATCGAGCGCTGCCGGAAGAGCGAGCTACGGAACCGGCGGAGGGCGGACATAGCACAGTGGTGGGCGGGGTGGGCAGCCGAGGGGGGAGGGGGCGACGTTGGCCGAAGACCCGGACGAGCCAGGACCCGGAAAGACGCAGATCCGGGCCGCCGGGACCGGAACCGTAGGGACGCCAGGCGAGCCGAAGGAGCTGGAAGGGGACACAGCTCTAGGAGCACACTGGAGTCGAAGCCGCACCGGGGTGGATGCCGGCCAAGCAAGGACGCTTGCGGAGCCGATGCCGACCAGCCGGAGGAACCGGAAGAAGACGCAGATCGATGCGGCGAGCATCAGATCTGGAACCGCTCCGGCCAGCCATGGACACAGGAGGAGGAGGCAGGTCCATGGCTACCGGGGCCGAAGCCGGACCTGCAGGGTAGGGGGGCGAAGGGAGACGCAGGCGTGCCACACATCCGGCTAGCGCGCTGCAGGAGACAGCCGCCGTCGGGCAACCGCCGAGGAGCATTGAGAGCACCGCCCCGGAGCCAAGTCCGCAGCTCGGGGTGGGGGGGAGCGCCGCCACAGCGCCCCTAGGGCTGGCCGACGCGGCCAGGAAGCCCCGGCCCCGTCCTCCCGGGATCCGGCGCCGGCAGTAGCAGGCGTGCTCGTGGCTGCCATGGATCTGGCGCGGGAGAAGGAGGGAGGGACGAGGACGCGTCAGGGAGCGCGAGGGGCAGCCGGAGTCCGGGAAGGGATGGGCGAGGGCCGGTGGGGGCGAGGAGTCGATGGAGACGCGCCGGCACCGGAACACGGCGGAAGCCAACGGGAATGACCAGGAGTCGGGCTAGCCGAGGCGCCCCGCCGCCACCTTCCTGGGCTTCGCCAGCTGCTCCTCCGGTGGCGGCGAGGAGGTGGGGCGGGGTGAGAGGGAGCTGCGGCGGCGCGGCTAGGGTTCCCCCGCCGCCGCCAGGGGAGGCGACGCGGGGGTCGCGAGAGCGTTCGTGAGAGTGAACAAAAAAGCTGCTACCTTTCAGTACAGAACCTCAACCTGCTTGACTTGTGCATGATCGGTACTTGTTGGTTGACTGTAATGTCTTAGCTATATTTTTATTCTGAGGGAAAGCCATCGTGGCAATTTGTTCATTAGTCAAAATAGTTCCCTCCATCAGGAGGATCGTGTTGCCACAAGCTAACAAGAGATCCAACTGCATGATTAGCTAGTATATGCGTTGTATTATTGGCTTCCGTCGGACAGATCAAACTTAACTCTAGCGAAACCACGACATAAGAAGGTGCATTCTTCATAAACTGCTGCTGTTTGGCCTATTGAATTGTTGTCTGATCACATGGTCGCCACAACCTCCAGGCAGTCAGACTGAACAACAATACGATTACATCCCATATCACCTGCCAATAGCAAACCGTCCCGGAGAGCATGAGCCTCAGCCATAGGCGCAGAATCGACGTACGACATGCCACAGCTTCTTGCCGCAATATCACTGTGTAAGCCTGTAAGGTAACATGAACGTTGAGCACCACAAAGTCTTCTTTTCCGATAAAGGGCGCTTTATTACTTAAAAGGTTTAAGCATTACACCCGGCCTCTGATAACTGAGATGCACACAGCCATAACACCACAAAGTCTTATGGCAGCTTCTCCCTGCTATGCCGAGTGATGCCACTCGGTTTCTTCCTCGATCTAGCATAGTTGAGGCACAGGGCCAGAATAGCTTGCGCTGACCGTGCCGGCACCTGTACTGATTCAATCATGTGCCACTTGCCTTCTCTCCCACCATACGTACCAAGTTGTGATAGCTAGTAGCTTCCCCGTCCGATGTTTCGAATAAGCAAGGGCCGAGTCTGCCCTTTCATGTATCAAACTGTGAAAAACAAATATCCAATTCCTGTAATTGAAGATCTCCTGGATGAACTACATGGAGCTATTTTCCAAAATTGATCTTAGGAGTGGGTATCACCAAATAAGGATGAAAGGTGAGGATATTGCCAAAACTACATTGTCTACTCACATGGGCCATTATGAACATATAGTAATGCCTTTTGGCCTTACTAATGCACCAGCAACCTTTCAATCCTTGATGGATTTTTTGCTGGCACCTTATCTTGGGAAATTTGTAGTAGTTTCCCTTGATGATATACTCATCTACAGCTCCTCAACGGCCGAGCACTTAAACCATTTAGCTGCTGTGTTTCCATTCTCAGAAGCAACAAACTATTTGCTAATTTCATTAAGTGTTCACTTGGGCAAACTCAGGTGGAATACCCCTGTCATGTGGTTACTGCTGACGGGGTGTCAACTGATCTTGTTAAAATTCAGGCTGTGCAGAACTGGCCTGCTCCCACTAATGTCACTGAGTTGAGGAGCTTTCTAGCGCTGACTGGGTATTAAAGGAGATTCATTCAGGCTGATCCTGGGTCATGTGATTGTTGCTGAAGGGGTGTCAACTGATCCTGTTAAAATTCAGGCTGTGCAAAACTGGCCTGCTCCCACTAATGTCACCGAGTTAAGGAGTTTCGTAGCATCCCGGTATCGGCACTATGCAGATCTAGCATCCTCCACTAGCCTCCGTATAATATCAATCCTAAGGTGCCTACCTTCACACAATGCACATGTTGGAAACATGCACGCAGTGTGGCAGGACGGTCGGTGTCACAACACAAATAACGAAATAATCAACAACAACAACATATACATATACAACAACTTCGAAGAGTCAAATTTAACGAATGAATACAACAACGGCCTTTCGATCAAGATACAACTCATACAATGGAAGCGAATAGACCTTAGACATGTAAGAATACAAATTGTCATAAGAAGGCTTAAACTAAAGCAAAGGCGTCCATATCGCTGCCCAGGCCGCTGTATGTGGGATAACCAACTAACATCGTCCACCTTCAAACCTGCTTCCTGAATCGTTGCCGGTTGGATTGGCGGCAGTCCAGGTAAAAGAGTATGGGATAACCAGTTAACGTCATCCATCATCAAACCTGCTTCCTGAATCGTTGTCGGCTGGATTGGCGGCAATCCACGTAGAAGAGTAAATTAAGCAAGGTGAGTAGTCAGCTGTACTCACAAGACTTACCTGAGACCTACGCTATTTATGCATTAGGTATCTTAGGGAGTAAGGGGTTTAGCGGCAGCAAGCACTAGCACCTATAGAGACACGCTACATCCTGCGTCTACCAGGTACAAGGAATGGGAGCGTATAAGAACCAACTACGCTAATCGTGGTGCAACACAACCCCACAGGCTGCGCCCATACTGAGCTTCTATCCTATCGCAACACATCATAGAGCCTTGCATTCCCCTTCGGATCACCCATGAAGAAAATCCCCAAGGCACTTAATTGGCAATTTTTATTAATTATTTGAAGTTGTGCAACTCTATTAACTAACAATATTAAGGGTGGGCAAGTTTTAGAGATTACAAGTTGAAGTTGTGCTATGATCAAGTCGATCGATCTAAGTTGTCCATAACCGCGGACACGGCTATCCGAATAGATTTATCCCTGCAGGGTTGCACCAATGTACCCACACGCATGCCCGTCAAAACCACCTGTTGGCCCATTATAGGTATGGACTGGAAGATTTGAAACTGACATGACGCTGCCCTAGCTATATCCAAGACTAGAAAGCACCCAGCAAGTGGACACCTGAATCAAGTGTCCGACCGGCTCTCCGAGTCAGGACTCGATCGTGAGTGGGAAGCGGTCAGGATTGACTGTTGCCTTGAATTGAGGTCAGTCGTCTGCGGTCCACAATTTGTGAACCACCAGGGGTTGTAGCCCCTAACCGTGGTCAACCACTACGATCTGAATGGAAGAAACAAAAGTAAAACTAGCGTTGTCGGCGTTCTGGGATCGGGGGTACCCAGATCAGCCTGCCTGCGGCCCAGCGCGTGGCCCACCTCGACGGCCCAGTGGCAAGACCCCCAAGACAAGACCCTCGTGAGGGCCCCGGCCCTGCGGGGTGAACAACGCCAAGACCTCCAGAGGAGTGGCCTCCCCAGGCTGCCTCCCGAGGAGCGGAGATTTCTATGCAGGTACCCGGCCTCAGGAGGCTGCGATGACGTGAGCCATGACGACCAAGGCCAGGCGGGCGCCAGCGGGCGCAGAGGGGACAGTTTCCTCTTTTATGCTAAGGAGGCAAGGACGTACGCGGGTTCCCAAGGAATCCCCCAAAGGTTTTCATTCCCGTGCACCAAGACCATGAGCTCGGCAGGACGGATGTCATCGCCGAGTCCACCTCCTCGTCATGCCCAGAAGCTTTGCAGGCGAAGACCACTTTTAGTCAGGATAAGATGTACCTCCTGTCCCCTTTCAAAATTGGCCGTTGTGGGATCCCTTCCCGCCCGTGCGATAAGGGAAGAGGACCAAGGCCACTATAAATAGGGACTAGCCTCCGCCGTAGAAGAGGGAGATCGATCCTCACCTCAGAGCCCTCGCGAGGTCGCTCAACCACTGTACCAGTTCATCCCCAACCTCCTCGTGAGCCCAATCCACCAAAAGCAGGAGTAGGGTCTTACACCGCAAGGTGGCCGGAACCTGGGTTAATCTCTGTGTCCATCTTCTAGTTCGCTCGCACGCATTCGACGAGGCTTGGCTGCGTGGCGGCAAGCTTGAGGCTAGAACTGGTTGAGATCTTCGCACACGCCCCAAAGTTCGAACCTTCTTAGGTCTGCGGAGCCCCGATTCCGACATTTGGCGCACCAGGTAGGGGGCGTGTCGTAATCCTCTCTCCAGTTTTTTCATCTCCGCTTCGTCGCTCCTATGGCTAAAGCTCGCCGGGCTCGCGCTGAGCGCTGGGCTGCTCGCGTCGCCCAGACGGTGCCCATGGGCCGCGGCGTCCCGCGCCGCTCCACCCCTCCTGCAGCTAACGCTGCCACCGACCCAGCTGCTCACGGGCAGCAGGACTCGTTGCTGCTGCACACCGTGCGGCGCGGTCGCCGCGCCGCTACTCCGTCCCTCACTCCCGCCGCGGCGTCGTCCTCCCGCGCTCGCTGCGGGCAGGCGTACGCGCGGGCTGCGCTGCTCGTGGCGCGCAAGCTGCTGCGTTACCATCCCGCCAACGATCGCTACGACAACTGGCTAGGTCGCGTCGCCGAGCCCGTCAACGCCGCCGGCGAGGCCCCGGTGCTCTACCTCGGAGCAGGCTCGGGGGCTTCCACCTGGGGAGCTTCCGGCCTGACCGGTGCAACGAGGAAGGCGCTCGGGCACCGCTTGGGGCGTGCTTCGATGCGCGCCCCCACAAGCAAGGAGCACGGCGCGAGGCGCCAGGCTCACGGGGGTTCATCACCAACGCGACCGAGGAGCTTCAGGAGGCACGGGTCATGCCTGGCGAGCGTCGCCTCACACCACCCAGTGCGTCTGCAGCCCCCGACGAGGGCGGCGGGCTGCACGTCTGCGTCGACATCCCGAGGCTCAACAGGGCCGCATCACAGGGCCTCTCCTGGCCATCGCGTGTCGGCCGCAATAGGGGCTACCCCTGCAGCCGCGACACGCGTACCCACAACGACCATGGCGCCAGCCGCAACAACGACGGGTGGAACAACCGCAGCCTCCGCCAGGGCTGGCGCGAGCGGCCTTGCGAGGACAAATGGCGTGGTCGGCTTCGTGAGGATGCCTGGCGTGGGCAACCTCGCGAGTTACACCCTCAGGCTCGGGGCCATCACAAGCAGGCGCCCATGTCTCCCGGCCGGGCGCTGCCCGCCTGGAGACGGAGGGTGGAGCAGGCGCCCATGTGTCCAGGCCGTGCCGTCTCCAGACCGGGCGTTGCCTGCCTGGAGACGGAGGGTGGGGCACTCGCTCATGTCTCTAGGCGCGGCGCTGCCCGCTTGGAGACGGAGGATGGAATGCCCGTACAGGGTGCCCGGACACCCCGGCAAGGCGCGCCGGGGTGCCGTGCCGGGAACCAACCTCGCGCTTGGCGAGAGGGTCCGGCGCCGGGCCCCGTCCGCGCCGCAAGGAGTCGCGGCGCTACCACAGCGGCGGCGTCCGCCTCCAGGCCCTCGGGGGCCGGAGACCTCGTCCCGGAGCGGGTCCTCCCCAGAAAGGGCGCCTGTGGGCTCCCGTCACGCGGGAGGACCCGTTCGAAGCCAACCGCGCCCCAGGCCCGCCGACGCGCACCTAGGGACAGGGGATGGGGTCCGTGCCCCGGAGACATGGAGCACCCTACGCCTCCCCAGGCTCTACCCGTGACACTCACGTAATAATGAGTGGGCTGTACACGCCCGCAGCCCCCCGAGGAGTGTCGTACAAGGCCGCGGAGGGGCTCCCACCCACGCCCAAGTGGAAGCCCCATGCTCCGCGCTGGCGGACGAAACGGTCTTACAACGACTATGCCCACGCCTAGTGGAAGCCCCATGCTCCGCGCTGGCGGACGACACTGTCTTACAACGACTATGCCCACGCCTAGTGGAAGCCCCATGCTCCGCGCTGGGGGGAAGAGTAGCTTAGGTGCCGGACGCGGCTGTTCTTTGCTCTCTTTTGTAACCGAATTTGCTACTTTTTGGAATGAAGTTTGAAGTTTTCGCGTCTTTATTCGAGAAGAGGGGTGGGAATTTTTCTCCTTGCAGCGTTTCCCGTTTTGAGTCTCGTTTCCCTGCCAGCTCTCTCTCCCTCTCGCGCGCCCCGCGAGCGGGGGCTGGACATGGTGTGCACGTTTGAGCCAGCCCTAGCGGCGTTGAGGGCCTCCCCCGAGGGCCCAGGTCACAACAGCCGCGGGCCTGCCTGCGCGCACACCTCGCCAAGGCTTTGGCGTCCGAGTCCTCGCGCGACGCTCTCGAGCGAGCCAGCGGGCACACGTGGCCCGAGGCCTCTATCGAAACATCCGCCTCCCGACCTTGGCCGGGCACCGCGACCCGGTATAATGGTAATGGCCCACCCCTCCTCAGGGGCTGCGGGCCCACGACGAGCGAAGGAAAGGCGACACAAGGGAGTACAACGTTACTTCATACATTGTAAAGGAGTTCTTCCAAAATACTCTCACATCCCCGCGGGGTCATATTCAAAATCTTGACAGGTAAACAGGAAAAAGACAACCTAGGGAGATGCGCTGTCGCCATCGCTGCTGTCGCCGTCGCTGCTGCCGCTACCACCGTTGTCAGACCCGCGCCCCTCGGCCATAGGCTGGCCCTCGCCTTCAGCGGGGGGAAACTCCGCGATCAAGTCGTCCACGTGATCCTCTACCCAGTCCTCAAGGGCACCTTGAATCACCTCGGGCACGGGGGCTATCACGGCTTCGAAGTCAAAGTTTGGGTCGAGGCGAAGAAGGTGGCTGAAGACACGTGAAGACGCCCGCGCGAGGAGGTCACGACGCTTCTCCTCCACGAGCTGGCGGATTTTCTCTGCCCCCTCTTCAAGGCGCTCCACAATCCTGGTGAAGAAGCCAAGGTAGCCGGCGTCGTCAGGAACGAGTGGACCGGAGACGCTCTCGTTGCAGATACTGCTCAGGGCCCGGTGGGCCCTCCCCTCGAGGGTCTGGAACATCTGGCAGCGTGTGTGCTGCAGTCCCCGGGCGCGGTCCGCCTCGTCCGAGGCCTTCTCCACGAGAGAAGTGACATCCTCCACCTGCTTGTAGAGGAAAGATAGCTCGGCCTCGGCGGCGGCCTGGGCGTCCATCGCAGCCTTCTCGCGTCGCTCCGCCACGGCTAACTTCTTCTTGAGGCCGTCAGCCTCACCTTTCAGGTCGTGGCGCCGCTTGCAGAAACGGGACTCCTGAAGCTTCATCTTCTCGCGATAGTCCTTGGTGAGGGCCCGGCGAACCTCCGCCACCCTCTCATCGACCTTCCCCTGGATCATCGCCTCCCCGGAGGCGAGGGAGTCCTCGGCGGCAGCCACTTGGCGCTCCATCACCTCCAGCCGCTCGCGCTCCAGGCTTTGCTCCAGTGCCTCCAGCGTCAGCGTGTCTTCAAGTGTGCGGAGCCTCGCTTCGCCCGTGGACGGCCCGCCCGCCGAGGCGGCCAGCGTGGCCTTACGCGCCTGGACTTGTCGCTCGAGGGCGGCATTGGAAGCTTGAAGTTCTTTCCCGCGCTTCTCTGCAGCCTCGCGCCGGCAGTCCGCTGCCCGGGCCTCCTCAAGGGCACGATCGCGGGCCTCCCTCGCCGCGACGAGGGATTCCTCGGCTTTTGTGCGAGCGTGCTCGCGTTGCAGACGACCGAGGTTGATGGCGACCTCGAGCCGGCGCCATTCGCGCGCCAGGCGCAAGCGCTCCGCCTCGAGGTGTGTGTCGACGTCGTTGAGCTCGGCCCCGAGGCGGCCTAGCGCGCTCACCGCGCCTTGAAGGAGGCCGTGTCGGGCGGCGCTGCGACCGCAAGCGAGCTCCAGCGCTCGACTGGGGTTTTCCTCCGCCCCCCGGTCGGCAGGGAAGGCACGCGAAGGCCCACCCGTCTCCGGCAAGGATCTGGGGGCTGAGGGTCCATTGTCCGGCCCTCCAGCTCGGGGCTGGGTCCCATGTAAACTCGCCCCCCCGCTCGAAGAAGGCGCCGACGCCCGTGGCGTCCGGTCGCCGGGAAGGATCGTCAGGGGAGGCCTCGGCCTTACCCCCGCAAGCTGGAGGCCACGCCTGATGAGGGACACCGGAAATTCGGGCCCGAGGCCCCCCAAGGATGGCTTGAGCCCGAGTACGGGTACCTCCTCGCGCGCAGTCGCGCGGCTCGCGAGGCACGAGGCCGCTACGGGCCCAGCGCCTTCGGGAGGCGGTGGCGGAAGTGCGCTCTTTCCTTCGTCAGGAGGGGACCTGAGGAGCGAAGATTCAGAGGTGCACATCATGCGGAAATCAAGGGAAATCGGGCGCTTACTCATCTATGGCGATCCACTTCCTCTTCTTCAGGGCCCTCGGGGCCGAGCCGTTGCGGCCCCCGGGCTCCTTCCTCCTCAGGCGTGCGCAGGGACCGGGGGATGGCTCGCTGATGCCTGGCGCACGGCACCCTGCGGCAGGGACGGCGGCCGTACCTCCGGGCGTGGCGTCACCTTCGCTGCTTGGAGGGGCGGAGGCGGACGTTTGAGGGACGCGCAACTCAGGGCGCTCCTTCGAAGTTGCGCGAGGGGCGCTGACCTCAGGGCCCCCAGGGCCTGGGGCTACCAAGAGGGGGTTGCCGCGAGGTCCCACGTGGTCCTTGGGAAGCAGCCCCCACTCGTCGGAGCGTGGCATCGTCAGGGCGAAGGCTCCCCCGTTCGGATGATTGTACAAGGGGAGCCCCCCCGGAGGAAGTGCGGCGGGTTCTCCGCCGGTCAGGAGGCGGGGCACCTCGCGCAGCACGCTGGAAGGAAGGGAAGGCACCTGAAGCCTCATGGCGTCGTCGGGGCCGGTAAAGGCCCACATGGGGCGAGAATGGCGCTGGAGGGGAGCAATTCGGCGACGGATGAACTCCCTCACCACCATCGCCATCGCCACACCCGCCTTCTTCAGGTCGGCCAACCTGGCCGTAACCCGCGCGAGTCGCGGGTCGACAAGCTTCGCGTGCTCCCAACCGGGGCACGGCTCCGCGGGGGCCATCGGAGTTTGGAGCAGGGGGCTGTACGCGGCGGCGTCGACATACACCCACTGCCTCCGGAAGCCCTCCGTGTTCGGATGGAGCTCGGCGTCGAGGGCCGTGCCCGCCGTCGCGTCCGCCGTTCGGAGCGACACGCACCCCGAGCACTGCCCGCTGGCGACCATCTGGAGGGAGAAGAAGTGGCGAAGCAGAGCCACGGACGGGGAGATGCCCACGAAGGCCTCGCACAAGAACGCGAAGGCGGAGAGGAGAACGATGGACCCAGGGTCGAGATGCAATGCGTGGACCTGATAGTGCGTGAGCACGGCATTGAAGAAGTCTGAAAACGGCGGCAGCAAGCCAGAGAAGAGGGCATGGAGGTGAAGGGGGATGTTGGTGGCCTCCAGATCAACTGAAAGCCGAGAGGCGGGCCAGATCTTCGTCGCCTTCCACTCGTTGGTATCGGCGGCGATTGGCCGCCGAACCTTGTCCAGCCCTTCGAGATTGAGCACGGAGGACCGGCCCAGCGCAGGCTCTGGCCCCGGCTGGGGCTCCGGCGTCATCGAGGTCCTGCCCCTCTTCTTCTTGGGGGCCATGGCGAAGGGGCAGATTGGAGCGAGCGCGAGATCCGGCGAGGAAGGTGCAAGCTTGCGCAGGAAGGAGCAGAAGGCAGGCGCGACGTGGGACAATGATGGTTCTTCTGCGCGCGCCAAGCTTTTGTCAGCAAGGGCGGTTGCCGAGGCGACGTGGGGAAGTGGAGGCGTCCGCGTCCCGTCGTGCGTCACGCGTCGAGCCTGGCCCGCAGGCGATTGGGGCCCACGGCGCTTCGGCCTTCCTTCCTTGGCTTCGCCTCGAAGCCAACCCGAGCGTGCCTTGGGCCCGGGGGCTACTGTCGGCGTTCTGGGATCGGGGGTACCCAGATCTGCCTGCCTGCTGCCCAGCGCGTGGCCCACCTCGACGGCCCAGTGGCATGACCCCCAAGACAAGACCCTCGTGAGGGTCCCGGCCCCGCGGGGTGAACAACGCCAATACCTCCAGAGGAGTGGCCTCCCAAGGCTGCCTCCGGAGGAGCGGAGATTTCTATGCAGGTACCCGGCCTCAGGAGGCTGCGATGACGTGAGCCATGACGACCAAGGCCAGGCGGGCGCCAGCGGGCGCAGAGGGGACAGTTTCCTCTTTTATGCTAAGGAGGCAAGGACGTACGCGGGTTCCCAAGGAATCCCCCAAAGGTTTCCATTCCAGTGCAACAAGACCAAGACCACGAGCTCGGCAGGACGGATGTCATCGCCGAGTCCAACTTTGCGTCACGCCCAAAAGCTTTGCAGGCGAAGACCACTTTTAGTCAGGATAAGATGTACCTCCTGTCCCCTTTCAAAATTGGCCGTTGTGGGATCCCTTCCCGCCTGTGCGATAAGGGAAGAGGACCAAGGCCACTATAAATCGGGACTAGCCTCCGCCGTAGAAGAGGGAGATCGATCCTCACTCAACCACTGTACCAGTTCATCCCCAACTTCCTCGTGAGGCCAATCCACCAAAAGCAGGAGTAGGGTCTTACACCGCAAGGTGGCCCGAACCTGGGTAAATCTCTGTGTCCATCTTCTAGTTCGCTCGCACGCATTCGACGAGGCTTGGCTGCGGGGCGGCAAGCTTGAGGCTAGAACTGGTTGAGATCTTCGCACACGCCCCAGAGTTCGAACCTTCTTGGGTCTGCGGAGCCCCGATTCCGACAAGCGTGCGGCTCCTGGAGAAGTCTACAGTTTCGAGTACCCGTGGGGGGGAGGGGGGGGGGATAAACCACTCCCACGTGTGGTTAGAGCGCTCATTCTTGAACCTAAGTGCCCAAGATCCCGGGTCCTAGGTCGGCTCAAGTGGAACAAAACACCATGCCCTCAACATGGTTTCCCAACATTACCTTCCTAACTTACTATCTCATATTGCACACATATAGCATCATAATTCGGCTTCACGTATCTGCTCACCAAAACGCCGGGGCAGCGGCCTACATTGTGTCGAAGCAGCCTTGCAGCAGCAGGAGAGTCATGTCCCACGCTGCGGAATCCATCTTCACCGCACCACTGTTTGAGTCCATCGGGGAGACGGGGTGCTTTCAATTTGGTCGGCAACGACAGTCGTCATTGGCGGCCCTGACCTATGTGGTTCTGGCATCGGCGATGGGGGTGACCTGCGTCATGCATACCGTCTAAACGGGAGAGGTGGGCGGGATGGGTGGGGGCAGGACCAAGATTAGTGGCTTAACTGATGAGGAACATTAGATGAGAAAAGAAAAGAAAAGAAAAGAAAAGTCGTATGTCAGATTTGTTTAGCTACTTCTAGATGCTTCCACTCTAGTGTAGTATTTCTTTTCTTTTCTAGTTGTGAGTAGCCATGAGTAGAATGGTGTATCTTAAGTAATATTCTCTGGAATGTTCTAGAAGTATGTGAAGGCTTCCCAAAGCCCTATAAATAGAGGTCCTCACCTCTAGTTTGCAACCAGACTATGTACCCACCATCTATAATAGAACTTGTTGTTCCTATCTAAGATCTTGGACTAGATCTTGTGCTCTAGGAGTTTTGGATTGAACTCCCACTGTCATATCAGCCCTACCTACGCCTCTAGAGCGATATCTAGCGCAGCACGTTGAAGTAGTTCCTTCAACACTTGTGTTGTACACATTGTAGCAGCAAGGTGGAGTTGCTCCTCCACAACCTTGTGCTGCTTTATTAACCGTGCAAGATTAGGGGTTGTTTGGTGGGATTGGTGGCTTGCTGGCGCTCAACATTGGGAGACTATGGACCATTGGATCGCGTGATTAAATGGTTGAGATAGTTTGGATCTGCCCCCTTTGATTCTCTTATAGGGGTATAGTAGATAAGGACATGATATTGGTGGTGGTTGATATATTTACTAAGTATGCTCACTTTATTCCCATGAAACATCCTATTACGTGAAAATGTAGCTAAAGCTTTCTCTGACAACATATTTAAATTACATGGCTTGCCAACTGTGACTGTGACTGACAGGCATGATATTTACTAGTCATCTTTGGCAGCAACTGTTGAAATCTTCGAGTGTAAAGCTCCACCTCGGCACACCCTATGACTGGTCAAGCTGAAAGAGTGAATCAGTGCTTGGAAACCTATTTAAGATGCATGAGCTTTCAACAGCCAAAGAAATAGATGAGCTGTGCCTCACTTTGGCAGAGTGGTTGTACAACACCACCTTCCATACTTCTCTGAAAATCACACCATCCCAAGCTCTTTATGGATTTCTTCCTCCTATTGTTGCTGAATCTGCTCTTCTTGATTCTATATCACATTGCTTCAGAACAGACAAGCAGCCTAGGAAATCATAAAGGGCAACTTACTAAAGGCACAATAAAGAATGAAGTGTTATGCTGATAGAAAAAGTGAAGACAAATCTTTTCAAACTGGTGATGTGGCATATCTCAAGCTGCAGCCCTATAGACACACATCACTGAGTTTCCATAAGCATGTGGAATTACACTCAAGTTTTATGGGCCTTTCAGAGTAATTTAACAAATTGGGAATACCACATACAAACTGCTCCTACAAGAAGGGTGTCAACTGCACCCCACATTCCATGTCAGCCAGCTCAAGACACACATTGGACCTCAGGTCATTCCCTCTCCTCTTGTCCCATTAGTGAATGTTGACGGCGTAATACAGATGGAGCCTGAAGCGGTGTTAGAGAGAAAACTCATTTGTAGGCCACAGGTTGCAATCAGCATCCCAGTTGTTTGCTGGCTGATCAAATGGGCCAATCTACCGGTGGAAGCAGCAACATGGGAAGATTCGGCATTCATCCAGAAGGTTGGTCCATCTTTCCAGCCTTGAGGACAAGTACTGTCTCAGCTGTGGTGTTGTTTGGGGGGGGGGGGGGGGGGGGGGAGGATTGTCAGGCCCTGTTCTGAAGTTAACTGAAGATATCCACTTCTATTTGAATTGTCAGGCCCCGTTCTGATTAACAGAAGATATCCACTTCTATTGTTCCCTCGCTTGGTAGCTTACTTTTCACGTTGATCTTCGATCCATCGGCTGAAGACGCATGACACCGCTTTGCCAATGGGCCGCTTCCTTAACCGTTGATCGACCATCCGAAGTACCAACCCCTTGGTGTCGCTGTTGATCGTCCGACAACGGCCTGCTTGCTCTAATTCCTGTTGCTCTACTTTTCACTTACTCCCGCATTGTAGTGGCTATAAAGCCGTCTCCTCGTTCATTTCGGTTATGCTTTTGTAATTGGGTTAAACCCTAGCCGCCTGTGGTGTGCTGTACCTACCTTCTTCCTTTCCATGTAATAGAAACCCAGATCCGAGCGGCTTAATCCTGTTTGTTCTCTGAATTTCATACAAATTTTCAGTGTTGGAATAGTTCAGGTCTTGACTATCTGTTAATAATTTTAGTGTAAAGTGTTCTTTGAGAGACCATCTCTTAATCGCCATGATTATTGGTCCACAGATTTCATAATTCCATGTGACAGAAGACAGATTGAGCTCATGTACTCCCTCCAAACGAGTTCTCATCACCACGGAAGAATATGATCATGCTTTCCGGTCTTTGATATATAATATATTTAAAATAGAGTACTACTATTCTGCAACCGGTTGCATAATACTTATTCTACAGCTAGTTCTGCACTGCCTTCCAATAACAACGTGTCCTGCCTTGACTCGATCTATTGTACTTCCTCTACAGTCAGGTTATGGAAGTTGTAGAATATTAAACCTATATATCTCTACTCCTATAAAAATCTGAGTTGGTGATGATGGTGTGTCTGCCATCCATCATTTTTGACCATCAGATCTGTATCCGACGCATGGGAGGCAACTCCACTTCACATTTGCAAAAGAACCCATTGTCCTGCTCCATCCATCCCTGCCTCATCCAACGAGGCAACTAAGATCTTTCTGGAAAAAGGGAGAAACAGTTGAACCAAATTGGGCAGCTGCCGCTGTCGCCCACACGCCGATGCCATCGCCGCCGGCAGCTCCCAACTCCTCTTACGCAGCAGCCCCACCACTCACTGCCACCTCCACCTCCACCTTCCCTCTCCTCCCCGTTATCTCCTCTTCCCCCTACCCTGTCTCCCCGAGGTCCGCGACGCCTCTTCTGTCTCCCCTATTGCAGCAGCCCCTCCGCCCACCATCTCCCCCTACTCCATCTCCTTCGACGCCGACATCGGAAAGTACGCCACCGGCATCGTCCGGCCCCTGATTCAGCAACGGCTCTCATGCAACAGCCCCGGCGGCCACCACCTTCACCTCCTTCCTGCCGACGTGCTCCACGTCCGTCCAATTCGAGTATGAGCTGCTCCCCAGGACTTCAATGCCGTTTGCAACTGGAGCACCACCCACGAGCTCCACAGTCCACACCCGCGTCCTCCTCCTTCCGTCTTGGTGATGGCTAATCTGGCGTGATGGTTGACGTGAAGGTACTGTGCTCTGATAGTGACTCTCCTTCCCAATCCCAAGTCAACAATTTCCATCACCCACAGTTCAAATCCACACACCTATCTCGAACTGTCTACAAACCACTCATGTAGCCCAATATGGGACTCACACTGCTCAAACTACATCCTCAAGAAGCTACACAATCTTTAGATCGAACGGAGTGTGAGGAGGTCTGAGTCGCTGTCATTGTCCATTTAATTCACTTTTTCAAGAACCATGGTTTGGGTGTGGGACGAATAGTACGATCTTCTCTACTTCTCATGAACTCCTTGATTCATCTCTGTTAAATAATCCTTACTTGTGCAGTTGCACATATGGGATTGTGGTAACAGATGGAACTGTCTTATATTGTATCCATAAGCAGTGTCCACTGTAACAATGTTTGGTTTCAATTTATTATCCAGAATGTTCTTGTCGAATGAAATTTGGAGTATTGGAAATGTTGGTGTATACCTCTCTGAACCGGTATTTTCACACGAACAGCTCTATGTTTCTCTTTCTAGAGCAACCATTAGAAGTGTAATGTAAAGATTCTTACTCTCCCGACTAAGCAAAAGGAAGGCCACTCCAACTCCATTTGCAAAATTTACAAAGAAATGGTCTACAACAAAGTTCTCAGTGTGCAGTCCAAGGTATGAATCAAGTACAATTTGGTGGCTGTAAAAATACAATACATCTAACTAGGGTCAGTCATGTAAAATTGCTTCGCATGTATGGTTCTTGAGTTTGTGCAGAAGACTTCAGAGAAATAACTTAGATACTTACTTTAGTGTTTATGATATTTTTGTAAAAAAATGTATACATGTTTTTGAATTATTTTTTGGTAGTTCTCTTCGTTACTCCCTCTATTAAGAAATTTAGATGACACCTATAGCAGGTCTCTTTGTCATCGACACCTCTCTGTTTGGTAGCTCCACATCCAAAATTCAGGTCATACCACAAATATTTATTTCCTTGTTGTGTGTTATCGCTATGTTTTTCTGGTAGAAACCTGGTTGATGTAAGAAAGTTACAAGAGGTCCAGTACAATTTATTTTTCACTGTACATTCTGTTTCTTTGCTAGGTACAAAATGTATTTGCAAGGGATGATCTTTTTTGCTTTGTTTAAATATACTACATACCCTCTATAGGCTCAGCCTTTTGTTCCTTTGTCTGAACTCTGAATATAACACATACAATTATGTATGCAGTAGTTGTTGAATTTCAGTAATGTTCAGGCTTGTTCCAGTGTTAGTTTTCTTCAGACTTTCAGTGTTCATTTTTCTGAAGAAAGTTACAAGGGAACTTCTTGTAGATTTTGGTTATTCGTTGAGATTGTATCCTCTGTTTTCGTTTGGCTAGCTGGACAGGTATATCTTCTGCATTCGTTCTAATGGGATGCCTCTGAACATGATCCTCTATTTGTATTTTTTGTTATGTCTTTGGTTGTTTGAATCGCTTTGCTTTCAGCTGTACGTGCTAGATAAGGACTCGGATATCTACCAATAGTTTAGCCAACGAATTGAGCTTGATAGCTTTGAAACTTGCTAGCGAAGAGATAAGACTTTCTTGTTAAGGATGAGTCTATCTATAGAGCCATGTATGGCAGGTCCTCTGCATCAATCTCATCTGGTGTTCCTCCACATACATCTGAGCCGTGGCATAGAGAGAGCTACGTTGGTGAGAACCTTTTGGTCATCTCCTGGCTGAGATATGACCATCATCTTCATATAGTGTGGTATATTGGCTGAGATATGTCAAAAACCATAATCTGCATATAGTTTTGTTGCAGAGCTTGGCTGAGATATGACCATCATCTTCATATAGCGTGGTTGCTACAGCACGAGGGAATCAATATTGACCCGTCGTTTGGTTGCCCGCGTTGCATTGGACGCACAAACTACTTGGTGTTTGGTTGTAACCTGCATAAGGTGTTATCACCACTTCTCACTAGTGTTTCTTCTATTTAAAATATTAGAAAGAATGTACACTTCTATCCAAATCCAATTTGCATCAATAAAATAAATTTAAATTCCAGTAGTAGATAAATAATTGCAAATTTTTGTGTGTACGAGATTAGAATAACTTCAAAATAACTGACATAATTTTTATTTTTCCGGATCAGAAAAATACATGAAAAAGAAAGGAGGTAGTTTTTTTTTGGGGATTTATGGTTAAAGAAGAAAAGAAGAAAACAGGGTTCTGTTGAATTTCAAGTATTCAGTTTCACCAATAAGATATGAAGACTTGTTTCACATTTGGAAGTACACAAAAGATTTTTCATCGGAAAGAGGTCTACGAAGACTTTTGGGAAAACATCGATGTTTGCTAGCTTATTTGGCAAAGAAAAATAGAGTACGTTATAAGAAATTAATCGGTCAGTTGAATATTCGGGGGCATTAATTTAATCCTTCAATTTTTTTCTTGTTTTATTATTTTTAGTAGTCTTTATAGTAGTCTTAGATTTTTTATTTTGATGAGCCTCACTTTGAGGAATTCATGGAATAATCCATTTTCATGGAATAATGAATTAATGAAGAAAGAGTATGAGTCTATCGCTTATAAGAAAATATCTCATGACAGTCAATATGGGCCCTCAACACCCATCAATGCATGGTGTTCTTCCACCGATCGTTACTCTCGATGGTGAGGATGTTATTGATTGTGAACGCATATTACGGTGATGACCTTATCACAGATGGTGTATATATAGTTTCCGTCATAGCTAGGAAACAAATCATAGTTCATCATAACTAACAAATATCAGTATAAATATAGCAGTCAAATGGCTCAATAGGGGAAAGTTCATCGATGCCGAACTAGTTGGAAGTCCATCCTCGTCCTCTTCTTATTGTGTTGTTGTTGTTTCTTCTTCTTCAGATCCTTGTCCGACCTCTGTTATCTCACATTGTGTGTACCCACTCTATCCTTTTGTTTTTCCAGGCTTTGTTGTCAAATGCCTCTACACCATGGCCAGAGCTGACAACATCGTCAGGCGTCACATCTTCCTCCTCCAGCACCACTTCATCATAACCCCATTACAGGTTCCAGTTATGCAGAATGCAACAAGTAAGAACAAGCTTAACCTGGGTGGGGAAAGTGTGGAATGGCTTCTCATCCAGGATCTTAAACCTATTCTTTAGATCTCCAAGTACCCTCTCAACCGTAACTCTAAGGCTAGAGTGTCTGAACTTAAACAATTCATGTGGAGTCCTAGGATAGTTCCTGCCAGAGAACTCGTTTAGATGGTACCTGGTTTTCCTGAAGGGGGGAAGAACACCTGGTCGACATGCATAGCCGACATCTCCTAGGTAGAACTTGCCATCGGGGATATTGATGCCACCAGATCTACTCATGCCGTCACTTAGAATCTTAGCGTCATGTGCTGATCCTTCCCAGCCAGCCACCACATATGTGAACTTAAGATTGAAGTCAACATCAGCAAGAACATTCTGGCTCGTGAAGTGTTTTCTCCCCTGTATGCTGTTGCAAATTGTGACCTCGGCACTCTAGCAGTGACATGAGTACTATCTATTGCCCCAATGTAATCTTGAAATGACACGAGTACTATCTATTGACGGGACGCGTGCGAGCAATCCGCTGCTCAAGCTCACCGGGAGACGTGCGAGCAGGAGTGTGAATTAACGGGAGGCATGCAAGCAGTCTGTTGCACCGACTCATTGGGAGGTGAGCCATTTGATCGCCTCCCGCCTAGCTTCCAACACTCCACATTAATGGCGCCTGACTAGCTGGTTATAAGAGGCGGCCGCACTCCCCACTCTCTCTACACACCACCTACATCCTCACTGCCGTTCTTAGTCGTCAAAGCTTTTAGAAGTGTATCAGATGTCGATGAAGTGCACCATGGGAGGGAGTGGCTACACGATGGTCGAAGCCAGGGCTGGCGAAGCACCTAGACGTCGTAGCCGCCGTCGTGCCTCCCCAGCCGGAGGCGATGGTGCACAGAGGCTACTACGACCACTTCGACGACCACTTCAGCGACAACTAAGACGACGGAGAACTGGTTAGACCCCTATTTTGGTAGCTATATCCTAGGTTATCTCTGATTAGTCCCGTTTCAGCCTTTTTGGAATGGAAAGCTGTAACAGCCCGAGACCGATTCCCCAGTTGCCTTCGAAGTATTTCGTTATCGCCGCGCTATTTAATTGTTTGTCGCATTCATCATCGCATCATTCGCATTGCACCAGTGCTCCGTTGCCATCATTTTTTAAAACTTGCATCCGTTGATAGTTGCCGGATCTGCCTGTTGTCGTCGTTGATCGTTTCGAGACCAAACACACTTGCACGCACCCGCAACATTGATATAATATTATTTTATAAGTGGGAACAAAACATTCTTGGAATGGGGGTGAAAATTGGCATGCGGCCTTTATATAATGTAGGTACACCGCCTGCCACATTTCGTCGCATTCGGAGGTCGTTTGATATCCCAACGGCGAAACTATAGCGGCACTATAGCCTGTCAAATTATCGAACATTTTCGGTATTAGAAATTGTTGTCGGGCTACTCGTTTTTTCTCTTACCTCATCCCATGGCTCTCCACATAGCCCACTAAGCCTAGCCAACCCCCCCTCTTCGATCGGGCCGTTCGATCGCGATCGGAGGGTCCAAAAACCGCCTCAAACCCTCAACCGTAGCTCACCTGCCTATTTAAGCAGGTTACACCCGCCTGAAAGGGAAACCCTAACCTTCCCTTGGAATTCGCGCGCCTTCAACCTAGCGCCGCCACCTAGCCACTCAGCGTCGCCGTCAAGTGGCGCCACAGCCGCCAGCCACCTCCTCCCGAGCCGTGGGCCCGCGAAGCCCGAAGCAGGCCCGCCCGAGCCCATTCGAGGCCCGGGCCAGCTCGCGCGCGCCGCCGCTCGCCCTCGCCTCCTACCTTGTAACAGCCGGAGGCCGATTCTTTCCATGTTTATTATATTGCTTGCTCTATTTCATTTTTTCATTGCATAATTTCATCATTCCATCATGTCATTAATTTTTGCAATTCAAATAAATAAATTGCATAGATCTTGTGATCTATTTAAATTGAGGAAAATTCACATGGTGGTTTCTCTTTATAACATATCCTCCCAATATTTAGGGAGCTAAAAATAAATATTCCATTCCGATTCACCCATAAACACACTTGCATTTAATTCCAATGCCTTTTTCTACTTCAAGTTTGACCTCCAAACCTTGTCGATAATTCTTTCTCTATTTATCGAGACTCCTAAATTCTCAACATCTTTGGACACTCCTAAAACCTAGACCCAATTCAAACCCATTTGTATGATATTCAAATGAGTTTGAATTTAAAACCTTTCAATCATGCCATTATATTTTTCTTGGATCAAACTCATTTTTGGGAGTCCAGGGAAAATTAATCCCATGTCCAAATTCTTCCTCTAACCCTTTCTTTCCTCTCTTTTCTTTCTTGCTATTTTCTATGAATGGAGATACAAGAGAGAGAGCCCAACCAGCAGCCGCAGCAGCGCACTTTTTGGCCCAAGGCCTATCGAACCCTCCCTAAACCCTAGCGCCAGGGGGAGTGCACCTGCTCGATCCCTTCCTCCCTCCTAGCGCCATCACCAGGAGGAGCAACACCCCTCTCGATCCCCTCTCCTAGCTCCGACCGAGCCGCCATCTGCGCTAACTCCCACGCGCCCCTCAGCCTCTTCCCACGACCCGATCCCCTCAGTCCCGCACTCGCTCCCGACGCTGTCATGACCTTTTCTCGATCCGCCTCCTCCTGTCTCCCCCTCGAGCGCCGCCAGGAAGGGAGCCCGATCGGGCGCCTCACCCACAACCTCCTGCCCGCCGCGCCTTCGCCTCCTTCCCTTCTCAAACCTCACCGCGCCACCTGCAGCTGCTGCCAAGGGGGCCGAGCTCGAGGCTCAGCCACTGCCCTGGCCTCTGCTCCAACCCCGCGCCTCGCCCTTCGCCGCCCTGCGCCCGGCCTCCACCAGCGCCATGGCTGCTCCGCCCCTCACATGGCCTGTCGCCCTCGCGTCCCTTGCCTCCCTGACATGTCCACGCCATAGCTTAGCTGCCGCCCCCTTTACCTCCTTGCCTCACGTTTGGCCCCGCTACCGGCTCGACCTCGGCCTCCCACCGCGCCTAGGTCCCGAGCACCCCTGCTCGCGAGTGCTACGGCCCCATCGCTGTTCCCGTCGATGGGCGTTGTCGTGCTCCAGCCCCTTGTCCTTATCTGGTGCCGCTGTAGCAGCAACTCCCCGCAACAGCTGCACCCGCCGTGCTTGCTCTGCTTCGTGCAAGTCATGCGTCGTTGACCCCCCTGCTACCTTTGGGTGCTGTTGGTTTATTTCATCCATTTGAAAATTATCACCGTTCGCTGCCAAGTGCCTCCACGACCACGGAACCAAAGATTGCCGAGAGCGAGACCCCCTTGAACAGGAGCATTTTTGGATCGCCAAGTACCCATTCGGTTTCGTCAAGACCGACGCTATGACACATGTACCACTACGGTTGCCGTGTACATCTACCGTCCCCGAAGACTTCGAGTACCACTACTTCCTCTATGACTCGTGAACATCTACGCCGCATCGAACTCGATCCGCTCCGAGATGCACGCTTCGAAGGTATACCACCGAGTCGATGCCCGTGGACGAATGCATTGTTGTATGAGATGTGACGTTGTTCGTTTCGTAGATGCCATGTTAGTTGCAGGTACCTCCATTTTCATGCCATCGACGCATGGGAACCCGGTAACCAGGATCACCCCATCATCTTTGGCATGACACACTCACACCCACACTTGTTCTATTGCACCGACATCCCAATGAGTTACCGGATCATCAGAATGTTGCCATGGCACCATTTTCGTGATTGCCGTCATGGCACCCCCTTTCTTTCCGCCATGGTAACAAAATGCTTCATATCTTATTCATGCCAATGTTTTCATAAAAATTGCATAATACTTGGATATGTCATCCGCATCCATGTTAAAAACATTTAAAATGATGTCTGCATTAAAATTGCCTGATGACTTGCTAAACGGTTTAGTCCATAACTAAATAACCGCAACTCCAAATTAAATGAACTTTATATGTAACTTGATTAGAAAAACATGTAGAATAAAATGGTGCACTTTATTTTGCTGTTTAGCAATATTAAAATTGTGTTTTGGGCAGAACAGTACCAACTTCGAAAATTGCATATGAGGTCATTGCGGAAATGCTATATGTTGTTTCCGGCCTCATTTAAAATGTCTAGATGATGTAGTTGTTTATGATTCAACTCTTGCCATGTTTAAGAGCATTTAAAATTCTTGAGTACCTAAACGAGAGTGAACTAAATATCTGAATGTGAAGTTTCGTCAATATGCAACTCATTGCATATTGAGCTTCACTTAATGTGTAGTAGTTGTTTGTTGTGCTTGCCATGCCTTGCATATTTAAACTTGACATGCATCATTCTTGTCTATGCATCATGTCATGAATATGTTGTGGTGTTTATCGTGTCATTTGTTTATTTCCGGATTGCTTCTTCTCGATAGAGTTCCGAAACCGATTCGGAGTGTGAGGATTCGTTCGACTACGCCCGTTCGTCTACTTCACGGATTCGTTCTTCTTCCAAGCAGGATTTCAGGCAAGATAATCATTTCCCTGAATACCACTACTATCATTACTATGCTAGTTGTTTCTCTTCTATCGTTATGTCTCATTACCTACAACTTGAATGTCAAGACTCCCAACATTGCCATGAAAAGCCTCTAACCCCTCCACATCCTAGCAAATCATTGTTTGGCTAAGTTACCGCTTGCTCAACCCTTCTTATAGCGTTGCTAGTTGCAGGTGCAAGTTGTTTTTCCATGTGACAACATGGATATCTTGGGATATCACAATATTATTGATGTTTAATTTAATGCACATATATACTTGGTAAAAGGTGGAAGACTTGGCCTTTTGCTCGGTGATTTGTTCCACCTTTGGCGCCCTAGTTTCCGTTTACCAGTGTTATGTTCCATACTGAGCGCTCCTAACATGCTTGGGGTTGTTATGTGGACCCCCTTAATTATTTGTTTTGGGATAAAACTCTTCTGACAAGGCCCAACTTTGGTACTACATTTGCTTAATAACTAATACACCTGCATAGGGAGTAATTAACCCGTGGATTAATCAACAACATGGGCGAGTGCTCCTCATGAGTGTTGGTCCAAAATGGCAGTAGCCGGGGCCATCAACGGGTGTGCCGGCCGGAAACTTAGCCAATCTGGTCGTGTCCTAAGAACGAGATACACGACTCCTATCAGGTTTCGTCGGGCGGTCTTGCTAGATTTGTTTTCCCCTTCTCGAATGTCTTGTGCACCGGGATTCCGAGGATACCTTGGGCTATCTCGAGGTTGAGGTTTTCCACTGCAGCTTGTGGTTAGTTTGTGATGGATGAGTTGGAGCACCCCTGCAGGGTTAAATCTTTCTGAGAGTCATGCCCGCGGTTATGTGGCAACTTGGAAATTGTTTAACACCCGGTTATAGCAAACTTGAAGTAAACTCAGTTAAAATACACCAACCGTGTGTGTAACCATGACCGTCTCTTCTTGCGAGGTTTGAACCAAGAAGGGAACACGGTGGGGTTATGAATGACTCGTAAGTAGGTGTTCAGGATCACTTCTTGATCATTACTAGTTCACGTCCGTTTATGCGTAGATCATTATTCTTATTCTTGTACTCGTAAGTTAGCCAGATATCAAATGCTTAGTGCTTGCTGCAGCCTCACCACTTAACCATACCTCATCCATTAAGCTTTGCTAGTCTTGATACCCTTGTAAATGAGATTGCTGAGTCTCCGTGGCTCACATATTAGTACAACAACAGTTGCAGGTACAGGTAATGCGATGCTTTGACGTGAGAGCGATGCTTGTTTGATTTGGAGTTCTTCTTCTTCTTCTTCTTCTTCATCGATCATGGGATGGGTTCAAGGATGACAGACTGGGATTAGCAAGGATGGATTTCGCTTTTATCGTTTGATTTCGTCCGTATTCGGACCCCTGCTTTTATGTATGATGATTGCAATGAATGATTGTATTTGAGATGTTTTAACTTGTGGCGAGTGTAAGCCAATTCCATATACTCATCTCTTTACATGTACTTGTAACGATATCCATTCTTGCGAAACGACGAGATGCGTTTCTATCCCTATCGAGGCCCTCAAGACAGGACGAGGATAGTACCGCATCTTGGGCGTGACATACCTCTAGGGAGCTCGCCCGCAGCTGCACCAGAAGGCTGCTGCCTCACGCCCCCTCGCAAGGCTTCGCCGTCGCACCGCCGGCGACCCGGTCCGCCCGCACCTTCTCTCTCTCTGCCTCCTCCTCCCTGCCCCACCCGCTCCCTATTCTCACGCAGGTTGCCGCCACCATGGAGCTGCAGCTCCGGCCTCACCGTCGGCCAGATCCGGGCCTGGATCCGCCGCCCCTGTCCTGCCTCACCTCCCCTCGCGCTGGCCTGCGTTGCCGCCCTACACCGCCGCAACCCCGTGTCGCCGCCCTGCACCGCCGCAGCCCCGCGTCACCGCCCTGCGCCGCCGTAGCCCCGCGTCGCCTCTGCCTTAGGCATGCAAGAGTCGGACCCGTGCGGGACCTCGGCACCCAGGATCCACGTCGACCCCTATCCAAACGGCCGGCCCGAACCACCTCGTCCCGGTACCATGCCGTTTCGTTTCTCAGACGATGTGATTTTGTCCAAGTCTTTTCGTGTCTGCAAAAATCATCATATTGGCATCTAATTGATCGCAACTTTTAAGCTGTTCACCGGATGGAAATAATGTGTACATGTAAAATGATCTACACTTTGTGCTCTACATGAAGGTGGCATTTGCATTCATGATTGGGTTCATCTACATGATATAATCTCTGTTGCAATAGTGCATCATGTCATAATCTGCAGAAAATTGTTAAAACATTCAAACTTGCCATGATGATAGACACTAACCTATAGCTCATATGCATGTGGTTCCTTCATGTGTTTTGGCCTATGCAATGTGAACTTTCATGGCATGCCCTTTGTTGCCATGTAAAAAATCTCCAGCATGTTAATTTCTTGCACTGAAGTGGCTATCATGATGAAACTGTTTTCCTGTTAATAGAAAGTTCCATTTTGTAAAATAATCATAGGAATCAATCCAAGCATCCTACGAATTTGTGCCATTCGAGTAAAATGAACATTGCCATGTCTAATTCCTGGACATATCATTTTCATAAATATTAAGATGGGTTTACCTACTGTTTTGTGCACACCAAGGCAGCATCATAATGTAACTGTTTTGCAAACTCCAGAATTTCAGTCCCTAAGATTTAACAGAACATTGCATTTTGTGAAAATCATATTAAATTAAAGTTGATGCCTATGAACCTGAACCTGATATGAAAATTGTAGCATGTTAACTCTAGTATAAGTGCATATCCTTTTCATACATGTTAGCATGATGTAGATTGATGTTTTGTTGCTCTTAAGTAGGCATCACACTGTTTTTGGCAGATTATACTTAAAACTTGTGTTGACTGCATTTCTCGACACACGACTCCATTTTGATCATGTCATATATAAAACTTGCTTAGAATTGCATGAAGTTTTATAATATCAATTTGCATCCATGGTTAAAATGTTTGTAATTGTTGTTTGCATGCATTTTTGCATTCATGGCTTGCCAAATAGTTTAATTGAACTTCACCTATCGTATAGTAGTTGATTGTTTTGCTTGCCATGCCATCCATATTTTAATGGACATGCATCATACTTGTTTGCACATCATAGCATGAATATGTTGTGGTGTTTAGTGAGTCATTTGTTTGTTTCCGTAAGTGCTTCTTCTCACTAGAGTTCCGATAATGTTGCGGAGTGTGATGATTCGTTCAACCATGTTGGTACGACTACTTCACGGATTCGTTCTTCTTCAAAGTGGGATTCCAGGCAAGATGATCATTACCTTATATATCACTACTATTTGCTTGCTAGTTGTCTCGTTGCTATCAGTATGTCTCGCTACCTACCATTTGTTTATCAAGCCTCCTAAAATGCCATCATAAAGCCTCTAACCTCCACTATCCTAGCAAACCGTTGTTTGGTTATGTTACCGCTTGCTCAGCCCCTCTTATTGCGTCGCTAGTTGCAGGTGCAGTTTGTTCCATGTTAGGACATGGATGTCATGGGATATCACAATATCTTGCTTATTTAATTAATGCATCTATACACTTGGTATAGGGTGAAAGGCTCGACCTTTTCCTTAGTGTTTTGTTCCACTCTTGCCGCCCTAATTTCCGATATACCTATGTTATGTTCCCTGATGAGTGCTCCTAACATGTTTGGGGTTTTATGCCCCCCCTTGATAATTCGTCTTGGAATACAACTCTTCCAGTAAGGCCCAACTTTGATTTTACCATTCGCCTAATAACAACTAAAACTTGCATTGGGACTTCCCGACCCTCGTGGGTAATTAATCAACAAATCGAGCCAGTGCTCCTCATGAGTGTTAGTCCAAACTGGGTGATGTCCCGCGCCCCTGGGAAACTAGGGTTTCAGCCAGCCTGATTGAGGGTGTCCCGGACTAGAGGGTACCAGCCGGTGGTGTTTATTCTCATGGGCCGAACTAGGGCCCACTAAGCCACCGCCTCGAGGACCGCCAAAGCCTAATGAATCAATCGTGGAGAAGTTGGAGATTGCCGAATACTTGACATGTACTCTAAGAACGATCGTGGACAAGTTGGAGATTGCCGAAGACTTGACATGTACTCCAAGAACGGCACTAGAATTTGGCAAGCTTATCTCAAGTTGGCACTAATGTGTAACCTAGGCACCCCAGGCATCAATATAAGCCGAGGGTTTTAGTCCATAGAAGAACAAGTACTCACCTTAGGGTTTATAGCATACACAACCTGTTGGAGATATGCCCTAGAGGCAATCATGTGATGATTTCATTTCCTATGTATTCATGAGTATTTTGTATTGTCCTTGAACATCATCAGTGATATGTATCAATAAGTATGTGACTTATTTGTGAGACTATATATTGTATGATGATTGTTCTAATAGTCCCTAGTTGTTAAGGTTATGCGGACACATATCCTTTACTAGTATATGATTCAGTTGATGACTATGTTTCACAAGTCATGTGCATAGAGATGCTAAACTGATAGTATGGACTCGGGATTGAGATCACCGAGTCGGACAGACCCACTTTGAGACACAACGAGATATTGTCATCTGTTAGTCTCAAGTGCAATGTATATGCCATGTCCTAGACCTGAGGTCCTCGCATGTTCTCGGAGGATCGACTTACTTAGGGTCTATCAAACGCTACTCCGTAACTGGGTAGTTATAAAGGTGGCTTTCGGGTGAGTCATGAGACATGCCGCGAGACATGGTTGACCAAGATGGGATTTGCCCCTCCGTAAGGAGAGATATTCTCTGGGCCCTCTCGAGTGATAAGATTCAGAAAGCATGGCCATGCGACATGGGTTAAGTGTTAACCCAGTTTGGGAATCTGCATCACGGTTTTGAGAAGAGATGTCGAGCTACCACAAGGGTGACAAGTACTCGCTTTGAGCTCGACAACATATATCATGAGGCAAAAGGAATGTTGTATATGACACATAGTCGAGGTTCGTCTAACGATTTTGTGCACACATGGGAGTTGGTACGTTCTGTTAGGAGCCACTACCGACTATCGACTCGGGTCGTGTCCATGTGTATGTGAACCTATAGGGTTGCACACTTAAGGGATTGCAGCCCATTCGGACTGGATCCGGATGGAAAATGGGACTAGACTCGTCGTGGGCCTCAAGTGTTGAGCCCACCTTGGAGGTCTATATAAAGGGGAGTGGGCGCACCTTTCAGGGTCGATCATTTTTCTCCCCTCGACAGCCACAACCACTCCTCACGCCACCATGCCGTGTGATTGGATCTAGCAGTCCGCCGCCAGACGCCCCCATACGTGTGGATACCTTGGAGGCATCGCATCTGCGATGCTTGGATGAACCGTTGAAGGGATCCGCGAGGAGCTGTTCGTGGGAGATCACTGCTCGTGGGAGATCGGCTATAGGAGGAGGAGTCGAATCGCCTGATCGACTACACGCATCACCAACTCTACTTCCGCTGCGATGACTGCACGTCTAGTGGTAAACCCGATCCTGTGATCTATTTCCAGCAACATGTTCTTGGGTACGCAGTAGAATTTTTATTTGGCGCTAGCGTAGCGTACCGCATGTTACAACAATGGTATTAGAGCCTCAGCTGTGTGGTGATAGATTAGGTGATTTGCATATGATATGTAGATCGGTTCAGGTGCGGGTCGATGAGATCGGCCAGGCACGTCAGTGTTGACGGTTGGTTTCGTTATCTTGCTTCCATGATCGTGATGCAGAGGTCGTGACACGAATTACCGCTACCGGTCGGTTTCCGCCATTGGGGTAGACAGTGGAACGTAAATCCAGATGCAGCACGCGAAGATCAATGAGATTGATCGAACCGTAACGTGGATCGACACCGTGGAAATGTGATTTCCGCAGTGTTGAAATCTGTTGGAGCAGTCTTAGTAAAATGGGCATTACTTTTGCATACGAACTCCGTTTGCACTCCACGAATTGTCAAACTGAAGGGAACGAAAATATGCATTTGAACTTCAGCAGCTTCCTCGCTTTCGGCGAATTTTTTGAGGTCAAAATCCTCTTGGAAAATAGAGTTTCATAAGGTTTAATTTTCGGCGGTAGAACGTCTGACTTGTTTTTGCAGGGAATGCTTGTGATTTGGTATAGCCCATGAATGTTGCTAGTAAATTATTATATCATGACCTGCGTGTCGTGAGTGCGGCAACCGACTGGAGCCGTATGGTTGTCCCATTATTGTATTAATGACATGCGTGTCAACATGAGATGCCTTGTAATGTAATTTACTCTCATCGCTATTAGTTTGTAATAGCATAGTATCTTATGTAACACTTGACGGTTGACATCGTGGTGTGGAGATGGAGATCACCACAAGGGCAACCATGCATGGAGATGGAGATCGCCATGGGCATGCAGCGGATGTGGAGATGGAGATCACCATGCGTTAATGGAAGGGGCTATACCATATCACACATATATAAACTACATGTGAACGTTTATCCCTTTTATGCGCCCTTCTTTTGCATGATAGATGTTTTAAGTAGGGTGATCCCTCAAAGAATGTCAAGTAAAATTGCCTCCCCAATTGCTGCACCATCACATGTTAAGTATTTTTAGTGGTGGGCCTATAAAATTAGGGTGCTGCTAATTCTCCTTAACGTGGTGTGTTAGTGTCGGACACTTACGAGCGAAGCATTGGTTAACTTGTCGTGGCTATCAAAACAGTTTTGGGCCTCAAGGCATAAGAGTTGGTGTGGCATGAGATGTCCCGAACAAACAAGAGTCGTATAGAGATACGATTAGCAAGTGTTGCTTACCGAGTGATCTAGTCTTTTAGCGGTGATGCAAAAGCTCACTAGTTGTCATGTGGATCTTGGATCTTGAATCGCTAATAATCAATAGAGGGATGTTTATTTTTGTGGGAGTAATGTTCTTATTAAAATGTTTAATTTGAATTACTCTTTATGAATGCATGTCTTAGTGTTTTGCATATTTCTATTGTAGATCAATGGCACCACCTGCTCAACCCAGTTTTTCGTTGAAATCAATCCTGGAAAAGGATAAACTGAATGGAACAAACTTTACCACCTGGTATAGAAATCTGAGAATTGTTCTCAGGCATGATAAAAAGGAACATGTTCTAGAGGAACCCCTTCCAGAGGAACCTGCCGATAATGCTAATGCCATAGCCAGGAATGCCCACCATAAACTCGTTGATGAGTCAAACGAGATCAGATGTCTCATGCTGGCTTCTATGGAGCCCGATCTGCAGCAGTATTTCAAAAACGTCGAGGCTTTCGATATGATCGAGAACCTCAAGATCATGTTTCAGATGCAGGCAAGGACCGAAAGGTTCAACGTCTGGCGATCCTTGATGGATTGTAAGCTGAAAGAGGGTGATCCACTAAGCCCGCATGTGATCAAGATGATCGGATACATGCAAGCTTTGGATCGGTTAGGCTTCCCACTTGGGGACGAATTGTCCATGGATACAATTATGGCTTCTCTTCCGACTAGCTACGGGACATTCATCTCGAACTACCATATGCATGACATGGAAAAGAAGCTCACTGAATTGCATGGGATGCTAAAAGTGGCAGAGCAGGATATCAAGAAATTAAGGCACGCATGAAGTGTTGATGGTGCAGAACATGGCAAAGTTCAAGAAGAGCTGGTCCAAGAAAAAGACTAAGGCAAAGGGCAAGGATGCAACTCCTACTATCGCCGCTGCTCCCAATTCCGGACCAAACACGGGGACCGTTTGCTTTCACTACAAGGAAACCGGTCAATAGAAGAGGAACTGCAGCAAGTGGTTTGCCCAGATAGGCAAGAAGACTGGAAGTGTGACTTCTTCTTCAGGTACACTTGTCGTATATGTTATAGACGTTTTTCTTGCTGATATTTCTAGTAGCTCTGGGGTATATTATACCAGATCTGTTCACATATGCAACTCGATGCAGGGGCTAAGAAGGACTAGGAATATTGCAAGAGGAGAAGTTGACATACGCGTCGAGAATAAAGCAAGAGTTGCTGCATTAGCCGTCGGCACCATTCAACTTAATATACCTTCAGGATTTGTAAAGGAACTTGATAATTGTTATTATGTTCCTGCATTAAGTCAAAACATTATTTCGGCCTCATGTTTGATGAGGCAAGGTTATGAATTCAGTATTAAGGACAATGGTTGTTCTATTTACTTGAATAAAATGTTTTATGGCTTTGCAACTGTTATGAACGGGTTATTTATTATAGATCTTGAAGGTGAAACGGTCTATAACGTAAATGTCAAGAGGCATAAGCGTAACGAGATAAATCTGACTTACATCTGGCATTGTCGACTAGGACACATTAGTCAAAAGTGCATGAAGAAACTCCATGGTGATGGAACTCTAACTTCATTTGATTTTGAATCATTCGAGACATGCGAGTCTTGCCTACTCGGCAAGATGACTAAGACTCCTTGTGCAAAGAGTTGCGAGAGGGCGTCTGAGCTATTGGAACTTATACATAGTGATGTATGTGGACCAATGAGCATGACAGCTAGAGGTCGTTTCCAATACTTTGTGACTTTTACCCACGACTTTAGTAGATATGGATATGTCTATTTGATGAGGCACAAGTCAGAAACTTTTGAAAATTTCAAGGAGTTCTAGAACGAAGTGGAAAATCAACTCGGCAAGACAATCAAGCTTCTATGATCTTATCGTGGCGGTGAGTATATGAGCCAGGAGTTTGATGATCATCTGAAGAGCCATGGAATAGTTCAACAACTCACTCCTCTAGGTATGCCACAGAGAAATGGTGTGTTGGAATGGAGGAATAGTACTCTGTTAGACATGGTACGATCGATGATGAGTCAGTCAAATTTACCCTTGTCATTTTGGGGATACGCTCTAGAAACTGCATCTTTCACACTAAACATGTACCATCAAAGTCCGCAGATAAGTCACCATATGAGACATGGATTGCAAAGAGTCGTAGTTTGTCTTTTCTAAAGATTTGGGGTTGTGAAGCATATGACAAGCGACTCCAGTCGGACAAGCTCACACCCAAATCGGACAAGTGCATATTCGTGGGATATCCGAGGGAAACCTTGGGATATTACTTCTACAACCGTGAAGAGAGCAAAGTGTTTGTCGCTCAACATGGAGTTTTCCTTGAGAAAGAGTTTCTCAATCAGAAGGCTAGTGTGAGGTCAGCCCGACTCGAAGAAATTCGAGAACCACACGGGGACGTTCCGGCAAGAGATTCAATCACACCGGAGTTGGTCAGGGAACCCGTAGTGGAATCGGTGCCGGTTCCACGTAGGTCAGAAAGGTTGCGCAATATGCACGATGGCAATGTGTTGTTCTTGGAGAATAACGAGCCGACCACGTATGCGGAAGCGATGCTGAGCCCTGATTCCGAGTTATGGCTTGAGGCCATGAGATCCGAATTAAAGTCCATGGATGACAATCAAGTTTGGAACTTGGTTGATCTGCCAGATGGCGTTCGAGCCATTGAGTGCAAATGGATCTTTAAGAAGAAAACTGATATGGACGGAAATGTTACAGTCCATAAGGCTCGACTTGTCGCTAAAGGTTATCGACAAGTTCAAGGAGTTGACTACTGTGAGACTTATTCACCGGTAGCGATGGCTAAATTAATTCGGATCATTCTTTCTATAGCTGCATATTTCGACTATGAGATATGGCAGATGGATGTCAAAACGGCTTTCCTTAACGGAAATTTAACTAAGGACATGCATATGAATCAGCCTGAGGGTTTTGTCAATCTAAAGAATGCTGGCATGGTATGAAAGCTTCAGAGATCCATTTATGGATTGAGGCAAGCATCTTGGAATTGGAACATTCGTTTTAATGAAGCGGTCAAAGAGTTTGACTTCATTAAGAATGACTATGATCATTGTGTATTCAAGAAGGTGAGTGGAAGCTCAGCTGCATTTCTGATCCTGTATGTGGATGACACATTGTTGATTGGAAATGATGTTCAAATGCTTGAATCTGTCAAGGACTCATTGAAAAATAGTTTTTCAATGAAAGACTTGGGAGAAGCATCTTGTATTCTGGGAATGAAGATCTATAGAGATAGATCGAGAAGGCTTATTGGATTAAGCCAAAGTACGTATATAGGCAAGGTGTTGAAGCGGTTCAACATGCAAGATGCCAAGAAAGGGTTCTTGCCCATGTCACATGGCATTAGTCTTAGCAAGACTCAGAGTCCCTCGACTCCTGATGAGCGAAGAAGCATGGATGGGATTCCGTATGCTTCGGCTGTCGGGTCTATCATGTATGCTATGGTATGTACTCGTCCTAATGTTAGCTTTGCTCTAAGCGTAGTGGGCAGATACCAGGCTGATCCGGGTGAGAGTCATTGGACAGCGGTAAAGAATATCCTTAAATACTTGAGAAGGACAAAGGATATGTTCCTGGTTCATGGAGGTGAGGATTAGCTTGTTGTAAAGAGTTACACTGATGCTAGTTTCCAAACCGGTAGGGATGGTAGTCGATCACAATCTCGGTTTGTGTTCATTCTGAACGGAGGAGCAGTGAGCTGGAGGAGCTCCAAGCAAGATACCGTAGTTGAGTCTACAACGGAGGCTGAGTACATTGCGGCTTCTGAAGCTGCAAAAGAAGTTGTTTGTGTGAAGACTTTTATTTCTAATCTTGGAGTGGTTGAGGACTCGTCCAATACATTGGACCTCCATTGTGATAATAGTGGTGCTATCGCACAAGTCAAGGAACCACGGAACCATCATAAAACCCAACACATACTCAGGCATTTTAACCTTATTCGCGACATTGTCAAGAGAGGCGATGTAAACATATGCAAGATACACACGGACGAAAATGTTGCTGATCCATTAACGAAGCCTCTCCTGCAGTCGAAGCATGAAGTGCACATGAGGTCCATGGGCATACGATGCCTAGATGATTGACTCTAGTACAAGCGGGAGACTGTTGGAGACATGCCCTTGATGCAATCATGTGATGATTTCATTTCCTTTGTATTCATGAGTATTTTGTATTGTCCTTGAACATCATCAATGATATGTATCAATAAGTATGTGACTTATTTGTGAGACTATATATTGTATGATGATTGTCCTAATAGTCCCTAGCTCTTAAGGTTATGCGGACACATATCCTTTACTAGTATACGATTCAGTTGATGACTATGTTTCACAAGTCATGTGCATAGAGATGCTAAACTGCTAGTATGGACTCGGGATTGAGATCACCGAGTCGGACAGACCCACTTTGATACACAACGAGATATTGTCATCTGTTAGTCTCAAGTGCAATGTATATGCCATGTCCTAGACCTGAGATCCTCACATGTTCTCGGGATGAGGGTCGACTTACTTAGGGTCTATCAAACGCTACTCCGTAACTGGGTAGTTATAAAGGTAGCTTTTGGGTGAGTCGTGAGACATGCCGCGAGACATGGTTGACCAAGATGGGATTTGCTCCTCCGTAAGGAGAGATATTCTCCGGGCCCTCTCGTGTGATCAAATTCAGAAAGCATGGCCATGCGACATGGGTTAAGTGTTAACCTAGTTCGGGAATCTGCATCACGGTTTTGAGAAGAGATGTCGAGCTACCACAAGGGTGACAAGTACTCGTCTTGAGCTCGACAACATATATCATGAGGCAAAAGGAATGTTGTATATGACACATTGTCGAGGTTCGTCAAATGATTTTGCGCACACATGGGAGTTGGCATGTTCTACTAGGAGCCACTACCGACTATCGACTCGAGTCGTGTCCATGTGTACGTGAACCTATAGGGTTGCACACTTAAGGGATTGTAGCCCATTCGGATTGGATCCGTATGGAAAATGGGACTAGACTCGTCGTGGTCCTCAAGTGTTGAGCCCATCTTGGAGGTCTATATAAAGGGGAGTGGGCACACCTTTCAGGGTCGATCCTTTTTCTCCCCTCGACAGCCACCGCCACTCCTCACGCCACCATGCCGTGCGATCGGACCTAGCAGTCCGCCACCCGCCGCTGCCCCCGTATGTGTGGATACCTTGGAGGCATCGCATCTGCGGTGCTTGGACGAACCGTTCGAGGGATCCGCGAGGAGCTGTTTGTGGGAGATCACTGCTCGTGGGAGATCGGCTATAGGAGGAGGAGACGAATCGGCTGATCGATTACACGCATCACCAATTCTACTTCCGCCGCGGTGACTGTGCGTCTAGTGGTAAAACCGATCCCGGGATCTATTTCCAGGAGCATGTTCTTGGGTGCGCGGTTGAATTTTTATTTGGTGCTAGCGTAGCATACCGCGTGTTACAAGACAACCGATCTCAAGGTAGACCATTATCCTGTACTCGATACCACTTCATCAATACAATCAAGCAGGACATAGGGTTTTACCTCTTCGAGAGGGCTCGGACCTGGGTAAACATCGTCTCCCTTGTCTCCTGTTACCATTGATCCTAGATCCACAGCTCGGGACCCCCTACCCGAGATCATCTGGTTTTAGTACCGACATTGGTGGCCCATGCAGGTCCCCCTGTGTGATCGATTCAAAACAATGTAAGCCTAGATCAACGACCAAAACTTGGACAACGTATTCTTTGTGCCAAAATCCCCCGTCATCAAATCAACTGATTAGTGGAGGCACCACGGATCGCATCTTCTCCCTCGTGAGCAGAAGAGCGACGATGTGGATCTTGTTCCTGAGCTTCAGGCTCCCTCTCCAGACTTGGTTAAAAGCCTTCTATAGCCAAAGTACCAAACAACGGAGAACCATGAACTCGATCGATCGGAGGAATCAAAGGGTTCGGACACTCGACCAGACTCGACCATCTCTACACTAGCGCATCTGTTCCCAGATGAGCACCTCGGGACTTCAAGCCCGCATCTGGCTAGGGTCAAACTTTTGATGTCACCCACCACCCACATCAAATATTGCCCGAGTAACTTTGGGCCTACCGATGTATGTGATCTAGCATATGTAAAATAGAAGGCCGACAAGACAGTCCGACAATTCTAGGGCAAGTTCATGTTCCTCAAGAACAAGATTATAGACCACTGTGACGCTGAAGTCCTACTAGCTTTTCGGTATAACTTCCAAGATGTAGGACTCTTAAACGCCCTTGCTCGACGTCGAGTTCAGGCTTTTTCCGAACTCTCAGATATGGTGGCGAGGTGTTGTGCCATGGAAGACGCTGGGCTGGCACAAAAGGAGCAGACAGATTCGATCCGTGCCGAAGAATCGAGTCGGAACAGGAAATAGCACCCAAGGGAGGAGGTCTGTTGTTCCATGCCAAGCAAGCAAATTCAGAAAAGGAAAAAGACTACAATGGGATCTAATTCCGTCCTTGATGTTTGCCGGATAAACCATGCCCGATCCACTCTGTTTTGGTAAAAGCCAACCCCACTCATAGCCTTCGAGCATGCTGGGTGCTCAAACAAGTGGCTAAGGGAGGCGAGGCCCTCCTCGGATGGACATAAACGCCCAGCTACATCCTCGGTCGTGGACGAGATCTTGGTGATCTATGAAACCTCGACATCAAGGAAACAACAAAAAAGAGCCCTTCGTGAGCTGAACCAGGTCCATCACGTAGCAACTTCGGATGCTTGGCTAGACACGTCGATCACTTTTGGACAACAGGACCAGCCAATGATCTGTTTAAGCCAATGTCCGACAGCTTTGGTCCTCGACCCCATAGTAAACAAGTGTCGACTACAGAAAGTGTTGATGGATGGCGACAATAGTCTAAACCTCATTTACGAGGATACTCTGGATAAGATGCAATTCGACAAATCGCGCATCAAACAAAGTTATACAACCTTCAAGGGGATTATCCCTAGAAGAGAGGCAAGGTGTAGTGGGAAAAATTACACTAGATGTGGTCTTCGGAACTCCCGAGAACTATAGGTCTGAGGAGTTGACTTTCCATGTTGTGCCCTTACAAAGCGGTTACCATACGCTATTGGGGCACGAGGCGATCACAAAATTCCACGCCATCCTGCATTACAGATACATGGAGCTCAACATGCCGGAACCTAACTAAGTTATCGCCCTAGCAAGTAACCCAAACAGAGCACTTCGAGCCAAAAATAAAACGACATCGCTCGCTCTCGAGTTATTGGTTGATGCCTTCTCACTCAAACAGTTACTAACACTACGAACCCAAATTTCAGGTGCAACCGGCCGACAAGAGATCTAAATCTACTTCATTCAAGCCGGCCGACAAGATCGTCAAGTTTCAGGTGCAACCGACGGACCCAAATAAAACAACGTCCATAGGGACACAACCGGACCTAGAGGTCGTCGAGGCCTGGACATTATTGCCAGGCACCCTTCAGATATGCCTGAAATCCCACGAAACCTAGCCGAGCACAGCCTAAACATAGTTAAAGGCTTTAAACTTGTTAAACATGCATTCCGCCGATACTCCGAGCCCAAGCATGAGGCTATGAACGAGGAACTGGCAAAGTTGCTCGAGGCTGGATTCATCCAAGATATTAAACACCCCGAATGGCTAGCTAATTGTCACACCCTGTGTTTTCAGTCGCAACACTACATTAGTAAAGCTCAAAAATCAGGACCAACAAAAACTTTTTGTCTGCTTGTGATGCTAGACTTGATTACTGATTGCTTGATTGCTTGCTTGTGTTTTAATTCATAGAATTCCTCTTACCCTCAAAACTCATCTCCTTGATCCTAATCTTTACCCAATGATCAAGCCATGTATAGGACCTAAAACTATTTTTATAAAATATTATTTTGGCCAAAAAGCTTTTATTCAATTTAGGGTTTCAAAACCCCGTGAATTGAGGTTTGTACTACAAGTTCTCAAATTAGGGTGGATGTTTTGCCCCAAAGACTTTATTTGGAACCCAACATATATAAGACTTCCCGAAACCACCAAATATTATTTTTAAGGGTTATTTTCATATTTTATTTAAAAGCTTTTTCTTAAGGCCAGAAATGGTCTTTTATAGGAGGAAATTATTTTAATGCTTCCAAATTATTTTAGAAATTTTAGGGAAACTCAGTGGACATATATTTTCCATATATATGAGTTTCAACACATGGTCATGTTCAAATTATTGGACAAAACCTTCGAAAACCCTTTCTGTTCATTTCAAGCATTTGACATATTTCTGTAAGAAATATTCCCAAATAAATCCAAGAAAATTGTAGCAAGTCACATCTTCCTAATGTGATGATCTTGAAAAGTTTCATCTCAATCCCAAAAGTTTTGGCTCACAAAACTACCCCAAAACCCTCTGTGTCCAGATCCAAACTTGAGCAACTTTACATTGCCAAGTGTCTCCAATTGTGCTCAAATTTTGTGGAAATGTTCTAATATTCTAATCATGCATCCACACCAAGGGGTGCATCAAGGAGAATAGATCCACTTGTCCAAATCCCCCCAAACCCATTTCTGCTGATTTCTAGAATTGGAAATTATTGCATTGTCAAGTTTCCCCATTTGGTCCCAAACTTTTTGGGCATGCTATAATCCCCAAATGATGCCACGACACCAAGTGGAGCATCAAGGAGAATGGATTTGCATTCCTAGATCTAGAGAAACCTAATGATTTCTATGGTTTGCCAAAGTTACACTGGCAACTTTCTTCAAATGAGCTCAAACTTGGTGATCAGACTCATTTCTATATACCATTTGATCCTCTTAAATTCCATAGCAAGGAGACTCTTTTATCCAGCACAAAACCAGCACAAACACCTTCTGGTAAAAACTAAAGGTGACTGTTTTCACCCCCTACACTATTCTCCTTGACCCCATCTTTCTACCTCAGTCCCACCTAGTCCCATTTCACCTCCAGTAAGAATTTCAAGACCATAGCTCCATGATTGAGGGGTAAAACCCCCACTTTTCTCCATGTTTCTCACCCTGGCAGCACCTTTCCTCTCTCCCTCCTTGGACTTCTACCCATTTACTTAGCCCACAAGCCTCCTAGGGCATCCCCACTACCTCCAGGCGCTACCAGACATGAGAGGCCGCGGCCAGAGCACTTGGGGCATGGCCATGCCGACCATTTGGGTGCTCTGGAGCATGCTATAGTGTACCAGAGCACTGTAGCCGCGCCCTGCCCAATGCCCCGAAAGCCTCGGCCTTCCCCCGCACGCTTGCCGGTGTCCCTCGACGTCCGCTACGCTCCGAGCTGTCGTCCCCTCCTATCCTTCTCTCCTGCTGCCCTAATTCGCACGTGCGCTGGCCGCCCGAGAGCTCCAATCAGTTACCCCGCACGCGCAAGCCCCTGGCCACGCCCCATCCTCTCTCTTCCTTTCCTTAAACCGGGACCACGCCCACGAGCGCCGGAGACACGAACTAGAGGACCCCCGAGGCCTCTGGAGGAGCCGGACCATGGCCATGAGCCATGTCCCCGGCGAATTCCGGCCACGGTTATAAAAGAGCTCCCCACGCCCCTTCTTCCACCTCTCTCACCCTCTGCCATCCGCAATCAAGCACCCGCACCACTGGATTCCACCCCGGAAGACCCTGCGCTCGGATCGGACCGGAGCTCCGCTGCCACAGACCTCCGTCGACCTCACGGTAGGGAACTCCTCAGCCCATTCTCTCTTCAGATTTGGAGCCACAGAACCCCCTGACCTTCCTACCTCTCTTTCCCGCACCTTTTGTAGGCCGGAGCGGCCGTGCCTAGCTCAGGCCGAAGCTCCTCCGCCATTTCTTCTCGCCGATGTTTGCCTCGACACCGGCGGCCGCCTCCACCACCAATCGACTCGCGGGACGACGCGGACCACCCCCGTGCCCCCTCCACCTCGAACCACCACTGGGAACGCCGCCGGTGAGGCCGCTCCCTTCTCTTCCCAAGGAAGGTGATGATAGGTGGGACCCACCTGTCATGCACACCGTGCCTCCCCCTCTCACTGAAGACTGGGACCCAGTCGTCAGGTTCGAATCGGACACGCGCGTGTGGGCGGTGACGTATTCTGTGAGTACATTATCGACGTGTCCCTCCCGCGGTGCCGCTCTATGCCCTGGGCCGGTTCCTTTTTGGTCCAGCTCGGCTGCGCTCAGTCTGGCCCATTGCCACAGTGCAATTTTTCTTTTTATATTTAATAGAGGGATTCCAAAATTCATAATTAAATAAATACAACTCCAAATGCCATGATTCAAACTCCTAAATTCTTCTAAAATTTCAACCTATCTAATGGTGCAACTTTCACATTTTTCCATCACACTTTTCACTACTGTTCAAATTTAATCTATGAAATGCCCAACTTGTAAGATACCTAGAACTCTCATTCTAGATCCAAATGGGGTGATTCCAATTTATATGTTCTCTGAAAATCATGTGCTATTTATCTAGCCATTGATACATTTTTCCCATGCTATGTTGCTATTGGATGCATTAAATAGTCCCCTTTTTCCATTTAATTCATCTTAGAAAACCCATAGGAAAATCATCCCAACTCCAAATCCAGTTAAACCACTTTCTATTTGGTTCTAAAATCATGTCCCATTTAATGGGTGCATTAACTCATTTTTATAAAAATATTTTCCGAGAACATCTTATAGGATCATTAATCCCTCCATTTCCACCTTTCAAGAGTCCTAGTTGATCCAAATCCAGTAGGGAAACTTTATACCTCATCAATGCCATCGTCCCAAGATGCAACGACAACAGAAGTTTCCACTCCAGCCTACAAACAATTTCACAAGCACATGATAAGAAAGAAGTATTAAGTGGGGGAAAACTACAAATTATGAAGCAGTGCACATGATATACAAAAAGGGGTACAAAGGGATAAAAAGGAAAACGTACATTATAAGCGTCAACACCAGTGTCCTCTTGGTCCATTTCATTGGTAATATGATCAACATCTTTCTCAAACCGAACGCACTTTTCATCCTGCGACTGCTTCAATTGAGCATACGAAGTCCGAATATTCATCACTGAAAACTTCAAGCCCTCAAGCACACCACGATCGAAGTTGTGAGGAGCCACAATTTCTTCTTCACATGTGAAAGGATCGAGATTGACCTAGAGGGGGGGGGGTGAATAGGTACAATTCCAAATTTTAATTGTTACTTAGCAATTTTAGGTGATATTGCGAAATATGAAAGTAATCCTAACAATTGCTATGGTGATAACGGTGGATATTAGAATTCTAAAGCAACAACTAATAAGATACGAAAACACAATGTAATACAAGTAAGTGCAAGATACAAGTAACCACAAGTAGGGAGTTAGGGTTAGGAATAACCGCAACTCCGAGAGACGAGGATGTATGCCGATGTTCACTTCCTTGGAGAGAAGCTACATCACCGTTTAGCGAGGTGGATGTTACCACGAAGGTGTTGGGGAACGTTAAATGGGAAACAAAAAATTTCCTACGCACACGCAAGATCTATCCATGGTGATGAGCATCTACGAGAGGGAGAGTGGATCTACATACCCTTGTAGATCGCTAAGCGGGAAGCGTTAAGAAACGCGGTTGATGTAGTCGAACGTCTTCGCGATCCAAATTGCCGAGCGTCCCGCGATCCCATCACGATCCATCTCATGATCCAATCTCGATCCGTCCCGCGATCCCATCACGATCCGTCCCGCGATCAAATCACGAATCGTCTCGCGATCCTGATCACGGTCCTTCCGATCTAGCGCCGAACGGACGGCACCTCCGCGTTCAGCACACGTATAGCTCGATGACGATCTCCGCCTTCTTGATCCAGCAAGAGGGAGCGGAGAGGTAGAAGAGTTCTCCGGCGGCGCGACGGTGCTTCGGCGATGGTGGTGGAACAATTCCGGCAGGGCTTCGCCTAAGCACCACTGAAACTAGACTAGAGGAGAAACCGATCTAGATGAAGTAGAGGGAGCACGTGGCAATTAGGGTTAGCTCTTCCCTCTAAATCCTCTAGTATATATAGGAGGGAGGGAGGGGAGGAGGCAGCCTCAAACCCTCAAGGTTTGGCCAAAATTGGAGGTGGAGGAGTCCTACTCCAATCCTATTAGGAGTAGGATTCCTCCTCTCCACTTGGAAACCCTTTCCACCTTTCCTCCTTTGGATTTTTTCCACCCAAAGCCAGATGGGCCTTAGTGGGGTGGGGGGGGGGGTTAGGCCAGCCCACTAGGGGCTGGTTTGACTCCTCCCACAGCCCATGAGGTCCTTTGGGTCGAGACACCCCTCCCGATGGTCCTCGGTACCCCTCCCGGCACTCCCGGTACACTATCGAAATACCCGAAACTTTTCCGGTGACCAAAACAGGACTTCCTATATATCAATCTTTACCTCCGGACCATTCCAGAGCTCCTCGTGACGTCCAGGATCTCATCCAGGACTCCGAACAACCTTCGGTCACCACCATACATAACTCTACTATACCGAAACGTCACCGAACCTTAAGTGTGCAGACCGTGCGGGTTCGAGAACTATGTAGACATGAAAAAGAAACCTCTATGGTCAATAACCAATAGCGGGACCTGGATGCCCATATTGGTTCCTACATATTCTACGAAGATCTTTATCGGTTGAACCTCTATGTCAAGGATTCAGTTAATCCCGTACGCTGTTCCCTTTGTTCTTCGGTATGTTACTTGCCCGAGATTCGATCGTCGGTATCTCTATACCTAGTTCAATCTCGTTACCGGCAAGTCTCTTTACTCGTTCTGTAATACAAGATCCTGTGGCTAACACTTAGTCACATTGCTTGCAAGGCTTATTGCGATGTTGTATTACCGAGTGGGCCCTGAGATACCTCTCCGTCACACGGAGTAACAAATCCCAGTCTTGATCCATGACCACTCAACAGACACCCTCGGAGATACCTGTAGAGCATCTTTATAGTCACCCAGTTACGTTGTGACGTTTGATACACACAAGGTATTCCTCCGGTGTCAGTGAGTTGCATGATCTCATGGTCATAGGAACAGATACTTGACATGCAGAAAACTATAGCAATAAACTGACACGATCATATGCTATGTTTATAGTTTGGGTCTTGTCCATCACATCATTCTCCTAATGATGTGATCCCGTTATCAAATAACATCTCATGTCTATGGCCAGGAAACCTTGACCATCTTTGATCAACGAACTAGTTAACTAGAGGCATACTAGGGACACAATGTTGTCTATGTACCCACACATGTATTTGAGTTTCCAATCAATACAATTATAGCATGGATAATAAACGATTATCACGAACAAGGAAATATAATAAAAACCAAGTTATTATTGCCTCTAGGGCTTATTTCCAATAGTCTCCCACTTGCACTAGAGTCAATAATCTAGTTCACATCACCATGTGTTTTTCATTGTTATGAATCTAACACCCAATGAGTTCTGGGGTTCGATCATGCTTTGCATGTGAGAGAGGTCTTTCGTCAACAGGTCTGCGACATTCAGATCCATGTGTACTTTGCAAATCTCTATGTCATACTGTAGACACTACTACCACACTCCACTTGGAGCTATTCCAAATGGCTGCTCCACTATACGTATCCGGATTGCTACTCGGAGTCATCCGGATTGGTGTTAAAGCTTGCATCGACGTAACCCTTTACGACGAACTCTTTATCACCTCCATAATCGAGAAATATTTCCTTAGTCCTCTAGTTACTAAGGATAATCTTGACCGCTGTCCAGTGGTCCACTCCTGGATCACTCTTGTACCCCTTGGTAGACTCATGGCAAGGCACACACAAGTGCGGTACATAGCATGGCATACTATAAAGAGCCTATGGATAAGGCATAGGGGACGACCTTCGTCCTTTCTCTTTCTTCTGCCGTGGTAGAGCTTTGAGTCTCACTCAACTCCACACCTTACAAATCAGGCAAGAACTCTTTCTTTGACTGGTCCATTTTGAACTCTTTCAAAATCTTGTCAAGGTATGTACTCATTGAAAGTTTTATCAGACGTCTTGATCTACCTCTATAGATCAAGATGCCCAATATTTAAGTAGCTTCATTCCAGGTTTTCCTTTGAAAAACTCCTTTTCAAACAACCCTTTATGCTTTCCAGAAATTCTACATCATTTCCGATCAACAATATGTCATCCACATATACTTATCAGAAATTCTATAGTGCTCCCACTCACTTTATTGTAAATACAAGTTTCTCATAAACTTTGTATAGACTCAAAAACTTTGATCACCTCATCAAAGCGTATATTCCAACTCCGAGATGCTTGCTCCAGTCCATAGAAGGATCGTTGGAGCTTGCATATATTTTAGCATCCTTAGAACTGACAAAACCTTCCGGTTATATCACATAAAACCTTTCCTCACGGATACCGTTAAGGAAATGATGTTTTGACATCCATCTGCCAGATTTCATAATCGAAAAATGCAGCAACTGCTAACATAATTCCAACAGACTTTAGCATCGCTACGGGTGAGAAAGTCTCATCGTAGTCAACTCCTTGAACTTGTGAAAAACCCTTTGCCACAAATCGAGCTTTATAGACGGTGACATTACCGTCCGCGTTCGTCTTCCTTTTAAAGATCCATTTGTTCTGAATGGCCTTTCACCCTTCAGGTAATACTTCCAAAGCCCATACTTTGTTTTCTTACATGGATCCCATCTCGGATTGCATGGCCTCTAACCATTTCTCGGAATCCGGGCCCATCATCGCTTCTCCATAGCTCGTAGGTTCATCGTTGTCCAACAACATGACCTCTAAGACAGGGTTGCCGTACCACTCAGGAGCAGTACGCGTCCTTGTCGACCTACGAGGTTCGATAGTAACTTGATCCGAAGCTTTATGATCATCATCATTAACTTCCTCTTCAACTAATGTAGGCTCCACAGAAACAACTTTCTGCGCTGCGCTACTCTCTGGTTGAAACAAAGGTTCTACAACCTCATCAAGTTCTATCTTCCTCCCACTCAATTCTTTCGAGAGAAACTCTTTCTAGAGAAAGGACCCGTTTTAGCAACAAACACTTTGTGCTTGGATCTGAGATAGAAGGTTTACCCAACTGTTACGTTAGGGTATTCTATGAAGATGCATTTGTCCGCTTTGGGTTCGAGCTCATTAGGTGAAAACCCTTTTTCACATAAGCGTCGCAGCCCCAAACATTAAGAAATGACAGCTTAGGTTTCCACCAAACCAAAATTCATACGGTGTCATCTCAACGGACTTAGATGGTGCCCCCTTTTTTTAAAGTGAATGTAGTTGTCTCTAATGCATAACCCTAAAACGATAGTGGTAAATCGATAAGAGACATCATAGTTTGCACCATATCCAATAGAGCATGACTACGACGTTCGGACACACCATCACACTATGGTGTTCCAGGTGGCGTGAGTTGTGAAACAACTTCCACATTGTCTTAAGTTGTATACCAAACTCGTAACTCAGATATTCACCTCCACGATCATATCGTAGACATTTTATCTTCTTGTCACGATGATCTCAAACTTCACTCTGATTTTGTTTCAACTTTTCAAACGTTACAGACTTGTGTTTCATTAAGTAAATATCCCCATATCTACTCAAATCATCAGTGAAGGTAGGAAAATCATGATATCCACCACACGCTACAACACTCATTGGACCGAATACATCAACATGTATCATTTCCAATAAGTCACTTGCCCGCTCCATCATACCGGAAAACGGGGTCTTAGTCATCTTGCCCATGAGGCATGGTCCGCATGTCTCAACCGATTCGAAATCGAATGAGTCCAAAGATCCATCAGCATGGAGTTTCTTCATGCGTTTTATACCAATATGACATTTAGTGGTAGTGCCACAAGTATGTGGTACTATCATTATTAACTTTGTATCTTTTGGCATCAATATTATGAACATGTGTATCACTACGATCAAGATTCAATAAACCATTCTCATTGGGTGCATGACCATTGAAGGTATTATTCATGTAAACAGAATAACCATTATTCTCTAACTTGAATGAATAACCGTATTGCAATAAACATGATCTAATCACGTTCATGCTCAACGCAAACACCAAATAACATTTATTTAGGTTCATCACTAATCCCGAAGATAGAGAGAGCGTGCGATGGTGATCACATCAACCTTGGAAACACTTCCAACACTCATCGTCACCTCACCCTTAGCTAGCCTCCGTTTATTCCGTAGCTTTTATTTCGAGTTACTAACATTTACCAACCGAACCGGTATCCAATATCCAGGTGCTACTAGGAGTACTAGCAAGGTACACATCAATAACACGTATATCAAATATACTTCTATCGACGTTGCCAGCCTTCTTATCTACCAAGTATCTAGGATTGTTCCGCTTCAGCGACCGTTCTCCTCATAATAGAAGCACTTAGTCTCGGGTTTGGGTTCAACCTTAGGTTTCTTTACTGGAGCAGCAACTGACTTGCCATCCATGAAGTTTCCCTCCTAGCCCTTGCCCTTCTCGAAACTAGTGGTTTCACTAACCATCAACACTTGATGCTCCTTCTTGATTTCTACCTTCGCGGTGTCAAACATCGCGAATAGCTCAGGGATCATTATTTCTATCCCTGGCATTTTATAGTTCATCACGAGGCTCTAGTAGCTTAGTGACAGTGACTTGGAGAACTATGTCAATCACTATCTTATCTGGAAGATCAACTCCCACTCGATTCAAGCGATTGTAGCACCCAGACAATCTGAGCACATGCTCACCGATTGAGCTATTCTCCTTCATCTTGCAGGCAAAGAATCTTGTTGGAGGTCTCATACCTCTCAACACGGGCACGAGCCTGAGATCCCAATTTCAGCTCTTAGAACATCTCATATGTTCCGTGACGTTCAAAATGTTTTGGAGCCTCAATTCTAAGCCGTAATGCATGACGCACTGAACTATCAAGTAGTCATCAGAACGTGCCTGTCAGATGTTCACAACATCTACAGACGACGCTTGAGGGGGTGGCGCACCGAGCGGTGCATTAAGGACATAAGCCTTCTGTGCAGCAATGAGGACAATCCTCAGATCACGGACCCAGTCCGCATTATTGCTACCATCATCTTTCAACTCTATTTCTCTAGGAACATATAAAAATTCAAGGGAGCTACAACGCGAGCTAGTAATCTACAACATAATTTGCAAAGACATTTTGACTATGTTCATGATAATGAGTTTAGTTAATCATATTACTTAAAAACTCCCACTCAAATTGACATCCCTCCGATCATTCGAGTGACACATGATCCAAATCCACCAACTCAAGTCCGATCATCACGTGAGTTGAGGTGGTTTCAATGGTGAACATCTTCATGTTGATCATATCTACTATATGACTCATGTTCGACCTTTCGGTCTCTTGTGTTCCGAGGCCAGGTTTGTACATGCTAGGCTCGTCAAGTTTAACCCGAGTGTTCTGCACGTGCAACACTGGCTTGCACCCGTTGTATGTGAACATAGAGTCTATCACACCCGATCATCACGTGGTGTCTCAAAACGACGAACTTTCGCAACGATGCACACTCGGGGAGAACACAATTTTATCTTGAAATTTTAGTGAGGGATCACCTTATAATGCTACCGTCGTCCTAAGCAAAATAAGATGCATAAAAGGATTAACATCACATGCAAATCATAAGTGACATGATATGGCCATGAACTTGTGCTTTTGATCTCCATCTTCAAAGCACCGGCATGATCTCCATCGTCACCGGCATAACACCATGATCTCCATCATCTTGATCTCCATCAATGTGTCGCCATGAGGTTGTCGCGCCGACTGTTGCTTCCACGACTATTGCTAACTCATAGTGATAAAGTAAAGCAAAAACGGCGAAAATAATTAAATACAACCGTATGGCTCCTGCCGGTTGCCGTACTCATCGACATGCAAGTCGTGATATTCTATACAATACATGATCATCTCATACATCACATATATCTCATCATGTAATTGGCCATATCACATCACAACATACCCTGCAAAAACAAGTTAGACGTCCTCTAATTGTTGTTGCAAGTTTTACGTGGCTACTACGGGTATCTAGCAAGAACAATTCTTACCTACGCAAAAACCACAACGGTGATACAAAAATTGCTATTCAACCTTCTCAAGGACCGCCTTTGTCAAATCCGATCCGACTAAAGTGGGAGAAACAGACACCCGCCAGCCATCTTTATGCAACGAAGTTACATGTCAGTTGATGGAACCGGTCTCTCGTAAGCGTACGAGTAATGTTGGTCCGGGCCGCTTCATCCCACAATACCGCCGAATCAAGAAAAGACCAAGGGAGGAAGCAATCTAAATATCAACGCCCACAAACTCCTTTGTGTTCTACTCGAGATCTCATCTACACATAGACCTAGCTCTGATACCACTGTTGGGGAACGTTGCATGGGAAACAAAAATTTTCCTATGCACATGCAAGATCTATCCATGGTGATGAGCATCTACGAGAGGGAGAGTGGATCTACATACTCTTGTAGATCGCTAAGCGGGAAGCGTTAAGAAACGCGGTTGATGTAGTCGAACGTCTTCGCGATCCAAATCGCCGAGCGTCCCGTGATCCCATCACAATCCATCTCGCGATCCAATCTCGATCCGTCCCACGATCCCATCACGATCCGTCCCGCGATCAAATCACGAATCGTCTCGCGATCCTGATCACGGTCCTTCCGATCTAGTGCCGAACGGACGGCACCTCCGCGTTCAGCACACGTACAGCTCAATGACGATGTCCGCCTTCTTGATCCAGCAAGAGGTAGCGGAGAGGTAGAAGAGTTCTCTAGCGGCGCGACGGCGCGGCGGCGATGGTGGTGGAACAATTCCGGCAGGGCTTCGCCTAAGCACCGCTGAAACTAGACTAGAGGAGAAACCGATCTAGATGAAGTAGAGGGAGCACGTGGCAATTAGGGTTAGCTCTTCCCTCTAAATCCTCTAGTATATATAGGAGGGAGGGAGGGGAGGAGGCAGCCTCAAACCCTCAAGGTTTGGCCAAAATTGGAGGTGGAGGAGTCCTACTCCAATCCTATTAGGAGTAGGATTCCTCCTCTCCACTTGGAAACCCTTTCCACCTTTCCTCCTTTGGATTTTTTCCACCCAAAGCCACATGGGCCTTAGTGGGGGGGGGGGGGGGGTTAGGCCAGCCCACTAGGGGCTGGTTTGACTCCTCCCACAGCCCATGAGGTCCTTTGGGTCGAGACCCCCCTCCCGATGGTCCCCGGTACCCCTCCCGGCACTCCCGGTACACAACCGAAATACCCGAAACTTTTCCGGTGACCAAAACAGGACTTCCTATATATCAATCTTTACCTCCGGACCATTCCGGAGCACCTCGTGACGTCCAGGATCTCATCCGGGACTCCGAACAACCTTCGGTCACCACCATACATAACTCTACTATACCGAAACGTCACCGAACCTTAAGTGTGCAGACCCTGCGGGTTCGAGAACTATGTAGACATGACCAAGACACCTCTACGGTCAATAACCAATAGCGGGACCTGGATGCCCATATTGGTTCCTACATATTCTACGAAGATATTTATCGGTTGAACCTTTATGTCAAGGATTCAGTTAATCCCGTACGCTGTTCCCTTTGTTCTTCGGTATGTTACTTGCCCGAGATTCGATCATCGGTATCTCTATACCTAGTTCAATCTCGTTACCGGGAAGTCTCTTTACTCGTTCTGTAATACAAGATCCCGTGGCTAACACTTAGTCACATTGCTTGCAAGGCTTATTGTGATGTTGTATTACCGAGTGGGCCCTGAGATACCTCTCCATCACATGGAGTAACAAATCCCAGTCTTGATCCATGCCCACTCAACAGACACCCTCGGAGATACCTGTAGAGCATCTTTATAGTCACCCAGTTACGTTGTGACGTTTGATACACACAAGGTATTCCTCCGGTGTCAGTGAGTTGCATGATCTCATGGTCATAGGAACAGATACTTGACATGCAGAAAACTATAGCAATAAACTGACACGATCATATGCTATGTTTATAGTTTGGGTCTTGTCCATCACATCATTCTCCTAATGATGTGATCCGGTTATCAAATGACATCTCATGTCTATGGCCAGGAAACCTTGACCATCTTTGATCAACGAACTAGTTAACTAGAGGCATACTAGGGACACAATGTTGTCTATGTACCCACACATGTATTTGAGTTTCCAATCAATACAATTATAGCATGGATAATAAACGATTATCACGAACAAGGAAATATAATAATAACCAATTTATTATTGCCTCTAGGGCATATTTCCAACCGAAGGCACACCAAAGCCACGAAGGCTCACCCTATTCTCTCCTTGAGACAACACCACGAAGGTGTTTCTCAAACACTAGTGGTAGACCTTGGGGTGGTCTCCAAACCCTCAAACTTTCTGGGGTAATCACAATGGTTGATTCCTCACCGAAGAACTCCTACCACCTAGGAGTCTCCAACCTCCAAGAGTAACAAGAACGATGGGGAAAATCTCAAGACTTTCTCAAATCACAAATTCCTTTGGTCAAGAGAAGGGGAAGGAGTGGATCTATCACTTGATGGAGAACTTCTCACAAATACTCTCAAATGCCTTGGGGATCTTGGATTTGGTGTATGACGATGTGAGAGAGAGAATATGTGTTCTAGGGTTAGCTCAAAGTGAATGGTCAACCGCTCCACGAAGTGATGAAGGGGTACATATAGTGTGGGTGCAAATATGGTCATTGTAGTGTAAGTGGCTGTGTCTGGCCGGACATCCGGGCCAAGGGCCGGACATCTGGCGACTGTGAAGTGTGCACACGATACACTCAGCCAGAGAGAAAAACAGGGGAGCCGGACCTTCTGGGGTTGGCCCGGACATCTGGCACATAAGTCAAGGCCTGGACATCCGGCTTATGCCCGGACATCCGACATATTACCTCATCAGAATAGCCAGGGTACTGGCATTGTGTGGGTTGGAAATTCGATTGAAGGCTTGGATATCCGGGGTCCCGGATATCCGCGATGCGCCGGACATCCGGCCCGTATTTGGTGAAACTGATGCTCTCTGGATAGCAAGGGGCTAGATATCCGAGGCACAGCCCGAACATCCGGCGACTGTATGACCTCACGGACATCCGACACAGGGCCAGACATCCGGCTTTCATAGAAGAACATCAACTTTGCATCATATATATGGTGGGTGCAGTTTTAGAAGAAGCAAGGAGTTTGATTCAACATGAGCTTGTCTTTGACTAACCCAATCAATCCCCTTTTAGTAGTGCAGGATGCCCATACTCAAGAACAAAAGAAAACGAGATCCGTAAACCTCTTTGTTCCTTCCTTCTCAACTCAAAACACTTCCACGCGTCCGTGATCCATGCCTATTGTCATATGAGGACTAATACCTGAGATTTATTTGACAAACACCATTAGTCCTCTACATGTACATTGTCATCAACATCAAAATATAATATGAGGGCATGATTGCACTTTCAATCTCCCCCTTTTTGTTTGTTGATGACAATCATACATGTAGTATAACAGATATTGCAATGTATTTCATAACAGCACATGTCATACGATAATTTTGACTGAGCCCCCCTTAATGTGTGCAATTGTGGATTAGCAATAATACAATGCACATATGTTATGTTTGAACATGGGAGAGTGTTTGAGACATATGCAAGTCGTAGACAACCCATGAACACAAGCTCATCTGATAGAGAGAAATGATAGCATATAGGATAGAATGTGAGATACAACATAACATAATCTCACAATTAAAGTCTTACAACCAAATAAACCTAGCACAAATATATGGTTCACACGATAGCATAGTAAACATAAAGATACTACTAATACTACTTCTCCCCTTTGTCAGGAACACACTAAAAGGGGCGAAGATACTAGTACATAGAGTGGAATCACTCCTGGCGGATGTCATCATCGTCAACTACCCCATCGAAGAACTCGGTGAACTTGTCACGGGTCTAAAACCCAAAGGTAGAGGCAGATGGAGCAGGCGGAAGAGGATCACCATCATCACTCACCAGACTGCCACGAGCACGGAGACGCTGCTTGAGCTGATTCTTGGAGAGGATAAGGCTCTGCTGGACATCATGATTCTGCTGACAGTTGAAAGTGATAGCCTTCATGATGGTAGACTGGGATTTCGCCATGAAGGAGGCAAGGCGTCCAAAGGGGTCCATCATGGAGGAAGAAGCACCAGAAACCCTCTGGGAGTGAGCAGGAGCCTTGCCCTGGGCAGTAGGTGTCCTCCTGGACTGAGAAGGAGTAGAAGGCTGAACAGGGGCAACCTCGTACATTGAGAAGGAGACTTCCACTTGGGATGCATGACAGTCTTGGCAACCGCAAAGGGGGCAGTACTGTCAATCAGCGCCCGAATGTATGGAGCATAAGGAAACTGACGCGTCTGTTGAAAACTCGTCACATGAATCTCATGCCATATGAAGTGTACAGAGTCAAGTGGCACCGTGGGATTAGTGTGCATGCGTAACATGAGGTCAATGCAGTAGCTGTGTTCCCGCGAGCGATGTCCCTTCTTTGGGTAAAGAGTGCGAAGCACACACTGAAAGAGAATTTAGTAGGGAGATCGAAAGATAGACACCTCATTAGGTGGATACTTGACCTCCTCCTCTGTGAGCTGATTGGTAGGATTGAGAAGTGGCAGACAATCGTCAATCTTCATGTGTGTATGATTAGGATCCTCACTATGAATCCGATGACCAACACCGGAAAGACCCATGATCTGGACAAACCGGTTGTAAGTGATACTCATCTGAGCATCATCAGTCATCAAAGTGAGAGTGTTGTCAGGCCCAAAGAAACAGGTGGCGTAGAACTAATGAATAGCACCTTCATTCCAGTCAAGCTTGAAGGTCATGGCCGGACAAAGACCCATGTCATCAATGATCTTGACAATATTATTGGGGAAATGCACATGATTGGAGCGAAGGAATGGCAGATCCAAATAGAACCGAGGAGCTACTCCAGACATACGAACCATGCTCGCATAGATATCCTGCTGCATGTGAGTACGAAACCGACGGTCTTCAGCAACCACAACCATCTCAAGTTGATTGATGTCACGCCTGAACTCGAGATAAGGGCATGTCCCCATGGTCTTGAAGTTATGGACGCGGCGATTTCCACATACATGCATGTCCATGGAAATGGGATGACCATGAGCCACTGGCAGAGGAGAGCCCCGGACTGGAGGCATAGGTGCCTCCGGAGCCCAGCGGGTTCTTGGCTTAGACTGACCAACATGACGCCTGGGAACACAATCTTCGTCCTCTTCCATAACATAGTGCTCATCATCCAGACCAGAGGCATCGGCCGGTCGAGACTGACGGTTGCGACTCGGGCCGGCGAATGTCTTCTTTGAGGCCGGCTTTTTCTTAGGCCTGATATTCTCCTCGGAATCAGTGGATCCCTGGCGGCGAGCAACTGAAAGTAACGGGAGGAGAGGACACCGATGTGAAAAAGATAAGGTAGAAATAGCCATAAGACACACAAAAATAACACATGAAAATGTTGACATTTGGTCCATGAACTTAGGACAAGCCTAGGTTTAGGGCAATATGTCAACATGACCAAGGTGACTTGCATGACCAACGACTTAGAGTGAAATGATAGTAGGAACACTACATTAGGACAAGACAAACCATGTCGCTCTAATATTTGGGAGAGAAAGATAGGCACGCATGAAGCAAATACCTAGGCACAACTATGTGAGAAATGATGAACCGAGGCAAGGAGATGCATACCATGGGACTGCTGTCCCTCAGTAGGGTCCTTGCCGACATTTTTGGTCTGAGCCATCATGGAGAAACGAGGGACCCCGACACCAAGAGGGCCACCTCCCAGACGAATCGGACCACCAACACTCACCAATGGAGTGTGTGAGAAGGTAGATCGAGGGGAGAAGGATGTGGAGCGAGGAGATCGGGGGCCGGGAGGGACGAGGGAGGTCGGGACGGCGGCGGAGGACGAAGGGCGGCTCCGGCAGCTGAAGGGGGTTGGGGAGAGGCGAGCGGGTGGTTTGGGGAAGAACTACCCTGAGCCCCTCCAGAACCTATCTTTATATGAGCCCGGACATCCGGGGCAGAACCAGCCGTTTCGTGGCTCTCTGGTAACAGGAGGGTCGGATATGTTGGATCATGCGGTACGCTACGTTGGCGCCAAATAAAATTTTCTACCGCGCACCCAAGAACATGCTGCTAGAAATAGATCACGGGATCGGGTTTACCACTAGATGCGCAGTCTACGCAGCAGAAGTAGAGTTGGTGAAGCGTGTAGTCGATCAACCGATTCGTCTCCTCCTCCTGTAGCCATTCTCCCACGAGAATTGATCTCCCTCGAACAGCTCCTCACAGATCCCATGAACGGTTCGTCACGGATCCCTGGAACGGTTCGTCCAAACACCGCAGATGCGATGCCTCCAAAGTATCCACACGTACGGGACAGCATCGGGCGGCGGACTGCTAGGTCCGATCGCACGACATGGTGGCGTGGGGAGTGGCGGTTGCTGTCGACAGGAGAAAAGGATCAACCCCGAAAGGTGCGCCCACTCCCCTTTATATCGACCTCCGAGGTGGGCTCAACACTTGAGGCCCACGACGAGTCTAGTCCCATTTTCAATTCGGATCCAATCTGAATGGGCTGCAATCACTTAAGTGTGCGACCCTATAGGTTCACGTACACATGGGCACGACCCGAGTCGATAGTCGGTAGCGGCTCCTAGCAGAACGTGCCAACTCCCATGTGTGCACAAAGTCGCTAGACGAACCTCGACAATGTGTCATATACAACATTCCTTTTGGCTCATGATATAGGTTGTAGAGCTCAAGGAGAGTACTTGTCACCCTTGTGGTAGCTCGACATCTCTTCTTGAAACCGTGATGCAGATTCCCGAACTGGGTTAACACTTAATCCATGTCGCATGTCCATGCTTTCTGAATCTGATCACACGAGAGGGACTAGAGAATATCTCTCCACATGGAGGGGCAAATCCCATCTTGGTCAACCATGTCTCGCGGCATGTCTCACAACTCACCCGGAAGCTACCTTTATAACTACCCAGTTACGGAGTAGCATTTGATAGACCCTAAGTAAGTCGATCCTCATCCCGAGAACATGCGAGGACCTCAGGTCTAGGACATGGCATATACATTGTACTTGAGACTAACAGATGACATTATCTCGCTGTATCTCAAAGTGGGTTTGTCCGACTCGGTGATCTCAACCCCCGAGTCCACACTATCAGTTTAGCATCTCTATGCTCATGACTTGTGAAATGTAGTCATCAACTGAATCCTATACTAGTAAAGGATATGTGTCCGCATAACCTTAAAAACTAGGGACTATTAGAACAATCATCATACAATATATAGTCTCACAAATAAGTCACATACTTATTGATACATATCACTGATGATGTTCAAGGACAATACAAATACTCATGAATACATAGGAAACGAAATCATCACATGATTGCCTCTAGGGCATATCTCCAACAGTCTCCCACTTGCACTAGAGTCAATCATCTAGGCATCGTATGCCCATGGACCTCATGTGCAGCTCATGCTTCGACTGCGGGAGAGGCTTCGTTAATGGATCAGCAACATTTGCATCCATGTGTATCTGCATATGTTTACATCGCCTCTCTCGACGATGTCGCGAATGAGGTTAAAATGCCTGAGTATGCGTTGGGTTTTATGATGGTTCCGTGGTTCCTTGACTTGTGCGATAGCACCACTATTATCACAATAGAGGTCCAACGGATTGGAAGAGTCCTGAACCACTCCAAGATCAGAAATAAAATTCTTCACCCAAACACCTTATTTTACAGCTTTAGAAGCTGCAATGTACTCCGCCTTCATTGTAGAATCAGCTACCGTATCTTGCTTGGCACTCCTCCAGCTCACTGCTCCTCTGTTCAGAATGAACACAAACCCAGATTGCGATCGAGTATCATCCCTATCGGTTTGGAAAGTAGCATCAATATAACTCCTCATAACGAGCTCATCCTCACCTCCATAAACCAGGAACATATCCTTTGTCCTTGTCAAGTATTTAAGGATATTCTTTATCGCTGTCCAGTCAATCTCACGTGGATCAGCCTAGTATTTGCCTACTACGCTTAGAGCAAAGCTAACATTGGGACGAGTACATACCATAGCATACATGATGGACCCGACAGCCGAAGCATACGGAATCCCATCCATGCGTCTTCACTCATCAGGAGCCGAGGGACTCTGAGTCTTGCTAAGACTAATTGTGACATGGGCAAGAACCCTTTCTTGGCATCTTGCATGTTGAACCACTTCAACACCTTGTCTATATAAGTACTTTGGCATAATCCAATAAGCCTTCTCGATCTATCTCTATAGATTTTGATTCCCAGAATATAAGCTGCTTCTCCCAAGTCTTTCATCGAAAAACTATTTTTCAATGAGTCCTTGACAGATTCAAGCATTTGAACATCATTTCCAATCAACAATATTTCATCCACATACAGGATCAGAAATGCAACTGAGTTCCCACTGACCTTTTGGAATACACAATGATCATAGTTGTTCTTGATGAAGCCAAACTCTTTGACCGCTTCATTAAAATGAATGTTCGAATTCTGAGATGCTTGCCTCAATACATAAATGGATCTCTGAAGCTTGCATACCATGCCAACATTCTTTGGATCAACAAAACCCTCGGGCTGTGTCATATACACATCCTTAGCTAAATTTCCATTAAGGAAAGCCGTTTTGACATCCATCTGCCATATCTCATAGTTGAAATATGCAGCTATAGCAAGAATGATCCGAATTGATTTAGGCATCGCTACCGGTGAATAGGTCTCACCGTAGTCAACTCCTTGAACTTGTCGATAACCTTTAGCGACAAGTCGAGCCTTATGGACTGTAACATTTCCGTCCATACCAGTTTTCTTCTTAATGATCCATTTGCACTCAATGGCTCGAACGCCATCTGGAGGATCAACGAAGTTCCAAACTTGATTGTCATCCATGGACTTTAATTTGGATCTCATGGCCTCTAGCCATAACTCGGAATCAGGGCTCACCATCGCTTCCACATACGTGGTCGGTTCGTTGTCCTCCAAAAACAACACATTGCAGTCATGCATATTGCACAACCTTTCTGACGTACGTGGAACCGGCGCCGATTCCACCACGGGTTCCTTGACTAACTCCAGCTTGGTTGAATCACCTGTCGGAATGTCCCCGTGTGGCTCTCGAATTTCTTCGAGTCGTACCGACCTCCCACTAGCCTTCCGATTGAGAAACTCTTTCTCAAGGAAAACTCCATGTCGAGCGACAAACACTTTGCCCTCTTCATGGTTGTAGGAGTAATATCCCAAGGTTTCCCTCAGATATCCCGCGAATATGCACTTGTCCGACTTGGGTGTGAGCTTGTCCGACTGGAGTCGCTTGACATATGCTTCACAACCCAAATCTTTAGAAAAGACAAGCTATGACTCTTTGTTGTCCATATCTCACATGGTGTCTTATCTACGGACTTTAATGGTACCCTGTTTAATGTGAAAGCTGCGGTTTCTAGAGTGTATCCCCAAAATGACAAGGGTAAATCCGAGTGACTCATCATCGATCAGACCATGTCTAACCATGTCCGATTCCTCCGTTCTGACACACCATTTCTCTGTGGCGTACCTGGAGGAATGAGTTGTGGAACTATTCCACGTCTCTTCAGATGATCATCAAACTCCTGGCTCATATACTCACCACCACGATCAGATCATAGAAGCTTGATTGTCTTGCCGAGTTGATTTTCCACTTCGTTCTGAAACTCCTTGAACTTTTCAAAAGTTACTGACTTGTGCCTCATCAAGTAGACATATCCATATCTACTAAAGTCATCGGTAAAAGTCATGAAGTATTAGAAACCACCTCTAGCTGTTGTGCTCATTGGTCCACATACATCACTATGTATAAATTCCAATAGCTCAGACGCCCTCTCACAACTCTTTGCAAAAGGAGTCTTAGTCATCTTGCCGAGTAGGCAGGACTCGCATGTCTCAAATGATTCAAAATCAAATGAAGTCAGAATTTCATCATCATGGAGCTTCTTCATGCGCTTTTGACTAATGTGTCCTAGTCGATAATGCCAGATGTAAGTCCGATTTATCTCGTTAGGCTTATGCCTCTTGACATTTATGTTATAGACCGATTCACCTTCAAGATCTAATGTAAATAACGCGTTCACAAGAGGCGCAAAGCCATAAAACATTTTATTCAAATAAATATACCAACCATTGTCCTTAATACTGAATTCATAACCTTGCCTCATCAAACATGAGGCCGAAATAATGTTTTGACTTAATGCAGGAACATAATAACAATAATCAAGTTCCATTACAAATCCTGAAGGTAAATTAAGTTGCATGGTGCCGACGGCTAATGCAGCAACTCTTGCTTTATTCCCGACGCATATGTCAACTTCTCCTCTTGCAACATTCCTAGTCCTTCTTAGCCCCTGCATCGAGTTGCATGTGTGAACAACCGATCCGGTATCACATACCCAAGAGCTACTAGAAATATCAGCAAGAAAAATGTCTATAACATATACAACAAGTGTACCTGAAGAAGAAGTCACACTTCCAGTCTTCTTGCCTATCTGGGAAAGCCATTTGCTGCAGTTCCTCTTCCAGTGACCGGTTTCCTTGCAGTAAAAGCAAACGGTCCCCGTGTTTGGTCCGGACTTGGGCACGGCGGCGATAGGAGTTGCCTCGTTGCCCTTTGCCTTAGTCTTTTTCTTGGATCAGGTCTTCTTGAACTTTGTCGTGTTCTGCGCCATCAATACTTGATGCGTGCCTTTCTTGATATCCTGCTCTGCCACTTTTAGCATCCCATGCAATTCAGTGAGCTTCTTTTCCATGCCGTACATATGGAAGTTCGAGATGAACGCCCCATACTTAGTCGGAAGAGAAGCCAGAATTATATCCGTGGACAATTCGTCCCCAAGTGGGAAGCCTAATCGATCCAAAGCTTTCATGTATCCGATCATCTTGATCACATGCGGGCTCAGTGGATCACCCTCTTTCAGCTTACATTCCATCAATGATCGCCAGACGTTGAAACTTTTGGTCCTTGCCTGCATCTGAAACATGCTCTTGAGGTTCTCGATCATATCAAAAGCCTCAATGTTTTCGAAATGCTGTTGCAGATCGGGCTCCATAGAAGCTAACATGAGACAACTGATCTCGTTAGACTCATCAACGAGTTTCTGGTGGGCATTCCTGGCCGTGGCATTAGCATTCTCGGCAGGTTCCTCTGCAAGGGGTTCCTCTAGAACTTGTTCCTTTTTATCATGCCTGAGAACAATTCTCAGATTTTTATACCAGGTGGTAAAGTTTGTTCCATTCAGTTTATCCTTTTCTAGGATTGATTTCAACGAAAAACTGGATTGAGCAGGTGGTGCCATTGATCTACAACAGAAATATGCAAAACACTAAGACATGTATTCATAAAGAGTAATTCAAATTAAACATTTTAATAAGAACATTACTCCCACTAAAATCAACATCCCTCTGTTGATTCTTAGCGATTCAAGATCCCAGATCCACATGTCAACCAGTGAGCTTTTGCATTACTTCTAGAAGACTAGATCACTCGGTAAGCAACACTTGCTAATCGTATCTCTATACGACTCTTGTTTGTTGGGGACATCTCATGCCACGCCAACTCTTATGCCTCAAGGCCCAAAACTGTTTTGATAGCCACGACAAGTTAACCAATGCTCCACTCGTAAGTGTCCGACACAAACACACCACGTTAAGGAGAATTAGCAGCACCCTAATTTTATAGGCCCACCACTAAAAATACTTAACATGTGTTGGTGCATAAATTGGGGAGGTAATTTTACTTGACATTCTTTGAGGGATCACCCTACTTAAAGCATCTATCATGCAGAAGAAGGGCACATAAAAGGGATAAACATTCACATGCAGTATATATATATGTGTGATATGGTATAGCCCCTTTCATTAACGCATGGCGATCTCCATCTCCATGTGCGCTGCATGCCCATGGCGATCTCCATCTTCATGCATAGTTGCCCTTGTGGTGATCTCCATCTCCACACATGGTGTCAACCGCCAAGTGTTACATAAGATACTATGCTATTACAAACGAATAGCTATGAGAGTAAATTACATTACAAGACATCTCATGTTGACACGCTGGTCATTAATACAATAATGGGACAACCATATGGCTCCAGTCGGTTTCCGCACTCACGACACGCATGTCATGATTTAATAATTTACAAGCAACATTCATGGGCTATACCAAATCACAAGCATTCCCTGCAAAAACAAGTCAGACGTTCTACCGTCAAAAATAAAACCGTTCGAAACTCTATTTTCCAAGAGAATTTTGACCTCGAAATTTTTGCCGAAAACGATGAAGCTTTTGAAGCTCAAATGCATCTTTTCGTGCTGTTCAGTTTGACAGGTCGTGGAGCAAAAACGGAGTTCGTATGCAAAAGTTATGCCCGTTTTACTGTGACTGCTCCAACAGATTTCAGCACTCTGGAAATCACATTTCCACGGTGTCGATCTTTGCTCCGGTTCGATCAATCTCATTGATCTTCGTGTGCTGCATCTGGATTTATGTTCCACAGTCTACCCCGATGGCGGAAACCGACTGGTAGGGGTAATTCATGTCACGACCTCTGCATCACGATCACGGAGGCAAGATCACGAAACAAACCTTCAACACTGACGTGCACGGCCGATCTCATCGACCCGCACCTGAACCGATCTACATATCTCTTATGCAAATCACCAAAACTATCACCACACAACCTGGCTCTGCTATCACTGTTGGATCATGCCATACGCTACGCTAGCGCCAAATAAAATTTTCTACCGCGCACCCAACAACATGCTGCTGGAAATAGATCACGGGATCAGGTTTACCACTAGACGCGCAGTAACCGCAGTGGAAGTAGAGTTGGTGATGCGTGTAGTCGATCAGCCGATTCGACTCCTCCTCCTGTAGCCGATCTCCCACGAGCAGTGATCTCCCACGAACAGCTCCTCGTGGATCCCTCGAACGGTTCATCACGGATCCCTCGAACGGTTTGTCCAAACACCGCAGATGCGACGCCTCCAAGGTATCCACACGTACGGGGCGAGCGTCGGGCAGCGGACTGCTAGGTCCGATCGCACGGCATGGTGGCATGGGGAGTGGCAGTGGCTGTTGACTGGAGAAAAGGATCAACCCTGAAAGGTGTGCCCACTCCCCTTTATATAGACCTCCGAGGTGGGCTCAACACTTGAGTCCCACGACGAGTCTAGTCCCATTTTCCATTCGGATCCAATCCGAATGGGCTGTAATCCCTTATGTGTGTGACCCTATAGGTTCACGTACACATGGACATGACCCGAGTCGATAGTCGGTAGCGGCTCCTAGCAGAACGTGCCAAGTCCCATGTGTGCGCAAAGTCGTTAGATGAACCTCGACAATGTGTCATATACAACATTCCTTTTGCCTCATGATATAGGTTGCAGAGCTCAAGGTGAGTACTTGTCATCCTTGTGGTAGCTCGACATCTCTTCTCGAAAGCGTGATGCAGATTCCCTAATTGGGTTAACACTTAACCCATGTCGCATGGCCATGCTATCTGAATCTGATCACACGAGAGGGCCCAGAGAATATCTCTCCTCACGGAGGGGCAAATCCCATCTTGGTCAACCATGTTTCGTGGAATGTCTCACGAATCACCCGGTATCTACCTTTATAACTACCCAGTTACGGAGTACCATTTGATAGACCCTAAGTAAGTCGATCCTCATCCCGAGAACATGCGAGGACCTGAGGTCTAGGACATGGCATATACATTATACTTGAGACTAACAGATGACATTATCTCGCTGTATCTCAAAGTGGGTCTGTCCGACTAGGTGATCTCAATCCCCGAGTCCACACTATCAGTTTAGCATCTATATGCACATGACTTGTGAAACGTAGTCATCAACTGAATCGTATACTAGTAAAGGATATGTGTCCGCATAACCTTAAAAACTAGGGACTATTAGAACAATCATCATACAATATATAGTCTCACAAATAAGTCACATATTGATACATATCGCCGATGATGTTCAAGGACAATACAAAATACTCATGAATACATAGGAAACAAAATCATCACATGATTGCCTCTAGGCATATCTCCAACTGGATATCCGGCGGGATGTGCCAGACATCCGGGGCCTGGGAAGAGTAGAACCAGAACTCGCCAGATGTCCGACAGAGATGTCGGATGTCCGGCGCCTGGAGCCTGGATTATTTTGCTCTCTCATAACAAGCCAGGCCTAAAATCCGGCGAGGGGTCCAGATGTCTGGCGGCGGACACCCCTTTGTATGGTAAAATATATTGAGGCCATATTTAAGTCTTCGCCAAGGAGATTTATATGAGAGATGTAGATAAAGTTGTAACACACATATATAGGAATTCACATTACTTAAAATAATGCAGACAAGCTCTACTTTGCAAGATGATAATGATCGATGCTACCATGTGTGAGCATAAGTGATTTGGTACCGCGAAGATTTGAACCTTGGGCCCAACATCACTACTCCATCATTTGAAGTACTATAGTTTTGACAAGTATAGTGACTTTGAGAGTGTTTGTTTTATTTGCGCATCACATAGAGACAAGAAGATTCATTAATTGAATTTATCCCCTAAATATATGCGTACATCTAGAAAAGACATGAAATAATTGTATGCATGTGTGCAAAAATTTCACATGATACTATCAAGCTCCAAGATACCAAGTTCACGCCTAAGTTGACAGAACCTAGCTTCATCCGATGGTTTGGTGAAGATGTCGGCAAGTTGCACATCCGTACCAACATGAGCAATATCAATGTTACCCTTCTGCACATGGTCTCTTAAGAAGTGGTACCGAATGTCAATGTGTTTGGTGCGAGGGTGATCAATAGGGTTTTATGCAATCTTGATGGCACTTTCATTGTCTCATAGGAGAGGCACACATATATATAAGTTATAATATAATCCTTCAAAGCTTTCCTCATCCATAGCAATTGAGTTTCACAACTTGCGGTTCCAATATACTCGGCTTCGGTGGTTGATAGAGAGACACAATTTTGCTTCTTGGAGTAACAACTTACCAAGGAGCATCCAAGAAATTGACATGCCACAGAGGTAGACTTCCTTCCTACCTTGCCTCCTATCTAATCCGCATCCATGTACCCCACGAGATCAAACTTGGCATCTTTGGGGTACCATAGACCCAACTTTGGGGTGTGAACAAGGTATCTAAAAATATGCTTAACCGCCTTATGATGACTTTCCCTAGGGGAAACTTGAAATCTTGCACAAATGCCTACACTTAACATGATGTCTGGTCTAGATGCACAAAGATAAAGCAATGAACCAATCATAGAGCGGTAAAGAGATGGGTCAAACGAGATATCATTTGTGTGTTCATTAAGAACAAGTTTGGTTGGCATGGGCGTCTTGCATGGACTGGCGTCGGTCATTCCGAACTTCACAAGAATGTCCTTGAGATACTTGGTGTGGGACAAGAAAATTCCTTCTTGAAATTGTTGAATTTGAAAACCGAGAAAGAACTTCAAGTCCGCATTGAGTGACATCTCAAAGGTCTTGGTCATGGAGTCCGCCAACTTCTTGCATAAATGAATGTTAGGAGAACCAAAAATGATATCATCTACGTAGATTTGGCATAAGATCAAATCACCATTTTCCCTTTTAGTAAAAAGAGTAGGGTCGATCACCCCTCTCACAAAAGCATCATCGAATAGAAACTTATTAAGATGATCATACCAAGCACGAGGTGCTTGTTTGAGGCCATACAAAGCCTTGTGAAGTTTGTACACATAGTCTTCATGATCGGGGTCAACGAAACCGGGTGGTTGTGATACATATACTTCTTCTTGTAGAGGACCGTTAAGAAAAGCACTCTTCACATCCATTCGATGTAAATTAAAACCATTGAAAGCATCATAAGCAAGTAAGATGCAAATTGATTCAAGACGGGCAACGGGCGCAAAGGTCTCATCAAAGTCCAAACCTTCAACTTGTGAGTACCCTTGTGCTGCTAACCTTGCCTTGTTTCTGATGATTACGCCATTCTCATCTTGTTTGTTCTTGAAGATCCATTTTGTTCCAATGACATTGTGTTCCTTGGTTGGTATTTTGACTAAGGACCACACTATGTTGCGTTCGAAGCTGTTCAACCCTTCTTGCATCGCAACAAGCTAATCGTTGTCCGTCAACGCATCTTGTGCCTTGAGTGGCACAACACTGGAGACAAAAGAAAAGTGAGCACAAAAGTTTGTCAATTGTTTACGAGTGACTCTACCTATCGATATGCCGGTAAGAATTTGATCAACATCAACACGACCGGCCACTCGAGGCATGATGGAGGTTAAGGTTTCACGAGGTTCAACTTCGTTCCCATCATCAACATCTTCAACATATGGATCCATAATGTGTGGTGGAATATCTTCTTCTTCTTGCCTCATTTGTTGAGGTTCACCATCATCATAAGGTTCGTCATCATCGACATGTGTATGTTCTTGTTCTTGTACTTGATGGTGATCTTGTTCTAGTGTAGAGTCTTGTTCTTGGGAAGATTTTTGTTCTTGTTCTTGAGTTATGGGCTCCTCTTGAGAGATCGGACCTTGTGTCGGTGTTGGTGTAGTAGTAGGTTGAGCATGAGTGGTGCTTGTGTCCTCATTTTCATTGGAAGGAGAGCACCTACACCCATGGTCAAAATGTCTTGTGAAGGATCTTCATCAACTGCATCACTTAGATCAACTTGCTCCCCATGGAAGCCATTAAATTCATCAAACACCACGTCACAAAATTCTACAACGCATCCAGTTGATTTGTTGTAGACCCTATAGGCATGGGAGTTTGATCCATAACCAACAAATATTCCTTCGGTTGTTTTAGATTGAAATTTTCCTAACCGTTCTTTCTTGTTGAGAATGAAGCACTTGCGGCCAAATACCCGGAAATACTTGAAATTTGGCTTGTTTCCGGTAATGAGCTCATATGGGGTCCTCTCCAAGATCTTGCGAAGAAAAAGACGAGTTGATACATGGCATACGGTGTTGACGGCTTCGGCCCAAAAAATATGAGGTGATTTGTACTCATCCAACATGGACCATGCCATCTCCACAAGTGTGTGGTTCTTCCTCTTGGCTACCCCATTTTGTTGTGGGGTATATGGTGCGGAGTATTGATGCTAAATTCCTTCATCACTAAGAAACTCTTCCAAGGTGTAGTTCTTGAATTCGGAGCCATTGTCACTTCTTATTGCCAAGATTTATTTGTCAAACTTGCGTTGGGCTTGCTTGGCAAAATCAATGAAGGTGATCTTTGTCTCGTCCTTGGACTTGAGAAAGAACACATGTGTATATGGAGTAATCATCAACAATAACAAACCTATACTTGTTCCCACCAAAACAATCCCATAAAGGAGGCTGAAAAAGATCCACATGAAGGAGCTCCAGGGGTCTCGAGGTTTATACTATATTCTTGGGGGGTGCTTTGATTGATGTTGCTTCCCGGCTATGCATGCACTACACACACGATCTTTCTCAAAACATACATTGGTTAGTCCAAGGATGTGTTCACCCTTTAAGAGATCTTGAAGATTTCTCATGCCGACATGGGCTAGCCGGCGATGCCATAGCCATCCCTTGTCGGCCTTGGCCATGAGGCAAGTTGCATGGAATGTGCTCTCTTTTGAGAAATCAACCGTGTAAAGGTTGCCATCCAACTTTCCCACGAAGGCAACTTCAAGAGTATCTCTCTTAAAGACTTTCACATCCATTAGTCCAAATAGTGTATCATAACCAACATAAGCCAATTGACGAATGGAAAGCAAATGATATTTAAAGGATTGGACAAGCATGACATTTGCAAGTGACATGTCATTGGTGATAGCCACCTTACCCAACCCAAGTACCCGTCCTTTAGAACCTCCACCAAAGACAATGCTCATAAATGGTCGAATAGCTTCCTTGAAGTCCATGAGCAGTGTCCCATCTCCGGTCATATGATTGGTGCATCCGCTATCAATCACCCATTTGACTCCACCGGAAAAGGCAACCTACACACATTTCAAGTCTTCGTTAGAGGCACCCATTTTACAATGGGACCCCTCAGGTTAGTAACAAGGGTCTTAGGAACCCAAATTGCATAGAAACGAAAAGCATTTCGAGGGCCAACAAATTGAGCACAAACATCTCCATCTTTTGCCTTACGAAGAACATATGATGGAGGCATAAATTCTTTTGGCTTGTTGGGACTAGGCTTACCCCTAATGGCCTTCCTACTCACAACCTTGTCAACTTTACCCTTTCATTTTTCCTTGTGCCCTTCTCGCACAAATGTCTCCTTGAGAGGAGTTGTAGACTTACGTGTCGTCATTTTATTATTGTTTGTGCTTGGATGAAATCCAAGCCCTTCCTTGGCCACTACCTCCTTGTGTTGACTCAACACTTGTAACACCCCAAGAGCAATGCTTGCCATCTTTGTGATATTACATGTATGAACCTTCCATGTTTTGCCCTCATGTGGTTTGGTTTAATAAAGTTTGCCTCATATCATTTTGCATGATGGCATCATGTCATCATTTATAAGTTTGCATCATGCTTGTGTGAAGTGGTATGTTGTTGTGTGTGTTGCAAACCCAAGTGATAGTCCTTGTGTGAAACCTCACTACCATTTCTTCTACTATACCTCCATCTCTCTCTTTTATTCAAATTCTATGATAGTGGTATTTTTGCTTGCCCTAATCCACTCATATAAATGTTGCAAACCTGCCTAATATTATGTAGGGTATTTCAAAATTATACTTAGCCTTGTGGTGCTCTCCATCATTTTATTTCTATTTTTGCAAACAACATCCATAGTAATTTATAGGTGGTTTGTTTATTTCCTCTCAAAAAGCCCAAACCAATTTTGTTAATTAGTGCATAATTCTGAGAGTTCAAATGTATTTTTGTTCCATTTAAAAACCTCCCTCTCTTTTCTCTGTGGCTTTTGCAAGTGGCTGTTTTAAAAATAAAGGAAAAAGGATTTCCAGGGAGATAGAAGGCTCACCTGGGCCTCCTCCCTCCTCGCGGCCCAGCAGCTGCTAGCGCAGCGCAGCCCAACAGGCCTTCCCCGTGCGCGTTCGTCTTCCTCCTGTACGGCTCGACATCCAGAGGAGCCACGTCGGCATGCCCGATGATTTGACGGTCGTCCGGCGCCCATAGCCTTTATATATGATTTCCTCAGTGCCCTAGGGTTTCCCCTCAACCCATTCTGTCCCTATCCTTCCCTCTCCGCCGTCAAGTAAGGCTAGCCACACCACGTCTATGCCCTGCTCTCCATGCTCCAACCGAGCTCGAGCTCGTGCTCGGGGTAGCCCCTCTACATCGTCTTCTTCCTCCCCAACGGCATGGATCGATGCCCCGGAGTCCCTGCCATCTTCTCCATCTACGTACGCAATGCCAGCAACTCCGGAGCTCCCTCACCGTCACCGTTTTCTTCGTTGTGTTCGGATCCGAGGTGCACCGGCCTTCTGTCGACCGTGGCGTCATTTCCATCGCCCCTCCGGCCATAGCTTCATGTCCTAGGTGACCTAGGTACATCCCTCTTCCACCCTGTTCCTATTCGTGGCTAGACGATATGCGTAGGAAACAATAGTACCGTGTCAACTTCGCGCTCTCCGTGCTCTGTCTATAGATGCAGTGTATACATACTATTATTTTTTGCATTTTGTTCTTGATTCCCGCGCGACATGTCGTTGTCCCTCACGCGTATGCCGTCCGTGTGCAGCCCCACATGCATCTGCAGCTGCTCCGCGCCTCCCGCATCACATGTTTGCTCGCCGCCGAGTCGGGTCACCGTGGGCCGAGCCGAGCTCCTGCTCGAGCTCGAGCGCCACTCCACTCGCAGCGCAACCGCTTCCTACCTCCGGAAATGGGACCCCCCCCTTGGAATCCGCAGCCCCGCCGTAGTTCCTTTGCCCCGGTGGTCGCTGGAGGACTCGCCGGCGTCGTCGTGTCTCTTCCCTGTTTTAGAGAGGAAGGAGAACTAGCCTCCGCTGCGGGCTAGCCCAAAAGAGCCCGAGCCCCTTCAGGTTCGAAGACCCCCACCTAGCCCAGTGGCGACCCACCTTGGTCTCCACTTGGGAGACCCAGGTTCAAATCCCCGCGCCCCCACCTTTTGTTTGCTGCGTTTTTGTTTTGATTTTAGTCATGCACACGCACTGCATACAAGTCCCACGGGGCCTTGCTTTTGTTCAAACCCACACATGTAGCGCAGTGGTGAACACATTAGTTTGCATCCTCGAGGTCATGGGTTCAATCCCAGCCACCCTCCTTTTTCTTATGTTTTGTTTTTTCTCTGTTTTAGGCCATTTTCTACATATGCCAAATCTGGCATGTCTTAGGTTTTCTACATATGCCAAATCTGGCATATCCCATGTTATAAGCTTTGGCATGTTTTTCTTGCTTTTGTATGTGGCATTTTTGACAACAACATAGGCTTATGATATATGAATTCGGGGTAGAAAAATCCACTAAATCCATTAGTCGCATTAGTTTTATCATTTGAGCAAGTCTGTGGAAATGTTATTTTGTGATAAGATGTCATTTTGTCTTTTCACATGATTTAATGCTTGCACTATTTGCTAATCCTGTCAACATGAAAATTGCTCTTTGACATGTGTACTAGCCCCTGGTATTTTTGCATGCCATGTTAAACCTTGTTAAGTTGTGGAATTCTTGTTATCAACATGCTACAAAAATGTTGTTTTCATATGCTCAAATATTTCTAAGTGTTGAATCTGTTTATTTTGTTACCATGTTGTCTTGATGATTCCCATAAATCTGTATCTCCTTTGGGGTTCGCACAATGTTATGTATTGTTGAGCATGTTGCCCTCTGGTAGCTTGTACCAATTGCTTGCATGTAGAGGTATTGCATCTTGGTTAAATTTGCTGTCAAACATGACATTCTTTTAAAAATGCCCTACTTGCCACTTGTTATTTTTTCTTAAGTTTGGGAGGCTGTTAAGTTCAATATGCCATGTTGGGAGGATGATAGCCAGTGATCTGTGCATATTTTGATGTTGCCATAATGTAGTTAATTGAAGTGCATGTTGTCCTCTATAACACTGTTAAATTTCATGCCATGAAAGTCCCTGTAACATGTGCATTAGTTGCTGTCAAAATGCCATCCTGTTAACTCAGATTATTTAAAACTGGAATTTTCACTAAGTCCCTAAATGCTGTTTCAACATGCCATCTTGTGAGCTCAATTGCTATTTGTCCTTGCTGCCATTCATGATGCTGTAGTTAGATGATTTGTTAAGCACCTTGTATACTTCAGGTCCAAGCCCTTGTTGTGCTTTGTAGCTTGTTGTAGCTCTTGTAGTGTGTGTTGAAATATGTCATGTTGCTGTTTGTGGATAGATTGTGTGTATGATTGTTTTGTGTCTTGTGAGAGCTCTACCCAATTGTTTTGCATGATCTTTAGGTCTATTACTACTAGATTTTCATTTCCAATCCAGTGGCATCCTTGGAATACCAAGGAATTGCCCATGGCTTCCTCATCTTTGTTTTGTCTCCGTTACCGCTAGAACCTTGTCGTAAGTGTTCCGAGAGTTCCCTTACTCCATTTGCAACGTTCTCCATATGCATTTGCATCATTTTTACGAGGAGAATTCATATTTGTCATGTTCATGCATGTCCAAATAACTAATCTCAAGGTTCTGTACAGAATACTAAAGAACTAAATAATTGCATGAGAAAGATGACTAGCGTAGGATTGCCATGTTAAATTCATCCAATAGGTCATGCATCATCTTTGGTTGCGCATTGCACCTTGCTTAAATGTTTATTTGGTGTTGTTTTCTCTTTGGGTAGACCCGAGTGTCGAGCCCTAGTACGAGGATACTGACGAGAACAACTACGAGGACCCAACTCTTTATCCCCCAAAAGACCCTACATGCAAGATGATCGTTACCCGGATCCCGATACTATTTTTGCTATGCTAGATGTCTCGCTTCTACCATTATGTTACATTGCCTACCACTTAAATTGCCAGCCTCCCAAATTGCCATGAAAGCCGATAACCCCTCCACTTCCTAGCAAACATTGATTGGCTTAGTTACCGCTTGCTCAGCCCTTATCTTATAGCATTGCTAGTTGCAGGTGCAGGTTGTTTCCGTGTGATTACATGGATATCTGGAGATATCACAATATTATTGTTATTTAATTTAATGCACATATATACTTGGTAAAGGTGGAAGGCTTGGACTTTTACTCGATGTTTTGTTCCACTTTTGCCGCCCTAGTTACTTGTTACCGGTGTTATGTTCCATATTGAGCGCTCCTAACATGCTCGGGGTTGTTATGGGGACCCCCTTGACTATTCGTTTAGGGATAAAGCTTGTCTGGCAAGACCCAACATTGATACTACATTTGCCTAACAACCTAATTAAAATGAATAGGGCTTAGCTACCCCGTGGATAATTAATCAACTCCCGGGCTAGTGCTCCTCACGAGTGTTGGTCCAAACTAGAGCCGTGTGCGGGGCCAACCCAGGGCAACTAGGGAGATTTCTATCAGGCCACTGTACGCTGTGCTCATCCGGTCGTGTCCTAAGAATGAGATACGCGGCTCCTATCGGGTTTGCTGACATGTCGAACGGTCTTGCTGGACTTGTTTTACCTTTCTCGAATGTCTTGTGCAAGGGATTCCAAGGATACTTCGGGCAATCTCGAGGTTGAGGTATTCCAACGGATTCCCGAGGATACCACGGGCTATCTGGTGGTTGAGGTTATCCATGCAGTGTGTGGTTAGTTTGTGATGGATGAGTTGGAGCACCCCTGCAGGGTTAAATCTTTTCGAGAAGCCGTGCCCGCGATTATGTGGCAACATGGAATTTTTTTGAACACCCGGTTATAGTAAACTTGAAGTAAACTCAAATAAAATACACCAACGGTGTGCGTAACCGTAACTGTCTCTGCTCGAGATTTTGAACCGAGAGAGAACACGGAGGGGTTATTGAGGGAGTCCAGGGCTAAGGGGTCCTCGGGCCGTGTGTTCGCCTCCGGTGGGCTAGCCTGGTGGGCCACTCTGTGGTGATTACTAGAAGGCTGGACTCTAGGATGATCCCGTGTTCGGAAGGAAAGGCCCCGAAGACTAGGCGTGACCTCCAAGACTAGAGGGAGAAGATGGGCGTATCTATGCCCGGATGGAAACCGACCATGTGTAACCCTAGGTACCCGTGGTGTCTATATAAACCAGGGGGCTTAGTTCGTAGAGGGACAAGTCAACTCATCTAGGGTTTAGCTCTTTTGATCTCGAGGTAGATCAACTTTGTAACCAGCATACTCATCAATACAATCAAACATTACGTAGGGTTTACCTCTTCACGAGGGCCCGAACCTGGGTAAACATTGTCTCCTTCGTCCCCTATTACCCATCGATCCTAGATTCATAGTCGGGACCCCCTACCCGAGATCTGCCGGTTTTGACACCGACATTGGTGCTTTCATTGAGAGTTTCGCTGCGAATCGCCAAAGGATTGATGGCTCGCTTAATCATTGGCGAAGAAGTCTGTAACAAGGACGTCTTCGTTCCTGGTCAGATCTTCGCTTTCAGAAGCATCGTGCTTCATGCCGATCCCTCGGGCCGCCTTGGCCAGATCAGAAGCTTTGCCCCTGGTTCAGAAGTCAGGTTCGGGAACCTAGAGTTCACCGTCGACTCCCGGGGAGATCTTGTTTTAACAAGGACCTCTGCCCTCCTTAAAGGGCCCACGGGCCCTGACGCCTTGACGTCGGAGGCAGGAAACCCCACCGCTGGGATGACCTTGGTCCCTAGCTCGGTCTTAAAACCTAACCTTGTCGATGCATCTAAGTTAGACACGGTCGCATACACCCCGGGTGCGCCGTCGAGCGACCCCAGGACGGCGGCGCCGCTGACCGACCCCAGGCGCGCCTTTAGTGCCGACCCGACCAAGGCCCCATCGCCGGGTGAGCTACTCGGTCGGATCCAAGCCTTGAGCATGATCGATTGCCATACATCGGTTTACGACCAAATCGGGATGAGGCCCGACAATAGGGAAATTCATGTCCCTCCGATAACACACTTGGTCACCACCGTCGAGTACCCGGCCGAAGACATGTCCCACTAGCCGACGAAGTTAAAAACGGTGTACATCCCGATCTGCCGGACACTGATTCGAGGCCGACTGCCGGCCTAATGCACAATCCGGGGTCCGCTCGGCAAAGCACCATTAGTGCCGCGTCCCCCAAGCCTGATGAGGCAGAGATCGGAGCTATCACACCTAATCCCGCAACGGTACAAAACACGACCGTCAGCGCACCAGACACACACCTCGCCGGGGCATGGAATTTTTCCCCACCCACCACCCAGATCGAGCGCTTTCCAAGCGCAAGAGAGCCAGGTACAATGGGCTTATGGGAGGTCAAACAATAGCTAGGGGAATCGGTCCATCATTTTTGGGCCAGATTCCTCCTCAGCAAAAACATGATGAAGGGCGTTAACGACCAGGAAATGATTGCAGCCTTCCAGCAGAATTGCTATGATGAAGGAATTCTCAACGCCCTTGCCCGTCGTCGCATCGAAAACTTCTCTGAGCTAACATACATGATCGAAAAGTACTGCGCCATGGAGAGTGCGCGAAAAGAACAACAATTTTATATGGAGCCGGTCCACACCGAACAACCTAGAGGAGTTCAGAAAAGGCTCGTACCCCCACAATATCCGACCAGGCACAAGCCTGCCGAAAATAGGAACAAATATCCCATGAAGGAAAAAACAGTCCTTGATGGATTACTGGACAGTCCATGCCCCATACACTCCGCTTCGCCAAACGCAAGCCCGACTCACAACCTTCGAGCATGCTGGGTCGTTAGGCAGGTCGCAAAAGAGCGGAGAGGCCGGAGCATTCATATTTGTCATGTTCATGCATGTCCAAATAACTAATCTTGAGGTTCTGTCCAGAATACTAAAGAACTAAATAATTGCATGAGAAAGATGACTAGTGTAGGATTGCCTTTTTAAATTCATCTAATAGGTCATGCATCATCTTTGGTTGCGCATTGCGCCTTGCTTGTATGTTTATTTGGTGCTATTTTCTCTTTGGGTAGACCCGAGTGTCGAGCCCGAGTACGAGGATCCTGACGAGAACAACTACGAGGACCCAACTCTTTATCCCCCTGAAGACCCTACATGCAAGATGATCGTTACCCGGATCCCGATACTATTTTTGCTATGCTAGATGTCTCGCTTCTACCGTTATGTTACGTTGCCTACCACTTAAATTGTCTGCCTCCCAAATTTCCATGAAAGCCTCTAACCCCTCCACTTCCTAGTAAACATTGATTGGCTAAGTTACCGCTTGCTCAACCCTTATCTTATAGCATTGCTAGTTGCAGGTGCAGGTTGTTTCCATGTGATAACATGGATATCTGGAGATATCACAATATTATTGCTATTTAATTTAATGCACATATATACTTGGTAAAGGTGGAAGGCTTGCCCTTTTGCTCGGTGTTTTGTTCCACTTTTGCCACCCTAGTTACTTATTACCGGTGTTATGTTCCATATTGAGCACTCATAACACGCTCGGGGTTTTATGGGGACCCCCTTGACTATTCGTTTAGGGATAAAGCTTGTCTGGCAAGACCCAACATTGGTACTACATTTGCTTAACAACCTAATTAAAATGCATAGGGCTTAGCTACCCCGTGGATAATTAATCAACCCCCGGGCTAGTGCTCCTCACGAGTGTTGGTCCAAACTAGAGCCGTGTGCGGGGCCAACCCGGGGCAACTCGGGAGATTTCTATCAGGCCACTGTACGCTGTGCTCATTCGGTCGTGTCCTGTGAACGAGATACGCGGCTCCTATCGGGTTCGTCGACACGTCGGGCGGTCTTGCTGGACTTGTTTTACCTTTCTCGAATGTCTTGTGCAAGGGGTTCCAAGGATACTTCGGGCAATCTCGAGGTTGAGGTCTTCCAACGGATTCCTGAGGATACCACGGGCTATCTGGTGGTTGGGGTTATCCATGCAGCGTGTGGTTAGTTTGTGATGGATGAGAAGGAGCACCCCTGCAGGGTTAAATCTTTTCGAGAAGCCGTGCCCGCGGTTATGTGGCAACTTGGAAATTTGTTTAACACTCGGTTATAGTAAACTTGAAGTAAACTCAAATAAAATACACCAACGGTGTGCGTAACCGTGACTGTCTCTGCTCGAGATTTTGAGCCAAGAGAGAGAACACGGTGGGGTTATGTTTGACGTAAGTAGGTGTTTAGGATCACTTAGTGATCATTCTAGTTCACGTCCGTTATGCATAGACCACCATACTTATTATTGCTCTCATAAGTTAGCCACCCAAATGTATGCTTAGTGCCTGCTACAGCCTCACCACTTAACCACTCCTCACCCATTGGCTTACATAGTCTCGGTACCCAGGTTAATGAGATTGCTGAGTCCCCGTGGCTCATAGATTACTACAACAATACAGGTACATGTACTGACGAGTTCGTGCCGGATGACGTTTCCTAGCTCCAGTGGGAGTTCGACGAGGAGCGTGGGCGGATGTACGTGACGTACACGGACAAGTAGGGAGCTATTTGGTCGTATTCCTGGGCGTAGCGAGACGGATTTCATTGCTTTTGTCGTTTATCTTCATCCGTAGTCGGACCCTGTCTTATGGATGACTGTATGAATGATTGTGTGGAATTGTAATTTAGCTTGTGGCGAGTGTAAGCCAACTCATATACTCATCTCCTCTTTACATGTATTGCCATGATTTATGTACTTGCGAAATGACTATATGCGCTTCTATCCCCATCGAGGCCCTCGCGCCTTAATAGGGATAAAACCGCATCTTGGACGTCACAACACTTCATTGAGGTTCCTTTTTCCTTGGGCACATGACATGAGCCCTTTCTCAATTTGAGCCTTTAGCAACCGGTTCTCCTCAAGTACAATAGCTAGGTCACCATTGAGGTTAGGAGCACAAGAATCAACATTTATAATAGGTGAGGAGTAAGCTTTGCCAAGGGTGTCAAGGTAAGTGAGCTTGAGTTCCTCAAAATTCTTTGTAAGGATGTTGAGCTCATCTTCCTTTGTCTTGAGAGATAAACGTAAGAGATCAAAATCCTTAGAGAGAGTAGCGCGAGACTCTTCAAGCTTACTTTTATCGTTCATTAATACTTTATGAGCACTTTTAGCCTTTTTCAAGGAGGCAAGTTCTTTAGTATGCATATCAAGGTTTGCACCAATCTTTAAGCACAATTCATCATTACGTGCTTCCTCATATAGGACTTTCCGCTCAAGTATTTCACATTTATCCTTTTCCTCATTGACAAGGGTTTCAAGTTCCTTAATGGTGATGGTGTGCTTACTCACCATCTCCATAAGCATACAAAACATAATGAGCTTCTTTCCTTTGAGGGAGGACATGACTTTATTTATTTTAGCAAACGTAGCATCATTCATGTCACATTCATGATCATCATCCTCCACATCAAGATATTCTTCACTAGGTGTGGTAGGTATAAATAGAGGAGGGTTTGGACGTGGTGTTATCTTTACCTTGTCTGAGGAGGCTTGATCCTCATCATCATCTACCACAGCCTTTGGCATGAGATATTTGTGTGCGTTGCCCTTGTAGTCTTTCATGTAGTTGTATGTGACAACATCACCACTCTTGTTGACAAGTCTCAATGTGGTTTGAGTGTCTTGAGCTACACCGGCAACACCTCCAACATCATCGTGATCGGACTCATCTTGGGCAACTATTGCCTTCCCATCTCTCTTCTTAAACTTGGAGTTCAATGGGTTGGGCAACTTCTTCTTCACGAAAGTCTTCGGAAATCTTGGTTTATCTTCACTCTTCTCATAGGAGCACTCGTTTGAGAAGTGGTTGGTTTCTTAACAATTGTAGCAAGTCCTTACTTTCTTCTTTGGAAACCTTCCCTTGAATTTTCCCGCACTAAACTTCTTCACAAAGAGAGACATGTCTTCATATGAGAGCCCTTCATCCGAGTCAACCTCATAGCCTTCTTCATCATCTTCCTCTTCTTCTTCACTAGCATCATCATCCCTTACATGCTTGGCCTTCAAGGCAAGGTTTGTCTTGGGTGATGAGGAACCATGCATGGCAAGGTGTCTTGTAGCATTTGCCTTTGATTGTTCAAATAGTTGGAAGGTTCAAATGACATCATCGAGAGACATGTCCTTGAAACCATGCTCTCTTCTTATGTCCCATACCATTTGATGGTGATATGGAGCAAGTGCATTTAGCAATTTATCCACAAGAAACCATTTGGTCAAGTTGAATCCATCTTGGATCTTGTCACAGTCATATGACTCAATGTCGACAACAAGTGTCATCAATCACTCAAGGAGACGTTTGGGGTTCTCACCTTTCTCCATGCAAAAATATTGTAATGCCCCTTTTGCAATCTCATATTGTGCAAGACGGAGGGAGGACGTTCCCGTGTTGTTCATCACAATACTATCCCAGAGTTACTTTGCATTGGAGAGGTGAATGTAGGGCCTTTTCTGCTTGCCAGACATAGCACTTTCTTATGAGCATAATTGCGGTGTCATTGAGGTGCTTGCCATATACTTCACTCGGTGTGAGATCCTTGGGGTTCACAGGGTTGTAGCCTTTCTCCAAGATCTCCATCACCTCATCGTTGGCAAACCTAAGATGATCCTGCATACCAACTCTCCACAAAGCAAAATCGATAGTGTCATCAAGTAAAGGAGGTTTGCCCCCAACATTATACTTAGGTTTATCCACTCTAGTGCATATAGCCATGGAACACTGGTGGTGTCTCCAACTTGAGGTTGTTGGCCCAAATTAGGAAGAGATGCATTTGGTTGCTTTATCACACCCAATGGGTTCTCCAGTGGTGGAGTTCTTGCAACTAATGCATCCAACCTCATTTCGACCAAGGCCTCAATAGAAGCATCATGCTCCTCCTTTTTCTTAGCAAGGGCCCTTTCTAGATTCTCAGAGGTGAAGGATTTGTGCACTTCCAAAGAAGATGTACCTTTCTCAAGAGGAAGTGCTATAAGAGGGTTCCTGTCAGGGATATAACCCCGCGGTATAACCCGTCCTATTGGGCCGGATCAATGAAGTGGCGGCTCTAGAATAATATTCAAGATGGGCCGTGCCGTGAAGACAAGGCGAGCAAGGCGGTTACGAAGTAAGCCACTGGGCGGCCCAAGCGCGTGGAGATGGCGACTCAAGGCCCACAAGGCAGAAGATGCCAGAAGATTCCTTGCTTGAGAGGCAAGGCGTGTTAGAGACACGATAGGTTATAGGTTGTAATATGACTCAAACTCTATTGTAAACCCTAGGGTCTCGACCTGTATATAAAGGCGAGCCCCTAGGACCGAAAGACTTAAGTTAAAAACCCTTGATAGCTAGGTTAGAGATTCCGCACCCTTGTAATCGAGACCATCATCAATATAGACACAAAGCAGGAAGTAGTCTGTTACCTCCATTGGAGGGGCCGAACCTGGGTAAACTCGTCTTACGTTTCCGTTTAACCCCTTTGAGTCGCCACCCTACGGCGATGGCCTCACACCTAAGTCCTTGCATGAGGACATCTTCCGTGACAAAACCACGACAGTTGGCGCCCTCCGTGGGGCCCTCGCCCGGTGGAGTTGAGTTCTCGAAGGGAGCCTTTCCAGGGTTCGGGAAATTCGCGGTTGGTCAGATGACCAAGAGCCGCCGTAACAAGATCTACATCGACGATCCAGTCTGGGGCATTGAGGCCGGCTCGATTGATCACAGGTACCAAGCCCCCTTTGGTGAGATCGGCGCTACGGTTTCCGAGTCAGACATCTGCACCAACATCGACGAGCCGGCTCGGTGTGCCCGACCCGGCCGGGATCAAGCCAGCCGGCGTCACGTTTTCGTCGGCTTCACCCAGGGAGTACTCCTCCCGGATGAGCCGGCAGGCAGCAGCGACACCCTCGTCTACTCAGATGGCTAGTCTTCCATGGGACAAACTGAGTCGATTTGTCCTCTCTATGATGGCATACTCGGGGGTTCGTTGGAGATTGAAGCCCCCAAGGAATTCCATGAGTCTCCTCGCCAGGTTGTTGTCTACATGGCAGGAACCGCGGCGGCTCAAAATCCGTCCGTAGCTGGTGCGGCGGGTGGCTCTAGCGGGTCTGGCAAGATGCGGGCTCAGGCCATGACGGATTTAATGGTTGAGATGGCAAAGCTCGTGGAGACTCCTGTTACCGTAGAAAATCAAGAAGAGCGCAACACGGAGTTAGCCAAACTACGAGACCAGATGACCGAGGTACAAAGAGAGATTGATGCTGAGAACACCCGGATGGCGGAGTTACAAGCTCGTATACATAATGAGTCAGAGCGCCTTAAGGCCGAGGCTTGGCAGTTAGGGCTCCAGAGAGATGCATCTAAGGCGGTTTACCAGAGGAGACACTGGAGTCGGCTGCCAACGAACCTCGAGCCGCAGCAACTCTTTAATACCCCTCAGCAGACTCCGGTGGCTGGTCAGCCACCCGGAAATCAGCCGAATCAGTCGGCTCGGCCACCGCCAACTCACTCGCCGCCCCGGCGTTTCCTGACGCCATGGGGTCACTTTTCCAACCCTGTTGACAATGTGCTAGCAGCGACCCAGCACCTGGAATCACTACCTATTCATGGAAATACCCCTGTTGATGTTGAGGCCAGGAACGCCATAGAGATGCTAAAAACAGCGGTAGTGCAGCAAGCATAGTACTCTTATAGCCGCCATTGGATGCACTCCACCCCATATGCCAGCCGCAACAAAAGTCGCCATGTGGAGTCTCTAGCTGTTTCTAGCAGTGGACGCAGGCAACAGCCTCAGGTTTCCCCAACCCGACCTGTACCATCATATGCCCAGGCAGTTGTCGATGCAACCAGGGGCGCACGAAAGGCAGAGGCGGAAGCAAAAACACATGCGATTCAACAACTTCATCCTCAACCGACGGCTTTGGGGGCTGGGACAAACAGTAGGACGATTGGGATACCTTGCTTATCCCCGACCCTCCGTGCCGAGCGTATGCCCAAAGACTTCAAGGGGCCTCACAAGGTGCCAAATTACACGGTGGATCTTGAGCCGGCGGCTTGGATCGAAAGCTACGAGTTGGCAATGGATATTTTGGATGTCAGTGACGCAGTATGCGCCAAATACTTGACCATGATGCTGGAGGGACCGGCTCAAACATGGCTGAAGAATCTGCCGCCCAATTCTATCAACACTTGGTTAGATCTTAAGGAGAGCTTCATCAATAATTTTGAGGGAACGTGCAAGAAGCCAATGACGATAGTGGACCTTCTGCATTGCGTCCAGCGCGTCGACGAGTCGGCTCATCACTGGACTCGTCGGGTCGCAGAAATCATACACTCATCAGACAGCATCACGACAGCTCAAGCCGTCCTGCTCTTAGAAAAGAACTGCCACTTTCAACCGCTGGTCCAGAAGCTCCGGTGGCTCAAGCGAAAGGTGTAGGATATGGGTTATGGATGTCCTCACTAGATACGCTGAATCAGACAGTACGAAGGATCCCAGCTCAGATGAGGACAAGACTAGCAAAGGCAAGAACGGTGAAGGTGGTAAAGGCCAGCATAATCACGATGGTAACCAGGGGGCCCAGAATAACATTGGCAAACGGAAGCAGCCAGATGGCGGATCAGACTTCGTTGCCAACACCAACGTTGGTTTCAAAAACCAACGTCGTAATGGTCGCCCTGGAGGGACTTATAATGGGAATAAGCCTAGTAATTACGAAGAGGCGCTCAAGGCATCGTGTCCTAAACATAGTACCCAAGATAAGCCGGCTACCCACTCATGGGAAAACTCTTACATCATGCAGGAATTTCGTAACCAAGCCTTCTAGAATCATCAAGGAGGCAACGGTAGAGGACACCCGGGTCAGCATGGTCCTGGCGGGTCATAGGGCGGCTCAGGAGCTGGTTTTCAGCATCAGGCAAATAATGGCAATGGACAACATTTTGGCCAGGGTAACCAACATAATAACCAAGGTGGTTTCCAGAGAAATCCCAAGAAGTTGAATAGCGGTCAGTACCACTAGTATGTGATTCCTCAAATAATAATTCATATTATCTGAAGAAATTTACAAGAAGGATCATATACCTCCGAGGAGAAAATAACCCGACCTTGGAGCACAGCTCACCCGCGTTCATATTATACTTAGAGCCACCGGCTCCTATGCTTTTTGTAATCCCCCCAACAAATTCTGTACATACTTCTTTATGTTTCAAATATAATAAAGCCGGCACACCCGAAACTCGGAGTTTCTGTCATTTCAGCCTACAAACTGAGCATGAGTCTTTATTTTTTGAAACAATGGGCATTTGGGGGCTTCCAACTCACCGAGTTCAGCTTTCTCACCCTCTTGACCCTGCAAAAAATGCCACAATCCATTGGGCATTTGGGGGCTTCCAACTCATCGAGTTCAGCTTTCTCACCCTCTTGACCCAGCAAAAAATGCCATATATGGTTAAACTTGCCTTTATGCTCTATTCCACTCCGATCAGGTGACCCCGTGTACTCTTGACAAGTCAATCCTTTTTTGGACCCTGAACTTCTCAAAGTTAAAACATCGGCTTGATTCACGAGAGAGCCAGCATACAGAGAGCTAGGATAAACCATGGGTTATCATACCCGCTTCATGGAAGCAAGACTCAAGCCTCGAAAGCCGGTCTTTATGTCGAGCCTCGAAAGCCGGCATTTTTTATACTCTGTTATCACATACATACATCATCTTACATGGCATCATTGCATCATGCATCATACATGCATATATATATATATATATATATATATATATATATATATATATATATATATTTGTTTATTTTACAGAAAACCGGTTTTCAAAACCAGGTTACATCATAAATTTCTTTAGAGAAATAAATATTTTGGCCCAATACTTATCATGGTTTATTATAACCGGGATTAAATGATTGGAGTTTCCATACCAGCTCAGAAGAGCTGGTCTATGTGGCTGAGCCGCGAAAGCCAGTCTCTTCTTGCCGAGTCTCACTAAGCCGGCTTGTTAAACAGTACTTGGTATTGTTATAAAACTATTATTATTACCTCATAAATTTTGTAGGTACAACATTGTTTTATTACCGGCTCATACATGAGCGTCTGGGTTATCAACCGTCGTCATATTATGACCGGTTCAAACACTATTGTCTTCAATACTATTCAAACAAGACTTGAGTTTCGAAAGCCAAGTTTCTTTACCGGCTCATTCTTTGACTTGTCCCCTGTGTTTCAATTAAAAGAATCATCGGGCACAATGGAGATATTCAAAGGCAAACAAAAGAGCAGAACAATCAGCAATTATTGAAACTGATCAAAAGGATCAAAGTTTCTTGATATGGGGCAAACCCGAGGGTGGCCCGATCTTCACGAATTGGAGGTGGATTCGGGGAAGAACACGAAGAACACGAGGGGAAAACTTGAAGAAATCAAAGGGGAAAACACTCTATTGGACAAGATCCACACCAACTACTCCACCAATCACAAGCAATACATGAGGTGCATCAAGATCCAAGAACAAAAATGGAAATAAGGATACATAGGTAGTTCATCCAAATCTCTAGGAGAGATGGGCCTTGAATTTCGTGGAGGAATCTTCCCTAAGAAGGGGTCTTGGCATCCATAGGATCTTCTCTCAAGAGGTATCAATCTCATAGGAGAAGTATGGAAGGAGCAAAGCTCAATTATGATGAGCCAACACTTTGCTAACCCTAGAAAGGAGGTGGGGTGGAGTATATATAGTCTTGGCCACGAAGGGGCATGTTAGGGAGAGATACAAGGCCCAAGGCCTGCGGCTGCACACAGGCAGTGCCGGACGTCCGGAGGCTGTCGGACGTCCGACGGCTCGAGAAGTACCAGACATCCGGAGGGCGTCGGACGTCTGTGGCTCGGTCGTTCGAAGGTCTTCGGATTTCCGACAGTTCGGTGCGGTCGAGGTGGCGTCGGATTTCCGGCGGGCTTCGGTCGTCCGGGCGCTGGAGGTTGTCGGACGTCCGGAAGGCGTCGGTCGTCCGGACACTGTAGAGTGTCGGACGTCCGGAGGCTTCCGGTCGTCCGGCCGCTGTAGACTCCTGCAGCTCCGTCTTCTTCCGTCTCCACCTCCAAGCTTCCCTCGTAGATGGTGTAGTCGTACTCTTGAGCCTGGACTCCTTCTCAATGAATGTGTAGCTCCGTGCACACCTATGCATGCACACGATAGAGGGGTCACATAGTATACCATCCTCAAAGGGCACAAGTTGACACGAGTAAAGGATAAGATTCACCTTTGTAAGTATGAAGTGGATATCGCACGTGTCACTTGGCAAAGGGGTTCTTATCATGGTGGTGTCCATAGAATGCTCCGCATCATCCCCTCCCCCTTGTGAAAGATTCGTCCTCGGATCAAAATCCAAATCACCATGGAAAGGAGATGGCGTTGCCGTGTAGAAGTGGACGATCACCAAGAACTCATCATCATGAAGCTCGAAATGGGCACTCTCCAATGTCTCGCCATCGTGTAGTTCCTTCAAAAGGAGCAAACATGACAAACACTTGGAAAAACAAATGTGGTTAGCGTTAGAGCCAAACCAAGCATTCAAGTGGTGAATCACCAAACAAGTGTCATCATCATGCATAACATATGGTGTGACAACGGAGTGTGTCATGGCATGTAAGCATACAAATCTAGCGCAAGCAATGCAATCATGGAAACAAGCATGCAAAGGTGAGGTAGGGATACATATATGTGTGAAAATATAACAAGCATCCACCTCATGGTCATAGCAATAATGCACAAAGAAATCAACAAAAGGTCTATGGTAGGCATAGGAATCATTCACAACACCAAATAAGATAAAGTGTCTAGACACATGGTGCAAGTGCAAGACAATCCAAGCATAATGTGCACATGGTGTAGTGAAGATAGTGGGGCACTCAACACAATAAAAAGAGCAATTGGTCATCATGTGTGAGGCAAGCAAATGAAGCATGTAGCAATTAATGGCATGTGGCATATGTGAAGAGATGGCATTGTTGCAACCAAACATATGATAAGAGCAAACAATCCACAAGTTGGATGCAACACACAAAGCATATATGTCATGAGGCATGGAACAATGGCAATCATGGTGGAAAGCAAAATCACTAACATGTGTGCAAGTAGGTGGTCCAAGAAGACCAATATATGGCATGATACAAGCAACACAAGTAGGAAGATCCACAATGTCCATGCTCAAGAAAGATGTCACCTCAAAAGTGTGTCCTTGTGCATTCTTCACAATGCCGAAACACAAGCAAGTGTGACGTAGAAGCGCGTCTTTGTAGCGTGGCTCACTCTCAAGAGCTCGAATCGTCAACTCACATGAGGTGGAGGTTGACATGTAGTCGAAGTGTCCTACACATACACACAACAAAGGAAACAATGTATGTGCATGGTAGACAAACACATCATCCATCATGATGGTTCTCTTATCTTCCACATAACCATTAGAATTACAAGTGCATGAATAATATGATGCAAGAATAACTATATTCATGGCACTAGGCATATGGTGCAAAGAAGGAAGGCAATCATGCTTCACATGAGAGATGTCAAAAGCTCCAACAATATGAGAGAAAGCTATGGGGGCAATCTCATTAGAAAATTAATAGCGTTGTTGCACTCAATACATGGCAAATCTAGCATGAGAGAGGCAACACATGGAGACATATGACAACAAACAATAGCAATCATGTGTGAAGCATGACAATGGTTGTCATCAACCGCATGAAATGAGCAAGTAGTAATCATCGGTGATGCGACACATGAAGTAAGCATAGTGATCATGTCGTGCAAGCTAGTAGTGCGAAGATGCAACATACTAGAGAAAATCATGGCAATCATGTCATATGAACAAATAGTGTACATAACTAATGCACATGACATATCGCGAGCACGAACGCAAAGCAAGATCAACGTGTCATCATAGGCATGGAGCACAAAGAAAACATGGCAATGGAAAGTAATATCTCCACCAAGCTTGCAAATACACATACAAGACATATAATCAAGTGTCATGTGAGATGCAAAGCATGGGTCACAAATGCATGGCAAGGGCATAGAAATGAGCATATCATGCAAAGTGAACATGGCAAGATGGGCATAATACATGTAATGAGCAAGAAGCCATAGCCATGTGAGAGCCATCTAGAAGAAATGCACGAAGTATTTGCGCAAAGAGGGTGGGTGGAGGGTAAGCACTCCATGGTGGTCATTGCTCTCTAGAGCTCGTTTCGTCAACTCGTGCGCTTGCGAGGTTGACGAAGAATCATGTGTACCTACACAAGAAGGAGACACAAGAAACAAAGTGTGTGCGTGGTAAATGTACACATCATCCATCATGATGTGTATGTGCACATGAGAGTTAGCACAGGATAAGCAATGCTCAAAGAAATTCGATGCATGGTATAGGAACATGTCATCCATCATGAAAGAATAGTTATTGTGTATAACATGATGGGGACACAAATTAAGCATGCAAATATATGGCACAACAATAGCATTCATATTCATGGGTAGCGTATTGTGCACACAAATATGGAAGTCATGCAAAGGATGGGATGGAACACAATCTCCTATAATGAATGAGGAAACTATGGGGATCTCCTCATGTGCAATAGCGGAAGCATAATTCGGAGAATATGGACAACATCCAAAACAATGCATTTCCAAAGCATGGTGTTCATGGCATGGCATATGAGAACAATTGCGCAAATGATGCAAAGGGAGCATGGCAATGTTATCACAAGAAAAGCAAATGCCAATAACCATGGGCTTGTCATCTATGCCATATGTGCAAATTGGGTTTATTCTAATAGCATATGCATAGTTACTATGATGATATTGCAAAGATGCAATATGGGTGATCTCATGCATAGCATATGACAAGTCAAGCGGATTGTCAAACATGATGTGACCAATAGAGTTCTCACAAGATATCCTATGCAATATGGCATCACAACTAATAGACTCCACATGAGAATCGTCAAACTCATCATAAATGGGTAATTGATCACATGTGAAAATCGCATAATCATGAAGCATGGCAATAGGTAGATCATCATCATGCAAGAAATCAATGTCCACTAGTGGGACAAGAGCATCACCTTCACCTATGTTACCTTTTGCATTCCACACATGTGGTGTAGGTGAGGTGGCATAGACCAACTCATGGTCAACATCATGATGGAACCATGTGGGGGGTGCATCATCGTCCACCATGGCCATCGTCTTGTCCAAAGGAATGACGAAGTCGTCGAGGATCGACGCGTCATGAAATATGGGACCTTGCACCAAATGAGAAGACACAATAGAGGTAGAGGTTAAGTTATTAGAAATCAAAATGGCCTCACATGCCCTATCAACTACCTCTCTCTCTCTATGTGGTGGTGGCTCCCTCACTCCCTCTAGGTAGTTGCACTCATACTCACATATGGTGTAGTCAGTCATATCACTCAAGTGGTGGGGGTTGTGGCTCTCCTCACATGGGAATTGGGGCAACTCATCATCTATGGGTTTAGTGGTGAAGTCACTCTCACTCTCAATATGGTGGCAAAAGTCTCGCAACTCATCTCCAAACGTCGCCGTGGTCGAAGGGAAAATCCCATGCTCAACCATCTCGTCACCGTCGCCGTGGATGAAGGCCGAAGATGGCCCATCATCACTCTCGCCTCCAAATATGGAAGCTTCATCCTTGCTCGCCACCTCGTCGCTCGCCTCCGAAGGTTGTTCCTTGAGTGGCTCCGTAGTCGTGGTCGTCGCCGCGCCGTCTTCAAAAAGAGTCGTGGTGGACTCGGCATCGTCAATGCCACAAAGAGGGATGGCGGTGAAGTCGGACATGGGAGTGTCGTTTTGGAGCTCGTCGGGCTTGGACATCTTGGTGGTACCATCCTCATGCTCGTCGTCGTGGAGCTTGGTCGTCGTGAAGTGTGCGCGGGGTTGAGTAGCCTTGGCCTTGAGCTCTTGTTCCACCTTGAGAGCACCAATGTAGAGTTCTTCGAGAGACTCATAGTTGTCATTGAAGATAGTCTTGGCGATGTCGTTCTTCAATCCCATCATGAAGTGGAACTTCATCCAAATGGGGTCATCCATGCCGGCTCGTCGCAAGGCTTTCTTCATCTTCATGAAGTACTCGTCGATGGACTTTGATCCTTGTATGGTGTTCTCCAAGTGGCGTTGAAGATGTTCCGTGTATGTAGAAGGCACAAACTCTAGCCGCATCGCTTTCTTCGTCTTGGACCAACTCATGTCAAAGTTCTTCGAAGATGTGTGAAGCCACCATGTTGACGCGTCGCCGTGGAAGTTTCTTGTGGCACACTTCACTTGATCTTCGGAAGGGACTTGAAGAAGCTTGAGGTAGTAGTCCATCTTGCGCTCCCAATCGAGATACTCCTCGGGGTCTTGACTCCCATAGAAAGGAATGTCATGGTCGATGTCAAGGTCGTAGTAGCTCATGGAAGTCGCGGACTTGAGCTTGGGGAGCTTCTCTTGAAGTGCTTGTTGGCGAAGATGCCGAATGTCCAAAGGCGAAGATGCCTTGAAGTCGCTTGGCAAAGATGCCAAGGTAGGTGGTGAAGTCATCGAGCGATGGTTGGTGTCGAGCTCGTGACTTTCACACTTGTTCTTTGTTTGGCGCCTTGATGTTGGCGTCGTTATTTCTTCATGTCGTTGATGGTGTCGATGCCGATGAGATCTTGCCGGAGATGGTAGCTCAAAAGCATGTGCACTTGAGCGTCTTCTCGAAGATGAGGAAGACCTCTTGCCGGTGTTGATGATGGCCATGAGCTCCTCCATTTGAGCATCTATCTTGGCGTCGATGAAGTTCTTCATGGCATCGAACTTGTCGTCGTGGTGGTAGACCGAAGTAGATGTGCCGTCCCTATCCATGGAAGCACTCGAGGAGGTGTGAGAACGATATGGAATGAACATACCAAAGTTACCTCTTTCCGAAGTTGTAGATGGATCTCAAAAGACCACAATGTATGCGAGGAAAAGAGTGGACTTGGTGAAAAACCTTGTCCAATTCTCACAACCTACACAAATGGCTTATAGTGGAGCTCGGTGGGGTTAGTGGCACAAATATCAAGCAAAATGAAGTCCAAGATATTGTAAATGTTGAAATAAATCCAATGGACTCAAAATACAAGGCAAGTGATCACAAATATAGAGGAAGGCAATAAAGAAACACACACGGTGGGATAATGGGGCTTGTGCAACTATAGGGATGAGCAAAGCTCGTGTTGCACAAACACAAGGAGAGATGCTAGCTTGATTGCACATTTGGGCACGATTCACCACTTGGCACCAATCCTATTCATGCAAGCAACACGTTTCCTATTCCATGTATCCTCGTGCACGAGTATCTCTTTTCACGGTCAACTCTATGCTTATAAGCTTATGATCTTTCTTTCTTGCTTAGAAGCTTTTTTCTCTCTTTTTTCCCTCTTCCTTTCCACTATTCTTATTGAGCCTCAACCAAATATATGAGACAAGTATCACAATATATGAACGGAAGCAAGCAATGGCACTATATGATATTTCAAATGATGTAACACTATGATGTCGTATCACTATGGTGCACAAGTTTTCGCGAAGCCCGGCAATACTCGGATAGCTAGTCTCAATAGGTATGAAGGTAATCACAAAGATGGTGGGGGTATCGAGATGTAATGGCAAGGAAGGAAAAGTGTATGACGGAATGTATACCTTCGTCACACTTAACCTTTCACGAAGGCGAGGTAAACCGGCCTTGCTTCCGGTTGAAGATGGTCTCAAAGGATGGATGGTCGTCGTCGATATCGATCGTCGGTGGTCGATGAAGATGATGGACCGATACAAGTCACCGGTGGTTGAAGAAGAAGTAACTATCCCTAAGTAGCCGAAACACCTTAGGAGACTCAAATCACAACTCAAGCAGCCACAAATCCAATGGAAACCAAAATGGGTTAGGTTGCGGAAGTCTATGGTGGTAATGCGGAAGATATGGTGGAGGGCCTAGGCAATGTTGCCAAAATTCAAAATATTTGATGGTGTCAAATGGTTTTGGAAGTATTTTTGTGGGATGGAGGGTGTCAATAGCTACAAAACGAGCTAAAGAACGTCAACATCGGAGTTCGGATGAATTAGTTATGACCGAAACAAGAATCAGCAGAAGTCAGATTCTATAGGTTACGGACGTCCGAGAAGTGTCGGATGTCCGAGGGTCGGACGTCCGGGAGGTCCGGAAATCCAAGAAATCGGCTCTGTTTAGGGGTTCTGGACGTCCAGAGGCTGTCGGACGTCAGAGGGGTCTGACAGTTCGGGATTTGAGATCCGGAATTTGAGATCCGGAGCGCGATTTTGGGCGGAAAATGGGGATTTTGGGCTCGAAATCGATGGGGAAAAAGAAAAATTGGGGCTAGGGAACACCAAGGGAGGTAGATCCAGTTGCCAAACACTAGATCCACGGATCAAAATCAACAAAAACTCGCAAGAACAACAAATCACAAGAATTTTTTTGGGGCTATTTTTGTGGGGATTTTCGAAATTGGGAAGAAAATTTCGAACTAAAGCAAGAAAAGTGGGGGATATGGCTCCAAATTCGTGGCAACGTGGCTCTTGATACCAATATGATACGGGGCAAACCCGAGGGTGGCCCGATCTTCATGAATTGGAGGTGGATTCGGGGAAGAACACGAAGAACACGAGGGAAAAAATTGGAGAAATCAAAGGGGAAAACACTCTATTGGACAAGATCCACACCAAGTACTCCTCCAATCACAAGCAATACATGAGGTGCATCAAGATCCAAGAACAACAATGGAAATAAGGATACATAGGTAGTTGATCCAAATCTCTAGGAGAGATGGGCCTTGAATTCCGTGGAGGAATCTTCCCTAAGAAGGGGTCTTGGCATCCATAGGATCTTCTCTCAAGAGGTATCAATCTCATAGGAGAAGTATGGAAGGAGAAAAGCTCAACTATGATGAGCCAACACTTTGCTAACCCTAGAAAGGAGGTGGGGTGGAGTATATATAGTCTTGGCCACGAAGGGGTATGTTAGGGAGAGATACAAGGCCCAAGGCCCGCGGCTGCGCACAGGCAGTGTCGGACGTCCGGAGGCTGTCGGACGTCCGATGGCTCGAGAAGTACCGGACATCCGGAGGGCGTCGGAAATCCGTGGCTCGGTCGTCCGGAGGTCTTCGGATTTCCGACAGTTCGGTGCGGTCGAGGCGGAGTCGGATTTCCGGAGGGCGTCGGTCGTCCGGGCGCTGGAGGTTGTCGGACGTCCGGAAGGCGTCGGTCGTCCGGACGCTGTAGAGTGTCAGACGTCCGGAGGCTTCCGGTCGTCCGGCCGCTGTAGACTTCTGCAGCTCCGTCTTCTTCCGTCTCCGCCTCCAAGCTTCCCTCGAAGATAGCATAGTCGTACTCTTGAGCCTGGACTCCTTCTCGATGAATGTGTAGCTCCGCGCACACCTATGCATGCACGAGAGGTTTCACGTATTATACCATCCTCAAAGGGCACAAGTTGACACGAGTAAAGGAGAAGATTTAGGTTTGTAAGTATGAAGTGGATGTCGCACGTGTCACTTGGCAAAGGGGTTCTTATCATGGTGATGTCCGTAGAATGTTCCCCATCATTTCTTAAAGTACCTTCACGAATGCAAACATGCACGAAGGCATGACAGGGATTTTCAAGAAGTTTTCAAACTACTCCTATTATAGACTCATCTCAGGAGCCACGAAATATTCGTGTTCTGCCCACCACTTGGGGGCTAGAAACACGGGGCGAATTAAATTGTTTGTACATGTCACTTCTGTGACTCGCCCTCTGCGCTGTTCGGGTTGACCTCAGGCTGACCTCTCGCCCGAGCCGCCTCTGGGTCATCGTCCACTGGGTCTCTGGTTCTTCGATCTGAAGGTTGTCCATATCCCAGTTGCAATGGGTCAAGGCGTGGAAAATAGCTTCTTTATTCAGGATGGAGGTTGGGTCGACATCATGGGCGAAAATGTGCTTACGATGTTGGGGAGTCAGGTTCACCGGCACAAAGGAGGGTGGCCGAACTCGTGAGTTGTTTGCATCGGAAGCCGCCTGATAACTCTTCAGCTCCATTTCAGCGAGTAGTCATTTGGCTAACACTCGAGATGTGTTGACACATTTAAGATAGTCAGCATCACGGAAAGCCGAGCCATCATCCTTGAGCTCAGGAAACTCTTTGGCCATTTCTGCTGCATCAAGCTCCTCCTAGTAGGCAAAAACCCGGCTCAAAGAAGATGTTGCATCGGCTCGGGCGGCTGATCTTTTCAACTCTTCAACTTGTTTGGGGATCGTTGAGAGAAACCTCAGCACATCCTTGATGAGCTTCACTGGCACTTTTTTCCCCATAACTGCCTTGATGGCGAGATAGCTTCCAGCATAGAGTTGCTCGGTCAGTGTATATACAGCCTTCAGCATAAGCAAGCTATTATCTTGGAGGCTGCATGTTCGAGGGCCTACAAAACAATTTAAATGTATAAGCCGCCAGGCGGTTTATCTATGAACATAGGTATTTTTGCGGGATAGCAAGAATTCCTACAAGATACTTACTAAAGATAGCCTGGGTCATATGGGCAATGTGCCGCTTTAGCCCGAATAGCTCTTCTGTGATGGCCTTTAATTGGCCTTCAACATTTTCTGCATGCTCCAACAAGGCGGCTTTCTCATCCTCAAAGGATTTATTTTGTTTTTCAAAATGTACCTTGGCTTTGTCCAATTCCTCTAACACAAGGAGAAGCTTCTCCTCAACAGCTGCTCGGGCGTTTTGCCCTACTTCAAGATTTTTCTCCAAGCTGGCCACTTTTGACTCGGCTGCTTTTAGAGATTCCTGCACAATAGGAGTCATCATATTCCGCGGTCATAAGCCGGTAGCAAGATGCAGTATAATATGACAGACAAATTATCACAAGTCTCAAGCAGATTGCAAGCAATATACTCGACACTTGGGGGCTAATGCATGTCAGTTCTTCCAAAGAAAAGATATTAAGAAGACCCGACTCATCTCCAGAAGATGAGCTGGCCCTTGGGGGCTACATGTCGAATTTCTTCACCATTACTAAGAAGACCCAACTCATCTCCAAAAGATGAGCCGGCCCTTGGGGGCTACAGGTCGAATTTCTTGACAATTACTAAGAAGACCCGACTCATCTCCAAAAGATGAGCCGGTCCTTGGGGGATACAGGTCAAATTATTTAAGATTATTAACAAGACCCAACTTATCTTCAGAAAATGAGCCGGCCCTTGCGTGCTATGAAAGGATATATGGAGTCTACAACAAAGAGGAGCATACCTCGTATTTTCTTTTCATCATGCTGACGAGGCCGACCTCCATCTCCCGGCTTGTAGCAAGACGGTCCAAATAACCAGCATGTAATTCTTCAGCACTCATGTTCTCATAATTTGGGAGCTCCACCTTGGCCTTCCTCTTCTTAGGCAATACTATTTCATCTTTCGCAACAAGTTTTGTCAGCACTCTAGAGACCTTAGGAACGGTATAACCCGACCCAGTAATGGTGACCTCCTCATTCTTATCGCAAGGACCATCTTCAGTTATCTCTGGAGGACTGGGCGGATTAAGATTGGCCGCCGGGTCAGCTTTAGTGTCCATAACATCAACACTTGCTGGCTTAGGTTGAAGGGGTAAATAAGTTTGGGCCTCCTGATGATCTTCAAACGGCTCAGCGTGGACTTCAGGAGCCACCAAATCTGGGTTTCCCGGCTCAAACGCCTCAGGATCAGTGGATGGCTCGCCAATTTTCCTCTTCTTGGCCTTGTCCCGGGCCCTACAAAATAGAAGACATAATAAAAGATTTGCAAGCATAAAGAGGCAAATATATAACAAAAGAGAAAATTTACCCAGGGTTGATGACAAAGGGTAACAGTTTGGAGGCGGTTGAGTCGCCTGACGAAGGTGGTGACTCCTGATAAACAAAATTAGAATGATTTAAAGGTTGCTAATTTAAACCAGCTTCAGAAGAAAAGGAGTTGGACTGAAAGGTACCTCAGTTGCTCGTTTACGGGCAACCGGTTTATTGGTAAACCGTTTGTAAGATCACCATTACCGCTCTGAGTTTGGCACCTCGATTTATGCTGAATTTTCTTCAAAACAAAATTGGGATCCAAATAAGCATCTGGATGAAAGAAGCTTACTTTCTGAATGACCCACCTTTTTCTTGTTGGAAGCAAGGATTCTGAGCCGGAGGAAATGGAAATTACCTCAACATCATTAGCCCGGTTTGTCTCGACATTGCCCTAAGAAAAGGAGGCATCAGCTAGATTCAATAAAATATGGTTAAAGGAAATTGATTTCTACCTCCGATTGAACATCGACTACTGCTGATTCGCCCATAAGTGATGGCTCTTCTACGATCGCCTTATCTTTCTTTGAACTTGGAAGGGCCTTAGGCTTCTTGATGTCTACTACGCAACCTTCTTCTTGTAGACTCGTGTTGGGCCTCCAAGCGCAGAGTTTTGTAGGACAGTAGCAAATTTCCCTCAAGTGGATGACCTAATGTTTATGAATCCGTGGGAGGTGTAGGATGAAGATGGTCTCTCTCAAACAACCCTGCAACCAAATAACAAAGAGTCTCTTGTGTCCCCAACACACCCAATACAATGGTAAATTGTATAGGTGCACTAGTTCGGCGAAGAGATGGTGATACAAGTGTAATATGGATGGTAGATATAGATTTTTGTAATCTGAAAATATAAAAACAGCAAGGTAACTAATGATAAAAGTGAGCACAAACGGTATTGCAATGCTTGGAAACAAGGCCTAGGGTTCATACTTTCACTAGTGCAAGTTCTCTCAACAATACTGACATAGTTGAATCATATGTAAATCCCTCACGTGCGACAAAGAGTTCACTCCAAAGTCACAAATAGCGGAGAACAAACAAAGAATTTATTGTAGGGTACGAAACCACCTCAAAGTTATCTTTTCCGATCAATCTTATGAGCTATCCCTATAAGTGTCACGAACAGCCCTAGAGTTCGTACTAAAATAACACCTTAAGATACACATCAACCAAAACCCTAATGTCACCTAGATACTCCAATGTCACCACGAGTACCCATGGGCTTGATTATACGATATGCATCACACAATTTCAGATTCATCATTTTCAATCCAACACAAAGAACTTCAAAGAGTGCCCCAAAGTTTCTACTGGAGAGTCAAGACGAAAACATGTGCCAACCCCTATGCATAGATTCCCAAGGTCACGGAACCCGCAAGTTGATCACCAAAACATACATCAAGTGGATCAATAGAACACCCCATTGTCACCACGGATATCCCATCGCAAGACATACATCAAGTGTTCTCAAATCCTTTAAAGACTCAATCCGATAAGAAAACTTCAAAGGGAAAACTCAATTCATCACAAGAAGATAGAGAGGGAAAACCTCCATATGATTCATCTATATTAATAAAGCTCGCGGTACATCAAGATTGTGTCATCTCAAGAACACGAGAGAGAGAGAGAGAGATCAAACACATAGCTACTGGTACATACCCTCAGCCCCGAGGGTGAACTACTCCCTCCTCGTCATGGAGACCGCCGGGATGATGAAGATGGCCTCCGGTGATGGTTTCCCCCTCCGGCAGGGTGCCGGAACGGGCTCCCGATTGGTTTTTCGTGGCTACAGAGGCTTGCGGCGGCGGAACTCCCGATCTAGGTTTCTTTCTGGGGGTTACGGGATTTATAGGAGTACTTGGCGTTGGAATCAAGTCAGGGGGACTCCCGAGGGGCCCACAAGCGAGGGGGGCGCGCCCTAGGGGGGGGCGCCCCCTAGGCTTGTGGCTGCATCGGGACTCCTCTCCGGTATCTTTTTGCTCCAGTATTTTTTATATTTTCCAAAAATATTCTCCGTAAATTTTCAGCCCATTTCGAGAACTTTTATTTCTGCACAAAACACGACACCATGGTAGTTCTGCTGAAAACAGCGTCAGTCCGGGTTAGTTCTAATAAAATCATACCAAAATCATATAAAATTATTGTAAACATGGCATGAATACTTCATAAATTATAGATATGTTGGAGACGTATCTGCATTCCCAAGCTTAATTCCTGCTCGTCCTCGAGTAGGTAAATGATAAAAGAAATAATTTATAAAGTGTGAACGCTAGCAAGTGCACAAGTTTTATCAATGATAATTCCAATCACTTTTTCTAGCATCAATATAAACCATAAACAGTAGCTCATCTCATAAAACTTCTCATGATCAAGTAACAAGCTATTCACATGTTAAAGTATAGACCAGAAAGTTTCTTGAAAACTAACAAACCATATTCCTAGTCATCGAGCAATTGCAATTCATCTTATTTTCAGGAAGGGTCTATGTAAGAGCTTTGATTTAGAAAATTCCACATACTCAACCATCATATAGTCTTCCATGATTATTGACACTCAAAGCATATTTTTAGAACAAATAGCATCCATCAAACACAGAGAAAGATAGGGGCTTAATGTTTCACCTCCCAACTTATTTATCATATAGATAATTGTCAACAATAATAATTCATGATCAAATATATTTGTGTGGATATATATATGTCTAGATCATTCCCCAACACATGACGCTTGCCAAGAGAAAAAGGCGAAATATAGGAAGTGGTGAAGATCACCATCACTCTTGCATAAAGGTAAGTACTAGAAAGTAAAAGATAGGCCCTTCGCAGAGGGAAGCAGAGGTCGTCATGCACTTTTTGTTTTTGGATCTGCAAACCCTTAATGCAAAGGAACGTGACGTTGTATTGCCCTTTGTGATAGCAACTTTTATTATGCAGTCCGTCGCTTTTATTTCTTTACCATCACAAGTTCGTACAACGCTTATTTTCCCTTATAATAAAAGATCATACATATTTAGGAGCAATTTTTATTGCTTTTTGCACCGATGACAAGTTACTTGAATGATCTTACTCAATCCATAGGTAGGTATAGTGGACTCTCATGGCAAAACTGGTTTAAGGGTGTTTGGATGCACAAGTAGTATTTCTACTTGGTGCGGAAGTTTTGGCTAGTATGAGGTGGAAGCAAGAACCACATGTTGGAGGATCCATAACAATATAACTTCTATACAAATATACCCAAACATAACTCATTAAGTTGTCTTCCTTGTCCAATTTTAACTAATTTTCTCGAGTTTGAAAATAATTAATGAGCTCACAATCATAGAAGATGTCCAAGATAGTATATTTATATGTGGAATCTCTGTTCCTTCAATATTCTTTCATGAATTGTTCAAGTGACCAATGCGGTGTTTGCTAACTTTCAATAAATTTTACCACCTATACTTATTATGTGTGAAGTCATTACTCCCCATGGGATAAGTATATGAAGCATATTTAATTTCAGATTTATGATATTCAATTCATTCAACCATTTACTCATAGGATATAAGTGAAGCACGAGAGTGGATGACAAACTACTCCAAAAAGATATAAGTGAAGATCAATGCGTAGTCAACAGTTAAATAACTATGTGAAGACTCTCTCATCTAAGAATTTCAGATCTTAATTATTTTATTAAACAGCAAGCAAAATAAAAATAGCACTCCAAGAATAGCACGCATCATGTGAACGAATAAAAATTTAGGCTCAACATAGGCTAACCGATAATTGTTGATGAAGAGAGGTGGGATGCGTAGCATCCCCAAGCTTAGATGCTTGAGACTTCTTGAAATATTTACTTGGGGTGCCTTTGGCATCCCCAAGCTTGAGTTTTTGTATGTCTTTCAATCCTCTCATATCCCGGTTTCACCTATTCTCAAAAACTTCATCCACACAAAACTTGAAAAGAACTCGTGAGATAGGTTAGTGCACATAATAATAAATCGACTCTTTATGTACTGCCAAGACAAGTTGCGCAATAATTTTCAAACATCATCTACTGTTTACTATCGTTTCCACAATTTATATCTACCAATATAGGCTATGGAAACTAGAGGATAAGTAGATAACAAAATTATGACAGCAATCTGTCCAAACAGAACAGTCTGTAGCAATTTATGAAAACAGTGTACTTCCGTAACTCAAAAAATTATGAAAATTTAGGACATGCTAAATAATTTATATGACAACACTGTGTAAAAATTTCAGAAACGTTCCACGTTCCAGTAAAATATGAAAATTCAAACACTACAGAAAAAGTTTCTGTTTTTACACAGCACACATCAAAACATGCAATGCAAGCATCCTAAGACAATTCTTGGAACTTTTTATTGAAAAACAAGGTTATAAATAACACCTAACAGAGATAAACAAAATAATATGATGCTCCAAGCAACGAACATATTATGTGACGAATAAAAATATAGCTCTAAGTAAGATATACCGATAATGTTGAAGACGAAAAAGGGGATGCCTTCCGGGGCATCCCCAAGCTTAGGCGCTTGAGTCTTCCATGGATATTAACTTGGGGGTGCCTTGGGAATCCCCAAGCTTAGGTTCTTGTCACTCCTTATTCTCCTCATATCGGTGTCTCACCCAAAACTTGAAAACTTCAATCACACAAAACTTAACGGAACTTCGTGAGAAGGGTTAGTATAATAAATAAAGATAATTCACTTAGGTACTGTCAAGACAAGATTAATAATTGTTCCCACATGATACCTACTGTATTCTATCATTCCCATAATTTATACCGCTAAATATAAGCTATGGAAACACTAAAACAAGCAAACTATGCATGCAAAACAGAATCTGTCAAAAACAGAATAGTCCGTGAAGATCTGTAGTGTAACCAAACTTCCCTGTCTCTAAAAATTCTGAAAAATTATGACAACCTGAAAATTTGTATATCAAGACTATGTAAAAATTTCAGATCATTATCACGCTCCAGTAAAAAACGAAAATTCATGTACTGGAGTCAAAAGTTTCTGTTTTGGTTCAGCATCAATTCTACTCATCTTGTGAGTCATCCCAAAGGCTTTACTTGGCACATTATTGAAATAAAAGACACAAACATGATTAATACAGTAGCTTAATCATGTGAACACACAAAAACAGAAAGTAAAAGTGTTGGGTTGCCTCCCAACAAGCGCTTTTCTTTAATGCCTTTTAGCTAGGCATGATGATTTCAATGATGCTCTCATAGGAATAATAATTATAACATGCAAAAGAGCATCATTAATCTCATGACAAGCACATTTAAGTCTAACCCACTTCCTATGCATAGGGATTTTGTGAGCAAACAATTTATGGGAGCAAGAATCAACTAGCATAGGAAGGCAAAACAAGCATAACTTCAAGAATTGGAACACATAGAGAGGAAACTTGATATTATTGCAATACCTACAAGCATATGTTCCTCCCTCATAATAATTTTCAGTAGCATCATGAAGGAATTCAACAGTATAACTATAACATAAAGCATTCTTTTCATGATCTACAAGCATGGAAATTTTACTACTCTCCACACAAGAAAATTTCTTCTCATGACTAATAGTGGGAGTATCATAAAAGAATTGAATACTACAAATTGGTTCCACATTAAAAGAGTAATATTCAGTAAAAGGATATTCATAATTATGACAAGTATCATAATAGTAATCATCACTCTTTTTCATCGCATAAGTATCATCACAATAATCATCATAAGTAGGAGGCATGCAATCATTATAACAAATTTGATCATTCAAAGTAGGGGGAATAAAAAGATCATCTTCATTAAGCATAGCATCCCCAAGCTTGGGACAAACATTAATTGCAGCAAATAAATTCTCAAACATGTCATTTTCATCAAACATAGCATCCCCAAGCTTGTGGCTTTGTATATCATAAACATAATCACTCTCATCATTAATAGTATGAATAGCACCAATAGTATAGCAATTATTATCATCATGCTCCAAGTTGGTGCCATAAATATTTTCAAGATTATAAGAAGTATCATTATCTTCCCAATCATAATTATCACAACAAGCAATAAGCATAACAAAATCATCCTCAAGTGTATCATCTTCCACAACTATTTTTGATTCATTCTCATGAGGCCTATCAATAATGGGAGCAACATTATTTGGGAGAGATACCTCTTTACCTTTACTTTTCCTTCTTTTCTTCTTCTTCACCACATTATGTGTGGGTTTATTTAATTCCTCCAAGCTTGTTTTTGAAGAGGTTGGTTGAATAAAAAGTTCCTCCTCGTTACCTGATTTATCATAAGAAAAAAATAGGAGGATATTGGGAAACCTCTTCCCCTTCATTAGTATTCTCTTCATCTTCTATTTGTTTTCTTGTCTTTAGTTAATTGGCAATATAAGGATTCTCAATGCAATTTACCACGCAATACATATAGATTTCATTTAGATCAAAATCAATCATTTTCATGAGAACCCAACCTGGAACATCCTTAGTTTTATGTTTCATTACTTCATACCCCAAAATAGACTAAGTTCATTATGATGCTCAAGGGTAATGAGGTTATCACAATTTTTGGACACAATTGGATCATGAAATAATTCACATTGGAAATTAAAATGACCACTTTCATTGCAAAGTTCACAAGGACGGCGAGAAATATTAAGTCTTTCAGCACAAACATATAGCCTCTGTTGCAACCATTTAGTTTCTAAATACTTATGCCTCTTACAAAATCTATCTTCCCTTTTAGGCATGTCTTCACAAACTCTATGCACTCAACAAAAATTGACATTCTTATAAGAAATCTTTTTATCATGACTAGTGCAATCATCATTAGTACTATGGATATTCAAAGAATTCATACTAACAACATTGCAATCATGCTCATCACTCAAAGATTTAGTGCCAAACATTTTAATAACTTCTACTTCTAACACTTGAGCACAATTTTCCTTTCCATCATTTTCACGAAAGACATTATAAAGATGAAGTATATGAGGCAACCTCAATTCCATTTTTTTGTAGTTTTCTTTTATAGACTAAACTAGTGATAAAACAAGAAACTAAAAGATTCAATTGCAAAATCTAAAGATATACCTTCAAGCACTCACCTCCCCGGCAACGGCGCCAGAAAAGAGCTTGATGTCTACTACGCAACCTTCTTCTTGTAGACTCGTGTTGGGCCTCCAAGCGCAGAGTTTTGTAGGACAGTAGCAAATTTCCCTCAAGTGGGTGACCTAAGGTTTATCAATCCGTGGGAGGTGTTGGATGAAGATGGTCTCTCTCAAAAAACCCTGCAACCAAATAACAAAGAGTCTCTTGTGTCCCCAACACACCCAATACAATGGTAAATTGTATAGGTGCACTAGTTCGGCGAAGAGATGGTGATACAAGTGTAATATGGATGGTAGATATAGATTTTTGTAATCTGAAATATAAAAACAGCAGGGTAACTAATGATAAAAGTGAGCACAAACGGTATTGCAATGCTTGGAAACAAGGCCTAGGGTTCATACTTTCAGTAGTGCAAGTTCTGTCAACAATACTGACATATTTGAATCATATGTAAATCCCTCACGTGCGACGAAGAGTTCACTCCAAAGTCACAAATAGCGGAGAACAAACGAAGAAATTATTGTAGGGTACGAAACCACCTCAAAGTTATCTTTTCCGATCAATCTAATGAGCTATCCCTATAAGTGTCACGAACAGCCCTAGAGTTTGTACTAAAATAACACCTTAAGATACACATCAACCAAAACCCTAATGTCACCTAGATACTCCAATATCACCACGAGTACCCATGGGCTTGATTATACGATATGCATCACACAATTTCAGATTCATCATGTTCAATCCAACACAAAGAACTTCAAAGAGTGCCCCAAAGTTTCTACCGGAGAGTCAAGACGAAAACGTGTGCCAACCCCTATTCATAGATTCCCAAGGTCACGGAACCCGCAAGTTGATCACCAAAACATACATCAAGTGGATCAATAGAACATCCCATTGTCACCACGGATATCCCATCGCAAGACATACATCAAGTGTTCTCAAATCCTTTAAAGACTCAATCCGATAAGAAAACTTCAATGGGAAAACTTAATTCATCACAAGAAGATAGAGAGGGGAAAACTCCATATGATTCATCTATATTAATAAAGCTCGCGGTACATCAAGATTGTGTCATCTCAAGAACACAAGAGAGAGAGATCAAACACATAGCTACTGGTACATACCCTCAGCCCCGAGGGTGAACTACTCCCTCCTCGTCATGGAGACCGCCGGGATGATGAAGATGGCCTCCGGTGATGGTTTCCCCCTCCGGTGGGATGCCGGAACGGGCTCCCGATTGGTTTTTCGTGGCTATAGAGGCTTGCGGCGGTGGAACTCCCGATCTAGGTTTCTTTCTGGGGGTTACGGGATTTATAGGAGTACTTGGCGTTGGAATCAAGTCAGGGGGACTTCCGAGGGGCCCACAAGCCAAGGGGGCATGCCCCCTAGGCTTGTGGCTGCCTCGAGACTCCTCTCCGGTATCTTTTTGCTCCAGTATTTTTTATATTTTCCAAAAATATTCTCCGTAAATTTTCAGCCCATTCCGAGAACTTTTATTTCTGCACAAAAAACGACACCATGGTAGTTCTGCTGAAAACAGCGTCAGTCCGGGTTAGTTCTAATAAAATCATACCAAAATCATATAAAATTATTGTAAACATGGCATGAATACTTCATAAATTATAGATACGTTGGAGACGTATTACTTCTTGGCTGTGATTTTTACTCGCTTGTCGCCCCAAAATGAAGACTTAGCCTGCAAAGTTGATGATCAAAACTAACAGGTAAGGATTTGGAATTTAAAAGAAGAAAACATTTATACAAGTCAACACCGGGTCAAATCAACTCCAGTTAACCCGTTGGCTGTTAAGGCCCTCAACTTTGGATAAATAGGGGCATGTTGAGCACGTTCTTCCGGAGGAGCCCAGCCAGGAAGTTCGAGGTCCATGGGAAGATGATTTGGTCTGTAACCCGACAAAGGGTTCTCGTCAGCTGGGGTCGTGTTTCGGCAATAGAACCAAGTTTTATTCCACCCTTTAGGATGGCTTGGCAGAATAGCAGCGCCTCTGGATTGGGACCCCGCCAAGTTCTAGGCTAGGCACATCAGCACATTCAGTTTGGCGATTCAAATAGAAGAACTCCCTAAAGAGGGAAACAGAGGGCTCTATCTGCAGATACGCCTCAGAGAGTACTTGGAACTGACAAAGATTGGATATTGAATTGGGGCCAAGGTCTTGAGGATGAAGATGGAAAGAGTGTAAAACGTCTCGAAAGAATTTTGACCCGGGGGGAGAGAAACCTCTAAGAAGATGGTCCAAGAACACTACCACTTCTCCCTCGCCAGGGTTTGGAATTCCTTCTCCAAGAGCAACCCACCAGTCGACTACTTCCTTAGATGACAGAATACCTTGATCTTGATAATCTTTTATGTATAGATTCGGAAACTTGGGAAGGCGCCCAGTTGCAGACGTTGGATTTTGACATAATGAGTTGCCTGGATAAAGTAAAAAGGGGGTGGCTTAATTAAATGGTTCAAAATAAGACGACCTAATTATTTACACTGGATAAGCTGCCTTATGAGGAGCCAGAGTCTTAATACAGTAGTTTATCACATGTCGGGTTACAACTATTGAGCCGGCAAAAATAAGGGCGACTTATGCTAAAATCAAAGACCTCTAATTTTTACTAAGTGTGGGACAAACAAGTTTCTACCAAAATGGCTACAATCACGGATCTACAAATAGTTCGAAAAGGGAAAATATTTGCTAAACCTAGCAACAAGGCATGGAAGCAGCGATGGTCTAATTTACATAACCTTAAAGAGGGTTTGAAGATGTTATGCGAGAAAGGAATCTGCCATTCAAAGCCGCTCTATTTCTATGATAAAGCCCGTGGAATCTACACATGAACGGGCAATGGCGATAAACAAAAGGGGAACTATCGGAGTACTCAAGAACTCCGATGAACTACTGTGGATCTGGAAAAGAAGAATGATTTACCTGAAGAAGGCCGAGGGCAGTGGAGATGATTGTTTGGACCTCGATGAAGACGCGTCGCTGCGGTCCCGAAAGTGGTCACCGGCGACAGATGAGCGGCGGCACTGGCATGATGAAACCTTCAGGCACGAGGAAGTAGAAGCCAGAAGGGTGATGTAAAGTCAAAAAAGGGACCCTCCAGTGAGTATTTAAAAGGGGAAAGACCGAAGGGGCAACCAACAGCTGCGAAAATCAAGGAGACGCAGTAAATTTTGGAAAACAAAGACACCTCGATTTTCGGGATATATAGATACACTCAGATTCGCTGTGATGCATCATTGACTTCCTGGATTTCTGGCGGGTGACGTCACTACATGGACGGCACGATAAAAATAACAAGTCTGGAGATATTGCAAGCCGGCGCGTCGAGATCCATGAAGAACACAGATGCAGGCAGATGATAAGCCGCCAAGAGAAAGTAAGGGAAATTGGCATGAATGAATTCAAATCAATATAGGGCCTAATGTCGGGGATATAACCCCGCGGTATAACCCATCCTATTGGGCCGGATCAATGAAGTAGCGGCTCAGAAATTATATTCAAGATGGTCCGTGCCGTGAAGACAAGGCAAGCAAGGCGGTTACTAAGTAAGCCGCCGGGCGGCCCAAGCATGTGGAGACGGCGACTCAAGGCCCACAAGGCAGAAGACGTCAGAAGATTCCTTGCTTGAGAGGCAAGGCGTGTTAGAGACACGATAGCCTACGGGTTGTAATATGACTCAAACTCTGTTGTAAACCCTAGGGTCTCGACCTGTATATAAAGGCGAGCCCCTAGGACCGAAAGACTTAAGTTAAAAACCCTCGAAAGCTAGGTTAGCGATTCCGCACCCTTGTAATCGAGACCATCATCAATATAGACACAAAGCAGGACGTAGGTTGTTACCTCCATTGGAGGGGCTGAACCTGGGTAAACTCGTCTTCCGTTCCCGTTTAACCCGTTTGAGTCGCCACCTAGCGGCGATGGCCTCACACTTGAGTCCTTGCACGAGGACATTTGTCGTGACAAAACCACGACAGTTCCCATCCTTATCCATCTCGCTCTAGGGCGGTTAAGCCACACGATTAGAGCTTGAGGCTCTGGTACCAATTGAAAGGATAGAGATGGACCTAGAGTAGGATGAATAGGTACAATTCCAAAAAAATTGTTACTTAGCAATTTTAGGTGATATGGCGGAATATGAAAGTAATCCTAACAATTGCTAAGGTGATCGGTGGATAGTAGAATTCTAATGCAACAAGTAATAAGACACACAAACACAATGTAATACAAGTAAGTGGAAGAGACAAGTAACCACAAGTAGGGAGTTAGGGGTTGGAATAACCGCAACTCCGCTAGACGAGGATGTATGCCGATGTTCACTTCCTTGGAGGGAAGCTACGTCACCGTTTAGAGAGGTGGATGTTACCACGAAGGCACACCAACGCCACGGAGGCTCACCCTATTCTCTCCTTGAGATAACACCACAAAGGCATTTCTCAAACACTAGTGGTAGACCTTGGGGTGGTCTCCAAAGCCTCACAAACTTTCCGGGGGTAATCACAATGGTTGATTCCTCACCGACGAACACCTACCGCCTAGGAGTCTCCAACCTCCAAGAGCAACAAGAACGATGGGGAAAATCTCAAGACTTGCTCAAATCACAAATTCCTTTGGTCAAGAGAAGGGGAAGGAGTGGATCTATCACTTGATTGGAGAACTTCTCACAAATACTCTCAAATGCCTTGGGGATCTTGGATTTGGTGTATGAGGATGTGTGAGAGAGAAATATGTGTTCTAGGGTTAGCTCAAAGTGAATGGTCAATCCCTCCATGAAGCGGTGAAGGGGTATATATAGTGTGGGTGCAAATATGGCCGTTGTAGTGTAAGTGGCTGTGTTTGGCCGGACATCCGGTGACTGTGAAGTGTGCACACAATACACTGAGCCAGAGAGAAAAACAGGGGAGCCAGACATCTGGGGATGGTGCAGACATCCGGCACATAAGTGATTGCCCGGAGATCTGGGTTATGCCCGGACATCCGGCATATTAGGTCATTAGTATAGCCAGGGTACTGGCATTGTGTGGGGTTGGAAATCCGACCGAATGCTTGGATATCCGGGGTCCCGGACATCTGGCGGTGCGCCGAACATCCGGTCCGTATTTGGTGAAACTGATGTTCTCTGGATAGGAAGGAGCGAGATATCTAAGGCACAGCCCGGACATCCGGCGACTGTATGACCTCCCGGACATCCGGCATAGGACCGGACATCAGACTATCACAGAAGAACATCAACTTTGCATTATATATATGGTGGGTGCAGTTTTAGAAGAAGCAAGGAGTTTGATTCAACATGAGCATGTCTTTTACTAACCCAATCAATCCCCTCTTAATAGTGCAGGATCCCTATACTCAAGAACAAAAGAAAACGTGACCCGTTAACCTCCTTTTGCCTTCCCTCTCAACTCAAAACACTTCCACGCGTCCGTGATCCATGCCTATTGTCATATGAGGACTAATACCTGAGATTTACTTGACAAATACCATTAGTCCTCTACATGTACATTGTCATCAACATCAAAATATAATATGAGGGCATGATTGCACCTTCAACATGGGTCATGGCCAACAGGGAAAAACCAGCAACTGTCCTCAACCGATCACCAGAAGTTGGAAAATCTCCAGTTAATTTGATAACCTTCTGAAGAAGCTCATCGATCTCCTCGTGTTTCTGCTGCCAACACATGTCTGGTCAGAAGACATTCTAATATTGAAATTCCGACCAGCCGTGAAACATCGAGTAGGCAGCGTCTGGTCATCACGAAAAGGATGCCGGCAGCAGATAGGCTCATGAAACCTAGCAGGACTGCTAGGCCCTAAACCATAGCTGCCACATAAAAGTGCCACAAGACGACCGTAGACAATATCACCCAATTCCATCCACTGCAAAAAAAAGATAAAAGAAAAAAAGCAAAGAAGTCCACATGTGAATACTAGGAGCTTCAGATCTACCATGATTGCAAAATTAAAAAGATGAAGGCTTAGACAAGGATAAATGGAAAATAAAACAATTAGTAAACGGATGCACTAACCGACAGCTTCCCAAATCTATAAGTTTCCAAATAAATCTTTCCCTTGATAAGAGTATCCTAACTGTATATCTTCAAAAGTCTTCGTTCGTAAGGTACGACGCGCGTGGCGTCAACATGTGCAGCACTGAAACTTTGCGAAGGTTCAAGGAATCTAGATACATAATTAGGGGAACAATGGCACAACCCTCAACACAATTCTGCTTGCTACCTTCTGACTGCCACTTAACCACGACTAACTGTAGCTCATCAATAACAAGCTGGCAAAAGTCCATCTCTGCCATAGCAAAATAATCCATCTTCTCAACCATGTCAACAAGCCTACCCAAACGAACTGCAAGCCCGCAGCATAGAAAATTCTGGTAAAAAATCAGGAAGAAAACCTTGACAGCAAGATAAATCGTCTCGACGTCCTCACTCTGCACCAAATCCTTCAATAATGCAAGCAGGTCCTTAACACCTATACTTCGTGAACTGTCAAAACCGAGCTCATCCTTGAGGGCATACAACAATTCATCATGGCCGTTGTTGGTAGGCGTTGGTGCAGTGTGAGCTCCCATGGGAAAATGAAATATATGGTGAACAACATCGCAGGGTCAATCTTTCCCATCAGATAGAACATGAGAACCCGAGACATATTCTTCTTTATGGTCAAGTTAAAGACAGTACCATAACGAGCATCCTTCACACGATCACGGTGTGGATCTCTAAATAAATCAACAGCTTTGCACACATTGGGGAGTAACAAACATATAGCCTTGTTAAATCGAACATCAGTGTCCCCCCCGTCATCTTTAGTTCTCTTCCTCTTATCAGTCTTCACCTTCTTCTGTGTAAGGAAAAAATGCAGTCCACATTAACAAACTAGGAAAAAAAAGAGGCAAAATACAAAAATAGAATGACAATGGAAGAAACAAAGTCAGCATTTCAAAAAACCTTTGGGACAACATCCGCATCATCATCAACACGAGGAGAATTACGTTGACGCTTAGATGTACCACAATCTTTCCGTATGGTAGAAGACTGGGCATTACTCACAGCATCAGCAAGCACAAAGTCATCATCGTCGGACTCAGCATCACCATCGACATGTGGTCGCTTTCGCTTCAGACCATCTGCACCCGTTTCAATAGTTCTCTTATCGAAGTTCTTCTCCATGCAAGAAAGATGAGGACTCCGCTGAGGAGTACCACCTTGCTCAACAACATAACTCAGGCTCTTCTTCTCCAAATCACGCTGCTTGGCTTTACCAAATTTGGTACTCTTCGCAGAATCTGCAACCCTCCTAAGCTTATCTTTCTCCTCATACTCCCTTGAATCTCTTTCAAACCTCAACACCTTTTTACGTCTCTTAAATTCCTATGCACGAACCTGTTTCAGGACCATCCACTCATGCGTAACTTGCTCCGTACCATCAACAGTTTGTGATTGTGTTTCAGACAAGATGGGACGATTGAAGCCCTGCTCAGAACTCACACCAATGGCACGCTCTACGAAAGAATGGTCAATCAAATGAGTAACCTCCTAAAACCCAGCCACCCCAGCAGAAAAATAAGATGCTGCATCGAAATGAAGTTCATATATGGTTAAATAAGAAGTGAACAGAGGAACAAATGCAGTTCGCCTATCAATATAAGGCAGTGTTGTATGCAAACAATTCAAGGGATAAACATTTCTTGAAAAATACAATAAGCAGACGATTGTTCCAAGGAAAAATGGTTGACTAAAAACAGAAAGCCTAACAAAACTTTGTACAACATCAAGTAAGCAGCATACACAACAAACAAATCATGCACACCAAAAGTAGCAAGTATATATATCAACAAAGGAGTTCACAATTCACGACGAATGAAGTAAAACACAGTAATACAAAACAAGTTGGAAAACTAAAAAATCATGATAGAACAAGAACGTACCAGCAAGACGGACCACACTAATAGGGGAGGTTTCAATTGTTAAATTCATTTTGGGCGGCGGTTGCCGCGGGTGACGCCGGTTGTTGCACGTGACGGCGATTTCGACAGGGGTGGGGAGTTGCTCGTGCATTACTAGAAGACTGGGAAGAGTTTTTTTTCACCCTATATCTCTCTAAGAGGAGAATTGGAATCGTGTGCGAGGGGCGCGTGTGGGGGGCATGAGGGAACGGCCACATAAACGGGCCAGCCCGAAAGTGCCGGTCCAATTAGACAGAGAACTACCAAGCCCGAAAGTGCCGCACGAAAGTAAATGAAGCTCACTTATACGGAAGAAGCAATTCATCCGTACACAAAAGGAACACTTGCATCTCACATTTAATAAACTAACGCACTGCAACCTGAAAAGATAGCACATGCAATTTACCTACCAAACACAATCCGTGATCGCCCTAAAAAATCTAGTAAAAAATGAAAAAACACAAAACATCACACAAAATTAAAGGCAAAGACATGCGGTTCGCTTTGAAAGAGATGCAGTCCAATATGATCACAATTGCAGTGCAGAATATTGACAACTGCAGTACACGTCTATATGTCAAAGCTGTTCACTAATGAAAACACACGAACATAATGCAAAAAAAGTTGCTCGTGAAATCATCAAAAAAAAGATGACCGCGCAAGTGCGACCTGGCCGAGGGGAGGAACATGTTACGTATGCATCCGATGCATGTGGCCAAACAAGAATTGGTTCTCGTGCAGAGAGCACATGTGTAAGCGCCCAACAAGGGTATACAGGAGTTCGCAAGTGCTGCCTCGTCAACACTTATAAATAGGTCGCAGTCTCTCTCAGCGCACGAGGTGGGACTAAACTTTAGCGCAACAACCACAACGCAACGAGTATCAGCCGTGCCGGCAGGCTTATTTGGGCCGATTTTGCTTTACTTACAATAAGGCCCAACATCGTGACCATTGTGATATATACATTTCTCAAATACCACGGCCCAAATTAGTCAAAACACGATGATTGTCAACAAAAATAAGAAATATTTAAAAAATGAATAATCAGAGTAAAAAAATGTTGGGGTCCCCCCCCCCAACCCCCCGTGTAACCCTCATCCACCCAAAATCTAAAGTTCGTTCACATAAAAACTGCTTGAAGATGGAAGTTATACCATATTTGCAGTCCACAGTCATCAGAAACGAAGTGCGGTAAGAACCAAGAAGAAGTTGTCTTACTTTTGGTCTGCAGTTCTGTCTTTACAAAACTGTAGTGCACTTAACTTCATGAATGCAGCGACGTCACAACACACCACCAAATTTAGATCACTATTATCTATATGAACTCTCGCCCCAGATCCTATAGAACCTGCTCATATGTGTCCCCCCACCATACGCAAACAAAGACTAGGAACTGCATATGTATCGAATGAACGATGTAGTCCACTGACTTTACAAGAGTAGTGTAGACGGATGAACAAAGATGTTTGGCTTGTTATACAATGTAGTTCATTTACTGAATCACGCTCCTTCCGAGTGGTTGCATCAGGAAAACGCACGTCTGCGAATAGGGTGGTGGTTGCTTAAGAGATATAACTGATGAAAAAAACCACGATAAAAAAAACACGATCACGGATGAACCCCGCTTCGTGCGGTTGCATCAGTTAAAACCACACGATCACAGACGCAGCACAACACACGATCTCCACAATAGCATCGTCATGAGAGATCGTGCAGTCTTCACAACCGCATCGTCAGGGGAGATCATGCAGTTCCTCCCTTACCGCCATCCCGCTCATAATTACAGTCATCCAAAACAACAGAGGTCACCATTGCATTGTCATCACTTCCCTCCCGCTCATCCCTCTCCACAAGAAAACAACAAATCCTTCTCCAGGGCTCCCGGCGATGGGGTTCATCAGGGAACTCGGGGAGGTGGAATCCCACGGCACCACCAAGTTGCACATGATCCACACCAACGACTTGCAGAAGGTGGAGGACACCGTCAGGAACTACGAGCAGCATCTCAATTTCCAGCGCAACAAGATCGCTGGAGTTGATGTCGAGTACACAAACGAGCCAGCCCATAAGCAGAAGGCCGCCCTCGTCCAGCTCTCCGTCGGCCATACCCAGCCGGTGCTGCTCTTCCAACTGAGTGCCACCAAAGAAAAGTGCACGTGTTCGACAACTTCCTCCTCGACCCAAGGTACAATTTTGCTGGCTTCTCCATCGACTAGTACATCCAGAATCTGGAACGCGTCGGCTTGGAGATCGCCCACTTCATTGACATCCAGAAAGAATGGAGGGTGCCCGAAAACACCAAGTACTTGGACTCGCTTGGCGACGTCTCCAGCATGGTCATCGACGAATACTACGTCACCATGAAGCGCAAGTTGACCGAAGAATATCACAAGCGCTGGGAGAGGATGCCCCTGTCCGAGAAGGACATCGAGTATGCGGCAAAGGACGCTTACGCCCCGTATGAGATATGGAGCCGCATCACCCTCACCCAGGACGAACTTCGCCTCGCAAAGTTGGAGAAGTGCAATAAGCGCGCTAGGACCTAGGGAGACTACAACCGGTGAAGATGGAGATGGTGTCAGTCATGAAAATGAGAGATTACGCTCTAGTCATCTTAGTTTCCTGATCACATTTGCAGTTTTCTTTTTCTAAACATACATTTGCTTGTCGTTGTAGTTTCCTTTGTAATCATGCATTTGCTTATGGAATGAACAAGTTTATTTCCGGTACACTATTTCAGTTCTCCATTAGAATACACTGCAGTTCTACGCTACAAAAATATGAAGTGAAATAGTATAAACATATCAGAGTTAGTATGTCAGCCAGTCACAGAAAAAAATTGCGCATGGCGGTCTAGAAAAAACACACAAGCACATCACACAATGAAGATACATGCACTGCGCAAAAGTTGGCAGAAAAGCATGCACTTCTGTTATATATGTACACGAAGAACAAAATGTTGACAAATGCAGTGCACTTCATATGTTAACACATAAAGAATACATACAAAAAGAAAATGCAAAAAAAAGTTGCACACGAAAATAAGATATGAAATACTTGTAGTGCACAAAATGTCATCAAAAAGCATGCAGTGCTTTTATTTACGTAGATGCGGTACAGAATGTGGATAACTGTAGTGCACATCCGTATGTAAAGCAGCTCATAATATGTAGAAAAACTTTGCATGCGGAAAATAAAAGAAAAAATATGACCACCCAAGTACGACCTGACCCAAGCCAGTTTCGACCAACGATGCATGGGCCAGCCTCACAAGGGCCCACGGGCCACAAGTGTAGAGCAGGGAGCACCGTGTGTAAGCGCCAAATAAATGTCACGATGAGTTCAAATTGGTTGCCTCTCCAACGCTTATAAATAGGTGTCACAACCCTAGAAATTGCTTGTATTAGTTGCATCAGTGAGCATTCATGGCATCATGTTAAAATTCAAATGAATTTGAAATGGGGATGATCAAACCCTAGCCTCTCACTTGAATTAAACCAATTCCAATAATTGTGTTTTTCAATGATTTCAAAATGCCTTTAAAAAAATGTTCACCATATCTCATAAATTTTGGCAACAACTTATCACGGGTGAACTTTATTTTCACAACCATTTTGGGATTTTAAATAACCTTTAAAGGCTCCTGAAAATGACAAACAAAGCACTATAATTATTCTAGATGCTCCAAAATTTCTGAAAACTTTTGTGTAGCTTGGAAATATTCCAAATATACCCCAGAGTTAATCTCAGGAATTTTGGCTTCATAGATTTTGCCCAAATTAATATAACAGAAGACATTTAATAGAAAACAGAAATATAAAAAAAAAGGAAAGAGGCCCACCTGGCCTTACCTGTTGCAGAAACTGGCCCAGCCCAGGGGCAGGGTCGTCTTGTACCTCTTCTAGTAGGCAGAGGAGAAGGCGAGCACGGCTGGCGACCGTTCCAGCTCCTGCGTCGCCGTGGCGGCCTCCCCTCCATTCCAATCCATCGCCAGGGGATGTGGGTCGTGCCCCGCACCGTTTCCCCCTTCCTCTCATTCCCTCTCTCCCTCGCTCTCTCGCCTCTCCCCACCATGCCCGAGCACCATGGTTGCCGCCGCTCGCAACCACCGCGGCCACCGGCCACCTCTAGCCCCTCTAGTGAGTCCAGCCGCTCCACCCCATCGCCCTGAAGCCCCTCGTCGACGCACGCAAGCAATGGAGCCCAACGACGACCGAATCGACGTCTTCTTCAACCTCGGACTCGTCGGCCGCCGTCGTCGATTCATCGCACTCAGAGCCTCCCCGATCTTTCCGTCGACCCCGATCGTCTCGCCGTGAGCATCTCTTCCCGTTTCCCCTTCTACCCTGGTCGATTTCGCCCCCCTGTGTCGCTCCTCGCCATTGTCGAAGCTCGCCGCCGATGAGCTTCTCATCACCGTCGTTGTGGTCCACCAACGGCGTGACCAAGCTCGAAACCGAGCTCCTGGAGCTTCGTAGAGATCGTAGGGCCATCGAGACAGCTAGCCCGTGCCCCGCAACCCCGACCCCGTGCTGACCCGAACTCCGGCCGCCGCGGATGAGCTCGCCGTCGTCACCTCAGCCACCCTAGCTCCTCCCCTTAGCCCCAATCGACGCGGAAGGCCCTCAGGAGCACGCAGGTGTCCTCCGCCGCTCGAACGGTCGCCGGAGACGCCGTCCCGATCATCGCCGTCACGTCTGGACGTCGCCGGCGTTAAGCCACCGGCCAGATGATGTGGCACCGTCATTAACTATTAATGACGCCACTAACTAAGCCCCTGACACATTGGCACTAGGACCCACCCACTAAATTAACCACTGGTTAAACTAATTAAGTTAATTTAACCCTCTGTTAACCCTGAGTCGATGACATGTGGGACCCGTACGTCAGGTTTGACCCGGACCGGGTCAGTTGACCTGCTGACGTCACCTGGACGTAATGCTGATGCAGTAAAGTATTTCTGGAATTAAAATAAATCAATAAATGATTCAATATTTTCAGAAAATGCTGACAACTTCTAAAAATCATAGAAAAAAATCTGTAACTCCAATGAAAATAATTTATATATGAAAAATGATCAGAAAATCCAATGAATCTGTTTATGACATGTTCATGCATGTTTGAGCAAGATAACATCACCAAGTAGGACATTTCATGATTAGGATAATTTAATAAATAGTGTTGGAGTTGGAATTTAGTATATATTTGAATTCCACTTCACTTAATATGACTACCTATTGCACTAGGTCAATTCAATGCTTTAACATGCCATATCATACATCATGTTTGTTGCATTGCATTGAATGTGTTCCTTTCCTGTTTTGTCGGTGGTGTTCCTTTCCGGTAGACGATGATTACGACGTTGAGATCGTTGTCACCGATGAAGACTCATTGTTATCTTCAGAAGTGTCAGGCAAACAACCCCCCTTGAGCATACTGATATGAACCCACTCTCTCGCTCCTGCTCTCTTTTAAATGCATTTGGACAACAACGATTCAACTGTTACATGTTCTCGGTAGTTGAACCCATTCCTTTGCATGACCTGTCCTTGTCACAGTAAATAGTTGAAACCACTTAGCATGACTAGCAACTGCTTGAGCCTTGTTATGCTTACTCATCCATGCTTGCTTACTGTGCCAGCTATGCTTAGAGTCGTGTCGGGTATGATCCATCTGGGCGATGAATCGGAATGGTTGTGTTCATGTCCTACTGTGAGAGAGCTAAGTGTGTGAACACGATTTGGTAAAGGTAGCGATGAGAGGCCATGTAGGATTACATGGTGGGTCGTCTCATTGGGACCGTCCTTAAGAACTGAGTTCTGTGTTTGTTATCCAAGACAAGATACTACCGCGCATTGGGATCCTTAATTGACCCTCTCGGCTTATTAATTGCCTTGATCTCTGTCCAGGAGTTGCAACTAGTTTCTGGTGTTTGTAGGATGTGTTGGCGGCCGTGCATAGCACTGACCGGAGGGGTAGGCTATGGCGTGGTAGATGCACCCGTGGCCCGGTGTACCCAGCATAGTACCATCCATCGAGGTGGGCTTGGGAACCCTGCACACATCGTTTGGGGCCGTGATGGAAACTTTGGCCGGACTTCCGTTGCGGGTTCAGTCTCAAATAGGCGATAAACCTGGACTAGAGTCTTGTGTGGTTAACGGCCATGGCGGACTCCCTCGCTGGGCTTCCGCTTGAAGGTTGTCGAGGTGCTTTTTTACGTGCACATGGCGGTAAGTGGCGGGAGCGTGTGTGATGAAGTATACCCCAGCAGGGTGAATTAATCTGTTCGAATAACCGCGTCCTTGGATATGGACTACTTGGAAAAATTATGTGGTTCATAGACAAGTGAAATGGATACTCTAAAATGTGCAAGATAAGCGTGAGTGCTATGGATGGCCTTCTCATAGGGAGACGGAAGTGGATCCATAGTGGTGTATTGATTTGGTGAATATGTGGACTCGTGTGCGCTATCCCACCTTAAATATACTACTTGTAGTCGTAGTATAGATTAGCCAAGAGTCAAAGCTGGCTTGCTGCAATAAACTCCACCACCCCCTTTGTTGACGATGATGCATATGTTGATAGTTCTGATGTAAGCCTTGCTGAGTACCTTTGTACTCACGGTTGCTTAATTTATGTTTTGCAGAGGAGACGTCAGTCTCATTAGTGATTCTTATGGCGTGAAGTTCGATGTTGACCGGATTAACTTGGGAATCCCAGACAGAGGTCTGGCTCCTTTGGTAGGGTCGTTGTAGCTTTTCAGGCTCTTCTAGCCGCTTTTAATAGATGTCTGTACCCAGACATGTATCTTCCGCTTGTTGATTGTATGATCTGAATGATGGGTCATGTGACCCTTTGCTTGTAACATCATATTATGTAAGGCTCTTCTGAGCCTTCTAAATAAATGTTGTGTTGTTGTATGGTTATGTTGTGATGCCATAGTTGTATCTATGCATATCGGACATGTCGTGCGTACGTGTGACGTGTAACGGTATGTATGGGATTGGACACCTAGTTGTGTGCCTCTAGTATTACTCTTTACGGGGAAATGCCTCTTTGTGCTTCCACTAAGCCTTGGTAGCTTGCTACTGCTCTGGACACATTGATTGACCGGCGTGTATCCTTCTTTGCTCTTGTGTCTGTCCCTTCGGGGAAATGTCTCGCAGTGTAATGGAGTCCATGTAGCCTGCTATGACTCGTCTACGCGCAGTTGATGACATTTATGTCCCATGGCGTAATGGAGTCCCTGTAGCTTGCTATGACTCGTCTACACACGATGATGACCGACACCTGCACTGTTGGGTTACGTATGCTTGTCCCTATACGGATGTGCCACTTGGTTTCTACGACTAGTCATGTCGACCCGAGTTCTTTGACATTTGAATGCTAGCGACATATGCACATACGTGAGCCAAAAGACGCAAACGGTCCCGGCCAAGGTAAGGTGGCAGCCGTGGGGATAACCATGTGTGAGGCCGCAATGTGATGTGATGTGTTACATGCTAGATTCTTATGGCTTAGGATCGGGGTCCCGGCAGCGTTGGTATCAGAGCTTGACTGCCTGTAGGATTACCAAGCCAAACTGGTCGATGTTCGAGTCTATAATTGCTCTAGTTATATAAGGGAATTGATTGTGGAAGGGAACGTAAGATTCTTTTTACTCCTTTCCTCGTGCCATTCTAATTCGGAGTCACCCTCTTCCTTATTCTACGGGGTTAAGAATTACGCTTCTCATCTATCTATGAGGATGACGAGTTACCATGCTAGAGACTTATAGGATAGTTGATGTCTTCCTCGATCGATGTCCTCATAAGAATTCAGTTGTTATGTTGTCAATTTAATGCAGGTTGCCTCATATTTCATATCCGTACTGCCGTTATGCTATCCGAATTATCCAAGGTTTTTAAATAATCTGATGCAATTGCAAATCCTTTCCTCCCGAGTTAATGTCTTTTGGGCCAGACAAATCACACTAATTATTGTGTTGAGGTATTCTATTACCACAACGTGTTTGTTGAAGTGATAGGAAACCAGGTTATTCTAGTGAACCACCCAATAGTTTAGTTGTGTTTTGTGTTCTCAGTGTGATAATTTTGGCCATCATTATCAAAAACATCCCGTGATGTTACTTAGTCAGTAGGTATTCTAAATCTGGGTTCTTGAACCCAAGCATCATTCTGCCTACTTTGGTTGATAGTATTTGACCGTTCCTTCAGGTTATTAGTAACCTTGTAATAGCCTTCAAGGTCCGTGGTATATCATTCTTCCAATACCATGAACCATTATGATAGAAGTTCCTTGTGAACCGAAGATCACAACCCGAGTGCTCGTGATGAGTTCTCCATTCTATAATTATGACCCTGTCAACTCTTTCCTTCTGCATGGGTTATCCGGAAGAATTATGTCGAACTTGTTCGACGTGTCAACCTATGCATCTACAACTCAGAAAATTCATGTGCTCTTGAGTTTCCCCTCTTTATTTTTATCCCGACCTTCGGCTATCCATGGATAGTCAAGAGTATTTGTGCATCCATATTCATCGATGCATATTATTCTTGTGGTCTGTCAAGTCATTCTATTTCGGAATGTCTAGGAGAAGCAAACTCTAGTACCTCATCCATTTCTATGATTGGGTCAAAGCAGTTGTGTTCTGCAGATCAAAATGCCAATCTAGCTTTTGTTCTGTTCTACCTTGAAGTATTACCCTCTTCATGTCGGGATTGTCATGGGAATTGCACAACCTCCTATGAATTCTTGACACAGTGGTACTTCTCACCCTCATCATTCATTTCTCGGTCTCCGTGTTGGTTGCAACCGGAATACTGACAAGTGAACCATGATGCGTGAAATCAATACTCCTAGCAACTTTGTTGCTTGGTAGTTAATGGACAATAAATTCACTCTTACTTTGATGGTGATTGAACTGTCATCCTAAGATTGACCGTGCTACCTAGTCCATCTTTCATGGTGCACTCTTTGCTCAATGAGTTAGGATTGTATCAATCCCTTGCTTTGTTGATCATTTCATCTTGCCCTGAAAAGCAAGGTTGTTCTCGAGCTCAATAACATATCGGTGGTTCGTGATTTTCCGATCATCTTCTCGGAAGTATTACCAGGTTGTTCCCTGACCGTTATGTTGAGTTTGTGATCAAGTTGGTTTTCCTATAACCCACCCCTTCTCCAAGACTCTGTGTTGGATACCGCTGAGCTAGTTGGTTAAGCTAAACAACAACTTGGAGAGTTGGAAGATAAAAGCTTGATCTAACTTAGGTCATGTCAATGGATATCTTTTGTGTTGTGTGTGCTGAAGAAGGATGATACTACATCGATTGATCCTTGCGATCAATTGTTGCATCTGGTATCTTGTCCAATCTTTGATTTGAGCATGGGTAATCATCAAATAAAAATCAGAACCATCGATCATCGTAATGTTGTCTTACTCATGGATGTTTCCTCAAGCATGCATCATTATATCTTTGGGTCTGACCAATGCTAACGCTTTGTTTGCATAGTTGTGGAATTCCATTTTTATGGAAATCTCGATGAATTGTTGTTGAGCCCATATGCAACAACTTTATCTTCTCCATGACCTTTATGAACATCATGCTAGTATTGGAAACTTTCATAGGCAATATCGTCATGTTCTATACATGAAGTATATGTTAGGTGTTAGAAGTGACTCTCTCAGTTCACGAGTATTCGATGCAAGTTGCCACCGTGAATCCGAGAATGTTGTTTTGCTTCCTCTGGAATCATCCCCAATTCAGTCATGCATGTGCGAAGTATTCTGTGGGCTGATAGACTGATCATCTCCAATCCATATGTACTGCCTAGCACTCCAAGCCACTGATTGATTTGTTCAAGGAAAAATAAGTTCCTTCTTAAGAGCTAATCTGGACTTATGTAAGGACTTCGCTACATCCAATGATGGTTCCTAACCCGAACTCGGTGGTGTTTTGTTGTAAGAATTCCATGTGGTCATGTTGTGCCCACGTGAGTCTTGCAATCCAGCTCATGTTTTGGAGTTGGCTCCCGCAGTTCATCTTCTGAGAATCTCGCAACATCATCTCGTCGATTTGTGTTGCAAACTTCCTTTCAGACATGCTGAGTCTGAAACATCTTATCACGAACCAGATCTGAATCTCAGGCAGACATGATGGTTGGAACATTTCCCAAGAATTATAATATTGGTCTCAAACCCGGTAAGGTGATGTTATGGCTAGCACACCTAGCCGGAAGGCCTATTGTTGTAATATCTTATATCAGTAATTTAGCCACTTTCCCATGAGGATTCCATATGATTTATTCTAGAAGTTATTCCTCATGGACCCTTTGAGATCCTGAAGTCCGACCTTTACTTGATGTCCTACACGTTACCTTTAATTGGGTTACGTTATTTCATCAAGGAGAACATTAGAAGCGGAGTGCTAAATGTCTCTCGGTCGATCATCCAGATTTCATTCTTTGGCATAGCTAAGGTGAAATCTGAGAAAGTGTTGTCTTCCTTTGCATCTGCATTCTCCATTGTTATTCATCACGGTAGTATGATGTGTTGCCAGGATCCCTGGCACGGATGTTGGTAAAACCCTGATGAATATGGAAATGCTCAAGTTATTGAGAGCACGCTCAGACACTGGGTTATACCCTCGGTATCAATTGGATTGTGCCATTCATTACAGATTTGTCCTATAACTCTAGTTTCCTTTCCAATCTGGGTATGCCATTTCGTTCGAACTCCTTCACACGATCGTTGTGAATTGCCTTAATCTGGTATGAATTGTTTCAATGATCTCCGTATCCAAAGTAATTCTTTTTGCCACTTAAGGGAATAAGTCTACGAGTCACCTTCCCTAAGGTGCCCGCTATGGTATGAAGGGCAACTAACTCCTCGCTACTTTGAAACCCATGCTCCATCCTAGCTAAGAGTGGAATTGTTGCCTACCAATTGAACCTTCGTCATCTACCTTGTTCCATTCCTCTTGATATGTGTTTTGTGTCTCAGCTCGAGAGATGTTTTGGCGTCTCATTCCACGAGTTGATCATGAGTTGCTCGATTTCGAGAAGATCGATTCTTGTAGGGTTTTCCATTCTTTTGTCATTGTGTTTGATGAAGCTTCCAAAGTAAGATGTCAAGATCAACCTGATGCAATGAATCATCATCTTCGAGAAGGGCAATTGGATCATGAAGATTGTAATAGTTTAGTGTCCCCTCTTGCACTTACCCTACGCCTGAATCTCAGGATGAGATTCTTGTTTAGTGGGGGTGAGTTTTCACAACCCTAGAAATTGCTTGTATTAGTTGCATTAGTGAGCATTCATGGCATCATGTTAAAATTAAAATGAATTTGAAATGGGGATGATCAAACCCTAGCCTCTCACTTGAATTAAACCAATTCCAATAATTGTGTTTTTCAATGATTTCAAAATGCCTTTAAAAAATGTTCACCATATCTGATAAATTTTGGCAACAACTTATCAAGGGTGAACTTTATTTTCACAACCATTTTAGCATTTTAAATAACCTTTAAAGTCTCCTGAAAATGACAATCAAAGCACTATAATTATTCTAGATGCTCCAAAATTTCTGAAAACTTTTGTGTAGCTTGGAAATATTCCCAATATACCGCAGAGTTAATCTCAGGAATTTTGGCTTCATAGATTTTGCCCAAATTAATATAACAATAAAAAAATAAAAGAAAGGAAATTGGCCCACCTGGGCTTCCCTGTTGCAGAAACTGGCCCAGCCCAGGGGCAGGGTCCTCTACTACCTCTGTCAGTAGGCTTCGGAGAAGGCGAGCACGGCTGGCGACCGTGCCAGCTCCTGCATCGCCGTGGCGGCCTCCCCTCCATCCCAATCCATCGCCAGGGGATGTGGGCCGCGCCCCGCACCGTTTCCCCTTCCTCGCATTCCCTCTCTCCCTCGCTCTCTCACCTCTCCCCGCCATGCCCGAGCACCATGGCCGCCGCCGCTCGCAACCACCGCGGCCACCGGCCACCTCTAGCCCCTCTAATGAGTCCAGCCGCTCCACCCCATCGCCCTGAAGCCCCTCGTCGACGCACGCAAGCAATGGAGCCCGACGACGACCGAATCGACGTCTTCTTCAACCTCGGACTCGCCGGCCGCCGTCGTCGATTCGTCGCGCTCAGAGCCTCCCCGAGCTTTCTGTCGACCCCGCTCGTCTCGCCGTGAGCATCTCTTCCCGTTTCCCCTTCTACCTTGGTCGATTTCGTCCCCCTGTGCCGCTCCTCGCCAGGGTCGAAGCTCGCTGCCGCTGAGCATCTCGTCGCCGTCGTTGTGGTCCACCAACGGCGTGACCAAGCTCGAAATCGAGCTCCTGGAGCTTCGTAGAGACCGTAGGGCCATCGACACAGCTCGCCCATGCCCCGCAACCCCAACCCCATGCTGACCCGAACTCCGGCCGCCGCGGATGAGCTCGATGCCGTCACCTCAGGCCACCCAGCTCCTCCCATTAGCCCCAATCGACGTGGAAGGCCCTCCGGAGCACGCAGGTGTCCTCCGCCGCTCGAACGGTCGCCGGAGACGCCGTCCCGATCATCGCCGCCACGTCTGGACGTCACCGGCGTTCAGCCGCTGGCCAGATGATGTGGCACCATCATTAACTATTAATGACGCCACTAAATAAGCCCCTGACCCGCTGACACTGGGACCCACCCACTAAATTAACCCCTGGTTAAACTAATTAAGTTAATTTAACCCTCTATTAACCCTGAGTCGATGACATGTGGGACCTGTACGTCAGGTTTGACCCAGACCGGGTCAGTTGACCTGCTGACGTCACCTGGACGTAATGCTGATGCAGTAAAGTATTTTCTGGAATTAAAATAAATCAATAAATGATTTAATATTTTCAGAAAATGCTGAAAACTTCTAAAAATCATAGAAAATAATCTGTAACTCCAATGAAAATAATTTATATATAAAAAATGATCAGAAAAATCCAATGAATCTGTTTATGACATGTTCATGCATGTTTGAGCAAGATAACATCACCAAGTAGGACATTTCATGATTAGGATAATTTAATAAATAGTGTTGGAGTTGGAATTTAGTATATATTTGAATTCCACTTCACTTAATATGACTACCTATTGCACTAGGTCAATTCAATGCTTTAACATGCCATATCATACATCATGTTTGTTGCATTGCATTGAATGTGTTCCTTTCCTGTTTTGTCGGTGGTGTTCCTTTCCGGTAGATGATGATTACGACGTTGAGATCGTTGTCACCGATGAAGACTCATTGTTATCTTCAGAAGTGTCAGGCAAACAACGCCCCTTGAGCATACTGATATGAACCCACTCTCTCGCCCCTGCTCTCTTTTAAATGCATTAGGACAACAACGATTCAACTGTTACATGTTCTCGGTAGTTGAACCCATTCCTTTGCATGACCTGTCCTTGTCACAGTAAATAGTTGAAACCACTTAGCATGAGTAGCAACTGCTTGAGCCTTGTTGTGCTTACTCATCCATGCTTGCTTACTGTGCCAGCTATGCTTAGAGTCGTGACGGGTCTGATCCATCTGGGCGATGAATCGGAATGGTTGTGTTCATGTCCTACTGTGAGAGAGCTAAATGTGTGAACATGATTTGGTAAAGGTAGCAATGAGAGGCCATGTAGGAGTACATGGTGGGTTGTCTCATTGGGACCATCCTGAAGAACTGAGTTCTGTGTTTGTTATCCAAGACAAGATACTACTGCGCATTGGGATCCTTAATTGACTCTCTCGGCTTATTAATCGCCTTGATCTCTGTCCAGGAGTTGCAACTAGTTTCTGGTGTATGTAGGATGTGCTGGCGGCCGTGCATAGCGCTGACCGGAGGGGTAGGCTATGGCACGGTAGATGCACCCGTGGCCCGGTGTACCAAGCATAGTACCATCCGTCGAGGTGGGCTTGGGAACCCTGCACAATCGTTTGGGGCATGATGGAAACTTCGGCCGGACTTCCGTTGCGGGTTCAGTCTCAAATAGGCGATAATCCTGGACTAGAGTCTTGTGTGGTTAACGGTCATGGCCAACTCCCTCGTTGGGCTTCCGCTTGAAGGTTGCCAAGGTGCCTTTTTACGTGCACATGGCGGTAAGTGGCGGGAGCGTGTGTGAAGAAGTATACCCCAGCAGGGTGAATTAATCTGTTCGAATAGCCGCGTCCTCGGATATGGACTACATGGAAAACTTATGTGGTTCATAGACAAGTGAAATGGATACTCTAAAATGTGCAAGATAAGCGTGAGTGCTATGGATGGCCTTCTCGTAGGGAGACGGAAGTGGATCCATAGTGGTGTATTGATTTGGTGAATATGTGGACTCGTGTGCGCTATCCCACCTCAAAGATACTACTTGTAGTCGTAGTACAGATTAGCCAAGAGTCAAAGCTGGCTTGCTGCAATAAACTCCACCACCCCCTTTGTTGACAATGATGCATATGTAGATAGTTCTGATGTAAGCCTTGCTGAGTACCTTTGTACTAACGGTTGCTTAATTTATGTTTTGCAGAGGAGACGTCAGTCTCATTAGTGATTCTTACGGTGTGAAGTTCGATGTTGACCGGATTAACTTGGGAATCCTAGACAGAGGTGTGGCTCCTTTGGTAGGGTCGTTGTAGCTTTTCAGGCTCTTCTAGCCACTTTTAATAGATGTCTGTACCCAGACATGTATCTTCCACTTGTTGATTGTATGCTCTGAATGATTAGTCATGTGACCCTTCGCTTGTAACAACATATTATGTAAGGCTCTTCTGAGCCTTCTAAATAAATGTTGTGTTGTTGTATGGTTATGTTGTGATGCCATAGTTGTATCTATGCATATCGGACATGTCGTGCGTACGTGTGACGTGTAACGGTATATATGGGATTCGACACCTAGTTGTGTGACTCTAGTAGTACTCTTTACGGGGAAATGCCTCTTTGTGCTTCCACTGAGCCTTGGTAGTTTGCTACTGCTCCGGACACATTGATTGACCGGCGTGTATCCTTCTTTGCTGCTGTGTCTGTCCCTTCGAGGAAATGTCTCGCAGTGTAATGGAGTCCATGTAGCCTGCTATGACTCGTCTACGCACAGTTGATGACATTTATGTCCGACGGCGTAATGGAGTCCCTGTAGCTTGCTATGACTCGTCTACACACGATGATGACCGACACCTGCACTGTTGGGTTACGTATGCCTGTCCCTGTATGGATGTGCCACTTGGGTTCTACGACTAGTCATGTCGACCCGAGTTCTTTGACATTTGAATGCTAGCGACATATTCACATACGTGAGCCAAAAGACGCAAACGGTCCAAATTAGTGAGAAGCTGCCGTCCCGGCAGGCTTATTTGGGCCGATTATGCTTTAAACAAAATCAGGCCCAACAAACTTGACCGTTGTGGATATATACCTTTCTCAAATACCACAGCCCAAATTAGTGAAAAAAGGAGCATTGTAAACAAAAACAAGAAAGATTTTTTAAGAAAAAAATTGAATAATCACAACTAAAAAAATGTTCGAGGGGGGGGGTCCCCCAACCCCCCTCACCCACAGCCACTAACTCCAGAAAGTTCACATAAAAAATTCTGGCCACTAGAAGCAATGAAACAAATGCAGTTCGAAGCCTATAGTGATGAGCTTTGTTATAATCAACAAAGTAGTTCTTTTACTTTTATAATGCAGTTCTACTTCTACTATACAGCAGTGTGGTTCACCTCAAAAATGCAGTTAGCTTTCTAATAAACCAAAGTGCGGTTACCTTAAAAAATGCAGCCAGATCATTTCAGCAAAAGCTATGCATTTAATTATGTACCAAATTTGGTCTCTGATATAATCCTGTGTGCTCACAAAAATGCATACCGCACATTTCTGCCAGAAGTAAAAATACGAATGTAGTCGACACAATTAAACAATGAAGGTCACATGTGTACATGAAGGAAGTGTTGTTTTGTTTGAAATGTTGTCTCCTTCTACCCCGTGCCACCTAGCACAACATTCATTACTCTCACTGTAAAAACCAGCGGTCACCCTTAAAACCCACGCACTCATGCTCCACAGTCACACAACAAACCACTCTTCTTCTTATCTCCGAAAACCAGATCTTGGGTTCCAGCAACCCCCCTGCTCTCTGCCGTTCACCTGACCTGGCCATGGATTGTTCGTGCGGCTGCCTGGCAAGGATGGTGCCGATAGAGGAGGCGTGCTTGTACTCTGATGGTCTGGAGCTCACCGAGTCCGAGCGACGCACACAACTCTCGTGCCTGCTCACCGGGGAACATGGGTTCAGGGCCCCATGTCTCCATCGCCTCACAGCTGTAGACCTGTAGGAATCATGGGTATGTATTTCAATGAATTGTTATTGAACATTTTAGTTTGAAAATCAACAAACAAATGCATATTTCTGTCACTTTATTCAGTCTTATCAAGAATACCCAGATCTGTGTTTTTAGTCAGCTTCTCCAGTAATTAACACTGCATGCTTCGATCTATTTTTTCTTTCGGTCCAATCCCCTCAGGTGTACACACTAGTTAGATATGAACCTGAAAAGATGTACACAACAGAAGAACAAAGCAGTTCTACCGAGCAGCGATGCAGTGCTCTTGCTATTATATTGCAGTGCCCATTATATGAGCTAACAGTGCGTTAGTGCTAAAAAGAATACTATGTATTTTACCAGAGTTAGCATCCAAGTTCGTACACATTCCGGTTCACATTTTGCTAATGTTTTTCTTAGTAGTACCCATATTTCCAAACAAATTTTACTTGATGTATATAAAGATTGTACTAAGATGTAGCAAACTATGTGGTCTAGCTCATACAGATTCTTTTTCAATCCATGCCCAACTGCAGAAACTGCCATCCACAATAAGTTTTGCTGCTCCAAGCTCAGGGAATCTTAACTTGGAGACAGTGCACAAGAATGAGTATGAATACGTGCAAGCTGACTACCACATTAACTCTGATGGCTGCTTCAACATAGTTTCTGGATGCAAGGATTGTTTCCCTGAATGGATTTGAGGAGGGAGAAGTGGTGATGGTGATGTTTTTACACGGAAGAATAGTCTCTGAAATTTTTGATGTTTGCTATGTAGGTTGTCTAAGTTAAAGCAAGCCTTTCGTGTCATATTTGTAATGCTTGCTTATGTTGCATGCTTTCAAAATTATGTCTATCGGACAACGTAAAATTATGTCCTTCAATCAGTTTGAAACGGTGCCTTTTTAACTCATCTGCATCAATATATTGCTAGTTTCCCCAGCTAGCCAAAGAAATGCAGATCTCCATTATATGCATGCTTTTAAAAGAAATACGACAGTGTAGTGCTTACTGTAGTACCAGTGCAGTGCTCTTTGCAGTGCGCTTAACATGATAGTGCAGTGCTTTTTGTAGTAAAAGTGAAGTGGGAATCGTCGAAACTATGCGTATGCACTTTGAAAACACGTCATAGTAAGCAGTTCTTTATTGTACAAGAATGAAGTACGATACTGCAAACATTGCAGTTCAATTGAAAACAAAATGCAGTTGGAAAATAATAAAACCCATAACTGGTAATAAAATATCAGATCCAGTGCAGTCCACAACTTATAAGTCTGCAGTACACAACGAAAATGAGAAGATAACTAGAACAATTAAAACAAACAACACAAATAAAGTCATGGGGGCGACTAATAAAGGTAAGGACATCCAGTCACAGTTTCAGTAGCACGACCAATCAACGTGTGAACCAATCAGTTATGAAGAAAAGAGGTTGCAAGGAATTCAATAGAGCTTACGGCCAAGAAAAAGAAGCGCATGAACAACATAAGATTTCTTCAAAATTTAAAGTAGAATACACGAATTACAGGCGCAATTGTGTACATGAAAACGTAACAAAGACACGAATAAGTAGATTCAAAACCGCATCAACAAATCAGAAAACAAAATAACTCACAGGAGCGGCCAAAGCTCATGACGCCCACGCAATCGATTTCGCAAAATTTGACACCTAATTACCAAATAAATCATAGATTCGCGCAAAACGGGGATATTAATCGAATACTACCTAATAAGTCCTAGTTACAAACCACATTCGGCCGCAAAAGTAATGAATCACACACGAACACGACCGAACAGAGGAAAGCTCGTCCGCCAATAGGTCGACTTGTGCAGATTTTAGTCGGAATATAGGTAAATTACAAATAATAATATACAACACGCATCCAGAAACAACTACAATCATCCCACGAGACTCGATTCCATCCAGAACACACGGGCAGGCGGCCAGAAAAGAAGAAGTTCTCCCGCCTGGCATTGCAGTGCTCATTTCATAGGGATGCAATGCACTCGCGTTGAGCATGCAGTTTGGAAGTGTTGTCAGAATAGTTATTCTGCACCCAATGTCGGAATAGACGGTCTCTCTCTTTACACACACACACACACACACACACACACACAAACACACACACGCACGCACGCACGCACGCACGCACACATAACATGATCCAACAGCCCGATTGAAAAAGTACAACTTTATGTGTCCTGGACAAAAAAACAAGCAGGTCAGTATATATTTTATGTGAGCGCAAGCTGAAATTATTATTTTTTTGCCGGCGACACATAAATGCATATTTTCACAATTCCTCCGGTGGATCATCTTGTTACATTAGAGAGATACACTATTATTTCATAGGGATTTGGTTACATTTCCTTATATTAGGCAACCTCCTCTATTTTGTGATGTCAATTAGTCAGGTGTAATCTCGCCCAAAACTTGTGAAATTTTCCCTCCACGTGCGTTCTTTAATTTTCGTGCCAAAAACTATACACCCTATATTTAGGAACGGAGGGAGTATATTTTTTCATCATTTTTAAACTGTTAAAAGCTTAGCCATCCTAAACAAGTTCTTTGGGAAGCTTAGCTAGCCTTAACCATTTGAGGTTATTCGTCATCTTTTGAGCTTAACCCACTGTATAAGAATTATGTAGATTTTAGACACCGTGTACAATTGTCGTAGGTTTCTGAGAATCAAATTCTTCATTAATTTATTCACACTTAGAGGGTTAGTCTTCATGAATTGAAGAATAACGTTACTTCGTGTGTTGCACATCAAAGTCATCAACTATGCATAAGCGTTAGGATGTGTGTCCTTTTCACCATTTCACCGTACATTCGAAGATTCTAGGATGTTCAGCTCACACCGCAACTTGCAGAACCTCTTTTCATCCAAGGGCTTACTAAAGATATCGGCAAGCTGATTATCTTATGTAAATTATATGGCACACCTAGGTGCCTGAGCACCTTGATTGTTTTGGAAACCGTGGTATATTTCATTAGTTTCCTAGTTATTCCTCATGCAAGACTTTCCATACTTACGATTCTGTTTTTGTTTCCTAACTATTAGGCAGGGAAGACTTGCCATACTATAAATAATATTAATGTTTGATTTTATTTGAGCTGCTATGGTTATGTAATGCGCGTATTTTGGTTTCCTATATATCTAGTACAAGTATCTAATACCTACCAACGTATATATTCAATATTTTTTTGAACCACTACATTTTATTTTTGTTTCCTAACTATCTAATATGGGTATCGAAGACCCATTAATGAAATAATGTACATACGCGGGTATGTATATACCAATTTTTTTTTATTTCCTAACTACCTAATACTGGTATACACTACCTAATAACGAAATTATGTACATACGCGAGTACATATATACCAGGCTATGTAAAATATGGCTACATATATACTCGGCTACATAAAATATAACTAATGTACTCCTAGTATACCCACATACTTTATTCGACATGCTCACATAAATATTTTAGTATATACCAAATGAATTAATCTTTTAAGTATATGCTCACATACTTTATACGACATGCTCACATAAATATATATATGGATAGTGAAGTTATATGGATAATTCTTTTAAGTATGTTTATATTTTTTTAGTATATACCCGGCTATGTAAACGGGTATATATATATAAATAGGTAAATTATGAGGGGCACCTAGGTGCTTGGGCACCTAGCTTCCTCTAACCCATTAGTGTAAGCTATACCCGTTAATGCATGTTGTGCATAACGCCAACAGATTACTTTCCAAAAGAGAAATGCATGTTGTTTCTTCCTCTAACCCATTAGTGTAAGCTATACCCGTTAATGCATGATGTGCATACCGCCAACAGATTACTTTCCAAAAGAGAAATGCATGTTGTTTCCTCCCTATTAGTGAATAAATTTCCAAATATATTTTTTATAATTTATGTTTCATACATGTCATCGTTTTCTCACAACAGATGCCAGGGGGTGGCTAATCGAGGTGAGAGCAAGGCTGCCGTGGAAGATCCGGGACGAGATAGGGTAGTAGCACGCGGTGGATTACCCAGGTTCGGGGCTCTCGTGTGGAGATAACACCCCTAATCACGCATGTCTGGTGATATATGCAGTGTACCCGGTAGCGATACAGAGTTGCTCCTGGAGCTGTCCTAGGAGAGGAAGAAGGAGCTGAGTGCTCCTTTCCTTAGCCTCACGTATGTTTGAGAGTGAGAGGGGATGAGAGAATGAGAGGAGGCTTGGCCATGAGTGAGCTCCCCTAGTGCCTCTTATAAAGGGAGGCCCAGGGGACAAGGGGTGGCCCACATGGCCAACTATCCACTATTGGAGATGACATGTGAGATGACGCATGATGCAGGTAATAGTGCACCACTATTGGAGATGACATGCGAGGTGACGCGTGATGCAGGCTATAGTGCACCACTATTGGGGCGCAGCGAAGTGACACATGACGCAGGCTATAGTGTCTTCATCTCGTGTCCGATGGGATGTGGCGGTTGACTTCGCGCAGCAGGCCGGCTGGAGCAGCTGGACGGGGGGTCAGTCGGAGCAGCCGGCTGCGACAGCCTGGCAGGGAACCGGCTGGACTTAGGAGCCAGCCAGAACGGGGTGCAAGCCGGAGTGGCCGGACGGAGGGGCGTTGGCCGCCCCGTTGTTTTAAAATGGTGAGTCTCCTCCTTGAGCCTACACGGGGGTAATCCCCCCGCCAGTAGCCTCCGAGCCTCCGGGTGACTTGGAGAGTCAGGCGGAGGGTTTTCGCCGTTATCGTTCTTGTTGCAGAAGTTGTCGATGATGGTCGATTGCGGGCCGGGGACGACGCGGCCCGCTTCCAGCAGGGGCGCGCCAGCGCACCCGCTAGTTGTAGCCTTCGGGCGACTCGAAGAGTCGGGCGGAGGGTCTTTGCCGTCGCTGGAGCGGAAGGTGGCGTGGACGCGGGGTCCGCCGACTGATGGGCGTGGGGCCGTGCCGGGCGCGGACGCGGGGTCCGCCGGCTGATGGGCGCAGGGCCATGCCGGGCGCGGATGCGGGGTTCGCCGGCTGATCGGCGCGAAGCCCTGCCGGGGGTGGACGTGGGGTCCGCCGGCTGTTGAGCGCGAGGCGCTGTCGGGCGCAGACGCGGGGTCCGCCGGCCAGTGGACGCGGGGCCCTACAGGGCGCCGACGCGGGGTCCGCCGGCTGTCGAGCGCGAGGCGCTGCCGGGCGCAGACGCGGGGTCCGCCGGCTGATGGGCGCGGAGCCCTGCCAAGGGCGGACGCTTCATCCGCCGGCTGTTGCGCGCGAGGCGATGCCGGGCGTAGACGCGGGGTCCGCCGGCTAGTGGGCGCGGAGCCCTGCCGAGAGCGGGCGCGGGGTCTGCCGGCTGTTGCGCGCGAGGCGCTGCAGGGCGCGGACGCGGGGTCCGCTGGCTAGTGGGTGCGGGGCCCTGCCGGGGGCGGACGCGGGGTCCGCTGGCTGTCGAGCGCGAGGTGCTGCCGGGCGTGGATGCGGGGTCCGCCGGCTGATGAGCGTGGGGCGCTGCCGAGGGCGGACGCGGGGTACACCGGCTGTTGAGCGCGGGGCGCTGCCGGGCGTGGCTTCCAAGCCTCCGAGCGAGGGGGTTCCTCATGGAAATGATCGTGCAGAAGCAAGTTTAGACGATGCAGATGTGTCAAATATCTGGTTTTGGTAGTGCAAGCTTTATGCAAAGGGTGCCGACTCGGTTTCGTCCGAGCCCCCTTTAGTCCTTTTCATGTGCTCTCCGCTCTTTGGCTTTTGCTCTTGCCAGCCGGACAGCCGGGAGCCGGTGTGTGGCTGAGGCGAAGAGTGGGCCGCGGAGTGGAGCATACAGTACTCGGACTCTGGGAGCAGACTCGACCGAGTAGATACTCACAAATGAAATGACCGGGTTGCCCAAGCCGTTTTCTCGCGGGACGTTTTTCGCATGGGGTGACCTCCAGCTTGTGCTCTCGCTAGCCGGACAGTCGCGGTGCGATCTGTAGCTGAGACAAAGAGTGGGCCTTGGTACCATACACGCTACTAAGCCGTCTCGTGGAACGAACGTATCGGGCCAAACGGCCAACCCCCGGGCCGAGGCTAGCTGGCGCCGGGGTGAACAGTAAGGTAGTTGAATAAATGCAACGACAAATCCGAGGGTCGCTCGGGTTATCTGTTTGCGTGCATGGTGCAAAGATATGCGGGTGGAGATTTCGCATTGCTTTTGGGCGTCTGCGAGACAGTTGTTGTCGAAGACAGCCGGCGCGACTTTTTGCCAGCAAAGCAAACTGTCGTTGCCCCTGCTAGGTGTAGTCGGTTTGTTGAGGTGGTTGTTGTCGATGGCAATGGGTGCGGCATTCTGCGAGCAGACCGTGCCGGCGTGCCGGCGCACCCGCTGGGTGTGGCCGTCGAAGCCTCGGCGGTCGATGGCGTGCCAACCGGCCGGACCCCACCGGGCAGGCGTTGAGGCGGTTCTCCAGCCGGCCCGGAGTCGAAGTAGGCTGGCAGGCCGGCCGACCAGGCGGCGGCGTGGGTCCGCTGACCGAGTGGAGACGCCGGGAGGCAGGCACGAGTTTCCCTTTTTTCTTTTCCTTCGAGTTTTTTTTTGGGTGGCAGCCGGCTCCACCTCTTTTACTAACCGGATCCCCACTCCTTTTCTGTCCCCGCATGGGAGCCGGCTACGAGAGTTGTGGGGCGGGAGGAGCCGGCCCAGGCGCGTGGGGGCCGGCCAGTGCGGGAACCGGCGGGCGCTGGGGAGCCAGCCAGGCAGGCACACGGGAACCGGCCGGCGCGGGAGCCCGCGAGCGGGCGGGAGGCAGCCGGGCGCGGCAAGGGCGAGCCGGCGAGCGCGCGGGAGGCGGCGGCTGGGTGCGGCGAGGGCGAGCCGGCGAGTGCGCGGGAGGCGGCGGCTGGGGCAGGGGCCGGAAGCGGCGCGAGGCAGAGGAGCGGAGCCGGCCGAGGCGCGGTGCAGCAGGCGGGGCAAGCCGGAGCCGGCCTGGGACGGGGCCGGCCTTCCGGCGCGGGGCAGCAGCCGGCCCGGGGCGAGAGGCCGGAGCGGCGCGGCGCGACGTCGAGCCCCGACGCGGACGGTGCGGAGGCGAGCTGGAGGCGGGGCTGGTGCAGGGAGAGGTCGAGCCGTGGGAGCGCGGGGCGGCGGAGCCGGCACAGCGGGAGGTGCCGGCGCGAGGGCGGGCCGCGGCGAGGCGGAGCCGGCGACCCGAGGCGACGCAGGAACGCGGACGGGTAGCGCCCATGGCCTCGGTCGCGAGGCACGCCTGCAGGGGGGCAAGGCAGGGGAACGCCGGTGCAGGACGGAGGTCAAGGAGGCGCAGGAGGAGCAGTGGCTGGGGCACGCGCTGGTGCCACCACGCAACACGGAAGCGGCGGGACGCCAGCCGGCGCGCGGGACGCCGTGGGGAACTCGTGATGCGAGGCGCCAGGGATGAGGAAGAGGGCATCAGCGGGGCGGCCATGGAGTGAGCTCGGCTGGGCCGCAGGTGCTGCGGTGCAGCCAGACGTCGAGGCCCACGAGGTGGAAGCAGTGGCGGCACTTGGACGTGACGCGCTGCATCTTCCCGTTGCAGAACTCGCAGAGGCAGGTTGAGAAGGCGAACTCGCCTGCCGTGGCGGCCCGGGAAAAGAGCGCCTTGGGGAAGGAGGGGATCCCGGCGGGGTCGGGGCCGATGGGGGTGGACCCAGTGACGCCCCGGGAGGAGGAGCCCAGGGAGTCTTCATCGGCGACGAGCACGAAGCGCTGGACGGGGACGGAGCGGGGCGCGCGGAGGTCGTTGGCGTCCAGGCGCGTGGAGGCGTGGCACGGGCCGAGGCGCGCAGGGGAAGCAGAGGTGAGGTCATGAACGGGGACGCGCGCAGCGGGGGATGGCCGGGGCGCGACGGCACCGCCCTGGAGGTCTCGGGCGCGCGGAGGAGGGCCAGGCGCGACGCGGCTGGTGGCGCCGAGCGCGCTGGGGGCGAGACAGGGCGATGTTGCGTCGTCGTTGGAAACAGGACGGCAGCCGCGAGGCTGCAGCTCGCTATCCGCGGCCGTGCGTGCGCGGCTCAGCGCCAGCCTCCGTTTCTTGTGGCCGAGGGCGGAGGTGCGCGCGCGGCTGAACACTGGAGGAGTCGAGCGGCGGCCGCCGCAATCGCTGGGAGTCGAGCGGCGGCCACACACACACACACACACACACACACACACACACACACACACACACACACACACACACACACACTGTTTTCGCTCCAGTTTTTTAACCGTTTGTCGGATAGCACGAGGCGTATAATATACCATTGGATAGCTACGGAAAATGCCGAACTTCGCCAAGTTGAACACTTTTCACGATTCCTCACGATTTAAGAGCAGTTTCGAAAATGGTGGGCGCCCGACGGGTGACAACGAGCGTATTTTCGTGATTTTTTCTAAACCACGCGTCGGAATGAAGCAAATGATATGGCGTTCAAAAGATATCGTCGAGCCGCAACTTTTTCATGTAGATTACACTCACTAATTCCTTACAGTTTAAGAGCAGTTTCAAATTTACCGAAACGCGAAATTCTGTTTTTCAAAAGTTTTGATTTTTTTGTTACTGTTTTCGCTGCAGTTTTTCAACCGTTTGTCGGAACAAGGCGTGCGATACGGCATTGAAAACCTATGGAATAGGCGCAACTTCCATATGTTGGTCATTTGTTGAGATTTCTCACGGTTTTAAATGAATTTTGAAAACGGTGTTGCTGCATACGAGTGGCGCCAGCGAGCGTATTTTCGTAATTTTTTTCAAACCGCTCGTCGGAACGGTGTGAATGATACGGCGTTGGAAAGATATCGACGACGCGCAACTTTTTCATGTAGAATACTCTCCTTAATTCCTTACGGTTTAAGAGCAGTTTTGATTTTACCGAAATGCGGACACTATGTTTTTCGCGACACCAAAATCGACGCGTTAACCGCATCACACAGAAGAACGCACTGCATCCGACAGGCAAGTGAACTTCATGATTTCTTTTGTAAGAAGTAAAATTTTCAAAACGAGGAAGTTTAGTGCACTTCCCATCGGATGTAAGTGAGGAAGTTTAGTGCACTTCCCATCGGATGTAAGTAAACCGCAGCAGTATCGAGAAGTGAACAGCATTACTCTTTCTTTTTTTTTTTGTCGTTCCCGTAATATTTTTTTGTACTTACGAGATGAGCATCACAAGACAGCTGACCGTACTACTTTAGATGGAAAACCACACTGCATCAGATAGTCAAGAGAACTCCATGATTTCTTTAGTCCTTTTTCTTTCTTTCTGTCGTTTACCAAGCGAACATATTTCACACTAAACTGTAATCTCACATGAAACAGTACTGAACTTCAAAAACAAAATATGTTAGTTGTACACATGAAGCTCCAAACTAAAACTCATCTAACACACTTCCGAACTGAACCGGAGAGGTAAATTTTCAGAAACAAAACTTCAACAAAAAATACAATATAACTTACTGCCATGTTAGTGCAAATGGACTTCTTTTTCAGAACAATAAGAAGGAGAATTTTGAGTTTTCAAAAAGTAATTACAAATGAACGCTGACAAAAGAGAACGACTGCAAAATAAACTTCTTCATGCTCTTTTCTTCTGCATTTTTTCAATTTTTTAAGTAAACTTCAGATGCTTCGTTTGAAAACTGCACGCCGGCGATGAACTCATGCATGTATGCCCAGCGGCAAGACCCATGTGGACTGCAGCGTGGTCGTTGTAGTGTCTGGCCTCCGGCGTAGCCACCTTCTTCTCCATCCATGGCCTACGTCACTTTTCCTACCTGCACAAATCAGTGCACTGAACCTCAAGTGCGAACAAAATTGGACTGCATTTGCAGAAGGGGGGAGATATTGGGCTCACCGGACCGAACTGCTACATGACAACAGAGAGGACCCAGAGGAGTCACCGGAGTTGGAGAAGAGGGGCAGCCGAGCGTCGCTTGGCTTCACAACGAGCCAGACCTGCGCGAGCGCGAGGGGGACTCGGCCGGATCTGGTGGTCACTGTGGTGCACGACACTGCCGGGGGCTCCACCTCCACCGAGCGACGGGGTCAGTGTGTGGCAGTGTGTGGCAGCCAGGGGAGAACGGGTGCTCGTCGGGGAACTCGGGGTCGCCATGTGCACGACGGCGATGAGGAGGGAGCCGCGAGCTACGGTGGGGTGGTCCAGAGGGCTCTCTTTCTCGTGCCGCAAGCAGCAGCAACCTTCAGTGGCGGAGCATGGAGCTCCCGTTCCGTGGGGGAGGCAGATCCGGCTAGATGCCGTGGAGGACGGCGTCGCGGGGCGGCACGGGGGCCGGGCGCCGTGGAGGACAGCGGCGCGGGGGCCAGGGGTCGTGGAGGCAGGCGGCATGGGGGCCCGGGGCCGTGGAGGACGGCGGCGCGGGGGTCAGGGGCCGTGGAGGCAGGCGGCGCGGGGGGCCGAGGCCATGGAGGACGGCGGCGCTGGGCGGCGGGGCCGTCGAGGCCGGCGGCGCTGGGCGGCGGGGCCGTCGAGGCCGGCGACGCGGGAGGGGGGGTGGAGGCCGGCGCGGCGGTGGCTTAGGGGTGGAAGGAGTGGCGGCCTCGGGAGGGGCGGGCGGCGTGAACCCCTCGCTTGTGGAAGGTGGCGCCATGGCCGGCGTGATTGGGCGCAGGTGGTGGAGCACGGAGAGAGAGAAAGAGGAGTTGGTGGATGAGGAGAGGATAACGTGGGGTGGGGTGCGGTGGGGTGGGCTTTTTTCTTTGACCGCGCAGTTCGTTTGGTTATTTTGCCCGGTTAGTTGGTAGCTACAGAGCAGACCGAAAGTGTTGTCAGAATAAGAAAGTGGTACGAGAATAAGGTTTTAAGGGGTGTTATTAGAATAGACCCACCCTATATATATATGTATGTATGTATGTATGTATGTATAGGATGTGACTTTCCTGTTATTAGTAATAGAATAATATTCTCTTACTATCGGGCCCTATAAGGGAGCGACGCACCCCAAGAGGTACGAGGCGTGACACGACTGCGAGCCGCCCCATCACGAACCGCCTCCTACCGTCGGAGGCAGCCATCGCAGGCGAGCGAGCGACGGCGGTAGCCGGAGCGAGGGAGCCTGCGGCACCGTGGCGGGTCGCCGCCGTATCCAACACCGCCATCTTTCTTCCTCGTCGTCGCAGCAGCCGCCACCTCGAGCCGCACCCTCCCCGGAGCTTTGCTCGCAGGACCCGTGATCTCCGCCACCAGGCGCCCCCTCCCTGGAGCTTCTCGCCGGATCCGCCCCCTCCCTGGAGCTTCTTGTTGGATCCGTCCTCTCCCGCTCGCCGGATCACCACCACCAGCAGGAGGAGCGTCGTCATCTCACCAAGCTCCTTGCGTCCATTAATGGCGCCGTCTTCCAAGCTGATGCCGATTCGCCACCGCCGTGAGCAAGAAGACGATAGATGGATGCCTCTACAGGTTATGCGTGCTTCCCAACTGCAAATGTTCTGATTCCGATTGCACAAACTATGGTCTGCTCTGCTTTTACACTATAGGTTCATTCAGTTCTACTTATATAAATCATTTGAGATACACCTGTTGAGCTCCAAGTTTGATGATACAGAAGCTGATAGTACATTGCATATGCTTGCATTAGTTCATTACACCATTGCCAATTGATACACAAGTTCCATGTCAAAGGTTACAATCAGTGCATCAAATGTGCATGCATCCGTACTAGTTGAAATAAAACCATCATAGACATGCATCAGTTCTTCAACAGTACATATAGCTTCAGCTACCAGTGCAAGTTCATTTGTTGAGATTACTAGGTAGTACATCCCATGTAGATGCATCAGTTCGAATGAGGAAGATTGTTGTTGGATAAAATTAAATACACCTATTTTACATTAAGTTGAATGATTCATAAACTGACATTACATCCCATGTAGATGGATCAGTTCGAGTTTAAAAGGAAAAAAAAGACATGCATTCGGTTCTGTAACTGCCAATTGATACACAAGTTCCATGTTCCAGTTATAATCAGTGCATCAAATGTGCATGTATCAGTACTAGTTGAAATAAAACCATCATAGACATGAATCAGTTCATATATATTCAACAGTACCAATAGCTTCAGCTACCAGTGCAAGTTCATTTGTTGAGATTACTAGGTAGTACATCCCATGTAGATGCATCAGTTCATAGATGCATCAGTTCAATCTTCCAGTTACTAGCAGTGCATTAAATGTGCATGCATTAGTTCTAGTTGAAATAAAACTGTTGAATGACAATGAAGAAACATCCAAGGCGGCATGCACAGGAAGGATTTCAAGAGCCAAGAAGAAATGAGGCGCCGCCTGGTTGGGTAACACCAGAAATAGGCCCCGGATACTTCAACTATACAGGTAGATTTGAAGCTACACCAGAATCAGCGGATGCACAGTCTAGTTCTTTTATGCAGCAAACGCCGCTTGGTGGGAATACAAGCTTTGCCACTGACAGGGTGCAACAAGGTCCACAGTGTCGCCAACAACCAATGTTTTCCTTCCCTGGCGCATACAAAAAGCAAAGGACGCACAAGTTTCCACCAGTTGCTCCAACAGCATCAATCATCCGTGCTGCAAAAGCGGTTGCAACAGGAAGACCACACCAAAGAGAGAAGAATGTTGGCCAATCTAGCAGGGTGCAAACTAGCAGATACCAGCCATATAGACAGGAGCAATCTCACAACACATCTGAGCAACAACAACAGTACAATGAGAGACGGCGTTCTTCATCAACACTGCTCCCTCCTACAGATGCGCTTATGCTTGTTCCAACGGTGACACCACCCGCGCGCATACACCAGGGTGAACAGCAAACACCGGCAGCGGCGCAGTCCTATACACATGTAAGAAGCATGCTTGTTCAAAAGAAGACACAAAATAAAAATATGATTATACAAATACCATAGTACCGTGATCACCCATCTCACATTTTTCTCACCATGTATTGTTTGTTGACTGTTGTGTGCAGCATCCTACCGTTGACGCCTACGTCCTGCCAAGGCTAGAGATGCGGTTTGAAAATTTCAAGCAGGCAAAAAATTTCTACAACGTGTACGAAAGGCATGCGGGTTTTGCCGTCAGGGAAGGTTCTAAGGTTGACACCAGAGTGTACCTTTTGTGCACGTGCTATGGAATGTATGAATCAAAGGTTTCAGATGCCAATAGACAAAGGAACAAGACCACTGGTAGGACTAACTGGAAGGCAAAAATGAGGCTGAAACAGGAGAAGGATGGAACTCTTGTCGTAAAGGAGATAATCTGGAAACACAACCACAGGCTAGTGGTCAGCCCACAAATGCTTGTCTTCTTGCACTCCCACAAAAACTTGGACAACACAATCTTGGAATACGTCAAGCACCTGCAGTTCAATGGAGTCGAACACGCAAAAATAATGAGCATACTAAGCGGTGATGACCCCAATGGCTACTTCCTCGAAATGACCGTCCGTGACCTGATTAGCGCATAAGTGCAAACTTGTTCTCCTCCCAGAACACCCCTTTTTCCTCTCTGAGTTCAAACCGATTACGCAACACATGACATGTGCCAGTTCAACATGCATTTTGCACCGACCTTTCGCGTTTACTCTGCAGGAAAGCAAAAAATTCAAGGATGGATGATGTGGACGATGTCCTCAAGACGATCAACTTCTTTAGGGAGATGAAAGCGATCAACAAGGAATTCTTCTGCGACATACAACTTGACGAGTCCGACAGGATGAAAAACATATTCTAGGCGAATGCAAGCTGCCGATGTGCATATTAGAACTTTGGTGACTGTGTGACCTTTGACACCACATATAAGACCAACAAGTACCATATGCCGCTTGGGGTGTTTGTGGGTACTAACAACCATTTGCAAACAACGTTCTTTGCTTTTCCCCTGATAAGAGATGAGGATGCAATATCATTTGAGTGGTTGTTTAAAACATTCTTAAAGTGCATGAGAATGAAGGCTCGAACGTGCATCCTCACAGGTAACACCGTCACTCACAAAAAAAGGAAAAGAAAAAACACAGTAAAATTATTGCTAGTTCTATTTGTATACATGCACTAATATCCCCTGACCACTCCATGTCTATTTCTCCTTACCAGACCAGTGCTCGACAATGGCTTTGGCGATCCCAGAAGCTTTCCCAAATACACTACACAAGCTATGCCGCTGGCACATAATGAAAAGTACAAGGAACACATTGCCTACCTGTACAACTTTTACACAACCTTCAAGAATGAATTCACAACAATCATCAACTAGCTACTCATGCCAACTGAGTTTGAGGCTGCCTGGAAAGCACTCATTGATAAGTAAAACCTTCATGATGATGCCACCATGGTGTCAATGTGGAACGAGCGGGAGAGGTGGATATCATCTTACTTCAAAGAAATATTTTGTGTCAAAATGACATCGACCCAGCGCAGTGAGAGCATGAACCATGTGCTCAAGAAAGGCTTCATAAATGAGAGACAAAACCTGCACCAGTTTGTGAGTCAGGTAAACACCCGCATCAAGACCACGAGGCAAAGAGAGAATGAGGAGACAATGGGTAACCGGGTATAGCTCTATCACCTGTCGTAAGATCAAAAACGTTCTTAACTAAATTAATTCCTTCCTACTGACACAAGTTTTTGCCGCGAGAAAACTAAGTTTGTCCATCATTCTTTCTTGCGCAGAAAAAACAGCACACGATGACCCTCTATGGATTTGAGACTCAAATGGCAAGGGTTTACTCACGAGGGTTCTACAACGAGATGAGAAAGAGGATAAAACTGAGCACCCTCTTCAGGTGACGGAGACGGATGAGCCTACAAAGTACCTTGTGTGCTACAACAACCCGCAGAAACAGTTTGCTTCGTCACAACACGCGTTCCAGGTGGTTGCAGATCCCGAGGGAGAAATATACGAATGCGAATGCAAACTGTGAGAACACACAAGTGAAGACTAAAAAAGATGTTACAAAATTTAGTAAATTTTCTTGTCTGTTTTGTTCAATTGAAATGACGGAAACAATGAACCACTTACAAAAAAATAGGTCTTTTCTGCTTGCATGTGTTGTGCATGATGGAGACAATGAAGGCTGGCAGCGTTCCAGAGAAATACATCCTCAGGAGATACACCAAACGCCCGAACAGGTAGCCAACCTTCAACAGGAATGACCTGAGAATAGTAGCGTCGAACAAGGCCTCGCACTACTGCATTGAAAGCGCAATGCTACAGTTGAACATGAGGGTACACAGAAACAGCTTGAGAAGCCACGAGCAAATGGCGAGAGTACGGGTCGTTATGGAAAGTATTGAACAAGAACTGGATGCAATACATTCTATTGCAAACGGAGATGATTCGAACAACGAAGCAAAAAATATTGAGCGTGATGTCGCTACAATCTTATCTGAAATGAACCATCTTGGAGATATTAACACCTACGACGACGAGGACGAGCAGCAACATCAACAAGAGCTTGGGCATGTGCAGACTCAAGAGTAGCAGCATGGACACGTGTAGGATCACGAGCTTGATGGTGCCGTAGACGAACATCATTGTAAGAGGAGATCATACCAGCAGCAACAGCAAAGGGTAATTAAACCGCCCATATTCTCATGCACAAAGGGGAGGAAGAATAAGACCCAAGCAGCAAAAGTAGCAGCCAATAAGCCACCACGCCCTCTCTGACGCGTGGAATTCGGCCTAGACGGCAAACCTCTCGGGACAAGGGCATGAGGTGTCTGCAATGTGGTGACCAATCATAACGCGCGCACATGCCCAAAATGCTCAGATGCTATAGTTGACAAGCAAAAGAAGCAGAAGCAGGTCGGAGCCGCCCAGGATTCTACCAGTGCAGACGACACGCGTAAAAGCTACATTTGTGGCAAGTGTGGAGCGATTGATGGGCATAATGCCCGCACATGCAAACTGGGCAAGGTCAATGGCGCTAAATAGAAATAGGGCAATGTCAAGAGTTCCAAAAAAACAAGAGAAGAAGAGGATGAAGAAGAAGAGTTTGAGGAGAATGACGACCAATCAGATAAAGACAATGAAGATGACAGTACTGCCAACGAGAATGACGACCAATCAGACAAAGACAAGGAAGATAACAGTACTAGCAACGAGGAACCTAAAACTAACGATGAAGCTCCTCCAAGGCTCAAGAAAGAAAGTACGCCAACAAGGCACGCCATTCGCAGGCAGTTAGAAGGAGCTCAAGACTGAAGAATCCATAGTGTTTCTGCTACTGCATCAATTCAAAATAACCCTCAGCTCAGTACACACTGAAGAATCATATCAAAAAAATACTGTCGTTGCCAAACTCATTTCGGTTTATTATCGATTTCTATGTAAACCATTTCATGAACCTTTTAAATGCACTGACAATATTTTTCAACTGATTTTGATTTCTGTATCATCAGTACTAGTGTCGACTAGTAACCCCAGTAATTTTTTAACAAAAAGTTGAAACTCTCATAGTACAATAGTTCTAGTAAAACAGTAAACTTAGTTCGGTTCAGACCAACCAAAATCACACTCGCAAAGACTTAAAATACATTTTTGAATAAATAAATATAAGAAGGTTGCAAAAATGTCAGTTCTACATTATACACACACAAAATGGCAACACTTTGCAGTGAACATAAAAAATGGTAACATTTATTTTGTTTTAATGCAGTGAGATAAGTTTGTTTATTTTAAGTCCAACCTTAATTATTAATTAAGTACAATAGAAAATATGTACTACATGTTACTCCAAAACCAAAACCAAAAGTAGGAGTAGAAGTTTTATAAAAATGTAATCTCAAAACAAAAATTTCAACTAATCAAAGTAAAAAAGTTCAGAAATAATAATGGTTGTATTGTATTACTTTAAAATCAGTGGATAAAAAAACAGAAGAAAATGACCAAAATATATGTGAAATTATTATAAATAATTATATGTCCTTGATTTAAAAAACCATTCATAATCAATAAAGTTTCAAATTAATTTGCAACATACATTTTGCCACAAATAAAAATGTAAACATGCTCCAACCAACAACACAGGGTTCATAAGTACAACGTCTGGTCAAAAACCCGTCCAAGAATCGATAAACGTGCGGTCCATCTACCATGATTACAAACTGTGCGACCTACAAGAGAGACAAGCTACGAAAGTACAGCTTGACGAGACACCATCTACCATGATTACAAATTGTGCGACCTACAAGAGAGACAAGCTACGAAAGTACAGCTTGACGAGACAGGTCAGTGTGACCATTGAATTGTAATGGAGAAAATAAGCAACAGACAGTTGAGTTTTCCAGGCCACCACCAACGCTTCCATTAGGAGGTTGCCACGCCTAACTACAACACCTACCCCACGTCCACTACACCCCACTACCACGGCGAACCCCGGACGAACCACCTCCCCCACTTCCCAAACCACGGCATAAAAAACCCTCTTCGTCTTCAACTCTGCCTCATTCCAACCATTTCCGCTCCATCTTTCCTAGCAACTCCCCATGAAAACCACTCTCACCAAGCCCACCATCACTGCAGGAGGGCAATGGCGGAGCAGCAGTCTCACAAGCATCCCCGTGGTGAGTCGTCCGACCATGCCACCAAGCTCCATGATGACGTCATCCCAGGTGAGAAGCTCGACTACGCTAGGGTGCTGGAGGTCGTTCAGGTCCAAGGAAAGGAGCCGCTGCACGTCATCTACACTAGCAACCCCGAGGAAGCCAACGAGATGATCAAGAAGCTCAGGTTGAAGGTCGGCGGCTTGAGGGAGAAGATCGTCGGTGTTGATGTTGAGTTTACCAGGGAAGACCAACCGAACCAGAGGGTAGTAGTTCTGCAGTTATGCGTGGAGGACCAAGTGCTGGTATACCACATCACCGCGACAACAGATGTGAGCCATCCTACTCATTCAACCTATTCATGCATCTGTTTAATTAGAATTGCTGCATGAAATTTCATTAAACTAGTTTCTAAACTAGATCCATTATATTATTTTCTGAAAATTGACTCACTAGAATATATTCTGAAAATGTTACAAAGGATTTATTTCTTAAAAATGATGTACTACTGTAGTTTTCTCATCTGGATGTACTAGTGTGTCTTCTCAAATTGATGCACTGGTGTTATTTTTCTCGACTCATGCAGTAATTAGGTTTTGAACTTGGTCCTGATATTACTTTCATCAGCAAGAAAATAATACACTGTTGTATGTTATCTTATTCAACAAATGAAACTAACCTACAACTAAGCAGAAGATAGATAAATGACTCAACTGTAAAAAAATGGAAAAATAAACATGGTGTACTAATTTAGTTTCTGAACTTTGTGTACTAGTTTTTGAACTATAGTCATACATACATTTGTGTACTATATAAGCATCTACTTCATGTATTCATCGATTGTAAACCAAAACTGCTGAATTAAATCATGAAAAAACTATCATCTTAAAATTTGTCTACCCCAACTTGTAGGCCCGATTGGCCCGACCCATTTCTGAAGGAAAAGATGTACACCTTTGCCGGCTTCAGCATTGATTACGACAAATGGATGCTGAAGAACTCTGGTTTAGAGATTGACCCCAATAACTACATTGACATCCAGGGCAAATGGAGAGATCCATACACTGCAAAGTAGTACGACTCTCTGGTGGATGTTACAGGCACGGTGGTCCACCCATTCTACGAAAACATGAAGAAGAAGATCAACCGCAAGGAAGACCACAAACTGTGGGGGATCTGCCCATTGCCAGAAAATCTCATCGAGTATGCAGCGATAGACGCGCATGCCACCTACGCTTCATGGAAGAAGCTCCTAGCCATAACGAAGGGTTTTATCAGGAAGCAGTACGAGAAGCAGTATGGAAACTCCTACAGCTACTACGACTAATAGAGATGAAGAAACATCAAAGTCTGACCTTCAAGATGCATGGGCTTCTACTGCGCTTTCTATTGTTTCAAATTAGTAGTTTGCTTTTGTTAGGTCGAACAAGTTTTCTTATGTCTTGTGTGTAATGGCTCAACAAGTTTTATTTATCATGTGTGTCAGGGTTGAACAAGTTTTCTTATGTCATGTTCAAAGTATGGTTATGTGGTTGAACAAGTTTGCTAGCTTGCTATTTTGTTTATCCATCATGTCAAAAGTTAAAGTAGTTTGTGAATGAAACATTCTGGCTGTTGTTCAACAATAGTTAAGTACAACAGTACTAGAAATCTTGAACGCTCAGTACATATCACATGGTACATAAGTACTACCAAACTTAGCTGCTCCTCAAAAGAACACTGAAAATAACAAAAAAAGGGCGAAAATTACAATGAAGAAGCATTAGTTCGAGCTGAATAGAACAAACAACACTAATTAAATCATGCTTTGAGCAGGAAGACAAAATGCATAATCACTACAACAAAATGCATAAGAAAAGCATCAGTCCGGATTACTCGATCAGTCAACTACTAGATTCAACAACAAAAAAATTGACCACACAAAGGACACGCAAGCCCTAGGGAGTAGGATTAATTGGACAGAAGCCCACAACACTAGTTTCCATACCACAAAGCCATGAACACAACAGTACTAAAAGACTTGAAAGCTCAGTACAACTCAGCTGTTAAGTAAGTAATATCTTAATTAACACTGTCAGAAGAACACTGGAAATAAGCACACCAGAAAAAGGAACAAAAAAATAAGAAAAACACAATAAAAACCAGTTCAAGCTGAGGAGACCATACAGTACAAATAATTTCATGTCGTCAGCAGGCAAGAAAATTTCAAAAATACAAAAAAGAAAAAAGATAAGAAGCACCAGTACACATTAAAGAACAAAAAATTTGACCGCCCAAGGTCTGGCCGGCCCCTAGGCAGTAGGATTACTTGGAATCCAGCCAACACAATCAGTTGGGCCGGACGTACAGGGCCCACAGGTCATGAGTGAGAGAATGAGCGCCGTGTGTAAGCGCTCAAGTAGCTATACAGGGGAGTTCGATGTCTACGACTGGCCAGCGCTTATAAACCGATCGCGAGCACCCTCGGGTAGCGAGGTGGGACTAAACTCATAGCGCAGTCCTGCGCAGGTGGCAGTGCACATCTGCCCGAACAAGCTGTTTGGGCCAAAACAGGGCCCAATTACGCGTGTGCGTTGGAAGCCTGCCTCGTCTACAGTGTCGACCAAACCCCCTTAAGACCCATTGAATAATCCAGAGTAGGTAAAAAAATAATTTATCCTACAACAGAAAAGTTTTATAACTGATTAGAAAAAAGTTCAAAAGCATGTTGGCTGCTAATAATTTTATTTTTAAATAAAATAAAATAATTTTAGGTATGCACCACGATAAAAAAACGCTAAAAAGAATGATACTTTAAAGTGCAGACTTGAATAAGCTATTTGTTAAGTGTAGGAAAATAGGAACAAGTGTTATTTTTAAAAAATACAAATTATTAAAAAAATATTAAAAGTGCAGACGTTTAAATAAGAACTTACTATAGTTTAGTTAACAACTTTGCACTAAATAATATAATCACAGCATAAAATAACTACCAATCATTAAATTACATCAGTTTGAACATCTGAAACACAAACAGTACTACAAAGCACAAGAAGAATCAGTACACTCATGTTGCATACCTTAGTACTGACACATGCATTTTCAAGCATTCTGATGCAGAGAAAACAATTCAGTTCTAACATTACTATACCATCGGTACAAAAAACACTGACACACATACTATACAAGTCCCACTCTGGTTGAAACCACAGATTAAAAAAAAACTATCTCACTTTTGAGCAACAACTCACAATGTAGTGCAAAGTGTTCAGTTTAACAGGTGTAAAAGCCTTCACTGCGAAAAGACTTAAGAAAAACGAATCCCCTAGTAATAATATCTAAAAGTGAAACAACTATTCAAACACAATGTGATCACACAAGAAAGTTTATAAAATACTGTGCCACACTGACAAACATAAAAAAAGAATACTAGTTATTACAAAGTTGGCAAGGGATCCAAATCCTACATAAAAACAACATTGTTCACACAATGTTTTCAAGAGATAATTCGCACAAATATCCAAATACTACACAATGATCATGAATTCTTCTATGCACTAGGAGCCAAAACTTGAATCTCATCAGGAAGCTCCGACACCAACATCTGGTTATTCTTGCTGAAGATAATTCTATAAAGATCCTCAGCAATACAATCTATAATTTTGGGCTAAAAAAGACAAATAATTAAAATGATAACACAACAAAAGGAAAAAGAAGAACATGCTAAGACAGAAACAGAAAGATGAACTACAACTCACATCATAATTTTGAATATTACCAACGACCTTGTTACCATCATATGTTGATGCAAACTTGAGAGTGTAGTGTCCACACTGATTCGGCCCTTGGAAAGGAACAATGACGAACCGTGGTCTCTTTGCAATAACGCTCCAATTGGGTTGCTTGCTAGCATTGTACTGAGCCTGGCCATACACGGCCTGCATAACTTGGACCAATCTGGTGATCTGTTAATTAAAAACCAGCAAAACAAAAGAAAACTGCACATTTCAGGTCTCACAAAAACAAGAATCACAAAGCGGAAAACATAAAATATAGTAGAGATATGGCTCTAGCTAGCAGCAATCAACAACACTCACAATTTCCTTGCAGTCTTTGTGGTAGGTGTTCTTTGAAGGACCATGATTCTTCCCGTATGGTAGTGGGTCAAGGATGTCAATGCTATTTCGGTACCGATTCATGACATATAAGGAAGAGTGTCCAATAGACTTGTCCTTTGATAAAACCATCGGTTTGAATAAGGGAAGCATGACCAAAAACCATGACCAAAAAAGTTAGTACATATTAAAAATGACAAGCTTCATCACAGCAAACAATACAACCAAAATCAGATAGTAAATCTCAGAAGATTGGCATTGAGTAAGTCCTCATAATCTGTAATAACGGTATTGAACTCTCTCGCTGCCTGTTCAACATTGAACACTTTTTTCATCGCCGAAAAACGTATAGTCGAGCACAACCTGCAAAAAGGCGAAAAATAATTACACAGGGAAAAAATATTAGTAAGAAAATTATTGAAAAAACTAAAAAGCACTAGGCAGATTTATTTAAGAGAAGGAACAGTCTAAATTCATTACCGTAATGAAATATGGACTTGGCAAGATCCTTCTTCCAGATTTTAAATCAACATTTCTTTCGGGATCTCCCTTCAAATCGTCGATAAGGAAATTATATCACCTTCCATCATCTGTCCAGGTGCAAAAACTTCCCATATACGCTTGCCAGTGAAGGTAGTTATGTTACCATCGGGCTGAGGTATCATTGAGAATGCATTCCTGCAGCACACACAAAACAAAAACACGAAAAGGAAGATAAGGCAATCATATCAACTCAAGTTGTGCATATCGAGCATTTCAAGTTCTACACACAGAGCAGCGAAAATACAAAAAAACATAGAAAGGAAGATAAGGCTTTCATAGCAGTTCAACTTATATATATTGAGCATTACAAGATATATACATAGAGCAGCGATAATACAATAGAAAAGAAAAAATGAAGAAACATAATGAGAGATACTCACTCAGCGTACTTCTCGCGTCCATCGTCACTAAATATTATATCATACAACTTGCGAGCCTTGTCCAGGTGAGGGTATTTATAAGGGTGTAGTTCCTGCACGGGGGAGCAAAACTTAATAGGAGTTCTGAGTGCACGCTTCGTGCTTGTAACATTGCCAAACTGCAACGCATGATCGTTCCTAGCACCACCGGTTTTACACCGCGCCATTACACCAAGAGGGGAAACGCCCTTGGCAGCAGCACTCCTGGTGACCCTACCCATGCCAGCAATCTTGTCAAACACGTCATCATCACTATCTATCAACTCAACTATGGGTTTCTTGGGTGTAACAGGGCTATCTGAATCAGCAGCTGTAGAACCTTTGAGAGCTCCCAACTGACCCTTAACACCATGAGATCTTGTCTTCTCAGGAGAACGGGCCCTGGTTCAAATCAATAGGAACTTGCTGCACCTCCAAGAACTGGCTGCCAAAGAACCTATAATCATGCTCCCCAAGATCCAACCACTCACCTTACAACAAAAAAAGGAGGAGCACAAATGGTAAGTTCAACCACATAATTCATAAAAGTACAAGTCAAGATGGCAAGATGGAAACAAAAACAGAAGTCAAGCATATGTACAAGGTTCAATGTTGAACAAACCACGGAAGTCCACATCAAACAAATCACTAGTCGCACAAGTATACAAAAGTGTCTTCCTAATGTCAGGAATGTCATCCGCTGTGTAATCCAGCAATTCAACCACACTATCCTCCCGACAATGATAACACTTGCAGTTTTGTAGCATAAAAAATCCATAATCATGCTTGTTAACCACAAAAAACCAAGGTATTCATTAAAAATAGAAATACATGAATGCGACAACATTTGTAGAACAACGAATTACAGGAACAATAAACAACTAATAAATTTCATTAAAAGGGATACTCACGTGTTTGTCTGCTTTGGCACACAAAAAATCGCACTGGAGAAATCATCAACATGAACTGGAGAAAACGGTTTGGACCTATCTATGATGGATTCCCTCCAGAGCCTCTTTATGTTGTATGTCATTGTCCTGAAAAATCTAACCACGTCACTCCAGGTTTCATCACGGAGTGAGTCTTGCAACTCAAAACGACGGCACTTCAAATTGAGAATAACCAAGCACCAATGGCCAACATCTTCACGAGGCTTCAAGCAAGCTACTAACGAAGGTGGATCAAAAGTAGGAAAAAGAACCTGACAAAAAGAAGCACATAATAAAATTAATTCAATAATTCTAAATGAATCTAATTCTCATCCTCTAAAAAAATATTAAACGTTAAAAAGGCATTTCATCAGTCCTAACAGATCACAAAATCATAAGTTCAAAATGAATTAACACCTCAGTACATGAAAAATAAACCACACTATTTAAGTTTATTTATACTGCAAAACTTGCAAGGGACAATTTGCAAAATTACCACCTCAGGAAAAAGAACCTCACAAAAACAAGCACATAATAAAATTAATTCAAGAATTCTAAATGAAACTAATACTCAGCCTCCAAACAAGAAATCAAACGCGAAAAAGGAAATTCATTAGTCCTAACAGATCACAAAATAAAAAGTTCTAAATGAATAATCACCTTAGTGCAAAAAAGAAATCAGGTCACTTAAGTTTATTTATAGTGCAAATTTGCAAAGGATAATACAAATAAGTTCAAGTGCATCACTACAATAAGTTCAGATTTACACAAGAGCACACACCGTTTCATAAGTACATGACAAAAATTAACAAAGGGAAGAAATCACATACAAAGTCATAGCCATCAACCCTTGACTTTGTGAACCATTGCCTCACATTCCCATCAATATATCCATTAAGTATCTTTGTCTGTTGTAAGAAACACCAAAAATAGAAAAAAATTATTCAAATAAATCATCAAACCTGATGCATAAATAGTAAAGACAAGCAAACAACTAATAAACACGCAGTACTTGTCGTAACCCATCTGGGAACAATTAGCTTGTCAGTACCTCGGTACTTTTCACGCATAGAATATAGAACAACGTCAACATCATCCGAGTTGAGCATGCCATCGAGGATGAACGCAGAAGCGACCTTACCAACACTAGCATCACATTCCTTATTTTGAAACATTGGTTGTTCACTGTAAAAACAGAGGATGCGAGGAATCAAAAATCTAGTGCCGTGAAAACAATTATCATTAGAAAAAAAAGAAAAAAAAGAAAAAAATGCTACGGGCAAAGTAAGGACACAAAATCCCTTACTAACTTTTTTGCATGGCTTTTGCGCAATCTTCTAACAACATAGAAAAATGAATCAACCTTGGCAGCATTAGCACCATCTGCTTACATAAAAAGAAAAGAACAAACAATAAGTTCAAACACTACAGGGAAACATGGCCTCGACACGATAAACAAGAAGTACAATAAAAAAGACAAACCAAACACTAGCATAAATTCTTGTCTGAGATTTCAGGGTTCGAAGATGACAAGTCATGTGACGTCAACAATATGCATGGACTGTCATGGTGTGATGACAAAAAATCCTAGGACGACACGAACGCCTCCTGCGTCAAGGGGTCTGAAGAAATTGATAGAATTACACGTCATCTTCAGATAGGATGTCTTCCATGCTAGACACCACGGCTTCTTCCAATGCATCACCGTAGTCAAGCCCTCGAGGTTGAAAAATTTCCGGAGCCAAATCCTCAGAATCAGAAGCACCATCATTATCAGCCGCGCCAACACCAGAATATTTGCCATCATGTATGCTCACAGCACCAACATCCTCAACACCAACCCTGGCACCAAACTCACATTCACTACTAAATGGAACACCACCAGCACCTCCTCCACCAGCAACGGTCCCCTCACGCTCAATATCAGACATCTGAAAAAGGAAATGTTAAGATACTAAAGATAATAACCAAATTAACAACAACAAAAAACCACAAGAGTTGCACAGGGGGTACTTTTATAAATACAAAAAAGGGATAAATATTTAACAATCTTTATAAACACTAAAAATAAAACTAACTTCAACTGCTATGAGAGGAACAAAGGAAAAAATGAAACATGAAAAGGAGGTTCGCATGAGATTTAAGAAAACTTTATAAACACTAAAAAAAACTAACCTTCCTCTTATCATCCACTCCACTGCCAACAGCACCAGACTCACCATATTGCTTGGCCTCCTGCATAAAACACAGTAAATAAAAAAACATGAGCAAGTTCAACTACACTACTGACATCAGAACAACAAAGGAATAATTCAAAGATAAACAACTGAATCACCTCCACTAAAAAAGAAAACTAACCTTGCTCTTATCAGCAGTTATATCATCCACTCCACTATCAACAGGACCAGACTCACCAAATTTCTTGGCCTCCTGCATAAAACACAATAAATAAATAAACATGAGCAAGTTCAACTACACTACTGACATCAGAACAACAAATGAATAATTCAAAGGTAAAGAACTGAACCACCTCCACTAAAAAGAAAACTAACCTTGCTCTTACAAGCAGCTGTATCAACCACTCCACTGTCAACAGCAGCAGACTCACCATATTGCTTGGCCTCCTACATAAAACACAATAAACAAAAAACATGAGCAAGTTCAACTACACTACTGACATCAGAACAACAAATGAATAATTCAAAGATAAACAACTGAATCACCTCAAGACCATCATTCGCATGGTGCTTAGAAACATTAGCCTTGGTATCATCAGCAGTCCTACCAGCAGAAGCATCATTCTGCTCCATTTGCTTGACTCCACTATAAACAACATCAGCCTCAACACCATGAGTTTTCTCCTGCATCAAATACGATAACAAAAAAAGATGAGCAAGTTCAACTACAGAACTCACAGCAGAACATCAGAGAAAGAAGTCAAAAGATCCAAAGACAGAGTCACCTCGAGACCATGGGACTCCAAAACAACATCATTATCACAGTGCTCAGAAATATTAGCATTGGTATCGTCAATAGTCCTCCCAGCAGCAGCCTCGTGCTGCTCCATCTGCGTGATAACAACATCAACATCCTCTTCAAACGGCTTGCAGCGAGAGTCTTGCAAAGTTCTGAAACGCTTGACATTATTCAAAACGCGCGCCGAGCTCTGAATAAGGTGACGAACACCATCACACATTTCACCAAGTAAAAGTCTCTCCATATCGACATAGTCTTATGATTCATGAGCATTAAATTGATGACCATCAGGAAGGATGCCATCAATACGGCTTAGATGCTCAACTATAGTGGGGACCTTTTCCAGTATAGAATGCACATTAACAAAAATATGTTCAACACGCTCCAAATCAGAAATTGCGACATCAATACCAAAACTCGAGCTCTTCGAAGTACTAGCCTTGCTAGGGCCAGGGGGAATATCACCAACACCCTCATCACGGCGACCATCTCTCAACTCATCTTGCGGAGATGCAATCCTGGGAACTTGAGAAGGCATCACCAGGACTGGCCGTTTATACACCCGGAAAAAATACAACTTCCTCTTGAGTTTTCCACTGGGAATGAGGAAAAATAATAATTAATCAGTCCAACCCCCAGAAAAAATATCATTTCATTAGCAGACTAAAATACTAAGTACTAACAAGCATATGCTATCAGTGCAAACTGCATACGCACAAAAGTAGTAAGATGGAAATAAGAGCAACAGTTCAACCAGAAAAAGAACATCAGTAATAAAGACCAAACGTATAACTCACATGAACATAACTCAAATACTAAGTACTAACAAGCATATGATATCAGTGCAAACTGCTTACGCACACAAAGTAGTAAGATGAAAAATAAAGAGCAACAATTCAATTAGAAAAGGAACATCAGTTCGAAAGACAAAACTTACAACTCACATGCACATAACTCAAATACTAAGTACTAACAAGCATATGCTATCAGTGCAAACTGGTTAAGCACACAATATAGTAAGATAAAAATAAGAGCAACAGTTCAACCAAAAAAGGAACACCAGTACTAAGGACCAAACTAACAACTCACATGCACATAACTGACCAGACTAAGAAAGTAACTATGTAGTACACATGTACATTCAATAACTAAAAAAATGAGTTTCCAACAAACAGCTGCAATTAAAACAATGACTAAAAGATCATGATAGAAACAAAGCTCACCGGAAGCTTCCCAAACACCCACGTCCTTGGGTCACCATCGCATTTTCTTATCAAATCTGCATCAACAAGATCTGAAAGCTTGTCCTGGTCCATGAAACATAGGCAGGGGACTCGCAGGTCAATTTCCGGAACCTTGACACGGATGAGGTAGTCAAGATACATTAGTACATGCCCAATAGCACAGCCTGTGATTGCCTTCCCCAAGGTAGCACCATCTTGGTACCTCACAACAGCCCTGCGCAGCTCATCAACCATCAGCTGGCAATAATCCATGTTAGCCATGTCCTCGATGACGAGGTTCTCAAACATTGCTGTCTCTCTAGAAACCCTAGTAGCTGGACTAGGTAACAGAACTTTCATGAACACAATGATGAAGAACACCCTCAGAGCCAGGTCATCTTTATGAGGATCATTAACAAGCACTTTGAGCTTATCCCTCAAATCCATCGTCCTGATATCCTGGTTCATGCTGATACCAAGTTTTGATCTTAACCTCATCAGAGCATCGTCATATCCGTCCTCAGACAACCTTGTTGCAGAACGACCACCACGAGGGAACCCAAACAGCTGCTGAATACCATCCCAAGTGATGCGAAGCCTCTTGTTCGCCTCACCCATCTCAAGAGTCATGGTATTAGGATCTATCTTCAGATACAACGCTCCCATCAGAGAGCGGGAAATATTGGACTTGACCTTCCATTCGAATATAGAACCAAAACCAATTGCACGGACTCTAGCCACCTGGCGACTCTGGAGCAAACGAGCACAAGTATCTACCTCCTTTAACGAACATCGCACAGTTATATTCACAGTAGAACTTTGCTTTAGGACTCTTTTCTGCTTGCCAGGACTCATCACATTAACAGGCTGAAAACAAAATCGAGAAGACATGATTTAGGTAAATGAAACTAAAAAACAAAAAGAAACATACAAAGCCTAACAATTGTTGCAGATCTTGAATGCCTCCACAAGTTCAACTAATAAGCAAACTACAGTACAAACAAATATGCGAGACCGTAAAAAGATAAAAGACCTTAACCACCAACGGAAAAAAAATTATGGAAAAAATGGTGTGTAGCATAGATCATCCAGCAATTGATAAAAAATGGCACGCCTCCATGGGTACAACAAAAATTAGAATGATCAAGCCTCACCTTGCAAACATTCCTACCACGGCCACGACTCATCCTTGAAAGTACAACTAGTAAAAAACAAACAATGCAATCACATATGCCAACCAAAAATCATCCCAATAACAAAAAAAGGTGGAACTAATTAATAATAAACAGATACTCACTAGTGCAGCCGCGTGCTATACAAACGGTTTTTAACCCCTTTCCTTGACGTAGTCTTAAACCGTCGCCTTGCATGTGTGGGCTATAGGGGGGCTATCCCACACGACAGGGAAAACCCATCGGCGATGCCTGCACCCGGTCACACACGATGGGAAAAAAATATATCATTTGCGATTCAAAGGGCCATCACAAACAGACATATTGGGGAAGACGTGTGAGATGAGCTTATCATCCCACACAGGGAATCCCAAGGTTACGTCTCCGTTCTTATTGCAGATCACACACAATTTTCTACATAACATCGTTTGTGATAGGGCTGGTCATCACACACGATAGTTATAATTCTGTCGTTTGTGTTATTCAAGACATCACTCACGTTGTCTAGAAGAAACTGTTTGGCATTGGGCTGCCCATCACACACACTTGCTATGAGAAAACATTTGTGATTGGATGACCTAACGCACACAGTTGTTGACCAGAATTCGTGTGCGATTGCTCACCGATCTAACACGCCAACTTTCTAGAAACCGTGTGGGTGTTGAGGTCATCGCCCACGATGTAGTCATAGAAACCGTCTCCAATAGGAACCCCAATAATCAGCCTAATTGCTCTATTACTTATAATCCATTTTGTAATCAAATTAACATTTCATATCAAGCACATAATATATTTCTTATTTGTAGTACGGCGACCAGGATTTCATAATTGAATTACATCAGGGTACAACATCATATAGGCATATACTACCTAGCTACCCAATTGCACAACAGGGAAAAGTTTCAAATGCAAAATCTAAAACCTTTGGAAATTAACTATCATCATAGACGGTACATAGACAGATGAGTCTTATCTAGAAAACTGTAAAGCGGAAGGAGCATATTGAGCCTTCAATGATGTTGAAGGTCCTCGCAACTTTAGGCTAGTGCATGTGGATGATTGCCCGCCCATCCTTTGTCGTCTTGAGGAAGACTTCTAGATTATACCGTGGGTGGTGTATGAATACCTTCCTCGCCTCCTGATCATACAGGTGGTTTGAGACGTAATCATTGATGAACTGCCTTGAGAAGGACTAAAAATAAACATACACATAATTATCTTTTCTAAAATTTGAAATGGCGCAAAGGAAAAAAGGACAAGGTGAAAGAGATGGTACCATCCTATAGTTGGCTGATGTCTTCTTCATTGTGCAGACAAACATCTTGTTGTTTTTTCGTATGTAGTTTCTTTATCTTAACAATCTTTCTGAGTTTCTTGATTTGATTGATATTCAAGGACACCTCATTTATCCACATGCAAAAGGGGTCGAAGAGTGGGTCTAAACCTCTTACAGGAGGACCTACATGCGCAAGAACAAATTATTAAAAACATTAATATTACAATGGTTCTGCAATTGCACAATAATGTGCTATTAGGAAAATGACCATGGATGTGCAAACCTCGATGGTAAACTTCAGTGTCCCCCATTGTTTCCCCCTGCAACATATTTAAGACAAATATTGATCAGGTTATAAGTGATATTTGGCATAGTATCAGTGAAATATGTTAATGGAAAATAAACACATTGCGGATCCAACAGATTAATTTGAGCCACAAGGAAAAGCGAGTTATCTAAACCAAGCGTGCTAAGAACTAGGAAATATAGCAATTCTATATGTTTCACATGTATTTAGTACATCTAAATTCGATTTATTCATCACATGCATAACAATACAAAATTGTACCAACAACAATCGAACATCACATTGCAGAATTGAACTAAATAGTTAAATGATCATCACAACAAATGAACGAAACAGTTAACTACACACCACATTGCATAATAGAACATACTAAAAGGTCAGGTTGCAGTAGCATTACATTGGACATTTCACTAGAATTTCTAAATGAAAGGCAGTAGCGGCACACGCAACAGGTAAACGAAACATGCTTAACCGGCGTAGCTAGGTGAACATAGGTCCTTAGTGATAAAGCTAAGAAAAACAACCTATTCCTCATCGTCAGAGATATCGATGATGATGTGCTCCTTCAACTTGGAAGAGGGCCAGGCCTGCACACCATGGGTGCACCCCTCGTAGTGGTGAGTGGCCTGATCCTGTCCCGGCACCAACATGTCAGCTTTGGAGTTGAGGTAAGCATGGGCACGCTAAGAAAACACATCGAAGTCTTCGTCGAACGCACCGACGGTGCCCTCGAGAAAAGACCATGAGTTGTCGTTTATAACAGCCAACCACGTGGCTGCGTCAGCGCGCGAGGCGTCGACGGTGGCCTCGACGGAGAGGTCCTCCTCCAAGATCTGGGGGTCGGCATGCATGGAATCCATCGCTGCCTCATCTGCGCATGCAGCCGCGATTTGCTTCTATGCTGCCAAATGCTCTTTGAGATCTTGGCTATATACGTGCACCATGGCTTTCGGCGGCGATTATTTGGAGGATGGGGCGGTGATTTGGGTGGAAGGTGTCGCACCGGCGGTCGGGCCATGTGGGATGGAGGAGGAGGGGGTGAGGGGGTACTGGGGAGGTGTCGATTACCTGAGTAGATGGACGAGGCCGAGCAGCAGGAAGGAGCGTCGCCGCGAGGAGGCGGCGCTGCAGGCAAGCAGTGAAGGTTTGAACTAGGAAAGGTAGAGGAAAAGGGGGAAATGTGACATTTGATTGGTACTGGGGGCGAGGGAGGTAGATATTTCCGCGGCAACCCAAAATTTTCATTCAGTGCAGCGAAAAATTGGCGCGGAAAGCACCATCGGACACACTCCCTTATTCAGAATCGTGTGCGATATCAAAACATCACAAACAATTCATGTGTTATACCCCGTGTGTGATGACTTCAACGTGCAAAGTTTTCAGAATAGTTCTCGATATCAACACATCACCAACGAAGCCTGTGCTATACCCCGTGTGTGATGAACTTTAACGTGCAAATGTTTGTCTCCAAGCTTCCGACGTAAGATTGGGTACTACATATCACACGGTTCATGCCAAAAAATTGTGTGTGATGGACTTCAATTTCATTTTCAATTAGAAAATGGAATGGGGATATGGTGGCAAACTTTTGGTCCGAATTTCCCTAGTTACAGTGGTCATCCACGCCGTCGCATAATTTAACATCAGTTGCTAATTTGGGTACACAAAGAGCCTACACCACAGCCCGCACTTACTTAATCGAGCAATTAAAGAGAGCTGGTTGATCTAAACATTACTCTAACAAAATACCAGTGCTCTAAACAAAGACTAATGTTCTGCCTGACGCTCGCCGATCTCCGCCGCATCCTCCATGACCAGCTCGCGCTCGACGACCTCCAGGGGAAGGGGCTCCATGGCATCCATCGCCACATACTGTACAAGCATCTCGCGGTCTGCGTCCACCATCTCTTTGGAAGGCCGCCACGAGTCTGGTGTGGGCGGCCACGGTCTGGGCATTGACGGCCTCCATCTCGGCAAGGGAGGCTATCGACGAATGGACGACTGCCTGAGCGCTCTCGGCGATTGCCAACTCTTCGGACGTAGGTTGCCGACCGTTGTCGGTGAAGGCCGTTGTTATTTGTGCGGTAACCGACACGAGCTGGGCGTGGGCGGCTCGGCATAGGCGTGAGCAGCCACCATCAGGGCTACGGCGGCCATCAAGGAACAGACAGCTACTGTGTCGTTCTTGCCATTTGCTATCCCAGTCGCCGATGTTGCTGCCGCCATCTTAGATGCAGCAGCTGCCCTTTCGGTGGCTGCAGCCACCCTGTCGGAGATTGCGGCCGCGCTGAAGGATGTTGTGAGCGCGTTCATGGCTGATGCAGCCGCGCTTGGGCCAGAGTGGGTCGCCGAAGTTGCCCTCATGACGTGGATCCACGTCCCCATCTTTCACCGGTGACGCTTGAACAGTAAAGTGGTCTGGGGGAACAAGTGTGACTGTGTGGTTAACGCGCTAGTGGTGGACTGAAGCTACCAGCCTAAGCCATATATGAGAATTGGCCCATGATATTTTTGTACTACATCACACACGTTTCATGATCAAGAACTGTTTGCGATGTATTTGATTTTCATATTGCTTTGAAATGAAAAATGAAGTTACATCGGCAATTGAAGGTGTTTGGATGGCAATCACATTTATCTGTAGTGAACGTGCAACTATAGGAGTGTCTGTTAAATATGGAATTATTCAGGGTTGTTTAGGCCCTTTTAAACATTTAAAGAGTTTTTTAGACATTTCATGTGCATACATCAAATTTGAACTGCAGTTAAGCACATACTAGAGTGCATCTGAATGGGTTGAAAATCATCTATGTGTCACTGGATACATGTTTTGGTCTAATGCAAGAAATGGAAATTAAACGAATTCCAAACCTCTCAGTATTTTGGCTCGGTCGCAGACTTTGAGAAGCCGTGTTTTCAAATTCCATTAAATTCAAATATCGTCAAAAATTCATGAAACTTTGCATGGTGTCATGTCATGGCTCATGTGTGTCGTGGTAAAAAAATGCCCACTTCGGGACAAGTTTTGACACAAACCTCTTACAAAACAAAGATTCTCACAATAAGTCATGTGGTTCCGATAGGGAAAGTTCACATTTTATGTGCAAAACAACATCCGATGTCTCTTCTCGCCTTGAATTTATTTCTAGAGTGTCCATAGATTAACATGAATGTGTCGTGCTAAACAATGGAATATTACAGAGTTCGTTTGGCCTTTTTAGTACATTAATTGAGTTTTCTAGGCATGTAATGTGCATAATTCAAATTTGAACTACAATCACATGGTCCAGCGCATGAAAATAGGTCGAAAAATCATACACGTTTCCCTGGCTGCATGTTTAGGTCCCACGCAAGAAATGGGAATGAATTTCAAACATATCATCATCTTGGCTCGACCGCAAACATTGGGAAGCTTTGTTTTTAAATTCATGTAAATGCAAACCTTGACAGAAATTCATGAAATTTGGGCATGGTGTCCCCTATTGTGTGCGTTGTAGTAAAAAAATCTCTATTTTGGACAGGTTTTGGCACAAAGCCACTTACAAACTGGCGACTCTCACAAGAAAGTCGTGTGTTCCGATAGGGAAAGTTCACCTTTTTTGTGCGAAATAACATCCACTGTGTCTTCTCGCCTTGAATTTATTTCTAGAGTCACCATAGAGCAACATTACAGTCATGCTAAACTTTGGATTTTTTCCAGGGTTCGTGAGACCTATTTAATACATTAATTGAGTATTCTAGCCATTTAATGTGCATAATTCAAATTTGAACTACAATCACAAGGTCCAACGCATGAAAACTAGGTTAAAAAATCATATGCCTTTCATTGGATGCACAAGTTTAGGTCCCACGTAAGAAATGGGAATGGATTTCTAACATCTAATTGTTTGTTGGCTCGGCCACAAACATTGAGATACTTGGTTTTCAAATTCCCGTAAATCCAAAACTTGTCAGAAATTCATGAAACTTGGCATGGTGTCGTGACAAATGCCGTGGTAAAAAATTGTCCAAATTGGACATGTTCTTGCACAATCCCCTTACAAATTGGAGCTCCTCACAAGAAGCTTTGTGGTTTCGATAGGGAACATATTATATATGCATGTCACATATGCGGGCGAAAAGACATCCGATGCCTCGGCTCTCCTTGATTTTTTTGTAGAAACAACACAGACATGTACGTGCGAAGTGCAAAAATATGAATAAATTAAGGGATCATCTGGCTTTTAAATACATTAATTGAGTTTTTGGTGCATTATTTAATGTGCGTAATTCAAATTTGATCTACAATCACAAGGTCCGGGGTAGCAAAATGGGTTAAAAAAATCATATATGTGTCCCTCGATGCATGTGTTAGGTCACATGCAAGAAATGAGAACGAATTTCAAACAGCTCAGCATGTTTGCTCTACCACAAACATCGAGGAACTTTGGTTTTAAATTTTCGTAAATCCAAAACTCCATCAGAAATTCATGAAACTAGGAATGGTGTCATGACAAAGCACACATATGCCGTGGTAAAAAATAATACCAACTTCGACATGTTTTGTCACAAGCTTCTTACAAACCGGAGCTTCTCACGCAATAAGCTACGTGGTTCCGATAGGGAAAACATGCATGCCACATCTACAGGGGAAACGACATCCGATGCATCTTCTCTCCTTGATATTTTTCTAGAAACAACATAAATCAATAGGTGTGTGCTGCAAAAATATGAAATTATTAAGGGTTCGTGTGGCTTTTTTATACACTAATTGAGTTTTATGTGCATTTAATGTACATAATTCAAATATGAGCTACAGTCACAAGGTCTATGTCGGGCAGGTCCTCGTCATATAAAGCACAAATATGTTGTGGTGTTTTTTTGTGTCCACTTTAAGAGAAAGAGCAAGCATTATTAATAGCCAACACAGGCATTTTGGAACAAAAATCTGTCACGTTACCATCGCGAACGGGCGTATTATTTATAATTCGTGGACGCACTACATACCATTTACGTGCTGCCATGTGTCGCTCTCTGTATTGGCAAGGAGGTAGCATGCGGACAGGTGTTTGAGTAGACGGGTGGCGCGCGAGCAGTGTCCTCCGCACGCTCATCGGGGAGGCGTGTCCTTTGCAAGTCATCAAAGACGTTTCAGACTGAATACCCGTATGCAGACTGAGGGCAATGGTTCCTTCCCTACTAAGCCAAGCGAAAATCTGGCGCGAAGGAATTTTTCAGTGCGTCATCGCAAACGGTTGTGAATGATGACACGTGTGCCCTTTAAGGATGGCAATTTTACCCATGGGCATGGGTACCCGTGGGTACCCGACCCGAATGGGCAGGGTCTGGGCATGGTTTTGTGCCCATGGGCGGCGCCCGAACCCGACCCGATTAATCATGGGTAGGGCATGGGCATAATTCTTTACCCGCGGGTATACCCGAACCCGACCCGATAGTCTGACAACCTTCCTTCCCTGCCCCATTATCACTTTCCTTATAGCCACGTACTAACATTTGTTATCTAAAAACGAAGAGGAAATTACTCTGCCGTAAATTACTCTACCAGCCCGGAGTATACGCAAGGAAATGATTTTTATCCATAGAATCATTGACAAATTGACGTCCTCGTCTCCTGGTCGTCCTCCCAGAACCTTCCCTTTTCATCCCAAATCTCCATCTATCCCAGCGATTGAGCCATCTAAGTCACCGTCTGTGGTGACACAAAATTTCACGGGTGAGCCGGCAAGGCCGCACAAGGATGCAACGAGGAGCGCTTCGAGGCGGAGCAGGGCTGCACGGGTGACGCGGCAAGGCCGCGCAAGGCTGCGAGGACGAGCGCATTGAGGCGGAGCACGGCTGCACGGGGCTGCGGCGACGGCGAGGTAGGTCACAGCGACGAGGCGGGCCGCGAGCTAGTACAATATGGCGGGAAGCAGGACCGCACCGATGACCAGGCAAAACTGCCGACGTTTAGGGTATGAATCTTGCCTATTCATACAAAATGAGTATGAACTGATTCAGTACTAGTGTAGATCGAACGAATTCTTGTTCAGTACTAGTGTAGATCGAACGAATTCTTGTTCAGTACTAGTGTACCTTGGTTCGTTTTTACTGAAACCGAAGACTATGTTCTATACTGAAACTGAAGACTATATTCTGTACCTTGGTCGATTTTTTACATCTTAAACATTGTGTACCTTGATTCATTTTAAACATTTTTACTGAAACATTCTGTACATGGATGTATTCAGTACTAGTGTAGATCGAACGGATTCTTGTTCAGTACTAGTGTACGGCAAACTGATCAATATTCCTATAATAGTGTACGTAGTACATGGATGTATTCGTGTGTGCACTATTGTGTTTGCCCGTTTGATTAACTAGTTAATCTCTATAAACTTTCAATTAAGATTCTTCTGTTGCATGTTTTTGGTGCAAAGAATTTTAATTAGTTACTGGTTACTCTAATTTTAAATATTGCTATTTAGGGGTCACAATATTTTTGATTTTTTACATTTTAAACATTCTGTACCTTGGTTCATTTGTACTGAAACTGAAGACTATGTTCTATATAGTTCAGAAACTTGGTTGTTTTGTATTATGTACAGTTTGCAGGCTTCTCAAGATGAAGCACAAGTCTCAGCTGTGGCAAACACTGAAAATGTGAACTCAGCTAGTACCCCAGCATCTGATGCTCAGGCCACTCCAATAACTGAAGCTACTCCATCTCAAGTTGCTGTTGCTGGTACAACAAGCAGAGTTGGTACTAAGAGGAAGCTCACATCAGCAGTATGGAATGAGATGGAAAAGAAACTTGTTGATGGATTATGGAAAGCTGAGTGCAATTATTGTCACACAAAACTTAGTGCTCTTGGTACACATGGCACCAAACACTTGCATTCTCATTTGGCCTCCTGTCCTGCTAGGCATGCACCTATGGGTCCAAAGCAACAAAAATTAAAGTTGACAACGGTTGAAGGTGGAAAAGTAAATGTTGAAAATTACACTTTTGATCAAGAGAAGGCTAGGAGAGAGCTTGCTCTAATGATCTGCGAACATGAGTACCCTTTATCTATGGTGGATCACCATGGTTTTCGTCGATTTTGTTCTTATCTGCAACCATTGTTCAAGATGGTCAGCAGAAATACTATTAGGAATGACATTATAGCTATGCATTCTGCTCAGAAAGAGAAGATGGTGAATTTCTTTGCAAGCTTCAAACACCGAGTGGCTGTCACTACAGATTTGTGGACAGCAGGCTATCAAAAGAGAGGTTACATGGCTGTTACGGCACACTACATAGATGATTCTTAGAACCTGAAGAGCTTTCTTATAAGGTAAAATTATAAATATTCCAGAATTCTAATTATTGCCATGGTTATGTATCCACTCATGATTTATTTATGTTTTATGGTGTCAGGTTTGCTTATGTGCCGTGTCCACATACAGCTGAGGTCATATGTGAAGCCTTGTATGAGTGTCTTGTTGAGTGGCACCTAGAGAGGAAGATTTCCACTGTCACTTTGGACAACTGCACATCTAATGAGAAAGCTATGACTATATTGCCAGATAAGTTGGATACTAGCTCTCTTATGTTAGAAGGCCAATTTCTGCACATGCGTTGTGCTGCTCACATATTAAACCTGATTGTGAAAGATGGAATGAGTGTCTTAGAGGAAGGTGTAGAGAGAGTACGTGATAGTGTTGCATTTTGGTCAGCAACACCTAAAAGACATGAGAAGTTTGAAAAGATGGCAAAAACATTGAACATAGAGTATAACAAAAGGTTAAATCTTGACTGTAAGACTAGATGGAATTCAACTTACCTTATGATAAGCATTGCGCTACAATACATAGAGATATTTGAAAAATTGAAGGCACGTGAAAAGAAATTTGATTGCTGCCCAACCAAAGATGATTGGAAGTTTGCAAAGGAAATGTGTGATAGGTTGAAGCTCTTCTTTGATATCACTGAGTCATTTTCGGGAACTAAGTATGTAACAGCAAATCTCTTTTTCCCTAAAGTAGTTACCATTCGTTTGGCCATAAGGAAATGGGGTAATAGTGAAAATGAGCTTATACAAAAAATGTCTGAGGAAATGAAGGATAAATTTGAGAAGTATTGGAAAGATATACATGGTCTTATGGCAGTTGCAACAGTCCTTGATCCAAGGTACAAACTTCATATTCTCAATGCTCTTTATGGTTCTCTCTACGGAAGACATCATGCATCCAAAGAAATAGAGAAAGTGAGGAAGTTAATGTTTGACTTGGTAAAGCAATACCAAGATGAAGCAGAAGGTGAGGACACATGGGATGCTTCTGCTACTTCAATCCCAACTGGAGAAGAGGATGAAACCATGAAACTCTTGGATCTTTACATGTCCAATCGTGTCGTTATGCCTTCTTCTTCTTCTTCAGCCCATACAGAATTGGAATTATATTTGGAAGAAGCTGCTCTGCCTAGAACACAAGACTTGGACATCATTGATTGGTGGAAGGTTGGGGGCGTCAAGTATCCTACCTTACAGAAACTTGCTCGTGATATATTGCCTATTCCTATAACATCCGTGCCTTCAGAATGTGCATTCAGTACTAGTGGTAGAGTACTTAGTGCACATCGTAGCAGACTTGCTCCTAATGTGGCTGAAGCTCTGATGTGCATGCAAGCTTGGTCTCGTGCTGATCTATTAGGTACTCAATGTTTGCACTTGCATCTTATTCTTATTTTCCAAATACCTTACTGTTTACATACTAATTGTTGGTTATTCCATTAGGTGGTTGGAATTCCACTCTCTTTGCGACATTTCAAAGTGTTCTTGAGGATAATGAAGAAAAGATGGTAAATACTTTTGTTGCAACCTTACTGTTTGCACTTCAAGATTTTGCTCTTAAATTGTAAGATTATCGCTGCATAATTAAACCATATTCTTTTGGTCTGTATTGTGTGAAGGATGAATCTACTTCAATTATCACTCAAGAATGAAGACTTGGAGCTACTGGTTGGCGGCTGCGATAGAAAGCACACTTGTTATTTAATAAAATCATGTTTCAAGACTTGGAGATGTACTTTGTTTTACATAATTTTGCACTGCTATTATTGGCTACTCATGTAATAAGGTTATTTACTGCTGCGTGTGATTGTCAGACCATTGGTTTTGTGAACATAGTCATATTATTACTTATGTGTGTGATTTTCATTTGTCAGCTTGTTAACTGTGAATTAAGATAATTGTTTTTTTGCTGAATTTTCTATTGGTGATGGTATAATATGCCTATTGTTGAGCTGCCCGATGGGTACCCATCGGGTATGGGTACCCGATGGGTATGGGTATGGGCAGGGTTTTGTGCCCGTGGGCATGGGTATGGGTGTGGTTTTGTGCCCGTGAGCAACATGGGCATGGGTATGGGATTATTGTACCCGCCCTATACCCTACCCATTGCCATCCTTAGTGCCCTTCCCAATGCTACACCTTGTACTGGTGCTGACTACTAAAAAAATCTGATGTGGGAAGGTAATTAAGAGGAGAGATGTGAGTTTGGTGACCACATGAAGAAACAATGCCAAGCGCGTGAACCTTCGCAAAACACTTAAATGAAGGAAACTCACCAATGCATGCAAGAGTTTAGTTGCTAAATCATTAAATGAAGGGACCTTAGCAACAATGCATTGTAAACTTGGGTAAATCTTCATTTGTTAAACTGGAAACACTGTCATTTGTCAAATTTGCAAGAACAAAATCACTATTACGGTGCACTTTTGCAACTGAAATTCAGCAAACATAGATTTCATTCATATATTAAGCATTGGTCTTTGTACAAAATAGTTCAACTCGACAGCTGAATCGAACAAACTTTTGTGCACTTTTGCAACTGAAATTCAGCAAACATAGATTTCATTCATATATTAAGCATTGGTCTTTGTACAAAATAGTTCAACTCGACAGCTGAATCGAACAAACTTTTCCCCATTTGTTGCCAACCACGTACTGAAATAGCTAGTTCAACTATATATACTAGCTAATTTAAAGTTGGTGGGACAGTTCAACCATATCTATAGTTAGACGAACTGAACAAAATAGCCCCTAAATACTACTCCAGAGGGGCTTTGCGCTACTGCCAGCAGCCTTCTCCTCTGCCGAGCGCGTTCAGTAAGAGGCAGAGGAGGAGTTGCCTACCGACAAGCTGGAGGAGTCAAATTCGTCGGCTGCCGCTGCTGCCCTCCGCCACTCCTGACACGCCTCCTTGAAGCCGCGGGACTCGGCGTAGATCTCCTCATTCCGCGCCACAGCTGCGGCGTCTGCTGCGGCCATGGCGGCGGTGAGTCTCTTTGCGTGCTCGACCTGGAGCTCCTCCTCCTCATGTAGGAAGTTGATGTAGCGTGCTAGGCCGCTGATGCAAAAGCCGAGCGGCTGGGCTTTGGCAGCGGCCTCCTCCTCCCGCCTTCGGGCCGCGGTGGCGGAGCGGGTGATGGCCCCGGTGGCTGACCGTCGGGTGGCTGCCAAGGCGGACGCTGGTGTGGTGGCGACCAAGGAGGCCGCTGGTGGGGTGGCCAAAACGGCGATCAGCGATGGGGTGGGAGCCACGGCGGTCACCGGCAGCAGCTGCCTTCGGGCAAAGGTGGAGGAGCATGTGGTGGGTATCGTGCGCACAACCAACAAGGACGCCACACGCACTACACGCTTCCGGGTACTGCGCCACCGACGTGGTGCAACCTCTCAGCTGGAGCTGCCCTCTGGCGGAGTGGCGGATTGCCGACGACAGACAGGTGGCATTGACGATTGGGGGAGAAGCAAACTTGGAAAGCTACGGGCATGGAGGGGATGAATGCGATGTGGAGGCGCCGGCCGTGAGGGTTTATCAAGCAGGCGCCAAGGCAAGCCAGGCGGGAAGCTTGCGCGCGTTCCTGCGCGGTTGCATGGGAACGGGAAGCCTAAAAGAAATGTTGTGCGCTCCCGAAGCATTGTGTGTTTGGGGGATTTCGGCGACCCGGGCGGGAATCTTGCGCGGGAACCTGCGCGCTCCCGAAGCGTGCACTGGAATCCTTGGGCGGCAACACGGTGACAATACGGGACGGAGGTGGGAGAAATGACAAGTACACAAACGGTTAATAATAAAAAACCGTTTGAGTTTTACTACAAAGCAAACGGTCGTTCTGTACGCACCGTCATGAATTAATCTACGCATGAGGCGGTTGATGCGGCCACGGCGCGCAGTGCTCGCGTCCGTGCACGCTCGCTCTGCCGGCGTCCATGCGCGAACGGTCACGTACGTTCGGGGCGCCATATGCATGCGGTTGCGCCGCTCCCGGTGCCACCATGAGCCCTCGCGAGGTCGCTCAACCACTGTACTAGTTCATCCCCAAACCTCCTCGTGAGGCAAATCCACCAAAAGCAGGAGTAGGGTTTTACACCACAAGGTGGCCCGAACCTGGGTAAATCTCCGTGTCCATCTCCTCGTTCGCTCGCGCGCATTCGGCGAAGCTTGGCTGTGGAGTGGCGAGCTTGAGGCTAGGGTGGGTTGAGATCTTTGCACACGCCCCAGAGTTCGAACCTTCTTGGGTCTGCGGAGCCCCGATTCTGACATTTGGCACGCCAGGTAGGGGCGTGTCGGAGTCCTTCCTCCAGTTTCGCTTCATCTCCGCTTCGTCGCTCCCATGGCCGATGCCCGCCGAGTTCGTGCCGAGCGTCGGGCTACCCATGTCGCCTAGACGGCGCCCGTCGGTCGCAGCGTCCCGCGCCGCTCCGCCTCTCCTGCGGCTAACGCTGCCACCGACCCGGCCGCTCACGAGCAGCAGGACTCGTCGCAGCCACCCACCGCACGGCGCGATGGCCGCACCGCCACTCTGTCCCTCGTTCCCGCCACGGCGTCGTCCTCCCACGCTCGCTACGGGCCGGCGACCACGCAGGCCGCACTATTCATGGCGCGTGAGCTGCTGCGTTACCGCCCCACCCATGATCCCTATGACGACTGGCTTGGTCGCATCGCCGAGCTCGTCAGCGTCGTCGGCGAGGCCCCGGCGCCCTCCCACTCGCTCCGTCCCCCGCCCTCCCAGGCGGGCGACGTGGCTCACGGCGCACCTCCTCCCCCCTCCCTGCACGGCGCCGAGCCCAGACGCGAAGCGCGCCCGCGCGACCGGTCGCATGAGGCGCCGGCGCAGGCACGGGATGAAGCAAGCTGTCAGGTGGTGCCGCGTCCACGAGGTGACGCACGTGCGCTCCCTGCACCGCTGCGCCGGCACCAAGACCGTGCGCCGCCGGAGTCTGCAGTGCACGGACTCCAAGTCCAAGCTCCCCACGCACGTGTCGTGCCTGTGAGCGGAGCAGGCTGCCGTGCCTTCACCCCGGAGCTGCGCCGCATCACCTGGCCTGGCAAGTTCAAGCCGGACCTGCCTCCGCGCTACGATGGCACCCCCGACCCCGCGGAGTTCCTTCAGCTCTACGCGCTGAGCATCGAGATGGCGAGCCGTGATGACAAAGTCATGGCGAACTGGTTCCCCATGGCCCTCAAGGGTGGCACGCTCTCCTGGCTCCTTAAACTCCCGGAGGGGTTGATCTCCTCCTGGGACGAGCTCCGCGAGCGCTTCATCGCCAACTTCCAGGGCACCCGCGACCGCGCCCTTGCAGTGAATGACCTGCGGCGCGTGAAGCAGTAGCCGCGCGAGACCCTGCACAAGTATATACAATGCTTCACGAACATGCCTCAAAACCCCAAAGGCATCGGACGAGGCCATCATCTCGGCGTTCACCGATGGTGTCAGGGACGTCAAGATGAAAGAGGAGCTCGCCATCCATGACGAACTGTGCTCGGCCCTGGAGATGTTCAACCTGGAGAACAAGTGCGCAAGGGCCGAGGAGGGCCGCCTCTCCCTCCTCGAGCTTCCGGAGGCAGACCCTGAAGACAAGAAGGCCAAGGCTAAGGAGGCGAAGCGCAAGGGCCCCGCCATGCTGGCGGCAGAGCCTGAGATGAAGCGCGGTCGTGACCAAGATGAGCCCCTAAGGGCAACCGCCCATTCTGCAACTTCCACTACACTCGCAGCCACAACACCGAAGACTGCCAGGAGCTCAGGACGCTCTGCGACGAGCGCCTCGGCCGCCACCCCGAGTGGGGCGACCGTGGCTACGGCCGTGGAGGGGGCCGCGACGGAGGCCGCTGGGACAACCGCGACCCACGTCAGGACTGGCGTGACCAGCCTCGTGAGGACCGCTGGCGTGACGAGCCACGCGACGGACCCCGGCGCGATTAGCCTCGTGAGGCCTGTCCTCAGGGCAATGCTGGCCTCCCTCCGTTGCCGCTGCCGCCAAGGAAGAATTACGATAACCGGCAAGATGATGGGGCTGGGGGGCTTTCAGGAACCCCGTGTGATCGCCTGCTTCTTGGGCAGTGCTCTAGCCCCTGCCTCCAACCGCATCTTCAAGCAGTTCTCTCGAGAGGTGAACACAGCCCTCCCGAAGCTCGAGGCCGCGCGTCCCCTCAGGTGGTCGCAGGTCGCCATCACCTTCGACTCCAAGGATCAACTCAAGTGCTCGGCCGCCGCAGGCGCGGTCCCCATGCTCTGCACGCCCACCATCAACGACGTCCTCGTCACCAAGACCCTCATCGACGGTGGCGCTGAGCTCAATGTCCTCTTCGTCGAGACGTTCGAGACGCTTCAGGTGCCCTATGATCAACTCAGGCCGACCAAGCCCTTCTCAGGAGTGACCGATGGATCCACCACTCCCCTAGGGCAGGTGCGCCTCCCAGTCACCTTCGGCAAGCACGACAACTACCACACCGAGCTCATCGACTTCGACGTCGTCCACATCCACCTCCCGTACAACGCCATCCTCGGGTACCCCGCCCTCGCCAAGTTCATGGCGGCAACCCACCATGGCTACAACATCCTCAAGATGCCAGGGAGCGGCGGTGTCATCACGGTGGACTGTGATGAGAAGGATGCAGTCTGCTCCCTCGAACGTGCTTACCAGGCTGCGGTGGCTGAAAATTCTGACGACGAGGGCGGCATGCTGCCTCCTGAGGACACACCCAAGAAGAAGCAGCTCCTCCCCAAGAGCCGTCAGGGGATAGGGATCCCCAAGGACGGCGCCTCAGGCCCCGTGTCCGCTGCTGGGGCGCCTCTCCCTCCCGCATAGGAAGGCGCGCCCGGCGCCTCCCTCGGGACGGGCTCGGGGGCTTCCATCTGGAGAGCCTTCGACCTGACCGGTGCGACGAGGGAGGTGCTCGGGCACCACTTGGAGGCGTGCTTCTACGCGCGCCCCCACAAGCAAGGAGCACGGCGCGAGGCGCCAGGCTCATGAGAGTTCATAACCAACGCAATCAAGGAGCTTCAGGAGGCGCTGGCCATGCGCAGCGAGCGTCGCCCCACATCACCCAGTGCAGCTGCCACCCCCGACATAGGCGGCAGGCTGCGCGTCTGCGTCAACATCCCAGGCCTCAACAGGGTCGCGTCCCAGGGCCTCTTCTGGCCATCGCGTGTCGGTCGCAGTGGGGGCTACCCCTGCAACTACGTTCGCATGCCCTTTGGCCTCGTGAACGTGGGCGCCACGTACTAGCGCCTCGCGCAGGCCGCGCACGCGTCTCATAAGGCCCGACGCCGCGCGGTCCTTCAAGAGGTCCCGGACCCTCGCGAGCCCCCGGGCCTCGTGGGCCCCTCGAGCCTCGGGAGCCCTCAGGCTTATGAGGATCAAGCTTCAACAACTACCTCGATGCTTCAGCAGCATCATTACCAGGTGACCTTTTGGATTGTTCATTTGAGGGCGCCCCTCGGGCTGCATCATCCTCAAGCTGTTAGGGCCCGTCCCTGCAGCTGTATCGTTTTGCGCATGTATCAGAACTGGTTTTGCATTTGATGAGTTTTCTAAGTATTCCAAACTGCATGCCCGGTGCTTCATCACTATGAACGTCGCTGCGCCCTAACAACCCCGCCCTCGACCGCCTCATGATTAAGGGCTGGCACGGTGTCTGTGCTCGGGTCCGTCCCTATAGCGTTGATAAATCCAAGCGGCCGAGCTCTGTCTCGCGGGCCAGTCCCGTGCACGTCACCTCCCGTGGTCCTTGGTGCTTTGTCCTCGCATGAGCTAATCGAGAGTGGGTGAGTCAGGGCGCACGACCCGGTTCGTATAACCGCAGTTTGGCGCTTCATCATCGCGGGAGCCATGCGCCGGATGTTTTTCATCGGGTTTGTCGCATGAGAAGACTGGGCAAGGCGTCTGTGCTCGGGTCCGTCCCTGCAGCGTCGATAAACCCAATGATTGAGCTCTGTCTGGCGGGCCGGCCCCGTTCACGTCACCTCCTGGGGTCCTTGGTGTTTGGCCTTCTCATGCGATGGCCTCCGGGGGTTCATTCGGCGCAGGTTGTCCCCATCAAACAGGTTTAATAAGCACGCCCCGCGCCAGAAGACTCACGCACAACCCGCCTTGAGGTAGGTCCTCGTGAGACCCGTGCCGGCTCACGGGTGCCCAGATACACCTCCTACAGTTCTGCCGTGCCAATCACGCGTACGAACGAAATTGGGTTGTACATGCCCGGAGACTCTAACACAGAGCTCCCTTCCCACGCCCAAGTGGAAGCCCCATGCTCCGCGCTGGCGGACGACACGGTCGCTCAGTGGCTATACCCACGCCCAAGTGGAAGCCCCATGCTCCGATCTGGCGAACGACACGGTCGCCCAGCGGCTATGCCCACGCCGAGTGGAAGCCCCATGCTCCGCGCTGGTGGATAAACAACTGAGGGCGCCCTGGCGGCTGCACCAACCTCAGGATGGCCTCACGGCCCCGTCACGCAGGGTTCCCCTGGGATGTACGCGCGAGGGGGCTAGACGGGGGCTACGCTCAAGCCATGCCTTGTGCGTGCCACCTCACCAGGTCCCTGGAACATGGTCTTCTCGCGTCCCTCCCAGGCAAAAGCTAGCGAGAAAAGGTATGGGAGCTGCTCGCACGTCAAGGGGGACCCCTGAGCATCGCGACTCAGGGGCCTCACTAGTCACGTAGCCCCTCGCCCCTTGGTCTTGTCCTGGTGATCTGGACGCCCCAACGGCGGTTGAGGTATGCACGGGATTGGGCCCTGCCGACGTAGAGTACTAAGACGCTCCAAATCAACTTCGTCGTCACCATGTTTCCTTCACGAAGGCTGCTCGCATGTCAAGGGGGACCCCTGAGCATCACGACTCAGGGGCCTCACTAGTCCCATAGCCCCTCGCCCCTTGGTCTCGTCCTGGTGATTCGGACGCCCCAACGGCGGTGGAGCTATGCGCAGGATTGGGCCCTGCCGACGCAGAGCACAAAAGCAAGCAGGAAGGAAACAAGGCACGAAGGAAATCACAGAGTTCAAACAGTTATTACAAGCACTGAATATTTTGTGAATTCAAGCAAGTCTTACGCCTCCACGAGGCATGATAAATGTCGCCGGTCGAAATCTAGGAGGAGGAGCCGTCATCGCCACGGACACCGCCGCCGCCTGTCCCACTCACGGCAAGCTCATCGTCGACGTTGCTGCCGATGCCTTCGTCTCCACCGCTCGCCTCCACCGCAGGGGCTCGGTGTCGGGGACGCAGGCGAACTTCTTCACCAGCGCATCTACGGAATCCTTCACGGCCGCCGCCGCAGCGGCACAGGACTCAGGGGCAACCGAGGCCATCACCGCGTTAAAATCGAAGCCGGGTTCGCGGAGGTATAGGTGGCTGAAGACACTTGTTGCAGCCATGAAGAAAAGGTCGCGGCACTCGCCTTCCAGGATGGCGTCCACCATGGCGACCGCATCTTCGAGCACCTCAGCATGCTTGGAGGAGAGCCCTGCGTAGCCGCCCTCAGGAGTCGCCAGTGGCTCCTCGAATCCTCCCCTGCAGATGAAGCGCAACGCCTGTCGAAGCCTGAGCTCGATGGATTGGAAGGCATCACGCCCCACGGCCGCTTTCTCCTCAGTTGCGGCAACAACCTTCTCCCTGGCATCCAGCTGAGTCGTCGCGTCGGAGACATGCCGGGCATGGGACGTCTGGGCTTCTACTACCTCGTCCTTCAGCTTGGCCAGACGCTCGTGCTCCACGGCTTGGTCAGCGGCCGCCTGGGACGGCACGGTGTTGCGGTCAGCAAGCTTCGCTCGCGGGCCTTGAGGTCCTCCTCCTGTTGGTGGAGCCGTTGTGATTGCGCGGCCTGCTCCTCCTGAACGGCCTTCAGTTTGGCCTCCACCTCGCCGCCGCGCTCCGCGGCAGATGCTGCTTCGGCCAGTGCCGCGTCGCGAGCCGTCTTGGCTTCGGCGGCCTCCTTCCTGCTCTCCACGGTGGCAGCCTCAGCCCGACCCTAGGCCATCTTGGTAGCTGCGTCAGCCTGGAGCCACCCAGAGATAAGCCCCAGGCGTTCACTCGCGAGGGAGTGCCTGTCGGCGTCTTGGAGGTCGGCCCGGATCCGGCCAAGCGCGGTATAGGCCTCATCCAAGGCGCCGGGCCTGATCAGAGGGCCGCGGTCCGCGAGCGCAAGGGCCTGACCAGGAGGTAGCATGTGCACGTCGACGGGTGCTGCGTCCAAGGAGGCAGTGGCGTGGCAGACTTGGGGCGTTGGAGGCTCCAGGTCCCCCTCCTGCCCGACCAGGGCCGACTTCACGACCTACTGGCCCATGGGGGTTGGCTCCTCCTGAGGCTGCGACGATGCGCCCTCAGGAGCGGATTCCGTCAGAACGGGGCGCCACGGCCGCGACAAGGAGTGCTGCCTCGTCAGCCTCCGCACTCCCGGCGCCCGGCCTCCCAAGCGGCGTAGGCAAGGTGCCAGGAGTAGGCGTCACGCCCGTATGCCCGGGTGCGGTGTTGTAGGGGTGCCCAAGGGCCGCGCTGGGTTGGCGTGATGCGCTTCCGCCCCCGCCGCGTCCGCAGCCAAAGGCTGACGGCGCCCTCTGGACAGGGGGCTCCTTCGGCTCGGCGCTAGCCTTCTTCTTCTTCGACATGTCGTCGCCCTTGGTCATTGAAAGGAGAAGGGCCGTGAGCATGCGCGCAATCTACAATCGACCAAAGGCAAGGCAGGTTACTTACTCCTCACGCGCGATCCACTTCCTCTTCCTCTCTACGTCAGCGATGGTCTGGACGCTCCCGCCCTTCTTCGGCGTGGCGCTGCCACCTGGAGAGGTGGCGAGATCGCCCTAAGGGGCCACGGCCGGAGAGCCCACATCTGCCCCAGCGGTGGCCGACCCGTCTTTCGGCTGCGGCTCGGACGGGGACAAGACCGGCGTCTCAATCGCCCTGCTAGAGCGTGGGGAGTCCGCCGGAGGAGGCGCGGCCGCGTCTTTCTTTGGGTTCGCCCGGCCAGATGCCTGCGTGGCCTGAAGGGCAGGCCTTGGCCTCCTGAGGACCCTGGCGAAGCGCGAGGAGTCCGCGACCCGGCGCTTGTCGGTGTCGTCGTCATCCTCAAGATCGCGGAGGAGCTCGCTCTGCGACAGGGGGAACACCTCTACCGGGTCGTCGTCCTCAGTCTCCTCTGAGTCTTCCTCGCCACTGGCGTCGCTGGAAGACACCGGTACCGGGGGATTGGGGCACTCAGGTGGCGTGAGCCCCCTCTCATCTCCTCCTTGTCGTCACGGTGGTACAGCAGGGCGTAGGCCTCGGGGAGGTCCCCAGGATCGCTGTGGAGCAGGGTAGCCACGACCCTGCCCAGCTCCTCACCTGTCAGGCTAGCGGATCGAAGCCTGATGGTGTCTCTCGCACCCTCGTACTCCCAAATGGGCTTCGAGTGCGACTGGAGCGGCGCCAGGCACTGCGTCAGGAACTCCTTCACTATCATCGCCCCGGTCAGTTGCTTGGCCTCCATGTCCAGGGAGATCCGCTTCAAGACGGGCTTCACCCGGGGATCGGTGAGCTTCGCGGAGCCCCACGCGAGGGTCTTATCGGGCAGCTCCGTCGGGAGCTCTAGGCGCGGATCGAGGCCCCGGGCGTCCAAGAAGACCCAGCGGTGCGTGAAGCCTTCCACCTTCTTCCCGGCCTTCAGGAGCATATTCCCGCTCTAGACCGCGACGAAGGAGGCACACGCCGACCGATGCGCACCGTTGTGGAGCCGTAGGCTAAAGTAGTGGCGGAAGAGGGCCACCGAGGGCCTCACGCCTACGAAAGCCTCGCAGTAGAAGGTGAAGACAAACAGGAGCAGGATGGAATTGGGCTGAAGATGGAGGGCCTGGATCCCATAATGCTCAAGGATGGCGGCGAAGAACCCCGAGAAAGGCGGGACGAGCCCGGAGAAGAAGTTGTGAAGGAATAAGGGGTAGACTGTCTTTGCCAAGGTGTGTTGCTTCGCAGAGCCGCACCAGATCAGGGTCTGCCCCCACTCATTGGTGTCGCCCGCTGTCAACAGGAGCGCGGGGGTGAGGTCCCCCTCCTTGGCGATGGTGGATTCCATAAGCGCCAGCAAGGGAGAAGAGGAGGCCGAGGCCTGGGCCTCAGGCTTCGACTTCCCGACGGGCGCCATCTGAAGAATCCTTGGGATTCAGGAAGCAAGAGGAAGGACGGCGCTGCGCCAAGATCTGGAGGAGGCTCTCACGAAGGAAAGGGGATCTGAGCAAGGAAGCAAAGGTGCGAGGAAGAAGAGCAATGATGGCTCGGGAGCGGGCGCTAGGATTTTGTCAGCCTGGGCAGTTGCCGAGGTGACGTGGGAGCGGAGGCTTCCGCGCCCTGCCACATGCCACGCGTCGAGCCTGGCCCGCAGGCGGTTGGGGCCCGCGGCGTTTTGGCCTTCCTTCCTTGGCTTCGCCCCGAAGCCAGCCCGAGCGCGCCATGGGCCCGGGGGCTACTATCGGCGTTCTGGGATCGGGGCTACCCAGACCTGCCTGCCTGCGGCCCAGCGCGTGGCCCACCTCGACGGCCTGGTACGGCCTGACAGCAGAATCCCCAAGACAAGACCCTCACGAGGGCCCCAGCCTCGCGAGGGGAACGACGCCAAGACCTCCAGAGGAGCGGCCTCCCCAGGCTGCCTCCCGAGGAGCGGAGATTCCTATGCAGTGCCCGACCACATGAGGCTGGGATGACGTGAGCCATCACGACCAAGGTCAGGCGGGCGCCAGCGGGCGCGGAGGGAACATCTTCCTCTTTTGTGCTAAGGAGGCAAGGACGTACGCGGGTTCCCGAGGAATCCCCCAAAGGTTTCCTTTCCGGTGCAACAAGACCAAGACCACGGGCTCGGCAGGGCGGATGTCATCGCCGAGCCCACCTCTGCATCACGCCCAGAAGCTTTGCATGCGAAGACCACCTTTAGTCAGGATAAGATGTACCTATTGTCCCCTTTCAAAATTGGCCATTGTGGGATCCCTTCCCGCCCACGCGATGAGGGAAGAGGACCAAGGCCACCATAAATAGGGATCAGCACCCACCGTAGAGGGGACCGATCCATCCTCACCCGAGAGCCCTCGCGAGGTCGCTCAACCACTGTGCTAGTTCATCCCCAAACCTCCTCGTGAGGCCAATCCACCAAAAGCAGGAGTAGGGTTTACACCGCAAGGTGACCCGAACCTGGGTAAATCTTCGTGTCCATCTCCTCGTTCGCTTGCGCGCATTCGGCGAAGCTTGGCTGTGGAGTGGTGAGCTTGAGGCTAGGGTGGGTTGAGATCTTTGCACACGCCCCAGAGTTCGAACCTTCTTGGGTCTGCGGAGCCCCGATTCCGACACCATCGATGATGGGGTCTAGTACAAGGGCGGCCGAGCCTCCATGACGGATACTGGTCGGGTGATCCCTAAGATCGAAGGTGATCGGGCAAGCCGACCATGGATTAAACTTCAGGGCTATGGGCTCTACGGCGTAGACCTCTCGAAGGGCGCGTTTCCTCTCCTTTTTTGGTATATGTGTGGCATATATCATGTTCACAGTTTTTACCTCAGGAGAGAATTGCTTCTGCCCGCCATTGCTCGGGCCGCGAGGTTCTTCATCGTCCTCGCTTCGCGGGCCCTTGCTCTGCTCCTCGGCTACGAGCTTGCCAACTTGTTTGAATACCCAACAGTTTCTGTTGGTGTGGGTGGTCGGCTTGTCTTGTGTGCCGTGGATCTGACAGGGCCTATCCTTGATTTTGTCCAAAGCGGTAGGTCCATCCCTGTTCCCTTTAGAGGGCTTCTTCCGTTGTCCGGATTTGGAATTGTGGAAACCGGCATTTACGGCCGAGTCTTCTGAGCCGCCGTTGTTATGGCGGCGTTTGTTTTTCTTGTGCCTTGGCTTTCCGTTACCATCCTGCACTTCAGAGGTGCCGGGGTCTTCGGGATTGTGGCTTTGACGAGCTAGCCAATTGTCTTCGCCCGCGCAAAAGCGGGTCATGAGTGAGGTGAGGGCAGACATTTTTCTCGGCTTATCCTGGCCGAGCTGGCGAGCTAGCCATTCGTCCCGGATGTTGTGTCTGAACGAGGCTATTGCCTCAGCGTCCGGGCAGTCGACGATCTTGTTCTTCTTAGTGAGGAACCGATTCCAGAATTGCCTAGCTAATTCGCCAGTTTTCTGGACGACGTTGCTTAAATCAGAAGAGTCCGGGGGCGGACATAAGTGCCTTGGAAGTTAGATCGGAAGGCGTCCTTGAGCTCCTCCCAACTCCCAATGGAGTTTTCGGGGAGACTGTTTAACCAGTGCCGAGCTGGTCCCTTCAGTTTGAGTTGTAGATATTTGATAGCATGGAGATCGTCTCCTCTGCCCATATGGATGTGAAGGAGGAAGTCCTCGATCCACACGTCCGGGTCCGTTGTTCCGTCATATGGTTCTATGTTTACAGGTTTAAACCCTTCGGGGAACTGGTGCTGCATGACCTCGTCTGTGAAACACAGTGGGTGCGCGGCGCCTTTGATCCGGGCTACGTCACGCCGGAAGTCAGTTGTTTTCTAGGCCCGATGTTGTTCGCGGCTTCTGTGATTGCAGTCGAGCCACGATTGGTAGCCATCCCGTCTAGCAGGAGAGCGTCCCCTAAATCCGTAAATGGATCTAGTGTGACCTGCCCTATAGTCCAGGTCCTGCCGTAGATCGTATCGATCCTCAGGCTGTGTCGCCCCCTTTCCCCTCCTGCAAGGTGATGTGGGCAAGTATTCGGCGTCTCCAGTCACCCTGTCCCGTCCTCGAGGGGGGCGGTCCGGCAGGTAGTACTGGGCACGCCTGGGAGATTCGGGCTCGAAGGCCTCGTCATTGAATTGCGACAGCAGGCGCCGGCGCAGGTAACTCTTGTTTTGATCTGGCCGCTCAATGCCGAACCCTTCTTCGGCTGCCAGGACTTTCGTCCATCTGTTGTTGATGGTGTCTTGTTCGGCTTTGAGCTGCTGTTGTTTTGCCTTTAAGCTCCGAGCGGTGACTATGAGCTGTCGCCTGAATCGTTCTTGGTCCTCGGGGTTTTCAGGGACGGTGAAGCCTTCGGCTTCGAGGCTTTCCTCCTCCGCGGCGGGTGGGAGGTAGTTGTCGTCCTCGGAATCATTGAGGTCCTCAGCGTCCTGTTGATACGTTAGCCTTTCCGGGTCCTCTAGCGGCTCCACGGGGGCTTCAAGGTCGCCGAGGTCCTCCGGGGTGTCAATTTCCTCGGTGGCCGCGATGGCTTCCCTTCCTTTGTTTGCCTTGAATCGTTTGTGCTGTTTCCGGCGTTCTGATGCTTCGCCGGATTTGTCGCCGTGCTTCTTGGGGGTGTGGTCGTCCCTATCGTTGGGGGTGTCCACCATATAGACATCGTAGGTGGAGGTGGCTATCCACCGCCCAGTAGTCACAAGGGCGGGGGCGCCAGTATCTTCATCCATGTCTTCTGCCTCATCGGAGGCGTAGTCCAAGATGTCGGTTAAGTCTTCGACAGTGGCTACTAAATGGGTGGCGGGTGGGCCGTAAAATTCCCCGTAACCGGCCTCTAGGTCGGCCGGAACGTGGTTCGAGGTAAGATCGTCCTCGATTTCCATTGACTGGATCCGTTCTAGAGCCTCGTTCAACCACGAGAGGTCGATCGGATTAGTTTCCTGGGGACCCTTGGAGTTAAACTCCAGGGTGTCTTCGGGATGGGCGAGTTCGACAAGGTCCGAACTCTGGTACTCATGTACTATCACAGAGTCCGAGCTCAAGGCTGGTCCTTCGGCGGAGATAGATCTGAGGGTCGAGCCGGATAGAAGGCCCAAAGTTAAAGCTCCCGGACTTTCGGGTCCGTCGAACGAAACCGACAGCTCCGCAAGGGAAAAATCGTCACGGGAGTCGGCGGTGAACTCTAGGTTCCCGAACCTGATCTCCTGACCGTGGGCTAAATTTTTGATCTGGCCTAGATGGCCGGTCGAGTCAGCATGTAGCACGACGCTGCCGAATGCGAAGACCTGTCCGGGGACGAAGATGTCCTCGTTACGGGCCTGTTCACTGATGATTAGGCGAGCCATCGATCCACAGGTGATCTCTTTTTTTGACAAAGAAAAACAGCGGGAGAGGCTCCCACTGTCATGTATTAATAAAAGGGTGGTATTTTACATTGCTATATACATATCTCCATGAAAATGGAAATTTTGTGCCTTAAAAAAGGCCAAGGAAAAAAGAAAAGAAAACGGACCAAAAAAATACAGTAGTACAAGGAGTAGTCTAGGTGTGTAGAAAGGAAATCAAAGCCTCTAGTGTGCTTGCGTCTTCAGGTCTGATCCTGTACTTCAGGATTTCCAAATCAGCCAACAGTCCTCTCTTCCATCTGGTGACTGTAGGTCTCTCCTTATCAAACCAGCGCCCATTTCTTTGTTTCCATAGGTTCCAAGCAGTCAGAATAACCACTTCTTTGAAGAGAGCTTGATTCCATGCTCTACCAGATTCTGCCATCATCTCTTGAATGCCCAAGGAAGTGTCCCAACGTATATGTAAGACCTCCCAACAGGTTTTGCTGAATCCGCATTGGAAGAATAGGTGAGTGTAAGTTTCCAAATGTCCTTGAGAGCATAACAGACAAGAATGATCTTCCCCAATATCAAAGTGTCTTCTACACAACATATCTCTTGTGTTTACACGATCCATAAACATCAGCCAAGCAAATACTTTATGTTTGTTCATGCACTTAGTTTTCCATATGTCCGTTATATGTGTTGGTGGGTTCAGCCCTCTGAAAAAAATCTGTAATATTTGCTTGGTCTGAAGGTTGTATCGCCCCAACATAGGATCCATTCATCCGCAGTGTAAGGTTCAAGTGTGATTTGGTCAAGTTTGTGGGTTACCAGGTGGAGTTCCTCTCGGGCTTCTATTGATAGCGGCAAATGGAAGTTTGTCGTAGGGTCAGGATTACCTATGAATTGCGCCAGAGATAGATCCTCTTCCTTTGCAAACGAGAATAGGCGACGATATTTTTCCTGCCATACGCCTTCATTGTCCCACAGATCTTTCCAAAGGAGAATTGTGTCGCCGGCCCTTGGAATACAGGAGGTGATTCCTCTGTATATATGCATTAGAGAGAAAACATCCCGCCACCAAAACGATCCACACTTTGGTCTTGAATGTGGAGGAGTTCCATCATAGTATTTGTCCCAAACTAGCATAACCCAGGGTACATCAAATTTATGAATGTATTTCATCAACAGGGCATGGTTCTGCACCTTGAGATCAAGAACTCCGAGGCCCCCCTTTTTCTTGGGGCGACATATTAATTGCCATGCAGCCAGAGAGTGTGTACGAGCATCTCTATCGACTACCTTCCTCCATAAACAGTTCCGTCTTGCACGATCGAACAGATCAAACAATTTCTCTGGTATTTTTAGAACACACATTGCAAATGAGAGAAGGGATGATAGCGCCGAGTTGATGTACTCAATTCTGCCACCATAGGACATCCATAAAGCCGTGCCAGACAGTCTATGTTCAACACTATCAACCAGCGGCATGAGCTCTCTCACAGTGGGTCTTGTAGTCCCTAGTGGCAGTCCTAGGTATGTGAACGACATAGTTCCGACTTGACATCCAAATGCTGCAGCTAGCTCCACAATCCTCTGTTCAGACACATTAATGGGCATCATCTGAGACTTTGTGTAATTTATCTTGAGTCCAGTGGCTTTGGCATATGAATCTAGTAAAGATTTGATCGTGTGCATAGTTTGTAAATCAGCCGGCAAAAATAAAATAGTGTCGTCGGCGTACTGTATTACCGGGTAGTCTTCTGAAGCAGGTTGTGGGATGGGTAACTTAATTTGTCCTTCATGCCAAGCTCTATTCACCATGGACTGTAGCAAATCTGCTACGAGAACAAACAGAAGAGGTGAAACTAGATCCACAGGTGATCTCACAGCGGAACTCTCAATGAAAGCACCAATGTCGGTGTCAAAACCGGCGGATCTCGCGTAGGGGGTCCCGAACTATGAATCTAGGATCGATGGGTAACAGGGGACGAAGGAGACAGTGTTTACCCAGGTTCGGGCCCTCGTGAAGAGGTAAAACCCTACGTCCTGCTTGATTGTATTCATGAGTATGATGGTTACAGAGTTGATCTACCTCGAGATCAAAAGAGCTAAACCCTAGATGAGTTGACTTGTCCCTCTACGAACTAAGCCCCCTGGTTTATATAGACACCAGGGGTACCTAGGGTTACACATGGTCGGTTCCCATCCGGGCATAGATACGCCCATTCTTATTTGGAGGACACACCAAGTCTTTGGAACCTTCCCCTCTAAGCATGGGGTCATTCTATAGTCCGGCCTTCCCGAAGATGCCACAAGGCGGCCCACCGGGCTGGTCCACAGAAGATAAGCCAATAGCCTGAGCACCGCTTAATCCCAGACTCCCTCATATGTGTCAGTACCACTATGCCCCATCGTGTAGTGCTGGTATTTTCCCCCTTAATAAGATAGATAATGGGGCAAGTCATGTTACGGACTAGCCTCCGCATGCGACGCTGCGGCACGCCGCGTCGTCGCCTGTTACGGCTCGTTCCTGGCTCAGCCTCACCGGGGGGTGGGGAGGGGGTCCCGACCCCCCTCCCCCACGGCTCGGCCTCACGCTAACGCGGCAGTGCGCTCGTTTGACAGGTGTAGTGCGGTTATTCTATCCCCCCCACGCACCCATACCCCTAAGATAGATAATGGGGTTGTGTCTTCACCGCTTGGTTCTGACGCGGATGTTCATCAGTCCAAACAAGAAAGATGTGTCAGTACCACTATGCCCAATCATGTAGTGCTGGTATTTTCCCCGTTAATAAGATAGATAATGGGGCATTCATCAGTCCAAACAAGAAAGATGTGTCAGTACCACTATGCCCCATTGTGCAGTGCTGGTATTTTCCCCCTTAATAAGATAGATAATGGGGCAAGTCATGTTACGAACTCGCCTCCGCATGTGACGCCGCGGCATGCTGCATCATCGCCTGTTATGGATCGTTCCTGGCTCGGCCTCGCTGGGGGGTGGGGAGGGGGGTCCCGACCCCCCTCGCCCTCGGCTCGGCCTCGCGCTAACGCGGTTGTGCGCTCATTTGATAGGCGTAGTGCGGTTATTCTGTCCCCCCCCCCACGCACCCACACCCCTAAGATAGATAATGGGGTTGTGTCTTCACCGCTTAGTTCTGACGCGGATGTTCATCAGTCCAAACAAGAAAGATGTGTCGGTACCACTATGCCCCATCGTGCAGTGCTGGTATTTTCCCCCTTAATAAGATAGATAATGGGGAATTCATCAGTCCAACAAGAAAGATATGTCAGAACCACTATGGCCCATCGTGCAGTGCTGGTATTTTCCCTCTTAATAAGATAGATAATGGGGCATTCATCATTCCAAACAAGAAAGATGTGTCAGTACCACTATGCCCCATCGTGCAGTGCTGGCATTTCCCCCCTTAATAAGATAGATAACGGGGCATTCATCAGTCCAAACAAGAAATATGTGTCAGTACCACTATGCCCCATCGTGCAGTGCTTGTATTTTCCCCCTTAATAAGATAGATAATGGCGCAAGTCATGTTACGGACTCGCCTCCACATGCGATGTCGCGGCATGCCATGTCGTCGCTTGTTATGGCTCGTTCCTAGCTCGGTCTCGCCGGGGGGTGGGGAGGGGGGGTCCCAAACCCCCTCCCCCCGGCTCAGCCTCATGCTAACGGGGCAGTGCGCTCGTTTGACAAGCGCAGTGCAGTTATTCTGTCCCCCCCCCCCCAAACCCACACCCCTAACATAGATAATGGGGTTGTGTCTTCACCGCTTGGTTCTGACGCAGATGTTCATTAGTCCAAACAAGAAAGATGTGTCAGTACCACTGTGCCCCATCGTGCCATGCTTGTCTCAAGCTAACGCCGGTGTCGAAAAGTCCAAGCACAAAAGATATGTCAGTACTACTATGTCACTCTGTGTAATTCTGGGTTCCTATGAACCACCCTCACCCCCCAAATCCTATCTTATAGTTTCAAATGAAAAATTGTTTCATGAGAACATTGGAATTAACAACAACAGAAAAAAGGGACAACAACCTATTTTGAATAACTACCAGTTCGAGATGAGGAGAACAATCAGTACTAATAAAATAGTGATTTTAGTACGCAAAGAAATTCGTAAGCAAACAATCAGAAAAACTAAGAAGGATTAGTACATATTGCTGGATCGAACAATCACCTAATATATTAAAGGCAAATAACTGACAAAAAAACACAACGAAAAAGGGCCAATAAACACAAACAATAAGTGTCAGTTCGTGCTGAAGAGAACGACAAGTACTAATGACAAAATTGATTCTAGCAGTCAAGAAAATTCCACAACGAATGTCAATAACTTCATCCAAGGAAGAAAAATTGACCGCCCATTGGACAGGCCGACCCTTGTCAGTAGGACATTACATGGACGTGCACAATGAATCCTGCACAAACCATACTGATGCGGGCTAGCCGTTATGGGCCCACAGGTAATGGGAGAGAGAATGAGCGCCGTGTGTAAGCGCTCAAGTATGTATAAAGGGGAGTTTGATGTCACAGAATCGACTGCGCTTATAAACAGATCGCGAACTGTCTAGACTAGCGAGGTGGGACTAAATTGATACCGCACGCACCTGCAGGCACCAGTGCATAGCTGAGTGGTCGAGCTGTTTGGGTCGAAAAGGCCGGCTCCGGTGGAGGGCCCAATAACGACAGAGCAAGACATCACAAATTCATCCCACATACCCCATCAAAGGAAGAAATAGTCGAAAAATTAAAATAAACCATAGGGGAAAATAAATTATAATTCAAATCATAGAAAAGTTCAAATACAACTCCGTTGTACAATTAAATAATATACTAAATAAATAAAGCATTTTATTTTTGAAAAAAGCAAAAACAAAACCATCACATATGCCATACAAAAATAGGCAAAAATAACTAGGTAAAAGTATAGGTAAAAAATTTCTAAAGTTCAGCTATTAAACTATATAAAGTTCAACTAATAAAATATAAAAAGTTCTTAAAATAATTGGATTGCACAGCATCATCAAAAATGTTTTGTAAAAGAAAATGATTAGAACTATCACGAGTCACCCAAGAATAATTTTCATCTAATTTTTCTCCAGAACTAAAAAAATACATTGCAACCAATAAATGGGAAATGGGGCAAGAACGACAAAGTGTAACAGTACCATAATTAACAGACTATAAGTTCAACAAACTCCACACAAGTAGTGCTACATCAATTAACATCAAATAATTTACTGTTATAACAATCTGCATGAATGTATGCCAGTACTATCAAAGGATGTTGAAAAATTCAACTTAGGTGATGTTCACAAAATAATAATGTATATAAATAATATAACCCATGCAACTAACATAATATGAACCATTGCATTAAAATAAAACCCATACATTCATATAGGAACCATTCAATCAACAAAGAAAAACATAAAAGTTCAACCATCTCATACACATTATTTTAAAAAGCATGCAAAAAAATTAAACACCGAACAAACGTCACTACCGGCTTCATTTGCCACAAATTAGCCTACAGTACTTCAATTCCAAACTTCAGGGAGCCATTATCCCTGTAGAACATCACCATTACCACATCTCCATCCTCAATTCCAGACTCAACAACAAACTCCTTCCACCCACCAGTCAGGTTCATGCAACCATCAGAGTCTATGTGGTAGGCAACTTCCATACGGTGATAGCCATTCTTGTGTGCCTCACCATCATCACCATACCAGAACTAGCAGCAACAATCCTGATCCTGGAGGGAATTTTCTGCATTTGGGCAAGAAGACAAAACACATTCAGTACACCTGACAAAACTGAATATCATGTACATCTGGCAACTGTTAAAAAACAAGTACAACAGATTAAAGGACTAAAGTTGTTAATTACTGAAGAAACAGAAGAAAATATAGTACAGTCTATTGATCTCAAACGAATCCAACAAAAAGTAGAGCACAATAGGTAAAACTGAAACACATACCCAGGTCTCCTCCCGGTCTTCAGCAGTCAGGCGGCAAACATACGGCGCCCGAAGCCCACGGTTGCCCAGCAGCACCAAGAGTTGCGCACGACGCTGACTCTGGGTGAGCTCCAAACCATCTTCAAACACACAAGCGCGCTATGGGCACCATCCTTGCCATGCACCCGCACGGACAATTTTGCATGGAAACCACAGGCAAAAATGCAAGAACAAACAAAAGGGAGCGGAGCCTAGATCTGAGATTTGGAGCAATGAAGAAGAGGGAACAGAAGTCTGAGCCACCCACAAACATAGATGGACAGAATTTATAGCCAGGATGACTGCTGGTACATATAAAAATATTAAATAGATAGGTGGATAGGCAACAGTAAAATTTCAAAACACGCGGCAGCTATTCGGCAATTCAACTAGAGTTACCGTACCCGGTCAACGTTCAACGCCAATAGAAAACCGTACACCAGAATTAATTCCAGTGATTGACCAAAATTATAGAAATTCGTCATTTCAAACAAACACACTAAACAACAACCGAATCAACAAAAGAATTCAAAGAGAACCTATTTCACACAAGTCGGCTCCGCCCGCAAGCAAAACAGAGAAATCGGATTCAAAAATCCACGGACGGACTGCAAGCATCTCCATGAGCAAAATTGACGACCCAGAATTCGTCGTACGCGCCTCACATCACTACTGTAAATACTAAATCGAAAAAGAAAGCACGACCTGCAAGAACGCGCAAAGGAGGCGGACATGGCCGACGCGCAAGAGGCACACGACCGTTGTCGAAAAATTCGCACCAAAAACTATCAAAATCTAACAAGCAGCCATCGATTGAAGACCCCAATAACCTGTAAAAGCACATTCGAAACATAATCCGCGCGATACGTACACCACGCCAACACAAGCTTCAAGAACAACTCCGCCATGGCAACTTAGAACATCAACAAAGAAGACCCGAGCTCGAAAAACAGACCAGCAGAGCGCGCGCGTGTGCGGAATCGCTACTGCAACTCATCTGATAACAAACGGCCGGCAGGAGAGCGCCGGAGAACCGCCAGAAGCTCACCGACGAATGCCCTAGTTACGCCATTGAAGACACAGGGTAGGAAGTTCGCCTTTGTCTACCTGTCAGTTCGGTGGCCTAAACAAGTCAGTTCAAGTTGAGTAACAGAATATTATTCTGTTACGCGTAACAGAATAGCTCGGATGTATACATATATATATATATATATATACATGGGAACTATTCTGATTCGCGTAACAGAATATTATTCTATTACTATTGTTGAACTGACGTATTCGAGCGGTTGGACTAATGCTTTCATTACGTCGAACTAATCATCATGTTTAGTTCAAAAACAAAAACAACAAATACTACAAGAAAAAATTATCGGAACGGGGTGTGTAATATATCGTTGGAAATGTCTTGACATCTAGATTACAGTCATATAGAAATTTTCCGCAAAATCATTATTGTTTAAGAGCAGTTTTGAAAAAACTGTTTTTTTCAAAACCGAAAACATGAATCGTATTTTGGAGTTACTTTTTAAATGGTTTGTCGCAATTGAGCAAATGAAATGGCGTTGTAAAGCTGGTGAAAATACGCATCTTCCATATGTAGAATGTTTTTTCAAATTCTGCATGATTTAAAAGAAATTTGGAAAAGGTGAAATTTTGGGCGAAACGTATTTTCGCGATTTTTTGCAAACGGTTTGATGGATTGACGCAAATGATATGGCGTTGGAAAGATATAGAAAATGCGCAACTTTTGCGTATTGAAAGTGTTTTCTAATTCTTTACGGTTTAAATTCGAATTCGAATTCGATTAAATTTGGTTTCGAATGTGATTTTTTTTTAAAGTTTGTCGAAATGAGGCAAATAATATACCGTTGGAAAGCTATCGAAAATGCGGAACTTAGTCATGTTGAATGTTTTCTCAAATTCGCAACCGTTTAAGAGTAATTTTGAATACGGTGAGACCCATCTTGTTGTTTTCCCGTTTGAAAAACAGAGTACTCGTAGTCTCGTACTGATCTATGTGTGTGTTTGTACTAGTTATTTTTCGTAGAGTAATTTAGAATGATTCCGAAAACAGAGTGGTCGAACTGATCTTCGTATCTTTTTGTACTGAGCGTGATTTCACAGACTTGATCTTCTATTTTTTCGTACGGTTTTCCTTGTAACTTTTCAACGGTATCTTCGTCCCTGAACTTGCATGATTTTTGTTGTTGAACTGAATGACATTTTTTTTCAAAAAAAATGTTTTGTGTGTATCTTTTCTTTTTGAACTCAACATTTGTTGCAAAGATGTTTTGGACTTCTCTCATTTTACCTCTTATCGTGGGGTTTCTTTTTGTTTGAGGTTTAATTTGTTTCCCTAACTTATCTTGGACGTCGTGTTGAACTTACAACTTTTTCCCTGAACTTATCTATGTTGGTGAAGTAATGCATCAAATTTCCCATATAATATAAAACTGAAATTTTCTCATAACTTCATGTGTTTCTTCATGAACTGATGGTGGGTTATGCACACTGAACTGGGAGGAGAGAAGCAATAGGTGTATCTCCTGGGTAGTAATACATGAACTCTTACTGACTAGTAGCCCTGATTTACTGAGACGTGGAAAAAATGCAGCAAATGAGTAATATATAATGGCATATCACTGGAATTTGGACATTATCAACACAGAATATTTGCTGCTCCACAACAGCCTTGGTACTGATTGAAAATCCCCTACTTGTGCTAGTGAACACCTTTTTTCCGAACAACCACAGTTTTAAAAATTGTACCACCAATCCACATCCATCGAACTTCATATCCTGGAGTTCAATTTCCGTGAAAGTTAAACTTGTGTAGCCCTCATAAATCAACAAGGCAGCATGCAGAAAAAATTGTATCAGTTCTCATGGGCATATCAAGAGGGTAGGACACCAGGATAGTATTCGTGGAGGGATATGTACTTCTCAAACAAAAACATCTGAACTTACTAGAATGATAGTATTTGGAACTACCAGGATGATGGTACGTAGACATAGCATCTTTTTTACAAATACCAAGTTAAATAGATTGGGAGTTTGGGACAAGCCATAAAAAGCCAGTTCAATGTATGCTCTTCTTTCCATGATTCCAGACTGAATTCTCTTGACAAATATAGTAGTGCACCACAACAAAAGAAATACAGAGAAGGAACCATATCAATATGAGATATGTTCGATCAATTAGCTTACCAGAAAAGTTCATATAGAGTACATCTCTACAGGAACTAGGCATGAACGTATCATAACACATGATCCATCGAGAAAATAATATGCAATTTTTGGAAATTGGGCACAGGGATATCTGAATTAAGATTTTAAATAGCATCTGGTCAATTATTCACATGCTTTCCAAATTTCTGTATGTTATGAACTGATGGCAAATATACATGGTGAGATGATGTACATAGCATGTTGTACCTAGCATGCTTGCACCATCATGTGATTTCAGACGAACCAGGATCCCACTCACGAGCGGAGGAGCCATTAGCCAACCAACCTTGTACCAGTAACCAGCTAGGAAGAACACTACAAGAGGGGAATCTTAAGCCAACCAACCTTGTGCAGCTGGAACAGTCGCCCGGCCTTGCTCGCCAGTGCCACATCCAACGCCGAACCTTCCTGGAACCTCACCTCCACCACCGACAGCGTCGTTGTGGCAGCTCCATGGTAGTCGCCGGAGACGGATGAGGACGTGCAGCCATCAGTGCTGGAGGCGGAAGCCTTCTTGCGGCGCCTCAGATCGTCGATCTGACCCCAAAGCTTCTTGATGTACACCGCCACACTGTCCAGTTGGTCCAGCTAGGTCGCCGTGTCCTGCAAACGCGCACACAACCAATTAGTCATCAAATCATGCCACTAGTAAGTAAAGTAAGTGGTCCACTGATTGGCATCATCTTGCACTTGCAGTCACAGGAGTGTTGTACGAACATAGTAGTTGTACTTTCTCAAACAGAGTAGTTGTACTTTCTCCGCTAGAGTAGCACCGGCAGGAGAACATCAAACTACCCGCTGCCAGGAAGCAATGGCTGCCGTAATTACGTGGAGGTGTAGCGATAATGTTCTCTTCCTTGTGGAAAATAGTGTCTAAATCGAGTGAAAACACCACCCTTCCTAGGATCTGAACAAGAGAATCCTGAAGGTCCAGTCAAATTTTATTATCAGTTCATTATATTAATCCTAAGAAGTTGGTCTTTTTCGTACTCCCCAGGGTGCCATACCTGTACTCACTATGACGATATATTTGTACTTCCCAAACACATATGCAGGAGCCCAAAATAAACATTTAGAAAAAAATAGTGCTCATTGGAATAGTGACAAACACCTAAAGAGCAAACGGTTACTCTATCTAGAAGAGAAAGAAGTCAGAACAAGCAAGCGTTATACAAAAATTAGATTTTTTCTTCTACGATGACGAGCTTCTTGGGCAGTCTATTTGAGCTGATGTATCCTTATGGCAAGTATATTTGAACTGATGTAGCCTTTTTATAGTTACTGAATTGTTGACCACCCCAAATAAACTATTAACTACATATGGCAAGTATTTTTGAACCGATGTATCTTCTTTCTAGTTATTGAACTGCTATATTGCAGTACTGCATCCTTGGAAGTGAAATACCAACATCATTGGTTGTGTAAAAACACTCAAAAGAATTGCTTGCTGTAGTTTATTTTCTAGTCCAAATTGTACTGAACTTAACTAATTTCGCACTGGAATCTAATATCATACAAATAATGCAAACATAGCAAACTCAAAATTTCGGCAGTCTATAAAATATAGGAAACCCAAAATTTTCTAACGTGTGCACTTGCGTGGAGTTGCCTACTGAACTTATAGGCTGACATTGGTTCTCCGGTTTTCTTTACACAACCAACTTTCTATTTTTTCATAAGCAAACTGATGGAAAACTTGATGGTGCACTTCTGTATTTTATTGAAGGTGAACTGATGCACTTGCAAAGAACTTATTATGTTCCTTTTTCATACTGAACTGATGCGTGTTCACAAAATGAAAAGACTAAAGGTGTGAAGATTCAGTACATTTGTACCTTCGCTAGCGCCGCACTAGAACTAACATGATAAGTTAAGTTATGAATAGTGATCCATCGATAATAGGTCAAATCCTCCTTATGCTTGAGCTCACTAGAACTCACAACAAACTAATGCTCTATCAAAAGTTCAACTGTCACCCTATGCTTGAGCGCACTAGAACTGACAACAAACCGATGCTTTATCAAAAGTTCACCCTGGAAAAGTCAAAACTGGCAACACTACATTGTTCTCCAACGCTCACAGAGAGAAGAAATTAGACAACATCGACAACAAAATAGGAAGGGATTTGGTACTTACAGGATTCCCAAAGGATAAACACTTCTTAATGACATTTGAGCCAAACTTTTTTGCTGGCTCATTTGTACAATCTACCCAATCAACTTCTTACTGATAGCAGATCACTCAAGGGGTTTGCCATGTTCCATTAGCATGCTGTCAAGTAAGCTCGGTTGTTGAAAAATGAGCCACGAGCGAAACAGGTGAGGTCCAACATTGTTGAATACTATTTGATTTTATTTTGCGAGTGTGACATAGCAAGGAACAAAGAAGATATGTGCTTGGTCCTTGTCCAATGTTCTAAAATGTACAAAAACTCATGTTTTTTGATAGTTTAAATTTTGTCTGAACTTACCTGTTTCTCGACTCTGAACTTGCAGGGATGTACTCGACCACCACCATGCCATGGGGATATCTTTTGCAGGTGATCCTGTAGCGGCGAGTTGCACGGGGCAGCAGCGAGCCCCGGACGGAGGTGTGTGTGGTTGTTGAACTTGGGCATTTTGAGGGAGGAGACGGCTGATCTCGGAGCTCGGGGTCGCCGACACGCGGGTGCTGGGGGCAACGGAGACGGAGGGCGCGGGCGGACTGGGAAGTGGGATTCACGCAGCTAGGGATGGAGGCGCGCAGCTGCTGGGACGGGGCGCGGCGCCGGACGGTAGGAGGGGGCGCGGCGCCGGTCGGGAGGAGGGAGCGCGGTGCCAGCCGGTAGGAGGGGATGCGGCGCTGGTCGCGAGGAGGGGGCACGGCGCCGGCCAGGAGGAGGAGGCGCGCCGGCGACCGGGAGGTGGATGCGCATGCGCATGGAGATTTGACTGGCGGCGCCGCTACAGGGGAGGCGGGGGTTCGAGGGGAGTTGGTCGAGGGAGATTTGGATGAAGCTGGGGTGGGTGGGCTTCGTTGTTTACGGCACGGACGGTTTTCTGGCGATTGTGTAATCGGGTCGTCCGACCCTATAAGAGAACGATAGTAATAACACTATTAGAGCATCTCCAACAGCGTTCCTATAATGAATTGCTAAAAACTGGTTATACCAGGAGGAGAGAGAAGGTATAGCAATCCACAACAAAATTTGCTTTTGCAGCATTCCTATAACTGGGTTGCTAAATTTGCCAACACACACATTGACATGTGGGGACAAGACACATAGCACACATGCACAACAAACCGGACCCACATGTCAATGGCACACCGGAGGCTTTGTAAAATTATAGCAAGTGGCCTCTCCACTTTGCAAATATGCAAAGTGTGGGTGAAAATATAGCAAGCTTTGTAAAAATTTTGGGTGGGGGACCACTTATACAAAGGCTGCTGGAGGAGGTTTTTGGCCAAAGTTTGTATAATAGCAATTGGATGCAAATATACAAAGGCTGTTGGAGATGCTTTTATGATACCAGGATCAGAATATTATTCTGATCCAGACGTGCCCTATAGGAGCCGAGGCGGTCCTCCCGAACTACCAAACCGACGTCGACGGAAAAAAGAAAACCCACCCCATGGCCACGAACTGCTGGACCCATCACCCTGCATCCCCACTGTGATCCCCGGATACTGAGCTCCCGCCCCTCCCCAGACCATCGCGCCTCCTCACCCGGCACCCCCCGCCGTCGTGCGACTTTCCTGACCCCCCAGTCCCCGCCGCCACGCGACCTCCCGGAATCCCCCGCCGCATCGTGCTAGCCCATATCCCCCCTCCGCAGCGCGCCGTGCAGGCAGGCGTCATGACCCCAATCTCCCTGCAGCTTGTAGTAGCTTGCTACGCGTCCCTTTTGCTAAATCTGCCATGTGTCCGTGTGGGCAGGTGCGCCGGGAATAAACAGAGCATCGGCGGCGGTGCAGGTGAACCCCGCGGCGATGGCGCACACCACCTACACCTGCGGCAAGAACTGCTCTTGCAAACCGTCCTCCTGCGGCAGGCTTGGCTCCGGCAGGGCCGACTGCACCTGCGGCCCCACCTGCACCTGCGTCGTCTGCACCGTCTGATGAACACACCCATTGATGAGGACATGACTACCTTGGATACGACCAAAAATATTGCATATGTGCATATTTGTGAGGTGATTTCTTATAAGAATTATGCAATAATTTATTTATGTTATCCGGAACAAAAATACTTCACCTATTTTTATTTTATGCCTAAATGCAGAATGGCCGAACACTTGTATGAACCACGTATGATGACAAATGAAGAGGAAATGGTTGGGTGATATTCAAGAGGTCCTCTCACGTCAAAGGAAATAATTAGGTGCTGTTCAAGATGTTCTCTCACGTCACTTTTAGCCCAAGAGAAGATAGAGTCCAAGTCCCTCACGTTCTGGACTCAGATTCGAACTGCACAAACACATCTATCTCAAAATGTCAAGAACTTTTTCATCCAGACTTCGAATTGGGTGATTCTTTTTTTGTTGGAAAGTAGATTTCATATGAGTTCCAGCCCAATTGGAATCGCCTTAAAATTTGTCCGAAGGGTGGAGATATTGACGAAACAATCTGACGTTGCAACAGAATCCGAGTCAAACTACAAGTCCAAATGTGTTGCATCACCTCCACTTGGGCCCATGGGCCTTGTACGACCTAGGGTTAGTTTTAGGCTGCCTTGGGACGTCCTCCCACATCCTTGGCCGACACCCCTTGCTCCTATATAAGTAGATCAATCTAGTAGCTTTTTCTTTGGGTTTTGTTTAGTTAAAAGTTAGCCATTGCAACTTCGTGTACTTCGTTTGTGTCGAACGACCAGACCAAGACCACTTTCGGAACCCCACCTTTATCAATAATTCATCTATATTTGCAATATTCAGATTGCTTTAATCATATTCTTGTTTGTTCTTTGATTGCTTGCAAGAATAGACCTTCGTGGTCAGGTTGATCGTGCACTGGCGTGGTCAATAACCTCTTGGAGTTGGTTTAGCGATTGCCAAGGCGCAACGTCGTGCACGTTTGTAGTCGGATCGTCAAAGTCGTCTCCACCAAATCGATAGCTATCATCTCATCGAAAGATCGGGACACCCTCGCCTCTATCAAGTGGTATCAGTTTTCAGGTTGCTCGGTGAGAATTTCCAGTTATCCCTAGATTATATTTATTTTTCTTACCTATTGTCTTAGAAAAAGCCACCAAAAAAAGTTAGATCTATACATCCTTTGTCCAAGCCAGTCTGAGCCTTTGCAATTTTCTTTTTAGTGTTTGCATAGTTGAATTTGCGGTTGCATCGTCGTGTCGAGTTGCTGGTCTTGGCGTCTAGTCTATTAGAGTTTCGAGTTCTGTTCACAAGTTGTCACGCCATCGTCGCACCATCTTCATCGCTGCTGCCATATACCACCACCACGCCGCCATCATCCCTTCCGTTGTCGCCCACCACCATCCATCAATTTCCACCACCTGCTCCCATTGGTCATTGTCATTATCACACTTGAGGCCATTTGCATCTACACTTGATCCAATCTGCATCTTATCTGACTTGTTGGAGAGAAGAAGAAAAAAGAGAAAAAAAAGAGAGAGAGAAAAGTACAAAAAAGTGAGAGAAAAATAGAGAAGAAAAAAATACAAAAAAATTGTAAAAAATAGAAAGAAGAGAAAAAAAAATCCGGACCTACCTAGACTCAATCTCGTATCTGTATTCGGATTGAAATCTGTTTTGCGCAGTGTTCAGTAAAACAGGCGTATCTTCCTCATACGAAGTCCGTTTTGACTCCATGAGTACTCAAATTCGAGATATCGACGAGCCGCATCTGAATAGTTCATCAAGAATGTTCATTATTGTCATCTCCAAATCGACTTCTAAATAGGACTTTTTGCCCTCCGAAGGTCGCGAACACAGTTTGTCAATATTTTTCAGGTCCGTTACCGAATTTTTTGGCTCCTCATACGAACTTGGAATTAAGTGATTCTTTTTGCATTGTAAAGTTTGAGTCAGTAACAATGTTGAGAAAAAATATCAAAAAATTGGCATGATATTTTCGATGGGAAAGTTGTAGAGAGATTTTGTTATATCCTGCTTGGCGGTTATTTCTCATCATCGTATTTACTGCCATTGTGATCTTCACTTATATCTTGCTATCCAGTGCTACTTCATACCATCCGTAGCTGCTATTTGTGCTACGTCGTGACTCCATTAGTGTTCTAGGCTCGCGTCTCTAGTACGGTCTAGCCTAGGACCAACACAGTACCGTCGTTGAGCGTTTATTCAACATTGCATCTCTAAATTGATTGTTGCCAATCTTTTGCTACCATATATTAAGCCTTTCACGCTCCACATATTTCTACATCGTGTATACATATGTTCACCTGGTAATCGCATTACTCAATCTTCGAAGATTGAAACCGTCGGTTGCCGGTGGTAAGAACTCGTAAGATATTGATATTTGCTTTACTGTGAGCGCTTTACCACCACATCCTAGTAGTTTATAAGAACATTATTCTCGGATTTTGTTTCCTGTTTTCTACTAATTATGGCAGGTTCTGGGGTTGTTACTTCTTGGGCTTCATCGATCATGGGAGTAGTGCCACCACCTAAGAAAATACAACAACCGTTACGAGAGGTGCAAAGAGATCCAAATGAAGATTATCAGGTTAATGTTTCTCTACCGCCATTTAATGGACGTTTTAGGCCTGCTTTATATATTGAATGGGAGTTTGAAATAAGTGATATATTTGCTTCCCATAATTTTGCTGAACATAAGAAAGTTAAGGTCGCAGTTGGTTCTTTCACTGGTTATGCTTCCGTTTGGTGGAGTGAATATTGTTTGTTACACCCTGATTATATACCTACTACTTGGGATGATTTGAAACTTGCCATGAGACACACATTCGTTCCTGCTTATTATACTCGTGACATGATTAAAAAGTTACAACATTTAAAACAAGGTAGTGACACCGTAACGAAATATTATGATGATTTACAAATGACCTTGTTGCATTCTTCATTAGAAGAAAGTGAAGAAGATTTTATGGATAGATTTTGGGGAGGATTAAACCGTGATATTCATGAGATACTAATTCATGAAAAGTGTTATTCTATGGACCGTTTGTTTCGTCTTGCTTGCAAAGCTGAACAGAAAATAAAACAACGTGTTGCCCACAAGGAGAACGAGCGCAAGGTGCACATTCCAAGAGTTGATACGGTTGTTCCTTCAATTACTAGGCATACTATGCCAACCACATCAATTGTTGTGACGGTTATATCACCTTCACCATGTGACACGTCACCATCGAGAGTGCCTACATCATCTGAGTTGATCATAAGAGGTAATGACAAAGGTACTGATCTTCCACCTCCAGTGGAGTATGACGAATGCCTTGTCCATTCCAATGTACCATGTGATGAGCTACCCATTACTTTGATCACACCACCTATTTTAGAGGACTATGTTCATGATTTGACTTTGCCATGTGATCATATATCAACAATTTTTAGTGCACCCATTGAATTAACAGTTGATCAGAAAGAACCATGTGACTCAGGAAATAAATCAAATTTGGATCAAATATGTTTGCAAATAATTCTGCCATTGCTTAATTATTTTGATATGACCTCCAATTTTGGTGATGATTCTGTGTCAAATGTCATGTTGCATGTTTGCTTATTTAAGCATGTTGTAGAATCTAAATTTGGAATAATTCAAGTTTATTTACCAATGTTGGGATGGTTTAATAATGAACATCGTCAATCTTTTGATATGAATAAGGACTTCACTTATATGTGCAAACTCAGTTGCAATATTTTCATGCATTCTACTTCTTCTGATAATATTTTGGTTTTATATTTCATGACATTTGAAGTGTGCTCTTGTATAAATGTGTCACATGTGCCAACAGTAAGATCAATAAAAATAGATGACATATACATATACAACATGTACACCTTGTCTCTTTTGTTAGCCACATTTTAGACTAAGCAACGCCGAGGATGGCTTTGTTTTCAAGAAGGGGAGGATGATGGGGACATGACTACCTTGGATACGACCAAAAATATTGCATACGTGCATATTTGTGAGGTGATTTCTTATAAGAATTATGCAATAATTTATTTATGTTATCTGGAACAAAAACACTTCACCTATTTTTATTTTATGTCTAAATGCAGAATGGCCGAACACTTGTATGAACCACGTGTGATGACAAAGGAAGAGGAAATGGTTGGGTGCTATTCAAGAGGTCCTCTCACATCAAAGGAAATAATTAGGTGTTGTTCAAGATGTTCTCTCACGTCACTTTTAGCCCAAGAGAAGATAGAGTCCAAGTCTCTCACGTTCTGGACTCAGATTCGGGTTGCACAAACACATCTATCTCAAAACGCCAAGAAATTTTTCATCCGGACTCCAAATTGGGTGATTCTTTTTTTGTTGGAAAGTAGATTTCATATGCGTTCCAGCCCAATTGGAATCGCCTTAAAATTCGTCTGGAGCATGAAGATATTGACGAAACAATCTGACATTGCAGCAGAATCCAAGTCAAACTACAAGTCCAAAGGTGTTGCATCACCTCCACTTGGGCCCATGGGCCTTGTACGACCTAGGGGTTAGTTTTAGGCTGCCTTGGGACGTCCTCCCACCTCCTTGGCCGACACCCCTTGCTCCTATATAAGTAGATCAATCTAGTAGCTTTTTCTTTGGGTTTTGTTTAGTTAAAAGTTAGCCATTGCAACTTCGTGTACTTCGTTTGTGTCGAACGACCAGACCAAGACCGTTTGCAATATTTTCGGAACCCCACCTTTATCAATAATTCATATATATTTGCAATATTCAAATTGCTTTAATCATATTCTTGCTTGTTCTTCGATTGCTTGCAGAAATAGACCTTCGTGGTCAGGTTGATCGTGCACTGGCGTTGTCAATAACCTCTTGGAGTTGGTTTAGCGATTGCCAAGGCGCAACGTCGTGCACGTTTGTAGTCGGCTCGTCAAATTCATCTCCACCAAATCGATAGCTATCATCTCATCGAAAGATCGGGACACCCTCGCCTCTATCACCCATCATACTCGTAGCGTACCATGTGTTGCTTCAGATGTACCACCATTGTTGCCTATTCTGGGATGAATAAGAGTCGTTTCTCTTCAGTCTCCTTGTGCGTTTTCTCTGATATCTTTGATATCCTTCCACCCATAAGCACACGCACAGACACAAGATTAATTAGTTACATCTCTCACTCGCTCACTCACCAACATCTCATCACAAATCCGGCAAAAGCACTCTGAAAAAACACAAGAAGGACAGAGAAAACACACCCCAAAATTTACAAGTGTATGCATGCTCTGAACACCATCCCAGCTCCGGTGCACCCCCATGAACCAGCACTCACTGCCGCCATCCTCCTCCAGGCACATGTCTTCCTCCGCTTCTCAAAATTACTGCCAAAAGTCGCCCCTTTCCCTCTCTATTCCTCCTCCCTTGATACTACCTCGGCGGTCTCATCAATCCAAGTGTTCGTCAGCTCCTAGACGGAGCTAGCTGGCGACTGGAGGTGATCGATGGATCTCGTGGTCCAGCTCGTCATGAGGCCTCCTGGAGCTACACATTTTTGCAGGTAAACTTTTGATGCTTTAAAAGTTCATCTACTTATTGATCGATGGGTGTCAAAAAGAATTGCTCCTAGGATTTTTGTTCACAAATTTGCATTTGTGTATGATGTAAAAAAGAAGTACCGTATGTGCAATAATCATGAAAAAGAAATGCATGAAACATTATATTTCATTTATGATATGTGCTTTCTCGAAAAAGAATCCTCAAAAAATGTACAACGCTTGTATTCTTATGTTGTATACGGCCATTGCATTTTTATGGCGCGATGTTCAATTTTTTTCGGATTTCTTCCGATGTCGCTTGTCAATGAATATGATGATGTTATGTTTATAGTTTCACTTACATTTGGCACTTGTTGGGTTTTCACATTTCAAAAATAATAATTAGAAAATGGATTTCTCCGTTTCTAAATCAAACCTAGAAGTTCAAATTCAATTATGGGAGCGGTTCAATATTTACTAAAAACTCGGATTCTAACCTCTAATAGAAAATAAAATGAATGTGAAGTTTAAATTAAAATAACACAGAAGTTCGGAGTCTACTAAAACCTAGGATTTAGAAAATAAATATCCTACGCACACAAAACACATTTGTGCAACTCTGAGGGAGGGGTTGAGGAATTACGAACAAAAAAACGTGACAGAAGTTCATAGTGAAAACAACGAGAAGTTCAAGTACTACACGGAATGTGTTTCAGGTGAGAATAAAAGAATAGAAAAATAAATGCTTAAAAGGTTTGTTGAAAGAAGTTCACATGCTCTGCCCGGGGAAGTTCAAGAATTCTTGCAAGAGAGGTTCACCTTGTATTTTCATGTTCAAAAACACATAAAGCAATTGTTTTTTGTGTTTTAAAATAATTCTCTCAATACACAAAGAAGTTCAGTTATTATTTGGGAGCAAGTCGATTTAAAAAAGAAAATAGAAAAATTCAAATTATAAAAACGGAGAAAGTTCACTTATTACATGGTGTGTATTCAATATGAAAAAATGATTAAAAGGCAAGGTCAATTTTTTTGTTGCTATAAGTTCAACTCCTCAGGCGAAGAAAGTTTAAGAAAATATTGTGAGAGAGGTTTATAAAAAATGAATATCATTTGTGTAACACCGATGAATGGGTGAGAAATTACAAACGAAAATACGTGACAGAAGTTCAACGTGAAAAGAGCGGGAAGTTTGACTACTACACTGAATGAATGTGAGACGAAATGTTTTTAAACCGTCGTGAGTATGAAAAAAAAGTTCAACACGGAAAAGTTGCATGTTTATAGCAGTTTTCCATCCGTATATCATTTGCTCAATTCCGATAAGTGGATGGAGAGTTACGTGCAAAATAAAGCACGTGAAAAAACAGAGTGAAGTTCAAGCGCACGTGCCAAGAAGTTCAATTTCTTCACGCGGTGCATTTTCAAAGAATCTGTTTCGCGATAAAAGAACGCGTGATCTCGCCATTTTCAAGATTGCTTGAAAATGGCTGGGAATCAGAGAAAACAATCAATACCAAAAATTTCGCATTTTCCATAGTTTTTAACGGTATATTATTTGCCCCATACCGATAAAGTTTGTAAAAATTGCGGCCAAAATACATTTTTAGCCATTTTCAAAATTGACATAAAACCGTAAAGAATTAGAAGAAACACTCAACATATGAAAGTTTTGCATTTCTTCAAGCTTTCCAACGCTGTATTATTTGCTGCATTCCGACGAACCGTTGAGAAAATAATGCGAAAATACGAACTCCATACAGATTCTGTCGTTTCCTAAATTACTTCTAAACCGTTCATAGTTGGAACAAATTTTTTATATGAAAAGATGCGCATTTTCATAAGATTTCCAACGCCATATCATATGCGCCGATCGGACTAGCCTTTTTAGAATTAACTCCAAAATATGAACCCGACTGTTCGGTTTATGAAATTCCGCCATTTTTGAAATTCCTCTTTAACCGTAGGGAATTTGGGAAAATGATCAACATGTGAAATGAACGGATTTGCAGCAGATATCCAACGCCATCTCATTTGCCTCATTACGATAAACGGTTTAGAAATAGGCTCGAAAATACGATTCACATTTTTTTGTATGAAGAAAAACGGTTTTCAAAACTGCTCTTAAACCGTGTACATTTTGCGAAAAAATTGACCTAGGCTGTTATACTGGTGTCCATAGCTTTCCAACGGTATATCGCAAGCCCCATTTGGACATTTTTGGCGAAAGTTCAACCTAGCACTCGGGGAAGTTAGAGTGCTACTGGTGGGACGAGTTGGGTAGTTATCAGAATATTATTCTCAACACGTGATCAGAATAGTGTTTATGTATGTATGTATGTGTGTGTGTCTATCTATCTATCTATCTATCTATATATATATATATATATATATATATATATATATATATATATATATATATATATATATATATATATATATATATATATATATATATATATATAAGATTCCTCTTTTATACTCCCAGGGGTATGTACTCCCGTGGACTAAACGGGTTGGTGATTATTAGATCTAACATGCATGCATGTGCATCAACAAACTGAGAGATTCAAGGATCCTAGCACACAGATATGGTTCGTTCGGTTCAAGTCAACAACAATAGTGGTTGATTTTTTTTGTAAGGACCGATATATATCTACCATACTCAGTCTTTACTTAATTATATACTATTTCTGGCACACAAGTATGAACTATCTGTTATGTAGATATATACTACTTCTTTAACGCACGAAAAAAGATATATACTACTTCTTTGGAAAGACAGTATATACCACCTTTTGTATGTGAGTATATACTATTTTTTTTGGTAATGTAGCATATACTACTTTTTGGGAAGGGAGTATATACTTCTTTTTCAGCAGGAGAGTATATACTACCTCTTTTTTTGCGGGGATATACTACTTTTTTATGTGAGTATATACTGGCTCTATTTGAGAGTTGGGTAGCTGCAATGAGAGACCGGTCTAGTTGCTGAAATAAGTGATAAATTCAAAGTGTACATAAAAGAATGTATCGAAAATTAGACGAATAATTGGTTTAATACATTTTGTAATGCCATCTTATGGCACTAACACACAAGGCTTCTCCAAAGAAAAATAAAGCACTTGATGAAGAGGGAAATGTGCGTTCGTTTCCAAAATAGAAAAGGAGTATGTATTACTAATTATTTCAGTGTATTTTTGTTATGGGTTATATGCAACTACAAAAGGAGTATGTCTTATTTCTACATCGATATACTATATTTTTTTATGGGTATTGCTACTTTACAAAGTGTATATACTGATTTTTTAGGAGTGGTTTATTCTGGAGGACTATATACTAATTTTTTGGAAGCTTATATTATATACAACCGAAGAAAAAGTAGTAAACTCGTCGGACATAAAAATACATGAAATTTTGATCATCAGTAACAAACATGCCTCGATTGTGTGAGCGCAAAGAAAGCTCCTAAGTATTTCCACGTCGACGTATCCCGCAAAAGAAAAATGTTAACGCATGAATACATTGGGTAAATGCATCATCACTAATTCACTAGCTAGTGGCTAGGGCCTAGATGTAGATTTATGTGATGTTCGGTCTGTCATCATCCATGCACCACGGCGCAGACACGCCGGTCGTGGGGTAGCCAGCCGAAGCAGCTTCACCATGCCACGTCATCGCTGCATGTCGTCGGTGTCATACGTGTTTGCCCTGCACCATGGGTCATCACGCTGCAGGTATATAGAAATTATTAGTTAGCAAGATCTTGACTCCTTGGGTGCTCGATCTACTAATAAATGCAGCCTATAACAAAACTAACAAAAGATGAATGCATCAATTTGACAGGAACGAAGACTTGGCTGATCACTCATCCTCGTCCTATTTTCTTCGCTGACTATGACATGCTGGACAAGAATTGATTGAGAGATCAGAAGAAACATGAATATGGTTGTGGACTTGTGGTGGTCGAATGTATTGAGGAAACGCCTAATAGAAAAATCAGGGAACATCAATTGCACGTACCCTTAGCAAACTAGAGATGATGAATCAATCTTCCTCCGATAGCGGGACGTGCTGGTTGAAGCTGCCCACCTGAGAAGAAGCACGGGGATCATCGTCGGCCATGTCGACCACGTCTAGCGGTCAGTCAGCGATGGAGGAGGCGGGCCGATGCTTTTTTTTAATGTTCGTGGGTGCTGGCTAGAGATGAGAACGTCGTTTCAAATGGAATCCCTGGAAGACACGCTTACGGGAGCTGAAAAAAGGAACCCGTTCAACTAATTTTCAAATCCTAGGGCTTTATCTGGAGTTAGTTAGCGTTTTTTAGTGGTTAGCCGGGTGAATGATTGGAACGACGGAAGCTGTAGGTGAGAGTGCGTACTCATTTTTTTTGCGAGTAGTGGGAGTATGTACTCCTAGGAGTACTAACCACATATATATATATATATATATATATATATATATATATATATATATATATATATATATATATATATATATATATAGCCGGTCTATTCTGCTAATATTAGCAGAATAACTATTCTGCTAACACTTTCGAACTACACGCTCAACGGAAGTGCACGTCATTGTTTGAAGCAAGAGCACTGCAGTACTGATGCGAGTGCACTTCCCGTCGCAAAAAACTGCACGCATTTTTTTGACACCGTATTCACTCCAGTTTTAAAACCGTTTGTCGGAATGAGGCGTATAATATACCGTTGGATAGCTACGGAAAATTCGCAACTTCGTCATGTTGAACACTTTTCGATATTCCTCGCCGTTTAAGAGATGTTTCGAAAATGGTGGGCGTCCGACGGGTGACAGCGAGCGTATTTTTGCGTTTTTTTGTAAACCGCTCGTCTGAATGAAGCAAATGATACGGCGTTGAAAAGATATCGTCGAGCCGCAACTTTTTCACTTAGATTACACTCGCTAATTCCTTACGGTTTGAGAGCAGTTTCAAATTTACCGAAACGCGCAATTCTGTTTTTCAAAATTTTCGTTTTTTTGTTACGGTTTTCGCTGCAGTTTTTCAACCGTTTGTCGGAACGAGGCGTGCGATACGGCGTTGAAAAGCTATGTAATAGGCGCAACTTCCATATGTTGGTAATTTGTTGAGATTTCTCACGGTTTTAAAGGAATTTTGAAAACGATGCCGCTGCCTACGAGTGGCAGCGAGCGTATTTTCGTAATTTTTTTCAAACCGCTCATCGGAACGATGCAAATGATACGGCATTGGAAAGATATCGACGAGGCACAACTTTTTCATGTAGAGTACTTTCTCTAATTCCTTACGGTTTAAGAGCAGTTTTGATTTTACCGAAATACGGACACTCTGTTTTTCGCGACACCAAAATCATCGCGTGAACTGCATCAGACAGAAGAACGCACTGCTTCAGACCGAAGACCGCACTGCGTCGCACGGCAAGCAAACTTCATGATTTTCTTTTGCCCGGTGTGAATTTTTCAACACGACGAAGTGGAGTGCACTTCACGTCGGGCGTAAGAGAACCGCATCACTATCGTGAAGTGAACCATAATACTTTTGTTGTCATTTCCGAAACAATTTTTTTGCACTTACAAGATGAACAACATCAGACGGCCGACCGCACTGCTTCAGATGAAACCGCACTGCATCAAACGATCAAGAGAGCTGCATGATTTCTTTTATCTTTTTCTCTAACTTTTTTTCTAAATAAGAGTGGACCGCAAAAAGCTCCGATATGAGCTTGCGTTATGCATTACACGGACGAGAGTAACGAACTTCATAAGTTTGTCCCAACATTTTGTAATCCTTGCTTTATGCACTGCAATGACGAGAGTAGCGAACTTCATACATTTTTCATGACATTTTGTTTTGTAGAGTTTTAGCTCATCGAAATTGCATAGACGAGGGTTAGTGAACTCATGATTTTCATAAGAAATTTTCTGAGTAAAACACAATAGTTGCAAATATGTATTCCCACAAGCCATCGAAGGAATTGCTTTATTAAAAAAATTGCAGTACCGTTTTTTCAGCAAAATCAGCATTGGAGCAATAAGCACTGCAAAAAAATACGGACGCACTACACGAACATACATGCCCGCACTGTAATTTTTTTGCAAGAATTGCCTAAACAAGTGAACCACGACTATACGAAAAGTGAGCGTCGACACTTCATGTTGGGCGCAAGTGAACAACAACATTTTCGAAAGTGAACCCCAAGGAATAAACTAATGAACTACATCTAAAAACAAGCTAACTTCTTGCGATGTTATTTCCTTTTTCTCGTTTTACAATCTGAACCGGAGGAGTGCACTAGGTTTTTTCAACCCATGCACATCCACTAGTAACTAGTAACAACATTTTTTCAAGGCCATGAATTACAAGTTTTCAACTTTATTTTACAACACTTTGGGAAATCTGGAAAATAAACTTAAAAAACTAGTATATGGACACCCAAGCGCACCACGCCACCACACCATGACAAGACGAACTGCGGTGGTGTGCCCAAGCAAAATCTGAAAAAAGGCCCCGAGCTGCAACAGAACACCAGCGATGCACCACATGAGGGACCGAGGCGAACTGCACGCCGACGACTCCCTATATGAAGATTGCACGGAGGGTGAGCTGCACGGCGTGCATTGGCGAACTACACATCCATGGTCGCGCACAAGCGAAACTTGAAACAAATGAGCTGCAGCAAGTGGACGGAAACACGGGTGCATTTCACTTGTTTGGGTACTGGCGTACTACACCGTCGATCCAACCGACCTGCAACAAAGAGCAACGTGCACTACTCGCTGTCAGAGAAGAATAACAGTGAAGAAGTTGATTTTGAGCATTTTTTTGTACCTGCGTCGTGGATGGAGGCGCCAAAGAACTGCATGTTGGGGAGGAGAGAGCAGCGAGGGGGTGCTTCTATGAACTGAATCCCACAGGATCCGGCATGCCCGAGGGGTCTCTCACCCATCCCCTACCAGCAACCCTCGTCAGTGGAGCAGGGTAGGCCAACCATCGGGGGAAGGTCGAAGTTGACCCCCAGGCTGCAGGGGGAGGCGAATCCGGTCGCCGTGGAAGGCGGATCGGGGGTCGGGAAGGGAAGAAGAGGAGCGGGGATTGCACCCAGTGCAGCGGTGAGGGGAGATACGCGTGGGGCGGCGCCGGAGATGGGGATGAGGGCGCAGGTCCGAGGATGCGAGCTTCGGGCAATGGCCGCACTGGCCTCGGCATCCCTGCGCATGGCCACGTCCACGGTGGTGGCGCTGCTACATTGCGACGGCGGAGGTTGCGTGGATGGAGGTGGGGGGAACGGGGGACGGTGGTGGCCGGATCCGGAGGTTAAGGCCATGCCAGGGGTCGGATCCGACGGTTGAGGCGGCGCCGGGGGCCGGGGGCGGCCGCGCCGGAGGTGAGGTGTTAGCGGGAAGATGGGGTGGGGCACCGGCCACGGGATCCAGCGGGTCTACCTGCCGGAGGAAGGTGGGGCGGGTTGGGCGCCGATCGGACACCCGTGGTGGGAGGTGGTGGGGGCGGGAGGAGGAAGGTGGAGGGTAGGTGGGAGGAGGAAGAAGAAGGTGGGAAGGAGGGGGGCTCGGGCACGAGGTGAGCACGGGAGGGAGGTTGGGGTGGAGTCCTGGAGGGGAGGAACGTGGGATGGAGGTGGGGTTGACTCGGGGAGAAGGTGGGTTAAGTGGGGGAGCTGCAGTTTCTTTGGGTTCCTATGCGGTCCGGGTAAAAGTTGCGGCAGTGCTGAAGTGTTATTAGAATAAGGCTTGTGTTATGAGAATAAGGTCTTAAGGGGTGTTATTAGAATAGACCCACCCTATATATATATATATACATATATATATATATATGTATATATATATATACATATATATATATATATGTATATATATGTATACATATATATATATATATGTATATATATGTATACATATATATATATATGTATATATATGTATACATATATATATATATGTATATATATGTATATATATATATATATATATATATATATATATATATATATATATTCTGACAACGGATGCAGAATAACTATTCTGACAACACTTCCGAACTGCACGGTTAACGCGAGTGCACTGCATCCCTATCAAACGAGCACTGCAACGTAAGCAGAAAAAACTACATGCGGTTTTTCGGCACCGTTTTCGCTCTAGTTTCTAAACTGTTTATCGAAATGAGGTGTATAATATATCGTTGGATAGCTACGGAGAATACGCAACTTTGTCATGTTGAACACTTTTCGAAATTCCTCACGATTTAAGAGCAGTTTCAAAAACGGTGAGCGCCTGACGGGTGGCAGCGACCGTATTTTCGCATTTTTTTCAAAACCGCTCGTTGGCATGAAGCAAACGATACGGCGTTGGAAATATATCGTTGAACCGCAACTTTTTCATGTAGATTACATTCTCTACTTCCTTACGGTTTGAGAGTAATTTTAAATTTACTCAAAAACGGAATTCTGTTTTTCAATTTTTTTTATTTTTTCGGAACGGTTTTCGCTCCACTTTTTTAACCGTTTGTCGGAACGAGGCATGTGATATGGCGTTGGAAAGCTGTGTGATAGTCGCAACTTTCATATGTTGCTCATTTGTTAAGATTCCTCACGGTTTTAATGGAATTTTGAAAACGGTGCCGCTGCCTACGAGTGGCAGCGAGCGTATTTTCGTGAATTTTTTCAAACCGCTCGTCGGAACGATGCAAATGATACGGCGTTGGAAAGATATCGACGAGGCGCAACTTTTTCATGTAGAACACTCTCTCTAATTCCTTACGGTTTAAGAGCAGTTTTGATTTTACCGAAATGCGGATACTCTGTTTTTTGCGACACCAAAATCGATGCGTGAACCGCATCAGAGAGAAAACCGCACTGCTTCAGATGGAAAACTGCACTGCATCAGATAGACAGGCGAACTGTCTGATTTTTTTGTCGCACATAAATTTTCTCAGACCAGAAAATGGACTACGCTTCACATCGGGCGTAAATGAACCACCACACTGTCAAAAATGAACCACATTACTTTTTTGTTATTTCTATAATATTTTTTATGCACTGCATACGGTGGGTAACCATACTGCAATATCGTTATAAGGGACTACACTCGGTTTTCGTTTTTGTCTTTTTGCTACGTGGCAAGTGCACTGCACGTTAGGGGAAAGTAAACCGTCATACGAATCGAATGAGACCGTGTGACTTTTTTTTGCTGGTTTTGAACATCGCTTTTTAACATACCAGTTTTTTCTAGGTTTTTGAAAGCACATTTGCTCCCTTGGTGGTTTTGGTAATTAATAACAACATATAAGTCATTGAACTAATGTTTTCACTAAGTATATTTCAGGAAATGTTCAATGATAGGATTGGCAAAAGGATTGTGGAGATTGTGGAATACCCCAAGATGCAAGGAAATAGGTTGGCAAAGCTTCAAGGAAGAGAACTCTACATTTTACATTTGTGAGAAATCACTTTGAGTCCATAGGAAAGCCAATACTATTAAAAGGGGGTAAGGTTTTGTTGGTGAACAAAATGCTCATACGTGCACAAGTGATAGTCACCAAAAACACCCACAAGCTCTCCCACCAAAGTCTGTCCAAAGCCATATACTCAAAATCGGTGCAACCAACATTTCCATCCTGGTGCCACCGATTGTCAACCTCAGACAGACTCAGCCAAACCCTAGCCACTTCGGTGCAACCGATTCAATCCCGGTGCCACCGAGTTTAGGTTGCCAACTCTCTGTTACGCAAATTCACAATATCGGTACCACCGAGATTGTTGGATCGGCGTCACTAAGATTGGGAATCTGACCGTTGGTCACCTTATCGGTGCAACCGAGTTTCCTATATCGGTCTCACCGAGATTCAAAAGTTGCCACTTTTGGTCACTTCGGTACCACCGAGATTTACACATCGGTGTCACCGAGTTGGTCATTTGTAACGGTTGGATTTTTGGGGATGCCTATATATATACCCCTCCACCACCACCTACTCGAAAGAGAAGCACTTAGAACTATTCCATACTTGCCCCATCCAGTTTTCTGAGAGAGAACCACCTATTCTTGTGTTGAGGTCAAGATCTTCCACTCCAACCATATGGATCTTGATTTCTAGCCTCCCCAAGTTGCTTTCCACCAATCCCATCTCTTTCACCAAGCCAAATATGTGAGAGAGTTATTGTGTGTTGAGGAGTCTATCCTCTTGAAGCACAAGAGCAAGGAGTTCATCGACATTACCGAGCCTATTACCTTTTGGAGGGTGGTGCCTCCTAGATTGGTTAGGTGTCGCTTGGGAGCCTCCTACTTCGTGTTGTGGAGTTGAACCAAGAAGTTTGTAAGGGCAAGGAGATCGCCTACTTCGTGAAGATCTACCCATAGTGATGCTAGTCCTTCGTGGACGGAAGCCGTTATGGAATAGTCAAGGTTGCTACTTCGTGGACCCTTATGGGTGGAGCCCTCCGTGGACTCTCGCGACCGTTACCCTCCGTGGGTTGAAGACTCCATAAACGTGGACGTACGATAGCACCACCTATCGGAACCACGGGAAAAAATTCATCGTGTCTACAATTGCGTTTGATCTTCCTACCCTATCCTTTACTACTCATGCTTGTTGTTACTTTCCGCTGCTATACTCTTAGACATGCATGTGTAGGGTGTACTTGACTTGCCATGAAATGCTAAAACTGCCAAATCTAAAATTTGGGAAAAGGCAAAACTTTTATTTGGTCAAGTAGTCTAATCACCCCCCCTCTAGTCATACTTTCGGTCCTACAAGTGGTATCAGAGCTTTGGTCTCCATTGCATTGGTCTCACAACCTAGGAGAGTATGGCGTCTAGTGAGGGTAATTATCACCGTAGAGGTCCGTACTTTGATGGCACTAATTTTGCTAGTTGGAAGCACAAAATGAAAATGCATATTCTTGGTCATAACCCCGCCGTTTGGGCTGTTGTTCGTGTTGGCTTGCAAGGTGAATTCTTTGGAGATGGAAAGGAACCGGATCGTGAAGCGACCGCGGAAGAATTGAAGATGTTGCAATACAACGCTCAAGCATGCGACATTCTATTCAACTGCCTATGCCCAGAAGAATTCAACAAAATCAGCAATCTTGAGAATGCAAAAGAGATTTGGGATACTTTGGTTGATATGCACGAAGGAACCGAGTCCGTGAGAGAATCCAAGTTGGATGTTCTTCAAGGTCAGCTTGACAAGTTCAAGATGAAGGATGGTGAAGGAGTCGCAGAGATGTACTCTAGGCTAGCTCTCATCACCAATGAGATTGCCGGCTTAGGAAGCAAAGAAATGACCGACACATTCATCATCAAGAAGATACTTAGAGCTTTGGATGAGAGATACGACACCGTGTGCACATTGATCCAAATGATGCCCAACTACAAAGATCTCAAGCCTACAGAAGTCCTTGGAAGGATTGTTGCTCATGAGATGACACTCAAAGACAAGGACGAGCTTCATCACAAGTCTAGCGGTGCTTAGAAAGCCACAAGTGATGCTCCCGCAACCTCAAGCAACAACCTTGTCATCAATGAAGAGATAAGCCTCATGGTCAAGAAATTCAACAAGTTCTACAAGAATAGAGGCAAAGAAAGAAGCTCCAACTCAAGATATGATGAGAAGCGTTCATCAAGTCATGACCGTAATTGCTACAATTGTGGGAAGCCCGGACACTACTCCAATGAGTGCACGGCTCCCTACAAGCGAAGAGAAGAGTCACCAAGAAGACGAAGCTCAAGGAATGAATCACCTCAAAGAGAGAGAAGGAGTAGAGATGATCGTTATGAACGAAGACACTCAAGGAGAAGTAGGGATTCTGAGAAGAAAGACAAGTACACCAAGAGCTACACAAGAAGGAAACATCAAGCTCATGTTGGTGAATGGGTTTCCGGCTCCGACTCCGATGACAACTCCGAGAGAAGCTATCACTCCGACTCCGACTATAGTCAGGATGATGGTGTTGCCGGAATTGCTCTAGTGACTACCAACTCCCATGATCTATTTGACTCACCAAACGAAGGGAGTGGAAGTTGCTTCATGGCTAAAGGCCCCAAGGTATCACACCCCGAGTATCTTGATTTCGATAGTGATGAAGATGTTTTGCTTTGTGATGATGACGTGCTCTTTGATAAAACTAGTGATGTTAGTCAAAATGAACTTGATAATTCTCATGCTAGTCAAGATAAGTCAATTGATGATGATTAGAAGAAAATAGAAGAACTAACTAAAGAACTAAACACTCTTAAGTTAGCTCATGAATCTACTCTTGAAGATCATAGAGAGCTTGTAAGAACTCATGAGAAGCTACGCTTCGAGAAGCTCAACTTGGAGCAAGAGCATGAGTTTCTTAAAGCTATCAATGACGATCTCCGAAAGAAGACTTCATCTTATCTAGCCAAACGACTACTCTTGTCTACTTTCATGCCACAAGTTAAATCTAAACAAACTAGTAACAAAGGCAAGAAAGGTTCTTCATCTAGTAGCAACAATAAAAATGCTAAACCCAATGATGTTGCTTCTAGTAGTTCTATTGATTCCACTAATGATGTTTCTCTTAGCCAAGTTACACTTGAGCAAGAAAATGCTTTATTGAAAGGAATTATAGAAAAAGGTATCTACAAGAGTCTTGCCGGGTGTAAGCAATTTGAGGAAATTGTACGCAAGCATGGAGGATACCGGAAGAATCGTGGTGTTGGCTACTTCAACGCAAATGGAGTTGAATGGGAAGAAGGTCAATATCCCGAGCCCAAGTTTGTTCCTCAAAAGGAGAAGTATGAAAATACTCTTCCCAAGGGGACAAGCACTCAAGATGACCTTCCACCACAAGACCACAAGATCAAGGGCAAGAACAAGCTTCAAGAGGACATTGACTCATATGAAGATGGATCCCTAGCTATGGTGGAGTGGGTTCCCAAGGCTACTTCAAGCTCAACTTCTACAAAGGCTACTACAACCCCAAGGATCCCCATCAACTTGATGTGGGTCCCCAAGAAGAAGAACTAGAGAGTTCTTGAGGGGTGACTCCGCCAATGAAATTCACTCACATTCATTATTGGCAAGAACTATTTGCAATCAACATCAACTCTATGCAATAGTTCAAGGAGTCACACATTCCCTCAAAGGTAAGCAAGGGACAAGGTAATCAACAAATCAATGGACATCATTACACATGCTTTGCACTCCATGTCCATAGATATCCTTGTATTTGTCTCTTGTGTGTTGGGACTAACCCATGTAGGTGAGAAGAGTAAGGAAACAACAAGGATGCTCCCAACTCTTGGTGATCTTCATCAACCTTGAGCATCCACCACTACCTCACCAACATGAAGTCTTCATCGACAAAACCCAAGGTTAGTCTATCCCTCTTATGGGGGGATGTCACATCAAGGGGGAGCTTTACTCTAAGACTTGAGTCAAAGCATCTCTTAGTATGTGACAACATTAAATGCTTTATGTAAAAGTGGTAACCCCACTTGTGCTTAAACGATGAGTATGACCTATGATCAAGTATTCTTACTTGGCTCCTAAGTCAAATACTCATATATAGATGACTTCGTCATCACCCTAGTGCTTGTTAGATGCTAGTGTGTATGTGCATGTTTGTCATGATTTTATTTGACATCTTATTGTGTGACCATGTTGGTCTGCATTTATTTTCTCATTAGAGGACATCCAATTGTTGCTATTTGGCTTTTGTTTTATCTTTTGCCAATTGGATGGACAAGAATGCCTAGGACCACTCTTTAGCTATCTATGCTTTCTCACCTCATATTCTATTCATGCTGCATCACAAAATTTGAACAAGTACTTTTTGATCCCTCTGTGTGTGGAGCACTCGGAGTTCTGTATCGATAAGGACTGACCATTAAAACCTCCCAAGTGCATCTCGGTGGAACCAACCCCAAAATCTCGGTCTCACCGAATGCCTAGGGTTGATCTGGTTTTCAATCTCGGTACTACCGATTTCATATTCTCGGTTACACCGAGTTTCCCTGTCAGCTGACAGTTGTGGAACTCGGTGACATCGAAAATTTAAAATCGGTATCACCGACAGTGAAGGGTATATAGTCTGTGGTCCCGACGGTTCGAAATTTCAATCTTCAATCATCGCGCCCCAAACCCTAAGCTGCCGCAGAAGGACCCCCTGGTCATCGCCTTGCCTTCCCGAGCCTCTCCGCCGCTGGGAATCCTCGCCGTCGACGGCCATCTTCGCCGCCGTCGCCGCCGTAGCGGATCCGTCACCGAGCTAGGGTACGGATTCGATCTTTCTTGCGCTCCCGTCTGATTCTTGCGCAATAAAGCTGTTTTCCTCTATAAGCCATAGTTTACTCATCGTTCTATCCACGATAAAACTCCGTAGATTAGCAAACCATCGATTTTCTAGGGTTTGCCTTCCGCCCGATGGAACTCGGTAGAACCGAAGTGACCAAATCGGTCTCACCGATTTGTCTGTCTGTGTTGCTGAGAACTGTCTCGGTGAAACCGAGTACTTCTTTTCGGTCCCACCGAAAAGAGTGCCAAGTTTCTGTTAATGAGATAGTCAGTCTCGGTGGCACCGACAATTTTACTTCGGCTGTACCGATTTTCATGTGACAGAATGCAAAACTTTGAAAATCTTTTGTTCAAATCTTTCAAAAACCAGCCACATTTTGTGATGACTTATCCTTTTCTGCTCCTCTATATTCTGTTCACAGGGTCAGTATGTCAAGTGCTGAGGACAGTGAGAATGACTTCAGAGAGAAGAGTGTTGAATTGGATTCTGGCACTAGTCCTGAATCTAGTTCATCTTCAGATCCAGGCACCCCCAGCTCTCATGGGTTGCCCAAGGCTGCTACAAGGGCCAGGAAGAAGCTGAATTCAGATAAGGAGGATTCAGACTTCGTTCCAGAAGAGATTCTTGCTAAGAAGCAAGAAAAGGCTGCCAAGAAAGCTGCAAATGAAGCTACCTCTTCAAGGAGAGCTGTCAGGAAAGTGTATGCTAGCTCTGAGGCTATGAGAGCACCTGAAGGTGCTAGGACAAGGATGGCTCTTCACCTTGAGTCACCTCCTAAGAAGGCAGGGGAGAAGAAGGGTGCTAGGAAGAGGATAGTCTATGTCACTGGCAGGCAGACCTCCATGCTTGAGGACCCTGAGGAGGCTGCTGCTGCAGCTGCTGCTGAGGAGGAGGAAGAACATGTTGAGAAAGCCCCTCCCAAGAAGAAAAAGAAGCTTATGGCTGATGCTATGCCAAAAACTGGCACATCCAAGAGCACTAAATCTGCACCCAAGAAGCCTGCTGCTGAGAAGCCCAAGAGATTGTCCAGGAAAATTCCAGCATCTGAGAAGAACAAAGGGACTGCCTCCAGAGTTGAGGATGAGGATGCTATGTCTGCCCTAATGAAGCTTAGGCCACACCTTCCAGTACATAATGCCAGCTACCCACTTGCTGAGGATATGAAGAAGAGGAAGGACTCTGGCTTGAGGGCATGGAGAGCTGCTGATCCATATGCCCAAAGGAAGAAGACAGCGGTGGACTACAGATTCTTCACCAGAGAGCAACATGATTTCTATGAAACTGTGCTGTTTGACAAGAGTCCAGCTGTGAGCGATATGCGGTATGTGGACTGGAAATTCATCAAGGAGAATGAGGACTATTTTCCAAATGTCCAAGATAATTTCCATTGCATTGGTTTGGATGAGTTTGTTGGCAAAGAGTTCACTGCTTGGAATGATGAGATGATCATGCAATTCTACTCCACTGCACATTTCTATGGAGATGGTAGGATTGTATGGATGACTGAAGGTGCAAGGTATGAGTCTACTGTTGAGGAGTGGGCTGAAATCTTAGGAGTTCCAGAGGTACAGGATGGTGACCTGGATGTCTACTCAGAATCCAAGGCAAACCACAATGCTATGGCCAACATGTACAATGAGATTCCTGCTGCTAATGTGAAGTCTCACAGGCTAGGATCTATCTACTTTCTTCAGGCTGGCCTCCGCACCATGAACACCATTCTGAGGCATACCTTGATGCCCAAGTCAGGAGATGACAAGATGATACGAGGCTACTCCATTAACATGTTGATCCACCTCGACAGACACACCAGGATCAGAGTCATGGACTTGATTGTTGAGACAATCAAGAGGGTTGCTGCTGATCAGAAGCGCTCTTGCTGTTATGCACCCTACATCCAGATGCTCATCAACTCAAAGTTGGAGAAGCACATATTTGCCCTAGATCGTCCCCACTTTCCCCTACAGCCAGATCTCGAGGACAACGTTGTGGTGATGAACCCAGATCATCCCACTTCAGTTGTAGCTCAGGCAAAGGCAGAGACAGTTAGAGCCACTAGTGCTCAGGTCCCCAGATCCAGGAACGAGCAAATGGATCGTTTGATCTCATCAGTTCAGGGCATGCAGAAGGACATTAAGGACATCTTGAAGAACTAGAACAGTCTTGTCAGGATCTTTGAGAACATGATCAAGACCCTTAATGATAAGGTGGATGGGCTGACTAAGACAGTCAATGAGCTCAAGAAGGAAGTTGACTCAGTGCCTCTTCCTCAGACTTCTTCTTCTTCTGATGATGATGAGGATGGTTCTCCTCTCAGGCCAGGTACACAGTTTACCACTCAGGCTAGATCAGCCACTGTGCCAGCTCCAGACTTGAGGCCCTCTTCATCAGCTCCTGCTACTGTCACCTCAGCTCCTGCTCCATCAGCTCCAGTTCCTCCAGTTGCCACACCAACTCCATCCACGACATCTACAGAGATCTTCGCCGACGCTGTTCTCTCGACTCCTTCATCAACAACCGGAGGAGATCAGCCCAAGAACGCTTAGATATATGCCTTTGAACTTTTTGGTAACTTGTTGCCAAAGGGGGAGAAGTGTATATAGATCTTTAGGCTTCGAGTGAGAGAGCGTTTGGTGTTTATTGCTTTTTCAAAACATTTGATCTTTTGGTTGCTTATGATACATGTTTGTGGTGTTTGATCATACGCGTTATGTGTGATGCTACTATTTCCTATCATCTTAATGCTTATGAGATGATCTTTCACCTTTGCTTGATTGTGTTGTGCTATGATGTTCATTCTAATCACTCTCGCACACCACCAAGATGTATGTGACATGGAAGAAGTGCCCCATGTACCTAATCGATTGTGCATTTGCATTCAAACGCAAATTTAAAATAATGCACAAATTTAGGGGGAGCTCTTGCTTATCACATACTTCTCAAAGCGACGATTATATTCATTGATTATATCATATGTCGAAGCTTTGATCTATATGTTGTCATCAATTACCAAAAAGGGGGAGATTGAAAGCACATTTGCCCCCTTGGTGGTTTTGGTAATTAATAACAACATATAAGTCATTGAACTAATGTTTCCACTAAGTATATTTCAGGAAATGTTCAATGATAGGATTGGCAAAAGGATTGTGGAGATTGTGGAATACCCCAAGATGCAAGGAAATAGGTTGGCAAAGCTTCAAGGAAGAGGACTCTACATTTTACATTTGTGAGAAATCACTTTGAGTCCATAGGAAAGCCAATACTATTAAAAGGGGGTAAGGTTTTGTTGGTGAACAAAATGCTCATACGTGCACAAGTGATAGTCACCAAAAACACCCACAAGCTCTCCCACCAAAGTCTGTCCAAAGCCATATACTCAAAATCGGTGCAACCAACATTTCCATCCCGGTGCCACCGATTCTCAACCTCAGACAGACTCAGCCAAACCCTAGCCACTTCGGTGCAACTGATTCAATCCCGGTGCCACCGAGTTTAGGTTGCCAACTCTTTGTTACGCAAATTCACAATATCGGTACCACCGAGATTGTTGGATCGGCGTCACCGAGATTGGGAATCTGACCGTTGGTCACCTTATCAGTGCAACCGATTTTCCTATATCGGTCTCACCGAGATTCAAAAGTTGCCACTTTTGGTCACTTCGGTACCACCGAGATTTACACATCGGTGTCACCGAGTTGGTCATTTTGTGTGTAACGGTTGGATTTTTGGGGATGCCTATATATACCCCTCCACCACCACCTACTCGAAAGAGAAGCACTCAGAACTATTCCATACTTGCCCCATCCAGTTTTCTGAGAGAGAACCACCTATTCTTGTGTTGAGGTCAAGATCTTCCACTCCAACCATATGGATCTTGATTTCTAGCCTCCCCAAGTTGCTTTCCACCAATCCCATCTCTTCCACCAAGCCAAATCTGTGAGAGAGTGATTGTGTGTTGAGGAGTCTATCATCTTGAAGCACAAGAGCAAGGAGTTCATCGACATTACCGAGCCTATTACCTTTTGGAGGGTGGTGCCTCGTAGATTGGTTAGGTGTCGCTTGGGAGCCTCCTACTTCGTGTGGCCAGGAGAATAAAGGGGACGGCCGTCGGTGCCGCAAGGCCAAACGGTGGAGTAGGGCGGGAGAGGGAGGAGGTGGGGAGGCCCTATGAGAGGAAGGTGGCAGGGGTGCCGCCGGCCTTGAGGGAGAGAACGCATGGGGTGGTGCCGGCCATGAGGGAGGAGGCGGGGCGGGAAGGGAGGCATGCGCGATGGGGAGGTTGGTGGCAATGGTGGGGGTTGACCGGGAGAAAGAAGGGTGAGGTGGGGAATAGATAAGGTGGGGCGTGGGTCTTTTTTTCTGCTAGTGTGGTGCGGTTGCTACCAGGGGGGCGAATACGGAGGTTAAGGCCTCGCCGGTGGCCGGGGGCGGCCGGATCCGGCGGTTGAGGCGGTCCGGTGGATGGGTGCGGCCGGGTCCGGCGGTTTGAGGCCGCACTGGGGGTGAGGTACCAGCGGGGAGGTGGGCTGGGGATCCAGCTAGACTGCCGTCAGAGGAAGGTGGGGGCAGGAGGAGCAAAGTGGAGGGGAGCTGGGAGGAGGCGCCGGAGAAAGTTAACATTTTATTTCTGTTTTCTTGTTCTGGTGGAGAACCGGTGGGTTCGGTCCGGGGAGGTGGTGTCAGAATAAGGTTTTGATGTCAAGATAAGACTCTTAAAGGGTGTTGTCAGAATAGACCCACCCTATATATATATATATACATATATATATACATACATATATATATATATATATATATACATATATATATATAGGGTGGGTCTATTTTGATAACACCCTTAAGAGCCTTATTCTAACAACATCAGGCTTATTCTGACAACACAGACCATCGAACACCGAAGCGAATCGCCGCAAACGAAAAGAAAAAACCCCACCCCCACGGCCCGCTACTCTTCCTCCCACTCCAGCACGACCAATCCCCCCACTACACCCCCACCGCAGCCAACAACCGCTGCCGCCCAACCTCCTCCCTTCTCCCACCGGAGCACCACCGGGCCTCCTTCCTCCATCCACCGGAGCACGAGATAAATCGCAGTCCAAACCTCCGACGCCGGACGGTCGCGCATGAACCCACGCCCTCACCCATGAGCAACTCCATCCACATGTTTGGGGATTCGTGCTGCCGCCGATGATGGCCAATTCCACCACGCGCCCGACTGCCGCCGGACCCCAGCCTCCTCACCTGTTCCGTACCCCCGCGCCAACCTCCCACCTCCGACGATCGCCTGCTGGTTGCCGCCGCCGGATTCACCCTTCCAACTTTCGGATCCGCCGCGGCCTGCCTTGACCTCGTCGCCCTGCGCCGGTCCCGCGACAAGGCTCACCAATCCGACGAAACTGGGTGCCGTCGTCCCCCGCAGCCTCCACCAGTCCCCTCCCAGGGCCGGATCTGGCTGGATCCGCATTGCTCCACGCCCATCTCGGTGGATAGCGGCGGAGGGCCAGGGCCCATGGTGGTCTCGAGGCATGCAGCAGCCCCGCGCCGCCAGGAGCTCTCCCACCACCCTGTCTGACGACCTCTCTACCTGCAAATGCCCTCCGAAGAGGTGCAGTACAAGTCCATCCCGGCGGCTCGCATTCTGTTCGGCCAACTATGGCATGCCGTACGTCGTACGACGCAGTGCAGTTCGTGCAGTTCGTCCCTCCCCTCTCCCATGATTTTTTTCTTTGATGCGCCACACAAATTGGAGCTCCGGTGAGTACCTTGACAAATGCATACTCCTCCGTCGCCGTTGGAGCAGTACGACCTTGACAGTGCAGTGCACCACGACTCCCGCATGCAGTGCAGTGCAGTTTGTATGTGCTCCCTCAAGTACTCCTCCTCAACTGCATGCACATTGCCGGCGAGTAGCGCCCACGCGATTTCTTCTTCATCGAGTATAGTTGCAGCTCACTTGCCAGTGGCTCGCGGTTCGCGCAGCTCGGGCATGCAGTACACTGTTTTGACTTTTTTGTGTGTGTTTTCAGGTGGCCGTGGTCCATGGGGGATGGGCGTGCAGTGCGGCACCCATGTGCGTGCAGTCCGCAAAAGATGGGTGAGGGTGCGGGTGCGGGACAAGGACGAGTTTCAGTCCACAAATGTGTTGGATGAGTTTCAGTTTTGAGCTTCATGTGTGCTGCAGCTCATTGCTTCATGTGCACAGCGAACATATTTTGTTTTTTGAAGTTCAGTATTGTTTCAAGTGAGATTATGGTTTAGTGTAAAAATACTCTATGGTTCACTTGGTAAACGACAAAAGAAAGAAAAAAGGAAAAAAGAAATCTTGCAGTCCCCTTGACCATTTAATGCAGCGTCGTTTTCCATCTGAAGCAGTGCAGTTGGCTGTATGATGATGTTCATCTCGTAAGTGCACAAAAATGTTACGGAAATGACAAATAAAAGAGTAATGTGGTTCACTTCTCGATAACACCGCGGTTCACTTACGCCCGATGTGAAGTGCACTCCACTTCCTCGTCTTGAAAATTTTATGTCGAACAAAAATAAAATCATGCAGCTCGCTCGCCCGTCCGATGGAGTGCGATCTTCGGTCTAAAGCAGTGCATTCTTCTATTTGATACGGTTCACGCGTCGATTTTGGTGTCGCGAAAAACATAGTGTCCGCATTTCGGTAAAATCAAAACTGCTCATAAACCGTGAGGAATTAGAGTGTTCTACATGAAAAAGTTGTGTCTCGTCGATATCTTTCCAACGCCATATCATTTGTATCATTTCGACGAGCGGTTTAGAAAAAATCACGAAAAACGTCCGCTGTCACTCGTCGGCCAGCGCATCGTTTTCAAAATTCCTTTAAATCCGTGAAGAATCTCAACAAATAACCAACATATGAAAGTTGCACCTATTCCACAGCTTTCAAACGCCATATCATACGCCTCGTTTCGACAAACGGTTAAAAAACTGGAGCGAAAACCGTACCGAAAAAATTGAAATTTTTGAAAAACAGATTTCCGTGTTTGAGTAAATTTGAAATTACTCTCAAACCGTAAGGACTTAGAGAGTGTAATATACATGAAAAAGTTGCGGCTCGACGATATATTTCAAGCGCCGTATCATATGATTCATTCTGATGAGCGGTTTAGAAAAAAACGCGAAAATACGCTCGCTGCCACTCGTCAGGCGCCCACCGTTTTCGAAACTGCTATTAAACCATGAGGAATCTCAAAAAGTGTTCAACATGATGAAGTTGCAGATTTTCCGTAGCTATCCAACGGTATATTATACGCCTCGTACTGACAAACGATTTAGAAACTGGAGCGAAAACAGTGCCGAAAACACGCATGCAGTTTTTTCTGCTAACATTGCAGTGCTCGTTTGATAGGGATGTAGTGCACTCGCGTTAACCGTGCAGTTCGGAAGTGTTGTCAGAATAGTTATTCTGCACCCATTGTCAGAATAGACGGTCTATATATATATATATATATATATATATATATATATATGGAAAATACATCCTACGACCGGATGTAGTTACACCCACGTCTCATATACTACCTTGTGGTAGTATATATATACTGTCCTACTATCATTTTTAGTATGTTCATATACTGTATCTAAGATAGTCCAAAGTGAGTTATCTAAAAAATTATAAGGGAGCCCATAGTTTTTATTAGATATATGAAATACGTACATATTTGTACGTAAAAAAGAGTATGCTCAAAATATGATACATACTACCTAAAAAGTAGTATATATAATAGCTAAACATTGCTATATACTACATACTACGCGTGCATATACTCCGATATGAAAGATACTATCTAGAACATACGAAACAAAAGTGGGAGTAACTACACCCGGTCGTACGAAACATTTGTCCTGACAACACTTCCGAACTGCAGGGTTAACGCGGGTGCACTGCATCACTATCAAATGAACACTTCAATGTCAGCAGAAAAACTGCACGCATTTTTTCAGCACCGTTTTCGCTTCAGTTTCTAAACCGTTTGTCGGAACGAGACGTATAATATACCGTTGGATAGCTACGGAAAATCCGCAACTTTTCCATGTTGACTACTTTTCGTGATTTCCCACGGTTTAAGAGCAGTTCCGAAAACGGTGGCCGCCCGACGAGTGGCAGCGAGCGTATTTTTGTGTTTTTTTCTAAACTGCTCGTCGGAATGTGTCAAACGATACGGCGTTGGAAAGATATCATCGATGCAAAACTTTTTCATGTAGATCACTCTCTCTAATTCCTTACGGTTTGAGAGTAATTTCAAATTTACTAAAAAACGGAATTCTGTTTTTCAAAATTTACGAATTTTTTGATACGGTTTTCGCTGCAGTTTTCTAACCGTTTGTCGGAACGAGGCGTGTGATACGGCGTTGGAAAGCTATGGAATAGCCGCAACTTTCATATGTTGGTCATTTCTTTAGATTCCTTACAGTTTTAAAAGAATTTTGAAAACGGTGGCGCTGCCTACGAGTGGCAGCGAGTGTATTTTCGTGATTTTTTCCAAACCATTCGTTGGAACGATGCAAATGATACGGCGTTGGAAAGGTATCGATGAGGCGCAACTTTTTCATGTAGAACACTCTCTCTAATTCCTTACGGTTTAAGAGCAGTATTGAAATTACCGAAATGCGGACACTTTGTTTTTCACGACACCAAAATCGACGCATAAACCGCATCAGACAGAAGAACGCACTGCACTAGTACAAAAACGCACTGCATCAGACGGGCAAGTGAACTGCATTATTTTCTTTTGTCTGACGAACTAAACTACATATGAGGGGCAAACATACTGCAATATCATCATAAGTGTATTGAATCCGACTGGCAACCATACTGCAATGTCGTTAAAGCGGACCACACACATTTTCTTCTTGTTTTTTAAGAAGTATAAAGGGATTTTGAGCTACACGTCTCAGGGCAGTGAACTGCATCTTTTTTCGTTTTCCTAAATTCTTTTCACCGGTGATCCGGCCTGCATGAACGGGTCAAGTGTACTACAATTTTTTAATTTTGCATAGTGAATCACATAGATTTTATAAAGCAAACTACATAGATTTTAACAATGAACTACAATAGTTTAAAAACATACTTCTTCGGTTCAACGAACGCACTTCTTCTACAATGAAAACTTTGGACAAACCGGTAATAACCCATAATGCAGTGTAACAAAATTGCATCCCATTCCTTTCTTCCGTCTCCATGTTACAATCATCAGACAGAAAATACAACCCACCGCACATTTTAAAAATGCACTGAAATGCACACAATGGCATAACGAGGTGATTGCGCCGCCGAATCGCACACGGTCGCTGGACGTTCTGCACGCACGCGGACGCTTGAACTGCACGACTGCGTTGTACATGTACTGTACCAGACAGCGAGCTGCAGCACGAACGTCGGTGAGCTGCACCCTGAACGCCAGTGAGCTGCAGAGAGAGACCCCTCGCCGTGTCGCGCCCCTGAACATCGATGAGAATGAAGAAGTTGAGGCGGATCTGGCCCTCCCCGAGCGGTGCGATGGGGTTGGCTACAACGGCGCCCTGGAGGCGAGGGAACGGTGTATGCCGTGGTTGGGCTGGACGCCGCTCACATGAACGCTGCCGGATCTGAGACGGAAGGCGCTGCCATGGCTGGGGAGGCCAATGCCACCATGGGAGGAGGGTGGCGCCACCTCTCTGGCACAGCAAGGCCACCGGAGCTGAGCGCGGCAGATGGGATCCACGGTCGTGCGCGGTGTTACGTGCCCTCGCCGGAATCGAGGCCCTCGTCGGAGGCTGCCACGAGGAGGAGAGGGCTCATCCTCGGCTCGATCTGAACCAGAGGGCCTCTCCAGGCGCCAGAGGAGGAGTAGAAGGCAATGGAGGAGGGGAGTTGGAAGGTGGACAGAGAAAGGTAACGCCGACAAGGAGAAGATCGAGGGGGAAGGAGCCGACGCTCGTGGCTGCGGCGTCGTGGCCGACGATGAGGGAGGGCACCGCTGGAAGGAGAGACGGCCCTGGGGCCGGTGCTGGATCTCCGGTGATGAAGAGGGGAGGGATGCGATGGCGGAGATCCGGCCAGGCCTCCATGGGATCCAGCGCGGGGCCATGGCGGGGGAGGAGCCTCATGCTGGGAAGGCCACGGCGGGGTGGCGCGCCTGAATCCACGCCGACAGTGCGCGTGGCGCCTGGGGGCGGCGCTCCTGGTGCACGCCGGACATGAGGGAGGGGGTGGAGGGTCACGACACCGAGGAAAGAGGAGGAGGCGGGGGGAGTGGGGGAGGCGGCGGAGGAAGGCTATGTTGCGGTGTGAGGAGGGAGTCCGGTGGCGCAAGGCAGGAGGCGGTGCGACCGTGCAAGAGGGAGGCGGCGCCGCGGTATTGGGAGGGAGGGGGTCCGGTGGCGCGGGGTGGGAGGGGGTCCGGCGGCGCAGGAGTGGGAGAGGTTGCGTGACGGCGGGGTGGAGGTGGAAGTTGTGAGGAGTGGATGGAGTGGGGGAAGGAGGTGGGTCGGGTGGGACTGCTATTTCTTTTTAATGTGGTTCAGTTCGAGAGGTTTTGCAGTGCCGAAGTGTTGTCAGAATAAGCTTTCGTTGTTAGAATAAGACTCTTAAGGGGTGTTGTTAGAATAGACCCACCCTATATATATATATATATATATATATATATATATATATATATATATAGGGTATGTATTTTCACCCCCCTCTATTTACCATCAATGCACCGTATTTTTACGTCCCGTATTTTTTTCTTACTTCGTACGTAAAAAGAGAACGTAAGAAAATATTAAATCACCGTAAAAAATATTTTACATTAAGTAAAGTTATGAACATAAAAACATAATGTAAAATTTACATAAAATGCAAATTGTTTGGTCCTAAGACCTATATTTTTGTTTTCTTATGCCAAATTTTATGTAGTGAATGATTATGAATGTTACGATTTATATAAAAAATGAAATTTATTTATGAAATGATCGTAAGATTACCTCGAGTGAAGAATAACTTATTCTGCACCCTAGGTGATGAATAGTATTACTATATATCGCCGCAACACCGCCACCACCTTGATACCTACTTCCTGCCCCCTCCCCCAACGCCTCCACGGCGATGGATCTGTCTGGATCCATCCCTTCCGCCCCTGGCCCCTTCGTCCTGCCAGGCCGGGCCTCAACTGCTGTCGTCGTGGTTCCCCACTCCGCCGCCCAGGTCTCACCCCGCCGCCACTACCCCTCCTCTCAACCCCCCGCCCCGACGCGCACATTCCCAGCGATAGATCCGAGCGGAGCTGGCCATGTCATGCAAGTAGAGGACGAGATCGATCAGCTGGGCCGCCGAGATTGAGCAAGCTTCCCTGCATCGACCCCTCTCCGCGCATTCTCGACCATCCAACCTCGCTCCCCGACGACCTCCTGCAAGCACGGCAGCGTCGACCGCCGCCCGTCCGCCATCGCACGCGTGATGAAGTGCGGAGTGCTATTCGTGCAGTTTGATTCTTCAGGTGTTATTTTTCTCTTATTTTGTGTATTCGTGCTATCCCCTACAAAAAAATAGTATGGAGTGAAAGTGAAAGAAAATGTAGTGCATGCAGTTCGGTTTTTGCCTTGTAATTTCATTTTGTTCTTTAGTTCAAAAAATGCTGCTACGCGACATCGCTGACGGGAGCCTTGCTGCCACCTCCTTGACGCTATCGACACGGGGTTCTTAGTCTTTCATCTTCAAGCTCCTCACGCCGGCAACACACTCGTGCAGTTCAGATGTGGCGGTGCAGTCGTGCACTCCTTTGGGCACTCTCCGTGTAGTTTGTCCAGCCGGCACACTCCCGTGCAGTTCGCCCCAGATCTCCACGTGGTTCGGTCGCCCGACTGTTGCCGTGCGGCTCCAGCGAGTGCCCCATGTGTCACCATTTCCCACCTCTCCTCCTCCTTCGCTGCAGAAGGAGCACGGGCTCATGCAGTTCGCCAATTCATGGCCCGCCGTTATATCGACCCGGTCGTGCCATTTACACTGCACCGGCCACCGTGGTGGCAGCTGCTCGGTCCCGGCCTACCTGTCCACAAGCACTGCGCATGCCTCCATCCTCCCAGTGATGCGGCCGGACATCAGCAGGATCGTGCTGTACAGAGAACATGGGATGGCCCTGACGATCTCCTCACCAAGCGACTAGTGGGTGAAATCATGTGTGTGTGTGTGTGTGTGTGTGTGTGTTTCATTCCTTGGATTCAATTCTCCACGACGTCTAGGTCTTCGAATGCGGTTTGCATCGCCAGCGCCAAGCAACGGCGTTTAGGGCAGTACATGCAGCTCAGGGCGCGATGTTGGTTCAGTTCATTGGCATGCGGTTCTATACTGCGGGCGTGTAGCTCACCAGCGTCAGGCTTGCAGGGTCAACGAAACTGGACCCAAGACATAAGGCTTTGATTTTTTTTTCATTTTTTTGTGTTTTTTATGTAAATTTGCAAGGCTATTTTTTGTAAGTAAAAAGAATGCAGTTTGATAACAAACTTGGTGGTTCACTCCAAAGGAACATGAGGTTCGCCAGCCTCGTCCATGTAGTCTGGATGGTTTGTAAACAAACTGAAAAGGAAAAAAAATGAATATTGCTATTCTCTGGACTCGACTACAGTCTAGAGTGATGCACTCTTTGGAAACTTTGTTTGTTCGCTTAGTAGAAACACAAAAAGCAATGTGGTTCACTTTTCGATACTGTTGCGGTTCACTTACGGCCGACGAGAAGCTTGGTCCACTTCCTCGTTTGAAAAATTTACGTCTGACGAAACAAACCATGAAGTTCACTTGCCCTTCTAATGCAGTGCGTTTTTCGATCTGAAGCGATGTGTTCTTCTCTCTGATGCGGTTCACGCGTCGATTTTGATGGCGCGAAAAACAGAGTGTCCGCATTTCGGTAATTTCAAACTACTCTAAAACCGCAAGGAATTAGAGAGAGTGTTCTACATGAAAAAGTTGCGCCTCGTCGATATCTTTGCAGCGCAGTATCTTTTGTATCGTTCCGACGAACGGTTTGAAAAAAAATCACAAATATACGCTCGCTGCCATTCGTCGGCCGCCACACCGTTTTCAAAATTCATCTAAAACCGTGATGAATCTTAACAAATGCCCATCATATGAAAGTTGCGCCTATTCCATAGCTTTCCTACACAGTATCACATGCCTCTTTCTGACAAACGGTTAAAAAACTGCAGCGAAATCCGTACCAAAAAATCGAAAAATTGAAAAACAGAAATCCGTGTTTGAGTAAATTTGAAATTACTCTTAAACCGTAAAGAATTAGAGAGTGTAATCTACATCAAAAAGTTGCGCCTCGACGATATCTTTCCAACGCCGTATCAATTGATTCATTCCGACAAGTGGATTAGAAAAAAGTGAAAATATGCTCGCTGCCACTCGTTGGGCGCTCATAGTTTTTGAAACTGCTCTTAAACCGTGAGGAATCTCGAAAAGTGTTCAACAGGGTGATGCTGCGCATTTTCCGTAGCTATCCAACAGTATATTATACGCCTCGTTCCGACAAACGGTTTAGAAACTGGAGAAAAAACGGTGCCGAAAAAATGCGTGCAGTTTTTTCTGCTGACATTGCAGTGCTCATTTGATAGGGATGCAGTGCACTCGCGTTAACCGTGCAGTTCGAAAGTGGTGTCAGAATAGTTATTCTGCACCCAATGTCAAAATAGACAGTCTGTATATATACATATATATACCTATACATATATATATATATAGGGTGGCACTATTCTAATCCTAGGATTAGAATAACTATTTGGATCACAGCCAGCCCTATAAGGGCCCGACAGCTCCCTCCTGAACTTCCCGAACTGTCGGCCCACCCCGACCGGATCCACCTGGTCCAATCCCGATCGAGGCCACCCCAACACCCCTCCCTCGAAGCTCCTCGTCCCAGCCCCCCTCCTCGCCGCTCCTCCCCTCGATTCGCCGCTGGCCTCGACCGCGATTCGCCGCCGACCTCCGCCGGATCCAGCGCCTCCCCTCCGTCTCCAGCTCTCGGCCGACCAGATCCAGCGCCTCCCCTCCGTCTCCACCTCCCGTCCGACCGCCGGCGCGGGCGAGCGAGCGACGGCGGACGCCGGCGCGAGGGAGCCCGGGTCGCCTGGAGGCTGCGAAGCCGCCAGAATTTCTGCAACAAGCCGCCATGGACTTTCGGAGGCCTCCTCCTTCCAACCTCACCTCCTCCCGACGGCTTAGCAGAGCTAATGACGGCCAAGGCTCAAGGCACGGCGAACGGTGCGGCCAAGGGAGCATCTCAGCGGCGGAGGGCGCATCGGCGGCGCCTTCAAATCTAGCAACGAACGCGGCACCACAGGTACCTGAACTTCCTCCCTCTTAGGTACCTGAACTTTGTCCTTCTTCTTGGCTCCTCCTTCAATCTTGCCTCACCTGAACTTCTGGCTTCATGCAGATGAACTTCTTGCCCTCTGCAAGACATGGAATGCCATGGGATATCTCTCCCAACTCTCCGACGAATTGCTCTCAAGGTGGTCTATCTACTGCTGGAAAAAGGCTGGCCGAACTTGTATCCAAGGTATGGTTGAACTTCCTGCTGTCTGCTATTTTCTTTCAGCCATGTGAAGTTGTGGTAGTGTGTGAGCCTCAGTCCAGGCTGCAAAAATTAAAAAATCTGCCTGCATTCATATGTAAAAAACCATGTGAAGTTCAACAAGTCAGTGGGCTAGAGTTCAGGTTGGTATGTATCTAGTTGTTTGCAAAAAAAAGGAAAGTAAAACAAACATGTGATCAATTGAAGTTTAGGTTGGAATGTACTAGGAAGTTCAACCATTCAAAGTCATGAAGGTCAGCTTTTTGACTGTACACAGTAGTTCCCCTTTGCAAACCATGCAAACACATGAAGGTCAGGTTGGTATGCACTAGTAAGTTCAACCATGAAAACACATGAAGGTCAGGTTGGTATGCACTAGTAAGTTCAACCATGAAAACACATGAAGGTCAGGTTTAACTGTAGACTGTATTTCCCCTTTGCAAACCAGAAGTTCAGTCTGTGTTTTCAGAATGTGAAGTTCATTCTGTGAAGAGTGCTCAGTTCAGGTACACAAGTATAGGCAAATGCTCAGCTCAGTTCAGAAAAACTATACCTGTCCTAGGAAAAATATGTACATGAACAACACTTTTATGAGAAGTTCAGGCTGTGAATAATGCTCAGTTCAGCAACACCAGTATATGCAGATGTGACTTGTGTGCTAACACATTCTTTTTTTTATGCCAGCAGGATGAGAGACGGAGAAAGAAGGTTAGAACTTCCCAGCAGCAAGTACGCATTGTGCCGCCCCCTCAATGGGTCACACCTCAAACGCACCAACAGCATTCCCAATCTGCTCCACACCAGAATTGGGTGACATCGGAAACACATGCAGACTTCCAAGATGCTGGGTCACAGCCCGATCCGCACCATTTTGGGCCTCCACCTAATTGGGTTACGCCGGAAATCCCCCGCGGATTCTTTGTATCCACCAGCAGACTTCCAAGCACACCGATGGAGGAGGGTGTTAGCTCAGGTCCTGCGTATAACTCCGGAGGTTATCCTGGTGTGGCCCGTTAATGTGAAAGGGCAGCAAGTAAACCGGATGCTAGGACAAATCCAACAGGAACACACACACGTAGGAGAGTGCTCTGCACACTACCGCCGTTGGATGCTGCTGCTGCTGCTACAACACAGGATCGTACGGGACATGAGGTAGATGGATTGCTTCACAGAACAAAAGAGTAAACTAAAACCAGGATCGCCATGCCTCCACAACCAACACAAGAAAAAAGGACGCAAACAAGAGAGAGGCCATCTTCAGCCCTCCTTCCTCCTCGTGACCCACTCCTGCACCCTGCTATGATAACTCCGCCGTGCCCCATCCCAGAGGGCCAGCAGCAGACTCCAGTGGAGTTGCGATCATACAGACACGTAAGTGAACAAAATTTAAGTATTTATATATGCATCTTGTATGATCTGCAATTTTTCTGCTCCCTCCAGGATAACAAATTTATAAACTGCATTTTAACGTACCGTTTGGATTTGTTTTCTTTTTCTGCAGATGTCGGATCTCCCAGATTATCTAATACCAAGACTAAAGATGCCATTCAAGAATGTAGAGAAAGCCAGGGAATTTTACAACAGATACGCCATACACGCTGGTTTTGGCATCAGGAAGACGGGAGGGAATGACAATCACAAGTATTTTGTTTGCGTGTTCCAAGGGAAACACAGAACTTCTGTTTCAGAAGCTGAAAGGAAGAGAAACAAAACATCGCAGAGGACAGGCTGCAATGCAAGAATGAGGGTGAAGGTGCAAGAGGATAACACATGTGTGGTAGTGGACATTGAGTACAATCATAATCACCACCTCATCCAAACTGGTGACATGCTGGTATTCTTGCACTCACACAAGAAATATGACCCCACTATTTTGGAGTACGTAAAGCTCTTGCAGTACCATGATGTCAAACATACAACAATTATGTCCATGCTATCCGAAAATGAAGATGGAAGCTACTTCCTAAGCATGACCGGACGAGACCTACTAAACCAGTAAGTATTAAAAAATGCACATACTGCAATGTACATAGCATCCTAAGTCACCACCCTTGCTAGCAAAATAACGAATGCATGTTTGCATATAATTTGCAGGAAAGCTATGAATGCGAGGAAAGATGATTTGGATGATGTATTGAAACTTGTATCTTTGTTTAAAGACATGAAGGCAATCAATGATGAGTTTTTCTATGACATACAAGTAGACAGCGACAATGTAATTAAAAACATTTTCTGGTCCAATGCAAGCTGCCGGGGAGCATATCAAGATTTTGGCGATTGCGTAACATTCGACACAACTTATAAGACTAACAGATTTCATATGCCTCTGGGAGTGTTGGTTGGAACAAACCACCATTTGCAGTCAACGATATTTGCTGTTGCCCTGATTAGAGACGAAGATGCAAAGTCATTCAAGTGGCTGTTCGATACATTTGTATGGTACATGATCAACAAACACCCAACTTGCATTCTAACAGGTAAGTTCAAAAAAAATCTACAAGTTTCATCATCTTTTCAGCTCTGGGTGTATATCGGGTATACTGGTTTTAACTGGAAAATATTATAAACCAAGCAGTTCAAACACTGGTAGCACAGAAGTCCAACAAACAGTACAAGAAGCAAAATATGGTTATGTCTGTGAAGTTCAAATACAGCAATCATAGAAGTTCAAGAACACTGCTGTAAGAAAAAAATATGTATCATGTTCAGAAAAATATGGTTATGTTTGTGAAGTTCAATCACTGGTACCACAGAAGTTCAACAACACTGCTATAAGAAAAAAAATTGGGTGACATTATTAGATAGTCCTACTGCTGCATGTGAAGTTCAACTACTTGTATCACATAGGTTCAACAACACTGCTATAAGGAAAATATATGTGACATTATTAGATAGTCCTACTGCTGCATGTGAAGTTCAACTACTTGTATCACATAAGTTCACCATCAGTGCAAGAAGCAAGTTTCATTTTTTTAATTCATGCAGACTAGTGCCCGTCAATGGCGAAAGCTATACCACAATCATTCCCAAATACCGTCCACAAGCTATGCCGTTGGCACATCCTGAAGAAGTTCAAGGAATACCTCGCGTTGCTGTACAAAAAGTATAATAAAACATTCAAAGAGGAGTTCACAGCAATCTTAAACTGGACGCTAATGCCAACAGAGTTTGAAGCTGCCTGGGCTGCACTCGTGCAGAAGTACAACCTGCAGAACGACCAGATGATGATGCAGCTGTGGAGTGATAGGAAAATGTGGATATCAGCATATTACAAGAACATTTTCTGTGCTAGAATGACTTCTACACAACGAAGCGAGAGCATGAATCACGTCCTCAAGAGAGGGTTTGTCAAGGGGACACAAAACCTACACAAGTTTGCTAGGTGGGTAAATGCTTGCATACAAACTCGGCTGCAGAAGGAGAATGAGCAAACAATGGCCAGCATGGTATTGTGACTTCCTTGAACATGTGCACTTGGTATTTAAATGAAACCCATGACTCTGCTCGACTAATATCTTATTTTTTGACATGTGCAGAGCAATCCTGTCACAAAAACAAATTACGGCTACGAGGAAGACATGGCTATCAAGTACACGAGAGCCGTGTACAGCGAGATGAGGGATAGGATGAGAAAGAGCATGCTATTTTGCGCAAAAAAGACAGCAGAGGCCACTAAGTACCTTGTGTACTACCACAACAAGGGTGGCCATGATGATGAAGAAAGATTTGCCTGGTCAAAGCATGAATTCCAGGTTGTAGCTGACCCAGAGAATGAAATATATGAGTGCGAATGCAAGCTTTGGACACACACAGGTGAGCGGAAAAACAAACTCATTAAATAGCTAAACTAGTAGTATCATATCAATATATGAAACTCATTGCTGGCTCACAAACAATGTATTCTGCATTCATCACAAATTCAGGTCTGTTCTGCCTTCACATAATGAACATACTGGACTACCTGAGGGCTGACAAATTTCCAGACAAGTATATCCTGAAACGGTACACAAAGAATGCAAAATCACAACCAACATTTGATACAAGGGACTACAACACAATTGCATCAGATGGCAGCTCAAAACTCTCAAAGCAAGACATCCTGCTGTAGCTAAATTTGACGGTTAACAAGAAAGCAATGAGATGTGAACAGCAATATGATAGAGCCTTCTATGTTCTCAAGAGGCTCGTGGAAGAACTTGATGCAATACATTCAGCAAATCAAGCAGATGCTGACGAAAGGATGGCTGAAGAGGATGCTGAAATTGAAGATGACCTTCATTATTATGAAGCTGAAATGCTCCAGACCGCTGCTCAAGCCAACCGATGCAAGGAGGATGTTGGCCAATTGATGCAGCAGCAGCAGCAAGAGATGATGAAATTGCCGCTGTACTCTAAAACAAAGGGTAGGAAGAAACTTTCTGCAGCAAAGAAAAGTGACCAGAGAGCTCAAATAAAGACACCATCTGCAGATAGAGTCGTCGTGCTGGATGACAATGGAGTGCCACTTGGACACAGGCAATGTAGTGTGTGCAAAAAGGTTGCAGGACACAACAAACTCACTTGTCCAACACTCTTAGAAAGAAACGATGCCGAGGAGGTCAAGCAACCAAAAGCTCAAAAACAGCAGCCCAAAGTTCAAAAACAAAACAAGGGACCACACCCAGAGAAAGCTAGCAGCAGGCTTTGTAGCATATGCAAGGAATATGCTCCACACAATGCACGAACATGTCCGAAGCGCGCAGAGGCTGAAAAGACAAGTCAAAAGCCAGAAAAGAAAAAGAAAGCAAAACCTAGAGCCAGCACCAAGAAAGTGGTGGAAGATGAAGAGGAGGATGAGGAAGACGAAGATGAAGACATCAACGAAGAAGAGGAAGACGAAGAGGAAGATGAAGAGGAAGATGAAGAGGAAGAGGAAGAGGTACATGTCAAACAAAAACCACTACCAACAAAGCCTAGGAGGAGCGCAAGGCTGATGAACAATTAGACTAGGTCGATTAAACAAAAGCAAACTTATGTCATGTCAGTGTATATTATGTTATTCCACTATTGAACAGTATTTTTGGAGAAGCTTACTGTAGAAGTTCTACTGTACAAGTTTCAAAGAAATTATACAGTAGAAGTTCAAGTGCTCTTACTTTAGAAGTTCTGGTATATTATGAGAGGAGGTGCAGGTGCTGTATTCCATAAAAGACCAAGCAGGAATAAAGAATAAACTATGAAGTTCAAGTGCTTTTACTTTAGAAGTTCTGTTATATTATGAGAGGAGGTGCACGTGCTGTATTCCATAAAAGACCAAGCAGGAATAAATGAATATACAGTGAGAAGTTCAAGTGCTCTTACTTTAGAAGTTCTGGTATATTATGAGAGGGGTCGCTGGTGATGTATTCCATAAAAGAGCAAGCAGGAATAAAGAATAAACTATGAAGTTCAAGTAAGCTTACAGAAGAAGTTCTGGTATAATAATTAATGTAGGAAAAATATGCTTGACAGATAAGTATTGCCGTATAAACTAAGCTAGTAATCCTAAGACGACGCGTGGACATATGAAGTTCTATTTGGATACCTGGAGAAGTTCACGTAGAAACCCGACAAGATCAAGAAACATAAAGGAGTGTATGAGAATATTTTTACACGAAGTTCTAGTTGAAAACTATTTGCAGTTAAAAAATTACAAAAATAGGACAACACAAAAATTACAAAAGGCTACATCTCGATTGAGTTGAAAAATAATAATACATTCTACAACAAAAAAATTCTCTCCATCTCAAACCAGCAGCCCAGCCAGATCTCAAGTAGAAGTTCAAGTTCACATGTTGGGGCCAAAATTAACAAAACACTGGATTTGTGAACAAAAAACACTGTCCACAAAAAACCAGCAGTTCAGCCAGAACCCAGGCAGAAGTTCAAGATCATAAGTTGGGGAAAAACAAAAACACTGGAATACTGAAACATTGCAATACATTTAAATTCACAAGACGATCATTCTTCATTACAGATACATTTGTCCTCAATAACATAAAAAACAGTGCTGCAGCTATAGATATACAAATTACTAAACCATTCTTACAACCAAGTCTTTACGAAATCGTTCCAATCATTATCAAACCAAGTCTTTACGAAATCAAATCTACACTAAAACCAATGTTTCTACACGCAGAATTCACGGGGCCAAAGACCGGATCTCAACAGGAAGCCCTCCACGCACAATTTCATTCTTCTCGCTGAAAACTAGAGTGTGCATGAACTCGGCCTTCCAGTCATCTACAGCAGCCTGCAAACAAAAAGAATGAAGAATAAAAAAACAGTAAAGCATAACTAAAAGCACAGCAGGAGCATGTCGTCAAAAACAAAAAAAACATGAAAGGATGATGAGACAAAGGAACAAGGACAAAACATACTTCCACATCACCAAAATCTTCAACAAGCTCATCGCCATCATATGTAGAGCAGCGCTTCAAGGCGAAGAAACCACATTCATTATCCAGTTGCTTTGGGACATCAACAAAAGTCGGCCTCTTTGCAATAGTCACCCAGTTTGGCTTCTTGCTCTCTTTGTACTCAGCCTTGCCGTACATCTCCTCCAGCAACCCAACGAATCTCTTGATCTGCCAGACATGACAAATACGATAAAATTAAGAACATCTTAAACAAAAAGCTAAGTTCAGGTACATAAAAGCGACACTTGCATAAAATCCAACTAAACGATACCAGAAGTTCAACTGTCAAATGATAGTCAGTTCAAGCACACATCTTTGAAGCAGTATTACCAAACAGAGATAAAAATATTTTGTCAACGGAAGGTAGAATAAAATTCATGTCAAAAAGGGAATATGACGGGAGGTTCAGACTAAGAAACACTCATGATATTTTGACAGTCTCCGTGGAAACTTGTTCGTGAAAGTCCCTTATTAGAGTAAGGGAGTGAATCAAGGATGTCAATGCTCCCACGATATCTATTCAGCACATACACACTGTAGTGCGCTATTTTTCCAATTGGCTTGAAAAGTATCAAAAAAACCTGCCAAGATTGAAAAAATGGTTAACACAAACTACAAACAATAAGTATTGAACAGCCGAGATGAACAAAAACTTCTTGACAAACTCAGCAAAAGGATGTACATAATAAAAAAAGGAAGAGTTATGAAAACCTAACCAGCTTTGCGTTAAGAAGGTCTTCTTCCTTATGAACAAACATTGGGAGGAGTGCAGCCGAATTTTTTACATCGAATTTTGGAACTGATGCACCGAAATAATCATACTCCAGGCAGTACTGCATTCACCAACAGACCATCAACAAAGATCAAGAACACGAAATAAAAACGACAAATAAAAACAACTCCCAATGCCACTTCACCAAAACTAGCGCAAAAAAAGGAGATAGGGTTACAAGAACAAAAACCTGTATGAAGTAGGGACTCAGAACAACCCTGTCAGGTCTCAGAGGTCTCCGGCTTATCCTTCCACAAGTTTATGAGAAAGTCCATTATGTCTCCTTCCATCTGCTACCCTTCACCGAAAAGAGTATAAAGGACACGTCCTGTGAGGTCAATCACATTCCCAGGGACGGTAAACATGCAGTAGCTTGTACTGCAGATTTAAAGGATGGGAAAAATATTAGAAGCGCAACTCCAAGACAAGGAGAATGAATAGAAGTTCAGATACTATAACATCAGAAGTTCACAAAAAATAGCATTTCTGGTAGCAAAAACATAAGAAGAATACTCACTCAGAATACTTCTTCAGACCATCTTCACTAAGCACAATCTGTTTCAACCTCCGGGCCTCAGATAGATGAGGGTAACTGTATTTCTTTAGGGGAGCGACAGGAGAACGCCACTTCACAGGCAATCTTGCTGCTCTCTTCAAGGAAGTTATGTTGCCAGACTCAGCTGCCGGATTACTCCTGGTGATGACAGCATTCTTCCCACCTCTCCCAACAACAGTAGCAGCAGCAGATTTACCCTTCTTCGGGTAAGCAATCTTCTCAAAATCATCATCCGACGAAATCACCTCTGCTTGGACTGCACCAACCTTCCCGGAGCAAGGGGTACTTGGAGCAGCACCAATACCGGCAGGCTGCTTCCCCAACTTGGAAGGAATAAGGGTTCGAGATCTCTCATATTCTCTCGGAGTTGTACTCATCGATTCCTCCCTAGGCTGGCATTCCTGTGACCCGAGGAATGAGTAGTGGTAATCGGTCAAGTCCAACGGCTCCACTGTAAAAAAAAAGACCATTAAATATAACTGAAGTTCAGATACAACACAATGTACAGTCCAACAAATATAGATGTCATGATTACTACTCAAGTTGACCTAAAAATTATGTTGCATTTAAAAACTAATGAAGTTCAGGCACAACCCAAGGCACAGTTCAAGATAAACTGATGAAATGGAAAACATTCAACTACAACTAACAAAAGCATAAAAAGGTATCATCTCTGAAGTTCATGTAGAATAAAAGCTGCAGTCCAAGTAAGCAATGACAGGAAAAAAATACTGAAACAAAAAACACAAGCAAGTAAAAGACAATGAAGGTCATGTAGAACAAAAGCTGCAGTCCAAGTTTCAAGACTTACATGAATAGTAGCCAAACAGACCATGGAAGTCTGTTTCAAACAAGTTAGAAGAAGCAATTGAGTACAACCATGTCTTCCTGATATCCAAGATATTCTCATGGGAATAGTTGGCAAGAACCCCATCATGATACGAATTAACATTCGTAAGCATGAAGAATCCGCAGTCGATACTGCCATCAAACAAAGAGAACAATGTTAAACAAAAGAAAGCCAAAAGCATAACAAGACGTTGCAGCTTACGTACAACTACAATTAAACAGAAAGTGATAGAAAGAAAAGTGGAACTCATACTTGTTAGTCTGTTGGGGGACATGAATCCAATCCAAAGGGAAATGGTCAATAGAAGGTGGACTGAAGGGTGTCTCCTTGTCATTGCTGGCATCGCTCCAAAGCTTCTTGATGTTATCAGTCATCCGCCGATACAGGCGTACCGCACAGTCATCATTTGGTCCATAGTAGGAGTCGAGAAGCTGGAACCTTGAATTCTTCATGTTAAGAAATATGGAAACCCAATGACCAACACCACCCAAGTGAGCAGGAAGTTCAGGTGAGTCAAAAGTGGGGAAAATAACCTGACGCAAGATAAACACACAAATCATTAAAACTGAATATTAATATCAAGAGCACAAACAAATAAACAAATATAAACAGAGAGGATCACAGTGGAAACAAATACAGAGACAAAGAAACAAATATTGCTTACATAATCATGCGCATCCATGCTATCTGGACCAGTCGCTAAGAAGTACTTCCTCACACGGGAATCAAAATGCCCTCTGTAAATCTTGTCCTAATATAATGCAGATAACAGCAACATATGAAATATAATGAGACCAACAAGTTTTAACTAATATGGTAAAGAACAACAGAAAAGAAATTACTATAGGGTTGACTTACACAAACCCAATATGACAGGATGAGTTTTTCTGAGTCCTGGTATTTGGCACGTAGACAATACAGTGCAACCTCAGCTACATTAGATCGAAGCATTCCGCGAGGAGAAATAGACCCTGCGACATCTTCAACTGTAGCTTCACACTCATTATTTTGGAACATAATCTTTGATCTAAAACAAACAAAAAAAAGTAAAGAAGTTCAGCATCAGAAACTCAAGAAGTTCATCACACAGAAAGCAAAGAAGTTCAGCTACATAACAACAGGCATTAGAAAGTAAAGTTAGATGTTCAGCATCAGAAAGTAAAGAAGTTCAACAACAGAAAGTAAAGAAGTTCAGGTATAAAACCACAGGCAGTACATAAGTTAGATGCATACAAATTCTGACCAGCTGCACTCACCTCTTAGAACGATCACTCTTAAGCCTAGTTACACTGAAATAAAAGTCATCAACCTTCTTTCGGACGACAGCAAGTTCACTATCTGCTCAGCAAAAGAATAGAAATTAAGAGCAACATACAAACACATAGATCATGACACGAGCAACAATGAACACAAGCACATCTCAGCTGCTACACCGAAAGATAAACCACATGATTAAAAACATCACAACCCATGCATTACAAACCTTCCCCCACATAAAAACAGCTTCAATTCACTTTATTTACAAACCACATGACAAACCACAAACCAGAAGTTCAACTTGCACCACACAGACAGTACATAGGGATATCAAAGACTCAAACCAACAACAAAGGGATGGGGATGGGGAAAGAAGAGAGAAGCATGCTCCTCTCTTTATGGATTCTTGCCTAGACCAGTTGCAGCACTGGAAAGATCATCCTCCTTTCCCAAGCTATCACTTTCAGTCTCTTCATCATCATCTCCAGTAGACATTGCAGTGTCATCGGCAAGCACGCCAGTAGCAACTGGAGCAGCTGGAGAATCTGAAACAACAAAAACTGTTGGTTGTGCTGCAGCAGGAAGAGCTGGAGAACCAGCATCAACAGCAACTGATGGCTCTGCTGCAGGAGACTTCTCCGTGCCTGCACGAGCACTACCAGTATCAACAGCAGCCTCGATGGGATCTTTCTCTGAAATAATATCTTCAGCTGTCTTACCCTGCTCAGCATCAGAAACCCCAACACCGATGGACGACTGAGGTTCAGTTCGATCCAGCCCATCGGAGCAGCCAGTGCCTGATACAGCCTTGTCTGCAACCTTATCTGAAGGAACACTAGCATCGTCATTCTGCAGCAAAGAACAAAAAGTCAATAAAAATGGGCACATAGAAAAAAATGTACAAGAAGTTAAATAAAAAGGAAACAAATGGACAAGAAAAAATATACTTTAGGATCACTGCCATGAACCTCATCAACAAATAAATCACTCGCGGGAGCAGATTCACGCACAGGGACAGTTGCACTTTCAGGTAAAACATCGTCATCAATCCTAGCACCATCATCAACAGCCTACAAAAATCATATAGAACACAATGTCTAATCAGGTGAAGTCCACATTATATAACTAAAGAAGGACATCTATGACCACTGACACATGGAGGAAGTCCAAAGACAGTAAACATAGAAGGTCAGATATCAAACTACTATCACACAAAGGAAAAAAGGGCCAAATATGGAAAGCAAAGAAGATCAGACACTGTAGGGCTGGAAGTCCAGATACTGTAAACAGAGAAGGTCAAATATGAAACACAAATACTGAAAAAAGAAGTTCAGAACACATGAAATCAAGAAGGGTCACCTATGACAAAAAACAGTAATAGCTGAAAAGCTAACAATGAACATTAATTCAAAGAACTAACAAAAAGCCAACATAAACAAACCTCTTCATTACGCTCCTCGTTCCTTCCTTCACGACCCAAACGAATAGAATCATCTTGCCTCTGAATCTGACTGACAACAACACTAGCCTCATCTTCAAAAGGTTTGCAACGAGCATCCTGCATTTCCTTGAACAACCCAAAGCTAGTCCGGAGGTGGGAAGTGCTCTGTCGAAGCTCAGCAAGAATTCTAGCTTCAATTGAAAAAACCTCCTTCGAAGACTCAGCGTCAAAACCATGGCCGGGAGGAAGAATCCCGTCGACGCGACTAAGACGCTCAAGAGTTGTCGGAACATGGGCCATCTCCCCACAAACAGTTTCCAGAAGACCATCAATCCTAAGAAGGGAAACATTGGCAGCATCAAAGAAACCCTCAGAAGAAATGCCACCTGCAGCACTCACATGGGCAGAAGAACCTCCAGGATCTATAGGGGGGCACCAGTATTGACATCCCGGGAGAATTCAAATCTTGGGGCACCTCCACTCCCTAGGCCGCTGGCACGAGGCATAGTAAGAATAGGACGTTCGATAACCCTAAAGAACACAACCTCAGCCCGTGTCTTCCACTACATACAAAACAAAAGTCAACGCGTCAAAAAACAATGAAGGAACATGGAACAAATATTGAAGACAGTACCAGAAGTTCAAGTTAAACTGTACAGGAAAGAATGATGCATAGAAACACTCACATGCAGTTTCCCAAACACCCAGTTGGCTGGGTCCTCATCCCCCTTCTTAACCAAGTCAGCAGTAGCAAGCTCAGACATCTTGGCCTGGTCCATGTAGTTGATGCGAGGGGTCCTCAAATCAACAACAGACTTCTTGCCAATGATAAGACAGTCCAGATACATAAGTAGCGGCGCGATGCCGCAGCCTGTAACAGCTTTTCCTCTGCTAGTCCCTTGCTGATACCTAGTAACAGCCCTTCGAAGATCATCAACAACCAACTGACAATAGTCCATATTTGCCATATCTTCAGAGACAAGATTCTCAGCCATTGCTGCCTCCCTGGACACTCGTGTAGACATACCAGGAATAATAACCTTCATGAAAAGAATAAGGTAAAAGACCTGCAGAGCCAGGTCATCATTCTTCTCATCCTTCACAAGTTCCTCGAGGATCTTCCGCAGATCCTTTGTCTTGATATCATCACTCCTCTTGTAGCCAAGTTTGGCCTTTAGCCTCATAACAGCATCATCAAACCCATCCTTCGAGGGCCTAGGAGGGGTACGATCACCTTGAGGGAACCCAAAAAGATGGTGAATAGCATCACTTGTAATACGCAAAACCTTGTTCGCCTCACCCATGTCCAGAACCATAGTAAAAGGGTCAATCTTAGTGTAGATGTGGCCCATCAAAGGATGAGAGATGTTGGAATCAATCATCAAATCAAACAGAGAACCAAAACCAGCCTTGATAACCCTCGCCTTGTGCCTAGGTTGTAGCAATTTTGCGCACAACTTGACCTCTTTCAGTGAGCAGCGAACCGTCTTGTTAAAACGTTCCGCATCATCTCCTCCTTCATCACCTTCTTCCACTGATTTGCTTCCTCTCTTCCTCAGAACAGGCCGCTTCACAAGCTGATACTGCAAAAAAGGCAATGACAGGAAAAAAAAGGCAGAGCAATGAGTCAGACAAACTAAACCAAAAGTTCACTAATGCTGAATTGGAAAAACTACATAAGCAAATAGAGCATGGACAAAAAAATTGTATATAGCAGAAGTTCAACCATTAAAAAACAAGAAGTACAGCTGCTTTCTTCATGTTAGCAGTGTACATTTCAGAAGTTCAACTATGTCTACATAGGCAGGACAACCATGTATGACCAGAAGTACAGCTGCTTTCTCCATGTTAGCAATGTACATTTCAGAAGTTCAACTATGACTACATAGGCAGTACAACCATGTATGACCACAAGTTAAGCTGCTTTCTAAATGTTAGAACTTTACAAAGCAGAAGTTCAACTATGTACACCAAGGCATTAAAACCATGTATACCAAGAAGTTCAGCTAATATCTTCATGTATATAAGCAGAAGTTCAGCTATGTACACAAAGGCAGTAATACCATATAAACCAAGCAGTTCAGCTAACCTCTAAATGTATACAAGCAGAAGGTCAGCCATGCACACCAAGGCTGTACTACATACACAAAATATAACAACAATTCTACAATGTTCTCAAAAATAGTAAACATGAGAGATTCATACCTGATCAGCAGCATCATCATCATCGTCGTCATCCTCGTCATCAGCGTTGAAATCAGCATCACCCTGGTCGTCTGGATCAACACGAGAACGCTTCTTGCAACCCTTGTTAACCTTTGCCGGTGCAACCTTGCGCTTAACGCCGCATTTCTTGCCCTTACCAGATGCACCAGCACCAAGTGGAGAAGGTGTAGGCGCCGCAGTGGCAAGCACACGAGGACTACAACGTGGCGTACCACCGCGGGCTTGACCTTCCACTTTAGGAAGTTCAACCACACTTGGTCCTGCATCATTTGAAACACGTGGGCTCCTCCGAGGAGTAACTTCACCAACTAAATGCTTCCTAGCCACGGTCTTCTTAAATTTCTTCTTCACAGGGGAAGCCATGCCATCAGTGGCACGCGACACGTCTTCTTCAGCAACGGAGCCATGCCCAACTGTGAGCTCAGCAAGATCACCAGATTCAGAAACATGAGAACCTTTCTGAAGGCGGGCTGCCATCTTCTTATAAAAATCTTCTTGCTTCTTCCTCTTGTGTTGATCCTCTAGAAGAAGCTGAAGGGGCACATCCTCATCTTGCGTGACAGGTTCAGTGCCATCAACAAACTGGGAATGCGTCTCTGACATCTGAAGAGAGCACAAAGGCTCCGAAACGGAATCACAACCTTCAACTGATGGACCCCCCTGCTCGGCTGCAGCAGTGTTATCTGGCACACCCAAGTCAGATAGTACATCGTTGATGGTGTTCACAGCTTCCTCCTCTGTGGATACATCTGCAAGAACACAAAAACATAACAAAAGGAAAAGAGTCAAGAACAAATACAAAACACACGACAAGAACAAGTTGAAAAACATGGCTCAAGAATTAAAAAAAAGGAGTTGCACATACTGGGTGAAGCAAGAGCTGCAGAAGCAAGATCCGTGAGGCTTAAATTTTTCTCAAGGCTCAAAGCAACCTCAGCAAATACAGTCAAAGGAATAATAGGTGGTTTAGCCGCATCAGATCTTGGAGCATCAGTATTAACTTCTGAAGCTCCATCTTGATCAAAGGCATTTTTTCCAGAACTATTAAATTCATCACCAACTACAAAATGGAAGTAAAAAGGCAGCTGAGTTTTAATCCACAATCTACACCAAAGGAAGTACTACAAATACATCCGTGTACTTAAGATGCCCTATGAGAAGATAGATGCTTGTGAGAATGGATGTGCCTTATCTAGTCTTGAGTATGCGGGCTTGAACTATTGTCCCATTTGCAAGTCTTCCAGGTATGTTGTGGTAGACAACGGTATGGGAGAGAAGAGGCAGACCAAAATCCCAGTTAATGTTCTTCAGTACATGCCAATCATACCAAGACTTCAACGTCTTTTCATGGTCGAAGAGACGGCCAGACAGATGACATGGCACAAATTGGGCAAAAGAACCGAAGTAGATGCAGATGGGAATCAGATGTTGGTACACACATCGGATGCTTTTGCGTGGAAGCACTTCTATGCATTACATGAGGATAAAGCGGCATATCCAAGGCATCCTCGAGTCTGCGGCGCCACGGATGGGTTCAATCCGTTTGGTATGACGGCAACCCAATACAGTTGGTTGGCCTGTATTTGTCATTCCACTCAATCTCCCCCTCGGACAGATTATGCAAAGAAAGAACATTTTCCTGACGTTGATGATTCCAGGGCCCAACTATCCAGGGAAGAATATGAATGTGTACATGCAGTCGCTTAAGGATGAATTGCAAGAAGCTTGGGATAATGGGTTCAAGACATACGACGCCGCTAGAAAAGAAACCTTCAAAATGCATGTCTCGTACATGTACTCGATGCATGACTTGCCGGCGTATGCGCTATTCACTCACTAGGGTACGCATGGAAGGTTCCCATGCCCCACATGCAAGGCAGTTGTTCAGTTTCATTGGCTGCGGGCGGGTCGGAAGTATTCTTGATTCGACTTGCATAGACAGTTCCTCGATCCTTGCCATGAGTTCAGAAAAGACAAGAAGAACTTCATCAAAGGTACAGTTGTCAAAAACTCTGCACCACCTGCGTTGACAAGCCAACAGATCCTGGATCAGTTAAACGCTCTCAAGCCTGATCCAGAGCATCAAGGGTATTTCAATGGGTATAATTCGGAACACGCCTGGACTCACAAGACATGCTTGTGGGATCTGCCTTACTTCAAAGACCTCCTTCTTCCACACAACATCGACGTGATGCACACTGAAAACAATATCGGAGAGGCCCTTTTTGGTACATTGTTTGGCATAGAGGGGAAGTCAAAGGACAATCCTAAGGCTAGAGTCGATCAGCAGACACTATGTGATAGACCATAACAGAACATGCGACAACCGAAAGGAAAGCAGAACTAGTCGAAGCCAAAGGCCTGGTTCAATCTTGCAAGGGGGGCTATGAGGGAAATTATCTTGTGGGTGAAAATGCACTTGTTGTTCCCCGATGGGTATGCAATAAATCTAAAGAGGGGGCCGAGTCTTGAAAAATTGAAAATATTTGGTTTCAAGAGTCATGATTGGCACATATGGCTTGAGCGGGTAATGCCGGTGATGTTGTGTGGCTTTATCCCTGAGGCTGAATGGCTAGTACTGGCAGAGCTAAGCTATTTCTTCCGTGTTGTTTGCGCGAAAGAAATATCGCCTGGCGTGCTAGATGACATGGAAAAGTTGGCGCTGGAGTTGCTCTACAAGTTAGAGAAGATCTTTCCACCGGGCTTCTTTAATCCAATGCAGCATTTGATTTTACATCTCCCGACCGAGGAAAGATTGGGGGGGCGTTCAAAATCGTTGGTGCTATACAACTAAGAGGATGCAGAAGACGCTTCGAGAAAAATGTAAAAATAAACGTAGAATTGAAGCATCGATGGCCGAGGCATTCATTATTTAGGAGGCAAAAACTTTGTGACAGTACACTACGAAGCGAAAAATCGTCATTTGCATAATCCGAAACCTCGGTACAATGCTGACGACCCTAGAAAAGGAGGATCCAACCTCAGCCTATTCAAAGGGAAGCTCGCACCAGCCGGTGCTTGGAAACCAATAGTGTTGGATGTCGAAGAATGGCGGACCATTTCGTTGTATATCTTCAACAACCTAACAGAAGTGCGGCCGTATGTCTAGTAAGTTCTTGGTATATTGTTTCGCAAGTTCTAATTCCTTTGAACTGCTCTTATTCCCGAATATTTGATACAGTAGATACATCGCCAAATTCTCGAATGGAGCGGTGATCCAAAAGGATTCCATCGAAGAGTATGAGCTTCTGGCAAAGCATGGAGGCAGCTATCTCGGTTTCATCGCTTGGTTCAAACAAACGATAATTACCATTAATAGACCATTTCATTTCTTGGTCTAATTTGCGGCTAATGCAACTATCATTTCGTATTAAACTTGTAGGATAATTCAAAGTCTATGGACGCCGAATTGAGACAAGCCGCTAATGGTTTTGACTATAAGGTCCGTTCATTTGAGAAATACGACATCAACAGGTATCGTTTTCATACCTTTGGCAAAGAGCAATCTATGGCCGACCGAAAATCTACAAATTGTGTGTCTCTGCTATTGGCGAAGGAGGTACCGAGTATTATGGAAGAGTTGAAGCAATTTATGAACTTCTACTCTATGGTGAAAACCCACCGAACGTCGTAGTCTTCAATTGTTATTGGTTCCAGCCGAAGGAGACTAGAATGACTCATGAACATATAGGGCTAGTCGAAATCAAACAAAGTACCCATTTAGATGTTCCCGATGTTTATATTACGGCTCAACAGGCAACCCAAGTTTTCTATCTACCATGGGCCTGCCAAACTGATAAAAATCTGAATGGTTGGGATGTCATTTATGAAGTGCCGCCACGTGCTAGAGCACCTCCCCCCAATGAAGAGGATTCTGAACCTCACATTAACCCAGACACGTATGAAGGAGAATTCTTCCAAGAAACACGTCTTTCCAAAAAACGTTTCAAGAACCGCTCTACTTTACCCCAGAACATGGAAGTCGACATCGACAGTGAATCTGACTTCACCCTTGAGCCGGAACAAGAAGAGCCAAAAAAAGAAGAGGTTACTACTGCGAATGACCTGTCAATGCTTGACCGATTGCAGAAAGGCCTTCCACATGTTGATGCCGCTGAACCCGATGACACGCGTGATAGTGATGATGATGAAGATGCATTTATTGATCCAGGAGCATATATGGACGATCTGGACTATTATTAGTTTGTATGCATCCCAACTTTAATTATGTACATATTATTATTAATGTCAGGTATTAAGTTTTTTATGTTGTACTAATACTCTTTGTCATGGCAGGTGTTGAAAGATAGTGGGTGCGGGCCCAGAGCGGGCGGCGGCCCGCGGGAGGGCTACTTCCATTCCACCCCAATCTCTCCTAAGAGCGTTGATAGACAGTATGGGGACACTGGCGGGCGCTTCTTCGTCGGTGTCGTTGCCCACCAGGAGAGGGGCTCAGGGAGGGAAGAAGAGAGGTATAGGACGTGGTCGCGTGAAAGGTAGGCAGACTGCTATGCCTTCCTCGCCGCCACCCCTAGCTCATTCACCCGAGCACAGGACTGCTAAGGTGGACCCGTCTGAGGTGGAGGCTACGGGGACTCCGTACCACTAGCCTCGGTTTGACGGGCCTTCGGCCCACGAGACTCGGGTCGACAGGTCTTCGGCCCACGAGACTTCGGCCCCAGAGGCTTTGCCTCACGAGACTCCGGTCCCAGATGCTTCGGCCCACGAAACTCCGGATGGGGCTACGTCCCAGGAGACTTCCGGATGGGGTACCTGGCCGAATCCGTCTCAGGGGCCGAGTGGCCATACTGATGGTGGCGGGGATCGGTTTACTAATAGTGAGGGCGAGGTGGTTGAGTGGGGCATCGTGTACCAGCATGGTGGTACACGACTCCCGCCCCTGCTTGCTATCCGCGAGCAGAGGTCGGTGATTAGGCCTCGTTGGTGGATGAATGGTGCACATACCACTGGCGAGCCATCCACGACAATGCGAAGGACAGGCGTGCCCAAATGGTTGGTGTGCCACACCATCAAGGCAGCGCCAATTTATTTCAGTTCGGGCGGAACTGGGTATGTGGTTTGCTTCATGATTCATGCAATTCATTCTTCATGCTAGATTAAGCCCTTTACTAATACTTTGTTCCTCTCTTTTAGGCGCAACACAATAACACGGAGGTGCCAGAGGTGTACGACCTCTATGCCATGGCCCATACTGCCTCGTACAAGAAGGCCAAGGCATTCTCTGAGTCTGACCTCGATCATCAAGAAAAGTTCACCAACATCTCCTCCCACCACAAGCTCATGAGGTACAACGAGGAGGTGAAGGCGAGGAAAGGGGAGGACTATAACGCGAGCCATAATCTTATTGATCCAGAGCTGGTGATGATAGCTGGTGGCGGGAGGCCCCATGGCTTGCTAGCCATTGGAGATGGACTGATATGTTGTCCTCTCACTCTCCCGGAGATTAAGGCGTGCCAAACGAGCTCCTGTCCTGAGATAAGGACTCGTCCACGGTCAGTCGATCTTGCCATCGAGGTTAGTTATATGACTCAGATATCTTTCCTCAATTACATTGTGAGTGCGGCCACCGATGATTACAATGTTAACGAGGAGTGGTGTTGCATGATGCTCTTAAGAAAGAGACAGCGACAACCCAGGCGCTTCTGGAGGAGAGGGACCGGGTGGCAGCAAAGAAGGAACTGGCCGTGGACGAGAAGATGGCTAGGTTGTAGGAGGAGGAGAGGGCACTGAATGAGGTGGCTCACCGGGCCATGTACTAGCTCCTCGTGGTAAGTTTCTTCTGCATATTATCCAAATCATGCACGCAATGTTTGTTTCATTACTAACTAATATGACTTACTCGTCAAAACCAAATGTGCAGTCTGTGTGAGAGAAGACCGATCAGACCCCTCCGCCAATGCCAGTCATTACTTCGGTGGGAACGGTGAATTTCATTTGAATGGTCATTAGTTACTAGTCTTAACATTTGAGTGTCATCATGCTAACGAGACATTACAAATGATCTTTGGTGCAGCATAACTCCCAAGCCTCATCGCACAACCCTTCTCCAGGTGAAGCCGGCCCGAGCAACCCCGGTGCTTCACCTCCGTGATGACGACGACGGTAAGTTTTCTCTAGTGTTTTTCTTAACAAATGCGTACTCAACTTCGTACATGCTAGTTTGCCCTAATATGCCACATACTTAGCTTATTTCCCCCCAAAAAGACATACTTAGCTAATTATCCTCCAAAATGACATAATTATTAGCTTATTTAGTTCATTTATGACATAATTAGCTTAGTTAGGTCAAAACTTGCATAATAACCTTGGTTAGCTCATAAATGTCATATACTTAGATTATTTTCCTCCAAAATGACATAATAAGCTAAGTTAGCTCAATAATGACCTATACTTAGCTTTGTTTCCTCCAAAATGACATAATAAGCTTAGTTAGCTCAAAAATGGCATAATTACCTAGGTTAGCTCAATAATGACCTGTACTTACCGTATTTTCCTCCAAAATGACATAATAAGCTTAGTTAGCTCTAAAATGGCATAATTACCTAAGTTAGCTCTAAAATGACACAAATAAGGAATAAGAAGAAGAAAAACAAGGAAGAGGAGAAAAAGAAAGAATAGAAGAAGAAAGAGCAGAAAAAGAAAGAATAAAAGAAGAAGAATGAGAAGGAAAAGGATAAATAGATAGAAGAGAAGAAGAAAGATGAGCTTCTTCTTTCTTCTTCTTCTTTCTTTCTTCTTATTATTTTTCTTCTCTTTCTTCTTCTTCTTCTTCTTCTTCTTCTAGTCTTCTTCTTCTACTACTACTTCTTCTAACTTTCTTATTCCCATTTTGCAGATTTGATTCACTTCATGGAAGTTGGCATTGATGGACTGCTAGTGTTTAGCTTTTGTTTTGATTTGTGTTGATGAACAATGTGAAACTATATATGTATGTATATATGGATGAACAGTGTGACTGCTTGAACTATGTATGGATGAACAGCTGGCATTGGTTCTTTTAATATGTATTGGTTCTTTTGATCTGGCCTAGCTCTTGAACTATATATATCATATATGTGTTGTGAAAATGCAGGGAAATAATAGAAAACAAATTAAAAAGTGGTAACATAGGCACTTTGCCGTCTGCCAGCAGACGACAAAGACATTTGCTGTCGGTAGGAAGACGGCAAAGGTGCCACGTGGCAGCAACCTGTGCAACCTGGGAGCACCAGGTCTGACCCATTTGGTCATTTTGCCGTCAGCTGGGAGACGGCTGACGGCAAAGGCTGAGAGGGCAGACGGCAAAGATAGAGCAGCTATGACGTGCAGCCACAGGACTGCTAATGTCACCAGCAGACGGTAAAGGCAATATTTTGTTTGCCGTCGGCAAGCAGACGGCAAAGTCTGTCGTTAGCCACCTAATGGGCTAATAGCTATACTTTGCCGTCCAGGACTTGTGCCGTCAGCTAGGTCAGGAAGGCAGACGACAAAGGTCTTTGCTGTCCGCTATGGTTTTGCAGATGGTAAAGTAGGTGATTACCGTGACTTTCAGTGCTGAAAGTGGGGCCGTCAGCCAGCAGACGGCAAAGGTGTTTGCCGTCCGTGGTCTTGCCCTTTGCCGTCCGCTATGGCAGACGGCAAAGAAGCTGATTCCTGTAGTGGTGCCTGGATCCAAGTCTGCACTTGGCTCACTGAACTGATTTTGACTGTCATCTGAACCTGACATGCTGGCAATTGACCCTGTGAATTAGATATAGATGAGAGGAATAGATGAGCATCTCAAAATTGGGAGGTTTTCTCGAGTTTTGAACTCAAAGTTTTTGCTTCAAGTTTTCACAATATGCAATTTGGTTCCACCAAGTTTTAGATTTCGGAAATTCCAAGGCAACAATAGAAATTTGGTCACACCATTTCGGTTTCACCGAGGTGTGATTCGGTGTCTCCGAAGTTGCTCACAGAAACTCTAAATGCCACTTTGGTGACTGATACGTCTCCAACGTATATATAATTTTTGCTTGTTCCATGATGTTATATTATCATTCTTGGATGTTTTACAATCATTTTATAGCAACTTTATATCATTTTTTGGGACTAACCTATTGACATAGTGCCAAAGTGCCAGTTGCTGCTTTTGCTTGTTTTTTACTTCGTAGAATATCAGTACCAAACAGAGTTCAATCGCGACAAAACTTTTTGGAGAATGTTTTTGGACCAGAAGAAGGCCAGTGGGACAAAGAAGTCACCAGGAGGGAGCCCAGGCCGCCCACAACCCACCAGGGCGCGCTAGGGGCCCCGGGCGCGCCCTGATGGGTTTTGGCCGCCTCGGGAACCCCGTTCGCCACCTCTGAGCTCTATAAATACCCAAATATTCCAGAAACCCTAGAGGAGTCGACGAAAAAACCATCCAGCCGCCGCAAGTTCCAGAACCGCGAGATCCAATCTAACACCATCACGGAGGGGTTCATCATCCTTATTGGTGCCTCTCCGATGATGCGTGAGTAGTCCACCATAGACCTACGGGTCCGTAGGCAGTATCTAGATGGCTTCCTCTCTCTCTCTCTCTCTCTCTCTCTCTTGATTCTCAATACAATGGTCTCTTGGATATCTATTTGATGTAAACTTTTTGCGGTGTGTTTGTTGGGATCCAATGAATTTTGAGTTCATGATCAGTTTCTATCCATGAATATTATTTGAGTCTTCTTTGATCTCTTATATGCATGATTACTTATAGCCTCATAATTTTTATTCGAATCATTGGTTTAGTTAGGCCGACTAGATCAATTTTTCTTGCCATGGGAAGAGGTGCTTTGTGATGAGTTCGATCTTGCGGTGTCCTCTCCCAGTGACAGAAGGGGCAGTGAGGCACGCATGTATCGTTTCTATTAAGGATAACAAGATGGGGTCTATTCCTACATGAATAGATCTTGTCTACATCATGTCACTGTTCTTATTGCATTACTCCATTTTTCCATGAACTTAATACACTAGATGCATGCTGGATAGCGGTCGATGTGTGGAGTAATAGTAGTAGATGCAGAATCGTTTCGGTCTACTAATCTTGGACGTGATGCCTATATAATGATCATCGCCTTGGATATCGTCATGATTATTTGATCTTCTATTATTTCCCCAACAGTAATTTGTTCACCCACCGTGTGCTATACTCATGAGAGAACCCACTAGTGAAACCTATGGCCCGCGGGTCTACTTTTCCAACATATTGCTTTCCGATCTATCTTTTTGCCTCTTTTGTTTTTAGATCTATTATTCCAAAAAAACCAAAAATACCTTGCTGCACTTTTTATTTTCCTCTTTTATTTTGTGTTCTTGAGAGATCTATCTATCCAATCTATCATTACCTAATCTATCTTTTACCGTAGAGAGATTGACAACCTCTCTTTCGCGTCGGGTTGCAAGTATTTGTTCTTTGTGTGCAGGTGCTATTTACGTAGTGTTGGTGATCCTCCTACTGGTTCGATACCTTGGTTTCATAACTGAGGGAAATACTTACCGTCGCTGTGCTGCATCATCCCTTCCTCTTTGGGCAAATACCGATGCAGTCTCAAGCCACGTCAGTGACACCAATTGGAACTTTTTGGTTTCACCGAGAAGCCCATGTGCCGATGTTGTTTCCACTCGGCGGCTCCAAGATTGCTTATTACGGAGACCTAATCGTAAATTTTTTCGTTCAACCTATTCTAATCAGAATTTGAGAGGATAGAATCATTGCAAACTGTGGCTAGAAGAAAGGCTTTGACCTAATGCACATGAATCGGAAAAAGAGCGCAAGAGGGATCAAGGTTTACCCTAACTTGGCGGAACTTCTCTACGGCGACAACGGCGGGGTCGATTCCCGTTGATGGCAACGAAATCCTGAGGCGAGGGCGCGCTGGAGTCGGAGGCGAGCGTTCATAGACAAGAGCTGCGGTAGCAATGGGGTGCGGGAATGGATGGTTTGAAGGAATTTTCAAAGTCCATCGCGCGATATATATATACCCACTAGCTGTCGGTGACACCCAGACAGAAATATCGGTGGCTCTGAAGTTCATAACTGTCAGTTGACAGAGGAACTCGGTGACGCTCGGCATTACCGAGGTAGGAAAACATGATCAACCCAAGTATTTTCGATGGCTCCGAGGTTCATAAGTTGGTCACACCGAAAAACACTTAGGACGTTTTAGAGGTCAGCCCTAGTCGAATCGGTGGCTCCAAGTGTTCCTCACCCGGAGGGTCCAAAAAGTGTTTGTTCAAATTTTGTGATGAAGCATGAATAGAATTTGAGACAAGATAGAATACATAGCTAGAGGGTGGTACTTAGGCATTCTTGTACATCCAATTGGCCAGACAAATAAATCCCAAATGAACTACAATTGGATGTCCTTGAGAAAAATATGCATACCAGCATGCTCACACAATTATATGTCAAATGAAATATGGCAAACATGCAAAACCACTCTAGTATCTACCAAGCAATTGTCGATGACAAAGTCATCTTTATGAGTATATTGGCTTAGGGGCCAAGTAAGATTACTTGATCATGGGTCATACTCATCGTTTAAGCACAAGTGGGGTTACCACTTTTACATAAAGCTTTAATGTGTTCACATCCTTAGAGATGCTTTAGCTCAAGTCTTAGAGAAAAGCTCCCCCTAGATGTGATATCCCCCCTTTGGGTTAAGTCGATGAAGACTTCATGTGGGTGTTGTAGTAGTGGATGCCCATTGTTGATGAAGATCATCTAGAATTGGGAGCAATCCTTCTTGTTTTTGTTCTCTTCACACCTACATGGGTTAGTCCCACACAAGGAACAAATACAAGGATATCTATGGACATGGAGTGAAGTGTTTGTGGTATGATGTCCATTGATGCATTAAGTACCTTGTCCCTTGCTTACCAACAAGGGGTTTTGTGACTCCTTGTACTAGTGCATAAAGTTGGAGTTGATAGCAAAAGTCCTTGCCAGCATATGAATGTGAGTGAAGTTTGTTGGCCGAGTCACCCCTCAAGAACTATCTAGTTCTTATTCTAGGGGACCCACATCAACTTGATGGGGATACTTGGAGATGAAGTAGCACTTGATGAAGTAGACCTAGTAGTGGCCTTGGGAACCCACTTGACCATGGCTAGAGGTGGTTCTTCAAATGAGTCAATCTCCTCTTGAAGCTTGTCATTCCCTTTTAGCTTGTGGTCTTGTGGTGGAAGATCATCTTGAGCTTGTGTTCCCTTAAATATAGTAGGATCATACTTCTCTTGTTGAGGAACAAACTTCGTCTTTGGGTATTGATCTTCTTCCCATTCAACTCCATTGGCATTGAACTTTCGTTTAAAATCAACACCTTGGTTCTTCCGGTGCCATCCTTGCTTGCGTACATTCTCCTCGAATTGCTTACTTCCGGCAAGACTCTTGTAGACACCCTTTTCTTTAATTCCTTTCAATAAATTGTTTTCTTGCTCAAGCGCACCTTGGCTAAGAGGATCATTAGTGGAATCAGTAGAAGTACTAGGAACAACATCATTGGATTTAGCATTAGTATTGTTGTTACTATATGAAGAACCTTTCTTACTATTGTTCTAGTTTGCTTAGATTTAACATGAGGCATAAAAGTGGACAAGAGTAATTGTTTGGCAATATAAGAACTCTTCTTTCGAAGATCATCATTGATAGCTTTAAGAAACTCATGCTCTTGCTCTAAATTTAGCTTCTCGAAGTGTAGCTTCTCATGAGTTCGTAGAAGCTCTCTATGATATTCTTGAGTAGATTCATGAGCTAACTTAAGAGTGTTTAGTTCTTTAGTTAAATGCTCAATATCCTTCTTAGCATCATCAAACGATTGATCTTGACTAGCATGATTATTATCAAGTTCATTTTGACTAACGTCACTAGTTTTATCAAAGAGTAAATCATCATGTCCTAGCAAGTCATCCTCATCACTATTGAAGTCAATGTATTTGGGGTGTGATACCTTTGGGCCTTTAGCCATGAAGCAACTTCCAATCCCTTCATTTGGTGAATCAAATAAATCATCGGAGTTGGAGGATACGAGTGCTAGTCCAGCAACACCTTCATCCTGAATATGGTCGGAGTTGGAGTGGTAGCTTCTCTCGGATTGGTTGTCAGATTCGAAGCCTGAAACCCATTTACCAACATGAGCTTGATCTCTTACTCTTGTGTAGCTCTTGGTGTACTTGTCCTTCCTCTCCGAGTCCTTGCTTCTCCGGGAGGGTCTTCGTTCATATCGATCTTCTCTACTCCTTCTCTCTCTTTGAGGTGACTCGTCTCTTGAGCTTATTATTCTTGGTGACTCATCTCTCCTTTTGGAATGGGCCGTGCACTCATTTGAGAAGTGTCCGGGTCTTCCATAGTTGTAGCAATTTCGGTCACGACTAGAAGAACGCTTATCTTCGTATCTTGAGTTGGAGCTTCTCTCTTTACCTCTATTCTCGTAGAACTTGTTGAATTTCTTGACCATTAGGCTTATCTCTTTGTTGGCAACAAGGTTGTCACGTGAAGTAGCGGGAGTGTCACTTGTGGCTTTGTATGCACCGCTTGACTTGTTGTGAAGGTCTTCTTTGTCCTTGAGTGACATTTCATGAGCAACAATCCTTCCAATGACTTCCGTGGGCTAGAGATCTTTGTAGTTTGGCATCATTTGGATCAACGTGCACACGGTGTCATACTTTCCATCCAAGGCTCTGAGTATCTTCTTGATGATGAATTTGTCGGTCATCTCTTCACTTCCTAAGTCGGCAATCTCATTGGTGATGAGAGCAAGCCTAGAGTACATTTCGGCAACTCCTTCACCATCCTTCATCTTGAACTTGTCAAGTTGACTGTGAAGCACATCAAACATAGATTCCCTGACGGATTCGGTTCCTTCGTGCATGTCAACCAAACTATCCCAAATTTCCTTTGCATTCTCAAGACGACTTATCTTGTTGAATTCTTCGGGGAATGGGCACTTGAATAGAATGTCGCATGCTTGAGCGTTGTATTGCAACATCTTCAATTCTTTCGATGTCGCTTCACGATCTGGTTCCTTCCCATCACCAGAGAATCCATCTTGCAATCCAACACGAACAACAGCCCAAACGGCGGGGTTATGACCAAGAATATGCATTTTCATTGTATGCTTCCAACTAGCAAAGTTTCTATATGGACCTCTATGGTGGTAATTTCCCTCACGACGCCATACTCTCCTAGGTTGTGAAACCAATGCAATGGAGACCAAAGCTCTCATACCACTCGTAGGATCGAAATTATGTCTAGGGGCGGTGGTGATTATGCTACTTAACCAATTTTAAAACTAACATTTTCCCAATTTTAGAGGTTGGCAAGTTTTAGCAATTCTAGCAAGTCTAGCACACCCTACACATGCATATCTATGAGTATAGCAGCGGAAAGTAAAATGCGAGTGTAATTAAAGGTAGGGAGAGGAAGATCAAATGCAATGAGGACATGAAGATTATTCTCGTGGTTCCGATAGGTGGTGCTATCGTACGTCCACGGTGATGGAGGGTTCAACCCACGGAAGGTAGCGGTAGCGAGAGTCCATGGAGGGCTCCACCCACGAAGGGTCCACTAAGAAGCAACCTTGCCCGTTCCACCATGACTTACATCCACTAAGGACTAGCCTCAATCGGGGTATATCTTCACGAAGTAGGTGATCTCCTTGCCCTTAAAAACTTCTTGGTTCAACTCCACACGATCCGGAGTCTCCCAAGAGACACCTAACCAATCTAGGAGACACCACTCTCCAAAAGGTAATAGACGGTGTATAGATGATGAACTCCTTGCTATTGTGCTTCAAAATATAGTCTCCTCCACACTCAATCACTCTCTCACTGGATTTGTCTTGGTGGAAGAAGATGATTGGGTGGAAAGCAACTTGGGGAGGCTAGAAATCAAGATTCATATGGTTGGAGTGGAAAATCTTGATCTCAACACATGAGTAGGTGGTTCTCTCTAAGAAAATGAATGGTGGAAGTGTTGGCTTGTTTAGAGTGCTCTCCCTACGAATGAGAGGGGTGGAGGGGTATAAATAGCCTTCTCCAAAAATCCAACTCTTACAACATTATTTCCGAACTCGGTGGAACCGATGTAAAAACTCGGTTACACTGATACGTGTCCAACGTATCTATAATTTTTGATTGTTCCATTCTGTTATATTATCATTCTTGGATGTTTTACAATCATTTTATAACAACTTTATATCATTTTTTGGGACTAACCTATTGACATAGTGCCAAAGTGCCAGTTGCTGGTTTTGCTTGTTTTTTACTTCGCAGAATACCAATACCAAACAGAGTCCAATCGCGACGAAACTTCTTGGAGATTTTTTCTGGACCAGAAGACACCCAGTGGGCCAAAGAAGAGCCAGGAAGGTGGGTTGTGGAGAGCACAACCCACCAGGGCACGCTAGGGGGGCCCCGGCGCGCCCTGATGGGTTGTGCCCTCCATGGGGCCCCTCCGCACCGCCTCTGATGCCTATAAATTCCCAAATATTTCGAAAACCCTAGGGGAGTCGACGAAACACAATTACAGCCGCCGCAAGTTCCAGAACCTCGAGATCCAATCTAAACACCATCACGGAGGGGTTCATCTTCTTCATAGGTGCCTCTCCCATGATGCGTGAGTAGTTCACCATAGACCTACGGGTCCGTAGGCAGTAGCTAGATGGCTTCCTCTCTCTCTTATGATTCTCAATACAATGCTCTCTTGGAGATCTATTTGATGTAAACTTTTGCGGTGTGTTTGTTGGGATCCGATGAATTTTGAGTTCATGATCAGTTTCTATCCATGAATATTATTTGAGTCTTCTTTGATCTCTTATATGCATGATTACTTATGGCCTCATATTTCTTCTTTGAATCTTTGGTTTAGTTAGGCCGACTAGATCAATTTTTCTTGCCATGGGAAGAGGTGCTTTGTGATGGGTTCGATCTTGCGGTGTTCTTTCCCAGTGACAGAAGGGGCAGCAAGACACGCATGATTATTTGATGTTCTATCAATTGCCCAACAGTAATTTGTTCACCCACCGTGTGCTATACTCATGAGAGAAGCCACTAGTGAATCCTACGGCCCCCGGGTCTACTTTTCCAACATATTGCTTTCCGATCTATCTTTTTGCCTCTTTGTTTTCAGATCTACAAAACCAAAAACCCAAAAACATATTGCTGCATATTTTGTTTGCTCTTTTTATTTTGTGTTCTTGAGAGATCTATATCTCCTATCTATCACTACCTAATCTATCTTTTTACCGTAGAGAGATTGACAACCTCTCTTTCGAGTCGGGTTGCAAGTATTTGTTATTTGTGTGCAGGTGCTGCTTATTGGGTGGTGGTGATCCTCCTACTGGTTCAATAACCTTGGTTTCATAACCGAGGGAAATACTTACCGTCGTTGTGCTGCATCATCCCTTCCTCTTTGGGGAAATACCGACGCAATCTCAAGCCACGTCAATGGAATTTCTGGTGCCGTTGCCGGGGAGGAAGCGGTCTCTTCTACGTGCCTATCGTAGGCGCCGAGGGGATTCCATCATCATCAACCAGGTTCCTAATCACAAATATCATCTCCTTGCAATTACATTATTTTCCATTTGCCTCTCGTTTTCCTCTCCCCCACTTCACCAATTTGTCATTTTATTCGCCCTCTTTTTCGTTTGCCTTTTTCTCGTCAGATCTCTTGCCTAGTCATTATGGCTAGTTCTTCCTTTATTGCGTGTACTCCCGATAATGAGGTTCTTAATTTTAAGCAAAGGGGAGGGGAGAACCTAAAAGATGCTTGGTATAGGATTTGCAATGCTCATAATAGATCTATCCACACTACTAGGAAAAGGGCTATAGATGATATGGCTACTAATGGCGCACCAGACATGTGGTGCGCCACTACTATATAGTAATGGCGCACCATGAGTTGGTGCGCCATTAGTGTGGTAGACACTAATGGCGCACCAGACCCACGGTGCGCCATTAGTGACAAATGTTTTTTTTTTCATTTTTCCAAAAATACTAATGGCGCACCAGGGAAGAGTGCGCCATTACTAGTTTAACTAGTAATGGCGCACCTCCAACACAGTGCGCCACTACTATTTTTTTTTGCAAAACTACTAATGGCGCACCTCAAGCTGGTGCGCCATTAGTAACCAGGGTTACTAATGGCGCATATATGGGTGGTGCGCCATTAGTAACCTGGGACCAGCTAGATATTTTGGACAGCCACACCTACACACTCACTTTCCCCACTTCATTCTCTCCACCTCCTCCTCCAAGATTGTGTCGGCTGCCTCCTCCTCCTCACCTCATTTGCACCATAGATTCATCAAAATTAGGTGGTTAAATTACCTTTTTTTGATAGGTAAGTAAGGGGAAAGCTATCTTTATGTTGTAGATCTACTTTTTTTCTCTCCCTCGCTCCAACAACGTGCACATGCACTTTTTATGGCCTTGCTAGATCTATGTATGTTTGTGATGTTGCATATGTTTGTGGTGTTGCATATATGTTTGTGTTTGCAGGTACCGGTATTTGAAATGCGATAGTTGCCAATATTTTGCCGGAATGTTAATTCATTTCCGTTTCGGCGAGAATTTTGGCACTATGCATTCTTTTTGGTCCTATTTTTAGGGAAAGTCATGCCAAATTTTTTCTTGGTTCTAAAATATCGTTTTGCTCTACCCCGCAGGCGACCATGGTCCGCACGATGACCGAAGGCATCGTGAATAGGTTTTTGAGCTCCGCGAAGGCCGAGATGCTTCAAAAGAACGAGACGGAGATAAGATGTCCGTGTCGAAGATGCAAGCTGAAGAGCCTTATTGCGGACCCGGATTCCGGGCAGGTGCGGGACCACCTGCTCTTGCGTGGTTTCATGGATGGCTATCGGTGGCAAGGTGATGAAGATGACAATGAAGTCGTCCATGGGGGCCGGGCAAGAAATGAGGAAGGGCAGCAAGACAACCACCGCGGCGAGGGCGGTCGAGAAGACGAAGAATCTCCAGGACATGATCACGACGGTGATGCTGTACACAGTCATCATGTAGAAGATGCCGGACATGATGATGAGGAAGATCAAGACGAAGGGCATGATCATGAAGATGAAGATGCCGGAGCAGACGACGATGGAGGCTGGGTGCAGGACCCTCATATTCAAGAGCTGCTTCTCAAGCAGACGGATAACGCAAGAGCTGCCGCCCGAGAGAAAGCCAAGCTGGATCAACTGGAGATAGACGCGATTACTCCATTGTATGAAGGATGCAGGCCCGAGGATACCCGCCTGAAAGTAACGCTCATGGCTCTGGAGATGAAGGTAAAACACAAAATGACCGACGCATGCTTCGACGAGAACATGTCATTCTGGCACGAACGTCTTCCCAAGGGGAACAAGTGCCCGACCAGTTTCGAGGAGGCGAAGAAAATCGTGTGTCCTCTGGATTTACCGCACGTGAAATACCATGTGTGCATGAACAATTGCATCATTTATCGGGACGAGCACGCGGAGTCTACCATATGTCCGGTGTGCGGCGTCACTCGATACAAGAAGAGGAAGAAAGCTCCTCGAAAAGTGGTGTGGTACTTTCCGATCACTCCTCGTCTGCAGCGGTATTTCGCGGACCCTAAGGTAGCAAAGCTCCTGCGTTGGCACGCGGATAGGGAGGAGAAGAAGCGAGAAGATGACGGAAATGATCCGGAGATAAATAAAAAAGACAAGATGCTGAGTCACCCTAAGGATGCGAGCCAGTGGCAAGCGTTGAACTTTGAAGACCCAGAATTTGGGAACGATCCAAGGAACATCATGCTGGGCGCGAGCACCGATGGAGTCAATCCGTTTGGCAGCCAGAGAAGCACACATAGCACCTGGCCTGTGTTTGTGTGGATGTACAACCTCCCCCCCTGGTTGTGCATGAAGAGGAAGTACATTCACATGAGTATGCTAATTGAAGGGCCGAAACAACCAGGGAACGACATCAATCTGTATCTGGGGCTGCTGAAAGAGGAGCTAGACACGCTATGGAAAACGCCAACCAATACGTGGGACGCCGCAGAGAAAGAATATTTCCCTATGAGAGCCGCACTGCTCACGACGGTGCACGACTATCTCGGTTACGGATATCTCGCGGGGCAGGTGGTCCACGGATTTTCTGGATGCGTCAGGTGCATGGATGACACAACGTATCGCCAGCTAGATAGAGATCCTGGGTCTTCGAAAACCGTGTTAATGGGACATCGAAGGTGGCTTCGCGACGATGACCCGTGGAGAAAACGCAAGGATCTGTTCGATGGTGAAACCGAACCCCGAAGACGCCCGCGTACGAGGAGCGGCGAGGAAATAGACGAGCTGTTGAAAAATTGGAAAGATTGCCCACTGCCGGGAAAGAAGCAAAAGGCGCCAGAGCCGGGAAAGAAGCGAAAGGCGCCAGAGCCGCTGCTGAAGGTATGGAAAACGAGGTCTGTTTTCTGGGACTTGCCGTACTGGAAGATCCACCGTGTGCCTCACAGCCTTGATGTCATGTATTTCACCACCATGGTTATACCCAAAGCCAAATCCAAGACCGCGGGCGCAAACGTCACCGCGAAAAATGAGCCATGGGTACTGGCTTCCCAAGTGGACCAATGCTTCTTCATTACCGACCCGTCAAAGCCCAGTCGTGTTGTCGTGAGGAGAGGCAAAAGGAAGATCATCGGAATGGATGGAGTCGCCAATGATCAAGACTTAGACAAGTACGGCGACCCGAAGATGGAACATGACGACGACGATGAAGTAGCAGCATACACCACAACAAGAAGCAGGACCACCCTACCTAAAGGACGTCCGTTCCACAGAAGAACTCCATTTGTGAAAAAGAAGGGCAAGAAGATTGTGAACAGATAGCTAGCTAAGATCGATTGTATTTAAATCGTAGTGCGCCATTGCTATCTAAAAAAAAGCTTTCTAATGGAAGCTCACATATCTAAAAAAAAGCTTTCTAATGGAAGCTAAGATCGATTACTGTTTTTATAAAAAATTATTACTGTTTTTATAAAAAAATATTAAAAAATAGCAACAAAAAAAAAATAAAAAAAAACATACTAATGGCGCACCGCTCGGGTAGTGCGCCATTGCTATCTAAAAAAAAGCTTTCTAATGGCGCACCTCTAAGGGGTGCGCCATTGCTATAAAAAAAAGATTTCTAATGGCGCACCGCTCGGGGGTGCGCCATTAGTAAGCTTCCCCCTAGCTCTAACTCGCCCGACCCCTTCGTCCCTCCCTCTCGCCAGATCCACTTCCCCCCCCCGCGCGCTGCCCCGACCCACGACGCCGCCGCCCCTACGTGCGCCGCCGCCCCCGCGCCCCCGCGCCCCCACCACTGCAGCTCCGCCATCGCCGACGCCTCCGCGACCTCGCCGTCGCCGACAGCCTCCCCGCGTCGGCCCCTGCCCTGCGCCGCCTCTACCTCAGTCCGGGCACGGGGTGCAGGACGACGACCGCCGCCGACCCGCGAAGCACGTGGCCGTCGGCCTCCCCACGACCAACCAAGGCGCCCAGGAGGACCGCCGCCGTCTTCTTCTTCGACTACGAGGACCCGGACGAGCTCGGACGCCCTCGAGCCATCCCTTCGACGCCGCCGCCGCCGCCGACCCCGACCCCGACCCCGACCCCTCCGACGACCGGCCGCGCCCGCCCAGGTACCTCTCCTCCTTCCTCCTTCCTCTGCCCTCCTCCTCTGCTCCCTTGAGTAGAAATACCTGGGCCATCTTTATTACTCTAAAGGGTTGAACTAGGGTCCTTACGTTATGTTCTATTCCATGCAGCAAAGGCAATTTTCATCTAAGTTGAGCTGATTTTGATTTCCGTATGTTATGGGGGGACAACAGATATTGCTATATGTTCATTCTTGAGGGTACAGACTTGCTAAACTATTGATGATTTTTTGTTGGGTGACCTATTAGATCTGGAATGGAAGCTCACATAAGTTGAGCTGATTTTTGTCCATATGAAAGCAGAGGACCATATGGTCTGTGGCCTTTTCATCCATATGAAAGTAGAGGCACATTGTGGTGCTAGTTTGCTGGGTTTTGTCTCCGACCATCGTGTCGTGATGATTTTGCAGGTACCCCGAGAGGCCCTTGAGTTTGCCGGAATGTCGATTAACTTCCGTTCCGGCAAATTCGGGTACTCCATATGTCCTATTTTCAGCAAAGGTCATGCTGAAATTTTCCGTGAATTTTAGCATGACTTTGCTAAAAATCGGACATATGGGGTACTTGCTACTAATGCATGGGCCGGGGTATCTTAGTACTTAATTAAGTAGCTTTTAGGGTGCCTCGGTGTCGATAAGAACCTAAATGATGAAAGCTTAGGCTTTTAGGGTGCCTCGGCGTCGACAAACCCTAAATGATAAAAGCTTAGCTTTTAGGATGCCTCGGTGTCGACAAACCCTAAATGATGAGACCATGATCTTGTTCCTTGACAATAACCAACTTTTTGACCAAACTTTTTTCCTATTTAGAGCGAAACATGGCCCACAACGATGAGGTCGGTGGTTCGGGCGGCAAGCAATTCTGGGAGCTGTCCCAGGAGATGGAGGAACAACCTCACCGCTATGAGGACGCCGCGGAAGACACCGATCCTGACTACACAACCCCTAGTGGCGTCGGGGATGACACCACTGATGGTGCCGCCGAGGATGCCACCACTGATGGTGCCGCCGAGGATGCCACCACTGATGATGGCAACGCACGCACAGATGGCAGCCAACCGAAGAGGCAACGGAAGGACCGGCGCCCGAACGTGCTCCGCACCGTCAAGGAGGAATTTACTCAAGTGGACTCCGACGGGCATCCAACTGAGCCCAAACAAATAGTCAAGGGGTACTCGGTTCAGCTCGGGTGCATTCTCCGGAGCACCGTCTCGATCAACACCGAGAACCTAAGGCATAAGGACCGAGGGAATTTGCGCAACCTCCTCTTCACGAAGCTGCATGAACGATACAAGTTCCCCGCTGAATTTGAAAACACATGCCTCTCAGGGAATAAAGTGAACAGTGCCGCCCTCACGAGGATGAGCACGGCCCTGTCTACTTGGAGAAGCGCGGTGAAAAGAATGATTGAGAAAGGTGATAGTTATGAGAAGATCAAGGCGAAAAATCCTTCGATCAGCGAAGATGACTACAAGGAGTTCAAGATCAAGTGCGAGAGCAGCGCAACCTCCGAATCAAGTCAGTGGGGGTAAGAAATGCGGGAGTTGAACTTAGGGGAACACAAACTCGGTCCCGGCGCTTACAGAGTGGCGGAGCCTATATGGGACAAGGAGGACGCGGAGCGTGCCGAGCAAGGCCTACCGCCCCGCTTCGAGAAATACCGTGACAAGCAGACCAGGAACTATGTCAGGGCCCGGTACAAGGAGGACCCGGTAACAAAGGAGCTTACCACGGATCCGAAGACCAGGGCGCTTGAGCTTGTTCTGGCGCAGGAGACTGAAAGCAGTAGCGCGGGGTCGTCTCAGAGCATCCCTTGGGACAGCACTCTAAATAGGGCGTTGAACGTAATGAAAAACAAGGATAAGCTCAGTAAGCCGTCGTCAGCTGGTCGTGTGGCCGGCAAAGGCTTGTCCACAAAATGGTCGTCATACTATAACGCTGGTGGGCGAAAGGAGAGAAAGACCAGCTCGGAAAGCCAGTCGCGCGAGGTTCAAGAACTCAAGGCACAAGTGGCGCGGATTCCGGAGATTGTCCAAGAGCAAGTGCAACAACAACTGGGATCGACGTTCACCGGCATTATGCCTACCTTGATTCATGGGCTGACGACGTGGATTGCGAGCGGCCAACAGGGGCCGCCCCCGATTCCCAGCTTCACGGCCAGCAACTCGCACAACGCGCAGGCGGCGCCATTGGTGTCTCCGGCGGAGCCGGTATTGGTGTCTCCGACGCCGGCACGGGCATTGGAGCTTAATGCACCCGGGTGTACGCCGGCCGGCACCTCGGCAGCAAGCGGCCCCTCCGTCAATTGCACGCCCGCCATTGGCGGTGCCTCGACATTAGCCGAGCTCGACGCCATCATCACGGTAACTAATTAAGCCTCTCGGCCGAGGACTTCATCTCCTTGCCTTTGACTGGGCATCCCTGACGCCCTACATGTTTTCGCAGGGCGCCGCCGACGTTCCGTGCACTCTCCTGCACTTCGTGAACAACGAGTTGGTCGATGTCGCCAAGGGCAAAATCGTTCAACCGGGCAACCCCGTGTTCCACGGTAATCCAATGCCACCCACCGTGTATAGGGTTCAACTGGTTCGGGTGCTGCCAGGCTGCGACGAGTTGTTACCTCCGATTCGACCCGCCGGGGCCGACGAAGATGATGTGATGACCCTCAGCGCCTGCCTAAGCTGGCCCCTGCTTTGGCCGAAGAGCCAGATTCGTTTGGGGGCGGGGGACACCACCCCAAAGACAACACCGCCAGTCGTGCCGGCGCCAAGCCATGGCAAGACCGCCGCAACGCTACCGGACATGCCGGACATGCATATGGCACAGGATCCGGGCATGCATATGGCACAGGATCCAGACGACGACGACAATGACGACGGTACATTTACCAACGTCGATAAGTACTTCAACGAACATGGGTGCGATGACGAATTCATGGGGCCTCCTTCTCAAGAACCCAACCCTGCAAAAGACGATCGCGATCTAGCTGGTACCGCGGAGAAACCCAATTGCAACAGGCGTCGTCTGGCGTTCAGTTCTCAGGAGACGCCTCCAGCTGCCGACTTCACCGAGCCTCAGATAGCCGAGGTGCGAAATATTATCAGCCCCAGCACACTCAAGAAGGCGGTCTGTGAGCAGAACTCGGTCCCATTACAGCAGAAGAAGAAGGGACGGAAAAGAAAGAGTAACAAGGGTGCGAGCCAGCCGGCACCGAGTACGACCCGTGCTCAGGACGGGCCACCTTCACCTAAGGATATCTCGAGGAGGGTGCATGTGGCGGGTAGGCCGATGCTACCGACTAATATGCTCAATGCTGCAACCGGTGCTATGCGGAGTCTGCATGACAGTGTTCTTTCTTTGGAGAAGCGGCGTCTCCGAGAGAATGACGTGGCATACCCGGTTTTCGTGGCCAAGGTGCTAGAGGGCAAGGGCTTTGTGGATAGCGCCATCGGGGGTACGATCGTCCTGCGGTTTGATGACATCTTCGCTATGTTTAACCTTCATCCGCTGCACTACACCTTCGTTCGGCTATTTTCGCTGAGTATGGAGATGCGGATCATTAGAGACAAGACCCCGGACATCGTGATAGTCGACCCCTTCTACATGCGTGCCAAGATCTTGGGCAGCGCTGGGGACCGGCAAGTCGCGAGTTCTTACCTCGAAGGCGTCATTCTGGCAAACCCAGATAAGGATAACTTCCTCGTGCCTTACTTTCCCGAGTAAGTCGTCCCCTCAACCGCCCCGTAACATATGATTTCTTAGATTTCGATCGTTTTTTTAACATTCCGTGTTTTGTGCAGTGACACACATTGCACACTCATCCTCTTAAGCCTGAAATATTCCATGGCCACGTATTTCGACTCGGACCGTCAGTCGAAGAAAGACTACACAAATGTCAAGAAAGTTCTTGATGATGTTCTCCCCGGCTACGCCAAATCTGGAGGCACCTTCACCAGGCCAGTTCGTAAGTACGGCAAGCACGTGTTCGCCCACAATACGACGTTCCCCTGCGTCAAGCAGCCGCCTGGCGGTCAGAAGGATGCCTACTACGCCCTCCATCACATGCGGGCGATCGTACGGGACCATAATCACCTTCTGCTACCAAATAATCTCAAAGCTTGGGACGCAAGCTTGTCGGCAATCCAGGACACGGACATCAGACAAGAATTCTTTCGCATCCAGTCGGAGTTTGCGGAAATCATCCATCAAGATGTCCTTCGTACCTCGGGGCAGTTCTACCTCAGAAATCAACCGTCCAACAGTGAGATAGACACAACGCTACAAATGCAGGCTGACAACGCCCGCGATTTCATGACCATCACGATAGACGGCGGCTTCATCCACGCTCCGGTCCCTTGAGTCGAGTCGAAAGTAGTGATGCTATGTCTAGTTTTGAAACATCGATTGGCTCATGTTGTAATTAAACTTTGATGAACTTGTATGTCTCTTTGGTTTGGACAGTCGTTTAACTTAGATGTAATCGATGCTATTAATGTCTTGCTTTTCTCTTCCGATCCTTTTGTTGCATACTTATATATTGCTTATGTATTGTCTGTGAATTGGTACTAATGTTTTGTTTGGCTAGTGCATAGAGATGCCGTCGTATGTCGTGTACAAGGGTAGGGTTTCCGGAGTCTACGACGACTGGGAGGAGTGTCGGACATAGGTTCACCGTTTCAGCGGTAACAGTTACAAAGGGTACACCACTAGGGCGGAGGCGGAATCTAGATACACGCGCTATCTAGCGGGAGAGAGGAGGGAGCGTTGGAGGAACCGGATGAAGACCAGTTTCATCGCGATTATGCTCATCGTGATGACCGCAGCTCTCTTCTATGTGATGGTAGTTTAGATGATCGATATCGACTTGTAATGTGAAGACAAACTCGCTACTCGCGGTTTCGAGACTTGTAATGTTCTAACTTTGTTCGGTATTTTAAATTCGGAGACTAATATGATGAATTGTATTCGGACACTAATCTTCTATTGTATTCGATGAATCTGCTGTTGCTGTGTGGTGCTAGCTATATTCTGTCAAATAATATATTTTGTAACCTGTGAAAATATCAGAAACGAAAAAAAAAATCCCTAATATTCATACTAGTGGCGCACCACCACATAGTGCGCCATTAGTAAGCCAGAGCACACTAATGGCGCATCATCCACCAGTGCGCCATTAGTATGCCAAAGCACATGGGTAAATATGGCCCCTGGGAGGCATACTAATGGCGCACCGTGGGCTATACTAATGGCACACTGCATGGTGCGCCATTAGTATACCAGATACTAATGGCGCACCAGTGGTGCGCCATTAGTAAAAAATTCTAATGGCGTGGTGCTAGTGGCGCACCTGTAGTGCGCCATTAGTAGCGAAAACAGGTGCGCCACTAGCAGTCCTTTTCCTAGTAGTGCCATAAGCAATCTACCGTTGTTCTTCTTCGCAGTTTTTATGTTGGCATCACCACTTGGTATAGGTTCGTCCTTGATACGATTACCGGTGGGAATTTCTTGATGTGTTCATCTTTGGATGCTTTTAATTCTATGGGAAGTTTAGTGGGATCACCACCTCTTATGATCAATGAAACAACTTTAACTCTCGAACATGTTATGGAGAGATTAGATGCTATTGAAAAGAACATGATTACCCAAGAACATCTTGAAAGTTTGGATAAGAAATGCATAATCTTGCTAATAAAATTGGGTCTAAGGCGGGAGATGCTTTTAAATTGCTTAAGGAAAAAGAAACCGTAGTTAACGAAAGGGTAGAAGAGAGTCCTTACCGGATTGATAAGTTGGAGGAGTTTTTTAGTAATTTGGGTTCGGCTTTTTATTCTATCAAAACTATTGAAAAACTCCCGTAAAAATTGGCAAGACCATGCAAGTCACTAAGAACAAAGTTGCTACACCTAGTAGTCACAAGGGGGATCTTAAAATGATTAGTATTCATCCCGACTTTGTTGAAATCATAAGAGACCCTATTTACAAGAATGAATTTTTTGGTTTTCTTCCTAGGAGTGTTGTCATCGGGAATATGCATGCTAAATCCTTGAAGAAATCTAGTTGTGTGATTGAAGAGTTGAAAACCAAAGATGACAATACTTGAATCTATGTGTTATGCCTAGCTAGGGGCGTAAAACGATAGCGCTTGTTGGGAGGCAACCCAATGAATAAATAAATTTTTGCTTTTTCCTTCCTGTTTTTGAGTGTTGACACAATTATGCCTCTGTTATTATTGTGTTTTTATGGTTTATTTAGTGTTTGTGCCAAGTAAAGCCTTTAGGATGATTCATGAGGTGAGTAAAAGCGATGCTGAATCTGAAACAGAAACTTTGCATCCAGTATATGAATTTTCATTTTTTACTGGAATGTGATCTTCAGCTGAAATTTTAACACAATGTTGCTATACCAATTCCTTACGTTGTCCTAATTTTTCAGAATTTTTAGAGTTACAGAAGTATGGTTAGAGTACAGATTACTATAGACTGTTCTGTTTAAGACAGATTCTGTTTTCGTTGCATTGTGTGCTTGTTTTGATGAATCTATGGGTTATATTGAAGGGTATGAGCCATGGTAAAGTTAAAATACAGTAGGTATAATGCAATAATAAAATATGAATGGGTTTGCAACAGCACCTAAAGTAGTGATTTGCTTTATTATACTAACGGATCTCACGAAGATTTTGTTGAGTTTTGTGTGATTGAAGTTTTCAAGTTTTGGGTGAGATCACGTTGGATGAAGGAATAAGGAGTGAAAAGAGCCTGAGCTTGGGTATGCTACCGCACCCCGAAGATATATCCAAAGAGAAACAAGCAACTAAGCTTGGGGATGCCCCCGACTGGCATCCCCTCTTTCTTCTAACAACCATCAGTATTTTACTTGGAGCTATATTTTTATTCGTCACATATCATGAGTTTTGCTTGGAGCGTCTTGTATCTTTGCTTGCTTTTTTTGTTAGTTTGTGACTTGTATCCTTGCTGGACACACCTATTTGAGAGAGCCAAAATTATGCTATGATTTGTTAGAATTGCTCTATGTGCTTCACTTAAACTTTTTGAGCTATAGAATTGCTCTAGTGCTTCACTTATATCTTTTTGAGCACGGTGCGCTTGGAAATTTTTGTAGAAATACTCTCATGCTTCACTTAGATTAATTTGAGAGTTAGTAAATTTTGAAAAAAATCCTCTCATGCTTCACTTATACTATTTTGAGAGATGAAATATTTATGCTCATGTGCTTCACTTAAATTTGTTTGAGCTTGCCGAAAAGTAATGGCAATATATGAAACTAGTCCCAAAGTGATAGATATCCAAGGAGGATATAATAAAAACTTTCATGAAGATCATTGGACAAATTAATCGGGATTCCTTGTAATAGTTTTGAAACACGATGATAGTAATATGTGGGTCATGTTAATGAGTAATTATGCTTAGTGGGAATATTGGTATTAAGGTTTGTGACTCCCTATGCATGCACGAAAGTCAATAGTTATGCAATAAAGTTACATCCTACTTGTGGTGCATTATTCGGTGTTAGTTATGCTCAGTGCTCGCTTCTGTGAATTTTCGTTTCTTGGTTTGGTTGCTTCTCAATCTATTTGCTAGCCTCCATTTGTACTAAGTAGAAATACTACTTCACTACTGGAATCAGGTTCTTTGCCGTCCGCCATGGCAGACGGCAAAGGAGAAACCACGGACGGCAAAGAACTTTGTCGTCCGCCAGCGGACGGCAAAATTTTGGGACGAATAAACACCGGCAAAGAGGTCCTTTGCCGTCTGCCATCGCACAGCGGACGGCAAAGATTTTTTGCCGTCGGCCTGCAGACGGCAACGAGCGTGGACGGCGAAGTTTGACGTTAGCACCGTTAGGTGGCTAACGGGCCCTCACCAAAGTCTTTGCCGTCAGCCCGAGGACGGCAAACAATCAGTCCTTTGCCATCTGTCATGGCCGGCCCCACACATGTCTTTGTCGTCTGCCCCGGACGGCCTCGCCCAGCCCTTTGCCGTCCGCCCCCGACGGCCCCACCCTACGCTTTGCCGTCGGCCCCCCCTATGCCGACGGCCACCATCGGCAAAGAAGCCACCCTTTGCCGTCCGCCCCCGCTATGCCGATGGCCACCGTCGGCAAAGAAGCCAAATGGCCTCAGGCCTGGCGCTCCCAGGTTTAACAGGATGCTGGCACGTGTCCTCTTTGCCGACGGCGGCCGTCGGCATAGCGGTCTTTGCCGTCCGGGGCAGACGGCAAAGCGGCTGTATTGCCTCCTTTTTGCTTGTTTTTGCTATATTCAACAATTTTCACATGCAAATATATGATATGTATATATATATTTCACAGAAACAATATCCCTACCATATGGATATGATCAACCAACAATTATACCAAATTAAAAGTATCAAATGTCACATTGTTCACCATATTACATTAGTTTCATCCATACATACATAGTCTCATAGGTAGAAAGTTTCACGTAAGTTCATCGATACAAAATGAAAACAGAAATTAAAGACTAGCACTACATCAAAGCAAGCTGCCGTGAACTCAATCAAATCTGCAAAATTGGAAATAAGAAAGTTAGAATAAGAATACTAGAAGAAGTAGAAGAAGATCTAGAAGAAGAAGATGATGAAGAAGCATTTTTCTTCTCTCTCTTTCTCCTCTTGTTTTTCTTCTTCTTATTGCTTATTTGTGTCATTTTAGAGCTAACCTAGGTAATTATCACATTATTGACCTAACTAAGCTTATTGTGTCATTTTGCAAAAAAATAAGCTAAGTCTATGGCATCTATGAGGTTACCAAGTCTATTATGCCATTTTTGAGTTAACTAAGCTTATTATGTCATTGTGGAGGAAACAATGCTAAGTATAGGTCATTTTAGAGCTAACTTAGGTACAATATGTCATTTTGGAGGTAAGTAAGCTTACTATGTATTTTTAGAGGAAACAAAGCTAACTTAGGTAAAATATGACATTTGTCTAAGTGCTAAGTTTGTCTTTGTGCTAAGTTTGTCTAAGTGCTAAGTTTGTCTTTGTTTGAGAAAATGAGCCAAGTAAGTGGCATATTACGGCTTACCGTCCTCGTCATCACGGAGGTGAAGCATCAGGGTTGCTCGGGCCGGTGTCAGCTCGAGCACTACTTGGCCCTGGAGAAGGATCGTGCGATGCGGCTCGGGAGTTATGCTGTACCAAAGATCATTTGCGTTAGCATGATAACGCTGAAACGTTAAGACTAGTAACTAATGAACATTGAAATGAAACTCACCGTTCCAGCCGTGGTAATGACTGGCATCGGCGGAGGGGTCTGGTCGGTCTTCTCGCACAAAGTCTGCATATTTGGTTTTGACAAGTCAATCATATTTGTTATTAATGAAACGAACATGTAGTGCATGATTTGGCTAACATGAAGAAGAAACTTACCAGGAGGAGCTCGTACATGGCCCGGTGAGACGCATCGTTCCGTGCCCTCTCCTCCACCAACAACCTAGCCGTCCTCTCCTCCAAATCCCTCTTCTCCTCCGCCGCCTGCCGGGCTTGTTCCGCCAGAAGCGCCTGGGTTGTCTCTCTCTCTTTCTGCAGAGCAGCCTGCAACACAACTCCTCGTTAGCATTGTAATCATCTTTTCGCACACACAAAGTAATGGAGGAAAGCTATCTGAGTCCGTATGACTAACCTCGAATGCGAGGTGGACTGGTCGTGGACGAGGCGTCATCTCAGGACAGGAGCTCGTTTGGCACGCCTTGATCTGCCGGAGAGTGCGCGAAGACCGTATAAGTCCATCTCCAATGGCTATCGAGCCATGGGGCCTCCCGTCGCCAGCTATCATCACCAGGTCTGGATCAATAGGATGCTGGCTCGGGTTGAAGTCCTCCCCATTCACCGCCTTCCCCACATCTCTGTACCTCACGAGCTTGTTGTGGGAGGAGATGTTGGTGAAGTTCTTGGGATTATCGAGGTCAGACTCAGAGAATGCCTTGGCCTTCTTGTACGAGGCAGTATGGGCCATGGCATAGAGGTCATACACCTGTGGCACCTCCGTCTTATTGTAATGCGCCTACAAGAGAGGAACAAAGTATTAATAAAGGGGTCAAGCTAGCATCAAAAAATGAAATGCAGGAATCATGAAGCAAACCACATACCCAGTTCTGCCCGAACTGAAATAAGTTGGCGCTGCCTTGATGGTGTGGCACACCTTCCATTTGGGCACGCCGTTCCTTGGCATCGTCGTGGACGGCTCACCATTCGTAAGAGCACCACTCATTCACCAACGCCTCCCAACAACCCATCTTATCCGCACACCATCTCGGAGGCACCTAAGTTAGTAAAGAGAAATTTGAGAGCTACGCCTACGAATCAAAGCAAGGAAACTAAGTACAAGGCCTTAAGAATAGATAATTACCTTCATGTACTGCTCCTTGTCCAGAAACTTTTGGCGGGACGATGACTTGTCCTTCTTAATACGCCGCGAGGCATAGTAGTCTCGAACAGCCTGTACCCGAGCCTCGTGCCGTAAGTTCTGTAGTAGGCGCCTGCACTCGTAATCGATAAGCTTTGTCGCGGCCTCCTCGTATCCCTCCTCACACCTGTAGAAGGTCTGCAGTCAAACGAGACAACACTGATTAGTACAATAAATAGCTATTATTGATTTTTAATTGTGTAAAGGAGAAATTACCCAGAACTTTCTGATCACCATGTCGGCCCTCGTGTGACACAACACACCGTCGATCATCTTCTCCGGCGGGGCCGGGGCAGCCAAGTAGTGCTCCCATTTCAATCCTAACTCTGGAAGCTGTCCCTCGCCGGGCAACGTGACAAACCCCGGGAAGTTATGCCGTAAAAGCACACCAAGGATGGAGTTGGGCCTGCGGACATCCTTGGCGTGAATCCAACCCCTGCAGTATGACAAAGCCAACGCATTAGATATGTGAAGAAACATGAAGGCAAAAGGTTTAAAAAGAGTAAATGCACTTACTTCAGCGACTCAGGCTTAATCGGCCACCTTTGCTCGCGGGTCGCCGGCATGGGCGGGAGCCGTGTACACCCACGCTGGTAGACGGTGGCCCCCTCAGCCACCTCGTCCCCGCTATCAGAAAACCGATCCCCGCCACCATCAGCATGGCCACTCGGCTCCAGCTGATGCTGATCCGGCCAGGTATCCCATCCGGTCGAAGCGTGTGGAGTCTCGTAGGACGAAGCGTCTGGCACAGGAGTCTCGCGGGACAAAGCATCTGGCACAGGAGTCTCGCGGGTCAAAGCGTCTGAGACAGAAGGATCGTCGACCCGAGGCTCGTGGACAGAAGTCCTTGTAGCCTCCACCTCAGACGGGTCCACCATAGCAGTCATGTGCTCGGGTGAATCAGCTGGGGGTGGCGGCGAGGAAGGCGTAGCAGCCTTCCTACCTCTCCCGTGGCCACCACGTGTACCATTAGGAGCCTTCCTACCTCTCCCCCGACCTCCTCTCCCGGTAGGCAACTTCGCCGATGAAGAAGCGCCCTCGGGTGTCCCAATACTGTCGTACAACGCTCTCCGGAGAGTTTGGGGTGGAATGGAAGTACCCCTCCCACCATGCGCCGACGAAGGAGCCTCGGATCGCTCTCGACCCGCGCCCACCATCTTTCAACACCTGCCATGACAAAGAGTAAACGAAATTAGTACAACATAAAAAGATTGAATACCGACATGAATAATAATATGTATATATATAATTTGAGCGTATCATCATCATGTATACCTGACATGAACTAATAATAATCTTCATCGTCTATATATGCTCCGGGATCAATAAATGCATCATCATCATCACTATCATCAATAAATGCATCATCATCACTATCGGGAGCAACATGTGGAAGGCCTCCTTTATGTAATCGGTCAAGCATTGAGAGGTCATCCGCAGCAGTATCCTCTTCTTCTTTCGTCTCTTCTTGTTCCGGCTCAGGGGTGAAGTCAGATTCACTGTCGCTGTCTACTTCAATGTTCTGCGGTGAAGTAGAGCGGTTCTTGAAACGTTTTTTGGAAAGACGTGTTTCTTGGAAGAATTCTCCTTCATATGTGTCTGGGTTAATGTGAGGTTCATAATCATCTTCATTGAGGGGAGGTGGTCTAAAACGTGGCGGCACATCATAAACAACATCCCAACCATTCAGATTTGGATCAGTTTGGCAGGCCCACGGTAGATAAAAAACTTGGGTCGCCTGTTGAGCCGTAATATAGACATCGGGAACATCTAAATGGGTGCTTTGTTTGATTTCGACTAGCCCTATATGTTCATGAGTCCTTCTAGTCTCCTTCGGCTGGAACCAATAACATTTGAAGACTACGACGTTTGGTGGGTTTTCACCAAAGAATATAAGTTATAAATTGCTTCAACTCTTCCATAATACTCGACACCTCCTTCGCCGATAGCAGAGACACAACAATTTGTAGACTTTCGGTCGGCCATAGATAGCACTTTGCCAAAAGTACGAAAGCGATACCCGTTGATGTCGTATTTGTCAAATGAACGGACCTTATAGTCAAAACCATTAGTGACTTGTCTCAATTCGGAGTCCATAGACTCTGAATTAGCCTACAAGTTCAATACGAAAGGATTTTTGCATTAGCCGCAAACTAGACGAATAAATGAAATGGTCTAATGGAAATTACCGTTTGTTTGAACCAAGAGATGAAACCGGGATAGCCGCCTCCATGCTTTGCCAGAAGCTCATACTCTTTGATGGAATCCGTTTGGATCACCGCTCCATCCGAGAAATTGGCGACGTATCGACTGTATCACATATCCGGGAATAAGAGCATTTCAAAGGAATTAGAAGTTGCGAAACAATGTACCGAGAACTTACTCGATGTACGGCCGCACTTCTGTTAGGTTGTTGAAGATATACAACGAAATGGTCCGCCATTCTTCGACATCCAACGCTATTGCTTTCGAAGCACCGGCTGGTGCGAGCTTCCCTTTGAATAGGCTGACGTTGGATCGACCTTTTTCATGGTCGCCATCATTGTACCAAGGCTTCGGATTATGCAAATGACGATTCTTGGCTTCGTAGTGTGCTGTCACGAAGTTTGCCGCCTCCTCGGTAATGAATGCTTAGGCCATCGATGCTTCAATTCTACGTTTATTTTTACATTTTGCTCGAAGCGTCATCTGCATCCTGTCAGTTGCGAAGCACCAACGATTTTGCACGGGCCCCCCAATCTTGCCTCGGTCGGGAGATGCAAAATCAAATGCTGCATTGGATTAAAGAAGCCCGGTGGAAAGATCTTTTCTAACTTGCAGATCAACTCTGGCGCCAACTCTTCCAGTTCATCTAGCACGTCAGGTGGTAGTTCTTTTGCACAAAGAGCACGGAAGAAATAGCTTAGCTCTGCCAGTACTAGCCATTCATCCTCAGGGATAAAGCCACGCAACATCACCGGCATTACCCGCTCAAGCCATATGTGCCAATCATGACTCTTGAGACCAAATATTTTCAATTTGTCAAGACTTGCTCCCCTCTTTAGATTCGCTGCATACCCATCGGGGAACATCAACTGCATTTTCAGCCACAAGATCATTTCCCTCATAGCTGGCCTTCCAAGATTGAAGCATGCCTTTGGCTTCCTCCAGTTCTTCTTTCCTTTAGGTTGTCGCATGTTTTGTAACGGTCTATCACATAGAGCCTCTTGATCGACTCTAGCCTTAGGATTATCCTTTGACTTCCCCTCTATGCCGAACAATGTACCAAAAAGGGCCTTGACGATATTCTTTTCAGTGTGCATCACGTCGATGTTGTGTGGGCAAAGGTGGTCTTTAAAGTAAGGCAGATCCCACAAGCATATCTTGTGAGTCCAGGCGTGTTCCGAATTATACCCTTTGAAATATCCTGGACGCTCTGGATCAGGCTCGAGAGCGTTTAACCGATCCAGGGTCTGTTGGCCTGTCAATGCAGGTGGTGCAGAGTGTTTGACAACTCTATCTTTGATGAAATTCTTCTTGTCTTTTCTGAACTTATGGGGAGGATCCAGGAACTGTCTATGCAAGTCGAAGCAAGAATACTTGCGACCCGCCTGCAGCCAACGGAACTGAAGAGCTGCCTTGCATGTGGGGCACGGGAACCTTCCATGCACACACCAGCTAACGAATAGCGCATACGCCGGCAAGTCATGCGTCGAGTACATGTACCACACATGCATTTTGAAGTTTTGTTTTGTAGCGGCGTCATATGTCTTGATCCCATTATCCCAAGCTTCTTGCAATTCATCCTTAAGCGGCTGCATGTACACATTCATATTCTTCCCCGGATAGTTGGGCCCTGGAATTATCAACGTCAAGAAAATGTTCTTTCTTTTCATAATCTCTCCGGGGGGGGGGGGAGATTGAGTGGAATGACAAATACAGGCCAACAACTGTATTGGGTTGCCATCATACCAAACACATTGAACCCATCCGTGCTGATGGCGACTCGAGGATGCCTTGGATCTGCCGCTTTATCCTTATGTAATGCATCAAAGTGCTTCCACACAAAAGCGTCTGAAGTGTGTCCCAACATCGGATTCCCATCTGCATCTAGTTCGGTTCTTTTGCCCAATTTGTGCCACGTCATCTGTCTGGCCATATCTTCGACCATGAAAAGACATTGAAGTCTTGGTATGATTGGCATATACCGAAGAACATTAACTGGGATTTTGGTCTGACTCTTCTCACCCATACTGTTGTCTACAACAACATACCTGGAAGACTTGCAAATGGGACAATAGTTCAAGCCTGCATACTCAAGCCTAAATAAGGCACATCCATTCTCACAGGCATCTATCTTCTCATAGGGCATCTTAAGCGCGCGTAGGATTTTGTCCGACTGGTACAGGTTTGCAGGCAATACATGGCCTTTGGGTAGAAAGCGTCCAAATATTGTCATCATCGCGTCGTAGCATTCTCTGCCCAGGTTGAACTGAGCCTTCAGAGCCATTACTTGCGCGATGGCATCCAGCTGACAAAGCTCAGTGTGCTCGTGGAGAGGACATTTTGAAGACTCCAACATTTCATAGAAGGCCTTTGTAGATTCCTCCATCTCATCGTCCGAATCTCTAGCATCATCAAAGTCTTGCACCATGTCTTCGATCCCAGTACCATGCTCGTCGGTGCGAGGACAAACCACCTCAGCTCCGGCACGTTGGGCAGACTCACCATGAAATCTCCACACCGTATAATCAGGCATAAAACCCCACTTCTGCAAGTTTTTACCCATTTCATCCCGTGTCCACTTTTTATGGTTGTCGCACCGGACACAGGGGCACCAGGTTATTTCCTGGCCATTTGCAAATGCGGCGCTCAGAAACCCCTTGGTTTTTGTAAACCATTCAATGGTCATGTCTTTCTGACTAGGGTGACCGGTGTACATCCACGCACGATCACTCATCTTGCCTACCTACTAAACACACAAGAAATATATATATAATTCATCATCTATATTCATCAGTTAATCAAGTTTGTCAGTTTTATTATGTCTATGCAACCTACACGCTAATAGGTAAAGATAGGTCCTAATCCCACCCGAGTATGTGTAGATTGGGTTCGTTTTCCTATGCTCTGCTCCGGATCCGACGCAGAATTTCGGCAACACCTCCCCGCTGTTCTCCTGATACACGTCTCGGCAATAAGCAGAGAGGATATGTACTCGGAGAACAACAGGGAGGCACTGACGAAATTCCGCATCGGATCCGGAGCAGAGCATAAGGGAAAACGAACCCAATCAACACATACTCGGGCTGTCCATGGATAACGTTGGACAATTCGAAAGGATGGCGGTTATAAATATGCAAAGACATGCATATTTATAGATGCCGCCCTTTTGAACGGGAGACGCATACTGGTCACGCATACTGATGATTGAAGACAGCTATAGCTAGCAAGTTTCATCGGCACGAAGACCGGAACAGAGCAAATTAAGGGAGGGAGGAGATGTCCTATTCTTCTCCTCCTATTCTTCTTCTTCTTCTTCCTTCTTTTCATTTTTCCTATTTTTCTCCTCTTCTTCTTCGTCTTCTTCTTCTTCTCTTCTTTTCTTCTCCTCCTCCTCCTCCTCCTCCTCTTCTTCTTCTTCCTCTTCTTCCTTTTTTCCTTTATCCTCTTCTTCTACTTAATCTTCTTTTCTTATTTTTGCACTAACCTAATTAAACTAATTAACACTAACCCAATTAACTATAACAGTAAGCTAAACTAACAGATGCAATGAAATGAAACAAAAAAAAGATGCAAGAACTCACCGGAGGAGGGCCGGTGGAGGAGGGTCGGCGCAGGGAGGAGGGCCGGCACGGGGAGGAAGCCGCGGTGGTGTAGCCTGGCCGCGGGGAGGGGGTGCTCGCCGTCGTCAGGGTGGGCTCACCGCGGGGAGGGGGGTCGCGGTGGTGACGGCGGCGGGAGCAGGGAGTGGCGGCGACGAGGGGGGCGCGGGGGTGGCGGCGGCGGGAGCAGGGGGTGGCGACGGCGAGAGGGCCACGGGGAGGGGGCGCGGTGGTGGCGGCGGCGGGAGCAAAGGGTGGCGGCGGCGAGGGGGCGCGGGGGTGGAGGAGCCCCGTGGGGAGGGAGGGCAGGGGATGCCGGCGGCGGGGGCGGCGAATGGGCGAAGAGGGGGCTGGCGGCGGCGTGGCGGGCGCTGGTGGTGGCAGCGGCGGGCGCAGGGGTGGCGGCGGCGAGAGGTGGCGTCCGCAGGAAGGGGGAGTGAGACAGAGTGGAGTGGGGACGGGGCACGGCCGTTACTTTTTTTTTGAGAATAGCACGACCGTTACTAGTCCGTTCCCTTTGCCGTCTGCCAGCGGACGACAAACATTCTTTGCCATCCGCTGGCAAACGGCAAAGGGATAACCTATCTGACCTAAATCTTGAACAGGGCCCAATGGGCCCAGCTGACTCCTTTGCCGTCTACCAGTGGACGGCAAAGAAAGTTTGTCGTCCGCTGGCAGACAGCAGAGATTCGGCCTATGGCAAACACAATCTTTGCCATCTGGCATTTCTTTGCCGTCCGCTTTTTTCCAGCAGACGGCAATGGTCTTCTTTGCCGTCCGCTGGCTGATGGCAAAGAACTGGCAGACGGCAAATTCCTTGATTCCAGTAGTGCTTGTGCATCCAAAACCCTTAAACCAAGTTTTGCCTTATGAGTCCACCATACCTACCTATATGCGGTATTTCCATGCCGTTCCAAGCAAATTTGTATGTGCCATCTCTAAATTTTCAAAATAATTTTTCTCTTTTGTGTGCTCGTACCGCTCATGAAATGGTGGGGAGTGTCCAATATTTTTCCATGCTATATGTGTTATTCTCAAGATGAGTGTTTATTCACTTGTCATTCCACAAGAGTGCGGCGGTAATAGGGATGCCCATTCCCGAAATGAAAAAGAAAAAAAATATTTACTTTATGTTGTCAAATAATAAATTCCTTGGAAAGTGTTGGTATGGAAGGCAACCGTGGATACGACCCGCCATGGAAAGTGAAAGTTTGGTGGAAAAAGGAATAAACTTTATTTTCTGTTTGGGAACCACCTATGATATATCTAGCATGGAAACTATTGTGAGCTACTTTGTCGTTTTCATTGACAGGAAAAGCATGCCACCCAAAATATTTTTCTCTCTCAATTTAAACCTTGAGCTCTGGCACCTCTACAAATCCCTACTTCCCTCTGTGAAGGGCATATCTATTTACTTAATGCAATTTTTATTTTTACTTTGAGTCTCCATCTTCTGTTATAAAGCACCAACTAGGGGGCACTATGATCGTACTTGAGCATTGGGCATAGCTAATATTTGAGTGTGTTTCATGAATGGATCAGTGATTGAGCATGATGGGCTAGGGATAACTTTCTTTAGTGTTGATATTTTGAAAGACATGGTTGCTTGTTGACATGCTTGAGTATTGAAGTCATTATGTTAAAACTAGACTATTGCTTTGAATTATTTACAAGTCCAAATGTCCATGCTATACAAAAGAAAAGAATATGAGATGAACATGTTAGGTTGCATTCCACATCAAAAATTCTGTTTTTATCATTTACCTACTCGAGGACGAGTAGGAATTAAGCTTGGGGATGCTGATACGTCTCCAATGTATCTATAATTTTTGCTTGTCCCATGCTGTTATATTATCATTTTTGGATTTTTTAAAATCATTTAATGACAACTTTATATCATTTTTTTGGGACTAACCTATTGACATAGTGCCAAAGTGCCAGTTGCTATTTTTGCTTGTTTTTTACTTCGCAGAATATCAGCACCAAACGGAGTCCAATCGCGACGAAACTTGTTGGAGATTTTTTCTGGACCAGAAGACACCCACTGGGCCAAAGAAGAGCCAGGAAGGTGGGTTGTGGAGAGCACAACCCACCAGGGTGCGCCAGGGGGCCCCTGGCGCGCCCTGATGGGTTGTGCCCTCCACGGGGCCCCTCCGCACCGCCTCCGATGCCTATAAATTCCCAAATATTCCGAAAACCCTAGGGGAGTCGACGAAACACAATTCCAGCCGCCGCAAGTTCCAGAACCTCGAGATCCAATCTAAACCCCATCATGGAGGGGTTCATCTTCTTCATAGGTGCCTCTCCGATGATGCGTGAGTAGTCCACCATAGACCTACGGGTCCGTAGGCAGTAGCTAGATGGTTTCCTCTCTCTCTCTCTCTCTCTCTTATGATTCTCAATACAATGGTCTCTTGGAGATCTATTTGATGTAAACTTTTGCGGTGTGTTTCTTGGGATTCGATGAATTTTGAGTTCATGATCAGTTTCTATCCATGAATATTATTTGAGTCTTCTTTGATCTCTTATATGCATGATTACTTATAGCCTCGTATTTCTTCTTCGAATCTTTGGTTTAGTTAGGCCGACTAGATCGATTTTTCTTGCCATGGGAAGAGGTGCTTTGTGATGGGTTCGATCTTGCGGTGTTCTTTCCCAGTGACAGAAGGGGCAGCAAGACGCGCATGTATCATTGCCATTAAGGATAACAAGATGGGGTCTATTCCTACATGAATAGAGCTTGCCTACATCATGTCATCGTTCTTATTGCATTACTCCATTTTTCCATGAACTTAATACACTAGATCCACGCTGGATAGCGGTCGATGTGTGGAGTAATAGTGGTAGATGCAGGCAGGAGTCGGTCTACTTATCTTGGACGTGATGCCTATATAATGATCATCGCCTTGGATATCGTCATGATTATTTGATCTCCTATCAATTGCCCAACAGTAATTTGTTCACCCACCGTGTGCTATACTCATGAGAGAAGCCACTAGTGAATCCTATGGCCCCCGGGTCTACTTTTCCAACATATTGCTTTCCGATCTATCTTTTTGCCTTTTTGTTTTCAGATCAAAACCAAAAACCCAAAAACATATTGCTGCATATTTTGTTTGCTCTTTTTATTTTGTGTTCTTGAGAGATTTATCTCTCCTATCAATCACTACCTAATCTATCTTTTTACCGTAGAGAGATTGACAACCTCTCTTTCGCGTCGGTTTGCAAGTATTTGTTATTTGTGTGCAGGTGCTGCTTATTGGGTGGTGGTGATCCTCCTATTGGTTCGATAACCTTGGTTTCATAACTGAGGGCAATACTTACCGTCGTTGTGCTGCATCATCCCTTCCTCTTTGGGGAAATACCGACGCAGTCTCAAGCCACGTCATACACTAACTAGTACAAAAGGTTGCAACTTTCGGGTTCTCGGTGAGTCCAATAGGAACAACTCGGTGAGACCAATTTGGGTGACCTAGGGCAGATCCAATTCTCGGTGATACCAAAATGAAAAACTAAGGAATTCTAAAATTTAACACTTTGATTACAGAAAGTTGGCACCTACTTTTCGGATGTACCGAATGTGGTCTCGGTGGTACCGATATGCTAGGGTTTTTGCTGTGGGTTCTGTCTTGGCAAACTCGGTGGGGCCAAAATGAAAAAGTTGGTGGCACCGATTTTGGCCTTTTGGTTTTGGATAGAATATTTCTGTGAGAGTTTGGTTGAGGCTTTTGGTGGCAAATCTCTAAGCACTTGAGCAACCAGATGATTATAAATACCTCATACACTTTTAATAGTATTGGCTTTTCCTATGAATTCAATTGTGATTTCTCACATAAAAGAAAATGTAGAGTCTTGAAGCTTGAAGCTCTTTCCAATTTGTGTTCATTGCATCTAGGGGATTCATCTCAAAATCTTAGCCAACCCATTCATTGAACTTTTCCTAAAATATACTTGATAGGCTCATTAGTTCAATGAACTATATGTTGTTGTTATTTACCAAAACCACCTAGGTAGAAGTTGTGCTTTCACTCTTCTGTATGATGATTGCGATGTATTGATTTATTGAGACATTTATGTTGTAGCATGTGGCGAGTGTAAGCCAACGCCATATACTCATCTCTTCTTTACATGTATTGTGACGATTTCAATTCTTGCGAAGCGACCCGGAATGCACTTCCATCCTTATTGAGGCCCTCGAGCCATCGCGAGGATAGTACCATATTTTGGGCATGACAAGTTGGTATCAGAGCAGTACCGACCTAGGAGCCCCCTTGATTTATCGAACTTGGCCGTTGTCGAGTCTAGAAAAAAAACTATATTTTGAGTCTAGTTATATATCAGAGAGTAGGAATTCTTTTTACTCCTCTTCCCTTTGTCGCTCGAGTGAGAAATCGTGATGTGGGAATTTTACCTCTCACTTAATATTTTTTTAGGATCACGGGGGTATTTTGGAACCTCTACGATGTTGGTGTGACGGAATTCTGTTCTTGATGCCTCCCGTATGACTTGTCTTTTGTTCTGGGAAGTAGAGCTCCAAGGTTTTATTTCACACTCGCTATCATTCAGTTTCCTTAGTATCTCAGGACAAAAATGTTCGAAATTGCTTCAATACTATTTGTGGCGAGAGGAGTCTAGCGCCACCCAGTACTATGGAGAGCGTCCAGATGTACTGCCATGTTTAGTATTGTTGTGATTACGAGGGTCTGAGGTAGATGAGTTTCTGACACCTCTGGTTATGTGTTGATGGTATCATGCTAGGAGTTGAGTGATGGATTTTACTCCGTGTATCCGTGGACCATATTGCATAACCGGAAGATTTCGGGAGTTCTTAGGTGGGAGTTCAAGTAGTTACCTAGGCTTATATTCCAACACATGCATGATGTGAGGTTGGGGTTCGACATCTAGTGGTTCGCTTGTTGACGGTCTTTCTTACAGCGGTTCTCGTTGTGTCTTAAAGAATCCTTGTAGCTTGCTATGATTCGGGGACGCTTTGTATGTCATGTGCACTGCCTTGTACATGATGGCTATTGTAAGATTGAGCCCGTGCGAGCCTTACCACGAAAATATCAGGTGAAATCTCTGTCATGAATTTGTTTTCGGCTTAATTCGCAAGCCACATCCTTTGTTTCGTTGGATTATGGTAATTCGAGTTGCTTCGATGTCAAATGTTGATTTCAATTCTTTTCTAAGCGGTGTTCTCATATTTTCTATGGGAGCACTAATCTTTGATCAATCGGAATTTTCATGTCAAGTATTTTTCCAAACCGGTGTGCTTCTCTTCAATTTAATCCGATCCTTTTCAGTTTTCGCAAGATCTATCCTCTTATTTCATTCTAGAGTTCTTTTCATCCGTCTTAAGTGGTCTTTGTTTTGCCCGCCGTCTCACCCTTTTTCTTCCAGGGCCAGACATCTCGAATCAAGTGCCTTTTCTATTCATGTGATGCTTCCGGTATATTTTATTCCATATTGTATCCAGTGATTCACTGTGAAGATGCTCGGGTGTTAAGTTCATCATTCTTCATTCTTGTTTTATTCCCCGGTGGATTCTATTCAATCTCTCGGTGTTCATCATATACTTTTCATTCGTTCTATGCTTTCCCATGTGGAATTTCTTGTCCAGATCTCTCTTGTTTATTCAGCCCCTCTCTATTCTATCTAGAGTGGCAAATATGTAAGAAAACTCGTTTTCTGTTCAAATTCTTTTAAGTTATTCAGGGTTTTCAACCTCATCAAGTTTTTAATTTGTACCGGTGCAATCTCTCCTTCTAAGCAATCGTTTCAACGGTGTTCTCTTTAGTAGGCCCATAACCCACAGGTCTTTTCCAGGATCTTACATGGCTTTTCTAATTTTCCTAGAGATTCTACTCAAATTCTTTTCAACTATGACGTAAGAATGAATTCCATCAGACAGAGTCCTTCGCCAGGATCACTTGAGAGTTATTTTCATCATTGGCCCAACTATTCTAGTCTTATTAATCCGGAGTATCTCAGTAATTCTTGGCAATGTTCCTCATCGTCATTTTCAGTAATTCATTGTCAATAATTCATAGTCATGAAGGTTCGTGGTTCAAGCTTGATGCTATCCTCTCAAATTGTTTTAAATCATGAGAATTCCTTCCATATCTATCCAGAGCATTTCAGAGTTGTTCGTTTCTCGATCTTCTGAAGGCCATGTGAAGATTTCTTTATTCTCAGCTTGCAGCTCTCATTCTCTAATTCTTCCAAATTGATGTCTCTTCGTTCGTTCCAAATTTTCCTCCTTCGTTCTCAGATCTTTCCGGTGCTTCGTTCAAGATTTCTCCTAGGCGGATTGTGATCTCTTTGTTCTCATGTATACCCGTTTATAAGAAGTATCCTCATCGGCTTCAAATTCTTACCGTTGTTTTGTGTAAGACTTCTTCGAGTTCATGTTATCTCTGTTCAACTATTTTGAAGAATAATAAGTTGTATGCCAAATCCGTTGCTTGTCTTCAATTCAAATTGATGAAGGATAGGCATAACATAATTCTTATTCTTATTTCATCAAGGCGATTCCAATCCTTCTTCCAGAGTTGTTCATGGTATCAAATTCTTGGTTCTCTGTTGTTCATCTTCTCTTTTCTGGAGTTCCAACCACTATCAATTATCTCATCTTGAAGCTCTATCTAAATCTTCGCAATGCTCCTATCGTGCTCATTTCAACCGAAATTCTTTTGATCATCATTTGTTTTCGGAGTTCTTCCAAGATGTTCTTCATGATGGTTCCTTAAGGATTTAATTCATTCTTGAAGTGTTCTTCAACATTCTTGTTGGAAGATCTCAAGTATTCTTTGTCTTGCACTTCAAAGTGTGATTCATTTCTCCCTTATCTTTTGAAGATGGTGTTATAGCATACTGGATTCATGAGGAGTCTCGAAGAGAATTTGTCAAGAATGAGATATTTAAACCCATCATTTCTTTCTCGGAGTTATCTTGGTATAGATTTCACCTAAATTGTTCCATAAAGATTGTTGTTATTGTGGGTCTTATCAATGATCCAAGTATTATTTTATCCTCTCGGTGAAAGAAGTTTTCATCTCTTGTTGATCTCAATCAAACCAATTGTTTCCCTTAGTGTCCAGTTCTCACCTCATAATTTTGAGATGTTTCCCATAAGCCCACAACAAGCTTATTCTTTTCGTTGTTGATTTTCCAACAACTCTATTCAATCCTTCTTTGTAAGGATGCTTTTCAAATTCAATCGTGGTAGAAGTTGTCATTTTTCTTCTTCATTCTTTCTTTCCAACGATCTAGCTTTTATTCATTTGTTCAGGAGGCATTGTGATGTGCTCTCTTCGAATCATCATCTTGTTTGTCAAGATCATGTTCTTTCTGTCGGATTTCGGGCTCCGCAAAACCCTCAAGGTTCTAACACAGGGGCATGTGCGAAGCTTCCCTGCGGCCTCACCCTACTTGCTCACTACACGATGGTGACTATGGCAAACTCGCACGATAACGAGGAAGAAGATGAACACGATGGTTTACCCAGGTTCGGTCCGCTGCGAAGCGTAATACCCTACTCCTGCTTTGGTGGATTGCCTCTCGGGGAGGTGTGGTGGATGAACTAGTTCAGTGGTTTCGAGCCTCGCGAGGGTGCTCGAGTGGAGTTCTTGGCTCTCTGCCTTGTCCTGTGTTTCCGGGTGTTCCCCCCTCTCTACGGTGTGCCCTAGCCTCTATATATGCGGTGGCTCGGGTCCTCTTCCCTTATCACAATGGCGGGAAGGGATCCCACAACGGCCAAATTTGAAGGGGGACAGGAGTACATCCCCGCCCTGTCCAAAGGTGGTTTTCGCCTGCAAAGTAGCTGTCGATGATGCAGAGGTGGGCTCGGCGATGACATCCGTCCTGCGGGGCTCATGGTCGTGGTCTCGTTGCACCAGAATGGAAACCTTCGGGGGGTGCTTTGGGAACCCGCGTACGTCCTTGCTCCCTTTGCACCAAAGGGGAAATTGCTCCGCCTGGCGCGCTGGCGCCCGCCTGTCCTTCCTTGCGTCATCTTTGACTCCTGAGGCTGGGTTCTGCATAGAGATCTCCGCCGCTCCAGAGGGGGCCTGAGGAGGCTCATTCCTTGCTGGTCTTGGTGCCGCTCTCTCTCGCGCGCCTGGGGGTCCTCGCTAGGGCCTTGTCTTGAGTGGAATCTCGCCAGGCCGTGCTTGGCTGACGAAGTGGGCCATGCCCTGGGCCGCAGGCAGGCAGGTCTGGGTACCCCCGTTCCCAGAACGCCGACAGTAGCCCCCAGGCCCAAGGCGTGCCTGAGTTTGCTTCTAGGCGAAGCCGTCGAAGGCGGCCCGAAGCGCCGCGGGCCCCGATTGCCTGCGGGCCATGCTTACCTTGCGGCTGATTCTGGAGAGCCAGGGTCTCCTCTTATCCATGCCAGCTCAGCCACCGTCAGGTCTGTTAAATTGAATGGTGTACGCCACCGAGGCGCCTTTGCTCCCCGTCGATCTCGTCGTCTGTTTTCCCCTCTTCTGCAGCTCTCGCCCCTTCCGCCAAATCCTTGTGCGCGCGCCTCCCCGCCCCCTTGCCATGGCTTCCAAGAAGGAAGAGGGCGAGGGCTTGAGGGCGCCGGCGAACGCGTCGGCGCCGCCCGTGCTGGGCCGGTCTTCGGCGGTGAACCTGGAGGGGTCGGAGAAGGTCCAGCTGGTGGTCGCCGCTGGCTCCAACGAATGGGGGGCAACCAAGATCTGTCCAAGCTCGCGGCCCCGGAGCGAGCTCGCGCCCGCCGCCGTTCCCCTCCATATCCATGCCCTTCTCTCGGGCTTGCTACCGCCGTTCTCGGGCTTCCTCTCCGCCGTACTCTCGCACTATCGGATCCACGTGCTCCACCTTGACCCTGGCTCCCTAGTCCTCCTCTCGGCCTTCGCGTTCCTGTGCGAGGCCTTCGTGGGTGTCTTCCCCTTTGTGGCTCTGTTGCGCCACTTCTTCTCCCTCGAGTTGGTCTCGGGGGAACAGTGCTCTGGGTGCGTGTCCTTGAGAGCAGCTGACGAATCGGCCAAAGGGGCCCTTGACGCCGGACTTTCCCCAGAGGCAGAAGGGTTCCGGCGGTAGTGGGTGTATGTTAGTACAGCTAAGGCCGGCCCCCTGTTTCAACCCCCGCTGTCCCCCGCGGTGCCGAACCACGGGTGGATGCACGAGGAGCTTGCCGACCCGCGGTGCGTGCGGGTTCTAGCCAGGCTGGCGAGGCTGAAGGAGGCGGGCGTGACGATGGCGATGGTGGTGCGGGAGTTCATACGCCGACGAATCGCTCCCCTTCAGCGCCATTCCCGCCCGATGTGGACCTTCTCAGGTCCTCGCGATCCGATGAGGATCCAGGTCCCGTCTCTTTCTTCCGACGTATTGCGCGAGCTGCTCCGCCGTCTGACTGGCGGCGAGAAAGGCGATCTCCCCCAGGGCGGCCTCCCCTTGTATAACTACAGGGACTGGGAAGACCTCGTCCTGAAGATGCCGCATTTCGATGAGTGGGGGTTCCTTCCTCCTGAGGGGCTGCGTCCTCAGGGTGTCCCCTTCTCGAGGGCCCTGGTCCCCGGGAGCCCTGAAGACACTGCTCTTCTCGTGGTCGAGATGGGGCGCCCTTCGCCGCCTGCTTTCCCGGTTCCCGCCTCGGGTCAGCTCGGGATCGAGGGTGGCGCCCCGTCGATGATGAAGGTCGCCGTCTCCGCCCCAGAGTGCAAGGGGCTGGTTGTTGGCTCGTCGTCCCCCGGCCTCCGCGCCAACCGGAAGAGGAAGGCGCCTGGGGGCGGCCGCTCCTCGGCTCCTTGGGCGCCGGTGAAGCGGAAGTGGATCGCCGTGGATGAGTAAGCGCCCTCGTCCCCTCAACCTCCCCTTCGGCGCCTTCCTTCTGAGCTTGTGTTTCGCAGGCCCCCCTCTGGTGAAGGAGGAGCCTAGTCGACGCTGCCTGCTTCCTCGTCCTCCGAGCTTCTTACGGCCTTGTCTTCCATCGACCGCGGGGCTCTGGTCGCCAGGGCGCCTGTGCCCGAGCCTGCTTGTCCGTCAGGGGGCCTCGAGCGTGAGCCCCCTGTGATCTTCTTCGCTCGCAGCCTCCAGCTCCCCAGGGCGGGGCCGCGCCCCTCGCTGGCGGCCTTCCTTGGGGACACGCCCCGGTGTGTCCTCGGGACCCCTTCGCTTGGTGAAGTGGGGTCTGAGGTGGCGCGTGCTTCTTCTGGGGCGGTCAGGTGGGAGCCCCCAGCCCCCGGGCACTCGTCTGGGCTGGGCGGTCCGCCGCATATCTCCTCCGTCCATCCCGGGAAAAACGGAGACCCAGGCTGGGCCCTTGAGCTCGCAGGTGACCGGAGCGCCGTGCAGTGGGGCTTGCTCCAGACTGCGACGGAAGCGCTGGGGCGCCTGGGGGTGGAGCTCGCCAACAACGATGCCCGCCTGGAGGCGGAACGCCAGCGCCTCGCGCGGGAATGGCATCGTCTCGAGGTCGCCGTGAATTTCGATCGCCTGCAGTGCGAGCGCGCCCGTGCGAAGGCCGAGGAGTCCCTTGCCATGGCGGTGGAGGCACGCGAGTGCGCCCTCACTGAGGCTCAGGAAGCCGATTGCCGGTGCAGGGCTTGCGAAAACGCCTTGAGGAGCTTCAAGCCCTGAACGCCGCCCTTGAGAGGCAGGCCCAAGCGCGCAGGGCCGCACTTGATGGCCCGGCACTCACGTCTGTTGACGCGTTGGCGATGGAAGCGCTGGAGCAGAGCTTGGAGCAAGAGAGGTTGGAGGTGAGGGAGCGCCAGGCGTCGCTTGCCGAGGAGTCCCTTGCCTCCCGCGAGGCGAAGTTCCAAGAGGAGGTCGACATCAAGGTGGCAGAGGCTTGGCGTTCCCTTCTTCAGGAATATCGCGCGAAGCTGAAGCTCCAGGAGTCCCGTTATTGCAAGCAACGTGACCACCTGAAAGGCGAGGTCGATGCCCTCAGGAAAAGGTTAGACCAAGAGGAGGGCCACCGGCGAGCCGCGATGGACACCTAGGCTGCTGCCGAGGCCGAGCTAGCTTTTCTTTATAAACAAGTAGAGGGCGCTGCTTCCCTGGCGGAGAAGGCTTCGGACGAGGTGGGCCGTGCTCGCGGCCTCCAGTACACGCGCTCCCAGATGTTCCAGTCCCTCGAGGGGAGGGCCAACCAGGCCCTGAGCGATATCTGTGGTGCCAGCGTCTCGAGCCCCTTGGTTCCAGATGACGCTGGGTACCTGGGCTTCTTTTCCAGGGTCGTGGAGTGCCTTGAGGGGGGTGCGGAGAAGATCCGCATGCTTGTGGAGGAGAAGCGCCGCGACCTCCTTGCGTGGGCGGCCTCGAACGTCTTCAGCCACCTCCTTCGTCTTGATCCGCACTTCGATTTCGGGGCGGTGCTTGGTCCGGTACCCGAAGTGACTCGAGCCGCCCTCGCCGAGTGGATCAAGGACCATGTGGAAGATCTGATAGCGGAGCTTTCTTCCGACGAGGCGGAGGGCCATGCCGGGGCCGAGGAGCACGAGGCCACCGGCGGTGGTGAAGAAGAGAGTGGCGGCGGCTACATGTCCCTTTGAGCAGCCTTCTTGTTTTCCTGGCAGGGTTATGCATGCGGCCTAGTGACAATTTTAATGTATTTTTGAAAATACCCTTGCATGTGCTTCCAAATGACGAGGTGTGTTGCGATGCGCTTCCTTTTGCCCGGGGTTACCGCCAACCCTGCCGGCATGCTCGCGGTAGCCTTCTGCATTAGGGAGGTTCAGGAATGGCGCTCGGGGGGGTCCGGACGCCCCGAGGGTTTTTCTTTCTCATGAGTGAGGCAAGTTGGGAGCCCTTTCGGCACTCTGTGTCTGCAGGCCCTAGTCCCGCACATTTCCCTACCACCGTAGTGTATGACCGGATCACCAAGGACGCAACTACGGGGTGAGGCCTCGACACCCTCGATGCCGACCGGATCACCAAGGACGGCATCGAGGGGCGAGGGGCTATATGACCGGTAAGGCTCCTGAGGCGCACTGCTCAGGAGCCCCCTTTGACGCTCAAGCAGCTCTACGTCGGCAGGTCCCAGTCCCGCACATTTCCCTACCACCATAGTGTACGACCGGATCACCAAGGACGCAACTACGGGGTGAGGCCCTGACACCCTCGATGCCGACCGGATCACCAAGGACGGCATCGGGGGGCGAGTGGCTATATTACCGGTAAGGCTCCTGAGGCGCGCTGCTCAGGAGCCCCCTTTGACGCTCGAGCGACCCCCATTCTGCCCTGCTGGGTACTGCCTCATGAGGCACTGGTGCCTCCTGAGACCCCATGTTGTGGGGCCGTACTGCGGTCGGAGCCCCTGAGCGGGGGTCGACTGGCCAAAGATGCAAGTCCCTGAGGCGACAGGGCCTTGCTATCCAGCTCCGAGGTGCCTCGGGGTGGGCCGGAGCGCACGGCCCCTTGTGAAACACAAATCCAGAAAAAGGGAACTCAAGACCGGTAAAATGAGAGAGCAATGAGAGAAAAATCCCTGCCCCTTTTCTTTTAAATATAGAGTTCCGAAGTCCTCAAACTCCATTCCAAAAAATTGCAACTTGAACACAAAAAGAGGCAAGCAACCGCCGCATCTGGCACCTAGGCTAGTCTTCGTCTTCGTCTTCCCCCAGCGCTGAGCGTAGGGCATCCACGTTGCGTGGGCATAGCCATTGGTGGGCAGTGTTGTCCGCCAGCGCGGAGCTGCGGCTTCCACATTGCGTGGGAAGGAACCCCTCCGCGTCCTCGGGGGGCTCCGAGCGTATACAGCCCACTCATTATTACGTGAGAGTGTCACGGGTTGGTCCCGGGGGTGTACAGGGAGCTCCATGCCTCGTGGACATGAAGCCCACTCCCAGCCCCCAAGCTTGGCGTGGCGAAGTAGGGTTGGTTCCGGACGGGCCCCCGAGCGTAGGGGGAGCCCCTCGCGCTCTCCGAAGGGAGGGCCCGCCTCGGAAAAGGAGCATGGGCACCCCAGAGCCCATGTCCGGGTGCTGCCGTCGTGGCGACGGCGCAACCCCCTACGCCGCGGGTCAGGTCCAGTGGCGCCCCTCCGTTGCGCGCGAGGTTGGTACCTAGGGTGGTGCCCCAGCGCGCCTCGCTGGGGCGCCCCGGGTCCCCACGGAGGTACTCGAGGCCCTGCCCCCAGGCGGGGCGAGCTGGGCCTGGGGACATGGGCGAGTACAGGATCGCCCGCTGGCGATCGTGCAAAACTCGACCAGGAGACATGGGCGTATGTTCCACCCTCCGTCTCCAGGCGAGCGTCGCGCGCCCTGGAGGCGAGGGCGTGTGTTCCACCCCCCGTCTCCAGGTTGGGATCATCTGGCCCGAAGACATGGGCGTGTGTTCTACCCTCCGTCTCCAAGCTAGGGCCGCCCGACCCAGGGATGTGGGCGCACGTTCCACCCTCCGTTCCCAGGCTAGCGACCCCTGGTCCTCAGACCCAGATGCCTGCTCAAGGCAGCTCCCTACCAGCGTGTACGCCTCGCGAAGCTGCCTGCGCCGGGCATCCTCACGAAGCCGACCCCTGAAGCCGCCCTCGCGAGGCTGCGTGTACCAGCCCACGCGAGAGCCGCTCACGAGGTCGTGTGCGTGCCTCCTGCAGCCGTGGTAGCCGGCGTTGCTTCCTTCGCGGCCCGGATGCTCGTAAACATGGCCGTTGTAGAGTTGCTCGAGCCCCCGGTCGCCGGCGCAGTCGAGCCCCTAGTCCTCCTCCTTGGTTCCGGCAGGCGTGCTGAGGGGTGCGAGGGGACGCCACTCTTGCGTGAGCTGCGCCCCGCACCGACCTCTGCCGGCGCCTGCGGCCGGCCCCTGCGACCTGGGCCAGGCCCCGGGCGAGCACGGGTCGTCGCGGACGTCCCGAACGCGCCCGTGCGGCCCAAGTGCTGAGCTAGCCGGTTGAGTGAGTTCACTGGCATGAGCCTCGCCGAGGTACACCAGGGTCCCGCCGGTGGTGGTGATGCGCCAGGGGGAACGCCTGACCCAGTCGTTGCGGCGATCACGCGCAGTGCGGTGGCGCTGTAGCTCGTGCGCCACGTGGAGCGCGACGTGTCTGTGCGTCGGGTGGTGGCAGTCCCGGAAAGGCCGCGGTGCGGCCCAGACGCGGGGAAGGGCCGGGGCGGCGAGGGCGTGCCGTGTGGTCGGTGAAGGCGGCAGCCCCCGACGCCCGTTGAGGACCTGGCCGATGATGGCGCCCGCCGATGGGGAGGCGGAACGACGTGGGGCGCCGAGGCCCGCCGGCGCAGCCCGCGCCACGCGGGCAGCCCGCCGCTCAGCACGGCCTCGACATCCTTTTGCCATGAGTGCGTCGAGCAGAGGCGAGGCGAGACTTGAGGGAGACTTCGGCACGCCCCCTACCTGGCGCGCCAAATGTCGGATTTTGGGCTCCGCAAAACCATCAAGGTTCGAACACAGGGGCGTGTGCGAAGCTTCCCTGCGGCCTCACTCTACTTGCTCACTACACGATGGTGACTACAGCAAACTCGCACGATGACGAGGAAGAAAATGAGCACGATGGTTTACCTAGGTTCGGGCCGCTGCGAAGCGTAATACCCTACTCCTGCTTTGGTGGATTGCCTCTCGGGGAGGTGTGGTGGATGAACTAGTACAGTGGTTTCGAGCCTCGCGAGGGTGCTCGAGTGGAGTTCTTGGCTCTCTGCCTTGTTCTGTGTTTCCGGGTGTTCCCCCCTCTCTATGGTGTGCCCTAGCCTCTATATATAGCGGTGGCCCGGGTCCTCTTCCCTTATCACAATGGCGGGAAGGGATCCCACAACGGCCAAATTTGAAGGGGGACAGGAATACATCCCCGCCCTGTCCAAAGGTGGTCTTCGCCTGCAAAGTAGTTGTCGATGATGCAGAGGTGGGCTCGGCGATGACATCCGTCCTACGGGGCTCGTGGTCGTGGTCTCGTTGCACCAGAATGGAAACCTTTGGGGGGTGCTTTGGGAACCCGCGTACGTCCTTGCTCCCTTTGCACCAAAGGGGAAACTGCTCCGCCTGGCGCGCTGGCGCCCGCCTGTCCTTCCTTGGGTCATCTTTGACTCCTGAGGCCGGGTTCTGCATAGAGATCTCCGCCGCTCTGGAGGGGGCCTGAGGAGGCCCATTCCTTGCTGGTCTTGGTGCCGCTCTCCCTCGCGAGCCCGGGGGTCCTCGCGAGGGCCTTGTCTTGAGTGGAATCTCGCCAGGCCGTGCTTGGCTGACGAAGTGGGCCATGCCCTGGGCCGCAGGCAGGCAGGTCTAGGTACCCCCTGTTCCCAGAACGCCAACACTTTCCTTGGTTATCCTTTTAGTCGGAGTGTGGTGGCTCTCTTTTCAAGTTCTTTCCATCTTATCAAGTTTTGCTTGTCTTTTCAACTGGAGTGCTGCCCCAAATTCATTCTTTCTCATTCCTTGTCTATCTCGTTTCAACTGGAGTGGTTTTGAATTCTCCTTTGTTCATCGTGCCATTCTTCACCTCTTTGCAACCTCTATGGTTCGTTGGTTTCACCCATTTGTGAAAGAAGCAACTTAGTTTTACCTCTTCATCTTCCTCTTCTCATCTCTAGATCTCGGGGTGAGATCTCTTTGTAGTGGGGGAGAGTTGTAACAGCCCGATACCGATTCTTTCCATGATTGCTATTATATTTTTTGTTTTATTTTGTTTTGCATCATGCATCATAATCATCATTGCTTTGTTTGAGGCATATTAATTTTGCTGTGATCTTGTGTGAGACTCCTCCTCATCTTCATCTTGCATCCTGCTCTTGCAACCTAACCAACCCCCAAGTTTCAAATCACATCTCAAGTATTTCCGTTTTCTTTATTTCATCCAATATAATTTGAAGAGACATTTTTCTTGTCTTAGAAAAATGTTCACTATTTTTTCTAAGACCCTTGTCCATGCCAATATTCGCTCCTCCAAATTTTTGCTCATTTGGAGATGCTTTGGTTGGGCTTTGGATTTAATCAAGTTTGAATAAATTCAAACTTGTTTAAATTTTCCAGTCTCTAAAATTCCAAACCCATTCTGTTATAAAATTGGGCATGATTCCAGGACCTCAGGTATATTCTTATACCTCTCAAATTGTCTCCTATACCTCCTGGCCTTTTTTTCCTTTTCGAAACTGTGTATTTTACTAGACATAGTGTTTGAAGAAAAGGATAAGGCTTACCTACTCTAGCATAGCCCACTTGGGCCTCTTCTCCAAACCGGTCCACCCACGCAGCCTCGCCAGCCCACCATCGCTAACGTTTCTTCCTCCTCTGTATGACAGGTCATCCAGGGAGCCACGTGGGCAACTGATTGATTTGACGGCTGGAGACTCCCCTAGAGCCCTATTTAGCATGTCCATCGCCTTGCCCTAGACCTCCTTGTTCCATTCCCTCCATCTCCTACCCTCGCCGCCACCCAGGTAAGTCACCACGCAGCCGCATCCGCCATGGCCCGAGCGATCTCGAGTTCATGCTCGGGACAGCCTCTGAGGCCTTCCTCCTTCGTCTGCTACCATGAGGAGCACTGTATCATGGTCCGCAACCTTCCTGTCCCACACATGCATCAACACGGCCTCTGGATCGACTTCCCGGACCCGTCTTCTTCCTGGACACGAAGACCGGCAAGTTCCGCGCATCGTCGTGTCGTCTCCATTGTGTATCAGACCACTTCTTCATGTCCTAGGTGAGATAGGTACAACCCTTTTCCTCCTTGCCCTTTAGCTTCATCGTCCCCATCTCGTAGGCCTCGCACACATCATGCCAAGTTCTTGCCTACCGTGCTCTCTACATAGGCCGTTCACCGTTTGTCTCGTGGAGTTCCTATTCGTTTCCATCCATGCACACCCGAGGCATGCTCCTGCGCAAGCACATGCCTACGTCGATCCCTTGTCGCAGCCCCTGCAGCCCGCCCACAACTCGTGTGCATGCCCAGGGCCTCGTCCAGCTCCAGCCGCCCGCCCGGTGCTCTGTTGCCATGACCGCAAGGCTCCATAAGCAGTGGTGAATCTAGGATTTGAAACCAGGGTGGTCCTAATTTTTTTTACCAACAAACATGGCATGTGATTATGTGAATGTTCGAAGTAGTTACCAATACCACATACAAATACATCAATATTGTATTACAATCTTATTAAAATTCCCAGTTTTACATAACATATTACATACCTTGAGAAGTTAAAGAAGACTATGTTTCATGTCTACCCTTTTGCATGGTCATGAAAATATTTGTTATATCTCTGGTTTGCTCTTCGGCAACATCTAGCATGGCCCCTTCCTTCTTCCCTATTTTCAAAACATGTCTATGAAAAAGAGAGGCAAGGTATCTGGTCCTCTTCATTCTTCAACAAAATTTACTTTCTATCAATAAGGCTAATTGCGGCAGAAATGATGTCCAAATTTACGTGTGTGTTCGATTCATGTCATGAACTCCATGTACTGGATAGCATAGCACAACAGAAAAGCAAACCCTAAATGGCTAAATAAGAAATTGGGGAATGGATAAATTGGGTACCTTAAATCAGGCTAATTGGGGCAGGGTTGCTGACTCATTGCTCTCTGAGTGCCGGACTGGTGACCAGGCGGCTGCCGCCGGCTTTGCAGGGGCGCCAGACGGCCGAGGACAGGGCAGGGTTGCAACTCGCAGTGGGGCGTGGCTGCCGCCAAGGGCCAAGCAGGAGGGCATGAGAGGAAGGGGCCTCCGGCGTGGTTGGGCTCCAACCGGCTACCGGCGAAGGCGGCGAGCCAGCGAAGAACGGCGAGGCAGTGTCGCAGCGGGGATGGGGCGGCTGAGTTGCTCGGGAGTCGGCAGTCGGGGACGGGAAGAACTGGTTGGGTCGTGATGACCCACAAGTATAGGGGATCAATCGTAGTCCTTTCGATAAGTAAGAGTGTCAAACCCAACGAGGAGCAGAAGGAAATGATAAGCGATTTTCAGCAAGGTATTCTCTACAAGTGTTGTAAGTAACGATAGTAGATAGTTTTGTAGCGAGATAAATCGTAACAAGTGACAAGTAACAATAGTAGCAAAGGTGTAGCAAGGTAGCCCAATACTTTTTGTAGCAAAGGACAGGCCTCAAATTGCTCTTATATTAAGCAAGCACTCCCAAGGACACATGGTAATTATGTCTAGTCATGTTCATCATGTTGAGTTGATTCAGGTTCGCTACTTTGATAATTTGATATGTGGGTGGACCAGTGCTAAGATGAAGTTCTTACTTGAACTCACAACCTACTTATGATTACCCCCTCTCGCAAACATCCGCAACTATGAAAGAAGAATTAATATGAATCTAACCATAGCATGAAGCATGTGGATTCAAATCACCCCCTAATGAAGCAACACATAAACTGGGGTTTAAGCTTCTGTCACTGTAGCAACCCATCATCTACTTTTTACTCCACAATGACTTCCCTTAAGCCCATAGCATGGTGAAGTGTCATGTAGTCGACGTTCACATGACACCACTAAGAGAAGTAACAACATACATATCATCAAAATATCGAACGAATACCAACTTCACATGATACTTATAACAAGACTTCTCCCATGTCCTCAGGAACAATAGTAACTACTCACACCTCATCAACATGTTCAAGATCAGAGGTGCAATAATAATAATTAAGGATCTAAACATAATTTCATCCACCAAGTAATCCAACAAGCATCAACTACAAGATGTAATCAACACAACTAGTAACCCACAGGTACCAATCTTAGGTTTTGAGACAAAGATTGAATACAAGAGATGAACTAGGGTTGGATATGAGATGGTGCTGGTGAAGGTGTTGATGAGGATTGGTCCTCCCACGAAGGAGGAAGAGTTGGTGGTGACGATGGCTTCGATCTCCCCCTCCCGGAGAGGAACTTCCCCCGCAAAATCTGACTGCCGGAGTGCAAAAGGGCCTCTGTCCAGGTTTCCGCCTCGAGACGGCAGTGCTTCATCCCAAAAGGTTGCTTATGAGTTTTTCTAGGGTAAAATACACCATATAGGAGAAGATGGGCGTCGGGAGGCCAGCCAGAGCCCCATCACACATCAGGGCGCGGCATGGGGGGACGTGCCCTGATGGCTTGTGCCCGGCTGGTGGGCCCCCTCTGGTATATTTTTGGCCCATAAATTCACGTATATTCAATAAAAATTCCTCGTGAAGTTTCAGGTCATTTGGAGTCTGGTGATTTTTCTGCCTTTTTCTTGGTTTTCCGGTCCAGAATTCCAGTTTCCAAATAATTCCCTCCTTGTGATGTACCTTGCACATTCAGAGAGAAAGGGTATAAGAATTTTATGATAATAGGGAATAATGGACAAGAATAACGTAAATATGAATAGGAAATCATGATGCAAAATGGACGTATCGACGCCCCCAAGCTTAGACCTCGCTTGTCCTCAAGCAAAAGCCGAACTCGAGAGTAATGACCACATAATTTGAGAGAGAGGTGTCGATAAAAACATAATACAGACATGAGAGCATCATGGATATCATTATAGCAGCAAGCATTTCATCATATAACTTCTCATAATCAAGTAAAGATCTATTCAGAATTATTGAAGTATGAAGCATAAACCTTATTGACAACCAACAAAAGGTGCCTTTAGTCATTGTGATAATCACAAGTCATCATATTCAAGAGAACATTCTATATAAGAGCTTTTATTGTAGCAAACCCACATACTCAACTATCATTTAGTCATCTATGATTGTTGACACTCATTGCATATTTCTGGAGTTAATATTTTTGCCGGACTCATAGGAAGATAGGGGCTTCATTTGCCACCCAACTCATTTACCTCAAGGATAATGTCAACAATAATGAATCATGGTTTCTTACACACAACTGGATATATATACCTGGATATTCCCTTAACATGTGATGCTTACCACTAAGAGAGTTTGTAACTTAGAAGAAGATAAGATAGTGATGACTCTTGAATAAAAGTAAGAACTTTATGAAAGTGAAATATAGGCCCTTCGTAGAGGGAAGCAGAGGTTGTCATGCACTTTTATTTGATTAGATGTGCAATCTCTTAATGCAAAGGAACTTCACTTTATATTGCCCCTTGTGATAGCGAACTTTATTATGCACTCTGTCGCTTTTATTTCTTCACCATCACAAGATCGTACAAAGCTTAATTTCCCTTTCAATAAAAGATCATACATGATTAAGGCAATTTTTATTGCTTATGCACCGATGACAACTTACTTGAAGGATCTTATTCAATCCATAGGTAGGTAAAGTGGACTCTTACAAAAAGAAACTGGGTTCAAGGGGTTATGGATGCACAAGTAGTATCTCTACTTGGTGCGGAAATTTTGGCTAGAAAAAGTTCTAAAGGAAGCATCACATGTTAAAGGATCCATGCCTATATAACTTCTATGCAAATGTAAGCAATCATGACCATTAGGTTGTCTTCCATGTCCAACTTTCAACACTTGATCATTATTTAATATTTGGTGAGGGTTCATAATCATAGATGATGTCCAAGATAGTATATTTGTATGTGAATCTTCTCCTCTCTATCATAATCTTGCATAGATTATAACAATTACTAAGGCTATGTTTGTTCTATTCCCAACAATTTTTATAGTTCATACTTTCTTTTTATGTGAAGTCATTACTTCCCATGGGATAAGCATATGATCTTTACTATTCTTTTTATTGTCATGCTATGATCATTGGTGCAAGAGAGTAAAGCACGCGAACTCAACTAATCTTTATTATATAACTTTCACACTCGATTACAAGGATAGGTAGGACTCAAAGCAAAATCCTAAGCAAAGCAAATCTGAAACTTTATTTCTCTAAACCACGAAATATCTAAAGATCAAGCTAAAATAAAATATGACGGTGGAAGGTGATGGTGATACGATACCGGGGCACCTGCCCCAAGCTTGGAACAAGCAAGGGGTTGTGCCCATACCCATGTACTCAAGTTTTCTTCGGTGATGGGGGTGGTGTTGGAGTAGTGGTGCCCTTCTTCTCCAGCTTGCGCCTGAGGATGAAGTTTTCCTCCTGTAAATCATCATTTTCTTGTTCGAGCTTCAAAACCCTTTTGCATAAGTTTGCCTTGCTTTCCTGTAGAAAACGTGACGGGATAAATTGTATCTTAGACTTGTTTACTCCATCGAGGAGGCTTGACTTCTTGAACTCCACATGCATATCTCCAGGTTCAGGAAACGGATCTTCATCTTCATCCGAACTAGCATTCGGACCGGCGTCTTTCGTCTCCTCCAGATCGGAATCTCCCTCCTCTTCTGTGGACCATAAGTAGGGGTAGATGTCCCCAAAGATCTTTGGGTCCGCCACATAATTAGACACATAGCTCTCTCCATCCGAATCTTGAGACGACATATTCTCAGCTCTGCCAGAAAAACAGCTCGAAACAAGAACAGAGGAGAAATTCGTGATGCGGTGGTCAAAACATACGAGAGTATATATAATGATTTTTTCTAGGTCAGAATACGTGTTCGGGAAGAACTCGGAGCCGGGAAGCCCCACGAGGGTCGCACAAGCCATCAGGGCGCGCCCCAGGGGGGCCGCGCCCTGTTGGCTTGTGCCTCCCTCGTGGGTCCCTCTGACTCCGTTTTATTTTTCGAATTTTTCTAAAATAGTAAAATCAACAGAAATTATTATTTTGGAATTTTTGGAATCGGTTTACTTATCGTACCACATACCTACCTCTTTTTTAGGTTTCTGGAGTGTTCTGGAAGGCTTCCCGTATGTGTTCTTCCGGTGTTATTACTTTAATAACATTATTCTCTTCATTAATGGGTGTACCTGAAATGTAATGCTTGATTCTTTGCCCATTCACCACTCTCGGATTTTTTCCTTCGAAGTTATTAATTTTTATAGCACCGGAGCGGTAGACCTCTTCGACAACGTATGGACCTTCCCATTTGGATAAGAGTTTTCCTGCAAAAAATCTGAAACGAGAATTGTACAAAAGCACAAGGTCTCCTACATTGAATTCCCGTTTTTGAATCCTTTTGTCATGCCATCTTTTAACCTTCTCTTTAAACAACTTAGCATTCTCATAGGCTTGTGAGCTAATATCAAATAACCTATTTTCAACGGCAAGTTTAAAATCATAATTGAGTTTTTAAATTGCCCAATAAGCCTTATGTTCTAATTCAAGAGGCAAATGACAAGCTTTTCCATACACCATTTTATATGGGGACATCCCCATGGGGTTTTTATAAGCAGTTCTATAAGCCCACAGAGCATCATCTAATTTCTTAGGCCAATTCTTCCTAGATCTATTGACAGTCTTTTGCAAGATTAATTCTAGTTCTCGATTTCTCAATTCAACTTGGCCACTAGACTAAGGATGATATGCTAATGCAATTCTATGGTTAACATCATATTTAGCTAGAAGTTTACGGAAAGCACCATGAATAAAATGTGAACCACCATCAGTCATTAAGTATCTAGGGACTCCAAACCTCGAAAAAATAATTTCCTTAAGCATTTTAATAGAGGTGTTATGATCGGTACTACTAGTTGGGATAGCCTCTACCCACTTAGTAATGTAATCAACAGCAACTAAAATATGAGTGTACCCATTTGAGGAAGGAAAAGATCCCATAAAGTCAAAACCCCAAACATCGAATGGTTCAATGGCAAGTGAATAATTCATAGGCATTTCCTGACGTTTACCAATGTTACCAACTCTTTGACATTCATTGCATGAAAGGACATACTTACGAGCATCTTTGAAAAGAGTAGGCCAATAAAAACCAGATTGTAATACCTTGTGTGCAGTTTTGTCACCAGCATGGTGTCCTCAGTAAGGTTCAGAATGACACTTCCTTAAGATTTGTTCCTGTTCATGCTCAGGTATACAATGTCTAATACTACCATCTACTCCTTCTTTATAAAGATGTTGGTCATCCCAAAAGTAATGTCGTAAATCATAAAAGAATTTTTTTCTTTTGTTGATAGGTGAAACCAATTGGGATATATTTAGCAACAATGTAATTAGCATAATCAACATACCAAGGAGTACTACATGAAGTATTTATAGCAGCAAGTTGTTCATCAGGAAAATTATCATCAATAGGCAGTGGGTCATCAAGAACATTTTCCATTCTAGACAGGTTATCTGCTATGGGGTTTTCAGCACCCTTTCTATCAACAATATGCAAATCAAATTCTTGAAGCAAAAGCACCCACCGAATAAGTCTAGGCTTAGCATCTTTCTGTTCCATAAGGTATTTAATAGCAGCATGATCCATGTGAATAGTTACTTTGGAATCGACAATATAAGGTCTAAACTTATCGCATGCAAAGACAACTGCTAAAAAATCCTTTTCAGTGGTGGCATAATTTATTTGAGCAGCATCTAGGGTTTTACTAGCATAATGGATAACATTCAATTTCTTGTCTACTCTTTGCCCTAGAACAGCACCAATAGCATAATCGCTAGCATCACACATAATCTCAAATGGTAAGTTCCAATCAGGTGGTTGAACAATAGGTGCGGAAATTAAAGCTTTCTTAAGTATTTCAAAAGCTTCTACACAATCATCATCAAAAACAAAAGGAATATCTTTCTGAAGAAGATTAGTTAACGGCCTAGAAATCTTTAATGAAACGCCTATAAAAACCAGCATGACCAAGGAAACTTCTTATACCTTTGATATCTTTGGGGCATGGCATCTTCTCAATGGCGTCAACTTTAGCTTTGTCCACTTCAATACCTCGTTCGGAAATTTTATTCCCAAGCACCATACCTTCATTCACCATAAAATGGCACTTCTCCCAATTCAAAACAAGATTAGTTTCTTCACATCTCTGCAAACTCGATCAAGGTTGCTCAAGCAATCATCAAAAGAAGTTCCATAAACGGAAAATCATCCATGAAAACCTCAACAATCTTTTCACAAAAACCAGAGAATATAGCCATCATACATCTTTGAAAGGTAGAAGGTGCATTGCATAAACCAAAAGGCATACATCTATAAGCATACGTTCCAAAAGGGCAAGTAAAAGTAGTTTTCTCTTGATCCTCTTTTGACACAGGTATTTGAGAAAAACCGGAGTATCCATCAAGAAAGCAAAAGTGTGTGTGCTTAGATAATATTTCTAGCATTTGATCGATAAAAGGTAAAGGATAATGATCTTTCCTAGCAGCTTTGTTTAATTTCCTGAAATCAATCACCATCCTATGACCAGTTACTATTCTTGGTGGGATAAGTTGATTTTTATCATTAGGGACAACAATTATACCTCCTTTCTTAGGAACACAATGATCAGGACTTACCCATCTACTATCAGCAATAGGATAAATTATACCTACCTCCAGAAGCTTTACTATTTCAGTTCTTACCACTTCCTTCATCTTAGGGTTTAAGCGGCGTTGATGATCAATGACAGGTTTAGCATCCGGTTCCATATTAAACTTGTGCTGACATTGAGTGGGACTAATGCCCTTAAGATCATCGAGAGTATATCCAATAGCAGCCCGGTGCTTATTCAGAGTTTTAAGTAATCTCTTTTCTTCATGCTCTGAAAGGTTAGCACTGATAATAACAGGATATATTTTCTTTTCATCAAGGTAAGCATATTTCAAAGTATCGGGTAAAGTCTTTAACTCAAAAACGGGATCTCCCTTGGGTGGAGGGGGATCCCCTAAAATATCAACCAGTAAGTTGTGTTTAAGAATAGGCGTTTGTTTCAGAAATATGACATCTATTTCATTTCTCTCATTCATATGCATATCGTTTTCATGGTCTAGTAAATATTGTTCTAACGGATCGGTAGGAGGTATGACAATAGAGGCTAGACCAATAATCTCATCTTTGCTTGGTAATTCTTTCTCATGCGGTTGTTTAGTAAACTTAGAGAAATTAAATTCATGAGACACATCAACAAAGCTTGCTTTAACCTTCTCAGTAACACAATTAATTTCAGCATTAACAGTATTCAAGAAAGGTCTACCAAATATAATGGGGCAAAAGTTGTCTTGTTCTGAACCAAGTACTAGAAAATCAGTGGGTTACTTGACCTTTCCACACAAGACCTCAACATCTTTAACAATCCCAAGTGGTGTAATAGTGTCTCTGTTTGCAAGTTTAATAGTAACATCAATGTCCTCAAGCTCAGATGGTGCTATGTCGTTCATAATTTCTTGATATAAGGTAAAAGGTATAGCGCTAACACTAGCACCAATATCACACATGCCATGATAACAATGATCTCCAATTTTAACTGAAACTACAGGCATGCCAACAACTGGTTTATTTTTATCTAGTTTATCTTGCGTGTTTCTGGAGAGTTTTGCAGTTCTAGCGGCTTCACCACAGAAATAAATAACTTGATCATCAATATTATCAACTAGAAGATCTTTAACCATAGCAACTTTAGGATCAACATTTATTTGTTCAGGAGGTGTAGGTGTCCTAGCATGACTTTTATTAATCACATTTGTAGTTTTAGCATGTTCCTTAATTCTAACAGGGAAAGGTGGCTTCTCAATGTAAGCAGTAGGAACAATTGGATCAACATGGCTAACAATTATTTCATCCTTCTCAATTTTAATAGGTTTCTCTAATTGCTTTTCAATGGGTGGATGGTATTTAAACCACTTCTCCTTAGGGAGATCAACATGAGTAGCAAATGATTCACAGAAAGAAGCTACTATGTTAGAGTCATGGCCATATTTATTACTCAACTTATGGCATGCATCAGTTTCCATAAAAGATTGAACACAATCGAACTTAAGCTTTATACCTAACTCTTTACCTTTGTCGGGTTCCCAATCTTCGGAGTTGCGTTTAATTCTTTCCAGAAGATCCCATTTGAATTCAATAGTCCCCTTCATGGAGGAACCAGTAGAAGAAGAATCGAGTAATGCTTGATCATCATGAGAAAGTCGAGCATATTTTTTTTTGCATAATAGTATTTCTCGCAATCTCATGGTTAGGGAAGGTGCGCATCATAGATTTAAGCCTCCCCCAAGATTGAGCAATACATTCTCCTTCACGAGGCCAACAATTATAAATAAAGTTCCGATCATGATGAACTAGATGCATAAGATAAAACTTCTGATGAAATTCCAGCTTCAAACGATTCCAGTCCCATGATCCAATATCGCCCAATAGCATGTACCACATTAATGCCTTTCCCTCCAAAGATAAAGGGAAAACTTTCTTCTTAACTTTGTCTCCAGACAACCCTACAAGCTGAAATAATCCACAAACTTCATCGACAAATATCAAGTGATAATCAGGATGAGTCGTTCCATCATATGAGTGTGATAAGAGTTTTTCAAGCATACCAAAAGGAATCTCGTAATAAATATTTTTAGTAGGCTCAGTAGGTTGAGGAACAATTTCCTCATCTTCAGTTCGGGGCGAAGATGCCCCGAACAAGCCACTCAAAGGGTGACCGTTCATAGCAACAAGCAACAGTAAATTTCAGCACGTATAGAAAATGTTTCCTTACCAATTCCACTTACCAAAGGCACTTCACTCCCCGGTAATGGCGCCAGAAAAGAGTCTTGATGACCCACAAGTATCGGGGATCAATCGTAGTCCTTTAGATAAGTAAGAGTGTCAAACCCAACGAGGAGCAGAAGGAAATGATAAGCGGTTTTCAGCAAGGTATTCTGTGGAAGTGCTGTAAGTAACGATAGTAGATAGTTTTGTAGTGAGATAAATCGTAACAAGTGACAAGTAACAATAGTAGAAAAGGTGCATCAAGGTAGCCCAATCCTTTTTGTAGCAAAGGACATGCCTGAAAGTACTTTTATATTAAGCAAGCACTCTCGATGACACATGGGAATTATGTCTAGTCATGTTCATCATGTTGAGTTCATTCGCGTTCGCTACTTTGATAATTTGATATGTGGGTGGACCAGTGCTAAGGTGATGTTCTTACTTGAACTAACAACCTACTTATGATTACCCCCTCTTGCAAACATCCGCAACTACGAAAGAAGAATTAAGATGAATCTAACCATAGCATGAAACATGTGGATCCAAATCACCCCCTTATGAAGCAACGCATAAACTGGGGTTTAAGCTTCTGTCACTCTAGCAACCCATCATCTACTTGTTACTCCACAATGACTTCCCTTAGTCCCATAGCATGGTGAAGTGTCATGTAGTCGACGTTCACATGGTGCAGCGGGGTCCTAATGGAAACTAAGGAAACAAAGAAAAAAATTTACAAACTTTGTTTGATCTTGTTGTTGCAAATATGTATAGCCAGCATTCAGGCTTTCAGCAAAGATTATGAACTAACCATATTCACAATAACATTTAGGTCTCACATTTACTCATATCAATGGCATAATCAACTAGCGAGCAATAATAATAAGTCTCGGATGACAACACTTTTTCAAAACAATCATGATATGATATAACAAAATGGTATCTCGCTAGCCCTTTCTGAGACTGCAAAACATAAATGCAGAGCACCCTTGAAGATCAAGGACTGACTAGACATTGTAATTCATGGTAAAAGAGATCCAGTCACAGTCATACTCAATATCAATTAATAACAATGCATACAAATGACAGTGGTGCTCTCTAACTGGTGCTTTGTATAAGAGGATGATGACTCAGCAATAAAGTAAATAGATAGGCCCTTCGCAGAGGGAAGCAGGGATTTGCAGAGGTGCCGGAGCTCAAGCTTTTAAAACAGAGATGAATAAAATTTTGAGCGGTATGCTTTCATTGTCAACATAACAACCAAGAGATCTCGGTATCTTCCATGCTAGATACAGTATAGGTGGTTCCCAAACAGAATGATAAAGTTTTTACTCCCCCTCCACCAATCAAACACACTTCACGGCCAGCCGAATCCACGGGTACCGTCCATACAAACAACAATCCTGGGGGAGTTTTGTTTCATTATATTTTGATTTGATTTTTGAGCATGGAACTGGGCATCCCAATTACCAGCCACTTTCTCGTGAATGACAAGTGAATAAACACTCATCGTGAGAATAACCCACCTAGCATGGAAGATACTGACAGCCCCTAGTCACTATATGAGCGATTCAGGCATACAAAACCGAATATTATTTGAAGGTTTAGAGTTTGGCACATGCAAATTTACTTGGAACGGCAGGTAAATACCGCATATAGGTAGGTATGGTGGACTCATATGGAACAACTTTAGGTTTAAGGAAGTGGATGCACAAGCAGTATTCCCGCTTAGTACAAGTGAAGGCTAGCAAGAGACTGGGAAGCGACCAACTAGAGAGCGACAACAGTCATAGACATGCATTGAGATTAACCAACATTGAATGCAATCATGAGTAGGATATAAATCACCATGAACATAAATATCGTGGAGGCTATGTTGATTTTGTTTCAACTAAATGCATGAACATGTGCCAAGTCAAGCCACTTGAATCATTCAAAGGAGGATACCATCCTATCATACTACATCACAACCATTTTAAAATGCATGTTGGAACTCAAGACAAACCATTATACACTCTTAGCTAATTAAGCATGGCATGAGTAACTATAATCTCTAATTGTCATTGCAAACATGTTTCATCCATAATGAGCTGAATCCAGAACGATGAGCTAATCATATTTACAAAAACAAAATAGGTCGAGTTCGTACCAGCTTTTCTCCATCTCAATCACTTCATCATATATCGTCATTATTGCCTTTCACTTGCACGACCGAACGGTGTGAATAATAATAAGAGTGCACGTGAATTGGACTAAGCTGGAATCTGCAAACAATTATTTAAAGAAGAAGACAAGGTAATATGGGCTCTCTGTAAGATAAACATCAATGCATATGAGAGCCACCCAACATTTTCATCGTGGTCTTCTCCTCTCGACCCAAAGAAAAGAATTTCAAAACAAGAACGAGAAAAACTATTTACACGGGAAAGCTCCCAACAAGCAAAAGAAGAACGAGAAATCTTTTTGGGTTTTCTTTTAATACTACAACTAAACATACTAGAAAGTAAAACTAGAGCTATTTTTTTCTTAAGGTTTTTCTAACACACAAGAAGAAAAAGAGAAAAAGATATAAACTAACATGGATAATGCAATGAAAAGTATGAACACTAACAACTGGAATGAGTGTGTGAACATGAATGTAATGTCGGTGAGAAATACGTACTCCCCCAAGCTTAGGCTTTTAGCCTAAGTTGGTCTATGGCCACGGCTGGCCTGGTGGATACCCAAAGTTATAGTCGGGTACGTACTGGGACGCGACAGCTACTGCCTGAAGGGCTGCAGCATGGGGGCGAGCGGCCTCCACCTCTCTCTCATACTCGTTCGCCTCCTCCCTAGTTATAAAATATCTTCGTTTTACCTGAAAGTTAAAGAAAGCAGGAGCAGGAAGGGCAATATGGACAGCACGCTACCTGTCAAAGATTAGTCGGTAAAGGAGGGACTGTTCGTTCCTCTCAAGAAACTGGTAGCGTACCATAGCATTATAATCAAGAAAAGCAGGTGGTAACTCAATATCATTCCCCCTTATGGGTACCCCAAGATAATTAGCTAACCGGGTGGCATAAATCCCACCAAAGAAATCTCCATCCTTAGCATTAAGATGTATCCTCCTGGCAATAACAGCCCCCAAGTTATATCGTTTATCATCCATTACCACACACTTGTGGATACTAAGATCTGATGCACAAAGGTGGCAATGATCATGTTTACCGTTAATGCATCTACCTATAAAGAGAGCAAAATAGTGTATGGCAGGAAAATGAATGCTCCCTATGGTAGCTTGTGTGATATTTCTAGTATCTCCCTCAGTGATGCTAGCAAGAAAATCGTTAAATTCAGTTTTGCGAGGGTCACTATGAATGCCCCATTGTGGGATTTTGCATGCATCATTAAAATCTTCTAGGTCCATGGTATATGATTTATCATAAAGATCAAACAGGACAGAATGAGTATTGCGCTGGGATGTAAATTTAAATCTTCGCACAAATGAATCAGTGAGGTGATAGTACTGCCGACACTTATCTGACACGAAATCCTCAAGGCCAGCATTTTGTACGTATGCATAAAATTCATCCTTGAAACCTGCATGAACCATGAATTGATCCAACGGCCATTCGCAAGGCCGTACTTGAGCTTCTCTTGGTGGTTCAAGGTCCAGCTCACGTATCGCGAGCCTTAGGGCTTCCTTCCTCGAGGAACCACCTTGGTATATCTTCCTAAACATTTCTTCCTCTGAAAAATTTCTAAAATTTTAGTGTCTCGAAATAAAAATGAACAAAACTCAACAAGATTTAAAGCAACTACTCCCATAAGTGCCTAGAGGCTATATCATGCATCAAAACTACTTGGGACCATATAAATTTGACATGCAAGCTCAAGAACAGGGTCACCACAGCAGCAAAAATTGGCAATATATAAAGCACTAGAACAAAAACTAATTGGACCATTGGAGGAGTCACATACCGAAGAACAATCCCCCAAAACAGTTTTGCAAATGGAGGTTTGCACAAGGAGATCGAAAATGGTAGCAAGATGAGCTAGGACACAGGTTTCAGCAATGGTGGGATTTTTTTATGGAGGAGGACGGAGTGGATGGGTGCTGGAATAAGTGAGGGGGGGTCACGTGGGACCCACAAGCCACCAGGGTGCGCCCTGGGGGTGGGCGCGCCCCCTAGGCTTGTGGCCCACTGGTGCAGCCCCCTGGTGTGTTCTCAGTGCCAAATATTCTTAAATATTCTAGAAAAAATCATACTAAATTTTTAGGGCATTTGGAGAACTTTTATTTCCAGGTCATTTTTTGTTGTACAGATAATTCAGAAAACAGAAGTATAATAGTATTTTTGCTTTATTTATTCTAAACAACAGAAAGTAAAAGTTGGGTACAGAAGGTTGTGCTTTCTAAATTCATCCATCTCATGCCCGTTAAAAGGAATTCATTAACAAGGTTGATCAAGTCTTATTAACAAACTTCTTTCGAGTAACATGAAACCGGAGAATTTTCGAATAACACTAAGTTACCTCAACGGGGACAGGCATGTCCCCTACCATGATTATTTCATATTTCTTCTTGACAGTAGGGAGAGGGAATTTAAAACCTCCAATAGCAATTGTTGGAATTTCTCCAATAGAGTTGATACTATGAACTTGAGGTTGTTTCTTCAGAAAGTGCACCCTATGCTCATTAGCATTAGCATGAAAAGTGACATTGCCTTTGTTGCAATCAATAACAGCCCCTGCAGTGTTCAAAAAGGGTCTACCAAGGATGATCGACATGCTGTCGTCCTCGGGAATATCAAGAATAACAAAGTCTGTTAAGATAGTAACGTTTGCAACCACAACAGGCACATCCTCACAAATACCGATGGGTAAAGCGGTTGATTTATCAGCCATTTGCAAAGAGATTTCAGTAGGTGTCAACTTATTCAAATCAAGTCTACGATATAAAGAGAAAGGCATAACACTAACATCGGCTCCCAAATCACATAAAGCGGTTTTAACATAGTTTCTTTTAATGGAGCATGGTATAGTTGGTATTCCTGGATCTCCTAATTTCTTTGGTACTCCACCCTTAAAAGTATAATTAGCAAGCATGGTGGAAATTTCAGCTTCCGGTATCTTTCTTTTATTAGTCACAATATCCTTCATATACTTAGCATAAGGAGACATTTTCAGAATATCAGTCAAGCGCATACGCAAAAAGACAGGTCTAAGCATTTCAACAAAGCTCTCAAAATCCTCACTATCCTTTTTCTTGGATGGCTTAGGAGGAATGGGCATGGGTTTCGAAACCCAAGGTTCTCTTTCATTACCATGCTTCCTAGCAACGAAGTCTCTTTTATCATATCTTTATTCTTAGATTGTGGGTTATCAAGATCAACAGCAGGTTCAATCTCCACATCATTATCATTACTAGGTTGAGCATCAACATGAACATCATCATTAACATTATCACCCAGTTCATGTTCATCACCAGGTTGTATTTCAGCATCAGAAATAGAAATATCATTTGGGTTTTCATGTGTATCTATAACAGGTTCACTAGCAGCATGCAAAGTCCTATCATCATTCTTTTTCCATTTATTACTGGGACGACTAGGTGCATCAGTATTAATTCTTTGAGAATCTTGCTCAATTCTCTTAGGATGGCCCTCAGGATACAAAGGTTCCTGAGTCATTTTACCACCTCTAGTCACAACTCTAACAGAATGATCATTGTTCTTACCATTCATCTCATTAAGCAAATCATTTTGTGCCTTAAGTACTTGTTCTACTTGAGTAGTTACCATGGAAGCATGTTTACTAATAAGCTTAAGATCATTAACAGTTCTACTCATATAATCACCTAAGCGATCAAGCATGTAAGCATTATGTTTCAATTGTCTACTAACATAAGCATTGAAATTTTCTTGTTTAACAATAAAGTTATCAAATTCATCCAAACATTGACTAGCAGACTTATTATAAGGAATATCACCTTCGTCAAATCTATAGAGAGAATTTACCTCCACTACCTGTGTCGAGTTATCAAGACCATGTATTTCTTCAATAGGTGGTAAATTCTTAACATCTTCAGCTTTAATACCTTTCTCTTTCATAGATTTCTTTGCCTCTTGCATATCTTTAGGACTGAGAAATAGAATACATCTTTTCTTCGGAGTTGGCTTTGGAGGTGGTTCGGGGATGGTCCAATCATTATCATTGCTCAATATATTATTCAATAGTAGTTCAGCTTGTCCAACCGTACGTTCCCTGAAAACACAACCAGCACAACTATCTAGGTGGTCCCTAGAAGCATCGGTTAGTCCATTATAATAGATATCAAGTATTTTGTTTTTCTTGAGAGGATGATTAGGCAAAGCATTAAGTAATTGGAGAAGCCTCCCCCAAGCTTGTGGGAGACTCTCTTCTTGAATTTGCACAAAGTTAAATATTTCCTGTAAGGCAGCTTGTTTCTTATGAGCAGGAAAATATTTTCCAGAGAAGTAATATATCATATCCTGGGGACTACGCACACAACCAGGAGCAAGATATTTAAACCATAGCTTAGCATCACCCTTTAATGAGAAAGGAAACAACTTAAGAATATAGTAGTAGCGGATTTTTTCCTCATGAGCGAATAGGGTGGCTATGTCATTCAATTTAGTAAGATGTGCCACAACAGTTTCAGATTCATAACCATGGAAAGGATCAGATTCAACCAAAGTAATTAACTCAAGATCGACACAGAATTCATAATCCTTATCAGTAACAAAGATAGGTGAAGTAGCAAACTTAGGATCATATTGCATTCTAGCATTCAAAGATTTTTCTTTCCACTTGCATAGTAATTTCTTAAGATCATCTCTATCTTTACAAGCAAGAAAGTCCCTAGCTACCTCTGCATCCATAACATAACCCTCAGGTATAACAGGCAATTCATATCTAGGAGAGCTAGGTCTAACAGGTGTCTGAAAGTGTTCAGTTTCAATAATTTCATCAGTTTTAGAAATATCATCAGTTTCAGTGATCTCATTCTCTCTAACCCTAGCAAGTTGTTCATCAAGAAATTCACCCAAAGGCACAGTATTATCAAGCATAGCAGAAGTGGCATGATCAATTACTTGCGACATATCAGAATTACTAGCAGGTGGTGGTGTCGCAAATTTACTCATAACAGAAGGTGAATCAAGTGCAGAGCTAGATGGCAGTTCCTTACCTGTCCTCGTAGTTGAGGGTTAGATCTTGGTTTTAGCATATTTCAAATTCTTCATAGTGATCAAAAGATATAAATCCCAAGTGTCTCAGAGAATAAAGTTATGCTCCCCGGCAACGGTGCCAGAAAAAGGTCTTGATAACCCATAAGTATAGGGGATCGCAACAGTTTTCGAGGGTAGAGTATTCAGCCCAAATTTATTGATTCGATACAAGGGGAGCCAAAGAATATTCTCAAGTATTAGCAGCTGAGTTGTCAATTCAACCACACCTGAAAGACTTAATATCTGCAGCAAAATATTTAGTAGCAAAGTAGTATGGAAATAACGGCAACGATGGCAAAAGTGACAGTAGCAGTTTTGTAGTGATTGTAACAGTAGCAACAGAAAAGTAACTTAGCAAAGATCAATATGTGAAAAGCTCGTAGGCAATGGATCAGTGATGGTTAATTATGTCGGATGGCATTCATCATGCAACAGTTATAACCTAGGGTGACACAGAACTAGCTCCAATTCATCAATGTAATGTAGGCATGTATTCCGTACATAGTCATACGTGCTTATGGAAAAGAACTTGCATGACATCTTTTGTCCTACCCACCCGTGGCAGCGGGGTCCTAATGGAAACTACGGGATATTAAGGCCTCCTTTTAATAGAGAACCGGACCAAAGCATAAGCACTTAGTGAATACATGAACTCCTCAAACTATGGTAATCACCGGAAAGAATCCCAATTATTGTCACCTTGGGATATGCGGATCATAACACATAATAGGTGTCTACAACTTGCAAGATAGGATCAAGAACACATATATATTCATGGAAACATAACAGGTTCAGATCTGAAATCATGGCACTCGGGCCCTAGTGACAAGCATTAAGCATAGCAAAGTCATAGCAACATCAATCTCGGAATATAGTGGATACTAGGGATCAAACCCTAACAAAACTAACTCGATTACATGGTAAATCTCATCCAACCCATCACCGTCCAGCAAGCCTACGATGGAATTACTCACGCACGGCGGTGAGCGTCATGAAATTGGTGATGGAGGATGGTTGGTGATGACGACGGCGTCGATTTCCCCTCTCCGGAGCCCAAAACGGACTCCAGATCTGCCCTCCCGAGGAAGAACAGGAGGTGGCGGCGGCTCCGTATCGTGAAACGCGATGAACTCTTCCCCTCTATTTTTTTCTCCACGGATGAGAATATATAGAGTTGGAATTAGGGTCGGAGGAGGTCTGTGGGACCCACAAGCCGCCAGGGCGCACCCTAGGGGGGGCGTGCCCCCTGGCTTGTGGCCAATGGGTGGACCCCCTCTGGTTGATTCTTTCGCCAATATTTTTTATTAATTCCAAAAATATTCTCCGTAAATTTTCAGGTCAATCCGAGAACTTTTATTTCTGCACAAAAATAACACCAAGGCAATTCTGCTAAAAACAGCGTCAGTCCGGGTTAGTTCCATTCAAATCATGCAAATTAGAGTCCAAAACAAGGGCAAAAGAGTTTGGAAAAGTAGATACGATGGAGACGTATCAAGAAGCATCATGCTTATTAATATAACAGCAACAAACTTTAATATAAAATTTATTCAACACATTTTTATCATATAGCTTCTTATGAACAAGTAACAATTCATCACAGCATAGAAGTATGAAGCATAAACCTTATTGAAAACCAACAAACCATGTTCTTAGTCAACTTTGCAACTACAATTCATCATATTTTTCAGGAAGGGTCTCATGTCGGAGCCTTTTGGCAAGTCCACATACTCAACCATCATTTAGTCTTCTATGATTGCTAACACTCACGGCATACCCATGAACAAAAAGTTTCGACCAGACACATAGGAAGATAGGGGCTTATAGTTTCGCCTCCCAACATATTCACCTCAAGGGTGATGTTAACAATAATAACTCATGCCCACTCATATCCCACTGGATATATGTGCCTAGATCTTTCCTCACCACATGATGCTTGCAAAAACAAAAAAGTAAAAATGAATAGGGGAGAATACTTTGAATCTTGCATAAAAGTAAATACATGAAAGTAAAAGATAGGCCCTTCGGAGAGGGAAGCGGAGGTTGTCATGCGCTTATTGGTTTGTATGCCCAATCCCTTAATGTAAAAGAACGTCACGCTATATTGCCCCCTATGATAGCAACCTTTATTATGCAGTCAGTCGCTTTTATTACTTTGCCATCATAAGTTCGTATAGCGCTCAATTTTCTCTTACACTAATTGATCAAACACTTTTAGAAGCAATTTTTATTGCCTTATTGCACCGATGACAACTTACTTGAAGGATCTTTCTCGATCCATAGGTAGGTATGGTGGACACTCAAAGAATGAATTTGGGTTTGGGTTTTTGGATGCACAGGTAGTATTTGTACTTAGTGTGGAATTTTTGGCTAGCAAAGATATTGAGCAAGCACCACATGTTGAAGGATCTATGACAATATAACTTCTATGTGGATATGAACAAGCATAAATCATTACGTTGTCTTCCTTGTCCAACGTCAACAATTTTGACATATAATATTTGATGGGGGCTCACAATCACAAAAGATGTCCAAGATAGTGTATTTGCATGCGAATCTTATCTTCCCTTATTAATTCTTTCATGAATTGCATCATTGACCAATGCTATGTTTGTCAATCTCCAATAAGTTTTACTACTTATACTTTTCCTTATGTGATGTCATTACTCACCATAAGATTAGCATATGATTCTTTTTATTTGTTTTTCTTTTTCTTTGTTTTGATTGCAACAAGAAAGTAGAGAGGCAAAAACTCAAACTAAACTTTATTATATAACTCTCACTCAATTACATAGATAGGTAGGCCACGAAACTAACACACGAAAATAGATCATGCTAAACTTTAATTCAACTAAAGCAAAGGGAAACTAAAGATCGAACTAAATAGGTAAAGGTGAATAAAAGTGGTGGTGATACGATACCGGGGCACCTCCCCCAAGCTTGGCTCAAGCCAAGGGGAGTGCCCATACCCGTGTACTCAGGTCTCCTTTGGTGGTGGTGATGAAGAAGGTGGTGGTGATGATGTAGTAGGCTTGTCCTCCAGCTTCCAGGGCAAGGACTCCCCATCAAAGGTTGACGCGAGAGTCCCTGAGTCCTGCAACTGGCAGCTAAACTCATACCTTTAAATCTTGCTTCATATTCGAATACTTGGTTTTGAAGATCATAAACTTGGCTCTGCAGAAAAATAATTTGCTCGTTGAGGGTGGAGATGATGATGTCCTTCATAGACCGGCCATCCACCATCTGATCACAGGTGAATTCCGTAATCATGGAGTGATTGGCACTAAGTCCACGCTCAACCATCTTCTGGCACTTGAAGATTTCCTGTTCCATCGCCTCGAGCCTAGCCTCCACGCTTCCAGCCTTCTTGGGTCCCTGAACATCGCGGATGTGGAGCACCCCCTCACGCATCTCAATGGCTTGAGGGTGCTTCATCAACTCCGGCAAGTATGGGTTGATGACCTTCTCGAAGAACTTGTCCTTGGAGGAGCTTGGTGGAGCCATGGAGATCTAGATCTGACGAGAAAATAGCAAGAAACAAGAACAGAGGATTTTTCTGCGATGCGGTCGTCAAAATAGTCGGGGGTATATATAGAGATTTTTTATTCTTGGGAAACAAGCATATGATAGGAAAATGGAGTCGGGAAGGCGTCCGAGGTGGGCACAACCCACCAGGGCACGCCCAGGGGTGCCTGGCGCGCCCTGGTGTATCGTGCTCACCTCGATCACCATCCGGTTTATTTTTTATTTCCAAAATTTTCTAATATTCCAAAACTGACAAAAAATATTTTTGCGGATTTTTCGGAGTCCGTTTACTTACCGTATCACATACCTCCTATTTTTTCAGAATTCTGGAGTGTTTCAGAAGGTTTCTTTTATGTGTTCCTCCGGTGTCATGGTTTGGATAACATTGCTTTCAACGTTAATAGGCGTACCTGAGATATAATGCTTAATTCTTTGTCTATTGACCACCTTTGGGTTAGTACCTTCGGCGTTATTAATCTTGATAGCTCCAGAACGATAAACATCTTCGATAATATAAGGTCCTTCCCATTTGGAGAGAAGCTTACCTGCAAAGAATCTTAAACGAGAGTTGAACAAAAGAACATAGTCTCCTATTTTGAATTCCCGCTTTTGGATTCTTTTGTCATGCCATCTTTTTACTTTTTCTTTGAATAGTTTGGCATTTTCATAGGCTTGGGTTCTCCATTCATCTAATGAGCTAATATCAAATAGCCTCTTCTCACTGGCAAGTTTGAAATCATAGTTGAGTTCTTTAATTGCCCAATATGCTTTATGTTCTAATTCTAGAGGCAAATGACAAGCTTTTCCATATACCATTTTGTATGGAGACATACCCATAGGATTTTTATAAGCTGTTCTATAGGCCCAAAGTGCATCATCTAATTTCTTAGACCAATTCTTACGAGACCTATTGACAGTTTTTTGTAATATTAATTTTATTTCTCTATTGCTAAGTTCTACTTGACCACTAGATTGAGGATGATAGGGTGATGCAATTCTATGGTTAACATCATATTTAGCAAGCATCTTACGGAAAGCACCATGCATAAAGTGTGAACCACCATCGGTCATTAAATATCTAGGGACTCCAAACCTCGGAAAGATAACCTCTTTAAGCATTTTAATGGAGGTGTGGTGATCAGCACTACTAGTTGGAATAGCTTCTACCCACTTAGTGACATAATCAACAGCAACCAGAATATGAGTGTACCCGTTGGAGGAAGGAAAATGCCCCATATAATCAAAACCCCAAACGTCAAATGGTTCAACAACAAGTGAATAATTCATAGGCATTTCTTGACGCTTACCAATATTACCAATCCTTTGACATTCATCACAAGACAAGACAAACTTACGGGCATACTTGAAGAGAGTAGGCCAATAAAAACTAGATTGCAATACCTTGTGAGCAGTTCTATATCCCGCATGATGTCCTCCATAAGCTTCGCAATGACATTTCCGTAGGATTTGTTCCTGTTCATGCTCAAGTACACAACGTCTAATAATACCATCTACTCCTTCTTTATAAAGATGTGGGTCATCCCAAAAGTAATGTCTCAAGTCATAGGATTTTTTTCTCTTTTGTTGTTATGTGAAGCTAGGTGGTATATATTTAGCGACAATGTAGTTAGCATAATCAGCATACCAAGGTGTGTTTTGAGAAACATTTATTGCAGCTACCTATTCGTCAGGGAAGCTATCATCAATAGGTAGTGGGTCATCAAGAATATTTTCTAACCTAGACAAGTTATCAGCTACGGGGTTCTCATCTCCCTTCCTATCAATGATGTGTAAGTCAAATTCTTGAAGCAAGAGAACCCAGCTAATGAGTCTAGGTTTAGCATCTTTCTTTTCAATAAGGTATTTTATAGCAGCGTGGTTGGTTTGAACAATAACTTTGGAATCAACAATATAGGATCTGAATTTATCACAAGCTAACACAACTGCTAAAAATTCTTTTTCAGTGGTAGCATAATTTCGTTGGGCACTGTCTAGAGTTTTACTAGCATAATGGATAACATTCAATTTCTTATCAACTCTCTGTCCTAGAACAGCACCAACAGCATAATCACTAGCATCACACATAATTTCAAAAGGCAAGTTCCAATCAGATGGTTGTACGATAGGTGCAGAGGTTAAGGCTTTCTTGAGTGTTTCAAAGGCTTCCACACAATCATTATCAAAAACAAAAGGAATATCCTTTTGCAAAAGATTAGTAAGAGACCTAGAAATTTTAGAGAAGTCTTCAATGAACCTCCTATAAAAACTAGCATGACCAAGGAAACTTCGAATACCTTTAATATCTTTGGGACATGGCATTTTCTCAATTGCATCAACTTTAGCTTTATCCACCTCAATACCTCATTGAGATATTTTATGCCCCAAGACAATGCCTTCATTAACCATAAAGTGGCACTTCTCCCAATTCAAGACGAGATTAGTTTGTTCACATCTCTGCAAAACTCGATCAAGGTTTCTTAAGCAATCATCAAAAGAAGTTCCGTAAACGGAAAAATCATCCATGAAAACCTCCACAATCTTTTCACAAAAATCAGAGAATATAGCAGTTATACATCTTTGAAAGGTAGCAGGTGCATTGCATAAACCAAAAGGCATACGTCTACAAGCATAGGTTCCAAAAGGGCAAGTAAAGGTAGTTTTCTCTTGATCGGATTGTGACACAGGTATTTGAGAGAAACCAGAATATCCATCTAGGAAACAAAAGTGTGTGTGCTTAGATAGTCTTTCTAGCATTTGATCAATGAATGGTAGAGGGTAATGCTCTTTCCTAGTAGCTTTATTTAATTTTCTAAAATCAATTACCATTCTATAGCCAGTGACAATTCTTTCTGGGATGAGTTCATTCTTATCATTGGGAACAACGGTAATACCTCCTTTCTTAGGGACACAATGAACGGGACTTACCCATCTACTATCAGCTGTGGGATAGATTATACCTGCTTCCTAAAGTTTTGATATTTCAGTTCTTACCACTTCCTTCATCTTAGGATTCAAACGTCGTTGGTGATCAACAACGGGTTTAGCATCAGGTTCCATATTAATCTTGTGCTGACATAGAGTGGGACTAATGCCCTTAAGATCATCAAGAGTATATCCAATAGCAGCTCGGTGCTTCCTTAGAACTTTCAATAATCTCTCTTCTTCTTGTTCTGAAAGGTTAGCACTAATAATAACAGGATATATCTTTTTCTCATCAAGATAAGCATACTTCAGAATGTCAGGCAATTGTTTCAATTCAAACACAGGATCACCTTTAGGTGGAGGAGGACCTCCAAGAGTTTCAATAGGCAAATTGTGTTTCAGGAGAGGTTGTTGTTCAAAGAAAATTTTATCTATTTCATTTCTTTCACGCAAATGCATATCATTTTCATGGTCAAGCAAATATTGTTCCAATGGATCAGTGGGAGGCACACCAATAGAAGCAAGACCAATTATTTCATCCTTACTAGATAACGCTTTATCACAAGGTTGTCTACTAAACTTGGAAAAATTAAACTCATGACACATATTACCAAAACTGACACCGACAGTTTGTTTTTCACAATCTACCTTAGCATTGACGGTGCTCAAGAAAGGTCTACCAAAGATAATGGGACAAAAGTCATCTTGTGGGGAACCAAGGACTATAAAATCAGTAGGGTATTTTACTTTCCCACACAAGACTTCAACATCTCTAACAATCCCAAGTGGTGTGATAGTGTCTCTATTAGCAAGTTTAATAGTAACATCAATGTCTTCTATTTCAACAGGTGCTATTTCATCCATAATTTCTTGGTATAGAGTAAAAGGGATAACACTCACACTAGCACCCAAATCACATAAACCATGATAGCAATGATCTCCTATTTTGACTGAGACAACGGGCATGCCGTCTACGGGTCTATGTTTATCATTTTCATCGGGTTTAGCAATTCTAGCAGCTTCATCACAGAAGTAGATAACATGCCCATCAATATTTTCTACCAAGAGATCTTTAACCATAGCAACACTAGGTTCTACTTTAATTTGTTCAGGGGGTTTAGGTGCTCTTATATTACTCTTACGAACCACAGTTGATACCTTAGCATGTTCTGTTATCCTAACAGGGAAAGGTGGCTTTTCAATATAAGCGGTAGGCACAACTGGATCAACATTGTAAAAGATGGTTTCTTCTTTAGCTATGACCGGTTCTTTAATTTCTTCTTTAATAGGGGGATGATATTTAAACCACTTCTCCTTAGGTAGGTCAACGTGAGTAGCAAATGCTTCACAGAAAGAGGCTACTATCTCAGAGTCAAGTCCATATTTAGTGCTAAACTTATGAAAAGTATCGGTATTCATAAAAGATTTAAGACAATCAAATTCAAGCTTTATACCTGACTCATTACCTTCATCGAGTTCCCAATCTTCAGAGTTGCTTTTAATTCTTTCTAAGAGATCCCACTTAAATTCAATAGTCTTCTTCATATAAGAACCAGCACAAGAAGTATCGAGCATGGATTGATCATTATGAGAAAGCCGAGCATAAAAATTCTGAATGATAACTTCTCTCAGAATGTCATGATTTGGGCATGAGTATAACATTGACTTAAGCCTCCCCCAAGCTAGAGCGATGCTTTCTCCTTCACGAGGCCAAAAATTATATATATAATTCCGATCACGATGAACTAGATGCGTGGGATAAAACTTTTGATGGATTCCAATTGTAAACGATTCCAGTTCCACGATCCAAGATCATCACATAGCCTATACCATGTCAATGCTTTTCCCTTCAAAGATAAAGGGAAAACCTTCTTCTTAACTTCATCTCCGGGTAAACCTGCAAGCTTAAATAATCCACAAATTTTGTTCACATATAAGAGGTGCATATCAGGATGTTCAGTTCCATCTCCTGCATAAGGTTTAGCAAGTAGTTGTTCTAACATACCCGAAGGAATTTCATAGCCAATATTTTCAGTAGGTGTTGTAGGTTGAGGGGTAACTAATTGTGGTTCCGGTCGAGGTGAAGATACCCCGAACAAACCCCTCAAAGGATTGTTTTCCATAATAGCAAGTAGCAATAAATTTTAGCACGTAGTATAAGTTTTTCCTTACCGATTTGCACTTACCAAGAGCGCTTCACTCCCTGGCAACGGCGCCAGAAAAGAGTCTTGATGACCCACAAGTATAGGGGATCAATCATAGTCCTTTCGACAAGTAAGAGTGTCGAACCCAACGAGGAGCAGAAGGAAATGACAAGCGGTTTTCAGCAAGGTAATTTCTGCACGCACTGAAATTGTAGGTAACAGATAGTTTGATAGCAAGATAGTTGGTAACAAGCAAGTAACGGTAACGGTAAATGAGGTGCAGCAAGGTAGCCCAATCCTTTTGTGGCAAAGGACAGGGCAAAACAATCTCTAGTAATAGGCAAAACGTTCTTGAGGGTACACGAGAATTTCATCTATCACTTTTATCATGTTGGTTTGATTCGTGTTTGCTACTTTGATAATTTGATATGTGGGTGGACCGGTGCTTGGGTGTTATTCTTAATCGAACAACCTCCCACTTATGATTAACCCCCTCGCAAGCATCCGCAACTACGAGAAAAGTATTAAGATAAAATCTAACCATAGCATTAAACGTTTGGATCCAAATCATCCCCTTACGAAGTAGCGCATAAACTAGGGTTTAAGCTTCTGTCACTCTAGCAACCCATCATCTAATAACTACTCCACAATGCATTCCCTTAGGCCCATGAATGGTGAAGTGTCATGTGTTCGACGTTCACATGACACCACTAAGGGAATCACAACATACATAACATCAAAATATCGAACACATATCAAATTCACATGATTACTTGCAACATGACTTCTCCCGTGACCTCAAGAACAAAGGTAACTACTCACAAATAATAATCATGCTCAAGATCATAGGGGTATTAAATAGCATAATGGATCTGAACATATAATCTTCCAACAAATAAACCATATAGTAATCAACAACGCAAGGTAATAAACACTACTAGTCACCCACAGGTACCAATCTGAGATTCCGGTACAAAGATTGAACACAAGAGATGAACTAGGGTTTGAGAGGAGATGGTGATGTTGAAGATGTTAGTGAAGATTAGCCCCGCAAAGATGAGAGGGGTGTTGGTGATGACGATGGCTTCAATTTCCCCCTACGGGAGGGAAGTTCCCCCGGCGGAATCGCTCCGCCGGAGGGCAAAAGTGCTCCTGCCCAAGTTCCGCCTCGAGGCGGCGGCGCTTTGTCCCGAAAGTCCTCCTCTGATTTTTTTTCTAGGTCAAATGTGACTATATACCAGAAGATGGGCTCCGGAGGTGGGCCGAGGTGGCCACGATACACCAGGGCGCACCCAAGGGGGTCTGGCGTGCCCTGGTGGGTTGTGCCCACCTGGCTGGGCCCCTCCGGTAGTTTTCTGCTCCGGTATTTTTTATTAAATACAAAAATAATATCCGTAAAATTTCGGCTTCATTGGAGTTGTGCATAATAGGTATCTCTGATATGCTTTTCTTAGGTCCAGAATTCCAGCTGCCGGTAGTCTCCCTCTTTGTGTAAACCTTGTATATTATGAGAGAAAAGGCATTAGAATCACTCCCTAAAGCATTATTATTCAACAAAATATAGTAAATAACAGTAGGAAATCATGGTGCAAAATGGACGTATCATCTACCATGTCATTTGTTTGTTTCCGGATTGCTTCTCCTCGCTAGAGTTTCGAAATCGTTTTGGAGTGTGAGGATTCGTTCGACTATGCTTGTTTGATTACTTCACGGGTCCGTTCTTCTTCCAAGCGGGATTTCAGGCAAGATGATCATTACCCAAGATACCACTACTATCATTGCTATTCTAGTTGTATCGATTCTATCGCTATGTCTCGCTACCTACCACTTGTTTGGCAAGCCTCCAAAATGCAATGATAAGCCTCTAACCTCCATCTTCCTAGCAAACCGTTGATTGACCATGTTACAGCTTGCTCAACCCGACTTATAGTGTTGCTGGTTGCAGGTGTAGTTTGTTCCATGTTGGGACATGGATATCTTGGGATATCACATTATTCTTGCTATTTAATTAATGCATCTATACACTTGGTAAAGGGTGGAAGGCTCGACCTTTTAACTCATGTTTTGTTCCACTCTTGCCGCCCTAGCTTCCGTCATACCGGTGTTATGTTCCTTGATGAGCGCTTCTAACACATGTGGGGTATTATGGGGCCCCCTGATAATTTGTTTTAGGATAAAAGTCTTCGAGGAAGGCCCAACATTGGTACTACATTTGACTACCTAATAAAACTTGCATAGGAACTTTCCGGACCCCGTGGATAGTTAATCAACAAACGGGACCGGTGCTCCTCATGAGGGTTGGGCCAAATTAGAGACACTTGCGAGGCCACCCCGGGGCAACTTGGGTGTTTAATTTTGCCACCGTACGTACTACTCATCTGTCGTGTCCTGAGAATGAGATACGCGGCTCCTATTGGGATCGTCGACACATCGAGAGTTATTGATTGATTTATTTTACCTTTGACGAGTGGCTTGTCCACCGAGATTCCTTATCATAAGCATCGTGTTATCACGGTGTGAGGTTTTTCCATCGGATGTGTGTGCTAATTTATAGTGGACTACTTGGCCCCTACAGAGTTAAATCTTTCAGAAAGTCATGCCCGCGGTTATCTGGCGACATGGAAATTTATCATATCCGGTTGTAGAGAAATTGACACTAAATCTAAACACCAACCGTGTGTGTAACCATGACCGTCTCTTCTTGTGAGGTTTGAATCAAGAAGAGGACACGGTGGGGTTATGTTTGACTCGTAAGTAGTGTTCAGCAGGATCACTTCTTAATCATTACTAGTTCACGTTCGTTTATGCGTAGATCACTCTACTTATTTCTTGTACTCATAAGTTAGCCAGATATAAAAATGCTTAGTGTTGTTGCAACCTCACTACTTAACCATACCTCACCCATTAAGCTTTTCTAGTCTTGATACCCTTGGTAATGAGATTGTTGAGTCCCCGTGGCTCACAGATTCTTACAACAACAAATGCAGGTACAGGTAATGCGATGCTTTGACATGAGAGCGATGATTGTTCTATTTTGAGTTCTTCTTATTCGATCATAGGATGGGTTCTAGGTCGGCAGCTTGGGATTAACAAGGGTGGAGGTCGTCTTCTTTTTTGTTCGATTTCATCCGTAGTTGGATCCTGCTCTTCTGTATGATGATTGTGATGTATTGATGTATTGAGATATTTATGATGTAGCATGTGGCGAGTGTAAGCCAACTACATATACTCATCTCTTCTTTACATGTATTGTGACGATTTCCATTCTTGTGAAGCGACCTGAAATGCGCTTCTATCCTTATCGAGGTCCTAGAGTCGTCGCGAGGATAGTACCGCATTTTGGGCATGACATGGTATAACTCCCGTACAATCAAAGAATTCTTGGATGACATTCTTCCCAATAATATTCCCGCTACCCACGCAATAAGTTTTAGTTTTTACAACTGTGGGAGTTTCATCAGGATGAACTTTACTCTCTGGAGGGTCATAATTAGGATCGAATAGTTTAAGTTTTTCCTCATGAGACTTGCTAGCACTATCTTCATTGGCACTTTCAACAATAACTTTCTCAAATTTAGACATGATAGCAAGAAGCAAGCAAACAAGAAAAATAGATATTTTTGTGTTTTTGACTTTTTTACAACTAAAAATAAAAGCAAATATAAAGTAGAACAAGTAAATTATAATTCGTATGAAGGAACCTGTAGTTGTTTGATTATGTTTCCCCGGCAAGGGCGCCAAGAATTCTTCTGCTACTTGTGATGCATTAGGATTTTACCCGAAGAGAAAGGGTGAAGTAATATAGTAGCAACAAGTATCTCTCTCAGTTTAGAACCAAGGTTTATCGAACGAATAGGAGAATCGCGCAAACAACCATCAACAAAATCTACACATAAAAGAGCAAATACTTGCACCCAATGAGGGCAAGAGGGTTGTCAATCCCCTTGTACTCGTTAACAACAATGATTAAATCTGATAGTGATAGATTGATAAATTGCAAAGTAAAATAAAAGTAAATAAATTGCAGCAAGATAATTTTGTTTTTTGTAATATGATTAAAGTAGACCCGGGGGCCATAGTTTTCACTAGAGGCTTCTCTCTTAAGCATGGCATACGATGGGTAAACAAATTACTGTTGGGGATTGATAGAAAAGCGCATAGTTACGACATTATTCATGGCATCATCAAATACATAGGCATTATGTCCGTGACAAGTAGACCGACTCCTGCCTGCATCTACTACTATTACTCCACTAATCGACCACTATCCAGCATGCATGTATGGTATTAAGTTCATGACAAACAAAGTAACGCTTTAAGCAAGATAACACAATGTAGACAAAATAAAACCAATCAATATGATTAAACCCCGTCATTTTATCCTTAATAGCAACAATATAATGTGTGCCTTGCTACCCCTACTGTCACTGGATGAGGACACCGCAAGATTAAACCCACTACTATGCACCACTTCCACTGAAGATCAATAATAAATCACACATAATAAATTTAAGAATAGACTCAATTACTTCCAACGAATAATCTGATAATTAACCCACAATTCATTGGATCCCATCAAACACACCGCAAAAGAAGATTACGTCGGATAGATCTCCAAAGAGAGCATGGTATTGAAAATCAAAGAGAGAGAAGAAGCCATCTAGCTAATCAACTATGGACCCGCAGGTCTATCGTGAACTACTCACACATCATAGGAGGGGTAGCAAGGTTGATGTAGAAGCCCTCTGTGATCGATTCCCCCTCCGGCAGAGTGCTAGAAAAGGCCTCCAAATGGGATTGCGGAAAAACAGAGACTTACGACGGTGGAAAAATAGTTTCGGGTGACTCTCTGTTTTTTTGGAATATCTGGGAATTTATAGCGTTGGAATTAGGTCAAACGGAACAACGAGGGGCCCACAACATCAGGGCATGCCCTACCCCCTAGGTGTGCCATGTTGCCTTGTTGTCTTCTCATAGGTCTTCTGGTCCTCCCCCGAAGCTTCTAGGGTGTCTTCTAGTCCAGAAAACGTCAAAAAGTTCCGTAGCATTTGGACTCCATTTGGTATGGATTTTCTATAAAACAAAAAACAGGCAGAAAACAACAACTGATACTAGGCACTGGGTTAATAGGTTAGTTCCCCAAAATGATATAAAATAGCATATAAATTCTCTAAGATTTATAATATAATAGCATGAAACAATCAAAAATTATAGATACGTTGGAGATGTACCATCAATCATTTAACAATATCATGTGCCGTTGATATGCATTTACCAGACTTTCCCCCAGTCGCCATTGGAAATTAAAGATCCTTCGTCTAGCCTCATAAGATTTCTTCTCAGGATAGTGCTCCGATAATAAGGTTTCTGCAAGATTATCTCATGTATCAATGGTACCTGCAATGTGGGACACTAACCAGTCTTTGGCTGCCTCAACCACTATATGAGGAAATAATTTAAGTTTCATATCATCATGTCTAAGATAATTTAATTTGAATGTCCCAGATGTCATCAAAAAATTGCAAATGTTGATAAGGGTCCTCACCAGCCTTACCTTTAAATCGCTTACCATGCAATAATTCGAGGACACTTGGATTCACCTCATAAGCTACACCGGTGGGATTTGGGCCCATCGACGTGAACATCTCTTGCATAGGTGGTCCAGTAAGGTGCATGGCTTATAATTGATAATTGTGTCCAAACTCAGCCATGGGTGCTCTAGATCTACAAACAACTTAGTGCACAAGATTCAAACCAAACTCAAGACAAACATCAAACGCGCTCAGCTTCCCGGCAACGTCGCCAGAAAAATTTGATGGCCTGCAAGTGCACATGGTTTAGTTGTAGCTTTTTTGAACTAAGAGTATCGATCCCACGGGAAGCACAGGAATGAATCTTTTGTCTCTTGGGTGATTTAAATACTACGTGTGCAAGTTGTCAGCAACCCAAAGCAATAGTAATAAAATAGGAATAGCTTAGCAAGCATAAAAGTAAATATTTAAAGGAAAGCAAGTAGGGAAAGTTGCAAACGAGAGACTTGGAATCAATAGGACTAAAGTGTTCCCAGGGAGTCCGGAATCCCCTCTAGTGTGCTTATATAGTGGTGCCTAGACACAATGCTACGTCATATTCCTAAGCCACTTTGCGTATTTCTATTTGTGGGCAGAGCTGGTACAGATACGTGCATACACTAGGCAGCCCCATATCACATATACCACCATCGTTCTTGTAACAGCCCGAGACCGACGCTCCAGAAGATTCCCGTTTTATTCCGTTGTCGTAGTGTGATTTGTTTGGTTGTCGCATTCATCATCGCATCATTCGCATCTCATCGGCACTTCGCTGCCATCGTTTTCTAAAACTCGCATCCATTCGTAGTTGCCGGTTCTCTCCGTTTTTGCCGTGGACTGTTTCGAGACCAACCACACAGGCACGCGCCCGTGACATCGTAAACTATTGTTTTTAAAAGTGTGTATAAAACGTTATTGGAACGGGTTGAAAATTGGTGAGCGGTCTTATTTTATTGTAGGTAGACCACCTGCCAAATTTTGTCGCGTTCGGAGGTCGTTTAGTACCCCAATGGCCAACCGTAGCGGCACCGTCTTCGGTCGAATCATCGGACGTTTTTCAGTTTTCTAAAACATGTCACGGGCGGCAAACCTCCCTCTCATCTTAGCCCAATGCCCTCTTCACAGACCACCTAACCTACCCCTCCGACCGGACCATCCGATCGCGATTGGAGGGTCGAAAAAACACCCCAAAACCCTAACCTAGCCATCCCTACCTATAAATAGACTCCCAAACCGTCCAAATCGGGCAACCCGAGCCTCCCCTACCTCTATTCGCCGCCCTGCCTCAGAATCCGCACCCGGCCGACCAGTTGCCGCCACTTCGCGAGCAGCTAGCCAGCCAGCGCCGCCGCGACAGGCCCTCCAGCCAGCCAGAGACGGCCACATGTCGCACCGCCACCGCCAGCCAGCTTCTCCACCGCGCCAGGCCCGCGGAGCCCGAAGCCAGCCTGCCCGAGCCCATCCAAGGCCCGAGGCAGCCCGCGCACTGCCGCCAGGGGCCTCCCGCTCCTCCCTACGCCCACCTCCGTCGCCGGTGCTCGCAGCCCCACCGTCGGCGACCTGCCCCATCGGCTGCGCCGCGCTAGAGCCCCGAGCCGCCACCCTGCATCCTGCGCCGCCTCCCCGAGCCGCCCCGCGACCTCGCCGGAGCAAGCCGTCGCCCCGCTGCCTCCCTGCCAAAGCTGTTGCGCCTCCACCACGGCCAGCTCTTTGCCGTCAGCCAGCTCTTTGCCGTCAGCTACCTGACGGCAAAGAAGGTCTTTGCCATCAGCTTACAGAAAACTGACGGCAAACAAAGAGCTGACGGCAAAGATCATGTTTGCCGTCAGCCATCTCTTTGCCGTCTGCTAGCTGACAGCATAGAAGCTTTACCGTCAGCTAGCAGACGGCAAAGAGGAAGGGTGGCCCACTAACGAGAACCACCTAACGGCCACTTTCTTTGCCGTCTGCTAGCTGACGGCAAAGCTTCTATGTCGTCAGCTAGCAAACGGCAAAGAAAGTGGCCAACTAACGTCCGTTCCCCCCCCCCCGGCCCCACCCCACTAGCTAGGCTCTTTGCCGTATGCTAGCAGACGACAAAGAGATTTGACCTATCTAAAACAGTCAGCGCCCCGCGCCCCACCCCTCTCTCTCTCCCCTCACCTCACCCGGGCCGCCCCCGTGCCCGAGCCGCCGCGCCCCGCGCCACCCCCCGGAGCCCGAGGCGCCGCCGGCCAGCCCTGCCCCCGGAGCCCGCCCCGTCGCCGGCCGCCCGCCCGCCCCGCCCGGCCGCCCCGCCCAGCGGACGCAGGCCGCGGCGGCCACCCTGCCCCGCCCCATCGCCGGAGCCGCGCCGCCCCGCCCCGCCGCCGGAGCCGCACCGTCGCCGGCCGCCCTTCCCCTCGGCCTCCTCAACCCGCGCCCCCTCCCCGTGGTGAGTTTTTCTGTTTTTTTAGATTAGTTTAGGTTTGTTTAGTTTAGGTTAGTTTAGTTTAGTTTAGTTTAGGTTAGATTTAGTTTAGTTTAGTTTAGGTTTTTTTTCTGTTTTTTAAGAATAAACAAGAAATATGAAAAAAAAGAAGTAAAAGAAGAAGAGGAAGAAGAAGAAGATGAAAAAAAAGAACAATAAGTAGAAGAAGAAGAAGAAGAAGAAGAAAGAAGAAAAAGATGAAAAAAAAAAGTAGAAGTAGAAGATGAAAAAAAGAAGTAGGAAAAGTAGAAAAAGAGGGTCGCTGATGGTCGAGGGTCGCCGAGGGAAAAGAGGGTCGCCGAGTAGTCGAGGGGTCGAGGATCGAGGGGAAAAGGAGCACGTCATTACTGATAGTGATGATGATTATGCATTTATTGATCCCGGAGCATATATAGACGATGAAGATTAATATTAGTAATGTCAGGTATTCAATTATTATTATGTACATATATATTATTAATTAGTTCATGTTATTAGGTATTCAATTTTTTTATGTTGTACTAATTTCGTTTACTCTTTGTCATTGCAGGTGTTGACAGATGGTGGGCGCGGGTCGAGAGCGCTCCGAGCCTCCTTCCTCGGCGCGTGCTGGGAGGGGTGCTATTATTCCACCCGAGCACCTCCGGAGAGCGCTGGTACACAGTATGCAGACACCGGCGGGCGCTTCTTCTTCGGGCGGGAGAGGTCGGGGGAAGACGAAGAGGGGAGCTAGAGGTGGACGTGGCGGCGGGAGAGGTAGTAAGGCTGCTGTGCCTTCCTCGCCGCCACCCCCAGCTGATTCTCCCGACCACTGGAGTGCTCTGTCTCAGGTGGACCCGTCTGACTTGGACCCGTCTCGGACTCCGGTCCACGAGCCTCGGGCCGACGAGCCTCGGGTCGCCGAGCCTTCGTCCCAGGAAACTCCGGTCCCAGAGTCTTCGTCCCAGGAGACTCCGGTCCCAGAGTCTTCGTCCCACGTGACTCCGGAGGCTAGTGGCCATGCTGATGGTGGCGAGGACAGCTTTTCTGAGGATAGCTATAGCGAGGGCGAGCTGGTTGAGGAGGGCAAGAAGGTCTACCAGTGTGGTGGTACAAAGCTCCCGCCCGTACCGGCGACCCGCGATCAGAGGTGGTTGATTGTACCTAATGGGGAGAAGTAAGTGCATTTACTCTTTTTTAACCTTTTGCCTTCATGTTTCTTCAAATTAATATCTAATGTGTTGGCCTTGTCATACTGCAGGGGTTGGAAACACGCCCCTGGTGTCCGCAGGCCCAACCAGGTCCTTGGTGTGCTTTGCCGGCACCATTTCCCGGGGTGGGTCACGTTGCCCGATGAGGGTGAGGTTCGACAGCTAGCACTGAGCTGGGAGCTGTACGTGGCTGCCCCGGCCCCGCCGGAGGAGAGGGTCGACGGTGTCTTGTGCGAGACGGTGGCCGACATTGTGATCCGGCGGTTTTGGGTAATTTCTCCTTTACAGAATTAAAAATCAACATCACCTAGTGATTGTACTAATCAGTGTTGTCTTGTTTGATTGCAGACCTTCTACAGGTATCTTGAGGAACACGAGGCGGACACAGCTATTGTTCTCGTAGCCGAGTGCAAGCGCCTATTTCAGAACTTACGGCACGAGACTCGGGTGCAGGCTGTTCGAGACTACTACGCCTCGCCTAACATTAAGAGGGCCAAGAAGAAGTGTCGCGCCAAGTTTCTGAGTAAGGAGAAGTACATGAAGGTAATTACCTATTCTTAAGGCCTTGTACTTAGTTTCCTTGATTTGATTCGTAGGCGTAGCGCTGAAATTTCTCTTGTCTAACTTAGGTGCCCCCGAGATGGTGTGCGGATAGGATGGACTGTTGGGAGGCGTTGGTGGATGAGTGGTGCTCTCCCCAATGGCTAGCTGTCCACAATAAGGCCAAGGATAAGCGTGCCCAAATGAAAGGTGTGCCACACCATGAAGGGAGCTCCAACCTGTTTGAGTTCGGGGATCACTGGGTATGTGGTTTGCTTCATGATTCATGCAATTTCATTCTTCATGCTAGCTTGAGCCCTTAACTAATATTTTGTTCCTCTCTTTTAGGCACGACACAACAAGAAGGAGGTGCCACCGCTGTTCGACCTCTATGCCATGGCCCATACTGCCCCGTACAAGAAGGCCAAGGCATTCTCTGAGGATGACCTCGATCATCCAGAGAGCTTCAGCAACATCTCCTCCCACAACAAGCTCATGAGGTACAGAGATGAGGGGAAGACGAGGAAAGGGGAGGACTTCAACCCGAGCCAGAGTCCTTTTGATCCAGAGCTCGTGATGATATCTGGTGGCGGGAGGCCCCATGGCTCGATAGCCATTGGGGATGGACTGATACGTTGTCCTTGAACTCTCCCGAAGATCAAGAAGCGCCAGACGAGCTCCGATCCTGAGATAAGGCCTCGTCCACGGCCAATGGAGCTCGCCATCGAGGCTAGGGCCCAGGAGCTTCTGGCGGAGGCAAACAGGCAGGCGGCGGAGAGGGAGAGGGACATGGAGGAGAGGACGGCTAGGATGTGGGAGGAGGAGAGGAACCGGAACGACGCGTCTCATCGGGCCCTATACGAGCTCCTCGTGGTAAGTTTCTCCTGCATATTAGCCAAATCATGCACGTAATGTTCGTTTCATCACTAACTAATATGACTGACTCGTGAAAACAAAATGTGCAGACCATGTGCCAGAACAACGGTCAGACCCCTCCGCCGATGCCCCAGATTGGTATAGCGCCCACGGTGAGTTTCATTTGAATGGTCATTAGTTACTAGTATTCACATTTGAGTTGCATCATGCTAACGAGACATTGCAAATGATCTTTGGTGCAGCATGCCTCCCGACAAGCATCGACCGATCCTTCTGCGTCTGCCGCAACCCCGACCGGTCCTTCTTCGTCTCACACTGGCGCAAACCCGACCGGTCCTTCACCTCCGTGATGAAGGTAAGTTTTCCCAAGTGTTTTGCTTAACAAATGCATACTTAGCTTAAGAAATGACCTATTTAGCTCCAAAACAACCTATATTTAGCTTATTTTCCTCGAAAATGACATAATAACCTTACTTAGCTCCAAAATGACATATTTTACCTAGGATAGCTATAAAATGACCTATACTTAGCATTTTTCCTCCAAAATGACTTAATATGCTTAGTTAGCTAAAAAATGGCATAACTACCTAGGATAGCTCAATAATGATCTATACTTAGCTTAGCTAGTTCATTTATGACATAATTAGCTTACTTAGGTAAAAAAAATGGCATAATAACCTTGGTTTAGCTCCAAACTGTCATATCATTAGTTTATTTTCCTCCAAAATGACAAAATAACCTTACCTAGCTCCAAAATGACCGATTTTAACTAGGATATCTCAAAAATGACCTACACTTACCATTTTGTCCTCCAAAATGAATAAATATGCTTAGTTAGCTAAAAAATGGCATAACTACCTAGGTCAGCTCAAAAATTACCTATACTTAGCTTCTTTAGTTCATTTATGACATACTTAGCATACTTAGGTCAAAAATGGCATAATAATCTTGGTTACCTCCAAAATGACATTGACTTAGCTTATTTTCCTCGAAAATGACATAATAACCTTACTAACCTCCAAAATGACCTATTTACCTAGCTTAGCTCTATAATGACCTACACTTAGCATTTTTACCTAGCTTAGCTAAAAAATGGCATAATTACCTAAGTTACCTTCGTTAGAAGAAGAAGAAGATAAAGAAGAGGAGAAAGAGAAGAAAAATTCTTCTTCTTCTACTTCTACTTCTTCTTCTTCTTCTTCTTCTTCTTCTTCTTGTTCTTCTTCTAACTTTCTTCTTTCCCAATTTGCAGATTTGCTTTAGATCACGGAAGCTTGCGTTGATGGAGTCTACTCTTCTCCTTGTCCTTCCTTTTTGTTTTGATTTTGTAGGATGAACAATGTGAAACTTGCTACCTATATATGTATGTATGGATGAAACCATTGTATGCTTGTTGTTGGATATATGTTGGCTATATATATATGTTGGATATGGACTTTTGAGTTGGTATGTATATGTGTTGGATGATCATATCCATATGGCAGGGATATGTATGCTTGTTGAAAGTATTTTCAAATGTATATATATATCTGTGAAATTGATTAAATTTAAGAAAAAACAGAAAAAACAAGGGCAGTACAGGCACTTTGCCGTCCGCTGGCAGACGGCAAAGTTCTTTGCCATCTACCGACAGACGGCAAAGCTTCCACGTGGCAGCTACCTGTGCAACCTGGGGGGAACTGGGCTGGCCTATGTGGTTGCTTTGCCGTCTGCTAGCAGACGGCAAAGAACTTTGCATCTTTGCCGTCTGCCAGCAGACGGCATAGCGAGCCACGTGGCAGCTACCTGGGGGGAACCTGGGCTGGCCTATTTGGCCACTTTGCCGTTTGCTAGCAGACAGCAAAACACGCCGTTAACCCCTTAACGGACCTAAGCTGCCACGTGTGCCATCCATGCCCTTTGCCGTCTGCTGGCAGACGGCAAAGACCTTTGCATCTTTGCCGTCTGCCAGCAGACGGCAAAGTGCCCTTTACCGTAGCTTCTTCAGCCGGATGTGGTGCCGTCTGCTGGCTGACGGCAAAGACCTTTGCTGTCCGCCATGCATGCCTTTGCCGTCAGCCATGGCAGATGGCAAAGATCCTGATTCCAGTAGTGCTAGGTGTGCCATGTTGCCTTGTTGTCTTCTCATAGGTCTTCTGGTCCTCCCCCGAAGCTTCTAGGGTGTCTTCTAGTCCAGAAAATGTCAAAAAGTTCCGTAGCATTTGGACTCCATTTGGTATGGATTTTCTGTAAAACGAAAAACAGGCAGCAAACAACAACTGAAACTAGGCACTGGGTTAATAGGTTAGTTCCCCAAAATGATATAAAATAGCATATAAATTCTCTAAGATTTATAATATAATAGCATGAAACAATCAAAAATTATAGATACGTTGGAGATGTACCATCAATCATTTAACAATATCATGTGCCGTTGATATGCATTTACCAGACTTTCCCCCAGTCGCCATTGGAAATTAAAGATCCTTCGTCTGGCCTCATAAGATTTCTTCTCAGGATAGTGCTCCGATAATAAGGTTTCTGCAAGATTATCTCATGTATCAATGGTACCTGCAATGTGGGACACTAACCAGTCTTTGGCTGCATCACCACTATATGAGGAAATAATTTAAGTTTCATATCATCATGTCTAAGATAATTTAATTTGAATGTCCCAGATGTCATCAAAAAATTGCAAATGTTGATAAGGGTCCTCACCAGCCTTACCTTTAAATCGCTTACCATGCAATAATTCGAGGACACTTGGATTCACCTCATAAGCTACACCGGTGGGATTTGGGCCCATCGACGTGAACATCTCTTGCATAGGTGGTCCAGTAAGGTGCATGGCTTATAATTGATAATTGTGTCCAAACTCAGCCATGGGTGCTCTAGATCTACAAACAACTTAGTGCACAAGATTCAAACCAAACTCAAGACAAACATCAAACGCGCTCAGCTTCCCGGCAACGTCGCCAGAAAAAATTTGATGGCCTGCAAGTGCACATGGTTTAGTTGTAGCTTTTTTGAACTAAGAGTATCGATCCCACGGGAAGCGCAGGAATGAATCTTTTGTCTCTTGGGTGATTTAAATACTACGTGTGCAAGTTGTCAGCAACCCAAAGCAATAGTAATAAAATAGGAATAGCTTAGCAAGCATAAAAGTAAATATTTAAAGGAAAGCAAGTAGGGAAAGTTGCAAACGAGAGACTTGGAATCAATAGGACTAAAGTGTTCCCAGGGAGTCCGGAATCCCCTCTAGTGTGCTTATATAGTGGTGCCTAGACACAATGCTACGTCATATTCCTAAGCCACTTTGCGTATTTCTATTTGTGGGCAGAGCTGGTACAGATACGTGCATACACTAGGCAGCCCCATATCACATACACCACCATCGTTCTTGTAACAGCCCGAGACCGACGCTCCAGAAGATTCCCATTTTATTCCGTTGTCTTAGTGTGATTTGTTTGGTTGTCGCATTCATCATCGCATCATTCGCATCTCATCGGCACTTCGCTGCCATCGTTTTCTAAAACTCGCGTCCATTCGTAGTTGTCGGTTCTCTCCGTTTTTGTCCTGGACTGTTTCGAGACCAACCACACAGGCACGCGCCCGTGACATCGTAAACTATTGTTTTTAAAAGTGTGTATAAAATGTTATTGGAACGGGTTGAAAATTGGTGAGCGGTCTTATTTTATTGTAGGTAGACCACCTGCCAAATATTGTCGCGTTCGGAGGTCGTTTGGTACCCCCAATGGCCAACCGTAGCGGCACCGTCTTCGGTCGAATCATCGGATGTTTTTCAGTTTTCTAAAACATGTCACGGGCAGCAAACCTCCATCTCATCTCAGCCCAATGCCCTCTTCACAGACCACCTAACCTACCCCTCCAACTGGACCGTCCGATCGCGATTGGAGGGTCGAAAAAACACCCCAAAACCCTAACCTAGCCATCCCTGCCTATAAATAGACTCCCAAACCGTCCAAATCGGGCAACCCGAGCCTCCCCTACCTCTATTCGCCGCCCTGCCTCAGAATCCGCACCCGGCCGACCAGTTGCCGCCACTTCGCAAGCAGCCAGCCAGCCAGCGCCGCCGCGACAGGCCCTCCAGCCAGCCAGAGACGGCCACATGTCGCACCACCGCCGCCAGCCAGCTTCTCCACCACGCCAGGCCCGCGGGGCCCGAAGCCAGCCTGCCCGAGCCCATCCAAGGCCCGAGGCAGCCCGCGCACCGCCGCCAGGGGCCTCCCGCTCCTCCCTACGCCCACCTCCGTCACCGGTGCTCCCAGCCCCACCGTCGGCGACCTGCCCCATCGGCTGCGCCGCGCTAGAGCCCCAAGCCGCCACCCTGCATCCTGCGCCGCCGCCCCGAGCCGCCCCACGACCTCGCCGGAGCAAGCCGTCGCCCCGCTACCTCCCTGCCAAAGCTGTTGCGCCTCCACCACGGCACCTGCTTCGCCTCGCCGGCGGCTTGAGGCCTCGTCGTCGCCCAGATCCGGCGGTATCCGGCCGGCCACCCCCGGATCCGCAATCCCCGCGCAACCGGAGCCCCTACGGCGTCGTCCCTGTCGCCGGCGTTGGCCACGGCCTCGCCCAGCCGCCGGGACCAGCCCGTCCTGGGACGCCCTGTTCCATGCATCCAAACGCCCTGGGACGCTGCACTGCGAGAGCCCGATACCCTCCCATCCCATCACGTTTCCAGTGAGTGTTTTTTTTACTAAGTCCCTGTTTCGAATATCGTATATGCATTTTGTGATGGTCATAATTTGGTGCACGTGCATTCGTTTTTGATGAACTTCATATGTAAATGCATCTACTCATTGTGCTCTTCAGCATGGCATCATTTGCACTCATGATAGGAATCATCAACATGCTCAAAACTCTGTTGCAAAAGTGCATCCCATCGTAATCGTGAAAATTGTTAAAACTTGCAAACTTGTGTGGATGATTGCCACCAAACCGTAGGCCTTTTGCATGTGGTTTCTTCATGAGATGTGCTCTATTATATGTCTACTTTGATGCCATGACTCCGGTTGCCATGCAAATCACCCATATCATGTTCATTTGTTGCTCTCAAGTTGCTAACGTGTTAAAACTGCTAATCTGTTAACGATAAGTTTCATCTTGTGAGCATCATATTAAGCAAACCATGCCCCCTATGAAGTTGTGCCAATGGAGTATTTTGTAGTCTGACATGTCTACTTGCTGTTTTTTTGACTGAATACTATAGGGAAAACCCCCACAGCCTTTGGTATTAAAATAAACTTATACAGTATGTACAAAGGTTACCAAAAGTAACCAGGAAAAAGAAGAAAGAAAAGCGTACCTAATACAAACTAAACAAGGAAAAGACACTCATGGGGGAAGGAAAGAAACCCATCTAACAAGATCCTCTTTATGCCTAGCCTTAATCATATATTCCTATGAGAAAGAAGATACATGTCGTGAATAAAAGCCCCTCTCCATTTATTAAAACTAGGGGTCTCGTGCCTAAAAACTTTCCCATTCCTGATGAGCCAAATATTCCAGCATGATGTGAAAAGCACCTCAGCAAAGAAAGGTTTACCGAAATTCCTTCTAGCATTTAGGGCGATCTGCCCCATTCCATTGCCAGCAGACCAGTCAATCTGTAAGAAGTTCCAAACCCTCTGGCTAAAATTGCAGTTAAAGAATATATGATCTCTATCCTCCCTTGAGTGTGTGGGGCAGAGCACACAATTAACCCCATCATCAATATGCCAGTGCCTTCTTTCCACCATGTCCTTCGTGTTTAATCTGTCCATTATGAGCATCTAATAAAAAAACCTTAATTTTCATAGTATAACAACTTTTCCAGATCCAAAGCAGAAGAGGGTTGAAAGTATGGTTTGAATACATGGATGTGTAAAATTGCTTGGGAGTGTAAAGTTTGCAAGTGACATGCTAGGACCAAACATCCTTCAAAGCAGGTTGCCTCTTATGGGACTGAAGTAAAGCTTGCAAAGACTGAAGCTCCTGATAGGCTTGCCCAGACAGGGGCAAATTAAACTAGGACAGAATGTTTTGACACTCAAGGCCATCTTTCACTGACACAAATGTGTCCTTTGCATATGAGAACAACTGTGGGAATATGTTTTGCAGAGGCAGGACTGAATCTCCAACCTTCCATTTATCTTGCCAGAACAGAGCAGTATCCCCTTGATTGATTTAAACCCAAGAAACCTCTTTGAACTGATCAAACAGTTTGAGGATGTCCTTCCACCAAAAGGATCCACGGGAAGCTGTTCCTTGGGGCATGATACGTCTCCAACGTATCTATAATATTTGCTTGTTCCATGCTGTTATATTATCATTCTTGGATGTTTTACAATCATTTTACTACAACTTTATATTATTTTTGGGACTAACCTATTAACCTAGAGCCCAGTGCCAGTTCCTGTTTTTTCCGTGTTTTTGAGTTTTACAGAAAAGGAATATCAAACGGAGCCTAAATGGAATAAAAATCTACGGTGAATTTTTATGGACCAGAAGAAGCCCAGGGAGAGTTGGAGTTGGGCCAGGGGAGCCACGAGGCCACCACAAGCCTGGGGGGCGCCCCCCCCCCCTAGGGCGTGCCCCCTGGCTTGTCATCACCTCGTGGCCCATCCTGACTTGTTTCCACCGCCATAAATTCCTATAAATATAGAAACCTCCGAAAATAAACCTAGATCGGGAGTTCCGCTGCCGCAAGCCTCCGGAGCCACGAGAAACCAATCGGGAGCCCGTTCCGGCACCCTGCCGGAGGGGGAAACCATCACCGGAGGTCATCTTCATCATCCCGACGCTCTCCATGACGAGGAGGGAGTAGTTCACCCTCGGGGCTGAGGGTATGTACCAGTAGCTATGTGTTTGATCTCTCTCTCTCGTGTTCTTGAGATGGCACGATCTTGATGTACCGCGAACTTTATTAATATAGATGAATCATATGGAGTGTTTCCCCTCTCTATCTAGTTGTGATTAATTGAGTTTTCCCTTTGAAGTTTACTTATCGGATTGAGTCTTTAAGGATTTGAGAACACTTGATGTATGTCTTGCGATGAGATATCTGTGGTGACAATGGGATGTTCTATTGATCCACTTGATGTATGTTTTGGTGATCAACTTGCGGGTTCCGTGACCATGGGAATCTATGCATAGGGGTTGGCACACGTTTTCGTCTTGACTCTCCGGTAGAAACTTTGGGGCACTCTTTGAAGTTCTTTGTGTTGGATTGAATAGATGAATCTGAAATTATGTGATGCATATCGTATAATCAAACCCATGGGTACTCGAGGTGACATTGGGGTATCTAGGTGACATTAGGGTTTTGGTTGATGTGTATCTTAAGGTGTTATTTTAGTACGAACTCTAGGGCTGTTCGTGACACTTATAGGGATAGCTCATAAGATTGATCGGAAAAGATAACTTTGAGGTGGTTTCGTACCCTACAATAATGTCTTCGTTTGTTCTCCGCTATTTGTGACTTTGGAGTGAACTCTTTGTCGCATGTGAGGGATTTACATATGATTCAACTATGTTAGTATCGTTGAGAGAAATTGCACTAGTGGAAGTATGAACCCTAGGCCTTGTTTCCAAGCATTGCAATACCGTTTGTGCTCACTTTTGTTACTTGCTACCTTGCTGTTTTTATATTTTCAGATTACAAAAACCTATATCTACCATCCATATTGCACTTGTATCACCATCTCTTCGCCGAACTAGAGCACCTATACAATTTGCCATTGTATTGGGTGTGTTGGGGACACAAGAGACTCTTTGTTATTTGGTTGCAGGGTTGTTTGAGAGAGACCATCTTCATCCTACACCTCCCACGGATTGATAAACCTTAGGTCATCCACTTGAGGGAAATTTGCTACTGTCTTACAAAACTCAGCGCTTGGAGGCCCAACACGAGTCTACAAGAAGAAGGTTGCGTAGTAGACATCAAGCTCTTTTCTAGCGCCGTTGCCGGGGAGGTGAGTGCTTGAAGGTATATCTTTAGATCTTGCAATTGAATCTTTTAGTTTCTTGTTTTATCACTAGTTTAGTCTATAAAAGAAAACTACAAAAAAAATGGAATTGAGGTTGCCTCATATACTTCATCTTTTTAATGTCTTTCGTGAAAATGATGGAAAGGAAAATTGTGCTCAAATATTAGAAGAAGAAGTTATTAAAATGTTTGGCACTAAATCTTTGAGTGATGAGCATGATTGCAATATTGTTAGTATGAATTCTTTGAATATCCATAGTACTAATGATGATTGCACTAGTGATGATAAAAAGATTTCTTATAAGCATGTCAATTTTTGTGGAGTGCATAGAGTTTGTGAAGACATGCCTAGAAGGGAAGATAGATGTTGTAAGAGGCATAAGTATTTAGAAACTAAATGGTTGCAAGAGAGGCTATATGTTTGTGCTGAAAGACTTAATATTTCTCGCCGTCTTGTGAACTTTGCAATGAAAGTGGTCATTTTAATTTCCAATGTGAATTATTTCATGATCGAATTGTGTCCAAAAATTGTGAAAACCTCATTACCCTTGAGCATCATAATGAACTTAGTCTATTTTTGGGGTATGAAGAAATGAAACATAAAACTAAGGATGTTCCAGCTTGGGTTCTCATGAAAATGATTGATTTTGATCTAAATGAATTCTATATGTATTGCGTGGTAAATTGTATTGAGAATCCTTATATTGCCAATTACTTAAAGACAAGGAAACAAATAGAAGATGAAGAGAATACTAATGAAGGGGAAGAGGTTTCCCAATATCCTCCTATTTTTTCTTATGATGAATCAGGTAACGAGGAGGAGCTTCATATTCAACCAATCTCTTCACAAAGAAGCTTGGAGGAATTAAATAAACCCACACATAATGTGGTGAAGAATAAGAAAAGAAGGAAAAGTAAAGGTAAAGAGGTATCTCTCCCAAATAATGACACCCCTTATAATCTTGAAAATCTTTTTGGCACCAACTTAGAAAATTGTGATGATAACAATTGTTATACGATTGGTGCTATTCATACTATTAATGATGAGAATGACATGTTTGAGAATTTATTTGCTGCAATTAATGTTTGTCCCAAGCTTGGGGATGCTATGTTTAATGAAGATGATGTTTTTAGTCCCCCAAGTTTTGATGTGCAAATTTATTATGATGATAGCATACCCCCTATTTATGATGATTGCAATATTTATGAAAGTGGGTTTGGAAGAGTGCCAACTTTAAATAATAATTATCCCACTATCTTGGAGGGTGTTGAATCACATTATAATGATAAAAGTGGATTTGGAGAGGTCACGACTTTATTTATTAATGATTCCACTATTTCGGAAGAGGTTTCAATTGACTATGATGAGAACAAAGTTGCTGCTTATGATGATTATTGTGATGATACTTATGTTATAAAGAGTAGTGATAATTATTGTCATAATTTTGAATATCCTTTTACTGAACATTACTCTTTTAATGTGGAAACAATTTTTAGTATTCAAGCTTCATATGATACTCCCACTATTAGTCATGAGAAGAAATTTTCTTGTGTGGAGAGTAGTGAAATTTCTATGCTTGTAGATCATGAAAAGAATGCTTTATGTGCTGGTTATATTGTGAAATTCATTCATGATGCTACTTAAAATTATTATGAGATAGGATCTTATGCTCCTACATATTTCAATAATATCAAGTTTCCTCTCTATGTGTTGAAAGTTTTGAAGTTATGCATGTTTTGCCTTCCTATGCTAGTTGATTCTTGCTCCCATAAATTGTTTGCTCACAAAATCCCTATGCATAGGAAGTGGGTTAGACTTAAATGTGCTTGTCATGAGATTCATGATGCTCTTTTGCATGTTTCAAATTATTATTCCTATGTGAGCATCATTGAAATCATCATGCCTAGCTAAAAGGGCATTAAAGAAAAGCGCTTGTTGGGAGGCAACCCAACACTTTTACTTTCTGTTTTAGTGTGTTCACATGATTAAGCTACTGTATTAATCATGTTTTATAGCTTTTGTTTCAATAAAGTGCCAAGTAAAGCCTTTGAGATAGTGTGGATGATAGTTGACTTGATTCTGTGCAAAAACAGAAACTTTTGCTCTCAGTCCAGGAATTTTGTAAATTCACTGGAACGTGATTTTGATCTGAAATTTTTACACAGTCTTGATATACAAATTTCCTAGATTGTCCTAATTTTTCAGAATGTTTAGATACAGGGAAGTATGGCTATACTACAGTTCTTCACAGACTGTTCTGTTTTTGACAGATTCTGTTTTGCATGCATAGTTTGCTTGTTTTAGTATTCCCATAGCTTATATTCAGTGATATAAATTATGGGAATGATAGAATACAGTAGGTATTATGTGAGAACAATTATGAATCTTGTCTTGACAGTACCTAAGTGAATGATCTTTGTTTATTATACTAACCCATCTCACGAAGTTCCGTTAAGTTTTGTGTGATTGAAGTTTTCAAGTTTTGGGTGAGACACCGATATGAGGAGAATAAGAACTGAAAAGAACCTAAGCTTGGGGATGCCCAAGGCACCCCCAAGGTAATATCCAAGGAATACTCAAGCACCTAAGCTTGGGGATGCCCCGGAAGGCATCCCCTCTTTCGTCTTCAACATTATCGGTATATCTTACTTGGAGCTATATTTTTATTCATCACATAATATGAGTTTTGCTTGGAGCGTCATTTTATTTTGTTGTTTTCTGTTAAGTGTTATTTATAATCTTGTTTTTTCAATAAAAAGTTCCAAGAATTGCATTAGGATGCTTGCATTACATGTTTTGATATGTGCTGTGTAAAAACAGAAACTTATGCTGTAGTGTATGAATTTTCATATTTTACTGGAACGTGGAAAGTTTATGAAATTTTTACACAGTGATTTCATATAAATTATTTAGCTTGTCCTAAATTTTCATAATTTTTTGAGTTACATAAGTACACTGTTTTCATAAATTGCTACAGACTGTTCTGTTTGGACAGATTGCTGTCATAGTTTCGGTATCTACTTATCCTATAGTTTCCATACCTTATATTGGTAGATATAAATTGTGGAGATGATAGTATACAGTACCTAATGTTTGGAAATTATTATGCAACTTGTCTTGGCAGTACATAAAGAGTTGATTTATTATTATGTGTACTAACCTATCTCACGAGTTCTTTTCGAGTTTTGTGTGGATGATGTTTTTGAGAATAGGTGAAACCATGATATGAGAGGATTGAACGAGATACAAAAGCTCAAGCTTGGGGATGCCCAAGGCACCCCAAGTAAATATTTCAAGAAGTCTCAAGCATCTAAGGTTGGGGATGCTACGCATCCCACCTCTCTTCATCAACAATTATCGGTTAGCCCATGTTGAGCCTAAATTTTTATTCGTTCACATGATGTGTGCTATTCTTGGAGTGCTATTTTTATTTTGCTTGCTGTTTAAATAGAATACTCAGATCTGAAAATATTTATTGAGAGAGAGAGAGTCCTCACATAGCTACTTAATTGTTTGACTACTCATTGATCTTCACTTATATCTTCTGAGAGTAGCTTGTCATTTCCTCTCATGCTTCACTTATACCTTTTTGAGGGATGAAATCTTTATGCTCATGTGCTTCACTTAAATTTGTTTGAGCTTGCCAAAAAGCAATGGCAATATATGAAACTAGTCCCAAAGTGATAGATATCCAAGGAGGATATAATAAAAACTTTCATGAAGATCATTGGACAAATTAAACTTGATTCTTTGTAATAGTTTTGAAACATGATGATAGTAATATGTGAGTCATGTTAGTGAGTAATTATGCTTAATAGGAATATTGGTGTTAAGGATTGTGATTCCCTATGCATGCACGAAAGTCAATAGTTATGCAATGAAGTTATATCCTACTTGTGGTGCATTATTTGGTGTTAGTTATGACTCAATGCTCACTTATGAGATTTTTCGTTCCTCGGTTTGGTTGTTTCCCAATCTATTTGCTAGCCTTCATTTGTACTAAGTAGAAATACTACTTGTGCATCCAAAATCCTTAAACCAAGTTTTGCCTTATGAGTCCACCATACCTACCTATATGCGGTATTTCCATGCCATTCCAAGCAAATTTGTATGTGCCATCTCTAAATCTTCAAAATAAATTTTCTCTTTTGTGTGCCCGTACCGCTCATGAAACGGTGGGGAGTATCCAATATTTTTCCATGCTAGGTGTGTTATTCTCACGATATGTGTTGATTCACTATCATTCACGAGATAGTGGCTGGTATTCGGGATGCCCAGTCCCATGCTCAAAATTCAAATCAAAAAAATAATGAAACAAAACTCCCCCAGGAATGTTGTTGGAATGGACAGTACCCGTGGATTCGGCTCGCCGTGGAGTGTGATTGATTGGTGGAGGGGGAGTAAAAACTTTACTATTCTGTTTGGGAACCGCCTATAATGTATCTAGCATGGAAAGTATTGTGAGCTACTTTGTCGTTTTCGTTGACAGGAAAAGCATGCCACTCAAAATATTTTTCTCTCTCAATTTAAACCTTGAGCTCTGGCACCTCTACAAATCCCTACTTCCCTCCGCGAAGGGCCTATCTACTTACTTTATGCAATTTTTATTTTTTCTTTGAGTCTCCATCTTCTCTTATAAGCACCAACTAGGGGGCACTTTGATCGTACTTGAGCATTGGGCATAGCTAATATTTGAGTGTGTTTCATGAATGGATCAATGATTGAGCATGATGGGCTAGGGATAACTTTCTTTAGTGTTGATATTTTGAAAGACATGGTTGCTTGTTGACATGCTTGAGTATTGAAGTCATTATGTTAAAACTAGACTATTGCTTTGAATCATTTATAAGTCCAAATGTCCATGCTATACAAAGAAGAAAAGAATATGATGAACATGTTAGGCAGCATTCCACATCAAAAATTCTGTTTTTATCATTTACCTACTCGAGGACGAGCAGGAATTAAGCTTGGGGATGCTGATACGTCTCCAACGTATCTATAATTTTTGCTTGTTCCATGCTGTTATATTATCATTCTTGGATGTTTTACAATCATTTTACTACAACTTTATATTATTTTTGGGACTAACCTATTAACCTAGAGCCCAGTGCCAGTTCCTATTTTTTCCGTGTTTTTGAGTTTTACAGAAAAGGAATATCAAACGGAGCCCAAATGGAATAAAAATCTACGGTGAATTTTTATGGACCAGAAGAAGCCCAGGGAGAGTTGGAGTTGGGCCAGGGGAGCCACGAGGCCACCACAAGCCTGGGGGGCGCCCCCCCCCTAGGGCGCGCCCCCCTGGCTTGTCGTCACCTCGTGGCCCATCCTGACTTGTTTCCACCGCCATAAATTCCTATAAATATAGAAACCTCCGAAAATAAACCTAGATCGGGAGTTCCGCCGCCGCAAGCCTCCAGAGCCACGAAAAACCAATCGGGAGCCCGTTCCGGCACCCTGCCGGAGGGGGAAACCATCACCGGAGGTCATCTTCATCATCCCGGCGCTCTCCATGACGAGGAGGGAGTAGTTCACCCTCGGGGCTGAGGGTATGTACCAGTAGCTATGTGTTTGATCTCTCTCTCTCTCTTGTTCTTGAGATGGCACGATCTTGATGTACCGCGAGCTTTATTAATATACATGAATCATATGGAGTGTTTCCCCTCTCTATCTAGTTGTGATGAATTGAATTTTCCCTTTGAAGTTTACTTATCGGATTGAGTCTTTAAGGATTTGAGAACACTTGATGTATGTCTTGCGATGGGATATCTGTGGTGACAATGGGATGTTCTATTGATCCACTTGATGTATGTTTTGGTGATCAACTTGCGGGTTCCGTGACCATGGGAATCTATGCATAGGGGTTGGCACACGTTTTCGTCTTGACTCTCCGGTAGAAACTTTGGGGCACTCTTTGAAGTTCTTTGTGTTGGATTGAATAGATGAATCTGAAATTATGTGATGCATATCGTATAATCAAACCCACGGGTACTCGAGGTGACTTTGGGATATCTAGGTGACATTAGGGTTTTGGTTGATGTGTATCTTAAGGTGTTATTTTAGTACGAACTCTAGGGCTGTTCGTGACACTTATAGGGATAGCTCATAAGATTGATCGGAAAAGATAACTTTGAGGTGGTTTCGTACCCTACAATAATGTCTTCGTTTGTTCTCCGCTATTTGTGACTTTGGAGTGAACTGTTTGTCGCATGTGAGGGATTTACATATGATTCAACTATGTTAGTATCGTTGAGAGAAATTGCACTAGTGAAAGTATGAACCCTAGGCCTTGTTTCCAAGCATTGCAATACCGTTTGTGCTCACTTTTGTTACTTGCTACCTTGCTGTTTTTATATTTTCAGATTACAAAAACCTATATCTACCATCCATATTGCACTTGTATCACCATCTCTTCGCCGAACTAGTGCACCTATACAATTTGCCATTGTATTGGGTGTGTTGGGGACACAAGAGACTCTTTGTTATTTGGTTGCAAGGTTGTTTGAGAGAGACCATCTTCATCCTACACCTCCCACGGATTGATAAACCTTAGGTCATCCACTTGAGGGAAATTTGCTACTGTCTTACAAAACTCTGCGCTTGGAGGCCCAACACGAGTCTACAAGAAGAAGATTGCGTAGTAGACATCAGGGCACAAGCCCATGATAATAAGAGTTCCAAATGACCTGTACCCAAGGAATATCTGCTCTGTGAAGAAACTTGTTAACATGCTTCATCAACAGCGCAACATTCTGAATCCCAAGATTGAGAATGCCCAAACCACCTTTTTTCTTGGGTCTACATATTAACTCCGAGGAGGCCAATGAGGGGGCAGGCAGTTGCTTGTTTTTCCTCCAAAGACACCGCCTCTGGATTCTCTGGAGTTGCTTGAGGATACCAGGAGGGATGAACAAGCTACAAAGGAAGAAGATTGGCAGAGATGATAATGCAGAATTGAGATATTGCAGATGTCTACTTGATGTTAGTGTCCTTGTCATGCACATAGATGATTGTTATGCTACTGTTATTGCTATGTAAACCTGCTTAGTCAAACTGCTGTTTTGGGAGATAGTCAAATCTCACTAAGTCTGGAATCTAGTTTAAAACATAGCTTTTTGCCTTGATGATTGCCATGGATTCATAACTCTTTTGCAGAATGCCATGTGGGATGAATTGAAGTGCATGTTATGCTCTAGGTAGATGTGCCATTTGATTCCATGAAATAGCCATGATAAATACTTGTTTCTGTCTATCAACATGCCTACCCGATAAAAATTGCTGCCCATGTCCATCCTAATTTTCACTAAGTCTGAGAGTGGTTATTTCAGAATGCCATGTTGTGTTGATGATAGCCATGATTCTGTGCATAATTAGACCTTGCCGTTATGGAATGAATTGAAGTGCATCATGTCCTCTACCATGATGTAGGTTTTCATGCCATTATAATTCCTGTAGCATATAGTTTTCTTGCTGTCAATGTGACTTCGGGTTAACACTGTTTGTGAAAAACTGTTATTTTCTCGAAGTCATAATTGTTGTTCCAATAGCCATCTTGTGAGCTCATTTGCTATTGATACTTGCTTCTATTCAACTTGCTGATATGGGATGAATTGTTGTGCATCATGTAAGCTACTGCCCCATGTCTTGTTTGTGCATTTTAGATTCTTGTAGCCTGTTGATTTGAGGTGTGCAAAATGCCATGTTGCTGTTTTGGGTAGATTGGAACTAAAACTTGTTTTGCTTGTTATTATTGAACCGTTGCTCCGTTTTGAACGTGTCATGTATGAAACTTGCTTAGAATCTCATTTAGTTTCATAATATCTTGCTGCATCCATGATTTGGAATGCTTGTGGTTGTCGTTTGCATGCATGTTGCATTCATGGCATATTCATCTTGCGTTTGTCATATCTTTTAGATCGTAGCTCCATTTTAAATGATCTATATATGTAAATTGCTTAGAATGATGTGTAGAATCACATGGTGCATTTTGCTTTGCTATTTAACAAATATAAAATATGGTTAGTTCAGATCTGGACCAATTTCGAAATGAACATATGGGGTCGCTTCGGAAATACTATAAGTTGTTTCTGACCTCATTTAAAATGCCTAAATAGATAGTTTATTTATGTTTCACCTCTTGCCATGCTTACAACATTTAATCTTGTTGGGTACCTAAATGAGAGAGAACTAAATGATTCAAACGTGGAGTTTCGTCAATATGCAACCCGTTGCACATTGAACTTCACTTAATTTGTAGTGTTTCATTGTTGCATCTTGCCATGCCTTGCATAGTTAAACTTGACATGCATCATCCTTGTTTGTGCATCATGTCATGCCTATGTTGTGGTGTTTACCGTGTCATTTGTTTGTTTCCGGATTGCTTCTTCTCGATAGAGTTCCGAAAGCGTTTCGGAGTGTGAGGATTCGTTCGACTACGTTGGTTCGTCTTCTTCACGGATTCGATCATCTTCCAACGGGATTTCAGGCAAGATGAACATTTCCCTGAATACCACTACTATCATTGCCATGCTAGTTGTCTCGTTTCTATCGCTATGTCTCGCTACCTACCACTTGTTTGTCAAGCCTCCAAAAATGTCATGATAATCCTCTAACCCTCCACATCCCAGCAAACTATTGTTTGGCTATGTTACCGCTTGCTCAGCCCTTCTTATACCGTTGCTAGTTGCAGGTGCAAGTTGTTTCCATGTGACAACATGGATATTTTGAGATATCACAATATTATTGCTATTTAATTTAATGCACATATATACTTGGTAAAAGGTGGAAGGCTTCGCCTTTTGCTTGGTGTTTTGTTCCACTTTTGCCGCCCTAGTTACTTGTGTACCGGTGTTATGTTCCATATTGAGCGCTCCTAACAATCTAGGGGTTGTTATGGGACCCCCTTGGTTTTTGTTTTGGGATAAAACTCTTCTGGCAAGGCCCGACATTGGTACTACATTTGCCTAATAACTAATGAACTAGCATAGGGCGTCATGAACCCGTGGATAATTTAATCAACAACTCGGGCGAGTGCTCCTCATGAGTGTTGGTCCAAAACAGGGCACTGTGCAGGGCCAACCCGGGGCAACTCGGGAGATTTCTATCAGGCCATTGTACGCGTAGCTCATCCGGCCGTGTCCTGAGAACGAGATACACGACTCCTATCGGGTTTGTCGGCACATCGGGCGATCTTGCTAGATTTGTTTTGCCTTTCTCGAACGTCTTGTGCACGTGATTCCGACGATACTTTGGGCTATCTCGAGGTTGAGATTTTCCACCGAAATTCTGAGGATACTACGCGCAATCCCGTGGTTGAGGTTTTCCACACAGCTTCTGGCTAGTTTGTGATGGATGAGTTGGAGCACCTCTGCAGGGTTAAATCTTTTTGGAAAGCCATGCCCGCGGTTATGTGGCAACTTGGAAATTTTTTTAACATCCGGTCATAGAAAACTTAAAGTAAACCCAAATAAAATACACCAACCGTGTGCGTGACCGTGACTATCTCTACTCGTGAGTTCTGAACCGAGAGAGAACACAGTGGGGTTATGTTTGACCGTAAGTAGGTGTTCAGGATCACTTAGTGATCATTACTAGTTTATGTCTGTTTATGCGTAGATCACCCTTCTTATTCTTATACTCGTAAGTGAGCCACTCAAATAAATGCTTAGTGCTTGCTGCAGCCTCATCACTTAACCATATCTCACCCATTAAGCTTTGCTAGTCTTGATACCCTTGGAAATGAGATTGATGAGTCCCCGTGGCTCACAGATTACTACAACAACAATTGCAGGTACAGGTAATGCGATGATTTGATGTGAGCGTGATGCTTGTTTGATTCGGAGTTATTCTTCTTATTCTTCATCGATCATAGGACGGGTTCCAGGCGGGCAGCCTGGGATAGCAAGGATGGATGTCGCTTTTATCGTTTGATTTTGTCTGTAGTCGGACCCTACTCTTCTGTATTGTTATTGAATGTATTGTTGTACTTGATGTGACCATGATTTAGCTTGTGGCGAGTGTAAGCCAATTCCATATACTCATCACCTCTTTACATGTACTTGTAACGATATCCATTCTTGCGAAACGACGAGATGTGCTTCTATCCCTGTCGATGCCCTCGAGCCAAAATAAGGATAGGATCGAATCTTGGGCGTTACAGTTCTTTCCCACTTCGGTTATCAAACGGTGATTAAGGGGAAAAGGTCCGCATGGACATAGCCTATAAGTGGTCTCTGTGTTTATCCCCTGCTGAAACGATCCGCTACGAAGAGAGATATGGCATGTCACGCCACCCACCTCCACAACCACACAACTCACCAGTAGTAATAACCTTCCATCAAAATTGACATACATTGAATGTCGTCTTCACCCAACATCAAGAAGATCATTAACATAAACATGCAAATAGGATATTAAATCCTAATACCAAATGATCTATAACACACTAGGGTTCATCCATATCCCCGAGAACTAGGGGTACTACTCACGCATGGAGGCAACAAACATCATAACACCAGCGATAGAAAACATGAATAAATCCCACATGTATCACAAGAGTTATCCCCAATATTCCCAAGATTACAATGAGTTGGATGCATATGATGATGATGATGACGGTGGTGATGATGTTGAAGCCTTCCCGATGATGGTGGTGGAGGCGGCGGCCTCCTCCTCGTCGATTCCTCCCTCCGGATCGCTCTAGAGGCTAGGGTTCCTCCTCCTGAACGAGTTTCTGGTGGCTGTGTGCATCTGATCTCCGATATGATTCACGGGGTGGAAATAGTTGACCTGGCGGTGGCGGCGACACTCCATACGATCGCCCATACGAGCGGACGCGGGCGTATGGAACACTATATTTTGATGTGGAGGCTCTGCAATGATTTTTTTTCTTTGGCCTCCTTACTTGATTCCTTTATGGTAGGCGATTATCACTTTAAATACGTGATTTCACTACCATTTCTGGAGATATTCTCCATGTAGTGATAATTGGTCCTATCATGGGAGTAATACTGACAGTAATACGGGGGGTACGTAAGATTAAGGGCGAAGCCTAGCTACGGCACAAGTGAAACACTCGGATGTATGAGTTCAGGCCCCACTCGGAAGTGGTAAAGACCCTACGTCTCGAGCCCTGAGGCTTAGTGTTTGCTTATGTGAGTATCTGAATACAGGGAGTTCGTAACCCTTGCTCTGGCGCTAGGGGGTGGCTTATATAGAGTGCGCTACCTCTAGCCGAGCGCCATTACTAGGGCATTAAATGATGGTAACTGCTGGAGTTACCGGTAACGGTTGCGTTAACTAGAGGCGTTATAGGTAACGTAGTCTTCATGGCACTTTATACTAATTAAGTCCCTCGAACGTTGGAGCTCCCACGTCGCCTCTGCTTCTTCACGTCCGAGTGCCTAAGTCCGACCGACTGGTTGATGACGTCCAAGTGACTTCGAGGATCCGAGTGGATCTGATACGCACGTCCGAATGCCAAAGTAGTCCAGAGACTTCCATGAACTTCTAGGACCCCAGGTGTCCTCCGGATGTAAGGTCCATGACCCTACCAAGGGTAAGTGACCACATCAATAGCCCCCGAATCGATTGAGGTTTGGGGGACGAGTGACCGACGTGACATGACGTCGGTGGCATTTCGGAAACGCTTGGAAACGAGTCGGGTCGTCCCACACTCGGCGATGTAACCACAACCGATTCAGGTTGAATAAATTCCGAATGACTAGAACAGCTTGAACGTTCAAGTCACTCGACTTGAGTCTGATCTACTCTTGGGAGAGGTGACCCAAAGTTTTGAGAATGGGATTGTAGGGACTTGCGGTTGCTCTTAAAACAGCCGACAATTCATCCGAGTGCTCGACGGATCTTTTTTGTTCACTCGAAGAATTAAGGTACGTCGAAACGTACCAGTGGATGCGGAGCCCACTAGGTCTATGATGTGGCGAAATCTCCGGCGATTTCGAAAACGTGGGGAAGCACGTGCGCACGCGTGTGGCAGTTGTGTCAGGGAAGTGGGGAAAGTAGCAGCGGCGCCTCGATTCTCACGCCATAGATTTCGCCACGCACCCCCGCACAACTGCCCCAAAGATTTCGGGGATCTGCATGCGCCCATCGATTGCACGGCAGCGGCGTATCCGACGGCCGTGATTTCGCAGAGGGGGCATATAAACTGACCGGGAGGGAGACAGAGAGAGTCATCTCTCATTACGCCGCTCCTCCGATTTCACTTTTCCTCCGCCGAGAGCTCCACTCGCATCCCAGTTCCACCGATTCGCCATCTCGCCTCGCCGGAGATGACGAGGAGCGCCACCGCGAAGGCCGAGAAGGCGAAAAAGGCCTCGCGCGGGTCCTCTTCGAGCGCGGGCGCTCCGGCGGGTTTCGTCCTGGGGGATTGGATGTCGCCCCGGACTTCCGCCAGCCGGCTGACGGAGTTGGAGAGCCAGGGCCTCCTGGCCGCCGAGAGCTGGCGGTTGCCGGCGGCGGGGGAGGTAGAGCCCGCACCGCGTGGGGACGAGAGGGTCCTCCTCACGACCCACATCGACCGAGGTTTTTCTTTGCCCCCTCACCCCTTCTTCTGCGCTTTCTTGGACTTCTTTGGAGCTCAGCTATATCACCTTCCTCCCAATGCAATCTCCTACCTTGCTGCCTTCATTTCCCTCTACGAAAATTTCCTTGGTTGTCCTCCCCATTGGGGCCTTTTCAAACACTTATTCACATGCTGAGTGATGACCGTGAAGAAGTCCGCGTAGACGGGGGGGGAACGAATGTAGTCCAGCTGTGTGTAGGCTTAGGTATCCAGTTGAGGGGGAATGGTAGCTTTCCACAAATGACTTTCCCTAACACGGTCAAGGGTTGGCAGGGGACCTGGTTTTATTGCCAGGACATCCCAGTCGGAGAGTGCCAGTCGGGCCTCCCGCCGTACTCGGGAGAACGCATTCGGCGCCTCCCCAAGCTTAACGTGTCTAAGGAGGAGAAGGTCGACATAGATATCCTCGTGATCACACTGGTTTCCCTCGTGAACAAGGGCATCAATGGTCTGGACTTGTTGGAGGTCTTCTTCCAGAGAAGAATTCAACCACTGCAGGCCAGAGCCCACCCCATGTGGTAGTACTCGGGTCCGGGTGACTCCACGCGCACACACCCGGAGGAGCTCAGCGCCGAGGCCGTGGAGAACAAACTCAAGGCCATCACTCCAGCCCGGGACAATCCCAGGGGCACGAGGCCGGTGCCTCCGTTCTCGGTTGAGAATCCAGCAAATGAAGTAAGTTCTGAATGTCATTATTGTTTCCGAATGCTTATTGATAAAATTCCTGACTGACGTAATTCTCACTCGATAGGCTTTCACGAGCATGGTGAGTTTGATTCCTGCCGTCAACAATGCTCCTGCTGATGTGGCGAGCGACAACGAGCGCCAAGAGGGCTCAGACGGCGAGGAAGAGTATGTGGAGGACAGCGAGGAAGGAGGAGAGGAAGAGGAGGAGGAAGAGGGGTCGAATCCAGGTGACGAGGCGGAGTCCTCTCCATCGGAGGAGGTTCTGCCCGAGCCTTGCACCAAGGCGTGCCAAGACCCAGGGGTCCGAGGAGGCAACGCCAAAGGGCCGGGTGGCGCCAAATCTTCCACGACAGTCCTCCCCACTCAGACCTTGAAGCGGGGGCGAAGTGAACCTGCCTCGTCGCCTGAGAAGATTACTAAGTAGCCAAAGATCACCACCAAGAAACCTCGGAAGGCTGTCTTGCCCAAGACCAAGATGGACGTGCCAGTGGACTCAACGTAAGTGCCTTCGAACCAGCTGCCATCTCGAATATGTAGCCGAGTGACCTGACATTCCGAGTGACTTCACTGCAGGGCTGACACCTCGATCGCTTCGCTGGAGAAGGACAAGGCCGATGTTGACGCCGCGTCTTCGAAAGGTAATTCTTGATTACACTCGGAAATGATCTTTGACTTCTGTGTTTCTTTTTGGAGCTTGCTCTTGAATGATATTGGAATGTTCGCAGGACCGCGCGAAGTGATAGAGCTTGATGCGGACGACAGGATCAACCCGCCGAATCCCTCCGCCGATGTAGACGTCGTGATGCGGGATGCTTCACCTACCAAGGCGCCAACACCTGCTCAGAGGGCCCCTTCTGGGGCCAGAACTGGACTCGGATCTCCTCTGCCAACTCCTCCTGCGACCAGCACCTTCAATCTGCTCCACGTCCCGGAGGACCGGGTGGGGGCGAGCAAGGAGGCGCTAATCCAGCTGAGGCTGATGAACGACAACCTGAAGGAGGCTCGTGATGCCGGCGAGGCTTTGGAGAAGAACGTCCGAGTAAGTACTCTTGTAAGTACCTTCTTCAGTCGTACATTTTCCGTCGTATGTATTTTTTGAAATCCGAGTGGGTTTGCGTTGGGGGCACACCCGCTGGGTGTTCACTGATTCCAGTGGGGGCGCGCTTAGCACACCCACTGGGTGTAGTCCCCGAGGCTGCCGTCGACTAAAGCAGTCTGCGGGAGTCTGAGAAACCGAATGACGTAGTTGTAAACATACTTGTCAAAGAGGATGCAGTGATGGTCCACGGACCAGAGCTTCTTGATGTTGACCGTCGGTGTGTAGAACCCATAGTTCTCCAGTGGGGGCTCGTTGAGCGCACCCACTGGGTGTAGTCCCCGAGACCGCCGTTGACTGGAGCAGTCGGCGGGAGTCTGAGAATCCTAATGATGTACTTGTAGACGTACTTGTCAAAGAGGATGCAGTGATGGTCCATGGACCAGAGCCTCTCGACGCTGACAGTCGGGGTGTAGAACTTGTAGTTCTCCAGTGGGGGCGCGTATAGTCCTTGAGGCTGCCACTGGTTGAGTCAATCGACGGCAATCTTAGTAGTCCAAATGGTTTTGAACCTTAATCTTATACCCAATTGTTGCTACTGATGTTCCGTTGTTTCTTGTTGGCGGAGCGTGTGCGAGCTCGGGACCCGCTACAACACCCTAGAAAAGGAGGTACATGACCTGCATCTCAGCTTTGAGGCCGAGAAGACCAAGAATGCACGTCTGGAGCAAGAGAAACGTTCACTCGGAGGAAAGCGTGCCTCGCCCGATTGCTTTGAAATGATCCTTTTCCCAATCCGACTGAAAGTACTTTATCAGATGTACGTAGTGAAAATCTTCAACTTACTAGGAGACTCCGGGCTTCCATTTCTATAGAGACCAAGAAGGAGGCCCTAGAGAAGAAAGACCGTGAACTTGCGTCTGCCCAAAAGGAAGCAAGTCGGAAAATGAAAGAAGGTGAAAACAAGATGAAGTCACTCGAGTTGGAGAAGTTCATCGAAGATTACTGCAACGAGATGCTGAAACGAAGATGCCCAAAATGAGGTCTATGGCGGAAGCTGTCGAGGCTGAAACGAAGTTGAAACAGGCCGCTTCCAAGAAGCTCGAGTTGGAGAAGTTCATCGAAGATTACTGCAACGAGATGAACGAAAGGCTCAAAGGTACGTGTCCGGCCCGACTGTGTTTCAAGTCACTTCAATTTTTCACTCGTCCGCCATTAACTCTCCTTTCTCATGTATTCATCAGAACTCTGCGTGGACGTTGAAGAGGAGACCTCCAAAATTGAGAAAGATCTAGATCCGAGTGCGGGTATCCTTCGCGATAGCTCGGCGCTTGCATTGCTTCGTCTGGACGAGCGCACCGCAGAGGTGAAAATCTATGGGGACCCCGACTCATAAGTCGTGATCACCGAATGCACGTGTACAGTGATCCCAGAGATCAATGCTCACTAAACACACAGAAACTGAATAACAAGAGTCTTACATCCACATTTAGCGTCTTACACAAATAAAGACCATGAAGGTCTAGTCTTACATAGATAGGGCCGTAAGGGCCAAACACTTAAACATAACAAGCAGCGGAAATCTTGATCGGAAGCATGAACCCATGCCATCTGCCTTAAACCTACAGGCATTCTGACTGGGGAGCGTCCTAGTTCGCATGTTCGTCACCAACGAACTCTTCACCATATTCCTGCTCTTCCATGCCTGGCCAATTAAATAACCAGTAGCAAGCCAATGAGTACTTTGAATTTACTCGCAAGCAACCCAAGTTTTGGAACAAGGTAATAACAATGCATGATATAGCACTAAGCAGGTAAGTTTTGCGGAAAGCTAATTTTTGAGTGCAATGACACGATCAAGATAACTAGTAATAGCATGCATCATGAGGATACAAGTATCCGCACAAACAGGTTACCGATATCAATATAATCAAGGTCTGAACATCTCATGTTCAATCATCGTGTCAAGTCATCCGACTTGTCTCGAGTATACCATCTTTGTTAACCACACACTCACACCGAGTTTATGAAACCCCAGGACATAGTTTAAGCAGCACCACGCAACTGTCCTTGACAGTGGACACGGCTATTCGAATAGTTTTACACTCTGCAGAGGTTGCACACTTTAACCACAAGACTCGGGGAACTTCCGTGTCATCCACGACTTGCGGTATATTACATACCCAAGGTAAGCACCCGAACAATGCCTTTCCCCTAGCGATACTAAACAAAAAGTCCACTCGTTGGTGCCATCCCTCATGATAGACATCACACGTATCATCCATGAGGGCACGCAACGGTATGCCCGATGTCTGTAAAGACAGCGCATGGTCGCCCTACCAGGCACGACCCCGTATCGAGAGTGACCTCATCACTCCCGCCACTAGTAATGCGGGCTCTATGTTAGTACCCACCAAGGTAATCAACAAAACCCTGTTCCATAAGGGGTATCGTGGTTGTGCATGTAAAGTTGGGACGGTCGACAAATCTTAAATCTAATCCGTTTTTGAAAACACACACACACACTCACTTGCTTCGGTACACCACTCCTTTCTCAAGTGGTTACCTAACTCAACATCAACGCCCTCGGGCATTAGTGGCACCCGACGGGGTTTTCGAAAAGCCTTGAAATCATATTCGTTTCCATCAACATGCATATTCCCATCCCACTTGCGTAGCAAGTACTAGCAACCTAAACTACTCCCACCCGCACAACCCTCATAAGGAGGTAGGGTCATGCACGATGCAAGTATCAACGGTAAGAGTATCGGAGGCATCCCACCGAAGGGGATACCACATCAACAAGATCATCATCAAGAAATAATGTCCTATATGCCATGCAATAAGAGGTTTCATAGTCATGGTCAAAGGGCTGCTTGCCTGGTTCAACAAGTTCTTTGGGGTCTTCAAAGTCTTCGGGTCCAACTCCCTCGTCAACCTCGCAATCTATCGTCGCGATAAATAACGGTAAAAATAAGAATCATCACAAAAACAGAGCACAAAACTCACTTCTAAAATGTTGTCCTACTCTGATAAATACTACAAACTATACTAAAAATATCTGTCTATGGTTTTGTTGTGAGAGACATTTTGAAAACTATTTAAACAGAGGCTAAAAATATTAAAAACTGGGTTTTAACTAAAATCACTACATAAAATATTTTGACAAAATTACACAAGTGGCACTATAAAATTCTACAGAATATTACAAGATTTGTGGTGGAAAAATATTTGGAATTGGATAAATATTCATTTGTGTGGGATTTTCGCAAATACTGCCACAAAAAGAAAAAGAAAAGGGTTCCAGTGCCCTGGGCCAGTGGCGGCCAGCAACTGGGCCGGCCCATCCAGCCAGCCAGCAAGCGGCCCAGGCGGCTCAGCGCCCCCGCGCGCGTCAGGTTTCAAACCTGACGGGTGGGGCCCGTTGGCCAGAGAGAGGGGGAGAGACGCGGGAGGGGCGAGAGGCTGACGCGCGGGCCCCACCCCTCAGTCGTCTTCTACCTCTCGACAGAGGAGGGGGAGGTCACAGGCGGCATTCCAGGCGATGGCGAGGCGAGCTGGAGGTTGGAACGGACTCAGCGTCGAGCCGCCGTTCCTCTGGAGGTGGAGGGGATGCGGGAGATGCACTAGTTCGCCGGCGACGAGAGAACACGGCGGAGCCGATTCGGGAGGAGGTCGTCGGCGTTGTTCCTCAGCTGGAAATGGACGGGGAGGAAGGGGAAAAGGGTCAGGAGCCAGCTGCTGTCACGATGGAGGTGAGAGGAGAGCCGGAGCGGGCCTGTGTCCCGATATCGACGGAGCCCTGACGCGGCGGCGCCTCGGTCGATCTCGAGCACTGGTGCTCGGGGGGCTCGAATGGGGGCTCAGGATGGCCGATTGGGAGTGGAGGGGAGTCAGCAGAGGGAAGAGAGAGCTCGGGGGAGGCCTTAAATAGGCAGGGTGCGGTGCACCATGGACCCGTGCGCCGGCGAAGTCGTGGCCGTCGCCAGAGGCCACGGGCGCTTGCTGGGATATGTCCAGGGCGTCCCTGGGCTTGGCTTCGAGCCTAAGGAAGGGAGGGGCGGAGAGAGAAGGAGTCAGGAGCGCGCGCGTGCGAGCTCGCGCATTGGCCGACTTTGGCGGCGTCGGGCGCGCGCTGGGGAGAGAGGAGGGGGACAGAGGCGTGGCGTGTTGCGGACATCGAGGGGCCTCGACTGGCGTGCGGGGGAGGCTCGAGGTGGCCGGGCATGGGCAGGAGAGGGAGGTCAACCCTCTGCCCGTCCTGTAGCGCGCTCCAGAGCGTGCTTTTGGCCGGCATGGCAGGACTTTTGTGCGCTCTGGCGTGCCCACTTTTCTCCAGGGGCTGCAGAAGGAATATAATAGGTGGGAGGGGGCATTGGATGCTCTGGAAACAGCCATGAGTGAGAGGGGGCAGAGAGAGAGGTGAAAAGGGGGCTGTCCAGAGAGGGAAAATGGGGGTTTCACCCTTGCCATCATGCTCTCTGGCGCCAGGACTTTTACCAGAGGTGAGGGAGGGTGGTATGGTGTTGTGGTAAAAATTTGGACTCAAGGAGAATAGAGGAAGGGGCTCAATCATTGTTCTTTGCAACCCACCAGAAGGTGTTTGATGCTGGTTTGGGCAAGTTAATGGATTCTACTTGCCTTGATATTTACCAGGGTGATAATGTATGTAAAATTAGAGGGGGCCACCAAGTTTGAGATGGTTTGAGGAAAGTTCACAATGTAAACTTGGTAAACCCTAGATTTTGGCAGAATCAGATTTCTGTAGATCCAAGGATGCATTTCACTTCCCCCAAATCCACCACTTGGTGTGGTGTCATCATTTGGGGTTTAGCACATGCCCACAAAGTTTGGGGTCAAGGGAAGAAACTTCACAATGTAAAGTTGTTCAAATTTGACTCTGGACAGGAATGGTTTAGGAATATTTTGGTGAAGCAAATCAATTAGGATTGAGATGAAACTTTGCAAGATCATCACATATAGCATGGGTGTCTTGCTGGAATTTTCCTGGAATTTATTGAGAATATTTCTTATAGAAATATTTCAAAAGCTTGATTTGGGCAGAAAGGGTTTTGAGGGGTTTTGCCCATGATTTTGATCATGACCATGTGTTGAAACTCATATATATGGAAAATATATGTCCACTGAGTTTCCCTAAATTTTATCAAATATTTTTAAAGCATTTAAATAATTTTTCCCTATGAAAAATCATTTCTGGCCTTAAGAAAAAGCCTTTAAATAAAATAGTAAAATAATCTTTTAAATTATTATTTGGTGGTTTTGGGAAGTAACATATACAGTAGGTTCCAAATAAAGTCTTTCGGGAAAAAGGATCCACCCAATTTGAGGACTTGTAGTACAAACCTCAATTCAGGGGCTTTTGAAAACCTAATTTGAATAAATCCTTTTTGGCCAAAATAATATTTGATAAAAATATTTTTGGGTACTATTCACATGGCATGATCATTGGGCAAGAATTTTGGATCAAGGAAAATGAATATGGAGAGGAGTAGAACCTAAGAGTGCCAACACATACAACCAAGCAAGCAAGCATCAAACAAATCAAACAAGCACATGCACTCAAAAAGTTTTAATTGGTTCCAAATTTTATAAATCCAAGCATAGCAAGGTGATACAAACACAGGGTGTGACAGACCTACCCCCCTTACAAGAATCTCGTCCCCGAGATTCCTAGGCTAAGCGCTAAAAAGATAAGGGAACTCAGATCTAAGATAGTCTTCACGCTCCCAGGTTGCTTCAGCTTCAGTGTGGTTGCTCCATTGGACCTTGAAATACTTGATGGTGCGGCTTCGGGTGCAACGTTCAGCTTCACCCAAAATACGAACGGGTCTCTCACGATAAGTGAGGTCTGGCTGAAGGTCGATGGCTTGGTGGTCGATGTCCTTGTAGAGGTCGGGGCTGTTGGGAACTTGGAGACACTTCCGAAGTTGTGACACATGACAGACGTTGTGCACATCTGATAGCTCGGAAGGTAGTTCTAGCTGATAGGCAACTTCTCCTCGTCTTGCGGTGATCTTGAAGGGGCCGATGTATCTTGGTGCAAGCTTTCCTTTGACGTGGAATCGCTTGGTTCCTTTAAGAGGTGTGACTCGGAGATAGACATGATCTCCATTGTTGAAGCTCACTTCTCGGCGGTGAGAGTTGGCATAGCTCTTCTGTCTTGTCTTGGCGGTCTCGAGGCGCTCTCGGACGAGTTGAACTTGCTCTTCTGCTTCGCGAAGAATGTCTGGGCCAAAGACTAGTCCTTCTCCGGTTTCTGACCAATTGAGGGGAGTGCGGCACTTGCGTCCGTACAACACCTCAAATGGTGCCATCTGAAGACTCGACTGGTAGTTGTTGTTGTAGGAGAACTCGGCGAAGGGTAAGCAATCTTCCCACTTGGCTCCATATGCCAAAACACAAGCACGGAGCATATCCTCGAGTATCTGGTTTACTCGTTCCGTCTATCCACCGGTCTGGGGGTGAAAGGCAGTGCTGAAGGAGAGCTTGGTTCCCATTGCTTCTTGAAACTTCTTCCAGAATCTTGAGGTGAACTGGGTTCCTCGGTCTGACACGATCTCCTTTGGAACTCCGTGAAGACTCACGATGCGGTTCATGTACAGGTTTGCCAGCTGACTACCATCGTAGGTGGTCTTGACGGGAATGAAGTGAGCTACCTTGGTTAGGTGATCGACAATGACCCAGATGGAATCATGTCCTTTGCTTGACCTAGGCAGTCCGGTGGTGAAGTCCATCCCGACTTTGTCCCACTTCCATTCAGGCACTTTGAGAGGTTGCAATAGTCCAGCGGGTCGCTGATGCTCAGCTTTGACTCTCTGGCATATGTCACACTTAGCAACAAAGGTGCCTATCTCCCATTTCATGCCGTGCCACCAGAACCTTGCCTTGAGATCTTGGTACATCTTGGTTCCTCCAGGGTGGATGGAATACGGTGTGTCATGAGCTTCTTGCAAGATCAAGTTCTTGAGCTCAACTTTGTTGGGTACGCAGATGCGCTTCCCGAACCATACAACTCCTTGTTCATCCAGTGAGAACCCTGGGGCCTTACCTGCCTTGATCTTCCTCTTGATGCCTTCAATGCTCTCGTGTCCGTTTTGAGCTTCTTTAATATCATCCCTTAAGGTAGGCTTTGCTTCGAGGTTGGCTAGGAATCCAGGTGCAACCAGTTCCAAGCCGAAGCTTTCAAGTTCTTCATACAGGGCGGGTAGCCTCTCGTTAATCATAGCATTCAAGGAACAAGCTTTTCTGTTTAAGGCATCAGCTACCACGTTAGCCTTTCCATGGTGGTATTGAATACTGAGGTCATAGTCCTTGATCAATTCCAACCATCTTCGTTGCCTCATGTTCAATTCCCTCTGAGTGAAAATATACTTCAAACTCTTGTGGTCTGTGTATATCTCACATCGCTTTCCCAGAAGGTAATGTCGCCATGTCTTCAAGGCATGAACTACGGCTGCCAACTCAAGATCATGAGTAGCGTAGTTCTCTTCATGAGGACGTAGCTGTTTGGATAGATATGCTATGACTCTGCCTTCTTGCATCAGAACACCTCCAAGCCCGATTCTCGATGCATCACAATATATCACCAACTCCTTGTGAATATCGGGGCTGGCCAAAACTGGGGCTGTTGTCAATCTCTTCTTGAGCTCTTGGAAGCTTTCTTCACACTTCGGCGTCCATTCGAACTTCTTGTCCTTCTTCAAAAGCTGAGTCATGGGTCGGGCAATGCTCGAAAATCCTTCGACGAACTTGCGGTAATATCCCACGAGTCCAAGGAAGCTCCTGACTTCCTTTACATTGGTTGGGGATTGCCATTCAGTCACGGCTTCAATCTTGGCAGGATCTACTGACAATCCTTCTGTAGTCAACACATGACCCAAGAATCCAACTTCGTGCAGCCAGAATTCACACTTGCTGAATTTGGCATAAAGCTGGTGTTCTCGAAGCTTGTCTAGGACCAATCTCAAGTGTTGCTCGTGCTCTTCTTCCGACTTGGAAAAGACGAGTATGTCGTCAATGAAGACGACAATGAACTTGTCCAAGTACTCCATGAAGACCTAGTTCATGAGGTACATGAAGTAGGCAGGGGCATTGGTCAACCCGAATGACATGACCGTATATTCATACAGGCCATACCTGGTTACAAATGCCGTCTTCGGAATGTCTTGGGGCCTGATCTTCAACTGGTAGTACCCTGACCTGAGGTCGATCTTGGAAAATACCTTCGCTCCATTCAGCTGATCGAACAGGTCTTCAATCTTAGGAAGTGGGTACTTGTTCTTTATTGTGACTTCATTGAGAGAACGGTAATCGACACAGAGTCGGATAGTTCCGTCCCTCTTTGACACAAATAGAACAGGTGATCCCCAAGGAGAGGCACTAGGGCGAATGAATCCTTTTCTGAGCTGTTCTGCTAGTTGCTTCTTCAATTCAGCCAACTCTTCGGATCCCATTCTATAGGGCTTCTTATAGATGGGTCCAGCTCCGGGCATTATCTCAATGATGAACTCAATGTCGCGGTCAGGAGGCATTCCGGGCAGCTCATCAGGAAAAACATCGGGGTACTCGCATACCACTGGCACTTGATCCAACTCAATTCCCGACACACAATTAACCCGAGGGGTTCGAGTGGAGCCAGGGTTGGGAACATACTTAACTTCTACTCCTTGGCTATTGGTTATGGTAATGATCCTCTTGGCACAGTCCAAGTAGCCTTGGTTCTTGGTCAACCAATTCATGCCAAGGATGACGTCCAAGCCTGGTGAATCTAGAACTATAAGGTCTGCTAGGAAATCTATCCCATTGATGATAATCTCAACTCCTTCACAACCTATCTTGGACTTCATAACTGAACCCGGGGTTTGTATCAACATATGACTACCCAGGGGTGTAGGCTTCATACCACTCTCTAGTGCAAACTTTTGAGTGACAAAAGAATGCGAAGCTCCACAATCAAACAGTACGGTTGTTGGGGTTGAGTTGACGAGGAACGTACCCAGTATGACGTCCGGGTCTTCCTGGGCTTCCTCAGCGGTGACGTGATTCACACGACCCTTGCCATTGTTGGGCTGGTTGCGGGGAGCTGGGTTCCTTGGTGGCGCTCCATGGCCTTGACCTTGGTTTGGCGCATTGGGGCGCGGTGCATCTGGCTTCTTGTTGGGGCACTGCTTAGAGATGTGTCCAGGCTGACCGCACCCAAAGCAAGTGACCTGACCATAGTTGTTGTTGTTGTTCCTGCCGCCGTTGTTGTTATTGGGGTTGTTGTAGGCTGGCCTAGGATTGGCATACTACTGAGGCTGGTAGCTCGGACGAGGTGCGGGAGGTCTAGCCTGCTGCGGCTGATAGGTTGGCTTGGCTGGGGCTGGCTGCCACGGGCGAGGCTTCTGGTTGCTGGAACTACCATTGCTGATCATCTTGCGCTTGCGAGTGTCATCTATGGCACGACGCTTGTCTTCCAGCATGAGAGCCTTGTTCACCAGGTCGAAGAAGGTCCGACAGTCGCAGACTATAAGCTGATACTGCAGGGTCTGCTGAAGTCCTTCCATGAAGCGTTCCATCTTAGCAGCCTCCGTGTTGACATCTTCAGGTGCATACCTTGACAGCAGGTTGAACTTCTGCATGTACTCCTTGACAGAGCCACTTCCTTGCTTCAGCGCTTGGAATTCTCTCTTCTTGATAGCCATGACCCCGGAAGGAATGTGGGCGGTGCGGAATCCTTCCTTGAAGTTATCCCAGGTGATCACACGATCGCCTTGCATGACCTTGAATCCATCCCACCAAGCTCTGGCGGTACCTCCGAGGCAGTGAGAGGCATATAGCACCTTCTCACGATCTTCATTACAATTGACCAGTGCAAGGAGGTCCTCGATGGTGCGGATCCAATCATCAGCATCCAGTGGTTCAACAGTCTCGGTGAAGGTTGGGGGCGAATTCCTCATGAACTCTGACAGAGTGGAATGGTCATTGCCGTTCCTGCCTTGCTGGTGGTTGTTCACAAGGACTTGGGCCATCTGCTGGATAGCAGCAGTGTTGGCTTGGCGTTCCTCCCGGAGAACTTGGAGAAACTGAGCCATGGTCATGTTCTCCGGTGGAGGTGGTGGCAGGGGAATGTCGCCTTGTGGCTACTCCCGGTGTCCTCCAGCCTGAGCAGTCCCACCAGTTCCCTGTTGGTCGCTGGAGTTGCCGGCTTCTGGGTTGGTGAAGAAGCTGTTTCGGGTTGCAGTCACCATCCTGTTTGGAGCAGCCATGTCAAACAATTGGAATAGACGAGAGGAAAACAATAATGAAGAAAGCGCGCCTAAGGGGGTTGGTATAGTGCAAGTGTGACAAAACGAGGGTTGAAAGACCAACACATATATTATGATAAGATGGACGATGGAGTCGCTTACATGTTGCCTAAGGCAAAAGTGCAACTTGCATCGGGACACAAACAACTAAAGCAAACATCAAGCACACTTGGTTTCATATGAACCATTACACGGACTCGACTTTGCATGAGGGGTACATGACTGATCCTACCCTAGGGGTTCTCGGACTCAGGTGGTGGAGTGCTCGGTCTCGTAGTCTCGCTCCTCTGGGTCTTCCTCCTGATCATCATCCGTACGTGCATCGTCTCCGGTCGAAGGGGTCGGAGAACGAGGAGGTCCATCCCGACGATGCTTCGTCGGTGGGTCAGTGAAGAGCTCACGGTACTCCTTCGCACTCATGCGACGACGACGTGTGGGTGCATCTCTAGCTGGGGGTACTCCTCCTCGGTAAGCGACAGATGGTCGTCCCTCAGGGGCTCCATCCTTCTTGATCCTGTCTGGCTTCGTCTTGGCTTGATGCAGTAGCTCTCGGGTGTGGTGAAGTTCCTTGCGGAGCTTCACGGAATCCCTAATCAGGTTGTGAGCCAGGCTGTCGGCGGAGAGGCTGAAGTAGGTCTGGAACCTGAGTGGTGTGCCATCCTCCCTGGATGGAATCAACGTCCAACTCTCACCAAGATCATCCTTCCTAAAAGGTAGGTAGCGAGTAGCTGGCTCGTCAGCCATCTCTGGAATGATGTCTCAAAGGTGTAGAAGTGCCTTTCGCGCAGCCGTCTCGACTGCGAGTGCCAGGGTCTCCATTTGTGGTCCTTCAAAGAACCAACTGGTCGGGGAATCATTTTCCTTCACGACCACATCAACGTGGCACTCCTTCGTGACGGCATCGACCCAGTGCTCGTGGTAGAGGAAAACGAGTGGTCGGCGATATTGGCACTTCTCCAGGCTATCCTCAAGGAGTAAGGGAAAGTCGGATGCCAGGAAGGCTTCGGGTACGACGGCCATCTACAAAGGTTTGGAGGGAGGAGAGTCAGTATAGTGCTGTGAGAAGACTAGAAGAGGTAAGAAGTGCAGAACTCTTAAGGATATGTGTAATTTTGAAAACGGTTTTATCCTAGCTAACATCCATGCTAACTAAGGGCTTCCAACAGTCAGGATGGCTCTGATACCAGCTCTGTGGGGACCCCGACTCATAAGTCATGATCACCGAATGCACGTGTACAGTGATCCCAGAGATCAATGCTCACTGAACAGACAGAAACTGAATAACAAGAGTCTTACATCCACATTTAGCGTCTTACACAAATAAAGACCATGAAGGTCAAGTCTTACATAGATAGGGCCGCAAGGGCCAGACACTTAAACATAACAAGCAGCGGAAATCTTGATCGGAAGCGTGAACCCATGCCATCTGTCTTAAACCTACAGGCATTCTGACTGGGGAGCATCCTAGTTCGCATGTTCGTCACCAACGAACTCTTCACCATATTCCTGCTCTTCCATGCCTGGCCAATTAAATAACCAGTGGCAAGCCAATGAGTACTCTGAATGTACTCGCAAGCAACCCAAGTTTCGAAACAAGGTAATATCAATGCATGATATAGCACTAAGCAGGTAAGTTTTGCGGAAAGCTAATTTTGAGTGCAATGACATGATCAAGATAACTAGTAATAGCATGCATCATGAGGATACAAGTATCCGCACAAACAGGTTACCGATATCAATATAATCAAGGTCTGAACATCTCATGTTCAATCATCGAGTCAAGTCATCCGACTTGTCTCGAGTATACCATCTTTGTTAACCACACACTCACACCGAGTTTATGAAAACCCAGGACATAGTTTAAGCAGCACCACCCAACTGTCCTTGACCGTGGACACAGCTATTCGAATAGTTTTACACTCTGCAGAGGTTGCACACTTTACCCACAAGACTCGAGGAACTTCCATGTCATCCACGACTCGCGGTATATTACATACCCGAGGTAAGCACCCGAACAATGCCTTTCCCCTAGCGATACTAAACAAAAAGTCCACTCGTTGGTGCCATCCCTCATGATAGACATCACACGTATCATCCATGAGGGCACGCAACGGTGTGCCCGGTGCCTGTAAAGACAGCGCATGGTCGCCCTACCAGGCACGACCCCGTATCGAGAGTGACCTCGTCACTCCCGCCACTAGTAATGCGGGCTCTATGTTAGTACCCACCAAGGTAATCAACAAAGCCCGTCCCATAAGGGGTATCGTGGTTGTGCATGTAAGGTAGGGACGGTCGACAAATCTTAAATCTAATCCGTTTTCGAAAACACACACACACTCACTTGCTCCGGTACACCACTCCTTTCTCAAGTGGTTACCTAACTCAACATCATCTCCCTCGGGCATTAGTGGCACCCGACGGGGTTTTCGAAAAGCCTTGAAATCATATTCGTTTCCATCACCATGCATATTCCCATCCCACTTGTGTAGCAACTACTAGCAACCTAAACTACTCCCACCCGCACAACCCTCATAAGGAGGTAGGGTCATGCACGATGCAAGTATCAGCGGTAAGAGTATCGGAGGCATCCCACCGAAGGGGATACCACATCAACATGATCATCATCAAGAAATAATGTGCTATATGCCATGCAATAAGAGGTTTCATAGTCATGGTCAAAGGGCTGCTTGCCTGGTTCAACAAGGTCTTCGGGGTCTTCAAAGTCTTCGGGTCCAACTCCCTCGTCAACCTCCCAATCTATCGTCGCGATAAATAATGGTAAAAATATGAATCATCACAAAAACAGAGCACAAAACTCACTTCTAAAATGTTGTCCTACTCTGATAAATACTACAAACTATACTAAAAATAACTGTCTATGGTTTTGTTGTGAGAGACATTTTGAAAACTATTTAAACAGAGGCTAAAAATATTAAAAACTGGGTTTTAAATAAAATCACTACATAAAATATTTTCACAAAATTACACAAGTGGCACTATAAAATTCTACAGAATATTATAAGATTTGTGGTGGAAAAATATTTGGAATTGGATAAATATTCATTTGTGTGGGATTTTTGCAAATACTGCCAGAAAAAGAAAAAGAAAAGGGCTCTAGTGCCCTGGGCCAGTGGCGGCCAGCAGCTGGGCCGGCCCATCCAGCCAGCCAGCAGGCGGCCCAGGCAGCTCAGCGCCCCCGCGTGCGTCAGGTTTCAAACCTGACGGGCGGGGGCCGTGGTCCAGAGAGAGGGGGAGAGACGCGGGAGGGGCGAGAGGCTGACGCGCGGGCCCCACCCCGTGGTCGTCTTCTACCTCTCGACAGAGGAGGGGGAGCTCACCGGCGGCATTCTAGGCGATGGCGAGGCGAGCTGGAGGTGGGAACGGACTCAGCGTCGAGCCGCCGTTCCTTTGGAGGTGGAGGGGATGCGGGAGATGCACTGGTTCGCCGGCGACGAGAGAACACGTTGGAGCCGATTCGGGAGGAGGTCATCGGCGTTGTTCCTCAGCTGGAAATGGACGGGGAGGAAGGGGAAAAGGGTCAGGAGCCAGCTGCTGTCACGATGGAGGTGAGAGGAGAGCCGGAGCGGGCCTGTGTCCCGAGATCGATGGAGCCCTGACGCGGCGGCGCCTCGGTCGATCTCGAGCACTGGTGCTCGGGGGGCCCGAATGGGGGCTCGGGATGGCCGATTGGGAGTGGAGGGGAGTTAGCAGAGGGAAGAGAGAGCTCGGGGGAGGCCTTAAATAGGCAGGGTGCGGTGCACCATGGACCCGTGCACCGGCGAAGTTGTGGCCGTCGCCAGAGACCACGGGCGCTTGCTGGGATATGTCCAGGGCGTCCCTGGGCTTGGCTTCGAGCCTAAGGAAGGGAGGGGCGGAGAGAGAAGGCGTTAGGAGCGTGCGCGTGCGAGCTCGCGCATTGGCCGACTTGGGCGGCGTCGGGCGCGCGCTGGGGAGAGATGTTGGAGGGGGAGAGAGGATTGGACAGAGGCGTGGCGTGTTTCGGACGTCGAGGGGCCTCGACTGGCGCGCGGGGGAGGCTCAAGGTGGCCGGGCATGGGCAGGAGAGGGAGGTTAACCCTCTGCCCGTCCTGTAGCGCGCTCCAGAGCGTGCTTTTGGTCGGCATGGCAGGACTTTTGTGCGCTCTGGCGTGCCCACTTTTGTCCAGGGGCTGCAGAAGGAATAAAATAGGTGGGAGGGGGCATTGGATGCTCTGGAAACAGCCATGAGTGAGAGGGGGCAGAGAGAGAGGTGAAAAAGGGGCTGTCCAGAGAGGGAAAATGGGGGTTTCACCCTTGCCATCATGCTCTCTGGCGCCAGGACTTTTACCAGAGGTGAGGGAGGGTGGTATGGTGTTGTGGTAAAAATTTGGACTCAAGGAGAATAGAGGAAGGGGCTCAATCATTGTTCTTTGCTACCCACCAGAAGGTGTTTGATGCTGGTTTGGGCAAGTTAATGGATTCTACTTGCCTTGATATTTACCAGGGTGATAATGTATGTAAAATTAGAGGGGGCCACCAAGTTTGAGATGGTTTGAGGAAAGTTCACAATGTAAACTTGGTAAACCCTAGATTTTGGTAGAATCAGATTTCTATAGATCCAAGCATGCATTTCACTTCCCCCAAATCCACCACTTGGTGTGGTGTCATCATTTGGGGTTTAGCACATGCCCACAAAGTTTGGGGTCAAGGGAAGAAACTTCACAATGTAAAGTTGTTCAAATTTGACTCTGGACAGGAATGGTTTAGGAATATTTTGGTGAAGCAAATCAATCAGGATTGAGATGAAACTTTGCAAGATCATCACATATAGCATGGGTGTCTTGCTGGAATTTTCCTGGAATTTATTGAGAATATTTCTTATAGAAATATTTCAAAAGCTTGATTTGGGCAGAAAGGGTTTTGAGGGGTTTTGCCCATGATTTTTATCATGACCATGTGTTGAAACTCATATATATGGAAATATATGTCCACTGAGTTTCCCTAAATTTTCTCAAATATTTTTAAAGCATTTAAATAATTTTTCCCTATGAAAAATCATTTCTAGCCTTAAGAAAAAGCCTTTAAATAAAATAGTAAAATAATCTTTAAAATTATTATTTAGTGGTTTTGGGAAGTAACATATACATTAGGTTCCAAATAAAGTCTTTGGGGAAAAAGGATCCACTCAATTTGAGGACTTGTAGTACAAACCTCAATTCAGGGGCTTTTGAAAACCTAATTTGAATAAATCCTTTTTGGCCAAAATAATATTTGATAAAAATATTTTTGGGTACTATTCACATGGCATGATCATTGGGCAAGAATTTTGGATCAAGGAAAATGAATATGGAGAGGAGTAGAACCTAAGAGTGCCAACACATACAACCAAGCAAGCAAGCATCAAACAAATCAAACAAGCACATGCACTCAAAAAGTTTTAATTGGTTCCAAATTTTATAAATCCAAGCATAGCAAGGTGATACAAACACAGGGTGTGACAAAATCTTCCTCAACCGCTTACGTAATGCAGTCAAGGACATCGACAAGGAAATCGCCCCCGGAGAAGAGTCCCTGGGTGACTTGGATGCCCTTATCAATCAACTGCAAGACGTTCCACGCCGAGTCCAATCTTGGAAGAAATCTGCAGCTCGTGCTGGCGCTGACATAGCACTTTCTCTTGTCCGCGTGCATTGCAAGGGCGTGGATGAGGAGAAGTTGAAGTCTCTGAAGGTCGTTAACAGGAAGAGTGCCAAGATTGAAGATTTCATGGAGACCTTCCTTGGAGCTGACACTTGGATTGCGGACCACATCGACCTCGACACCTTCACCGATGCAGCGGCTTCGTCTCCAACTGAGTGATCCTTGGATAGAAAACTTTAAGTGATATTTGCCTCGGAATGCCGAGTGGTTTCTATAACCGTACATTTGCCGTGACTTATGGGCCACGACTATCTGCACTTTTGCTTTGAACTGCATGCCGTTTGGATGCCTTTATTTAACTGTTTAGGCTCTTGGCTTGGTTATCACCCGGAGTGAACTTTTACTTAGACGATCTTTGGTTCGCAGCTAAGCCCCCGAGTGTGGATGATGTCCTCACTCGGAGTAGTTTTTAACTTAGGCGAGATCGGGTTCGCGGCTAAGCCTCAGAGTGTGGATGATGACCTCACTCGGAGTAGATTTAAACTTAGACGAAATTGGGTTTGCGGCTAAGCCCCCGAGTGTGGATGATGTCGGCACTTGGAGTAGATTTTAACTTATACGAAATTGGGTTCGCGGCTAAGCCCCCGAGTGTGGATGATGTCTACACTCAGAGTAGATTTTAACTTAGGCGAAATCAGGTTCAAGGCTAAGCCCCCGAGTGTGGATGATGTCCTCTCTCGGAGTAGATTTTAACTTAGATGAAATCGGGTTCGCGGCTAAGCCCCCGAGTGTGGATGATGTCCTCACTCGGAGTAGATTTTAACTTAGATGAAATCGGGTTCGCGGCTAAGCCCCCGAGTGTGGATGATGTCCTCACTCGGAGTAAACTTTAACTTAGACGAAATCGGGTTCGCGGCTAAGCCCCCGGGTGTGGATGATGTCCGCACTCGGAGTAGATTTTAACTTAGACGAAATCGGGTTCGCGGCTAAGCCCCCGGGTGTGGATGATGTCCTCACTCTAGATCTTAACTTAGACAAAATCGGGTTCGCGGCTAAGCCCCCAAGTGTGGATGATGTCCGCACTCGGACTAGATTTTCACTTAGACGAAATCGGGTTCACGGCTAAGGCCCTGAGTGTGGATGATGTCCGCACTCGGAATAGATCTTAACTTAGACGAAATCAGGTTCGCGGCTAAGGCCCTGAGTGTGGATGATGTCCGCACTCGGAATAGATCTTAACTTAGACGAAATCGGGTTTGCGGCTAAGCCCCCTAGTGTGGATGATGTCCTCACTTGGAGTAGATCTTAACTTAGACGAAATCGGGTTCATGGCTAAGCCCCTCAGTGTGGATGATGTCCGCACCCGGAGTAGGTTTAACTTAGGCGAAATCAGGTTCGCGGCTAAGCCCCCGAGTGTGGATGATGTCCGCACTCGGAGTAGGTTTTAACTTAGGCGAAATCAGGTTCGCGGCTAAGCCCCCGAGTGTGGATGATGTACGCACTCGGAGTAGGTTTTAACTTAGGCGAAATCAGGTTCACGGCTAAGCCCCCGAGTGTGGATGATGTTCACACTCGAAGTAGTTTTAACTTAGGCAAAATTAGGTTCGCGGCTAAGCCCCCGAGTGTGGATGATGTCTGCACTCGGAGTATGTTTTAAATTAGGCGAAATCAGGTTCGCGGCTAAGCCCCCGAGTGTGGATGATGTCCGCACTCGGAGTAGGTTTTAACTTAGGCAAAATCAGATTCGCGGCTAAGACCCCGAGTGTGGATGATGTCCGCACTCCGAGTAGGTTTTAACTTAGGCGAAATCAGGTTCGCGGGTAATCCCCCGAGTGTGGATGATGTCCGCACTCGGAGTAGGTTTTAACTTAGGCGAAATCATGTTCGCGGCTAAGCCCCCGAGTGTGGATGATGTCCTCACTCGGAGTAGTTTTTAACTTAGGCGAAATCAGGTTCGCAGCTAAGCCCATCCATGCACCCACTGGGGGTGAGGAAAGAGAACGGAAGCGAAAAAGTTTTGACAAGGAGTATAAAAAGTAAGAACTTTTATTCATCAAATCCACTCGGAAATTCATTACAGGAATGACAGAGTGTTTTCTAGATTAATAGTAGAACTTGCGGAGCAGATCCGCGTTCCATGCTCGGGGTTCTTCCGCGTCGGTGTTGAAATTGTACAACCGATAAGCTCCATTGTTCAGGACTTTGGAGATCGCGTAAGGTCCTTGCCACGGGGGCGCCTACTTGTGTGGCTTCTGCTGGTCCAGTCGAAGAACAAGGTCGCCTTCGTGAAAAGCACACCCTCTGACTTGTCTGTCGTAGTAGCGCCTTAGGTCTTGCTGATAAAGCGTCGGCCTGACCAGGGCTAACTCGCTCTCCTCTTCTAAGAGGTCCAGACCATCTTGACATGCTACTTCTGCTTCGTCCTTGTTGTAAAGTTCCACTCGGGGAGCATTGTGGAGTACATCACTCGGCAGAACGGCTTCGAATCCGTATACCATGAAGAAAGGAGTGCGCTTGGTCGAACGGTTCGGGGTTGTCCGAATGCCCCATAAGACATACAGCAGTTCTTCGACCCAAGATCCAACAGCGATATCCAGATCTCTCATCAATCAAGGTTTCAATCCTTGAAGAATCATCCCATTTGCTCGTTTCGCTTGTCCGTTCGACTGCGGGTGAGCCACGGAGGCATAGTTGACCCGAGTACCTTGAGAATAGCAGAACTCACGGAACTCATCCGAATTGAAATTCTTCCCGTTATCAGTGATGATATCATGGGGAACTCCAAATCTGAAGATAATCTGTCGAATGAAACTGACAACGGTAGATGCATCCAAGCTTTTGATGGGCTTCGCTTCGACCCACTTGGTGAACTTATCCACTGCCACCAGCAGGTGGGCAAACCCACTCGACCCGGTGCGCAGGGGACCGACCATGTCGTGGCCCCACACGGCAAACGGCCAGGTGAGCGGAACGGTCTTCAGTGCGGATGCAGGCTTGTGCGTCTGATTCTTATAAAACTGACATCCGACACAAAGGTCGACCAAGTCCTTCACTGCCTCGTTGGCTCGATGCCAATAAAAACCCGCACGGAATGCCTTCGCGACCAACGTCCAAGAGGACGCATGATGACCACAGGTTCCCGAGTGAATATCATGCAGGATCTGCAGCCCTTCCTCTTGGGAAATGCATTTCTGTGTTACGCCTGTAGTGCTCTTCTTGTATAGCTGCTCTCCCATGACCTCAAAGGATTTGGATCGTCGGACGATCCGTCGGGCCTCCTCTTCGTCTTCGGGGAGCTCTTGTCGGAGCAAGTATGCTAAGTAAGGTTGGGTCCACTCGGGAGTGATCATCAACATCTCGTGGACGAGATCCACTACAGCTGGAATGTCATCTACAATCGGGTTCAAGGGTCCGACTACTTGCGGGGCCTCTTCAGTAAAAGGATCTTCTCTGACTGAAGGATAATGTAGGTGCTCAAGAAATATTCCTTTCGGCACGACCCACCGAGTGGAACCGATCTTGGCTAGATCGTCGGCCGCCTGGTTCTTCGCTCGGGGTATGTGATGGAGTTCCAAGCCTTCGAAGTTCTTCTCCAATTTCCGGACTACATTACAATACCCGGTCATAGCCGGACTCCGGATATCCCATTCCTTCATCACTTGATTGACCATGAGGTCCACGTCGCCGAATATCATCAAGTGCCGGATACCAAGCGAGATAGCCATTCGGAGCCCATACAGGAGGGCTTCGTACTCGGCCTCGTTGTTGGACGAATCAAAATGAATTTGAAGGACGTAGCTCAGTCGGTCTCCCCTGGGGGAAACGAGAACCACTCCGGCACCGGATCCTTGGAGAATCTTGGAACCATCAAAAAACATAGTCCAGTGTTCGAGGATACTTGGGGTTGGTTGTTCCTGCTCTATCCACTCGGCCAAGAAGTCCACAAGCGCTTGAGACTTGATCGCCTTCTTGGCTTCGAACTTGATCTCCAACAGGAGGAGCTCAATCGCCTATTTTGCCACTCGGCCTGTAGCATCTCTGTTATGCAGGATTTCTGACAGGGGGGGCATCGCTGATAACTATGACCGAGTGCTCTTGGAAGTAATGAGCTACCTTCTTAACAGTGAGGTAAATGCCATAAACCAGCTTCTGGTAGTGTGGATACCTTTGTTTGGAAGGAGTCAAGACTTCTGAATGTAATAGGCGGGCCTTTTCACTTTCAATGCTTTTCCCGATTCCTCGCCCTCCATAGTAAGGACAGTGCTGACCACTTGGCTAGTAGCCGCGATGTACAAGAGCAAAGGCTCTCGGCTGCTCGGGGCAGCTAACACCGGCTGGGTGGAAAGCAAGGCCTTGAGCTGGTCGAATGCGGCTTGCGCTTCAGGAGTCCATTCAAAGCTATCAGACTTCTTCATCATTCGGTAAAGAGGTAATGCCTTCTCACCGAGACGAGAGATGAATCTACTCAGGGCTGCAAGGCACGTCGTGCAGACGGACTGGTTTCTTCATTCGAACGATGGCACCAATTTTGTCAGGATTAGCATCAATTCCCCATTCAGAAAAGAGAAAACCGAGTATCTAACCTGATGGCACTCTGAATGTACATTTTGCAGGATTGAGTTTTATTTGAAAGCGTCGTAGGTTTGCGAAGGTTTCAGCAAGGTCAGTCAGGAGGTCAGAACCTTTCCTGGACTTGACCACGATGTCATCCGTATAAGCCTCCACGTTCCGACTGATTTGCTTTTGCAAACACTTTTGTATCATGCGCATAAAGGTTGCCCCAGCATTCTTGAGGCCGAATGACATAGTGATATAGCAGAAACACCCGAATGGGGTGATGAAAGTTGTTTTTATTTCATCTGGGCCATACATTCGGATCTGGTGGTACCCGGAGTATGCATCCAGGAACGACAGGTGTTCACATCCAGCAGTGGAATCTACTATCTGATCTATGCGGGGAAGGGGAAAATGATCCCGATTGAGGTGCTTGAAGTCGATGCACATCCGGAGGGACTTGTCCTTCTTGGGCACCAACATAGGGTTGGCTAGCCACTCGGAATGGTAGACTTCACGAATGAACTCGGCAGCTAGGAGCCGAGCGATTTCTTCACCAATCTCCTTGCGCTTCTCGACGGAGGATCGATGCAAGTGCTCCTTGACCGACTTGATATTCGGATCGACTCGGAGTCGGTGCTCAGCCAGCTCCCTGGGAACCCCCCGCATGTCAGACGGTTTCCATGTGAAGATATCCCAGTTCTCACGGAGGAACTGGATGAGCTCGGCTTCCTATTTTTCACCGAGTGAAGTCGAGATGTTGGTTGGAGCAGCACTCGGGTCGTTTGGGTGAATGTGAACCTGCTTGGTCTCACCGGCCGACTGGAAAGCCGATTTCGTTGCCGGCCGCTTGGACTTGAGCAGATCCGCCGTGTCCACCGCTTTCTTGTACCCGTCGAGTTCCACCGCGAGTACTTGTTCATTGGCAATCTTGGAGCCCTGCTAGAGGCACTCCTCGGCGACTACTCTGTCACCGGTCACCGTGATAACTCCTCTCGGCCCTGGCATCTTATGTTTAAGATACACATAACATGGACGGGCCATGAAACGTGCGTAGGCATGCCTACCTAGGATGGCGTGATAAGCGCTCCGAAAGTCTACCACTTCAAACGTCAAGCGTTCCTTTTGGAAATTCTTTTCCCCTCCGAACACGACGTCTAGAGCGATCTAGCCGAGTGACTCGGCTTTCTTCCTGGGGATGACCTCGTGGAAGTGCATGTTACTCTTGCTCAGTCGGGACATCGGGATGTCCATTGCTCTGAGCGTGTCCGCGTAGATTATGTTGAGCCCGCTGCCCCCGTCGATGAGGACTTTGCGCAGTCAGACTCCATTCACGGCTGGATCGACAACCAGCGCCAGCCTCCCAGGGGTGGCTATGTGGGCTGGGTGATCCAACTGGTCGAAGGTAACGGGAGTCTTCGTCCAGTTGAGGTACCTGACGGTAGTCGGAGCTGCTATGTTCACCTCCCGATTGACAACCTTCAACCGACTCTTGCTTTCGACGTCAGCAAATATCATGTTCAGGACTTTGTCGACGTTCGGATACTCAGGAGCATACTCAGCTTCCTCGTCGTCGTCCTTCTCAGCCAAGGTCTCTCTACCCATCTCTTGTTCGAGCATTCGGCACTCCCGAGTGGTGTGCTTAGGGTAGATGATGTTGCCCTCTTCATCTTTCTTAGTATGGACAACACATGGTTGATCCAATACTTCCGTTTTGTACTCGAGCTTCTTCTTATTAGCCCAATCCTTCTTTTTATTCTTCTTCGGCTTGGGCTTCCCTTGGCCTAGAACGACAGCAACTTCCGCCTGTCCCGGAGGATCAGCTTTCCGTTTCTGCTTTTTGCCTGCGTTTCCTCCCGACAGAGGGGCGTCACCGGCTCGTCCTTTGACGCTTCGGAGGCGGTCTTCTTCCTCGGCATTGGCGTACTTGTTAGCACTTTCCATGGCCCTACTGATAGACAGATCTCCCGACCAACCAAACTTCAAGATGAGCTCTCGGTACCGAGTGCCTGCCTTGAAAGTGCAGATGGCCTGATGCTCGGTAACATTCTCAACCGTATTATGTAGCGTAGTCCATCGCTGAATGTACTCCCGGAGAGTTTCATTGTTCTTCTCGACACAGTGCTGCAACTCTGTTAATCCACCCGGACGCTTGTATGTGTCGTCAAATGTCTTGATGAACACCTGTGCCAGGTCTTCCAGCAGTAGATGCTGCTAGAAGGCAATTGGTTCAACCAGGCTCGTGCAGATCCATCCATCATGAGAGGAAGATGCTTCATCACCATGAAATCGTCGCCGCCCCCAATCTGAACGGCCACTCGGTAATCCTCGAGCCACGTTTCCGGCTTGGACTCACTGTTAAACTTTCCGATCCCCGTTGCCAACATGTACTTGGAGGGGATCTCGGCCTCTCGGATATACCTGCTAAAACACTCGAGACCTGACGTCCCCCATCCGCTCACTCGGTCTCTGACCAATCGGTTCTTGTCCACCATGTTCTGTGTGATTATAGATCTGGCGTTGAGCAGCGGAGGCCGCCGGCCACCTTCTTTGTAGCCCCTGGGCCGAATGGGACTCTGATTGCGGTCCTCTTGTCGAGGTCGCCCGCGGTCATAGGGCCGCTTGCCATACGAATCACCCCTCGGAGGGGGAGTCCGACTGACATCGCGGTCGTCGCGCCAACATCCTCCATGCTGACCTCTCGGAGGAGGAGGAGAATATCGATGCTTCCAATGAGCATACGGACTGTGCACGGACTGAACCGTGTCAGCCCGAGCGAACTTGCTGTAGATGCGCTAGTGCGACTGAGACACCTTTGAGTTTTGCCTTAGGGCGGTCTTCAGCAAAGTCTGGATCTGCCGAATGCCCTCTCCAGTTGCAGAACCGGATGGCTGAATAGATTCAGCTATCCGAGTGGCTGCAGCCAGGTTCTCCATCGGTGTGTGCATCACCGGGATCTTGTGCGGCCTGTCACCCGGAAGTAACCGCCACCGACAGTAACTGGAGCTGGGCTACTCCCTAGTCGCGCGGTCGTCGAGTGACCGCTGGAGTCGCTCAAGGCGCTCACGCTCAGCCAAGGTGGCTTGGCGTGTAGCCTCCAGAGCTATCTCCTTTGGGGAAGTTCCCGTGATGGGAATGAGTAGGACTTTGTTGTCCCGCCTCCTCCTATCCTCCCGCTGCTTCCACTGAGAGGCTGGGGAAAATAGGCATCGGTGTGACCATCGTCGTGGCCACCGTCATGGCCACGGGAGCCCCCTGCGGAGTACCCAGGAGGTCCGTGATTGGTAGTGTGTGCCATCAATATTTCCGCAGCGTTCTCGCTGCTTTCGCAATCTGACCCATCGGACAACTCGTCACTCGTCGCGGGGGACACGCTGACGGTGGGTTCACCGGCATCAAGTACGGCGACCTGCTCGGAGGCAGGCTGACGCACCATAACATGCTTGAGCCACCACTGAAGGCGCGAACGCCCGGAGCGCTTGCGACAGCTAGAAGCCGGACGAGCTGGCACAGAGCCATAAGGCTCAGACGGCTATCGCAGAAGGACTCCGTGCGCCGCCGCACTGAAGTGTGTCGCCCTGTGGGTGGGGAACACAATCGGGTCCAGTGGTGCCTCGTGCAACCAAGATGAACCATCAGCGATGAAGCAGAGGCTGCCGAAGAGGATCTCTCCGCTGAGCGCCAACATGATGACAAGGAAAACTAAATCTCCACTTGCGCCGGAGTTTGCTAGACGTGCTGCCCCACGGTGGGCGCCAACTATCGTGGGTTAATACTGACAGTAATACGGGGGGTACGTAAGAGTAAGGGCGAAGCCTAGCTATGACACAAGTGTAACACTCGGATGTATGAGTTCAGGCCCCACTCGGAAGTGGTAAAGACCCTACGTCTCGAACCCTGAGGCTTAGTGTTTGCTTATATGAGTATCTGAATACAGGGAGTTCGTAACCCTCGCTCCGGCGCCAGGGGGTGGCTTATATAGAGTGCGCCACCTCTAGCCGAGCGCCATTACTAGGGCATTAAATGATGGTAACTGCTGGAGTTACCGGTAACGGCTGCGTTAACTAGAGGCGTTACAGGTAATGTAGTCTTCACAACACTTTATACTAATTAAGTCCCTCGAACGTTGGAGTTCCCACGTCGCCTCTGCTTCTTCACGTCCGAGTGCCTAAGTCCAGCCGACTGGTTGATGACGTCCTAGTGACTTCTAGGATCCAAGTGGATCTAATACGCACGTCTGAATGCCAAAGTAGTCCAGAGACTTCCATGAACTTGTAGGACCCCAGGTGTCCTCCAGATGTAAGGTCCATGACCCTACCAAGGGTAGGTGACCTCATTGGGTCCAAAATGCGTTACTCGAGGGAAATCAACAAAAGGAGGTGCGCGAACGCGGGAAAACTCCACAAAGCTTAACATGTAGGCACAAAATACTCGTCAAAAATATCACATAATTTGGACTCATCAACGACCATCGACCCCGACGCGGACAATCGTGAGGTGGAGAGCCCCTAGTGTAGGGCACCGTCAATGTTGGCAAGGATTTGTTGGATTCCTCTAAACTCGGTTATGTGATTATTGTGCTCAACTAACTCAAGGGTTCTACCCCTGATCATAATCTCATCCTTTCTTTTGATGGTTTAGAATTGGCGTATGAACTCATCCATGTGGTGCATGACGCAGTATGCGGACGCGGTATAACCTTCGGCTATTGAAGGCAACTAAAATTTGTTTTGTGATTGAACTTTAGTAAGCCACGCGGATTAGAGCAAGGTATGGGGTTGTAGATGCTCTTACCCTTGCAAAAAAGGAAAATACATTTAGATGCTCTTAGAGCATCTACAGCCGCGGACAACAAATTTGCACCGTCAAACGCCCATGGACGCACTAGCGCGTCTGCGTGCAGTTACCGTTCACACCTCATATTTGCTCCTCTGCATCCGGATACCTCATACATGAAATCTTAAATCCATACAAAGCATGCAAACGAGGAAATTCATGTACCACGAACATCAAATAACCTATACCACCCTAATCTTCGTCGAAGATGTCCAGTATCTATGTGCCCGACTCCGGGTACATGGGCGGCATTCTCAACGGCCGCTCCATGTCGGCCTTCGCCTCAGGATCAAGTTTGAGCTTGTCAAAAAAAAATGGCAATATATGAAACTAGTCCCAAAGTGATAGATATCCAAGGAGGATATAATAAAAACTTTCATGAAGATCATTGGACAAATTAAACTTGATTCTTTGTAATAGTTTTGAAACATGGTGATAGTAATATGTGAGTCATGTTAGTGAGTAATTATCCTTTAGTAGGAATATTGGTGTTAAGGTTTGTGATTCCCTATGCATACACGAAAGTCAATAGTTATGCAATGAAGTTACATCCTACTTATGGTGCATTATTCGGTGTTACTTATGCTCAATGCTCGCTTATGTGAATTTTCGTTTCTTGGTTTGGTTGCTGCTCAATCAATTTGCTAGCCTCCATTTGTACTAAGTAGAAATACTACTTGTGCATCCAAAATCCTTAAACCAAGTTTTGCCTTATGAGTCCACCATACCTACCTATATGCGGTATTTCCATGTCGTTCCAAGCAAATTTGTATGTGCCATCTCTAAATTTTAAAAATAAATTTTCTCTTTTGTGTGCTCGTACCGCTCATGAAACGGTGGGGAGTGTCCAATATTTTTCCATGCTAGATGTGTTATTCTCAAGATGAGTGTTTATTCACTTGTCATTGCACGAGAGTGCGGCGGTAATAGGGATGCCCATTCCAGAAATGAAAAAAGAAAAAATATTTACTTTATGTTGTCAAATAATAAATTCTTGGGAAAGTGTTGGTATGGAAGGCAACCGTGGATACGGCCCGCCATGGAAAGTGAAAGTTTGGTGGAAAAAGGAATAAACTTTATTTTCTGTTTGGGAACCGCCTATGATATATCTATCATGGAAAGTATTGTGAGCTACTTTGTCGTTTTCGTTGACTGGAAAAGCATGCCACCCAAAATATTTTTCTCTCTCAATTTAAAACTTTGAGCTCTGGCACCTCTACAAATCCCTACTTCCCTCTGCGAAGGGCCTATCTATTTACTTTATGCAATTTTTATTTTTACTTTGAGTCTCCATCTTCTCTTATAAAGCACCAACTAGGGGGCACTATGATCGTACTTGATCATTGGGCATAGCTAATATTCGAGTGTGTTTCATGAATGGATCAATGATTGAGCATGATGGGCTAGGGATAACTTTTTTTAGTGTTGATATTTTGAAAGACATGGTTGCTTGTTGACATGCTTGAGTATTGAAGTTATTATGTTAAAACTAGACTATTGCTTTGAATCATTTACAAGTCCAAATGTCCATGCTATACAAAAGAAAAGAATATGAGATGAACATGTTAGGCAGCATTCCACATCAAAAATTCTGTTTTTATCATTTACCTACTCGAGGACGAGTAGGAATTAAGCTTAGGGATGCTGATACGTCTCCAACGTATCTATAATTTTTGCTTGTTCCATGCTGTTATATTATCATTCTTGGATGTTTTACAATCATTTTATAACAACTTTATATCATTTTTTGGGACTAACCTATTGACATAGTGCCAAAGTGCCAGTTGCTGTCTTTGCTTGTTTTTTACTTTGCAGAATATCAATACCAAATGGAGTCCAATCGCGATGAAACTTTTTGGAGACTTTTTCTGCACCAGAAGACACCCAGTGGGCCAAAGAAGAGCCAGGAAGGTGGGCTGTGGAGGGCACAACCCACCAGGGCGCGCCAGGGGGCCCCCGGCGTGCCCTCATGGGTTGTGCCCTCCACGGGGCCCCTCTGCACCGCCTCTAATGTCTATAAATTCCCAAATATTCCAAAAACCCTAAGGGAGTCGACGAAACACAATTCCAGCTGCCGCAAGTTCAAGAACCTCGAGATCCAATCTAAACACCATGACGGAGGAGTTCATCTTCTTCATAGGTGCCTCTCCGATGATGCGTGAGTAGTCCACGATAGACCTACGGGTCCATAGGCAGTAGCTAGATGGCTTCCTCTCTCTCTCTCTCTTATGATTCTCAATACAATGGTCTCTTGGAGATCTATTTGATGTAAACTCTTGCGGTGTGTTTGTTGGGATCCGATGAATTTTGAGTTCATGATCAGTTTCTATCCATGAATATTATTTGAGTCTTCTTTGATCTATTATATGCATGATTACTTATAGCCTCGTATTTCTTCGTCAAATCTTTGGTTTAGTTAGGCCAACTAGATCGATTTTTCTTGCCATGGGAAGAGGTGCTTTGTGATGGGTTCGATCTTGCGGTGTCCTTTCCCAGTGACAGAAGGTGCAGCAAGGCACGCATGTATCGTTGCCATTAAGGATAACAAGACGGGGTCTATTCCTACATGAATAGATCTTGTCTACATCATGTCATCGATCTTATTGCATTACTCCGTTTTTCCATGAACTTAATACACTAGATGCATGCTGGATAGCGGTCGATGTGTGGAGTTATAGTGGTAGATGCAAGCAGGAGTCGGTCTACTTATCTTGGACGTGATGCCTATATAATGATCATCGCCTTGGATATCGTCATGATTATTTGATCTTCTATTAATTACCCAACAGTAATTTGTTCACCCACCGTGTGCTATACTCATGAGAGAAGCCACAAGTGAACCCTACGGCCCCCGGGTCTACTTTTCCAACATATTGCTTTCCGATCTATCTTTTTGCCTCTTTGTTTTCAGATCTACAAAACCAAAAACCCAAAAATATATTGCTACATATTTTATTTACTCTTTTTAATTTGTGTTCTTGAGAGATCTATCTCTCCTATCTATCACTACCTAATCTATCTTTTTACCGTAGAGAGATTGACAACCTCTCTTTCGCGTCGGGTTGCAAGTATTTGTTGTTTGTGTGCAGGTGCTGCTTATTGGATGGTGGTGATCCTCCTACCGGTTCGATAACCTTTTTTTCATAACTGAGGGAAATACTTACCGTCGCTGTGTTGCATCATCCCTTCCTCTTTGGGGAAATACCGACGCAGTCTCAAGCCACGTCAAAGGAATTTCTGGCGCCGTTGCCGGGGAGGAAGCGGTCTCTTCTACGTGCCTATCGTAGGCGCCGAGGGGACTACATCATCATCTACCAGGTTCCTAATCACAAATCTCATCTACTTGCAATTACATTATTTGCCATTTGCCTCTCGTTTTCCTCTCCCCCGCTTCACCAATTTGCCGTTTTATTCGCCCTCTTTTTCGTTTGCCTTTCTCTTGTCCAAACTTTTGTTTGCTTGTCACCATGAGTGATTTTGGTATGGCATAAATGGATAATGGCAGGACTCCTAAAATTGGACGTTCCGATAATCTGGATTCTAAAACTTTTGTTTTGGGGCAAGGGAACGTTATAGGAAAAGAAACTATCCAAGAGTTTTTCAATTGCGTTGGGAATTTGACTCTCGATGATAATCCTATATTGAAAAGAACTAAATCTTATGCGGAAGCTATTTCAGCGCTAGTTCTAAAACTTGAAAATAGATTTATTCGTACCCATCCTACCTTGTAAATATTGTTGTATGAGCTACCCGTCATAAAGAATCCCAAAGCTAAGAAGTTGGCTACCCTTGTTCTTATGAATGAATTTGATCACATAGTACGGGAAGCTAGGGAGATCTTTGACTTTTATGGTATGAGCTGTGAAAAACGGTAATAGGAGAAATCCTTTACAATAGTGATTACATGATGAGATATTTGCTTGGAAATAATCATTTTTTTATGAGAATCTCAAAAAGGAAGTCCCAGTTTTAGATATGATCCAACAAGTTTTCAATGACGTTAACCAACAATATTCTTGGATCGTAGCCGGGAATCAAAGGGGTACGTAGAGGGACAACTTGATAGTGCTAAGATTGCTATGGATGATGTGTTCCAAGTTCTATTTGCAAAACCTCTTGACAAAAACACCTCAACCAAAACCAAAGATGACAATACTTGAATCTATGTGTTATGCCTAGCTAGGGGCGTAAAACGATAGCGCTTGTTGGGAGGCAACCCAATGAATAAATAATTTTTTGATTTTTTCCTTTCTGTTTTTGAGTGTTGAAACAATTATGCCTCTGTTATGATTGTGTTTTTATGGTTTATTTAGTGTTTGTGCCAAGTAGAGCCTTTAGGATGATTCATGAGATGAGTAGAAGCGATGCTGAATCTGAAACAGAAACTTTGCATCCAGTATATGAATTTTCATTTTTTGCTGGAACGTGATCTTGAGCTGAAATTTTAACATGGTGTTGCTATACAAATTCCTTACGTTTTCCTAATTTTTCAGAATGTTTAGAGTTACAAAAGTATGGTTAGAGTACAGATTACTACAGACTGTTCTGTTTATGACAGATTCTATTTTCGTTGCATCGTGTGCTTGTTTTGATAAATCTATGGGTTATATTGAAGGGTATGAGCCATGGTAAAGTTAAAATACAGTAGGTATAATGCAATAATAAAATATGAATGGGTTTGCAACAGCACCTAAAGTAGTGATTTGCTTTATTATACTAACGGATCTCACGAAGATTTTGTTGAGTTTTGTGTGATTGAAGTTTTCAAGTTTTGGGTGAGATCACGATGGATGAAGGAATAAGGAGTGAAAAGAGCCTAAGCTTGGGGATGCTAAAGAACCCCCAAGATATATCCAAAGAGAAACAAGCAAATAAGCTTGGGGATGCCCCCGAGTGGCATCCCCTCTTTCTTCTAACAACCATCGGTATTTTACTTGGAGCTATATTTTTATTCGTCACATATCATGAGTTTTGCTTGGAGCGTCTTGTATCTTTGCTTGTTTTGCTTTGTTAGTTTGTCACTTGTATACTTGCTGGACACACCTATTTGAGAGAGCCAAAATCATGCTATGATTTGTTAGAATTGCTCTATGTGCTTCACTTAAACTTTTTGAGCTATAGAATTGCTCTAGTGCTTCACTTATATCTTTTTGAGCACGGTGTGATTGGAAATTTTTGTAGAAATACTCTCATGCTTCACTTAGATTAATTTGAGAGTTAGTAAATTTTGAAGAAATCCTCTCATGCTTGACTTATACTTTTTTTAGAGATGAAATATTTATGCTCATGTGCTTCACTTAAATTTGTTTGAGCTTGTCAAAAAGCAATGGCAATATATGAAACTAGTCCCAAAGTGATAGATATTCAAGGAGGATATAATAAAAACTTTCATGAAGATCATTGGACAAATTAAACTTGATTCTTTGTAATAGTTTTGAAACATGGTGATAGTAATATGTGAGTCATGTTAGTGAGTAATTATGCTTTAGTAGGAATATTGGTGTTAAGGTTTGTGATTCCCTATGCATGCACGAAAGTCAATAGTTATGCAATGAAGTTACATCCTACTTATGGTGCATTATTCGGTGTTAGTTATGCTCAATGCTCACTTTTGTGAATTTTCGTTTCTTGGTTTGGTTGCTTCTCAATCAATTTGCTAGCCTCCATTTGTACTAAGTAGAAATACTACTTGTGCATCCAAAATCATTAAACCAAGATTTGCCTTATGAGTCCACCATACCTGCCTATATGCGGTATTTCCATGTTGTTCCAAGCAAATTTGCATGTGCCATCTCTAAATTTTAAAAATAAATTTTCTCTTTTGTGTGCTCGTACCGCTCATGAAACGGTGGGGAGTGTCCAATATTTTTCCATGTTAGATGTGTTATTCTCAAGATGAGTTTTTGTTCACTTGTCATTGCACGAGAGTGCGGCAGTAATAGGGATGCCCATTCCTGAAATGAAAAAAGAAAAAATATTTACTTTATGTTGTCAAACAATAAATTCCTTGGAAAGTGTTAGTATGGAAGGCAACCGTGGATACGACCCGCCATGGAAAGTGAAAGTTTGGTGGAAAAAGGAATAAACTTTATTTTCTGTTTGGGAACCGCCTATGATATATCTAGCGTGGAAAGTATTGTGACCTACTTTTTCGTTTTTGTTGACAGGAAAAGCATGCCACCAAAAATATTTTTCTCTCTCAATTTAAAACTTTGAACTCTGGCACCTCTACAAATCCCTACTTCCCTCTGTGAAGGGCCTATCTATTTACTTTATGCAATTTTTATTTTTACTTTGAGTCTCCATCTTCTCTTATAAAGCACCAACTAGGGGGCACTATGATCGTACTTGATCATTGGGCATAGCTAATATTTGAGTGTGTTTCATGAATTGATCAATGATTGAGCATGATGGGCTAGGGATAACTTTCTTTAGTGTTGATATTTTGAAAGACATGGTTGCTTGTTGACATGCTTGAGTATTGAAGTTATTATGTTTAAACTATACTATTGCTTTGAATCATTTACAAGTCCAGATGTCCATGCTATACAAAAGAAAAGAATATGAGATGAACATGTTAGGCAGCATTCCACATCAAAAATTCTGTTTTTATCATTTACCTACTCGAGGACGAGTAGGAATTAAACTTGCGGATACTGATACGTCTCTAATGTATCAATCATTTTTGCTTGTTCCATGCTGTTATATTATCATTCTTGGATGTTTAACAATCATTTTATAACAACTTTATATCATTTTTTGGGACTAACCTATTGACATAGTACCAAAGTGCCAGTTGCTGTTTTTGCTTGTTTTTTACTTCGCGGAATATCAATACCAAACGGAGTCCAATCGCGACGAAACTTTTTGGAGATTTTTTCTGCACCAGAAGACACCCAGTGGGCCAAAGAAGAGCCAGGAAGGTGGGCTGTGGAGAGCACAAGCCACCAGGGCGCACCAGGGGGCCCTCGGCGCGCCCTGATGGGTTGTGCCCTCCACGTGGCCCCTCTGCACCGCCTTTGATGCCTATAAATTCCCAAATATTCCAAAAACAATAGCGGAGTCGACGAAACACAATTCCAGCTGCCACAAGTTCTAGAACCTCGAGATCCAATCTAAACACCATCACGGAGGGGTTCATCTTCTTCATAGGTGCCTCTCTGATGATGCGTGAGTAGTCCACCATAGACCTACGGGTCCGTAGGCAGTAGCTAGATGGCTTCCTCTCTCTCTCTCTCTCTCTCTTATGATTCTCAATACAATGGTCTCTTGGAGATCTATTTGATGTAAACTCTTGCGGTGTGTTTGTTGGGATCCAATGAATTTTGAGTTCATGATCAGTTTCTATCCATGAATATTATTTGAGTCTTCTTTGATCTCTTATATGCATGATTACTTATAGCCTCGTATTTCTTCTTCGAATCTTTGGTTTAGCTAGGCCAACTAGATCGATTTTTCTTGCCATGGGAAGAGGTGCTTTGTGATGGGTTCGATCTTGCGGTGTCCTTTCCCAGTGACAGAAGGGGCAGCAAGGCACGCATGTATCGTTGCCATTAAGGATAACAAGATGGGGTCTATTCCTACATGAATAGATCTTTTCTACATCATGTCATCGATCTTATTGCATTACTCCGTTTTTCCATGAAATTAATACACTAGATGCATGTTGGATAGCGGTCGATGTGTGGAGTAATAGTGGTAGATGCAGGCAGGAGTCGGTCTACTTATTTTGGACGTGATGCCTATATAATGATCATCGCCTTGGATATCGTCATGATTATTTGATCTTCTATCAATTGCCCAACAGTAATTTGTTCACCCACCGTGTGCTATACTCATGAGAGAAGCCACAAGTGAACCCTACGGCCCCCGGTTCTACTTTTCCAACATATTGCTTTCCGATCTATCTTTTTGCCTCTTTGTTTTCAGATCTACAAAACCAAAAAACCCAAAACATATTGCTGCATATTTTATTTACTCTTTTTATTTTGTGTTCTTGAGAGATCTATCTCTCCTATCTATCACTACCTAATCTATCTTTTTACCGTAGAGAGATTGACAACCTCTCTTTCACTACAGGAATCAGGCTCTTTGCCGTCTGCCATGGCAGACGGCAAAGGGCACAACCACGGACGGCAAAGGCCTTTGCTGTCAGCCAGCGGACGGCCAAATTTTGGGCAGAATAAACTCCGGTAAAGGGGTTCTTTGCCGTCTGCCTTGGCACTACGGACGACAAAGTTTTTTTGCCGTCAGCCTGCAGACGGCAACGCGGCTGGACGGCGTAGTACTGACGTTAGCACCGTTAGGTGGTAACGGCCTCCACCAAGCCCTTTGTCGTCTACCCCCGGACGGCCCCCACCCAGTCCTTTGTCGTCTGCCCCCGGACGGCCCCCACCCAGCCCATTGCCGTCTGCCCCGGACGGCCCCGCCCAACCCTTTGCCGTCTGCCCCGGACGACCCCGCCCAGCCCTTTGCCGTCTGCCCTTGACGCCCCCCCAGCCCTTTGCCGTCTGTCCCGGACGGCAAAGAGGCCAAATGGCCCCAGGCCTGGTGCTCCCAGGTTTAACAGGTGGCTGCCACGTGCCCGCTTTGCCGACGGTGGCCGACGGCAAAGAGGTCTTTGCCGACGGTGGCCAACGGCAAAGAGGCTGTATTGCCTCTTTTTTGCCTGTTTTTGTTATATTCAAGAATTTTCACAGGCAAATATATGATATGTATATATATATTTCACAGAAACAATATCCCTGCCATATGGATATGATCAACCAACAATTATACCAAATTAAAAGTATCAAATGTCACATTGTTCACCATATTACAATAGTTTCATCCATACATACATAGTCTCATACATAGGTAGAAAGTTTCACGTAAGTTCATCGATACAAAATGAAAACAGAAAGTAAACACTAGCACTACATCAAAGCAAGCTGCCGTGAAGTCAATCAAATCTACAAAATTGGAAATAAGAAAGTTAGAATAAGAATACTAGAAGAAGTAGAAGAAGATCTAAAAGTAGAAGAAGATCTAGAAGAAGAAGAAGATGAAGACGCGTTTTTCTTCTCTCTCTCTCTCTCTTTCTCCTCTTGTTTTTCTTCTTCTTATTGCTTATTTATGTCATTTTAGAGCTAACCTAGGTAATTATCACATTTTTGACCTAACTAAGCTTATTGTGTCATTTTGCAAGAAAATAAGCTAAGTCTATGGCATTTATGAGGTTACCAAGTCTATTATGCCATTTTTGAGTTAACTAAGCTTATTATGTCATTGTGGAGGAAACAATGCTAAGTATAGGTCATTTTAGAGCTAACTTAGGTACAATATGTCATTTTGGAGGTAAGTAAGCTTACTATGTCATTTTGGAGGAAACAAAGCTAACTTAGGTAAAATATGACATTTATGAGCTAACCAAGGTTATTATGCCATTTTTGACCTAAGTAAGCTAATTATGTCATAAATGAACTAAATAAGCTAAGTATATGAGCTAACCAAGGTTATTATGCCATTTATTGAGCTTGACTTTCGGTCTTTCGAGGTTTTCCTTAGAAAAACTCTCATGCCTCATGGTGTGTATGGTGCGCACTCACTCACACTTATATGGTGGTGTATGTTGGTGGACACTACCTAACACTAATATTTCGACCGTCGGTGATGGTCGTTTCCCCTTCTCCTCTCCCGCAATATACCAAGGTATATATCGAGAGAAGGAGAAGAAGAAACGACCCCCGCGACAACAGTCGGGATTCCTCCATCAAGAAGAGACATGAAACTCTCACAAGGAGCTCCGACATACTGAAAGTACGTAATTTTGTCTAAGTGCTAAGTTTGTCTTTGTTTGAGAAAATGAGCCAAGTAAGTGGCATATTAGGGCTTACCGTCCTCGTCATCACGGAGGTGAAGCACCGGGGTTGCTTGAGCCGGTGTCACCTGGAGCACTACTTGGCCCTGGAGAAGGATCGTGCGATGCGGCTCGGGAGTTATGTTGCACCAAAGATCATTTGCGTTAGCATGATGACGCTGAAATGTTAAGACTAGTAACTAATGACCATTCAAATGAAACTCACCGTTCCAGCCGTGGTAATGACTGGCATCGGCGGAGGGGTCTGGCCGGTCTTCTCGCACAAAGACTGCACATTTGGTTTTGACAAGTCAATCATATTGGTTATTAATGAAACGAACATGTAGTGCATGATTTGGCTAATATGAAGAAGAAACTTACCACGATGAGCTCGTACATGGCCCGGTTAGACGCATCGTTCCATGCCCTCTCCTCCTCCAACAACCTAGACGTCCTCTCCTCCAAATCCCTCTTCTCCTCCGCCGCCTGCCGGGCCTTTTCCGCCAGAAGCGCCTGGGTTGCCTCTCTCTCTTTCTGCAGAGCAGCCTGCAACACAACTCCTCGTTAGCATTGTAATCATCTTTGTTCGCACACACAATGTAATGGAGGAAAGCTATCTGAGTTCATATGACTAACCTCGATGGCGAGCTGGACTGGCCGTGGACGAGGCGTTATCTCAGGACAGGAGCTCGTTTGGCGCGCCTTGATCTGCCGGAGAGTGCGTGAAGACCGTATAAGTCCATCTCCAATGGCTATCGAGCCATGGGGCCTCCCGCCGCCAGCTATCATCACCAGCTCTGGATGAATAGGATGCTGGCTCGGGTTGAAGTCCTCCCCATTCACCGCCTTCCCCACATTTCTGTACCTCACGAACTTGTTATGGGAGGAGATGTTGGTGAAGTTCTCGGGATTATCGAGGTCAGACTCAGAGAATGCCTTGGTCTTCTTGTACGAGGCAGTATGGGCCATGGCATAGAGGTCATACACATGTGGCACCTCCGTCTTATTGTAATGCGCCTACAAGAGAGGAACAAAGTATTAATAAAGGGGTCAAACTAGCATCAAGAATGAATTGTAGGAATCATGAAGCAAACCACATACCCAGTTCCGCCCGAACTGAAATAAGTTGGCGCTGCCTTGATGGTGTGGCACACTTTCCATTTGGGCACACCGTTCCTTGGCATTGTTGTGGACGGCTCGCCATTCGTCAGAGCACCACTCATTCACCATCGCCTCCCAACAATCCATCTTATCCGCACACCATCTCGGGGGCACCTAAGTTAGTAAAGAGAAATTTGAGCGCTACGCCTACGAATCAAAGCAAGGAAACTAAGTACAAGGCCGTAAGAATAGGTAATTACCTTCATGTACTGCTCCTTGTGCAGAAACTTTCCGCGGCACGACGACTTGTCCTTCTTAATACGCCGCGAGGCGTAGTAGTCTCGAACAGCCTGTATCCGAGCCTCGTGCCGTAAGTTCTGTAGTAGGCGCCTGAACTCGCCATCGATAACCGATACCGCGGCCTCCTCATATCCCTCCTCACACCTGTAGAAGGTCTGTAATCAAACAAGACAACACTGATTAGTACAATAACTAGCTATTATTGATTTTTAATTGTGTAAAGGAGAAATTACCCAAAACTTTCTGATCACCATGTCGGCCCTCGTGTGGCACAACACACCGTCGATCATCTCCTCCGGCGGGGCCGGGGCAGCCAAGTAGTGCTCCCAGCTCAATCCTAACTCTGGAAGCTGACCCTCGCCGGGCAACGTGACAAACCCCGGGAAGTTATGCCGGCAAATCACACCAAGGATGGAGTTGGGCCTGCGGACATCCTTGGCGTGAATCCGACCCCTGCGGTATGACAAAGCCAACACATTAGATATGTGAAGAAACGTGAAGGCAAAAGGTTTAAAAAGAGTAAATGCACTTACTTCTGCCCATCAGGCCTAATCGGCCACCTCTGCTCGCGGGTCGCCGGCACGAGTGGGAGCCATGTACACCCACGCTGGTAGACGGTGGCCCCCTCAACCACCTCGTCCCCGCTATCAGAAAACTGATCCCCGCCACCATCAGCATGGCCACTCGGCTCCGGCTGATGCAGATCCGGCCAGGTATCCCATCCGGTCAAAGCGTGTGGAGTCTCATAGGACGAAGCATCTGGCAAAGGAGTCTCGCGGGTCGAAGCGTCTGGGACAGAAGGATCGTCGACCCGAGGCTCGTGGACAGGAGTCCGTGTAGCCTCCACCTCAGACGGGTCCACCGTAGCAGTCCTGTGCTCGGGTGAATTAACTGGGGGTGGCGGCGAGGAAGGCGTAGCAGCCTTCGTACCTCTCCCGCGGACACCACGTGTACCTTTAGGAGCTTTCTTCTTCCCCCGACCTCCTCTCCCGGTGGGCAACTTCGCCGACGAAGAAGCGCCCTCGGGTGTCCCAATACTGTTGTACAACGCTCTTCGGAGAGTTTGGGGTGGAATGGAAGTACCCCTCCCACCACGCGCCGACGAAGAAGGAGCCTCGGATCGCTCTCGACCCGCGCCCACCATCTTTCAACACCTGCCATGACAAAGAGTAAACAAAATTAGTACAACATAAAAAAATTGAATACCGACAGGAATAATAATATGTATATAATTTGAGTGTATCATCATCATGTATATAATAAAAATTGAATAATACCTGACATGAACTACTAATAATCTTGATCGTCTATATATGCTTCGGGATCAATAAATGCATCATCATCATCACTATCATCAATAAATGCATCATCATCATCACTATCGGGAACAACATGTGGAAGGCCTCCTTTATGTAATCGGTCAAGCATTGAGAGGTCATCCGCAGCAGTAACCACTTCTTATTCCGTCTCTTCTTGTTCCGGCTCAGGGGTGAAGTCGGATTCACTGTCGCTGTCTACTTCAATGTTCTGCGGTGAAGTAGAGCGGTTCTTGAAACGTTTTTTGGAAAGACGTGTTTCTTGGAAGAATTCTCCTTCATATGTGTCTGGGTTAATGTGAGGTTTGATACGTTTCCATCGTATCTATAATTTTTGATTGTTTCATGCCAATATTCTACAACTTTCATATATTTTTGGCAACTTTTTATACTATTTTTGGGACTAACATATTGATCCAGTGCCCAGTGCCAGTTCCTGTTTGTTGCATGTTTTTTTGTTTCGCAGAAAATTCATATCAAACGAAGTCCAAACGGGATAAAAACTTACGGAGATTTTTTTTGGAATATATGTGAATTTTGGGAAGTGGAATCAACAGAAGGCGGTGCCCGAGGGGCCCACAAGCCATAGGGGCGCGCCCTGGGGGGTAGGGCGCGCCAGGGTGGCTTGTGGTCATCCCGTAAGGCGGTTGGTGCCCTTCTTTCGCCACAAGAAAGCTAATATCCGGATAAAAATCGTGTTAAAATTTCAGCCCAATCGGAGTTACGGATCTCCGGGAATTTAAGAAACGGTGAAAGGCCAGAATCTGAGAAGGCAGAAACAGAAGAAAACAGAGAGAGAGATCCAATCTCGGAGGGGCTCCCACCCCTCCGCTGCCATGGAGGCCAAGGACCAGAGGGGAAACCCTCCTCCCATCTAGGGGGGAGGTCAAGGAAGAAGAAGAAGGAGGGGGGCTCTCTCCCCCTCTCTCCCGGTGACGCCGGAACGCCGCCGGGGCAATCATCGTGTGACGACGATCTACTCCAACAACTCCGTCATCTTCACCAACACCTCCATCACCTTCCCCCATCTATCTACAGCGGTCCACTCTCCCGCAGCCTGATGTACCCTCTACTTGAACATGGTGCTTTATGCTTCATATTATTATCCAATGATGTGTTGCCATCCTATGATGTCTGAGTAGATTTTTGTTGTCCTATCGGTGATTGGTGAATTGCTATGATTGGTTTAATTTGCTTGTGGTTATGTTGTTGTCCTTTGGTGCCCATCATATGAGCGCGCGCGTGGATCACACCATAGGGTTAGTTGTATGTTGATAGGACTATGTATTGGAGGGAAGGGTGATAGCAGCTTCAGCCTAGCATAGAAATTGATGCATACGGGATTGAAGGGGGACCAATATATCTTAATGCTATGGTTGGGTTTTACCTTAATGAACGTTAGTAGTTGCAGATGCTTGCTAATAGTTCCAATCATAAGTGCATAGAATTCCAAGTAAGGGATGACATGCTAGCAGTGGCCTCTCCCACATAAAACTTGCTATCGGTCTAGTAACGTAGTCAATTGCTTAGGGACAATTCCGCAACTCCTACCACCACTTTTCCACACTCGTTAAACTAACTTAATTGTTACTTTATCTAAACAGCCCCTAGTTTTTATTTACGTGTTCTTTATTATCTTGCAAACCTATCCTATCACACCTACAAAGTACTTCTAGTTTCATACTTGTTCTAGGTAAAGCGAACGTTAAGCGTGCGTAGAGTTGTATCGGTGGTCGATAGAACTTGAGGGAATATTTGTTCTACCTTTAGCTCCTCGTTGGGTTCGACACTCCTACTTATCGAAAGAGGATACAATTGATCCCCTATACTTGTGGATTATCAAGGTTCATAATCATCTTCATTGAGGGGAGGTGGTCTAAAACGTGGCGGCACATCATAAACGACATCCCAACCATTCAGATTTGGATCAGTTTGGCAGGCCCACGGTAGATAGAAAACTTGGGTCTCCTGTTGAGCCATAATATAGACATCGGGAACATCTAAATGGGTGCTTTGTTTGATTTCGACTAGCCCTATATGTTCATGAGTCCTTCTAGTCTCCTTCGGCTGGAACCAATAACATTTGAAGACTACGACGTTCGGTGGGTTTTCACCAAAGAATATAAGTTCATAAATTGCTTCAACTCTTCCATAATACTCGACACCTCCTTCGCCGATAGCAGAGACACAACAATTTGTAGACTTTCGGTCGGCCATAGATAGCTCTTTGCCAAAAGTACGAAAGCGATACCCGTTGATGTCGTATTTGTCAAATGAACGGACCTTATAGTCAAAACCATTAGCGACTTATCTCAATTCGGAGTCCATAGACTCTGAATTAGCCTACAAGCTTAATACAAAAGGATTGTTGCATTAGCCGCAAACTAGACGAAGAAATGAAATGGTCTAATGGAAATTACCGTTTGTTTGAACCAAGAGATGAAACTGGGATAGCCGCCTCCATGCTTTGCCAGAAGCTCATACTCTTCGATGGAATCCTTTTGGATCACCGCTCCATCCGAGAATTTGGCGACACATCGACTGTATCACATATCCGGGAATAAAAGCAGTTCAAAGGAATTAGAAGTTGCGAAACAATGTACCGAGAACTTACTCGATGTACGGCCGCACTTCTGTTAGGTTGTTGAAGATATACAACAAAATGGTCCGCCATTCTTCGACATCCAACACTATTGCTTTCGAAGCACCGGCTGGTGCGAGCTTCCCTTTGAATATGCTGAGGTTGGATCGACCTTTTTCACGGTCGCCATCATTGTATCGAGGCTTCGGATTATGCAAATGACGATTCTTGGCTTCATAGTGTGCTTTGCCGCCTCCTCAGTAATGAATGCCTCGGCCATCGATGCTTCAATTCTATGTTTATTTTTACATTTTGCTCGAAGCGTCTTCTGTATCCTCTCAGTTGTGAAGCACTAACGATTTTGCACGGGCCTCCCCAATCTTGCCTCGGTCGGGAGATGCAAAATCAAATGCTGCATTGGATTAAAGAAGCCCGGTGGAAAGATCTTTTCTAACTTGTAGATCAACTCCGGCGCCAACTCTTCTAGTTCATCTAGCACGCCAGGCGATAGTTCTTTCGCACAAAGAGCACGGAAGAAATAGCTCAGCTCTGCCAGTACTAGCCATTCATCCTCAGGGATAAAGCCACGCAACATCACCGGCATTACCCGCTCAAGCCATATGTGCCAATCATGACTCTTGAGACCAAATATTTTCAATTTGTCAAGACTCGCTCCACTCTTTAGATTCGTTGCATACCCATCGGGGAACATCAACTGCATTTTCACCCACAAGATCATTTCCCTCATAGCTGGCCTTCCAAGATTGAACCATGCCTTTGGCTTCCTCCAGTTCTTCTTTCCTTTCAGTTGTCGCATGTTTTGTAACGGTCTATCACATAGAGCCTCCTGATCGACTCTAGCCTTAGGATTATCCTTTGACTTCCCCTCTATGCCGAACAATGTACCAAAAAGGGCCTCGGCAATATTATTTTCAGTGTGCATCACGTCGATGTTGTGTGGGCAAAGGAGGTCTTTAAAGTAAGGCAGATCCCACAAGCATATCTTGTGAGTCCAGGCGTGTTCCGAATTATACGCTTTGAAATATCCTGGACGCGCTGGATCAGGCTCGAGAGCGTTTAACTGATCCAGGGTCTGTTGGCCTGTCAATGCAGGTGGTGCAGAGTTTTTGACAACTCTGCCTTTGATAAAATTCTTCTTGTCTTTTCTGAACTTATGACGAGGATCCAGGAACTGTCTATGCAAGTCGAAGCAAGAATACTTGCGACCCGCCTGCAGCCAACGGAACTGAAGAGCTGCCTTGCATGTGGGGCACGGGAACCTTCCATGCACACACCAGCCAACGAATAGCGCATACGCCGGCAAGTCATGCATCGAGTACATGTACCACACATGCATTTTGAAGTTTTGTTTTGTAGCGGCGTCATATGTCTTGATCCCATTATCCCAAGCTTCTTGCAATTCATACTTAAGCGGCTGCATGTACACATTCATATTCTTCCCCGGATAGTTGGGCCCTGGAATTATCAACGTCAAGAAAATGTTCTTTCTTTTCATAATCTCTCCGGGGGGGAGATTCAGTGGAATGACAAATACAGGCCAACAACTGTATTGGGTTGCCGTCATAACAAACACATTGAACCCATCCGTGTTGACGGCGACTCGAGGATGCCTTGGATCTGCCGCTTTATCCTTATGTAATGCATCGAAGTGCTTCCACGCAAAAGCGTCTGAAGTGTGTCCCAACATCGGATTCCCATCTGCATCTAGTTCGGTTCTTTTGCCCAATTTGTGCCACGTCATCTGTCTGGCCATCTCTTCGACCATGAAAAGACGTTGAAGTCTTGGTATGATTGGCATATACCGAAGAACATTAACTGGGATTTTGGTCTGACTCTTCTCACCCATACCGTTGTCTACCACAACATACCTGGAAGACTTGCAAATGGGACAATAGTTCAAGCCCGCATACTCAAGCCTAAATAAGGCACATCCATTCTCACAGGCATCTATCTTCTCATAGGGCACCTTAAGCGCACGTAGGATTTTGTCCGACTGGTACAGGTTTGCAGGCAATACATGGCCTTTGGGTAGAAAGCGTCCAAATATTGTCATCATCGCGTCGTAGCATTCTCTGCCTAGGTTGAACTGAGCCTTCAGAGCCATTACTTGCGCGATGGCATCCAGCTGACAAAGCTCAGTGTGCTCGTGGAGAGGATGTTTTGAAGACTCCAACACTTCATAAAAGGCCTTTGCAGATTCCTCCATCTCATCGTCCGAATCCCGAGCATCATCGAAGTCTTGCACCATGTCTTCGATCCCGGTACCATGCTCGTCGGTGCGACGACGAACCACCTCAGCTCTGGCACGTTGGGCAGACTCACCATGAAATCTCCACACCGTATAATCAGGCGTAAAACCCCACTTCAGCAGGTGTTTACCCATTTCATCCCGTGTCCACTTTTTATGGTTGTCGCACCGGACACAGGGGCACCAGGTTATTTCCTGGTCATTTGCAAATGCGGCTCTCAGAAACCCCTTGGTTTTTGTTAACCATTCAATGGTCATGTCTTTCTGACTAGGGTGACCGGTGTACATCCACGCACGATCACTCATCTTGCCTACCTACTAAACACATAAGAAATATATATATAATTCATCATCTATATTCATCAGTTAATCAAGTTTGTCAGTTTTATTACGTCCATGCAACCTACACGCTAATAGGTAAAGATAGGTCCTAATCCCACCCGAGTATGTGTAGATTGGGTTCGTTTTCCCATGCTCTCCTCCGGATCCGACGCAGAATTTCGGCATCACCTCCCCGCTGTTCTCCTGATACACGTCTCGACAATAAGCAGAGAGGATGTGTACCCGGAGAACAACAGGGAGGCACTGATGAAATTCCGCATCGGATCCGGAGCAGAGCATAAGGCAAAACAAACCCAATCTACACATACTTGGGCTGTCCATGGATAACGTTGGACAATTCGAAAGGATGGCGGTTATAAATATGCAAAGACATGCATATTTATAGATACCGCCCTTTCGAACGGGAGACGCATACTGGTCACGCATACTGATATTGAAGACACCTATAGCTAGCAAGTTTCATCGGCACGAAGACCGGAACAGAGCAAATTAAGGGGGGGAGGAGATGTCATTTGTGCTCACCCACGAACGCAGGGGAGCTCGTCAAATGCACGGGGAGGTCATCGAACAGCAGACCCTCGCAGCGACGAAACAACTGCACATTGAAATCCACCCGATCAACACAAATATGATGTTTTTCATAACAGCTAGAATCGGAATATATATATGACCTAACTCATAATTTACAAAACTATGACCCCGTCGACCTCTGGAAGGCCGAAGAGGTGTCGGGGGTCGGGGGTCAGTGCCGTCGGGAGTCAGTGGCGTCGATCGAGGGTCGGTGGTCAGTGGCGTCGGGGGTCGGGGGTGACTGGCGTCGGGGGTCAGTGGCATCGGGGGTCGGGGGTCAGTGGCGTCGGGGGTCAGTGGCATCGGGGTTCAATGGCGTCGGGGGTCGGGAGTCAGTGGCGTCGGGGGTCAGTGGCGTCGGGAGTCGGTGGCGTTGGGGGTCAGTGGTATCGGGGGTCGGGGGTCAGTGGCATCGAGGGTCGGGGGTCAGTGGCGTCGGGGGTCGGGGGTCAGTGGCGTCGGGGGTCGGGGGTCAGTGGCTTCTTCTTCCACTTCTTCTTTTTTTCCTTTTCTTCTTCTTCTTCTTCTTCTTCTTCTCCTCCTCCTCCTCTCTTCTTCTTCTTCTTCTTCTTCTTCTTCTTTTTCCTTTTTCCTTTTTCCTTCTTCTTTTCTTTTTTTTTTCTTCTAACCTAACTAACTAACCTAAACTAACCTAACTAACTGACCTAACTAAACTAATTAACTAACTAACTAATTAACATAAATAAAAAACAGAAAAAAACAAAAAAAATAACCTTGGGGGCGACGGGCAGGGGGCGGGGAGGTGGCGGCGCCGCTTGGAGGGGCGGTGGGGAGGGGTGGCGGGGAGGGGGCGGCGGCCGCAGGGGAGAGGCTGGCTCCGGTGGCGGGGCTGGCTCCGGCGGTGGGGCCGCAGGGAGGGAGGAGGTGTGGTGGGGCGGTAGAGAGAGAGATGTGGGGAGAGGGGGGAGAGAGAGGGGGCCGCGGGGAGGGGGGCTCGCCGCGGGGCGGCGGGATGGCGGGGCGGCGGGATGGCGGGGCGGCCGGTGGGCGTCGGGGAGCGACGGGAGGGAGGGAGATGGGGGGAAAGAGAGAGGGGGCCGCGGGGAGGGGGGCTCGCCGCGGGGCGGCGGGGTGGCCGGTGGGTGGGGGCGGCTGCCGGTGGGCGTCGGGTTGGGGCGGGAGCGGCGGGAGGGACATAGAGGGTGGCGACGCGGTGGTGGGGGCGGGATCGAGATCGATGCGGGAGAGTGAGGGGGTGGAGGTGGATCCGGCCGTTATGGGGGGCGTCCTCTTTGCCGTCTGCATATGGCAAAGAGGGGGGGGGGCGGGAGGGGGCCGCCATGACCGTTATTGTAGACATCCTCTTTGCCGTCCGCTAGGGGAGGCAGACGGCAAATATGTACCTGACGGCAACGATGTACCCAGGGTGCGGTGGGGCCCGCCCGTGACCTTTGCCGTCTGCCTGCCCAATCTTTGCCGTCCGCTAGCCGACGACAAAGGGTAGGCTGATGGCAAAGGCTTTCTTTGCCGTCTGCCTTACCTTTGCCGTCTATTTTCGGCAAGCTGATGGCAAAGGCTTTCTTTGCCGTCTGCCAGCAGACGGCAAAGACCAGGCGGACGGCAAACGATCTGATTCCAGTAGTGTTTCGCGTCGGGTTGCAAGTATTTGTTGTTTGTGTGCAGGTGCTGCTTATTGGGTGGTGGTGATCCTCCTACTGGTTCGATAACCTTGGTTTCATAACTAAGGGAAATACTTACCGTCGCTGTGCTGCATCATCCCTTCCTCTTTGGGGAAATACCGACGCAGTCTCAAGCCACGCCACCCCTCATATCCAGCCCAAATATGAGGCAGATATGGGGGAGCCCGGGCGCTCCCGGGCCCGCCCGCATGGCCCGCACTGCCCCGCGTTGGCCCGCATCTACCTCACATATATTCGTCCTCATCCGTTGGCCGGACCAAACCATAGCCACTTCACTCCACTCCCATCCACTCCCATCCGCCACCCTACCTCACCTCCGGTGATCTCCGGCCTTCTCCGGCATGGAGGGCAGCGGATCCGACTCCGACCAGTCCGGATCCATCGACTAGGGGGTCGTCCAGTGCGGAGTGGAGGAGCAATGGCGGTTCGCATTGCACTCCGCCGCTCCAGCGAGGACAGCGCCCGGTCGCCGGCAGGATCTGTCCACCGCGACTCCATAGCGTCCGCTCAAAGGGCGCTCGGTTCCTCCGGGGTGGGATCATTGATGTCCCGGCAGGCAGACTTCGAGTCCCACCAGGAACGGGTTGCCCGCCGTGGGAAGGAGAGGATAAGGGTCGCTGAGGCCTTTCTCGCGGAGGAAATGGCGGAGTCGGAGGCGGCTGATACGGTGGAGCGTGCGGCCGCACAGGAGGAAGTCATCCGCGCCCGCATTTTGAAGAAACGGCAGCGGAGGAACACACGCACCCTCGCCCGCGAGCAGAATCGGGCGTTCCGTGAAACGGCAGGACTGCTACCGAAGGAGGAGAAGGAGGTGAGCGACGGTGAGGACAACTCCGACGACGAGCAGATCCGTCTCGATCCGTACTGCGTCTTCGACCGGTACTGCCACGACAAGGACGACAAGGGTGCCAGAAAGGGCAAGGACAACCGTGGATGATCTCCACAAGAACCAAACATGCCAAATTTTGGTAGTCTGATGACATGTTAATAGTGATGGAGTAGCCGGACGATGTATTTAATGCATCGACGTAGTAGTTGCATGGGTTGTATGGATTCGAGATATGAGATTTGAGATGTCCGGATGTAGAATGCATTATTTGAGACGTGACCGGTCAGTGTTTGCGGACGCGCCTGGCCGCGGGCGTTTGAGGGGCCGGATTTGCAAGGCCCGCCTGTAGATGCTCTTAGCCCATCTATCCTATACTTAGCCTGGATAGGTCCGGCTGTAGATGCTCTTACCCATCTATCATATCTGATTTTTCGACCGGCCACTAATTAGGCTGTTCGACTTTAAGGGTACGGGTGCCCGTCGTAGATTGCTCCTACCCTGGCAAAAGAGGAAAGGAAAACGTTTACCACCCGCGTGCCGGCTGAAACTTGCGCCGGACGCACGCGTGTGGTTGGATAAGAAAACGCTTCGGCGCTTCCTGACCGCAGATTAACGAGGGTCCACCTGCAGCTTATCTTCCCCGTTCCCCCTTCCTCCTTCACCACTCCTCCTTCGCTGTGTTCGCCGTGCCGTCGATGTGGGCCGCCCCACCTCTCCCTCTTCCTCTCCCACAAGATAGATGGCAGCGAGGTTGCGGGCAGGAGTTTGCATCACCGGCGAGGCTGCGAAGCCGAAGCTGCAAGCTCATGTGCCAAAGCTACAACCGCCCGTGAAAAAGCTACAACCAGCGTCGCTTTCTGCTACAACCTGCATCACGTTTTGCTACATCCATCACGGTTGATCCGCGGGTACGAATTTTTCACTCCAACCATCCTAGTTTTTTGCTACATCCGGCAACGAAGTTTGCTACATCCTTATTCATTCCGGCGCAAAAAAATGCTGCTACCTGCAACGGGGAGCTACAACCGGGACGATGTCGATGATTTCTTTTGCCGCAACCGTTGTGTGAGAAAGCTACATCCGTTGATGGAAAAAGCTTCAACTCGTGAAAATAGCTTCAACCATCGTGAAAAAAAGCTTCAAGTGACATGAGAAAAAGCTTCAACCGATACAGCATACCGACGATGGTGGGAGCGGCGACACCGGGGAGCTGCGGGTCGACGGCATGGCGGTGCTGCATCCCAGAGGGGAAAAAGCTTCAAGCGACACGCGGAGCTGCCACCCAGAGGGCGCAACTGTTCCATGGGTAGAGCCGGGGATGAGGGCGGCGACCGGCGACGAGGACGGCCGGCGAGGGTGCCGACCGGCGAGGAGGACAGCTGGCGAGGGCTCCAACTGGCGACAAGGATGCTGCGGTGGTGCTTCAAGGGCGGGGCGAGGTGTCGGGGACGCTCGGGGCGTTGACTCGCGAGAAGGACGAAGCGGTGAAAAAAATCTGATGGTCTTTAATTGTTGTATATCGAACGGTTGGGCCCGACCGGCCGAAGCTACAGCGCCGGTCCGCCGGGGCCTAGCACTACCCAAGAGGAAAATACGCAAGGTACGCGACCAGTTGGTACAATACAACCCAAAACGCATATTCAGTTATTCACACACAGAGTACAGCTAAAAAAAAGGTTATTCACACATACTGTAGATCTGAGACGCGCCGCCGCACCTTTCTGCCTCGACGCCGGTGACTCTCACGTACTGGCGGCGCCGTGACGCTCGAAAGTTTAGCGAACTTCACTCATCCAAACCGACGTTGATCCATCGAGTCGAACCAACTACCAACACCGAGAGCTCGGCGAGACGATGGCATCGAAGCCCTCTGCCTCCGCTGCCGCGGAAGGCGGCAGGGTTGCCTCAACCTCTCGCTCCGCGCTGACGGCGAGGTGAGTTTTTGGCTTCACCCCTAACCCCATTTTCTCAATCTGCTTAACCCCAATTCGGCAAAACACGAGATCTTGCAGCTGGATTTGCGTTTATGCGTTGTTTGTTCTATTTTTAATAGCTTAACCAGGTTCGCGAGGCGAAATTTGCTTGGAAGAAGCTATATCAGTGGTTAATGTGCGAGATTTTGTTCCCCGTTTGTTTTGCTAGCTTCAGTCTGCGCTATTCATTATGTATCTCATTAGGTAGTAGCGAGTTTACTCAAAATGCCGAGAATCATAAGACAGAGGCTTTCATTTGAGTATTCAGTGGGGCATGTTAAACTATATTCATTTAAACTCTCGATAACTTGAATTGGATATCCAGGATGAAGGGGAACATGGTCATTTTGCTGTTATTAATTTATTATTATGCAATGCTTATATTCTGTTTCCTTAGTAACTTACTTGGTTAAACAATATACAAGGAGAAATCATGATGTATTTTATCGCGGCTTAGCCGAACTAGAACTTCTTATTCTATTTTTAAAGGTAGCTCATTGGCGTTATGACTTTCATGATGATCATGCGGTAAGTTTACTCTAAGATGAATGTTACAAAGTATCTCAAGAGCTACTACCTCTATCCATATATATATAGGGCCTAATGCGTTTTCCGAGGCTAACTTAGACCACATGTTAGAGCAATAATATATGACATGCAAGTCACACAAAGCATACCATCAAATTCGTACGTGAAAGGAGCTTCCCATTATATAATTTTCACATTATACATCTCATACACTATTAATCTTATCATAGTCAAAGGTAGTTTCGAAAAACGCATTAGCCCTGTATATATGGATGGAGGGAGTAGCAATTGGATTAACATTAGAGTTTACATAAATATCGTACTTGCTATCCACTCCCTATGTTCCTGGCCAGATTCTCTTCTTTGGGAATCTGGAATTCGTCATCGACATGCGCGGTGAGCTTTGCCTCTGCAATTCGGCACCTTGTCGGATTCCGTAGCTGGAGCTGATCTTCATCAACCCACCCAACTCCCACTTTGTTGCCACCGTGGAGTCGCTCCACGACGTCCTCGAAGAGTGCGAGGAGGAAAGCGACGACAACTGCCCGGAAACCATCTCGGTACGCCCTCGGTCGTGGGAGGCGATCACCTGCTATGGTCGACAACATCGCGAAACCCTTGGGCTCCCCCGCTGATGCCATCGTCGTCGATCTTGACAAGGAAGCACCGGCAAACCTCAACATGCTGGTGACAGGAACCAACGAGAACTCCAAAAAGGCGGAGGCAAACCGAAAAAAGATGCATCGCCTTCACCGGCGCCTACGACGGCAACGCAACCGCCTCCTGGATCATCAGACCAAAATTTTGTCCTCCATGGAGCTGGTCCGAAATCTGCCCGAGCGCCGGGTGACATCTTAGGATGCGGCGAGCTCGCAGTTCGAGGCCGGAATGCACACACTTTGATCCATGGAGCCGCGCGTGCCGATTCGACAACTTTCCACACACAACACACAACCTCTTGGTCGCAACTGCGCGCTAGATTACATCGAGCTCCCGGAAGGTCATCCAGACCAGGAAAAGTTCAAAAAAATCACGAAGACACAGGAAAAGTTCAAAGAAATCATGAAGACACTCCAGATGGTGGTGCAGTAGCATGGCGACGACAGATCACGCAATAAGGTGGCCACCACCACCAGCACGCGGACGTCGGCTAGCCGCACACTGGCTCGCTCGGGCAGCCGCTAGTTCGCCATCCCCGGGGCTACCCATCCGGCTAGCTCTGGTAGCCGCCAACTCGCTAACCCTGGGACGGTTCTACCGGCCAGATACCCCCACCGGCCAGAGCCGCCTCACCACAAGACTGAGGTCCAAATGCAGCTATGGCTCCACCGCGAGGCATGGCTACCCGTCCATGGCACATACCAGCGGCTGTCAAACCAGTATGAGCTCGGGAGCTGCATCCAAGAGGATGGCGAGTCAATCCGGCACTACATCGCCCGATGGCTCAAAAAGAAGACCAACATCTCCAAGTGGCTGACGCGGAAGCCATTGCAACCTTCCGGAACGGTTGAACCGATGAGCTGCTCACATGAGAAGTAGGTCGGTCTCCTGTCAGAACCATGAACGATCAGATGAGCATCACCAACAAGTTTGCTTCTGGCGACGAGGCTTGGCAGGCGAAGCACATGTCGAGGAAATTCTTTGCCTCCCGCGGTGACCCCGACATCCTGGCATCAATGACGAGTACCGTCGTCCACAGTGCAACAACAATAATAAAAACAAGCGCAAGAACAAGGAGCACGATGTTGACCTAGTCAATGCCGAATTTGGTGCTCAACGCCAAGGTGGGGGATAAGGCCCAATGAAGCGGCAGTGACATCCAAGAGGCAAGGCGCGAGGCCCATCCTATGTCGAGATCATGAATAACCCGTGCCACTGCCATACCCCCAAGAACGAGGCCCATCCTATGTCGAGATCATGAATAACCCGTACCAATACCATACCCCCAAGAACGAGCCACATGCCACACACACCAACGGAGAGTGCATCATGCACAAAAAGCGGGCTGAGGAGATAGACAATGGCGGCGGCAACGACCACGAGGATCGCCATGATCCGCTCTTTAGCGGTCGAGGCGGCGGCGGCGGTGGTGCTGGCGGTGGCGCTAGCGCAACAACCCACAATAGACCCTTTCTTGTGGAACTCTGAAATGTCGAGATGATCTTCCGCAGCGTAGAGTCAAAGAGACAATAGAAGGTCGCAAGCCATGAGGTCTACGGGGAGACGCCAACTGTTCCACAATACCCGGACTTCTCCTAACACGTACGAGGAAACTATGGGGTGTTTAATGGTATAAGCCTTATTGCAAGCAAGACAATGGAATATTAAAGTGTCCATCATTCTTGGTGCAATACAAGGAGATATTTGACAAATTTCAAAACAACGGGTGTCCAAATATAGGTGGTCATGGCATGGCATATGACAAATAGTGCTCATACGATGCAAATTAAGCATGTCAATATGTTCACAACTCATGCAAATGCCATTATCCAAATGCTTGTCATCTATACCAAATTCACAAATGAGGTTGAATCTTATGGGATATGCATAGTTACTATGATGAGATTGCGAAGATGTGAATTTGAAAATTTCATCCATACCATATGACAAAGCAATAGGATTATCAAACATGATGTGACCTAAAGAACTTCCGCAAGATATCCTTTGCAACATAGCATCACATCTAATAAAGTCCACATGAACATCATGATACTCATCATAAATGGGTAATAAATCATCACATGAGGAAGTCAAACTAGCATGAGGCATGGAGGGAGGTCTCATGCAATCAATCAATGTCATGGTAGTCCACCAGGGAGACAATAGCATCACTCATGTGGTGTAGGTGTGGTGGAAAGGACCATCTTGTGGTCATCCTCATCATCTTGATGGAATAAAGGGGGGGGGGTTCATCTTCTTCCATCATGGCCATCGCAGTTGTCGAGTATCGGGTCGTTGTCGTCCATGAGACCTTGCTCCTAATGGCACAACATGAGTAGAGGTTAAGTTGTTAGAAGTGGAAATGGCCTCACATGACTTATCAACTACCTTACTCCCTTTATGTGGTGGCTCACTCCCTCAAGGTAGGTGTACTCAAATTCACATATGGTGGAGTCACGCATCTCACTCATGTGGTGGTGGTGGTGGCTTTCCTCACATGGAAATTCGCCTCCACCACTATGCGGCCGGGGAACGGCAGGGAGGCCCTTTTCTGGGAGGACCGATGGATCAGTGGACGCTCCATCCGTGAGATCGCCTCGCTCCTATAGGCATGCATCCCCAAGCATCAGCGCAAGATCAGGACGGTTGCGGAAGGGCTAGAGGCCAACTGCTGGGCGCAAGACATCCAGGGCACGGTGGGCATCCACGAAATCAGGCAATACCTCCGGCTTTGGCACATGATCGACGGCACAACCCTCTTTGCTGAGCCGGATCGCCTCACATGGAAATGGAGCGCAAACGGCGTCTACTTCGCCAAATCTGCACATGCCGCCACCTTCGCCGGATCCACAACTTGCCCCGCTTGGAAGCTCACTTGGAAAAATTGGGCGCCTCCGCGCGTTCTCTTCTTCCACTGGCTTGCCCACCTCGACCGATGCTGGACCGCAGACCGGCTTGCCCGCCGAGGGCTGCAACACCCCGCGCGATGCCCCCTTTGCGACCAGGCACCTGAGACCATGCACCACCTCATCCTCGTCCGCCCCTTCGCCAGACAGATCTGGCATGAAGCGATGCACCCGTTGCGGATCCCATGCGCCCCATCGGATAACGAGCCCTCTCTACTTGACTGGTGGCAATCTGCACGGCATTCTGTCCCAACGCCAATGCGCAAAGGCCTGGGCACCATGACCCTCCTCGTCCCATGGATGTTATGGAAACAGCGCAACGATTGCATTTTCAATGGAGGACAACCATCGGTGGACACCCTACTTACGAAGATTAAAGACGAGGCCGCTCTCTGGGCAAGCGCTGGTGCTTTAGGGCTTAGAGCCATCACCCCCCAAACATGGGATGTTCACTGGTTTCCCTGTTTCGGAACCTGTAATTGCCTCCTAGGAGGATTGTAACAACTCTCTCTCTTTTCAATGCAATGAAACACAAAATCTCTTGCGTTTTCTCGAATTTTTTTTGGGCATCTCATCATATATAGGGCTAGTGATGAACACGCTCGCTCTCTCAAAGTGGACGCACCCACTCTCTCATATGGTGGAATGACTCATCCTCACATGGGATTTGGTGCATCTCGTAGAACTTGGAGCTTGGAGTAGCATCGGTGCACACATCTCCATAGTCATCATACGCGCCTCCATGACTGAAGGGAAATTCCCATGCTCAACCATCTCGTCACTGTCACCATAGATGAAGGCCATATGACCAGGCTCATCATCATCTGCGCCTCCATGACTGAAGGGAATATCCCATGCTTGTCCATCTCACATGTGGTGACTTCGAAGATGGAGTGGTCACCCTTGCTTGTAGTTGGCTGCCTTGATGTTGGCGATGTAGCTACCTCTTGTCAATGATGGTGTTTGACACCGGTGTGATGTTGAAGATTGTAGCTTGGATGCATCTGCACTTGAACGCCGTCTTGAAGATGGTCTTGAAGAAGAAGCCGACTTGCGGTTGTGGATTAATTCTGCAAGTTTGTCCATCTTGGCGTTTAGGCGGCCCATCATTGCGTCGAAGTTGTCATTGTAGGCGTAGACCGAAGGATATGTGGTTTCCATATCCATAGTAGCACTCGAGCAAGGAGAGTTTTGTCCATTACTAAAAATCACTAGATGTGATTCTCTCTTTCTAAAGAGGGTGTTAGCTATGATCGTGTTATAGGCTAAAGCGAAGCTTAAGACTTCCTCTCCTTCTTGATTCCCGCTGCCATATCCAAAGCCGCCATCCATCCTTTCAATACCTGTGTTAGATGTACCCACCTGGCCATCGAAGTCTCCTCCTATGAAGAGCTTCTCGCCAATAGGTACACTCCTAACCATGTCCTCCATGCCTTCCCAGAACTCCCTCTTGGTGCTCTCTCTCCCTACTTGCGGCCCATAGGCGTTGATAACATTGAGAACTAAGTCCCTGATGACCAGGATAATCTGGTCCCCTTGCCTCTTGATGTCTACCACACCATACTTAAGGCTCTTGTAGATCAAGATGCCTATTCCATTTCTGCTTGTAGTTGTCCCCGTGTACCACAACTTAAAGTCGGTATCCTCTTTGGTTCCTTGGAGGCATAGGAGATCAACACCTTTCCTCACTGTTGGATCCACAAACACCCGTAACTTACTCGTCAGGGACCCTATCTTCAAGCTACCTATGCGGATCCTACTAGGCTCGGCTAGCTTCCTTACCCTTCGCACTCGTCGAGTCAAATGCGAAGGCCCTTGCTCATTTTTCACTACACTCGGGCATCGATGTAGCACGCCACTAGCGACGACCGAGCCTTGCTCACTTATTACCGTATCCAAATCAAGATATGACACGCCACCAAGGGGGTGACGGCCCGACCCTTGCCCCTTTAACACCACACCTGGGTTCTGATATGGCGCTAAGAGGGTTACGACCCAACGTTGTTCTTCTTGGTTTCATCTCCATAAGAGTGTCCGAGTTTTGACAATTGGCTCGCCAAGCCTATCACAACCCTCCTTTACCCGGGCTTCGGACCGCCTACGTTGAGACAACATAGGCGTAGTTGCTAAATATGCCTGAGAGAAAGGCTATATATTTAATCAAGGATAAACTATTGAACTGTGGGGGTATTCTAGGCAAGCTGATCTCCTTGCATTGTTGGGGCCACGTACTTCAATACATATCAAATACAAACTAGTTTTGTTATTCCTCTAGATGGCCATAACATCTTTATCTTGTTATCTGAATATTGTGTGCTTCTTATAAACTACCAAATATTATTCAATAGTTCGAGAGAGCAAGATGCACACTCGACATAAAGTAACATTTCAGATTTTTTATGCTTAAATCCCTAGCTATTGTGCACATATTATAGTTTACTCTAGCTTAACATCTATATGGTACTCCCTCTGCTCCATACTGTAGTGCGTATAGATTTTTTGAAAAGCCAAACTTTGCAATTTTGACCAACTTTATAGAGAAAACTATTTATATCTACAATACCAAATATATATGAAACTACATCTTATGACGAATCTAACGATATATGTTTGGCATTCTCGACATAAATATTTTTCTCCAGAAACCTGGTCAATGTTTGTAAGGTTTGACTTTCCAAAAAATCTTTATGCACTACATTATGGAACGGAGGGAGTATTTGATTGACCAAACAATCTGGTTGTTCTTGTGCAGGTCAAAACCATTGCAAGTAATTAATATTTTGGGAAACTTTGTTAGAATTTGGTCTGTGTATTCGTTGTATAGCCACTTGTCCAGTACTGGGGATTCAATTGTTGGCTTTATCTTCAGTTGCCTTGTACCAGCTTCCATCATCTTCTTAATCTTACAGAAGCCTTGGAAAGGTCGGCTTTTGCCCAACTCACAGGTTTGTGTACATATTCTTTTATTCGAGATTATGTCATCTGAGAAAATATCTACAATTACAACCATGTATGTGTTACTGGATTCTTGAATAATATGAGTATTGGATGGAAAAGAGATGGACACGATGGTGAGTGGTAAACCTCTAGGGTGGCCCGATCTTCATTAATTGGAGGAGAAGGATGGATGAACGCGAAGAACATGAAGGATAGACACGACGAGTAAGAGGATAACTAGCGTAGCCTCCTTGGCACAACACCCAACAAACAACACACAAACATGCAAGAGATTGGAAGGGTGATACTGGGCATATAAGGGTGGGCCCGATCTTCATGAATTGGAGACGGATGTGAGGAAAGCACAAGAGGAAAACAGTTAACAAGGAAAAGATTCACACCCAAACTACCTTCTCTTAACAAAAAGTCAACATAGGAGGTACATCTTGATCCAAACACCACAAACGAAGTGGGAAACCAAAAGATAGTTCATCTTAATGAGGTCTTGTATTCCTAGAGTAATCTTCTCCACAGTGGAGGTCTTGAAGTCCAATGGAGTCTTCTGCCTTGAACCCACTTGGGGGGATCCCCTTGGGGAGATAGATGAGAAAGCTCTTTAGGTTTGTGTTCTAAACTTTGCTAATCCTAGAGAGGAGGTGGCGACGGAGTATTTAAATGGTGTGAAAATGGGAAAGTTACATGGGCCTAGCCCGACCACTTCACGCAGGCAAGCCCAGAGGCCTAGTGGTGGTGGCGGCGGGGTAGTCCCAAGGTATCCAGAAGCAGTGCCATTTGCTAGGGATTTGGGGTTCCTTCTTCTCCTTCGACTCCTCGCTCCTCCATGATCCATCACACCTAGTATTCCAAATTGAGATAGTAGCCATGTCATACAAATGCATAGGGAGCTCAAAGAGGAGTGAAGTCACCCCAGTTTGTATGTCGTGTGTATGCCCTTGTCATGGGTCCACTTGGACTTGGAGGTGAGTCCGTGGTGCTGCCCGTGGAATGCTCCGCATCATCTCCTCCTCTCCCTTGGGGAAGATCCGTCTTTGGATCAAGATCATCATCACCATGAAAGGGGGCAAGGTCGGTGGTGCTGAATGTATTTCTCATCGAGTATTTGTCCAAAGGTAAGTCGATTATATGCATTTTTTACATGTTGAAGGACCTCGAAGGGACCATCGACACGAGAAAGTAGCCTGGCCTTGCTTTCTTACAGGAAACAATCCTTGTGAAGACGCACCCAAACAGGTCGTTCCAGTGGAAAATCATCGACTTGTTGGTGTTGATCTTGTCAGTGTGGCGTTGGACTTGGCGCTCAATGGCGAGCCTTGTTTCCTCGTGCACCGTGTTTATGAACATGGCACGTGTACGTCCATGTTAGTTCATATTGTGGAGGTAGTGGAAGAATGTCCACCCACGGTTGAGGGTCACAGACAACTTTTAACGGGGACTTGTTTTTTTTTTGAGTTCTGAGCACGGTTATAGGCCAACTCCGCACCGGGTAAGCTTTCCCCCCATTAGCGAAATTCTTCTTGAGCAGTCGAAGGAGGGTGGACAAAGTTTGATCGACCACCTCCGTTTGGCTGTTCGTTTGTGAATGGTTGGTGAACGGGAAGAGGAGTTTGATGCCGAGCTTGGCACATAATGTCTTCCAAAAGTAGCTAAGGAACTTGATGTCGTGGTTGTAGACGATGGACTTGGACCCCAAGTAGTCTCCAGTAGCTCTTTGCATTGATGTTGTATCTCCTTTGTTTTGTTAGGGTTGAGGCTGTATAGAAGATGATTCAGAAGCAGAGCATCGGGAATGAAGTCAACCCGGTACTCGATGCCATGTAGTGCAGGAAGGCCCGATGGTGTCTCCGATCGAATTTTGTGGCTAAGAGAACCATGTCCTCGGTAGCACTCAGCATGGAGACACTCATTTTGCGCTTGTGGTGGTCCTCTCTTGTGGTTGGCTCGCTTTCTGACTTGACTCTCCAATATCATGATCCTTGGACGACCTTGGCTAAGATTGAGTCTTGTCGGTAGTGACTTGTTTTGGAGACATGGGACGGAGGACATATTCCTTGCCCTTCCTTTTGAAGCTATAGTGATTGGTGCTACCATTGTGAATAACGCCATGGTCAAAGTGCGATGGGCGTTCCAAGAGAAGGTGACAAACCGTCAGGGGCACCACATCACACTCCACTTTGTCCTCATAGGCTTCGGTCTTGAAATATACTTCCACAGTGTACTCAACCTTGATGGCACCACTGTTGAAGCCATTGGACCTTGTACGGCCGAGGGTGACACCTATACTTGAGGTGCAACTTGGAGCAAAGTCCCTCACTTGCTAAGTTACGACAACTTCCGCAATCAATGATTACTTTGATTGATATCCATTTATTCCTGCTTTTGTGTGAATTGTTGATGGGTCAAGATCTTTGATATAGAAGAGCGGGGCTCGGGGGATCAATGTCGCGAAACACTCAGTCATCTTGGTTAACTTGTTGGTGTCTAGCAATATTTTGCAAATCTTCTGATTCTCCTTCACTCATTGATATTCTCCATTTTCATTGACCACCATAGTCTGCTTGGTGGGGTAGTCAAACTCCTTGTGGCTGTGACCTTTGCATGTGAAGCATTCGATGTTGCTTGTTTTGTCGGCAGAGCCCCTTGGAGGATTAGCACTTGGGGTGGGGGTGTTTGGTTGGGCTTGTTTTTGGCTTTTGCACTTTGGCTTAGAAGGCAAAAAACACCTATTTATAGGCTTTGGCTTTGGCTTATGACATAATAAGCCCAACCAAACACCTTGGTGTGGTACGAAGCTTGTAGGCGGTCGACTTGATGTAGTGCCTTTGAGCTTGAAGGAACACCACTTGGAGGTGTATGCCCATGGGTATGGCACCACACTTGAAGTTTCTTGAGGGTTAGAGGTGAAGTTCCTTGAAGTGAAGGTGGAGAATTTGAAGTATTTGATATCTTCTTGGACTTGTCTCTCTGCCTTCGTTGCTTGGTGGACTAACTCAAGCAAGTTGTTGTATGGTTGGAAGTCCACGATCCTCTTGGTGGGATGATTGAGTCCATCGAGGAAACAAGCCATCGTTTGTTCATTGGACTCCTTGACATTGGCATAGATCATCACGATTTCCATTTCTTTGTAATACTCTTCGACGGTCTTGAACCCTTGCTTGAGCACTTGGAGCTTCTTGAATAGATCACAAGCATAGTGCGTGGGTATGAATCTCGCTTGCATGACTTGCTTCAGTGCATCCCAAGTGTCAATGGGGAATGCTAAACGACGGTACATCCATTAACACATCCAAAACTCGCTCAAAACAACAAATTGCTCAAAATTAGGTGTGGTTATTTTCGTGGGGAATTTTCAAAATGGGTTGAACAAAAACAAAATTAGGCTAGAAAGGTGAGGGGCTCCAAAATCGTAGCAACCTTGCTGATGATACCAAATGATATGGGGCAAGCCGTTAGGGTGGCCTGATCTTCACGATTGTACGGCTTGACCGATCTTCACGATTGTAGGTGGTTGATAGTGAACACGAAGAACAAGGGGTAAATGAAGGGAAACCCACTCAAGGATAAGGTTCACAACCAAATACCACTCGGTCACAAGGTCAATACAAGGGAACCTCAAGATCCAACAAGAAAGAAAGGAAAGGAGCTAACACATGGATAGTTCATCCCCATATCTGTATGAGAGATGGAGGGCTTGAGAGATAGTCTTCCCCAACTTCAAAGAAAGATGAGTTCTTGATTTCCCCCGGGAATCTTCTCCAATGGAGGTCTTAATCACTCCAATGGACTCTTCTTCACAACGGAGGCCTTGGTCTACTTAAGGAGAGGGTAGATTGGGCAAAGCTCTCTCAAGTTCTTAGTGTATACTTTCCTAACCCTAGATGTGAAGAGTACAATTTATAGTCTCTGTACGAAGAGGTAATTGGGTGGGGAAAGTTACATGGGCCCGTGGCCTTTCTCATTACGCGCAGGCAGGTCGAAACTTCCGGGGTGGATGTCCGGAAGCTCTCAGGAGGATGGTCCGAAGTTCCAAGATTTCTAGGGCTTCTAGCTGGGTGCAGAGGGTTCGGGCTGAAGTTCCAAGGCGTCAGGTCCGGAAGTTTCGGATTGGTGAGCGTTAGCGTATGGTCTTCCCCTAAAGTTTTGGGGTGGATAGTTGTAGGATCGCAAGTAGGTCTAGAGGGGGGGTGATTAGACTACTTGACCAAATAAAAATACTACCTTTTTCCCAATTTTAGTTGTGGGCAGATTTTAGCAATGATAGCAAGTCATGCACACCCTACACATGCAAGTCTAAGAGTATTGCAGCGGAAAGTAAAGGCAAGCACATGTAATAGAGGTAAGGGTTAGGAGATCAAACACAATTGTTGACACGAAGATTTTTCCCGTGGTTCCGATAGGTGGCGCTATCGTACATCCACGTTTATGGAGTCTTTAACCCACAAAGGGTAACGGTCGCGAGAGTCCACAGAGGGCTCCACCCATAAGGGTCCACGAAGTAGCAACCTTGACTATTCCATAACGGCTTTCGTCCACGAAGGACTAGCCTCACTATGGGTAGATCTTCACGAAGTAGGCGATCTCCTTGCCCGTACAAACTTCTTGGTTCAACTCCACAACACGAAGTAGGAGGCTCCCAAGCAACACCTAACCAATCTAGGAGGCACCACCCTCCAAAAGGTAATAGGCTTGATAGTGATGATGAACTCCTTGCTCTTGTGCTTCAAGATGATAGACTCCTCAACACTCAATCACTCTCTCACAGATTTTGCTTGGTAGAAGAGATTGATTGGGTGGAAAGCAACTTGGGGAGGCTAGAAATCAAGATTCATATGGTTGGAGTGGATGATCTTGATCTCAACACAAGGTCTGTTAGCTGCCGACACATTTGCAAAACAGAGCCCTGTAATTTACAAAATATCAACGCGCACTAGTGTAAGTGTACTATTCTTATTGTTCGGGAATATGGTGGGCCCTATATGAGTTGTAGCACTAGATATGTTCTCATTGTTAGAGTACTATTTATATAGCAATGTAGCCTTTTGTATTTACCCCATTGTGTAAGGGGTTTTCTGCATATTCTACACTTGTACATGTATATATAGTGGCCTATGGCCACATGGGAATACAAGTTGCATATTTCCCTAACATGGTATTAGAGCTAGGTCAATTTTTTGCACGCCGCAACTCGGGCCGTTGATCCACTCCGCGCCGCCACGCTCCTTCGTGGCCGTCGCTCCTTTTTCCTTGTCGCCGCTGGCTTTCTCCGTCTGCTTCTCTCCCTCTGCAGGTTAACGCCAGGATGGCTTGCTTCGTCCCGCCCGTGTACCCTGCTGCTAGCCCGCCTGTGTGCCCTGCTGCTGCCTTGACAGGACCGGGCTCTCCGCTGGTCTCCGCCGCCGTCGTGTCCTCGCCAGATCCCCGACTCGCTAGATCTCGCCGCCGACAACCGCCGCCCTTGCCAGATCTCGCCGCCAACCGCTGCTCTTGCCAGATCTTGCCAACCGCCGATCTCCGCCGTCCCGCCGGATTCCGCCGCCTATCTCCGCCGCCCTCACCGGATTATGCTGCCAACTGCCGTTCCCGGCCTGCCACTGGCTCTCTCCTCGTTCGGTTGGACATGCGCAGATCGCTGGCTGACCTTTGTGCGATTCTGGTCGGGCGCCTGATACTCGCGTGTGAGAGCTGCTGCTGCCTGCCTATTGAGAGTAAAAAAAGCAAAAAAAAAAATACAAGCACAATGTCTTTATCGTCGGGCTATGTTGCAGTTCCTCGCTGTCCTATGATCTTTGATGGTACCAGCTACATCGAGTTTGTTGGCTTCATGCACATTCATATGAGTGGCCTTCGGTTGTGGGGCGTTCTTTCTGGCGAGGTCCCATCTCCGCCGTGTCCGGTTCCTCCTGTGGCTCCTACTCCGTCGACACCACCGGTGTTCCTGCTGCGGATGCTACTCAGGCTGCGAAGGATGCGGCTAAGCTTGCTGAGGAGGCTGTCGTTCGTGCTTATGATGCGCATGTTTTGACTTATGAGGAGGCTCTTCCCACTTATCATGCGGCTCTGTCTGCTTACACCCATTGGCTTGATGATGATGCTCGAGCCGCAGCTGTTCTTACTGCTAGTGTTCTGCCTCAGTTTGCCTCTGAGTTTCTGGGCCTCCCTATTGTCTTTGAGATGTGGACCCGTCTCCGTCAGCGCTATCAGCCCTTTGGTGATGCCTTATACCTGCGGAGAGAATCAAGCTGACGCCAGATAACAGAACTCTGCGCATAGAAATCCTCAACAGTGGAGTCACCCTGCTGAAGAGCATGCTCCTGGTGCTCATGCTTAGAATGGTGTGACTAAGTGAAAGCATCGTCACCTTCTTGAGACGGCTTGTGCGTTGACGATCGCCGCCTCTCTTTCGCCTCATTTTTGGGCCGAGGCTGTCTCCACCCCCACCTATCTCATCAACCTGCAACTATCCGCTGCTTTACATGGTGGTGTCCCTTTCGAGCATCTCTTTGATTGTTCTCCTGATTATTCCCATCTTCGCTTGTTTGGTTGTGTTTGCTATGTTCTTCTTGCCCCTCGTGAACGCACCAAACTGACCGCTCAATCTGTTGAGTGTGTCTTCTTAGGCTATAGTGATGAGCATAAGGGCTATTGTTGCTGGGATCCTATCGGTCGTCGGATGCGTATTTCTCGGGATGTGACTTTTGACGAGTCTCGCCCCTTCTACCCGCGTCCATCTTCCTCGACCTATTCAGTGGAGGATATCTCTTTCCTCACTTTTTCTGACACACCTATCACTCTCGTTGGGCCTTTGTCTATTCGTCGTGCTATCCCCGCTTCCCCGCCTATTGCCGATCCACCGTCACCATCTCCCATGGTTTCCTCACCTTGCCTTTCACCAGATTCTGCCCCTTCATCCCCGGTGACTTCTTCGTCTCCATCCTCTGAGTCTACCCCGGTGATTTCTCCTGGTATTCTTCCATCTTTTCCGCAGTATTATACTCGTCGCTCGCGTAATGTGGATACGTCTACTGATGTGTCGTCCTCGTCTTAGCCTACTTATGCCTTTCGTCCTCGTCCGCTTCCGCCTGTTGATCGCCTTGGTTTTCCAACCGCTGGCGTTGCCGTTCTTGAGCCGACTTCTTATTGTGAAGCTATTGTTCATCTTGAATGGCAGTTTGCGATGGTACAGGAGCTTGCTGCACTTGAGCGCAACGGTACGTGAGATCTTGTTTCTCTTCCTCCCGGTGTCCGTCCCATCACTTGTAAGTGGGTCTACAAGGTTAAGACTCGCTCCGATGGTTCTCTTGAGCGTTACAAAGCTCGTCTTGTGGCTCGTGGCTTTCAGCAGGAGCACGGTCGTAATTACGATGAGACGTTTGCTCCTGTGGCCCGTATGACCACTATTCGTACACTTTTGGCTGTGGCCTCTGTTCGCCATTTGTCTGTATCTCAGCTATATGTTAAGAATGCCTCTCTTAATGGTGAGCTGCGTGAGGAGGTATACATGTGGCCACCACCTGGGTATTCTGTTCCTGATGGCATGGTTTGCCGTCTTCGCCGCTCTCTCTATGGCCTTAAGCAAGCTCCTTGCGCCTGGTTTGAGCGTTCTGCCTCTGTGGTGACTGCCACTGGTTTTTCCGCGAGTGCTCATGATCCAGCGCTGTTTGTCCATCTTTCCGCTCGTAGTCGGACTCTTCTTCTTCTCTATGTTGATGACATGATCATCACTGGCGACGACCTAGAGCATATTGCCTTTGTGAAGGCCCGTCTTAGCGAGCAGTTCCTTATGTTTGATCTTGGCCCTCTGCGCTACTTTCTTGGGATCGAAGTCTCTTCTACCTCTGATGCCTTTTTTATTTCCCAGGAAAAGTATATCCAGGGTCTTCTTGCTCGCGCTGCTCTTACTAATGAGCGCATTGTTGAGACTCCCATGGAGCTCAATGTTCACCTCCGTAATACTGATGGTGACCCCTTGTCTGATCCGACGCGTTATCGTCATCCTGTTGGGAGTCTTGTCTATCTAGCTGTCACTCGTCCGGATATCTCTTATCCAGTCCATATTCTGAGTCAGTTTGTCTCTACAACCACTTCGGTTCACTATAGTCACCGCCTTCTTGTTCTCCGATATCTTTGGGGCACGATCTCTCACCGTCTGTTCTTTCTTCGCTCCAGTTCCTTACAACTTCAGGCCTATTCAGATGCTACATGGGCTAGTGATCCCTCAGATCGCCGTTCACTTTCTGCTTACTGTGTTTTTCTTGGTGGTTCTCTCATTGCCTGGAAGATAAAGAAATAGACCGCAGTTTCCCGTTCGAGTGCCGAGGCTGACTTGCGAGCTATTGCTCGTTTGACGGCAGAGGTCACTTGATTACGGTGGTTACTTCAGGCCTTGGTGTTTCCGTCACCACACCTACTCTGCTATTGTCTGACAGTACAAGTGCTATTAGCATTGCGCGCGATCTTGTGAAGCATGAGCTCACCAAGCATATTAGTGTTGATGCTTTCTATGTGCGCGCTGGTATGCAGGATCAGGTTATTGCTCTACAATATGTGCCTTCTGAGTTACAGTTGGCTGATTTCTTCACGAAGGCCCAGACTAGAGCACATCATGGCTTCTATCTCTCCAAACAAAGTGTTGTTTATCCACCATGAGTTTGAGGGGGGGGGGAGAGGTGTTAGAGTACTATTTATATAGCTATGTAGCCTTTTGTATTTACCCCGTTGTATAAGGGGTTTTCTGCATATTCTACACCTGTACATGTATATATAGTGGCCTATGGCCACATGGGAATACAAGTTGCACATTTGCCTAACACTCATGTTGTCTGCTATGATTCCTGATTTTATTTAGTATTTCTTTTTGCATGGTGTATTTCAGATCATTCCCACAGTTGTCAATGGCGGAGTTCTGGCATTATACTTCGTGTTGTGGGCTAAAGGACTCCTTGCTTGCAGACCGTTAGTGTAAGTGTACTATTCTTTGAGCACAATTATATGTGTTGTATACTCCCTCCGTTCCTTTATATAAGGTGTATTTGTTTTTTGAGAAAATTCCACAATGTAAGGTGCATTTCTTCTAATTCCTCATAATTCCGTCGTTAGCCCTTTAAGAAGAGGAAAGTATCTCTCCCCTGATTGCATGCATCTCTTTTTGTAAAGAGAAAAAAGGAAAGTATCTCTCTCCCGATTGTGTGTATCTCTTACTTTCCTAGCCTAAAAATGATTTAGTTGCCGTTAATCAATGATTTAGCCAAGGTTAATTTCGTCCTAACATGTGTATAATTATGTGTCCTGGTCACCGTGTCGAAAATAACACACCTTACATAAAGGAATGGATGGAGTATATTGTAAGGGCCACAAAATTTCTCCCTCTAAATTTCACTCACCTACATTCATTTGATTTCTGTATCTACTATTATGCAAACCATACTTTGAGCCAAGGGCTTTTTGGTCAAACAAGAAAATGAAATGATTTTTTTCTAGAACACGCATGAGAGCTGCGTGTCATTCCATTAAGATAGAGAAAAGAACAGAGAGGGGAGCAGGAAGACCCCTGCCCCAACTACACCAAACACACATGCCACACCCACACACCCTGAAGAAACTAGAAAATACTCCCTCCGGTCCTTTTTACTTCGCGTATTAGATTTCGGTCAAGTCAAACTTTGCAAAGTTTGACCAAATTTATGTTAAAAAATATCAATATCTACAATACCAAATATATATACTATGAAACTACATTTCATAAAGAATCTAACAATATTGATTTGGCATTGTGAATGTTGATAATTTTTTCTATAAGTATGGTCAAAGTAAAGATACTTTGACTTTGGAGAAAACTTATATGCAGACTAAAAAGGACCGGAGGGAGTAAATGCCACACAAACAGAAACACACGACTGGCACACCCAGGTGTGGACCAAGAGTCTGGTGAGCAACCTAAAGAGCAAGCTTGCAGAGTCCCCGGGCACCAGCCGAACACCATAGTGCACTCTCATTTGCCACCGCCTGTAAAACCAAGAAGACACACGGGTTAGCTCCATTAAACACACGATCATTCCTATGCTTCCAAATCTCCCAAGCGCCTAAGATGATGAGAGAATTAAGCCTTTTCTGTAATTCCGTGGGGACTCCTCTGCTAGCACTAAACCACCAGTTTGAGAAGCGAACTGCAGTAAGCTGGGGTGCAAGGGCAGCCAAGCCAAGCCCACGAGAATTGAGGTCCAGACCTGCTGAGCGAAAACACACAACACAAGGATGTGTTGGATTGACTCTTCCGCCTGATCACAAAGAGGGCAGGCCGCAGGGTGCGTCAATCCTCTCCCGGTGAGGCGATCAGCGGTCCAGCAACGGTTATTAACGGCAAGCCAAATAAAAAAATTACAATGCAAAGGAGCCCAACTTTTCCAAACTCTTTTCCATGGCACAAATCGGATAGACTCGAGGAGGAAAGCATTGTAAGCAGACTTGCTGGAATATGAGTCCGACTTTGTGAGCCGCCATCGATGCTGGTCAGGAATTTCTTGTTGAAGGATCAGACCATCCACCAAGTCCCAAATATGCAACTATTCAATTAGGACTTCTACAGTGAGAGCAACCCATCTGTGATTATTCAAAGCTTGCGCAATGTTCCGATGCTTGGCAGCTCTTTTAGAGATCAACTTGAATAGGTGTGGAGCCGACTCAGCAGTTGTTCTATCCTGCAACCAGCGATGAGACCAGAACTTGGTGTTCTGTTCGTTGCAATAAAAGTCTCCACAGCAACATGGAACAGCGTTTGAGCGTTTTGTGTGGCCTGGATGTGTAATCCAGCCCATGGCCGTGAGGCTACTGTTTTCTGCAGCCACAACCATCGGATTCGGTGAGCCCACCCGAATCTTTCCAGGTTACGAATGCCCAGCCCTCTGTATTGGATTGGTCGGCTAACCCGCTCCCAAGAGACAAGACAATTACCACCATTAGCCTTATCATGGCCTTTCCAAGGAAAGCCCCATCAATGGCTTTAAGCACCCATTTTGCCAGATCCAAAGCAATCACAAGGTAGATGGGAATAGAGGTGAGCACCATAAGAACAGTAATGAGATGACCAGCACGGTTCATCAGGGATGCTTTCCAGCGTGGGAGATTATTTGCCACCTTGTCAATAAGTGGGAGTAGCTCAGCCTTAGAGGGCTTCCGAATAGCAAGTGGAAGGCCAAGGTTGGTGCAAGGAAACTTTTTGATTTCACATGGCAATGTGCTGGAAATAATTTCCAAGTCCTCATCCTTGCACTGAATTTTGATTTCACACACCCTAGCTAACACTAAGTTGATTACGATCATGCTACCAAGGATAACCCCTAGTCGAAAGTTGTTTCTACTACAAGTCTGATACCAATTGCTAGAACTACTAGGTTCTCTTACTGTTTTTGTCGGGCGCAGGGAACTAGTGTCAGATCCAGGCTGTACTGACGAACTAAATTCAGGAATTCCCGCTTAGACTTGCATTATCACAGTACTTTCAGAGGAAGGATTCGAGCGAACAAGCTCGTTACAAGAGGAACTAGCCAACCAGGAACACTGGCGGCGGAAGGGGGAAACCCTAGAAATGTCCAGATGCTCTCCAAGTCCCCGGGGAGAGAGCTTTATAGCCTTACTAATTGGTAAGAAAGTGAAAAGGAAAAGTAAAAGGGTGGTTGATCCACTGTAAGTCTTGTCGGAAAGTGAACAACGACTTGGTCGCACTTGGGGACCGTCTGATTGGGGATCAACGATATCGTCTTCATCATACTCAGCGAAGCGGTACGGATGAAGATGGGGCGTTGGATCACAGATGGATGGCCACGGGTTCTTCACGCGCTTTCTACTCCATTCAAACTTAACTGAAAGTGTCGATTGGCACTGTTAATCTTCAGAGGTGTCACTGGGGTCTTGACAACTAGTATGAGGCTCATTATTACAAACAGGCCGACTATGCCACCATTTGCTGACTTGCTAAGCTAAGACAGCTCAGTGCAAGTTTTTACGGCTGTCTAGGTCCTACTGCTGTCTATCTACAGCTCAAAAGTCAAATCAGACTTCCCTTACTGCTGATAGCTACTATAGTGCTAGCTGAAAAGTATGGATGCATGTCTATAGTGCTGCTGCTCCTTGCCGACGTGCAAGCCTCATGCATAGCTAGCTAATTTTGCATGCCCGTTATACAACATCCACATAGCTAATCATGACAGGAATAATACTAACAGATCCAACATATTGTAAACCTTGCCAGATGGGCAGCTGAGGACAAAAGTTGGCATGATTGCATCTGGAGAAGTTTGCACTTAAACTTCCCTATGAACTAATCCATTTCTAAACATTTTAATCTTGTGATCGGGATTTTATCAAAAACTGAAACACCATGCAATACTAATATTAATACAAGTGCTTTGCCAGTTGTTTTACCTAAGCTGCATTTTTCTTTTGCTTATTGAGTCTAGTGCTCTGCTGGCGTAGTACGCAGGTGCTCTTCTTGGAGTTCTGTCTGCTGCTTTATATGGAAGGAAAGTTAATATATGGAAAAAGGTAAGTCAATAGCATTTTAATATAATTCAGTTTTGCTGTTTTTGTTTTTGTTGTGTTTCGTTACTGATCATATGTTGTGCATAACTAAGGGGTTGTTTGGATACCGAGATTATACAGATTTCCTTAAACGCGATTTCTGACCACCTAAAAACTTGTTTGGCTTATCTAACTAAATTGCGGATATGTATAACTCGGTATTACAAAAGCCCCAAATCCCAGCTTTTGGAAAACCGACTAATAGACGTTTTTCTATAAACTAGTTTTGTGAACGGCACATGATCAACGTCCTCATGCATCATGGTGAGCTCAACCCGAGTGACAAAAGCTCGACGGAGTCACCGCTGTCAATCTCAGTCAAGCACTAGAAGCAGGTTGTGGTGCTCAGCGCATGGTGGACGCGAACTCCGGCCGCATTGTTGTCGTCGCCGCCTCGTCAGCGTGGCCTCTTGTTCTCGTCTTCATGGCAGCAGCGAACAAAGCGAGGGTGGGCAGGATGAGAGAGAGAGAGCAGCATGACCGCCCTGGCAGCCACGACTATCTTGCCTACGTCTGTCTTCTTCCTGTTGTCTCGGCACCGGCGAACAAAGTGAGGATGAGCAGGATCCAGGATGAGAGAGAGCAGCGGGATCGCCCCGGCAGCCATGATGATAACCGCGACTCGGAGAGCCGTGTTTACTTGCACCGGTGAAACGACGCCGCTGGCAATGGATAGAGAAAGCTGGTTGAACTCCATAATCGTCTCTCTTCTATGTTTCATCCAAACAAGGAATTACACATCCCTACCTTAACAGAAAAACTAACCAAAACCGACTTTCCTAACAATCCTCCAAATGCCTGTTTTCTAAAATCTTATCTCTAATTCTGTGTATCCAAACAACCACCAAGTCACCAAGCATCTGACAGTAATCCCTGGTTGGATTAATTACTACATACATGACACTCGACCTATATCATTGTCTAATGACTACTATTGTTATTCATATGGAGGAGCTTACTTAAATGCAACATCACACTGTTATCTGTCTAGCCAATAAGTCATAAATGCTGATGAGCACAAACAAATACCACATCTGTCATCTTTAGTCCATGCTTTGGTTGAAAGTTATGTTAGCACAAACCTACATATTACTGTGCATGCATGTGTGAATACATTCACAGGATCTTAAACTTGTTCTTGTTCTCCTGTATGAAATATCACTTTTGCAATTATAATCAGATTACTGGATATGGATATCTAGCCACACAAGGATCGGCTCCAAGATGATGATATACACGATAGAGTTGGGGTAGCACCAATAGAAGAGAAGGTTGTCCAACATCGTCTGAGATGGTTTGGGCATATACAACGCAGGCCTCCAGACGTGCCGGCATAGGAAGGAAAGCATGCTTTGCGCATATACAACGCAGACCTCCAGACCGGTGCATAGGAAGGAAAAGCATGCTGATAATGTGACGAGGAACAACAAAGAGAAGTAAATAAAAATAAAAAACAGAAGTGACTATTTCTAGATACTTCTACTCCAGTCTAGTATTTCTTTATTTCCTTAGCTTTAGCTACTGTTTTCTAGTCTTCTATCTATGAGTAGTATTCTAAATCTTAAATAGTTTTTCTGGAGTGTTCTATGTATAAGTAGAAGTTGAAGTGTGAAGGTTTCCCAGAGCCTATAAATAGAGGTCTCCAACTCTAGTTTGTAAGCAGACTATATACGCCCACTATCTATAATAGCACTTGGTGTTCTTATCTAAGATCTTGGAGTAGATCTTGTCCTCTAGGAGTTCTGCCATATTGGCCAACATTCACCTCTAGAGCGATATCTAGCACAACACATTGAAGTAGTTTCTTCAACTCTAGTGATGTAGACTTTGTAGCAGCAAGGTGGAGTTGCTCCACCACAGCCTTGTGTTGCTTCAGATGGTACCAGAGCTCCATTCATCCAAAGTAGTTCTGGGTGTCCTCTTTGAGAGTGAGCTGCAAGCAATGAATCAACTGAGAATAGGATGGATGTTGCAAACATCAGATGAAAGCACCGCGTGAAGATCTTAACTGGAGATTCGATCAGTTGGTTGAGATGATAAGAAAGGGTGTTCCCCTATAGCCAATGAAAGGAAATTCATTGAAGGATGAAGAGGTTCAACAGGGAAGAAGGGAAGGTAATAATGGAGCAAGACTACCACAAGAACGTGCAGTTCACCATACTTCAGGAAGGCCAATTTATGTTGAATCTTCTGAAGTTGAAGAACCCAATCTCTATGCATATCAAAGAGTACCCCAACTCTACATATGCAAGGGATACATACAAGGTAAAAGCTGAGATCTCAACTTTCAATGGGAATGTTGATATTGAATGGTGCCTTGATTGTTTATATGAAGTGGAGACTTTCTTTGAGGTCATGGAGATTCCGGAAGATCGTAGAGTTTCTTTGGTCACGTACAATCTGAAAGGAGGAGCAGGTGCATGGTGGCATTGTTATGATGCAACTTATCTCTATTGTATAGCCCAAGGGGCATATATATATACACAAGACTTGAGGTGCAAGGAAAGGAAACATAGCCTAATATGAACTCCTAGACCAATACTAACTTCCAACACCCCCCGTCAAATGCAAAGCGTATGCAATAGCATTGCATTTGAAGAAGTGCAATACTAGAAAGAAAAAATAATATGATAATCCAAATCCGCGTCTTGAGAGTGTTGTCGTAGCATGAAGAGTCTTCAAAAACCCGTCGAGTCGCCAAAGGGGATAACAAAGAGATGACACATCACAAGAAGACATCGCATCAGTAGAAGATACAAAATCAGTATCAAGAGAAGATGGGTTGTCAAAGGAAGATGGCACATCAAGAGAATAAAGCATTGCGCAGAAAATCATAGCCCACGACAACCGACGGCGAAAGAAGCTCGGCGGCTAAGACAATAAGCAAAAATAGTCCATGAAAATCCTATAGAAAACAACAAGGGCAAGTAGGCCGCAAAAGTTGTATAGAAAAGATCCGGACTAGAGAAAGGCTGATGGACAAAGGTATGATGGACTCTCATGGCATGAGAAACACAAAATATCAACGGATTTGGTGGACGCAGCAAAAACCGAAGAAAACTAGAAAGCACATACTAGACTAGATGCAATGGCAGCGGAAGAGCATGCAACACCGTAGGAAGGTGCATGTGCGAGAAAAAGTCGACGAAACGACCAGCGTAAAAAATCACCGAACAATGAGAGGAGTCGGTGTAGAGGGACAATCACCATGTGCGAAGGTCATGAGAGGAGTCGTAGTAGAGCGACCAACACAGCCAGACCAGAACATCGTATTTGTTTTTTTAGATAAGATCAAATAGTAGCTGGACGATACAATAGACCATGGAATGGCTGGTGACTGGAGCACCGCATAGAATTAGGAAGCAACTCCATGTAGCAGCAGGAAGCAGCTAGCAGCACCACTTAGGAACAGGTACACCCGTGCTACTAGCAGGGACACCCAATGAAGATCATTGGACAACATCAATCAAACCAGACGGTCCAGCACGGCAACGAAGAACGGCTGGGCAAGCGCACGCCACTAACTTCTAGGCGGTAGGTGCCCCCACGCCTCGAGCAAAGTAGCTAGGCTGCAGGTGCCCATGCCGATTGAGTGGCTCCCGCGAGGAGTAGTCAAAGCGCACACGGCTGTCACGGGTCGGACGGATCGCGGAGCAGCAGCGGCCAACGGCGAAAGACGAGATCGACCCAGAGGAACAAATCAATCAAGAGGGAGACGGAAAAAAAAAGTGGATCGTAAAAGGACGAGTTGTGGGGTCCGGAGACCTAAACCTAGGCTCTAATACCATGTTATGGTGCAACTTATCTCTATTGCATAGCCCAAGGGGCATATATATATTACACAAGACTTGAGGTGCAAGGAAAGGAAACATAGCCTAATAAGAACTCCGAGACCAATACTAATACTTCCTTACACCTTCAAGAACAACGCAGGCTGAGAGGAGAACCTCATGTGAGAACTTGGCGGCAAATAAAGTCTTTTGAAATGGATATCTTTTCCCATTGATTATGACCAGATCCTATTTATCCAATTTTAAAATTGTGCTCAAGGAAATGGGATTGTTTCGGATTACGTGGAGGAGTTTCTAAGGCTACAAGTGAGGTGATACCTTATTGAAACTGAAGATCAACAGGTTGCAAGGTACATCAATGGTCTCAATGATTTTAGTCAAGATTGATTGATGATGCAACAAATATGGTCCATTGATCAAGCACAAGATCTAGTCTTAAAAGGCCGAGAGGTTTGTGAGGACAAGAAAGACAACCAAGGCTCCATATCCTCATACGAAAGGCTCGTCTAGGAGTCACACTAATATAGTGGAAAGCAAACTAGAGGCCAGAGTAAGGCAAATGAAGGCCCAAAATGCTATAAATGTGAAGTGCGACATATATCCGGCGGTTTCCCATTGAGGAAATTTGTTAACACAACTATCCATGATGGTGAAGACTGTTGAAGTGTATATGTGGATTGCCTAGCCCTTTCCATCAGTTCGGACTTTTAGTTGCGTTGGCTAGTGCATGAAGCTTAACATCCATGTGTTGACTTCCCGCGTCACACGTGAGAGGGGTGTTGAAGTGTATATGTGGATTGCCTAGCCCTTTCTATCAGTTTGGACTTTTGGTTGCGTTGGCTAGTGCATGAAGCTTAACATGGTATCATAGTCTAAGGTCTTGAGTTCAAGTCCCGGCTTTCGCAGTTTATCTAAAAAATTGCTGCTGCCCCCCTTTGTCCACGTATAGGCCTCTTGGGCCATACCTCTGAGTATCCACGTGTTGACTTTCCGTGTCACACGTGAGAGGGGGTGTTGAAGTGTATATGTGGATTGCCTAGCCCTTTCCATCAGTTCGGACTTTTGGTTGCGTTGGCTAGTGCATGAAGCTTAACAAAGAATACGAAACTGAGGATATAGCGGGACAAGAGGTTTGTCAAGAAGAAGGTGAAGAGGTGGTATGCGTGATTTAGCGTCTCCTATGATCCTCACCACAATCCGACAACAAACAACGAAAGAAAATGTTTGAGAGCAAATGCACGGTGAAGGGCAAGGTTTGCAAATTAGTGATTGATAGTTACAGCTACGAGAATCTTCTCAACTAGAATTCGGTGAACCATTTAAAGCTTGAAACTCATGATCATCCAAATCCCTACACTATTGGGTGGATCAAGAAAGGAGTGAATACAAGGGCCAAACAATGCAACCTGCCACTTTCTTTGGGCAACTATTATCGCTCAAATGTGTTAAGTGATGTGATTGATATGGATGCCAACCATGTTCTTCTTGGGAGACCTTGGCAATTTGATGTGGATACTATACACAAGGGGAAGGAAAATTCTTACTCTTTCATTTGGAACAAGAAAAAGATCATTACTCTCCTAACAAAACTAATGGTAATACCTCTAAGGAGGAAAGGAAAAGTATGTTAATTATCTCCCACACCTATGGATACTATGTACAAGGGGAAGGAAAATTCTTACTCTTTCATTTGGAACAAGAAAAAGATCATTACTCTCCTAACAAAACTAATGGTAATACCTCTAAGGAGGAAAAGAAAACTATGTTAATTATCTCCCACACCTCTAATGAGTTTATGGAAAACTTGAAGGAGCCATATTTGCGTGCTGCATTTGTTGTAAAAGGATAAGAGCACCTGACTGTTGAAATTCCAGCTAAGGTATGTGGCTTATTAGCTGAATTTCATAACATACTTGGAGAGCCACAAGGCCAACCACCAATGAGAGGAATTCAACATAGAATTGATTTAATTCCGGGAGCAAGTCTGCCTAATCTTTCACACTACCGAATGAGGCCAAAAGTGCATCAAATATTGAAGGAGAAAGCGGGGGAATCAATGCAAAAGGGGCAGATTCGAGAAAGCATTAGCCCATGTGTTGTACCAGCCATGCTCATGCCAAAGGAAGATGAATCTTGGTGCATGTGTGTGGACAGTAGAGCCATCAACAAGATCACCATAAGGTACGAATTTCCCTATTCCCCGTCTGCAGTGGCGGATCTAGGATTTGAAACCAGGGTGGTCCTAATTTTTTTTGCCAACAAACATGACATGTGATTATGTGAATGTTCGAAGTAGTTACCAGTACCACATACAAATCGATCAATATTGTCTTACAATCTTACTAAAATTCCCAGTTTTACATAACATATTACATACATTGAGAAGTTAAAGAAGACTATGTTTCCTGTCTACCCTTTTGCGTGGTCATGAAAATATTAGTTATATCTCTGGTTTGCTCTTCGGCAACATCCGGCATGGCCCCTTCCTTCTTCCCTATCTTCAAAGCATGCCTATGAAAAAGAGAGCATGGTCTCTGGTCCTCATCATTCTTCAACAAAATTTACTTTCTATCAATAAGGCTAATTGAGGCAGAAATGATGTCCGAATTTATGTGTGTGTTCGGTTCATGTCATGAACTTCATGTACTAAAAAAGCAAACCCTAAATAGCTAAATAAGAAATTGGGGAATGGATAAATTGGGTACCTTAAATCAGGCTAATTGGGGCAGGGTTGCTGACTTGCTGCTCCGAGTGCCGGACTGGTGACCAGGCGGCTGCCGATGGCTTTGCAGGGGCGCCAGACGGCCGAGGACATGGCAGGGTTGCAGCTCGCAGTGGGGCGTGGCTGCCGCCAAGGGCCAAGCGGGCGGGCAGGAGAGGAAGGGGCATCCGGTGTGGTTGGGCTCCAGCCGGCGACCGGCGAAGGCGGTGAGCCGGCGAAGAACGGCGAGGCAGCGCCGCTGCGGGAATGAGGCGGCTTAGTTGCTGGGGAGTCGGCAGTCGGGGACGGGAAGAACTGGTTGGGTCGAAATGTCTATGCGGTTGTGTGTACTGGGTCAAATATGAAGTTGGGCTTCTTTTTTTATTTGGCCCATCTAAATATTCATAGGTATATAACCCAATCCAAAATCCCAGGGTGGGCCGCGGTCCACCCTGTCCACCCTGTACCTCCGCCCCTGCCCGTCTGGATAACATGTTGGATCAGGTTCGCAAAGCTAGATTTAAAAAGCGGATATCATCAAATTCACATAGACCCAGGGATGAATGAAAACAGCCTTCAAGACAAAGGAAGGGTTGTTTGAATGGCTAGTCATGCTATTTGGACTCTCAAATGCACCAAGTACATTCATACACTTGATGAATCAAGTCTTTAGGCCCTTCTTATCCCACTTTGTTGTGGTTTATTTTGATGACAGGTTGATCTATAACAAGGATGAGGGCGAGCACTTTGATCACACTCGGAAGGTGCTAGGAATACTAAAGGAAAATGGTCTCGACATCAACTTGAAGAAATGTGTTTTCCTGCAAACACAACTTCTTTTCCTGGGATTTTTCACAACATGTGAGGACATTCGTGTTGATGATTCTAAGGTTGAAGCAACCCGAGAATGGCCAACTCGGAGGATGATTTCCGAGGTAAGAAATTTTCATGGCCTTGCAACCTTTTATAGACGATTTGTGAAGAATTGTAGCACTATCATGGCACCAATTACCTAGTGTCCGAAGAAAGGAAAGTTTACAGAAGCTGTTGAAGCTAGTTTTAGTGAGATGAAGCAACAACTCTCACAAGCTCCTGTCTTGGTGCTACCTGATTTTAACAAGACGTTTGAGTTAAGAGTGTGATGCAAGTGGCGTAGGCATTGAGGCCGTTTTATCTCAAGAAAGGAAGGCCATCGCTTTCTTTAGTGAGAAGTTAAGCGAAGCAAGGCAAAAATGGAGTACTTACCAGCAAGACTGTATGACGTTTTCAGAGCTTTAAAAACTTGGGATGTCTATCTGCTGCCTAAAGAGTTCATCGTTTAGACTGACCATCAATCCTTGAAGCATTTTGGAAATCAAAAGCACGTTGATCGTATGCTAGTAAGATGTGCAGAATATCTGAGGTTTAACTATCTCATTGTGCATAAATCTGGAGCAAACTATCGAGTAGCCGATGCGTTGAGTCGTCGTGCATGTCTCTTGACTTCTTTTTCTTTTGACGCCGAACTTCCAAGCATGGATCAAATAAAGGAGTTGTATGAGGATGACGAAGACTTCAGCAATGTTTGGGTAAAAGCATATTAGGGCCAACCATTAGGTGATGACTATTTGGTGCAAGATGGCTACCTCTTCATAAATGATTGTTTGTGCATCCCAAGAAGTTCTTTACGTGACAAACTGATTAGAGAGCTCCATTCAAGTGATCTCTGTGGCCATGTTGGACGCGACAAGACTGTCACTAAATTGGAAGCTCGTTGCTTTTGCTCATAACTAAAGAGAGATGCTGCAAAGTTTGTTCAACGGTGCCCCATATTTCCAACCTGCAAAAGCCAGGTCCAGAATACAGGATTATACATACCTTGGCCAATTCCTCCATGGGAAGACATCTCTATGGACTTCGTCCTGGGTTTGCCAAGAATAAGATGAGGGAGTGATGTTGTGTTCGTGCTTGTGGATAGATTCTCTATAATGGCTCATTTCATTCCATGCCGTAAGACAATAGATGCTCATCATGTGGCAAACCTATTCTTTGGCGAAGTGGCCAGACTTCATGGTGTTCCAAGGTCCATCGTCTCATACTGTGATAGCAAGTTTCTTGCTGCATTTTGGCTCACTTTGCGGAAGCAATTCAACACTGGATTAAAATTTTCTAGCACTGCTCATCCACAAACAGAAGTCTTGAACAAAATTTTAGGTAATCTGATTCGTTGCATTTGTGGAGAAGAAAGGGACAATGGGATTTGGCTTTATCTCTTGCAGAGTTCTCCTACAATAACTCCAAGCATAGATCTGTTAAGCTTCATCCGCTAGCCAACGCAACCAAAAGTCCGAACGATGGAAAGGCTAGGCAATCCACATATACACTTCAATGAGATCCACATGAAGGAGTCGTTTTTTCATTGTCTACACTAAAGTTCTAACACATGTGGTGGACCTGGTGAAGGTACCATCTAGGGGAAACTCATAATCAGCAGTGTCCTTTCAAAAATAATTGCACCGAGTTATTTGAAGAAATTAGTGGTGTTTTGGTAGCACAAAATCAGAAATATAAACAACTTGTTGACTGCAAAAGGAGGCTGAAATCATTCCAAGTTGGTGATAAGGCGATGGTCTACCTCCGAAAAGAAAGACCATCTTTAGGCAATAAAGGGAAGCTTAGGCAACGAAGGTATGGACCCTTCTCTATTATGAGGAAGATATATGATACACCCTCCATTCCCTTATACCAGGCCACTATGAAAAATACATTTTGCATCTATATAAGGCCACCAATAGTAATCGAGTTAAAAATTAATGATGTTTTCTCGTACTAGCAACTTGTTTAATACTTGCATGCATGTAGTCATAATGACACTTAGCTACTTTCTTCTCATTCCTTTCTTGCATGCATGTGGCGTATTAATGATCACGGTTAACAAAATGAAAAGTTGGCTTGCAAAGCAGTCATTAAATTTTATCTTGGTATCTGTAATCCGAGTTTGTGGCCTTATATAAGGGAATGGAGGGAGTAATGCTTATGTGATTGATCTTCCGAGCGATGTGGGTATATCCAATAGATTCAACGTTGCGGACTTGACTCTACCACCCTGAAGAAGCGCTCTATGAAGATAACTCAAGGCCGAGTTCCAAACGACCAAGGGAGAATAATGAGGAACTATGTACGCCCATTACCTATAGTAGAACTTGGTGCTCTTTGTTAGGAATATGCAACTTGTATTCTCATGGGGCCATAGGCCAGTATATATACATGTACAGGTGCAGGAAATATGTGTTAGGAAAGCAACTTATCTTTATTGAAGGCCCAAGGGGCATATATATATTAAACAAGACTTGAGGTGCAAGGAAAGTAAATATAGAGTAATAAGGACTCCTAGATCAATACTAATACTTCCTAACACCCCCCCTCAAATGCAAAGCGTATGCAATAGCATTGCATTTGAAGAAGTGTAATACTAGGAAAAAAATGATAATCCAAATCCGCGTCTTGAGAGTGCCGTCGTAGCATGAAGTGTCTTCAAAACCTGTCGAGTCACCGAAGGGGATAACGAAGAGATGGCACATTAGAGGAAGACACCACATCACTTGAAGATGCATGATAAGTATCAAGAAAAGATGGGTTGTCAAAAGAAGATGGCACATCAAGAGAATAAAGCATTGCGCAGAAAATCATAGTCCACGACAACCAGCAGCGAAAGAAGCTCGGCGGTTAAGGCACGATGGGCGTAGACCAACAATGCAAAGAGAATAAAACATTGCACAAAAAATCATAGCCCACGACAACCGACGACGAAAGAAGCTCGGCGGTTAAGGCACAATGGGCGTAGATCGACAATGCAGAAAGAGTCCAGAAAATCCTATAGAAAACAACAAGGGCAAGTAGACCACAAAAGTTGTTTAGAAAGGATCAGGACGAGAGAAAGGCTGACCGACAAAGGTATTGTGGACTTGCATGGCATGAGAAACACAAAATATCAACGGATTTGATGGACGGCAGCGGAAAAACATAGAAAACTAGAAAGCGCATAATAAACTAGATGCAATGGCAACGAAAGATGACAAAGAGGTCAAAACAGCAGAGTAGTAGCAGCAGGAAGTAGCTAGCAGTAGTAGCACCTAAGCACCTAGAAACGGGTAGCATGCACCACGTTGTAGCAGGAAACAACACCACGTAGAAGGAGGAAGCATAGCTAGCAGCACCACGTAATTAGGCCCAGCTAGAATAGCTGCTAGCAGCAGATGCAGGAAGAGTCGCATGCGGGCAGCAGACAGAGAGAGACGCTTGGCCGAGACAGCGGCGGGCACACGCAGTAGGCGCAGACGGATGTGTGCAGCGTGATCTGAAGAGGTACGAGCGCCCGGATCCTGCGGGTATGGTGGCCACCAGTCAACGCGGCCGGGAGTTGGCAGCGCACGGAGGAGGGAGAAAGACAACGGCGGCCAGCAAGAAAAGCATCGGCGACGCGCGAGATCGGATCGAGAGGGCGAGTTGCGGCGCCCGAAAAATGTAACCTAAGCTCTAATACCATGTTAGGAAAGCAACTTATCTTTATTGAAGGCCCAAGGGGCATATATATATTACACAAGACTTGAGGTGCAAGGAAAGTAAACATAGAGTAATAAGGACTCCTAGACCAATACTAATACTTCCTAACAATATGCAGAAGCCCCTTATACAATGGGGTAAATACAAAAGGCTATATGGCTATAAATAGTACTCTAACACCCCCCTCAAACTCATGGTGGATGAACAACACTGAGTTTGGAGAGATAGAAGCCATGTTGCGCTCTAGTCTGGGCCTTCGTAAAGAAATCCGCCAACTGTAACTCGGAAGGCACATACTGAAGAGCAATAACCTGATCCTGCACACCAGCGCGCACATAGAAAGCATCAACACCAATATGCTTGGTGAGCTCATGCTTCACAGGGTCACGCGCAATGCTAATAGCACCTGTACTGTCAGACAAGAGCACAGTAGGTGTAGTGACAGAAACACCAAAGTCCTGAAGTAACCACCGTAACCAAGTCACCTCTGCCGTAAAAAAAGCCATAGCTCGCAACTCAGCCTCCGCACTCGAATGCGAAACTGCAGTCTGCTTCTTCGTCCTCCAGGCAATGAGAGAACCACCAAGAAAGACACAGTAAGCAGATAGTGAACGGCGATCCGAGGGATCACTAGCCCACGTAGCATCTGAATAGGCCTGAAGCTGTAAGGAACCGAAGCGTGGAAAGAACAGGCGGTGAGAGATTGTGCCCCAAAGATATCGAAGAACACGAAGGAGGTGACTATAGTGAACCGAAGTGGGAGCGGAGACAAACTGACTCAGAATATGGACCGGATAGGAAATATCTGGAGGAGTGACAACTAGATAGACAAGACTCCCAACAAGATGACGATAACGCATCGGATCAGGCAAGGGGTCACCATCAGTATCACGGAGGTGAACATTGAGCTCCATGGGAGTCTCAACAGTGCGCTCATCAGTAAGAGCAGCACGAGCAAGAAGATCCTGGATATACTTTTCCTGGGAAATAGAAAAGCCATCAGAGGTAGAAGAGACCTCAATCCCAAGAAAGTAGCAAAGAGGGCCAAGATCAGACATAAGAAACAGCTCATTAAAACGAGCCTTCACAAAGGCAATATACTCGGGGTCGTCGCTAGTGATAATCATGTCATCAACGTATAGAAGAAGAGTCCGGCCACAAGCAGAAAGATGGACAAACAACGCTGGATCATGAGCACTCGCTGAAAACCAGCAACAGTCACCACAGAGGCAAAACGCTGAAACCAGGCGCGAGGGGCTTGCTTAAGGCCATAGAGAGAGCGACGAAGACGGCATACCATGCCATACAAACAACAACAACAACAACAACAAAGCCTTTAGTCCCAAACAAGTTGGGGTAGGCTAGAGGTGAAACCCATAAGATCTCGCGACCAACTCATGGTTCTGGCACATGGATAGCAAGCTTCCACGCACCCCTGTCCATGGCTAGTTCTTTGGTGATGCTCCAATCCTTCAGATCTCTCTTTACGGACTCTTCCCATGTCAAGTTCGGTCTACCCCGGCCTCTTTTGATATTTTCAGCATGCTTTAGCCGTCCGCTATGCACTGGGGCTTCTGGGGGCCTGCGCTGAATATGTCCAAACCATCTCAGACGATGTTGGACAAGCTTCTCTTCAATTGGCGCTACCCCAACTCTATCTCGTATATCATCATTCCGGATTCGGTCCTTCCTTGTGTGGCCACCCATCCATCTCAACATGCGCATCTCCGCCACACCTAACTGTTGCACATGTCGCCTTTTAGTCAGCCAACACTCAGCGCCATACAACATTGCGGGTCGAACCGCCGTCCTATAGAACTTGCCTTTTAGCTTTTGTGGCACCCTCTTGTCACAGAGAATGCCAGAAGCTTGGCGCCACTTCATCCATCCGGCTTTAATTCGATGGTTCACGGCATACCATGCCATAAGGAATAGAATACCTAGGTGGTGGCTGCATATAAACCTCCTCACGCAGCTCACCATTAAGAAAGGCATTCTTAACATCAAGCTGAGACACAGACCAATGGCGAACAGAGGCCACGGCAAGAAGCGTTCGAACAGTGGTCATATGGGCCACAGGAGCAAAAGTCTCATCGTAATCACGACCATGCTCCTGCTGAAAACCACGAGCCACAAGACGAGCTTTGTAACGCTCAAGAGAACCATCAGAGCGAGTCTTAATCTTGTAAACCCACTTACAAGTGATGGGATGAACACGGGGAGGGAGACAAACAAGATCCCACGTGCCAATGCGCTCAAGAGCAGCAAGCTCCTCTGCCATCGCAAACTGCCATTCAGGATGAACAACAACTTCACGATAAGAAGTCAGCTCAAGAATAGCAGCGCCTGCGCGTGGAAAACCAAGTCGATCAACAGGCGGAAGCGGACGGGGACGCAAGCCATAAGTGGGCTGTGATGAGGAAGATGGCACATCAGTAGACGCATCCACATTACGTAGACGACGAGTATAATACTGTGGAAAAGATGGAAGAATACGAGGAGGAATCACCGAGATAGGAGAGGATGACGGAGAAGACACCGAGGATGAAGGTGCGGAATCTTGTGAAAAGCGAGGTGAGGAAATCATGGGAGATGGAGGCGTCGGATCTGCAACAGTAGGAGACGCAGGGGCAATAGGACGGATGGACAAGGGCTCAACGGGAGTGATAGGTGTGTCAGGAAAAGTGAGGAAAGATATATCCTCAACCGAAAAGGTCGAGGAAAATGGACGCAGGTAGTAGGGACAAGACTCATCAAAAGTCACATCCCGAGAAATACGCATCCGACGACTAACAGGATCCCAACAACGATAAACCTTATGCTCATCACTATAACCTAAGAAGACACACTCAACAGACTGAGCGGACAGATTGGTGCGTTCACGAGGGGCAAGAAGAACATAGCAAACACAACCAAACAAATGAAGCGCCGAATAATCGGGAGGACGATCAAAAAGACGCTCGGAAGGAACGCCACCCTGCAGAGCAGTGGATGGCTGAAGATTGATGAGATAGGTGGAAGTGGAGACAGCCTCAGCCCAAAAGTGAGGGGGGAGAGGCAGCGATCATCAATGCACGAGCCGTCTCAAGAAGGTGATGATGCTTGCGCTCAACCATGTCATTCTGAGCATGAGCACTAGGACATGAGAACTGAGCAAGAGTACCCTGCTCGGCAAGGACTCCACTCAACATCTTGGAGATATACTCTCCAGCAGAGTCAACACGGAACACACGAATAGGCGTGGAGAACTGAGTGTGAACCATGGCAGCAAAACGCTTATAAATAGATAACACCTCACTACGAGAAGACATAAAATATATCCAGGTGTATCGAGAGAAATCATCTATAAAGATAATATAGTAGCGATGCCCTCCTTTTGAGGCAAAGGGAGCTGGACCCCAAACATCAGAGTGAACAAGGTCAAAAGGACGCTGAGACACGGTGTCGCTATGAGGATAAGGTAACTGGATCTGTTTACCAAGCCGACAACCCTGACAGTCTAAAGAAACACCGCCTGAGACTGATCCAAGAAGACCATCTCGAACTAAGGATGAGAGACGAGAGCCACACAAGTGACCAAGGCGATGATGCCACTGCTGAAAAGAGCTGGTAGACAAGGCAATAGAGGGGGAGGGACTAGCGGAAGTGGCAGTGGACGGAAGATGAAGCCAGTCAAGCTCCCAGAGGCCCTGAGAGTCACGACGTCGAGGGCCAGTACCAAGGAGAGCACCAGTATGACGGTCGAGAACGGAACAAGAGTCAAAGTCAAGAATGACACGACAACCAGAATCAACAATCTGGCCACCAGAAATGAGTTGCATGGTAATTCTAGGAACATGAGCAACATCAGGAACATGAAAGGATAATGTGCTAAGAATGCCTCGGCCAGTCACTGGGAGAGAGGTACCATAAGCTGTATGAACATGCACAGGAGAATCGAGAGGTCGAGTAGAGGATAGAGTGGATGAATCATGAGTCATATGAAAAGATGCTCCAGTATCAAGAATCCACGGAGATGTACCTGCTTGTGTACAAGGTGGTCTCTCAATGCCAGAAGAGTCAGTAGTAGAACCGCCACAGCCTGTCGATGGAGAACCAGGAGATGGAGCTAGCAGACATCAAAGTCGCGCAACCTCCTGGTCGGTCAGGGGCTCAACTGAAGAGGTCGACGTAGATGCAGCCGACAATAGAGAGTCAGAGGCAATCAACAGGGCGCGAAGTCGTGCAAACTCCTTGTCAGTGAAGGACACAGCTGAAGTAGTCGACGCAGTAGCACCGAGAGAGGAGCAGCCACCACCACCTGTGGAAGCCGCTAAATGTGGCGGTGTAGCATGACCAGTAGCGTCGGCAAAGGCCGATGGAGGAGACGAGGCCATATGCAGAAAAGCACACAACGCTAAGGGAAGACGGATCTGCGAGGCACAATCGGTGGAGTCATATGCACCAGCACGGCCGGGGAAAGTCGTGGGAGGAGTCGTTGTAGAGCGACAATCACCATGTGCGGAAGTCACGACAGTAGTCGTAGAAGAGCGACCAACACAAGCCGCAGAAGACGTCGAAGGAGACGATGACGGACGAGCACCAAGCACCGAGAGACGATGCATGTGTGAAATAGGATTAGTATAGGGAACACCATGAAAAGGCATCGGGCGATGATGCTGGGCGAACAAAGGCACTGTTTTCTTTTTTTTGCTTTTTTTTTACCAATCAACAGCCGCAGCAGCAGTTAGCGCAAATCAGAAGCAGCAGCGGCGGCCAGGTCACTCGAGGCGGAGGAGTCAGGCCTAGAACGGCCGCCCAACAACAACCCAATCAGCAAGATCAATCCACGGGTTATACAGGGTAGCAAGCACACACACAGGCAGGTGAATTGATTCACGAGTCGCATGTAAGCCTAGACCGATTCACGAGGTGCATGCGAGCCCGGCGGCCGAGCGTGGGCGGGAACCGGGCAGACGTAGACGGCAGGTTGGGCGGGAACCCGTGGCCGGCAGCCGGAATCGAGGCCAGCGACAAAGATCGGCGGCTGGCGACGCGGCGAACCGGGGCGGCGGGGAGTCCCGATCTCGGAGGTAGGTGGCGACGGCGTTTACTTGGGCAGGAGGCGGGCAGCGGGCGTGCGTGGGGATCCGATCGGCAGCGGAGGCCAGCGGGCCTGGATCCGATCGATATGGACGAGCAGAGCAGTAGCAGTCGGGCAAAGAGGAGCACCGACGCAGGATTGGATGCGGCAGTTGACCGGAGAAAGTAGCAGCGACGGCGCCGACCAACGCAGGAATTAGATCGGAAGAGCACAAGTTGGGCGTGCGAAGAAAAAACCTAGAGCTCTAATACCATGTTAGGAATATGCAACTTGTATTCTCATAGGGCCATGGGCCAGTATATATACATGTACAGGTGCAGGAAATATGCAGAAAGCCCCTTATACAATGGGGTAAATACAAAAGGCTATATGGCTATAAATAGTACTCTAACACTCTTTATCTAAGATCTTGTAGTAGATCTTGTGCTCTAGCAGTTCTGGATTGAACTCCTGCTGCCATATTGGCCTACATTTGCCTCTAGAGCAATATCTGGTGCAGCTCAGGCTGCAAGTGGGATGCTAAGCGGGCGTCCGCGTCCGCCCCACAAGCGCCGCGTATGTTAAGTGGGATACCCGCGAAAGCCCACATATTATTAAGTGGGATATGCGGTTTTAGTGGGATAGCCCATATTCCAGGAAAGTTTTTCCGATCAAGGACGAACATACGCGAGCGTCTATGACGCGGAGCAGAGTTTGTATATGGGTGCAATCGAAACTCCATTGGCCAGGTGCAGCTAGCCACGTCTCTGAACTAACACTGCAAGCTACGTCATTGAGTAAATTAAGTTGAAGCTAACGCTGCAGCTAGCTATCCCTCTCTCTGCCATTCGCAGGCAAGTCTTCAACTGTTCCTTCGTTCTCCCAGGGACTGCACTGGTTCAGCCATTCAGGGCCAGCTCATGCGGGAGCGCGACCGGACGAAGGCCCGTACGGCTACTAGGCCATGACGGCGTCGACGACAAGCGGAGGTGCGGCCGGGCCCTGCCGTCCAGTTCCACCATGGACGCCGCTGTCTATAAGCTCCATATGTGCGCCGTATGCAGGATGGCTCATTGCGTTGGTCGTTCACTTCCGTTCCTCCCTGTTGCGTCCCATCGATGGAGCAGTAGCAGCGGTGACTAATCACCCTGGCTGCAGCCATGATGGAACTGGACAGCGGCGTCGCCCTACTCCCCAACTGCATCATCGCGGCGAAGTGGGTTTAACGTGGGCGCCGCGGGATAGCCCGCATATCCCACCTATTTGGCTGGTCTATCTGTGGGTGTCCACGAACACTAATTGTGTGGGCTTTTATGTGGGCACCGCGGACAACCCGCGTCCACTTGCAGCCTGTAGTGCAGCACGTTGAAGTAGTTCCTTCAACTCTAGTGCTGCACACTTTGTAGTAACAAGGTGGAGTTGCTCCTCCACAACCTTGTGCTGCATCATAATATCAAGAGAGGTTGGGGTAGACCAAATTTGATATGGGAGGAGTCCGTAAGGAGAGACCTGAACGACTGAAATATCACCAAAGAACTAGCCATGGACAGTGGTGCATGGAAGTTAGCTATCCACGTGCCAGAACCATGACTAGGTTTCGAGATCTTATGTGTTTCACCCAAGTTGTTTGGAACTGAAAGGCTTTGTTGTTGTTGTTGTTGTTGTGTAATTAGATTACTGGATGAATAACAACTGTTGAATACCTTCTCTGAATTTGCTAAAACATGTAAGTTTCCCTGGCTTTGTAGATTGGAGGGCTCGCTGCTATGCTGCTAGCATACTATCTGTTATCAAATGGTTGGGCTACAAGAACAAATTCACCGCTATGTATCCTGTTGGAATAATCTTATCTGAAATCACAGTCTGCAAGAGTATACATTTTTTCCAAGTTAAAACCTTCTCCCAGATTTAGCACAGTAGGTATTTCTGATATATATAATAGACTCCTGCAAATGGTGCTGGAATCCTTGACTTCATACAGATAGCTTTGGAAGTGAACCACTGGAGAAGGCTACAGAAACTACCGGGATGAAGGAAATGGTTCTGCCGATTACTGCTGGAATTTTATCAGCTTTGAGGAGAGTATTGGCTCGGCGAGTCTCTCTGAAGGTACTCTAAATTACAGTAACCTTCTATCATGAATGATTCATACCTTCCATTTATATTCTTTACTTTATGCTTACACAAGCTTTGTATGAATTGACAACTGCCATCATTTTATTCCTCTGCAGAATCAACTCAAAAGGCGACTTCATGCGATAACTGTTGCTTCTGCTACATGTTTTCTTTTTCCATTTGCAATGTGGGATACAATTCTAGTGAGTGCCCTGTGCCCATTGGTTATGCTCATACTTCCTATGGTTCCACACTTTTTCGTTTGATGTGTAGAAAGAACTGTTTTGTTGATGGCAGGGTTCAACATCTGATAGCATAGTTAAAATGCAACTTCCAAGCTGGGCATACTTGAGTACTGTTTTGTTCGGAATGGTGCTTATATTCTATGTTGATAATGTTGCTGAGGAAAGGCAAGTCTTTCTCAAAAAAAAGGGAAGCTAATTTTTGATTAGAAACTACATGTAATATCTGTACAAATTCTTCCGTCAGTTGTCTTACTGTTTCTATTCAGCATATCAGTTCTTGTATTGATTTTAATCGTGTATATCAACCTGACAAAGTAGATTATTGACTACTTGTTATCCCTTGAATATCTTCATGAGTAACCATATAAAGGTAGCAGAAACACGTATAGATGTAGCTAATTAGTGGCACCGGGTCAAGACGGCAGGCCGCTGGTAGCGTCCCAGGAGAATGGAGTGCCACTGTTATTACACCAGTTATGGTGTGCCGCTGGAATACCACGCAGCTGGTATTGTCCCAAATATCAAGGAAAGATCGAATGCCACTGGGGACCCACATGTCAACTGGAGCGGCGGAAAGATGTCATCAGATGTATTAGTGGGGTCGAGCGCTACTAGTAGATAAGCCATTAGTGGCGTGCTTGCCCAACACTACCGGAAGTTATATACCAGTGGCGTTCAGTCCCAGCGTCACTAATAACCACTTACCAGTGGCAGTGGCTGAGCCAGGATTGCAGCAAGCCCCGGGCCAAAAAAAAAATCACCGTCAGGGAGAAACTTAACGTCCACAAGACTTTTAACTACCTCAAAATATACCCTATACAAAACATGGCTCAGTTGCATGAAACATCTTTAATTTAGAATCTATGCTTAACGATACAACACAATAGATAAAAACATGAGAAAAACTACAAAGAACAGTACATGATAAAAAAAGAGTACCAAACCAATGGTTTTCTTCGAATGCCTCGCATAACCTCATCAACAGTGGAAGAAGAGCCAACACCTTCAGGACATCAAAAGCAAAGTTTCATAAGAGTGGGCATAAACATAAAGTGAAACAATTATTGTTGATACAAATATAAAAACTTTCCACTTCGAGGAGGTGAAAACCCTTTTTTCGTGCAACTACATCAATTTGAGTTCAACAATACCCTAGATATGAAGTTAAATTGGCAATTACATCAATTTGAGTTCAACAATACCCTAGATATATGACTGGATACATCCCACACACATTATTTCAATTACATTTCAGTTCGGAGCAGTTTATACACTAATATATGTAGACCATGGTATAAATAGAGAGCATTAGAGGGGAAATAAGGAAAGCATCGAATAAAATTACAAGATGCGGCAGCTGGCAGAGAAGCAGCGCCACGCGGACGAACGATGCACAGGACAGGAGGGCAGCCGGCGGCGGCCGAGAGAAGGGGGGGGGGGGGGGGGGGGGGAGCCGCATAGGCGACGACACGGCGGACGGCGGCACGAGCGCTAGAGTCTGGAGATGGATCTTGTCTTGCGTGTGTGCAACTCAGCGGCGGCCTCGCGAGCGCTTCGTCGTCTTTTTCTTTTTGACCAACAGCGTTGTGCCGATGCGTGCCTTGTGCCTCGTGCGGCTAGATCGTGGGGGGTAGTGTTTCCTCGTTTTTTTGAGGGGGGGTAGTGTTTCCTCGTGCGTGCGTGCGTTCTGGGTAGGTAGTCACGGCGGACGACGGCACGAGCGCTAGAGTCTGGAGATGGATCTCGTCTTGCATGTGTGCAACTCAGCGGCGGCCTCGCGAGCGCTTCGTCGTCTTTTTCTTTTTGACCAACAGCGTTTTGCCGATGCGTGCCCTGTGCCTCGTGCGGCTAGATCGTGTGTGTGTGTGTGGGGGGGGGGGGGGGGGGGGGGTAGTGTTTCCTCGTTTTTTTTTGAGGGGGGGTAGTGTTTCCTCGTGCGTGCGTGCGTTCTGGGTAGGTAGCCCATCAAGGCTTTGGGCCTTCTTATTTTCATGGGGCTGCGTTCCGGGCCTGCAAAAAAATCTATATAACTATAGGCTGTGAAATTTTCCATGCCCCGGACCTGGGCCCTGGGTGCCTGGGGCCCAGCTCCGCCCCTGACCAGTGGCGTCCGGGTTGCACGCCACTAATGACGTTTTCTGAACGCCGCTAGTAGTGTTTCTTCAACTTCTACTAGTGATTACCTTTTCGTGGGTGCTTGGTGTTGTTTCTGGCATTTGTGTTTTTCAAGCATAAGAGATGCATACCTACAGTAGTATTTAGGTAAGTTGTACTTGCTTCATCATCTAATATTTACTTGATTGTTATTCACTGTCTAGCAGCTTGCGTCTGGTCTTCTCTTCTCCAAGGCACTTGGTGGTTTCAACAGGTTGCATTATTATTTTGGAGATATTGTACAAAATGGATTTCTCCCTTTCTGGCTTGCTGCTTTGTTCCGTGATTTTGGGATTTGGTGAGTTTTGAGGTCTAATCATTTTCTTATCCATTATTACTGAACTCTACATTTGCTTTCCGAACTATACTATGCAAACTATACAACATTAGCCTGTCCGTTTTGAGAATAGTCAATTCTTTAACTGCAATTTAGTCACCAAAATGTTATGATGTCTTCATTCTTTTCTTTTTTTTAGTGCGACAATTTCTTTTGTCCATTTGTAGGTATTTTGGAGGCAACCTCCTTGGACCGATCACAAAAAAGGCCATTGGAGGCACATGAACCGTCAAATAGATCATTTCACAATCAGTTGCCGATTTCAGAACTTCCAATGTAGAGTGATGACCATTTTTCTGGGTTGGGGGGGGGGGGGGGGGGGGGGGGGGGAGGATTCGGCAAGTCTTGGATGTTACAAGAGAAGCCTTTATTTAGATGTCTGCAAAATTTTGAAGTACCGTATATATTGATTTCGGGCACAATTCTTGAATGTTACAGAAAACTGCCTTTATTTGCATGTGTTGCAAATGTATGCTAATCTAGTCATTCGGCCTGAGACGTGAGAGGTTTGAACAGTGTGAAGATTTTCAACTAGCATCTTGTCATATGTTGATTTCGATCAGGAGAAAACAGTTAAGAAGTCTTGAATTAACAGTCTAACAAAGGCAGTGTTTTCTTGGAGCAGCTTCAATAGGTACCTTGTAATTGGGCCTAACCGTTTTTTTACATCACGCTGTGTTCCATCCTCGCCTGTCGCCGTCGTATCCCCATGGATGACCCCTTCAACCCCGTGCCGCCGCCACTCAAACGCTCCTCACTAAGGCTGCATTGCCCTGTCCTGACGCTCTTGACGTCATAGCCATGGCCCCCTTGCTTGGCATGCTGAATTTGTGCCCACAACCCATTGCCGCCACTGGCAAGGAAGCAGGCCGTTGCGACCAATCAGGGTGCGGCCACGGCAGGAAGAAGTCGTCACATGAACCCTCCACGGCTTCTTGTGTGAAGCACCCAATTGTCATCCCGATGGAAACTACACCAACTCTCCAAACACCAAGTGAACCTATGAAAGAGCCCGGTCATTGAACACAAGGCACCAACTCCCCAAACACCAAGTGGACCTATGAAAAAGCCCGTGTCATTGAACATAAGGTTAACTCGCTTTTCCTTGAGCTACAATTCATACATGCGAGACATGGCTACTACCCCAAACGGAAATGCTATGTGTACTTAGGTATCAAGAGGATGACCATGAAGAACGTAGGAGCAGAGGCCAACCATCATGGAGCCGGAGCGGAAGAAACACGAAGTGGAGCTGTTGAAAGTGCTACTGCCACCGGACATCTAGTGTCGCGCGAGGACAACCATCTAGGAAAGTAGCTGAAGGCCAAGTCCACAGCGGCCGGACAACCGACGCCTTCTGAGCCATCGGACATCCGGTGCTAGGCACTCAAGAGCAAAACAACTGTAATTACTGGACTTTTGGTGTGTGATGTCCGGTATTAGACTACGCACAACTTTTAGGGTTTCGGCCCATGTACCTCTCTCTCACCCCCTGATTATAAATACCGTACCCCTTTGGACGAATTAGGGTTTGCAAAGCCTATATGATGAATTTGAAAGAGTTTTGCTCCTTTATCACTCCATTGGAGATCAAGACCTCTTTGGAGAAGATCCTCCTTTTGATTGAAGACCCCTTCAGGGAAGATCCACCCATGGATTCAAGCCCCCATCTGTCCTAGATATTTGGGAAGTCATACCAACCCTCAAGACCTCATATCCTCTTGGATTTGGGAAGAACTACCTAGGCTACTCTCGTTTCCCTTGTTGATCTTGTACCTTTGTAGATCTCTTGTGTGTTTGCTTATTTAGTGCATGTGTTATTGGTTCTTGCCTTGAGTGTTCCTCTTGTGTTTTTGAGTGTCTCTCTCCCCTCCAAGTCTGAAAGATGGGGCAACCGGGTCCCTACCTTACATCATCTTGGTATCATGAGCAAGGTTGATCACATCTTGAGCCCCCCCTCACCTTCCTAACCAATTTTTTTTGCTTTCTGACCTAATTTCGAAAATTTCCCACCCGAAATAGCCTCGCCTAATTTCTTGCAATTTGTTGGTTCTTGTGAGATTTTGTTGGATTGGATCCATGGATTTGATGTTTCATAAGTGAATCTAGCCTTTCCGCACCTTCCCCCGGCCTTCCACCACAAAATCCACGCTCCTCCACAGTTTTTTCTTTGTGCCACCAAATTCGTGAGATCCTAAACCCCCAAGTTTGCCACGACCCAACCAGGGGGCATCCGAGCCACCACCGGACGTTCGATCCATTTCGTCCCAAAATCACCAAAACTTTCGCACTTTCACCCGTTCTTTTTTGTTTTTGGTTGCTTGAGTTTGCGATTTGCGTTTCCTAAGGTGTTTGGGATACTTAGGGTTGACTACTACGTCAACGTCACTACCACCACCACTCACCATCGTCGTCGAATTCGTCAACGACAACGATCACTTCACCCTTTGACACCACAACAGGAAGCAAGGCGGTTACCTCCCCGACCTCGATGAAGGTAGTGTTGACGAAGGTATCCATTTAATCATCATTTACCTTCCCTCGCCATTTGACTTGTTAGCCCCGAGCCTTTTGCTTACCTTACCCATTGAGACCAGCGATTTGAGAATTGGCGAGCCACATTACTTTTGCACTTTAGTGATACACTATCCTCACATAGCTAAAATTGCATACAACCATCTTGGTATCATCTTGCGTCTGATAAGTTGCTTTCGTGCATATATTACATACTTGTCTTGCATATTGGCTCATATAATACTCCTATAAAGGATGGTGGAGTACCCGCCTCCTTGGGCTCCTCGCGACAGAAGCGAGCCTCCTGGCCGCCCGTTGTAGGGTGGCCTGCCATGGGAGCCACTCAGTGTCGACATGAGCCGTCCAATCGGCCAGAACAGCTCGCACCCGGGCAACCCAGCTGGCAGGTCCATGATGGGTGGACCGCTCTTATCGCCCGGGGTCACCATCATTGGCGACGCCGGTGAAGCCCCCGCGCGTGCGCTGGCCTCGCTGGATCAGCCTGTCAGCGTCTTCACCCGCGTTTCCTGTTCGGTTGCTATAGTCGGCACGTGTCCATGATGAGTGGAGCGTAGGCGGTTCTGGGGCCACCGAGTGGCTTGCGGCGGGAGCCTCTCGGGGCGTCCCCGAGTTGTTCGATTTGCCCATACTGCTTGGACCCGAGCTTCCAGAATGGAGAGTCCATGACGGGTAGACCGAGCGTCATTCGGCGGACTTCGTCGCGCCCCTGCTTGTGCGCGAGATCCTAGCCGGACCCGCATGTCGGCGTCTTCACTGTGCCTTCCTGGGCTGCTCGAAGGAGACAAGGGTCTCCTCGCCGTTCGTTACGGGGTGGCATGCGGCGGGAGCCTCTCGGGGACGGCCCTGCATTGCCCGATCTACCCGGATGGCGCGTGCCCATGCAACCCGGATGGAAGGTGTGTGATGGGTGGACCGCCGGGTGCGCCCTTGACGGGTATGTGCTGCCTCATTCGTCCCAATCGGCAATGCGTGCATCCCCGACATGCGATGGTGCGTGTCGGGTGGTCCGAGAGGGCCATCCGGCCAGGGTCGCGCCAGCAAGCCAGTAGTTCATCTTGCTATGGGATGCGACCAACTAGCGTGGGATGGGTGGCCTGCCCGGGTGTGGAGGGAATTGGCCTAGCCAGATCCTTGCGGTCGCGAACCCTGGCCGACTGTTGTGGGATGGGACATGTAATGTCGGTTGCCTTGCACGTCACATTTATAAAGGCGCTTCACGTGCTTGGTTATTTCACGTGACCTCCCATATCGAGGAGAGCTACTTCACTCCCTGGGTGAGGCCGTCACGATCATTGCCACATGTTGAAGCTAGGCGATGGCGTTGGGAAGTCGAGGCGGCCGACGCCTCTTTAGGATTTCGTCGAGGAAACGCCTGAGAGGAGCCTGTGGCCGCCGCCGTATGCTTTGTCCGCTGTAGGGTCTGCTGGGTCGCCCGCTTTGTCCGCCGCCGCGCCTTTTGTTCTTTCTCTGGCTGAGGTTAAGCCTATTTCTTGTCTTTGTATGTTCCCGCGTTGATGCCTACTCAAAGAATATTTTAGGAAAGTTGAATTAGATATGGCAATGGGATGTGAAAGTTGACCCCTCAAAATACAAAGGACATGTGTTGGCAACACTTCAACACTCTATATTTTTACTTAAGTGATCCAAGATCACATTGAGTCCATAGGAAAGCCAATACTATTAAAAGGTGATGGGGTTTTGATCATGATCTAACTACTCAAGTGCTTAGAGATATTGCTCCAAAACCTTCGGTCACACTCTCACATTGATCTATGTCCAAAATCCTAAAGTTATTGGCGGTCCCACCGAAACATATCTACGTGCACCCACCGAGATACACTTGACATATCCACTGCCTAAACCCTAGCGTCCCAGTCTCACCGAGATGACCCTTTGGTCCTACCGAAGAGCACTTGCCAACCTTCTGTAACCAATTGATTTCACTTTGGAATTTCGTAGTGGATTCAATCGGTGACACCGAAGGGTGGAAAGTGATTAGTTTATCATCATTCGGTCCCATCGAGAGGTTTCATCTGGTCTCACCGAGAAGCCTAAAGTTCAAACCTTTTGTACTAATCGGTCTAATTGATTGTTTTCATCTGGTCCCACCGAGTAGTGCATAAAGGTGTGCAATGGTTTGATTTTTTGTGCTGCCTATATATACCCCACCCACCAACCCTTAGAGAGTGATGACCCACAAGTGTACAAGATCGCAACAGTCTTCGAGGGTAGTATTTCACCCAAATCTATTGATTTTAAACAAGGGGAGCGAAATAATATTTATAACCCTTAACAATTGAGTTGTCAATTCAACTACACTTGAGAATCACTTCCTTGCAGCAATTTATTAGTAGCACATTAATATGATAGTAGTGATAGCAATAATAACAGTAACAACAGTAGTAATTTGATAGCAGCAGAACAACAGTACCAGTAGTAACTTGAACCAATGCAATAGTAGTAGAGCATAGGCAATGGAGTAGCGATGGATATTTAGATGATATTCAATATGCAATAGTCACAACCTAGAGCGACACACAATAGATCCAATTCATGAATCATATGTAGGCATGTATTATGTATATAGTCATACACTTGCGATAAGAACTTGCATAACATCTTTTGTCCTACCCTCCCATGGCAGCGGGGTCCTTGTGGAAACTAAGGTTAATTAAGGTGGTCCTTCTAATAGAGATCCGGAACAAAGCATTAACACACAGTGAATACATGAACTCCTCAAGTCAAAGTCATCCCTGTCAATATACCAATTATTGTCACCTTGGGGGTCTAGGGATCAGAACGATGACAAGTGCATACAACCTACCGGTAAGAACAAGAACTCAATTATATAATCATGAAAAGCATAAGTGTTCGGATCTGAAATCATGGCACTCGGGTCTTAGTGACAAGCAGTAAGCATAACATAGTCATAACAACATCAATCCCAGAACATAGTGGATAATAGGGGTCAAGCCCTAAAAAATTGACTCGATTACATAAGAAATCTCATCCATCTTCATCATCATCTAGAAACTCACTCATGGTGGCGAGCATCATGGAATTGTTGACGGAGAAAAGTTGGCGATGACCACGCGACGAGTCCCTCTCCCCGGAGGCACGAATGGACTCCAGATTAGGGCTCCCGATGAAGAACAGGAGATTGTGGCGGCTCCATATCGTAAAACGCAATGAAACTTTCTCTCTATTTTTTTCTCAGGAAGAAGAAATATATAGGCCTGGAATTAGGTCAGACGGAGGCTCGTGGGACCCACAAGTCACCAGAGTGCGTCAAGGGGGGTAGGCGTGCCCCTGGCTTGTGACCCGTGGCTCCTCTCGGGGAGTTCTCTGCTCCAATATTTTCTTATTCCATAAAAAATCCCCGTAAAGTTTCGTCCAATTCCGAGAATTTTTATTTCTGCACGAAAACAACACCAAGGTTGTTCTGCTGAAAACAACATAAGTTCGGGTTAGTTTCATTCTAATCATGCAAATTGGAGTCCAAAACAAGAGTAGAAGTGTTGGAAAAGTTGATACGATGGGGAGCTTATCCTCAAGCAATTCAGTTGACAAACTAAAAGTTATAACCATTTTTTTTCAAACTCATTTGCTTTTGTTGCTGTATATAAGCTTAACTAGTAATCATGTTTTCAACAAAGATCATGTACTAACCACATATATGATAACACTTAGAATCCATATTTACTCATGTTAATGTTATAATCAACTAGCGAGCAATAATACTACATCTCAAATACCAACACTTTGTCAAAACAATCATGCTATAATATGACAGAGTGGTATCTCGCTAGCCCTTTTTGATACCACAAAGCATAAATACAGGGCACCTCCAAAGTTCAAGTAGTGACTAAACATTGTAATTCAGTGTAGAAGACCTCCATTCATGCTCACGCCCAATATTAATTAGACCAAATGCATGTTACACTAAGAATGACAATAGTGCTCTCAAAGTAGGTGCTTGAATGAGAAGATGATGACTCAACAATAAAAGTAAATAGATAAGCCCTTCACAGAGGGAAGTAGAGATTTGCTTGTGTGCGAGAGCTCAATGCTTAAAGCAGAGATAATGTATTTTGAGGTGTACTTTTCATATCATAGTTTACATCCAAGTTTCCAATATCTTTCATGCTAAATACGTTAATGGTGGTTCCCATGCAAAAAGTTTTACTCCAACACAAACTATGGTTAGCCGAATTCACCGGTGCCTGCCAACAATCAAATGTCCGAGGGGAGTGTTTTTTATATAAAGTAATGCATGACTGGGCATACCTATTACCAGTATCCCCCAAGATTAACGAGCGAATAAACTCTCGTCACGAGTTAAACACTCTTAGCATGGAAGCCATTGACTACCCAACCGCTCCATGAGCTTGAGGCACACAAAACAGACGTTTGTTTGAAGATTTAGAGACGGCACATGCATATTTACTTGGAACGACATGGTAATACCGTATGCAGTTAGATATGGTAGATTTTTATGTCATAACTTTGTTTCAGGATTCTGGATGCACAAGCAGTATTTTTTCTTAGTACAGGCGAAGGCTAGGAAATAGACTGGGAAGTCATGGTCATGCATTTTGAATAATTAACATTGAACATGCATGAGCATGAGGAGGATATAAACACTTTGAACATAAATATCATAAAGGCAATATTGGTCTTGACTCAATTACATGCATGAACATGTGCCAAGTCAATCCACTTGAATTCTTCAAAGGAGGATACCATCCTAACATACTACATCATGATCATTTTAATGCATGTTGACACACAAGATAACTTATTATTCACTTCTAGATACTTAAGCATGGAATGAGCAACAATGAATTCTAATCATCATCATACACATGTTTACTCATAATAGGCTGAACCAGGACAACTGAGTTAAACCTATTTACAAAACAAAAACAAGTAGAGTTCATACCAGCTTTTCTTCACCACGATCACTTCATCAAATAATCGTCATTATTAACTTTCACTTGCATGATCGAATGATGAGAAACATATAATAGTGCAAGTTTGTCGTGGACTAAGCTGAAATCTACAAGAACTATATACACGTGAGAAGACAATGAAATATCTGGTCTTTCATTAGATCAACAATAAAGCACATAAGAGCTAAGTTGGAATTTATTTATGAAGTCTTCTCCGTTGTTTTAAAACATGACTCGATGAGACACAAGATAATTCAAAGGAACGACAAAGAAGAAAAGAGCAAAAAGAAACAACGAAAAAGAAGAAAGAAAAAGAAACTAGAGAAATCTTTTTGTTCTTTTCTGAAATTTGAATAAAGAAGAAGAGTTCAAAGAAACTGACTGAAATATTTTCGGTTTTTTTGTTTTTTCTGAAAGAGAGTGAAAGAAGAAAGTAAAACAAAAAGTGAGAAAATATTGACACCGAAGAATTCCAAACAAACAAATAAAGAAGAAATAAGAAATATTTTTGGGTTTTAATAAAACAAGCTCACACACAATGAAAAAACCCGAAGAGAAGCGAGAAATATTTCCGGGGTTTTCAAAGTATTTGTAAACACACATAAGGAAACAAATAAAAGCGAACATGGATATACAAAGGAAACAATGCATACCGACAAGTGTAGTGAATGTGTGACAACATGAATGAAAATGTCAGTGAGAATATGTACTCCCCCAAGCTTAGGCTTTTGGCCTAACTTGGTCACAACCATTGATGGTGCAGATAGAACACCCGATGATAGCTCGGATTGGCATTTCGAGCATTAGCCGTAGCAAGACGAGCGGCTTCCTCTATTGTCGGTTGTCTGGCCTCCTCCAACAAGACACAATAAGTTTGCTTAGTCTGAAAATCAAATAAGGCAGGAACATGCAAGGTAATAAAAACATCATCTTACATGTCAGAGATTGGCCTGTACCAATACTCCTCTTTATCATGTGCAATAAATCGATGTCCTTGCATAGCCTCAAAATCTAGAAACTAGGAGGTAGTTAATGATCATTGGATTTAATGGAGACTCCAAGATGAGCAGCTAAATGAGAAGCATAAATTCCTCCATACAAGTCACCATCACCAGCATTCGTACCGAGGCGACGTTTAACCACAACACCCATATTAAAAGTTCCATTACCATGCAAAGAACAACTAAGGATACTTAGATCAGGAGCACAAGTAGCACTTGGATCATGTTTACTAGTTAAACATCTTCCTATGAAGAAATCAAAGTAATGAACATCAGGAAAGTGAGTGCTCCCAATTCTTGCTTGATTTACCCCTCTAGTTTCCCCATAGCAAATGCTCCTAAGAAATGCCTCATAATCTTTCCTATGAGGCTCATCAAAGGTACCCCAAAATGGGATTTTGCAGGCATGGCAAAACCCATTAAGATACATGCTATAAGATTTCTAATATAACAGGAAAACAACTCGGGGTGCAGTACGATGTCGTACATACTTAAATGTTGCACAAAAGTATCAATGAGATGATAATATTAGGCACACATGTGCACTTTTTTTGTCAAACAAATTTTTTCTATGAATCGATAGAATTGTGTTGAAAACCAACTTCACTCATGAAAATATCGCATGACCATTCAGACGGCTGCACGTCGACATCAAGGGGGAGATTATACCTAGGTGCTTCTTGCAAAATTCCCTTAGAACTCCGGCTCCAAGAGCCTCTTGAGAACATCCTCCTCAACATTTCTCTTTTTTTGAATTTTTGTAGAAAACTCAGAGAAAGTGAACCAAACTCAATATAATTGATAGCAACTAATCCTACAAGTATCCAGAGGCTATACCATGCATCAGAACTACTTAGAACCAAGTGAATTCAACATGCAAGCTCATTTTCATGGTCACCAACAGTAGCAAAATAAGCAAAGTATAAACCACTAGAGCAAAAATTAAGGGACTTCTATTTCTGTGCCCTCGGGTGCTTAGTACTCCTCAGTTTTGTCCCACCCAATTAACATCCCTAATTTTTCCCCTCCACTACTCGCTCCACACTCCAAAATGCCCAAAAGAGAGCATTTCCATCGGATCAATGTAGTTGACCTTTACCTGGCGCATATATATACTGACGCGCGAGACACCCATGACCCACCTTTCAGTGTCTGGTTTATTAGGAAACAAATAGTGGAATATAATGACGCATGGGACACCCCAGGACCCACATGTCAGCATCTGATTTATTTGAAAATGAAGGGTGGAATATAATGCCGCCCGTGGGGGTCGAACTCGAGAGAAACAATTGAATATGCATTATGCAAGCCATTTCAGCTGTGTGCGTCTGTGTGCTTATGGATAGAGCCTTGGCTATTGTATTTTCTACGTTATGGAAGGGCCCATGAATCAATGACCCTGGAAAGATAGAACGCGATGGTGTAAAACACAGCTGATTCAGAGATTCAGATAAACTTAACAAGCATGTTCTTAGATTTGTTCAATGCTTAACAGAGCGAACTGACATAGTGACATTACACTAAGGGATTCCTTACACTAATACAAAATTTTAACAGGGCGACATAAGATGACCAAACTGCACCGACAGCGACAACAGATGGACGACTACTTGTCTTCATCGTCCAAAAGGACGATGGTGCCGTCGTCTTCATTCTTGTCTTCGTCGGAGGAGGATAGGGCGACGACGTTCGGTCCCTCGCCTTCCGCCTCGACGGCGGCCACTACACATAGAGTGGCCACCCTCCTATACTCTCGAGTCGCGACCTCTTCTTCAGCCGCCCGTTGCCTGACAGCCTCTGTCGGCACCATGTACATAGACACGGCTACCACCGCCTGTTTGAGATACTGCTGCGCCGCGCGCAGGGCCTTCTCGGCCTGAGTAGTGAGCACGACATGAGCGTATGCTGGAGATGGTATGTCTTCGTCGGCCTTCTCTTCCCCACCGTAGACATCAAGGTACTCCTGCATGACCTCGAAGGCCGCCTGTGCCTTGGCGTCCTCCTCCTCAACCTCTATGCAGTTACGAGACAACTCGGATGCCGTGTGGTCGCTATCGAAGTAGTTGGTGGTGCCGGATGAACAGCCACTGAAGGCGGTCGAGGACGCGCGGGAGATGGAGCTCGCTCCAGCGCTAGCTGAGCCGCCGCCGGATCCGGGCACCAACGCCCTGGGGGAATGACCTCCAGTGAAGATCATTGCGCTAAAAAGCGTCCTCACCACGACTAATGAACTACATTTGGATTTTACTACGTGTGGAAGCAATGGAGTGAAGTGTCCGTGGAACCATGATGGGCGACAATATGTAAGCAGTGCCGGGAGTGGGATCCAGGTGGTGGCGGGAGATTTTATTTCGTGGATTCTAGATTTGGCGGGAATGCACGGTGGCCGGAAGGAGCGGCGGACGCCATGTCGGTGGCAATGGGGCACCGCAGTGTGGCTCTGCCCTTTGGATGATAGGCGTACGGGCTGCAGCGGAGTAAAGAACCCTGTTACTTCTCAAAAGACCCCCTTGTTGACCAGAATGTATATAATGGGGACAACCAAAGTTGAAATTACCTACCATTTGGTATGAATTGTCAACCTTGCATGTTTGACCCCACTTTGGAAAAAATCAAAGAAAATAACATAGCCTCAAAATTTCAAATCCTTTTGCATTGATCCATCCTATGTGAACTATTTTGTGGGAAAAGTAATAAATTTGCAATACCACATATTGATCTTTGATGGTCTGCAAACAAAATATTTTAAAGTCAAGTTGCGAAAGCATAGTATAATGACGAGACAATACATCAACAATAACATTTTCTTTACCCATCTTCTATTTAATGACATAAGGGGGAGTTTCAATGAATTCAACCCATTTAGCATTTCTACAGTTCAGTTTTGCTTAACTTTTATTGCGTTTCAAAGATTCATGATCAGAATGTATAACAAACTCATTGGGCCATAAATAATGTTGCCATATTTCCAAATTCCAAACAAGAGCATATAATTACTTATCATAAGTAGAATAATTCAGACTAGGCCCACTCAATTTCTCAGAAAAGTATTCAACATGTTTACCATCTTGTAATAACACAACTCCTAATCCAGTTCCCCTAGCATCACATTCAAGATCAAACGTCTTATTAAAATCAGGAAGTTGGAGTAAAGGAGCATGTGTTAACTTATCCTTTAATACCATGAAGGCTTCTTCCCGTGCGGTACCCCACAAAAAAGGCACATCCTTCTTTGTAAGCTCATTGAGAGGTGCGACAATGGCGCTGGAATCTCTCACAAAACGTCTATAGAAACCGGCAAGGCCAAGAAAACTCCTCACTTGTGTGACCGTTTTGCGCTGCGGCCAACTCTCAATAGCTTCAATCTTGGCTTGATCAACTTCAATTCCCTGCGGACTAACAACATAGCCAAGAAAAAAAATACTCGGTGGGTGCAAAAGGTGCACTTTCCAAGGTTACCAAACAAACGTGCATCACTTAGAGCAATAAAAATAGCACGTAAATGTTCCAAATGTTCCTCCAAAGATCTTCTATAAATAAACATATCATCAAAATAGACTACCACAAATCGTCCAATGAAAGCACGTACAACTTTGTTCCGTAATCTCATGAAAGTTCTAGGTGCATTAATTAACCCTAAAGGCATGACTAACCACTCATATAACCCAAACTTAGTTTTAAATGCTGTTTTACATTCATCTCCCAATTTCATACGAATTTGACGGTATCCACTACGGAAATCAACTTTGGAGAAAATGGTAGAGCCACTTAATTCATCAAGCATATCATCTAGCCTAGGAATTGGATGACAATAACAAATAATAATATTATTAATGCATCTACATTTAACACAAATATACGATGTACCATCCTTTTCAGGCACTAGAATAATAGGAGCAACACAAGGACTTATAGATTCACGTATATAACCTTTGTTGAGCAGCTCTTGTACTTGATGCATAATCTACTTTATCTCCTCTGGCTTGGTACGGTATGGCGCATGGTTGGGTAGCGATGCACCGGGAATTAAGTCAATTTGATGCTCAATCCCTCGAATAGGTGGTACTCTCGATGACACGTGTTGTGGAAAAACGTTAATGAACTCCTGCAAAATGTTAGTGACAACAGAAGGCAAAGATGGAGGCACGTCCTCGAATGAAAATAATACCTCTTTGCACACAAAAGCATAACAAACAGATTTAGTAGAATCCAGATCAGTAATACCAGATTTGGTGGCTAGTAAACATCCACTTTTCAATTTTATTTCAGATGCAACACTAGATGATGTTTTATTAGGCATATTGTGTTGCTGAAATTATTTTGCCATAGTCTGATTTTCACTCTTATTTTGCTCCTGTTTTGCTTTACTAGCTCTAGCAATGTCATCTTTCAAAATTTGTTTAGGAGACATAACAAGCAAAGTAATATTTTTATCCTTATGAACAAGAGTATACCGATTTGTCCTACGATGGTGTACATAATTTTTATCAAATTGCCATGGTCTACCAAGTAAAACGGAGCATGCTTGCATGGGTACCACATCACAATCAACATAATTAGCATATGTAGCAATGCTAAAATGCACATGAACAATACGTGTTACCTTAACATGGCCACTGTTGTTGAACAATTGTATGTAATAAGTATGATGATGTGGTCTGGTGGTTAGAGACAACTTCTCCACCATCTCCATGCTAGCCAAGTTGTTGCAACTCCCGGCATCAATTATGAAACGAACATTGCGTTCCTTCACAACTCCCTTTGTGAAACAATTGAGTCTCTGATTTTGCTCAGCCTGTGTTACCTGCACACTCAAAACACGTTGAGAAACTAAACTCCGATAACTGCCAGCGTATTCAACAACCATGTATTGTGTCTCTTGTTCAGGATCATCGACACCCTGTTCTTCACTTTCCATAAGAGCCAAAGTCTCCTCGTCATAATCACTAGCATACTCATATCCACCATCCTCGGTAACGATCATCACACGCTTGGATGGGCATTCTCTCGCATAGTGACCTCGACCCTTGCAACGACAACATATAACCTAATGTGTTTTCCCTGTTGATGCCATGGATGAAGAAGAGCTATGTGCGGGACATAAAGGTGTGCTCACGGCGGAGGAGTTGGTGGCGTTTGTTTCTTGGTATCTCGGTTGGAGTTGGCGGCTGATGTAGGCGGTGCTATAGCAGGACATGTGGAAGTAGATGTTGTACGTGGTGTCCATGATGGAGATATACCTGCAGAAAAATTAGTTCGCGCCAATGCCCGTCGATCCTACACTCCACGTTCAACTTTGCAAGCAAGATGGAATAAACAAGTGATAGTGTTATAATCGTTACACTCTAAAATTGTTTGAATCTCTCTATTTAACCCACCCATAAAACATGCAAGCATAGCTTCATTGTCCTCAACAATACCACATCTAATCATGCCAGTTTCTAATTCCTGATAATATTCCTCTAGAGAATGTTTTCCTTGTCCGCTGTAAATTTTGAAGTAATTCACGTTGATAATATGGTGGAACCAAACGAGTACGCATAGCACTTTTTAAAGCAGCCCAAGTAGTAGGGATATTATCATGATATATTCTGCAATGTTCAGACCACCAAACACAAGCAAAACTAGTGAATGCACAAACAACAGTAGCAACACGTCCATCTCGGGATATTGTAAGCAAGTAAAACATTGTTCAGTTTCTAATTCCCAAGTAAGATATACATCAATAATTTATCTATTCTCAAATGGCAAAATATTCAATTTTAATTTAGGGACATGGTCATGATCCCGTACCTGAGGGGGAAGTGCAGCCCTACCACTACGATTGTATGCATGTGGACGACCTGGTGCTTGTGCTGGTGGTTGCCCGTAGTTCTGATTGTGAGTAACCTCTTCCTCATCGTAATCACCATGGCATGCAGCGTTCTGCTCAACAGTAGTAGCAGCAGCCAGAGAACCCGCAGCAGTGGCAACGACTGACGGGGGGATAACCCCGGGGTAGGCTCACCCAGGCCACAACTCCCTTTTTCAAAACAAGACGTGGGGCGAGGCGCGCCCCTTGTCGACCGGCTCCCCACGGGCCTGCTACGCGGTAAGGCCGGCTTGGGGCGATGCCGCCGGCCGTCCGGCTCGAGGGCGACCCACCGGTCGGCGGGTCGGCGCACTTCACATCACCCCTCTCGACGAGACAGGGGTGGCATAGCGCGACGCGGCGCCCGGGACCCAGTACCGCTGGTCAGAGCACGCGTGGCTACAGCAACGCCCGCCGTACCGCTGGTCAGCACCCGCATGGCCAGAGTGGAGGCAACAATGCCGCTGACCCGGGCCGACAGTGACCAGGCATGCGGTACAGTGACCGCTATCGGCGTTCTGGGAACGAGTGTACCCAGACCTGCCTGCCTGCGGCCCAGGGCATGGCCTACCTCGTCATCCAAGCACGACTGGCGCGGCCCCACTCAAGACAAGGCCCTCGCGAGGACCCGAGCTCGCGAGGAAGGCAGCACCAAGACCAGCAAGGAGTGGGCCTCCTCAGGCCTCCTCCGGAGCGGCGGAGATCTCTATGCAGAACCCGGCCTCAGGAGTCAAGGATGACGCAGGGAAGGACAGGCGGGCGCCAGCACGCCAGACGGTGCAGTTTCCCCTTTGGTGCAAAGGGAGCAAGGACGTACGCGGGTTCCCAAAGCACCCCCCCAAAGGTTTCCATTCTGGTGCAACGAGACCACGACCACGAGCCCAGCAGGAAGGATGTCATCGCCGAGCCCACCTCTGCGTCGTCGACAGTTACTTTGCAGGCGAAGACCACCTTTCGTCAGGATAAGGATGTACTCCTGTCCCCCTTCGAATTTGGCCGTTGTGGGATCCCTCCCCGCCACTGCGATAAGAGAAGAGGACCCGGGCCGCGGCTATATATAGAGGATAGGCTGCACCGTAGAGAGAAGAACAGACACCCAACAGAGGAGAGGCAACACCACCAGAGCGCCCTCACGAGACGACACACCACTGTACTAGTTCATCCACAAACCTCCTCGTGAGGCAATCCACAAAAGCAGGAGTAGGGTATTACGCTTCGCAGCGGCCCGAACCTGGGTAAATCATCGTGTGCATCTGCTTCCTCGTCATCGTACGAGTTCGTCGTAGTAATCATCGAGTAGCGAGCTAGGTAGGGAAAGGCTCCAGGGGATCTTTGCACACGCCCCTATGTTCGAACTTCTTTGGGTTTTGCGGAGCTCGAAATCCGACATTTGGTGCGCCAGGTAGGGGGCGTGTCGGAGTCTTCCTCGAGCCAAGCTCTTCTTCCACCTCGCCGCTCCGATGTCTGACGCTCGCCGAGCCCGCGCCGAGCGCCGAGCTGCCCGCGTCGCCCAAACGGCGCCCGTGGGCCGCGGCGGCGCGTGCCGGTCCCCCTCACCTGTGGCCAACGCCGCCACGGGCCCGGAGGCCCATGAACAACAGGACCCCTCCCAGCCGGTCACCGCGCGGCACGACGGCCGCATCGCCACTCCGTCGATCGTTCCGGCTACCGGGTAGTCCTCCCACGTTCGACCCGGGCCGGCGCGCAGCTCGGGCGCGCTCGCCATGGCGCACGAGCTGCTCCGCTACCACCCTGCCCCCGACCGCCAAGACGACTGGCTTCGGCGCATCACGGAGCTCATCAGTGCTGCCGGCGACGCTTCAGCGCTCTCCTACTCGTTTCTACCCCAGCCCTCTCTGGCAGACGACGTGGCCCATGATGCGCCGCCACCTCCTCCACAACGCGACGTCGACCCCGAGCCCAGGCGTGAAGCGCGCCCGCGCGACCTGCCCCGCGAACCGCGGGCAAGGGCGAGAGATGAAGTAAACTGCCAGGTGGTGCCCCGGCCGCGCGTCGCCGCGCGTGTGCCCCCCGCGCTACCAAACCAACGTCGCGACCGGGCACCGCTTGAGGCGGCCCCTAAGAATCGTCAAGACCGGGTCCCTCCCGCACACGCAGCACCTGTCGAGCCGGTGGGGTGCCACGCCATCGCCCCGGAGCTCCATCCAACCACGTGGCCCTGCAAGTTCAAGCCTGACCTACCCCCTCGCTACGACGGCACCCCGGATCCCGCCGAGTTCATACAACTCTACTCGCTAAGCATCCGGGTGGCCGGTGGAGACGACAAGGTCATGGCGTGCTGGTTCCCCATGGCACTCAAGGGCGGCGCGCTCTCCTGGCTCCTCAACCTCCTGGAGGGGTCCATCACCTCATGGGACGACCTGCGCAAGCGCTTCGTCACCAACTTCCAAGGTACCCGTGACCGAGCGCTCACCGTGAACGATCTGCGACGTGTGAAGCAGCAGGAGGGAGAGACCTTGCACAAATTCATACATCGCTTCACGACTACACGCCTCAAGGTCCCGAGGGCGTCGGATGAGGCTATCATCTCCGCGTTCACCGACGGCATCACGGACCTCAAGATGAAGGAGGATCTCGCCATGAACGACGAACTGTGCTCAGCCCTGGAGATGTTCAACCTGGCAAACAAGTGCGCCAAGGCCGAGGAGGGCCGCCTTTCGCTCCGCGTGCTCCCGGAGGCGGAGCCGGAAGACAAGAAGATCAAGACCAAGGAGGCGAAGCGCAAGGCCCCAGCGGTACTTGCGGCCGAGCCTGAGGCAAAGCGCAGCCGAGGCGAGGAACACCCCGCAGGAGGGAGACCGTCCTGCATCTTCCATGGCACCAACAACCACGACACCATCGACTGCCAGGAACTCAGGCTGGTCCGCGACGAGCACTTCGGTCGGCGCCCTGGACGCACTGATCGTGGCTTCGGACGCGGCGGAGGCCGTGGCGGAGGCCGTTGGGACAACCTGGAGCCGCGTCAGGAGTGGCGAGACCGGCCTCGGGAGGACCGCTGACGCGATCAGGCTCGCGAGGACCGCTGGCGCGACGACCCTCCGGAGGGGTCACGCCGTGGCCAGCCTCGTGAGGTCCGTCCTCGTGAGGCCGGCCTACCCCCACTACCGCCACCACCCAGAAGGAAGGAAGAGGACAAGAAGGACGATGGGGCTAGGGCTTCTAGGAGGTCAGGGCGATAACCTGTATCCTAGGTGGCGCCCAGGCCCCGGCGTCGAACCGCATCTTCAAGCAGTTCACGCGGGAGGTGAACGCTGCTCTCCCGAAGCCCGAAGCCATGCGCCCCCTCAAGTGGTCCCAGACCGCAATCACCTTCGATTCGAGGGATCAGCTCAGGTGCTTGGCCATGGCCGGCACGCTCCCCATGCTGTGCATTCCGACCATCAGCAACGTCCTCGTCACCAAGACCCTCATCGACAGTGGAGCGGGGCTCAATGTCCACTCCATTGAGACCTTCGAGACACTCCATGTACCGTATGACCAGCTCATGCCGACCAAACCCTTCTCAGGAGTCACCGACGGATCCACCGTCCCCATTGGGCAAGTGCGCCTGCCCGTCACCTTCGGCGGACGCAAGAACTACCACACCGAGATCATCGTCTTTGACATCGCGCACATCCACGTTCCGTACAACGCGATCCTTGGGTACCCGGCCCTCGCCAAGTTCATGGCGGTGAATCATCATGGGTACAACGTCCTCAAGATGCTAGGGAGTGGCGGCGTCATCACCTTCGCCTGCGATGAGAAGGATGCCGTCTGCTCCCTCGAGCGTGCTTACCGCGCCGCAGCGGCCGAGCGCTCAGACGACGAGGAAGATGCCCTGCCTCGTGAGGATGCACGCAGGAAGAAGAAGTAGCTCCTCACCACAGGGCGCCAGGGGGCTGGGACCTCCAAGGACGGCGCCTCAGGCTCTGCGCCCGGGGACGGGGCCCCACCCTCCATCGCATAGGAAAGCGCGCTCGGTGCCCCCCTTGTGTCGGGCTCGGGGGCTTCCATCCGGGAGGCTCCCGGCTAGGCCGGTAAGACAAGGGAGGCGCTCGGGCACAACCTGAAGGCGCGTCCTGACGCGCGTCTGCCTGAGCTAGGAGCGCGGCGCGAGGCGCCGAGCTCGCAAGAGTCCGTCATCAGAGCGATCGAGGAGCTACGGGAGGCACAGGCCGCGCGAGGCGGGAGCTGCCCTGCACCACCAAGCGCAGCCGCCATCTTCGGCCCGGTCGACCAGCCGCGCGTCTGCGTCAACGCGCTCGCGATCAACAGGGCCGCGTCCCAGGACCTCTTCTGGTCAACGCGCGCCGATCGCGGATGGGTCTACCCGCGCAACTACGTCCGCCTGCCCTTCGGCCTGGCGAACACGGGCCTCACGTTCCAGCGCCTTGCCTAGGCCATGCTCATACCTTGCCTGGCGAGGCGTGGCGAGGAGTTGGAGGAGATGCCCGGACCGAGCGGGGGTCCCGAGCCTCAGGAGGCGGCGAACCCGTGAGGGACACGCTCACGGAGGTACAAGATCAGGCTATGACGGCAGCTTCGACTCTTCAGCGGCATGGCCGCCAGGTGATTTTTTGGTTTGTGCTAGGTAACTTTTTGGTTTACTCCATTTGAGGGCGCCCACCGAGCCGCATTATCCTCAGGCGATCAGGGCATACCCCTGCAGCTGCATCATTTACGCATATTTCAGTAACTTCTCATGCATGTGACCTATTTCCTAATGTTTCACCTTGCCTGCACGGCTCTTTGCCGGCGTGAATGTCGCCGCACCCGAATGATCCTACCTTCGACCGCCTCATGAGAGGACTGGGCACGGCGTCTGTGCTCGGGTCCGTCCCTGCAGCGTTGATAAATCCAGTGGCTGAGCTCTGTCTGGCGGGCCAGCCCCGTTCACGTCACCTCCTGGGGTCACTGGTGCTTGGCCCTCTCATGCGATGGCCCTAGGGAGCACGTTCGGCGCAGGTTTCTCCAAAATTTGCAGGACCTCGGACGGCGCTATCTACAAGAAGATCCAGGCGCAAACCACCTTTGAGGTAGGGACCTCGCGAGGCCAAAGCGCCCTCACGAGCTCCCAGATACACCTCCCAGTTCTACCGTGCAAGCCACGCGTACGAACTCAATGGGCTGTACACGCCCGGAGCCCCCCGAGGACGCGGAGGGGTTCCTTCCCACGCAATGTGGAAGCCCCATGCTCCATGCTGGCGGACAACACGATCCACCAATGACTATGCCCACGCAAGGTGGAAGCCCCATGCTCAGTGCTGGCGGACAACACGGTCCACCAATGACTATGCCCACGCAATGTGGAAGCCCTACGCTCCGTGCGGGGGATAAACAACTGAGGGCGCCCCAGCGGCTGCATCCAACCTCAGGAAGGCCCCTCGTGGCCCTTTCTCGCTGCGTTCCCCTGGGATGTACGCGTGAGGGGGCTGCACGGGGGCTACTACCGGGCCAAGCCTGGTACACGCCACCTTCCCAGGTCTGCCAAACCTGGTCTTCAGGCGCCCCTCTCAGGAAAGCTGGCGAGGAAAGGTATGGGAGCCGCTCGTACGTCAAGGGGGACTCCTGAGCATCGCGACTCAGGAGCCTCACTGGTCCCCTAGCCCCTCACCCCTTGGAACCGTCCCGGTGATCCGGACGGCCCAACAGTGGCTGAGGTATGCGCGGGGCCGGGCCCTGCCGACGCAGAGCTCAAAGCGCTCGAAACCCTTAAGGAGGACGTTGGAGCTCGTACGTCAAGGGGGACTCTTGAGCATCGTGACTCAGGAGCCTCACTGGTCCTGTAGCCCCTCACCCCTTGTTCCATCCTAGTGATCCGGATGGCCCAACGGCGGCTGAGGTATGCGCAGGGCCGGGCCCTGCCGACGCAGAGCACAAGGTGTTCAAAATTTCCAAGTTAACCCGGCCTTCACCATGTTCCCTTCATGAGGGTTGCTCGTACGTCAAGGGGGACTCCTGAGCATCGCGACTCAGGAGCCTCACTGGTCCTGTAGCCCCTCACCCCTTGTTCCGTCCTGGTGATCCGGACGGCCCAACGGCGGTTGAGGTATGCACGGGATCGGGCCCTGCCGACGCAGAGCATCACAGCAAGCAGGAAGGAAACAAGGCGAAGAAAGCAATCGCACAATTCAACAGTTATTACAAGCATTAAAAGTTTTTGCAAATACAAACAAGTCTAACGCCTCCGCGAGGCACGATGAACGTTGCAGGAAAGGAACAAGGAAGAAGAATTAGGAGGAGCCGTTGCCACCCCTCGTCCCAGCCGTGGGGAACTCGTCGTCGACGTCGCTGACATCGTCTTCTTCACCGCTAACCCTTGCAGCTTCAGGAGGCGGAGGAACAGCGACGCAGGTGAACCTCTTCATCAGCGCCCTCACGGCGTCCTTCACGGCCGCTGCCGCGGCGACACGATCCCCGGGATCGACCGGGCAGATCACGGAGCTGAAGTCAAACCCCGGCTTGTGGAGGTGGAGGTGGCTGAAGACGCGAGTCGCGGCCTCAGAAAAGAGGTCGCGACACTCACTCTCCAAGACTTCCTCCACCTTGACAACGACACCCTGCAGCGCCTCGACGAGCTTTGAGGAGAGCCCCGCGAAGCCGCTCTCCGGAGCCACCAGGCGCTCCGTAAACCCATCCCGGCAGAGGGAACGGAGCGCTTGGCAGAGCCGAAGCTCGACGGAGGGGAAGGCGCTGAGCTCCGCAGCCTTTTCCTCCTCAGCTGCGGCAAGGGCTTTCTCCCTGGCGTCGAGCAGAGCCTTCTCTGCAGCAACTTCCTCCACCCGCACGTCCAGACGCTTGCGCTCCACGGCTTGGATGGCCGTCGCTTCGGACAGCGCGGAGTCTCGATCGGCGAGCTCAACCTTGCAGGTCTCCAGGGCTTCTTCTTGCCGACGCAGCTGCGCCGCGAGCGCGGGCTTCTCCTCCTGGAGAGCCTTCAGGCTGGCTTCTGCTTCTTCGCAACGCTTGGCAGCGGACTCTGCGCCGGTCAGTGCCGCCTCGCGGGCCGCCCTGGCTGACGCGGCCTCCTTCTCGCTCTCTACCACGGCGGCCTTGGCTTGGTCCCAAACCGCCGCGGCAGAGGCGTTAGCCTGGAGCCACCCGGAGAGGAGCCCCGAGAGCCCCCTCGCGAGGTGGTCGTCAACACCCTCGAGGGCGTCCCGGACTTGACCCAGAGCGGAGTAGGCGTCGCCCAGAACACCGAGGCCTCGCGGTGCGGGCGTCAAGGCCTCTTCCGGAGGAGTCGCCTGGGGGATCACAGGAGACGCCCCCAGGGAGGCAGAAGCACGAGGAGCAGGAGGCCCCGGAGGCTGCGCCACGACCACGGGCAAGGTGGATACAGACGGATCGACGGTCGGCTGGCCCTCAGGGGCTGGCTCTCCAGACAGCGGCATCGACACGCCCTCGAGAGCAGGAGCGGCCACGTCAATAGGCATCGGGAGCTCAGGGGCCTCCGCGGAAGTGGCCAGGAGGGTCGCCTCGTGAGCCCCCGCACCCGCAGCGTCAGGCGCCTCGTCAGGCGACGGCAAGGCGACCAAAGCGGGCGGCGTGTCGGAAAGCACCCTCGGCTTGACGCCCACTTTCTTCTTCCTCATCTTCGGCACGACGACATCCCTGGGTACCAAGCAAAGAAGGGATCATCAGCGCGCGAGCTACCGGCAGGTGGCCAAGGTTAGGTGGGACTACTTACTCTTCGACGCCGACCCACTTCCTCTTCCTCTCCACCTCGACGACGGCGGGAGCATCCACACCTCTCCCCACGAGGGCTCCGCCGCGTGGGGAGGCAGGGGCGCTATCCGCAAGGACAGAGGCCGGAGGAGCCGCTCCGGCCCTGAACCCGTCTGCCTCGCCTGCGAGCTGCGATTCGGGCGGGGGCGAGACGGGCGCTTCGACCGCCTTGCCGGCGGAAGCAAGATCCACCAGAGGAGACTCCGCCCCGCGCTTCCTGGGGGTCACCAGGCAGGCAGACCGTGTGGCAGGAGGGGCTGGTCCCGGCCCCCTGAGGACCTTGGCGGGACGCGGAGAACCTGCAGCAGAAGCTTCACCAACATCGTCGTCGTCCTCAATGTCACGCAAGAGCATGCTCTGCGACGGGGGAGACGCCTCCACCAGGTCATCGTCCGCTGTCTTCTCTGAATCCTCCCCGCCCGTGGTGTCGCCGGAGGACACCATCACCGGGGAGCCAAGGCCCTCGGTTGGGGAGAGCCCCAGTTCGTTGAAGACAGGCATCGCGGCGACCAGATCGGCCCCGTCGTCCCGGCAGTACAACGGGGCGCAGTCGTCGGGATAATCTCCGGGGTCGCCGTTGAGCAGGGTTGCGACAACTCTGCTCAGCTCCCCGGAGGGCATGGGGGCAGACCGAAGCTTGAGGTCGTCGCCGCTGCCCCGGTATTCCCACAAGGGCCTCGAATGCGACTGGAGGGGTGCCAGGCGCTGCTTCATGAACTCCTTCACTATCATCCCCCAGTCAGCTTCTTGGCGCAGATATCGCGAGAAATCCGCTCCAGGACGGGCCTGGCCCGGGGGTCGGAAAGATTCACGGAGCTCCACGCGGGGATCTTCTCCGGCAGCCCCTTCGGCAGATCCAAGCGGAGGTTGGTGCCCTTGAGATCCACGAAGACCCAGCGGTGCCTGAAGTTCTCCACCTTCTTCCCGGCCTTTAAGAGCATGTTACCGCTTTGGACCGCGACGAAGGAGATGCACGCCGACCGCTGAGCGCCGTCATGCACGCGCAAGCTGAAGAAATGGCGGAAGAGGGCCACCGAAGGCTTCACGCCTATGAAAGCCTCGCAGTAGAAGGCAAAGACGGACATGAGAAGGATGGAGTTGGGCTGGAGATGAAGAGCTTGAATCCCGTAGTGGTCGAGGATGGCGGTGAAGAACACGGAGAAGGGCGGGACGAGCCCAGCAAAGACACTATGAAGAAAGAAGGGATAGGCCGACTTGGACGAAGGCCGCTTCTCCGAGGAGTCGCCCCATATCAAGGTCCGCCCCCACTCGTTGGTCCCGTCCGCCGTCGACAGCAGCACCGGGACGAGGTCTCCGTCCTTGGTAATGGTGGACTCCGAGAGCGCCGGTGAGATGGGAGCAGAGGCCGAGCTCTGGGCCTCTGGCTTCGACTTGCCGGCGGGAGCCATCGGGAAGTTCGCGGGGCTGGCGCGGCAAGGAGGAGGGCGCATCGGCGCCGGGATCTGGAGAGGTCTCTGCTAAGGCCGGGGATCTTGGAAGTGAGAGCAGGTGCGTAGAAGAGGAAAGCTGTAATGGCTCAGCGCTGAAAGTCAGGCTTTTGTCGATTCGAGCGGAGACCGAGGGGGCGTTGGACGCCCGATACCAACCGCACGATGCGCGCCAGTCCTGGCCCGCAGGCGTTTGGGGCCCGCGGCACTTCGGGCCGTCCTCAGCAGCTTCACCCAGAAGTCGGCTCGAGCGCGCCTTGGGCCCGGGGGCTACTGTAGGCGTTCTGGGAACGGGGGTACCCAGGCCTGCCTGCCTGCGGCCCAGGGCATGGCCCACCTCGTCAGCCAAGCACAGCTGGCGCGGCCCCACTCAAGACAAGGCCCTCGTGAGGACCCGAGCTCGTGAAGAAGGCAGCACCAAGACCAGCAAGGAGTGGGCCTCCTCAGGCCCCCTCTGGAGCGGCGGAGATCTCTATGCAGAACCCGGCCTCAGGAGTCAAGGATGACGCAGGGAAGGACAGGCGGGCTCCAGCACGCCAGACGGTGCAGTTTCCCCTTTGGTGCAAAGGGAGCAAGGACGTACGCGGGTTCCCAAAGCACCCCCAAAGGTTTCCATTCTGGTGCAACGAGACCACGACCACGAGCCCATCAGGAAGGATGTCATCGCCGAGCCTACCTCTGCGTCGTCGACAGTTACTTTGCAGGCGAAGACCACCTTTCATCAGGATAAGGATGTACTCCTGTCCCCCTTCGAATTTGGCCGTTGTGGGATCCCTTCCCGCCATTGCGATAAGGGAAGAGGACCCGGGCCACGGCTATATATAGAGGATAGGCTGCACCGTAGAGAGAAGAACAGACACCCAACAGAGGAGAGGCAACACCACCAGAGCGCCCTCACGAGGCGACACACCACTGTACTAGTTCATCCACAAACCTCCTCATGAGGCAATCCACCAAAGCAGGAGTAGGGTATTACGCTTCGCAGCGGCCCGAACCTGGGTAAATCATCGTGTGCATCTGCTTCCTCGTCATCGTACGAGTTCGTCGTAGTAATCATCGAGTAGCGAGCTAGGTAGGGCGAGGCTGCAGGGGATCTTCACACGCGCCCCTGTGTTCGAACTTCTTTGGGTTTCGCGGAGCCCGAAATCCGACAACCGCACGCCTCCAACCACTCCGTTACCTGCCCCCGCATGGCTACAGTGCGACAGGCCGTACCGCTGACCGCGGCCGGCTGCCGCAAGATGACGGCGTACAGGGCGGTCTGTGCCGCGGTGTGACGGGCATGACCCGATGGTGACGCCGAGTCGATGAGGCCCGGTGGGACCCTGCAGCCGGCGGGCCCTACGAGCACCAAGACTCTTCGGCTGGCGGGCCCCCTGGCCAGCTAGAGAGGCTGCCAGCCGGGTCCCCCTAGTACCATATACGCATATTGTAATCCAGGGGGTTAGCCTATAAAACCCCCTGGAGCCACCCCGCGCAAGGGGTCGGCCGCGTTCATGTTGGAAATATGCCCTAGAGGCAATAATAAATTAGTTATTATTATATTTCCTTGTTCATGATAATCGTTTATTATCCATGCTATAATTGTATTGATTGGAAACTCAAATACATGTGTGGGTACATAGACAACACTGTGTCCCTAGTAAGCCTCTAGTTGACTAGCTCATTGATCAAAAGATGGTGAAGGTTTCCTAGCCATGGACATAAGATGTCATTTGATAACGGGATCACATCATTAGGAGAATGATGTGATGGACAAGACCCAAACTACGAATGTAGCATATGATCGTGTCAGTTTATTGCTATTGTTTTCTGCATGTCAAGTATCTGTTCCTATGACCATGAGATCATGCAACTCCCTGACATCGGAGGAGTACCTTGTGTGTATCAAACGTCGCAACGTAACTGGGTGACTATAAAGGTGCTCTACCGGTATCTCCGAGGGTGTCTGTTGGGTTGGCATGGATCAAGACTGGGATTTGTTACTCCGTGTAACGGAGAGGTATCTCAGGGCCCACTCGGTAATACAACATCACAATGAGCCTTGCAAGCAATGTGACTAAAGTGTTAGCCACGAGATCTTGTATTACGGAACGAGTAAAGAGACTTGCCGGTAACGAGATTGAACTAGGTATAGAGATACCGACGATCGAATCTCGGGCAAGTAACATACCGAAGAACAAAGGGAACAGCATACGGGATTAACTGAATCCTTGACATAGAGGTTCGACCGATAAAGATCTTCGTAGAATATGTAGGAGCCAATATGGGCATCCAGGTCCCGCTATTGGTTATTGATCGTAGAGGTGTCTCGGTCATGTCTACATAGTTCTCGAACCCGCAGGGTCTACACACTTAATGTTTGGTGACGATTAGTATAGTTGAGTTATTGTGTTGGTGACCGAAGGTTGTTCGGAGTCCCGGATAAGATCCCGGACATGACGAGGGTCTCCGGAAGAGTCCGGAGGTAAAGATTAATATATGTGATAATAGTGTTTTGATCTCCGGAAGGGTTCCGGAATTCACCGGAAGAGGTTCCGGATGTTTACCGAAGTGTTCGGGTGCAGCAACACTTTATATAGGCCAAAGGGGTAAAGCCCACGAGGTATTGGAAAGTGCAAAAGGAAGTTTTGCTGCTGCCTTAAGCGGTACTACCGCTGGTAAGGCAGTACTACCGCTGTGAAGCGGTACTACCGCTCAAGCGGTACTACCGCTTGTGCGCGATACTGCTGGAATCCGAGTTGGACTCTTTCCCTGCGGGCCAAACCAACCTTGTGCGGGCAAAACCGACCTGGAGGAGGCTTTTACTCTAAGTTTAGACCCCAAGGCTCAACATATAAATAGAGGGGAAGGGCTAGCACACGGGATACATTAAGATTTCCCAAGCCGTGTGCCGGCAACCCTAACCTTCTAGTTCTCCCGTCATAATCTCCGTAGTGCTTGGCGAAGCCCTGCAGAGATTGTTCCTCACCACCATCACCACGCCGTCGTGCTGCCAGAACTCATCTACTACTTCACCATCGCTCGCTGGATCGAGGAGGTGAAGGCGTCATCAAGCCGTACGTGTGTTGAACGCGGAGGTGCCGTCCGTTCGGCACTAGTTCGTGATCGGATCGAGGGACGACTTGCGATTTGGATCGCGGAGACGTTCGACTACATCAACCGCGTTTCTTAACGCTTCCGCTTAGCGATCTACAAGGGTATGTAGATTCACTCTCCCTCTCGTAGATGCTCATCACCATGGATAGATCTTGTGTGTGCGTAGGAAAATTTTTGTTTCCCATGCAACGTTCCCCATCAGTGGCATCTGAGCTAGGTCTATGCGTAGATGAGATCTCGAGTAGAACACAAACGAGTTGTGGGCGTGGGTGTATACATATTGCTTGCCGTTACTAGTTGATACTTGATTCGGCGGTATTGTGAGATGAAGCGGCCCGGACCAACATTACTCGTACGCTTACGAGAGACCGGTTCCTTCAACTGACATGTAACTTCGTTGCATAAAGATGGCTAGCGGGTGTCTGTCTCTCTCACTTTAGTTGAATCGATTTCAATGAAGAGGGTTCTTTTAGAAGATCAAAAAGCAATCACTACACCACGTTGTGGTTTTGCGTAGGTAAGAACAGTTCTTGCAAACCCGTAGCAGCCACGTAAAATTTGCAACAACAATTAGAGGACGTCTAACTTGTTTTTGCAGGGTATGTTGTGATGTGATATGGCCAATTACATGATGAGATATATGTGATGTATGAGATGATCATGTGCTGTATAGAATATCACGACTTGCATGTCGATGACTACGGCAACTGGCAGGAGCCATAGAGTTGTCTTTAATTATTTTCGCCTTTTTGCTTTACTTTATCGCTATGAGTTAGCTATAGTCGTAGAAGAAACAGTCGGCGCGACAAACTCATGGCGACACGTTGATGGAGATCATGGTGTCATGCCGGTGACGATGGAGATCATGCCGGTGCTTTGGAGATGGAGATCAAAAGCACAAGTTCATGGCCATATCATGTCACTTATGATTTACATGTGATGTTAATCCTTTTATGTATCTTATTTTGCTTAGGACGACGGTAGCATTATAAGGTGATCCCTCACTTAAATTTCAAGATAAAATTGTGTTCTCCCCGAGTGTGCACCGTTGCGAAAGTTCGTCGTTTCGAGACACCACGTGATGATCGGGTGTGATAGACTCTACGTTCACATACAACGGGTGCAAGCTAGTGTTGCACGTGCGAAACACTCGGGTTAAACTTGACGAGCCTAGCATGTACAGACATGGCCTCGGAACACAAGAGACCGAAAGGTCGAACATGAGTCATATAGTAGATATGATCAACATGAAGATGTTCACCATTGAAACCACCTCAACTCTCGTGATGATCGGACTTGAGTTGGTGGATTTGGATCATGTTACACTCGAATGACCGGAGGGATGTCAATTTGAGTGGGAGTTTTTTTAAGTAATATGATTAACTAAACTCATTATCTTGAACAATAGTCTAAGTTGTCTTTGCTATATTTATGTTGTAGATCATGGCTCGCGCGGTAGCACCCCTGAATTTTAATGCGTTCCTAGAGAAAGCTAAGTTGAAAGATGATGGAAGTAACTTTGTGGACTGGGCCCGTAATCTAAGGATTATCCTTACGGCTTCCCAGAAGGCTTATGTCCTTGATGCATCGCTTGGTGATCCACCCGCTCCAGTTGAGTCTCTAGACGTTGTGAACGCCTGGCAGACTCGTTCTGAAGATTACTCAATAGTTCAATGTGCAATATTGTATGGCTTAGAACCGGGACTTCAAAGACGTTTTGAACGTCATGGAGCATATGAGATGTTCCAGGAGTTGAAGTTTATCTTTCAGAAGAATGCCCGGATCGAGAGGTATGAGATCTCCGATAAGTTCTATGCTTGCAAGATGGAGGAGAACGGGTCTATCAGTGATCACGTACTCAGAATGTCTGGGTACTCCACCCGTCTGGCTGAATTGGGGATGCCCCTTCCGCCAGAGGCTATCACTGACAGAGTTCTTCAATCATTGCCACCTAGCTACAAGAGCTTCGTGTTGAACTATAACATGCACGGGATGAACAAGTCAGTCGCCGAGCTGTTTGCGATGCTGAAAGCCGCTGAGTCTGAAATTCAGAAGGAGCATCAAGTGTTGATGGTCAATAAAACCACTAGTTTCAAGAAAAATGGCAAGGGTAAGAAGGGTAATTCCAAGAAGAGTGGCAAAGCAGTTGCTCCTCTCATGAAGAAACCCAAGGCTGGACCCAAACCAGAAACTGTGTGCTTTCATTGCAAGGGAACTGGACACTGGAAGCGGAACTGCCCCAAGTATTTGGCTGACAAGAAGGCGGCCAACAACAAACAAGGTATATATGATATACATGTTATTGATGTGTACCTTACCAACTCTCGTTGTAGTGCCTGGGTATTTGATACCGGTGCGGTTGCTCATATTTGCAACTCGAAACAGGAACTGCGGAATAGACGGAGGCTGGCAAAGGACGAAGTGACGATGCGCGTGGGAAATGGTTCCAAGGTTGATGTGATCGCCGTCGGCACGCTCGCTCTTCGATTACCATCGGGATTAATGATGAACCTGAATAATTGTTATTTAGTGCCTGCGTTAAGCATGAACATTATATCTGGATCTTGTTTATTGCGAGACGGTTACTCATTTAAATCAGAGAATAATGGTTGTTCTATTTATATGAGTAATATCTTTTATGGTCATGCACCCGATGTGAGGGGTTTATTCTTATTGAATCTCGATAGTAATGATACACATGTTCATAACATTGATGCCAAAAGATGTAGAATTGATAATGATAATACCACTTTCTTGTGGCACTGCCGTTTAGGTCATATTGGCGTAAAACGCATGAGGAAGCTCCATGCTAATGGACTTTTGGAGTCACTTGATTTTGAATCACTTGACACATGCGAGCCATGCCTCATGGGCAAGATGACTAAAACGCCGTTCTCTGGAACTATGGAACGGGCAAGTGACTTGTTGGAAATCATACATACTGATGTGTGCGGTCCGATGAGTATTGAGGCGCGTGGTGGTTATCGTTACTTTCTCACCTTCACTGATGACTTAAGTAGATATGGGTATATTTACTTAATGAAACACAAGTCTGAAACGTTTGAAAAGTTCAAACAATTTCAGAGTGAAGTTGAGAATCATCGTAACAAGAAGATTAAATTCCTACGATCTGATCGAGGAGGAGAATATCTGAGTTATGAGTTTGGCAGTCACTTAAGACAATGTGGAATTGTTTCACAACTGACACCGCCTGGAACACCACAGCGTAATGGTGTGTCCGAACGTCGTAATCGAACCTTATTGGATATGGTGCGATCTATGATGTCTCTTGCCGATTTGCCACTATCGTTTTGGGGTTATGCATTAGAGACAGCTGCATTCACTTTAAATAGGGCACCATCGAAATCCGTTGAGACGACGCCATATGAACTTTGGTTTGGCAAGAAGCCAAAGCTGTCGTTTCTTAAAGTTTGGGGATGTGATGCTTATGTCAAAAAGCTTCAGCCTGAAAAGCTGGAACCCAAAGCGGAGAAATGCGTCTTCATAGGATACCCAAAAGAGACAGTTGGGTATACCTTCTACCTCAGATCCGAAGGCAAAGTGTTTGTCGCTAAAAACGGAACATTTCTTGAGAAAGAGTTTCTCTCGAAAGAATTGAGTGGGTGGAAGATAGAACTTGATGAGGTTGTTGAACCTTTACTTCAACCTGAAAGTAGCGCAGCGCAGAAAGATGTTTCTGTAGAGCCTACATCAGCTGAAGGGGAAGTTAATGATGATGATCATGAAGCTTCGGATCAAGTTACTATCGAACCTCGTAGGTCGACAAGGACGCGTACTGCTCCTGAGTGGTACGGCAACCCTGTCTTAGAGATCATGTTGTTAGACAACGATGAACCTACGAGCTATGAAGAAGCGATGATGGGCCCGGATTCCGAGAAGTGGTTAGAGGCCATGAAATCCGAGATGGAATCCATGTATGAAAACAAAGTATGGACTTTGGAAGTATTACCTGAAGGGCGTAAGGCCATTCAGAACAAATGGATCTTTAAAAGGAAGACGGACGCGGATGGTAATGTCACCGTCTATAAAGCTCGACTTGTGGCAAAGGGTTTTTCACAAGTTCAAGGAGTTGACTACGATGAGACCTTCTCACCCGTAGCAATGCTTAAGTCTGTCAGAATCATGTTAGCAATAGCTGCCTTTTTCGATTATGAAATTTGGCAGATGGATGTCAAAACAGCGTTCCTTAACGGTTTCCTTAAGGAAGAGTTGTATATGATGCAACCAGAAGGTTTTGTCGATCCAGAGAATGCTGACAAAGTTTGCAAACTCCAGCGATCCATTTATGGACTGGTGCAAGCATCTCGGAGTTGGAATCTTCGCTTTGATGAGGTGATCAAAGCGTTCGAGTTTATACAAGTTTACGGAGAAGCTTGTATTTACAAGAAAGTGAGTGGGAGCTCTATAGCGTTTCTAATATTATATGTGGATGACATATTACTGATTGGAAACAATATAGAAATGTTGGAAAGCGTGAAGGAATATTTGAACAAGAGTTTTTCAATGAAGGACCTAGGAGAACCTGCTTTCATATTAGGCATCAAGATCTATAGAGATAGATCGAGACGCTTAATAGGACTTTCACAAAGCACATACCTTGACAAAGTTTTGAAGAAGTTCAAAATGGATCAGTCCAAGAAGGGGTTCTTGCCTGTATTGCAAGGTGTGAAGTTGAGTAAGACTCAATGCCCAGTGACTGCAGAAGATAGAGAAAAGATGAGTGTCATCCCCTATGCTTCAGCCATAGGCTCTATCATGTATGCAATGCTGTGCACAAGACCCGATGTCAGCCTTGCCATAAGTATGGTCGGAAGGTTTCAAAGTGATCCAGGAATGGAACACTGGACGGCGGTCAAGAATATCCTGAAGTACCTGAAAAGGACTAAGGACATGTTTCTCGTTTATGGAGGTGATCAAGAGCTCGTCGTAAAGGGTTACGTCGATGCAAGCTTTGACACTGATCCGGATGACTCTAAGTCGCAAACCGGATACGTATTTATTCTTAATGGGGGTGCGGTTAGCTGGTGCAGTTCCAAGCAAAGCGTGGTAGCTGATTCTACATGCGAAGCGGAGTACATCGCTGCCTCGGAGGCGGCGAAGGAAGGTGTCTGGATGAAGGAGTTCATGACATATCTTGGAGTAGTGCCTAGTTCGCTTAACCCAATGACTCTGTTTTGTGATAATACTGGTGCCATTGCTCTAGCCAAGGAACCATGATTTCACAAGAGGACCAGACACATAAAGCGACGTTTCAATTCCATCCGCGATTACATCAAGGAGGACGACATAAATATTTGCAAAGTACACACGGATCTGAATGTTGCAGATCCGATGACTAAACCTCTTCCAAGGGCTAAACATGAACAACACCAGAACTGCATGGGTGTTCGATTCATTACAATGTAAATCACATAGTGATGTGAACTAGATTATTGACTCTAGTGCAAGTGGGAGACTGTTGGAAATATGCCCTAGAGGCAATAATAAATTAGTTATTATTATATTTCCTTGTTCATGATAATCGTTTATTATCCATGCTATAATTGTATTGATTGGAAACTCAAATACATGTGTGGGTACATAGACAACACTGTGTCCCTAGTAAGCCTCTAGTTGACTAGCTCATTGATCAAAAGATGGTGAAGGTTTCCTAGCCATGGACATAAGATGTCATTTGATAACGGGATCACATCATTAGGAGAATGATGTGATGGACAAGACCCAAACTACGAACGTAGCATATGATCGTGTCAGTTTATTGCTATTGTTTTCTGCATGTCAAGTATCTGTTCCTATGACCATGAGATCATGCAACTCCCTGACATCGGAGGAGTACCTTGTGTGTATCAAACGTCGCAACGTAACTGGGTGACTATAAAGGTGCTCTACAGGTATCTCCGAGGGTGTCTGTTGGGTTGGCATGGATCAAGACTGGGATTTGTTACTCCGTGTAACGGAGAGGTATCTCAGGGCCCACTCGGTAATACAACATCACAATGAGCCTTGCAAGCAATGTGACTAAAGTGTTAGCCACGAGATCTTGTATTACGGAACGAGTAAAGAGACTTGCCGGTAACGAGATTGAACTAGGTATAGAGATACCGACGATCGAATCTCGGGCAAGTAACATACCGAAGAACAAAGGGAACATCATACGGGATTAACTGAATCCTTGACATAGAGGTTCGACCGATAAAGATCTTCGTAGAATATGTAGGAGCCAATATGGGCATCCAGGTCCCGCTATTGGTTATTGATCGTAGAGGTGTCTCGGTCATGTCTACATAGTTCTCGAACCCGCAGGGTCTACACACTTAACGTTTGGTGACGATTAGTATAGTTGAGTTATTGTGTTGGTGACCGAAGGTTGTTCGGAGTCCCGGATAAGATCCCGGACATGACGAGGGTCTCCGGAAGAGTCCGGAGGTAAAGATTAATATATGTGATAATAGTGTTTTGATTTCCGGAAGGGTTCCGGAATTCACCGGAAGAGGTTCCGGATGTTTACCGAAGTGTTCGGGTGCAGCAACACTTTATATAGGCCAAAGGGTTAAAGCCCACGAGGTATTGGAAAGTGCAAAAGGAAGTTTTGCTGCTGCCTTAAGCGGTACTACCGCTGGTAAGGCAGTACTACCGCTCAAGCGGTACTACCGCTGTGAAGCGGTACTACCGCTCGTGCGCGATACTGCTGGAATCCGAGTTGGACTCTTTCCCTGCGGGCCAAACCGACCTTGTGCGGGCAAAACTGACCTGGAGGAGGCTTTTACTCCAAGTTTAGTCCCCAAGGCTCAACATATAAATAGAGGGGAAGGGCTAGCACACGGGATACATTAAGATTTCCCAAGCCGTGTGCCGGCAACCCTAACCTTCTAGTTCTCCCGTCATAATCTCCGTAGTGCTTGGCGAAGCCCTGCAGAGATTGTTCCTCACCACCATCACCACGCCGTCGTGCTGCCGGAACTCATCTACTACTTCACCATCGCTCGCTGGATCGAGGAGGTGAAGGCGTCATCAAGCCGTATGTGTGTTGAACGCGGAGGTGCCGTCCGTTCGGCACTAGTTCGTGATCGGATCGGGGGACGACTTGCGATTTGGATCGCGGAGACGTTCGACTACATCAACCGCGTTTCTTAACGCTTCCGCTTAGCGATCTACAAGGGTATGTAGATTCACTCTCCCTCTCGTAGATGCTCATCACCATGGATAGATCTTGTGTGTGCGTAGGAAAATTTTTGTTTCCCATGCAACGTTCCCCATCAGTTCACACTCACTCACACAAGCATACAAGAGAGGAAGGAGGGCTAACAGCTCCCTCTTCTTCCTCCGCCGAACAGCTCAAGGAGCACCATTGTAGCCCTCTTAGTTCATCAACTAGACCAGCAGGACTAGGGGTTTTACCTCCCATGGAGGGCCCCGAACTGGGGTACATCGCGTGTCGTGCATCGCTTGTCCCCGATCCTGTTTCCGGAGCCCACCGGCGTCCTTTCGGCCCCAACCACTCTTGATAAGCCACCCCATGGCATCTGTCGTGAGAAAAAATGATAACCGTTGGCGCCCACCATCGGGCCGTCTGGGGCGCCGGCCGGAGTCATGCTCCGGGCAGGACCCTTCGCCGACTCCGCCGTGCGCCTCGCGTCGGGACCAATCTGCATGCCCGTGGAGCCCGCCCCTGCAGAAGCCTCCGCGGCGCCAAGCCTCGGCTCAGCCTACCCCGCAGGCGTCGCCACCAACTCTTCCGCCGAGTCGTGCAACGACGACGTCTCGCTCGGCGTCGACGGCCTCTGCACGCTCCTCGGCGGGCTACGCCTCGGCAACTCGCCCGCCTCGGACGAATACCCCAGTGAGGTGCTCGACTGCAGCGACCCACCACAGTCTGCGAGTATGGCCGCCTCGAGCGGCGCTGATGGCCTCCGCGTCTTCGTTGAGGTGATGGCCACCGGCTCCTCGACGAGCTCCGGTCGCGCCAGAGCCGAGGCAAGCGCAAACGCCGCCATGGCTCGCGCTAGGGCGGAGGCAGACGCGGTGGCCGCCTCTGCCCGTCCGGGCACCTCTGACCTCCTCCACTCCACCCTCGAGGGGTTGAGCACCCCCATCGCGCCAACGGCCAATCCTGCCACCGCCACGGCCGAGCTAGAGGCGGCCCGCAAACATCTGTTTGCGGAGGCCAGGTCCCTCGCGTCCGCTCGACGCCGGATGGAGGCCGCGCTGCGGGAATACCACTCCGCCTACGTCCTCACCCCGGTGTGTGTCGAGCCCAGCCGGCGTGGGGATGTCTGCAACCGCGGCCTCGTGGTTGCGGAAATCCTTGGCGGCAGGCTGCCCACTTACGACACTCCCGCGGCCAACATGAGAGCCGCCCAAGTGGCCTACAATGATATGGCCACTCTGGAGGGCGAGGAACGTGCGCAGCAGGAGCAGCACATCCAGGACCTCATCGCTGCCGCCAACTTGCAGCTGGCCCGCTTCGACATGGCCGGTGCCGGCTCCGAGCTCCCCTACCACGAAGGTGAGGGCCAACGGGCGACCAGCGGCCATCCGCAGGCCCAACACTCTTCCACCCCTCGCAGCTCCGGCAGGAGAGCCGGAGGAAGCCGCAGCCGGCGTTCTGAGCACGGGAACGGGCAGCCGACAGTCACCAGCCAGCGTAACGACGCCCCAGAGGGCGACGGCCGACGCGATCGCGCCCACACCCCGCCTCAGCGACAAGAGCATGCGCGCTCGCCCGCCCCGGTCGTACGCGCCAAGCTCGCAGCCCGGCTCGGGCCGCGCGTCCCGCACAGCGAGAACGATGCCTGTCTCCGTATCGACCGACTAGCGGAGTCGGCCCTCCTGGAGGAGGAGGGCCCGATCGGGCCGGCATGTTTCGGCCCCCGGATCCGCAATGAGCCGTTCCCCGCCGGTTTCTCGCTCCCCCACGACACTCCGAAGTACAACGACACAGCCAAGCCGGAGGACTGGCTGATCGACTACACCACCGCAGTCGGCATCACCAGAGGAAACAAGCGCGTGGCTGTGCGCTACGTCCTCCTCATGTTGGTCGGCTCGGCCCGGACATGGCTGAACAGCCTGCCGGTTGGCAACATCAAGGCCTGGGTGTACTTCGAGGAGGCGTTCGTTCGCAACTTCACCGGCACCTACAAGCGCCCCGGCCACCCCCGCGACCTCGCCATGTGCGTCCAGGGGCCGGAGGAGTCCCTCCGCAACTACCTCACGCACTGGACCGAGCTGCGCAACTCCTACGAAGGGGTGCACGAGGTGCAGGCCATCCAGTACTCCTTCGAGTGCTGCAGAGATGGCACCCTGCTCAAGCACAAGCTCATGTGCTCTGAGCCGGCCACCCTGGAGGAACTCATGGCGAAGGCGGATAAATACGCCACGGCCGACTCCGCGATGCGGATCAAGGTCAGCACGACCGGCAAAGCTGTTCAGCCGCCCGCCGCCTCGCGGCCGGCCGGCGACAACCGGCAGCAGCAGAACAACATGCGGAAGGCCGACCAGCTGGAACCCCGTTACGGGAGCAAGCAAGTCGCCACCGTCAAGGAGGAGCAGCCGTCTGCCCAGGCCTCTAGCCAGCGCCAGCGGACCGACAAGGCCACCTGGCAACCCAACCTCACCTTCGAGCAGATGCTCGACGCTCCCTGCAAAATGCACTCCGGGGCGAAGCCGGCCATGCACACGCTCCAGCAGTGAAGCTTCTCCCAGTGGCTAGCCCGGGGCGAGGGCCTTCCAGCTCCCCGCACTCCAGCGCCCGCGCCGGCTCCGGCTCAACCACCGGCTCCAGCTCCCAACGACGACCATCTCCATGACCAGTTCCCCGACCAGGACGGGGCCTACGTCGTCTTCACCAGCGAGGGCACCGACAAGCATAGCCAGCGTCAGTGCCGGCACGAGGTGAACGCCACTGTGCCCTCGGTCCCCCAGTTCATGCACTGGTCCGAGAAGCCGATCACCTGGAGCCGGGCGGACCACCCGGCCGTGATGCCGAACCCGGGCAGCCACACCCTCGTTCTTGACCCCACCATTGCCTCGGAAAGGCTCACCTACTGGTTCTCGTGGGAGCTGATCAACAGGGGCAGCATCATCAACATCCTCTACCGCGACACGCTGCTCAAGCTGGGGCTCAAGGAGAAAGACCTGCAGCCGAGCCGGACGACTTTCCACGGCATCGTGCCGGGGCAATCCTGCTCCCCCATCGGCAAGATCCGGCTCGACATCCTCTTCGGCAATAAGAGCCACTTCCGCCGTGAGCCGGTGTGGTTCGAGGTGGTGGACCTCAACAGTCCCTACCACGCGTTGCTGGGAAGGCCCGCGCTCGTCAAGTTCATGGTGGTCCCCCACTACGCCTACCTCAAGCTGAAGATGCCGGGTCCCAAGGGCATCATCACCGTCGACGGCGACTACAAGAAGTCGATCGAGTGCGCACGCGATAGCAGCCGGCTGGCCGAGGCATTGGTGATCGCGGAGGAGAAACACCAGCTCGACCGGCTCATGGCCCTCGCCATCGAGCAGCCGGCCGTGCCGACTCCCCCATCCCAGCCGGCCAGCGAGGCGACATTCCAGCCGTCCAAGGACACCAAGCAAGTGCCACTCGACCCGGCCAACCACAAGCAGTGCGTCACCATTGGCGCCAACCTCAGCAGCAAATAGGAAGGCGAGCTCGTGGACTTCCTCCGTGAGAATCGGGACATCTTTGCATGGTCTCCCAAAGACATGCCGGGTGTTCCGAGGAAGTACGCCGAGCACAAACTTCACGTACGGCCGGATGTGAAGCCGGTCAAGCAACCCCTGAGCCGCTTCTCCGAGGAGAAGCAGCGCACTATAGGAGAAAAGATCGCCCGGCTGCTCGTAGCCGGCTTCATCATGGAAGTTTTCCACCCGGACTGGTTGGTCAACCCAGTCCTGGTGCTGAAGAAAAAAAAGACTTGGCGCATGTGCATCGACTACACCAGCCTGAACAAGGCGTGTCCCAAGGACCCTTTCGCCCTACCCTGGATAGATCAAGTGATCGACTCCACGGCCGGCTGCGATCTGCTGTCCTTCCTGGACGCCTACTCCGGCTACCACCAAATCAAGCTGGATCCGGCCGACCGGCTGAAGACCTCCTTCATCACCCCCTTTGGGGCCTACGCCTACATCACCATGTCGTTTGGCCTGAAGAATGCATGCGCCACCTTCCAGCGCTGCATGCAGAAATGCCTCCTGCCCCAAATCGGCAGAAACTTCCACGTCTATGTGGACGACATCGTCGTCAAGACCAAGAAGCAGTTCAGCCTCCTCGACGACCTCCGAGAAACCTTCTCCAACCTGCATGAGTACAAGATCCGGCTCAACCCGGAGAAGTGCGTCTTCGGTGTGCCAGTCGGCCAACTCCTAGGCTTCTTCGTGTCCGCGCGTGGCATCGAGGCCAACCCGGAGAAGATCAAGGCCATCGAGCGCATGCACAAGTCGGCCCGGCTCCGCGACGTCCAGAAATTCGCCGTTTGCCTTGCCTCACTCAGCCGGTTCGTCAGCCGACTGGGCGAGAAGGCGTTGCCCCTCTACCAGCTCAAGAAGAAGGCGACCAAGCTTGAACCGGGCCACGACCCTATGAAGAAGCCGGCCAAATTCGAGTGGACCGACCAGGCGGACGAAGCATTCCGCGACCTCAAACGCGCCCTCTCCAGCACGCCCGTCTTAGCCGCGCCGACTGAGAAGGAGCCAATGCTCGTATACATAGCGGCAACCACGCGCGTGGTCAGCGTCGTCCTAGTGGTGGAGCAGCCCGAGGAAGGCAAGGCGCTACCAGTACAACACCCCGTCTACTAGATGAGCGAGATCCTCTCCGCCTCCAAGCAGAACTACCCCCATTACCAGAAGATGTGCTACGGCGTATACTTCGCTGTGAAGTAGGTGAAGCAGTATTTCCAGGAGCACACCATCACCGTGGTGAGTACGGCCCCGCTCAGCGAGATCATGAGCGGCCGGGATGCCACCGGCCGGATCGCCAAATAGGCCATCGCGCTGGCCGACCATGACATCCGGTATGAGCCGCGCACGGCCATCAAATCGCAGGTGGTGGCCGACTTCCTCGTCGATTGGGACGAGACCCAGTTTGTGCCGCCGCCTCCAGATTCCATGCACTGGCGCATGCACTTCGACGGCTCGAAGATGCGGACTGGCTTGGGAGCCGGCATCGTCCTGTCGTCCCCGAAAGGGGACCAGCTCAAGTACGTGCTCCATATCCACTTCGCCGCCTCCAACAACGTAGCCGAGTACGAGGTGCTCGTCCACGGACTCCGGCTCGCCAAAGGAATCGGCATCCGGCGTATCCTTTGCTTCGGTGACTCGGACCTCGTGGTGCAGCAAGTCTCCGGTGAGTGGGACGCCAGGGACGCCAACATGGCCAGCTATCGATTCCTCGTCCACCAGCTCACCGGCTCCTTCGAGGGCTGCGAGTTCCACGACGTCCCCCGAGCGGACAACGAGGCGGCGGATGCTCTGGCGAAAATCAGCTCCACCCACCAGGCCATCCCAGCCGGCGTCTCCCTCAAGCAACTGCGCAAGCCGTCGATCAGGCCATCCGCCGAGTCGGAATCCATCTTCGTACCCGCGGACCCTGCCGGCTCCTCCTCAGGCCCGGGCACTCCGCCGGCTCCACTCCTCCCGCCGGCTTGCCCGGCTGCGACCGTTCCCGCCTCCACGGAGGCCGAATCCGACCCCGTAGCCGTCATGATGGCGGTGGGCACGCCCTCCACCGACCTGGTCCTGGGTGCTAGCGAGCCGGTTCCGGGGGCTCCAGCGACGGGCCCGGGGGCTTCGGTTGCCCCCGGAACCGGCTCCCGTCTCGGCACCATCGTGGGCCCAGCCCATCCTGGCCTTCCTCCCGCGCGGCGAGCTCCCCCCGGACGAGGCCGTGGCCCGGCAAATCCAGCGCCGGTCCCCCGCCTACGCCATCATCAACCACGAGCTGGTGCGGCGTAGTGCAACCGGCGTCTTCCAGCGCTGCGTCGAGTTGGAGAAAGGGCAAGAGATCCTCTGAGACATCCACCAAGGCGAGTGCGGTCACCACGCCGCCTCAAGGGCCCTGGTGGCCAAGGCGTTCCGCCATGATTTCTTTTGGCCGACTTACTCGAGGAGGCACGCGAGCTAGCCCTCAGCCGGACGGCCATCTACCAGTAGAAGCTCCGGCACTACCACAGCAAGCGGATCCGCCCCCTTTCCTTCCGTGAAGGAGACCTGGTGCTCAGGCGGATCCAGCAAACCGTCGGCCAACACAAGCTGTCCTCCCCATGGGAGGGCCCGTTCATCATCAGCAAGGCGCTGCACAACAACGTGTACTATGTGATAGACGCCCAGAAGTCACAGAAGCGCAAGAGGGACGCCTCCGGCCTCCGTCCGTTTTACTGCTAAAACAACTAGTGTATGTATGTATCGCCAGCCCTTTTGGGCCTAATGAATGTAGAGGGTGTCCCAAGCTAGCACTCGGGACATGCCTTTTCAATTTCGTCAAATCATATCGCTCCTCGAGCAGGCTCCCGGGTCCGGTTCCCCGGACCCGGGGGCTCGCCGGCTGGCCTAGCCGCCTCTCCCCGAAGCCGGTAGAGTAATGTGGGATAAGCCAGCCTCTCCCTCCTCGCTCGGCCACAGACCGGCTCCCGGCTGTCTGGCTAGTGGGATCCTGGGACGGGAAACTTACCACACACGAACGCCGCCTGCAAGGGGGTGGCCGACTCGGCCTAGCCAGCCTCTACCGTACTCGCCCTAGCTAACCGTCCCCTCAACCCTATACCCCACGACCGACTCCCCTAAGGCAGATGCCTCGTCCCAGCCACAGACTGGCTCCCGGCTGTCCGGCTGGCGGGGCCGAAGCCGAAGGGGACGAAGTTTTGGCAACACAAGGGCCAAAGGGACGAAGAGACATGGACAAGTCGGCACACACAACTTTTTCGTTCAGCAAGATGCAAAGCATAAATTTATACACAAAAACATAAAGGCCCGCGACCACTTGTTCATTACATTACACCCCCACTGGGTGGAACTGCAAACTAACCAAAAGAGAACCAGGAAAGCAAAAGTAGGCCCTAGCTAGTGGAGGCTCCGTCCTTGGCCTCCACGTGGCCCGAAGCAGCCGAGGTGGAGGCTCCGTCCTTAGCACCGGCTCGCCCCGCGTCGGCCTTCGCGCCCGTTTCTTCCTCTGGCTGGAGGTCGGCGTAGGCATCGGTGCTGGAGGTGGCATCCTCGTCGTCCGTCTCGCCAGCGCTACCGTCCGGATCGTCAAAGGCCAGTGCGTACTGGTCCTCCGGGACCACCTTGCCGCCGGCCGTCCTCTCCGGAAAGTACTCGTCCCACAGAGCGAAGGACGCTAGGTCGCTGGCCCGAACGGCCAGCGCATCGGCGACGGCCTCCAGCTTTGCGTCCGTACCGGCACGCTGGGTCGCAAGCAACTCCAGGTCCAGCCCTGAGTACCAGGACTTCGCGACACAGAGTGCCATGGCCGCCGTGGAGGCTCTCCAGGCATTCACCCACGCGGTCCCGGCCTCCAGCCAGCGCGACAGCCGGCTCATGGAGCCCGACTCCACTACGGCCGGCCATAGGGTGCGAACCAGTGCCAAGCCGGCCTTCTGAAGCCGCTCCATGGCTTGGACCACCTCGTTCAGACGGACCTTGGCGGCGATCCCCACCTCATCCACGGTCCAGGCGGCAAGCATCCCGACGTGGACGCCCAACGCCCGATGATCCTCGCGGTGGGCCTCCACGGCCGCCAACGCGCCTGCTTGAGTATCGGGGAAAAGACCTGAGAAAGAGGGGAAGAGCGAGCGGCGTAAGACGAAGGAAGGGGCGGCCCCGAGACGACACAAGAAGAAAAGCAGAACGGAGTAAACTTACTGGCTAAGAGCTGATCCACCGCATGCGCCTCCTCCTTCAGCCCCGACTCCCTTGCCGACCAAGCCTGGACACGACGGTCGAGCTCCGCCTGCGCCCTCCGCGCATCCTCCGCCGCCTTCTCCAGCAGGTCGTCCTTGGTCTTCTACGCTTCACGATTGCTCGCCTCCCGCTGCTCCAGCACCGCGCGGTGGGCCGCCTCGCGCTCCTCCTGGCCCGCCCGCAGACGATCCGCCTCCAGGCGCAGCCGGGCGCACTCCGCTTGCAGAAGGTCCCGCTGGTGGCCGGCTCGGGCCAGACGGCGTCGGATGCCCGCCGACTCATCGACGGAGGCTGCGAGGCCCGAAAGCGCCGTCGTTAGGAGAATGGAAAACAAACAAGCAAAAATCTAAAGGATTCGACCCGCCTGCGGCACAGCCGGCTCGAATCCCGGGGGCTACACCCAGTGGGTGTGCTCGCGCGCCCCCACTGGAAAAAGCGGAATGACACCATACCTTTCAGATCCGCCCCGATGCTGGTCAGCTGGTCTTCGGCCTCCCGGAACCGACCCAACAACGTGTTGAACGCGACCACCCAGCGATCATGATGGGCCTACAAAAAGACAAGGTCAAGGGCCGCCGCGATTAGACTCGACCCGGCTGCCTCCCAGCCGGCCCGACTCTCGGGGGCTACACCCAGTGGGTGCGCTCACGCGCCCCCATTGGAGAAGTGTAGAAGAGAAAGGGCAGGGTTCGGGAGCCTAACCCAACGAACTGCTCGAGGCGGATTTGTCGATCCCGGGCCGCCTGCAGCTCCTTGTCACGGCAGTCGGCGAACTCGGCGATGAGGGTGTTCACTCCGGCTCCCAAAGAGCTAGTGGCCCTACCCCGCTGGGGGGCCTGCCAGCCACGGCCCAGCTCTCCTGCGGGCGGGTCCTGGAGCTGGAGCCGGTCCTAGTCGCGGCCGAGCCCCGCGCCGGCACGACAACGGTGCCGGGTCTTCCCGACGGCGCACTCCCAGGCGGCGTGGCGGCAGTCCCGACCAGCTCCTTCGACGAGTCGGTCCCCGGTGGGCCTTTCGGGGCTGGGACCTCGATCTTCGGCACCCCGCCACCTGTTGCCGCGCCCATGCCGGGTCCACCATCGGCCGGATTGCCGACATCTCCTTCCTTACCCTCCGGGGCCGTCGACTTCGGCGGTGGGCCGTGGGCCTCGGGCGGCGCAATGTTAGGCCCGTCGGCACTATGTCAGCCCTTCGCGCCGTCTCCTTCGCCGCCGCTGCCACACGCACGGCTGCGCGCGCCTCCTCCTCCGTGGCCTGGGCGTCCGCCTCCGCCTACCACGCGGGGTCGTGCACCCCCTTCGACCTCTTTTCCTGGACCGGCTGGTCCAGAGTCGAGCCGTCGCCTCTGGACATCCGGCTCGCCGCCCCCGTGCGGGCTTCCTCCGACGGCCACTTCTTAGCGGCCTTCTACCACGGGCGCCGCTCCTGCTCCTCCAGCGCCCTCTGGGCCGCCTCCAGCTCGCTCCACCCGACGCGCTCCTTCTTGGCGTGCTCCTTCTCAGCACTCCCGCTCGCCTCCGGGGCAGTCTTCCCCAGAGCGCGCGGGGCCCTGTCCGGCGCGGCCGCGAAGACGTGAGTAAGAGCGGGGAAAAACAAAGAAAACAGGGGGAGCAAACGCAAGACTTACCCGACGCTGGTGGGGACCGACCGCCTGACGGGGCCTACCGGGGCAACCAGCGGTTTCTTAACGCCGCCTCCGCTGCCGCCGCCCGGCTGCCCTCCAGCTGCGCGCTTGGGAGCCGGCCGAGAGCTGGCCAGTTGTTTCCCCCGTTCCACCACGTCCACCCGGTCCTGCGCCGGCCCGCGGCCGACCTTGCGGAGGCGTCTTCGGGGCACCGTTGCGTCATCCCCCAAGGCCTCGAGGTTTTCCACGACCACTACATCATACGCTCCCTCCGGCTCAGCATCGTCATCGGTCCAGTCCCGCAGCAGGAATTCGGGAGGAAACTCGCCGGCCGACTCGGATCCCTCTGTCTCCGCCCCGCCGACAGCAGGCATCCCGGCCCGAACCGCATCGTCCGGCTCCATGTCGTTGACGTCCTCGATCTCTTCGGCGTCCGATTCCGCTACGCCGGCTGCCGGCTCGCCGTAAGCCTGCAGTAGAGGAAACAACTACGGACGGGAGGGCCCCTCGCATCGTCAAGAACGGAGGAAGGCATTGGTAACCAAAAACGGGAGCGTGGCTCGTCATGTACCTTCGGAGCCGGGTGCGCCCGGTCGTGGGGAGCCTTGCCCCATCGCCACCCGTCCTCGCTCAGCTTGGCGTTGGAGATTAGGTTCACCCGCCTCGCCACATGCACGGCCTTCAACTCTTTGGTGGAGAGCCGGCTCGCGTCGTGCCGGCCACCCATCTGCCAGATGAGGTGCGGCCGGCGCTGCAGCGGTTGCACCCGGCGCGCCACCATGGTGGTGATCAGGTCCATGGCCGTGAGGCCTTCCGAGCCGGTCAGCACGGCCAGCCGGGCGCAGAGCTGGTCCACCGTCTCGGGAGACTCCTTCGGCGGAACCCTCCAGTTTTGCATGGCGTTTGGCAGATGGTTGACGAAGGGAGGTAAGTTTATGCAGTCCAAGTTCGCCTCCACGTTTTTCACGTAGAAGAAACCCTTCTGCCAGCTCTTCACCGAGTCCTGCAGCGGGAGCTGGGGGAAGCCGGCTCCCGGGTGGTGGTGGAAGAGGGCGGCTCCGCAGGCGATCATCTCTTTCTGGTTCGTGGCCTTATTCAGCACCGTCTGCTGCTTCAGGAAGAAGAGCTGGCACCAGAGATCCACGCGCGGCTCCACCCCAAGTAGCCCTCGCACGGGGAGGCGAAGGCGGCCAGCTGCAGGATGGCGTTGGCGCTGAGGTGGTGCGGTTGCAGGCCGAATTACGTGAGGAATCGCCGGAAGAAGGTGCTCGCCGGCAACCCGAGCCCGCGGGCGAAATGCTCGGCGAAGACCTCCACCTCCCCTTCCCGCGGCGTCGGGGCGTTTTCCGCCCCCCGATGCGCGCCTCCACGAGCCCCGCTGGCGGCAGCTTGCGGCGTTGGCGAAGGTGCTCGATGTAGTCCTCGTCCATGTCGCTGCCGTCCCAGGCACCCTTGCTCGCCATCTGGCCCGGGAAGGGGTGCGTGCGGCGACGGGACGAACGAGTGCTAGTGGGGTGCGATCGACGTCGGTTGCGAGCGGCGGCATGGCGAGCACGCGAGTTGTGCTCCCTCCCTCCCTCCCTCCCTCCCTCCCTCTCTCTCTCTCTCTCTCTCTCTCTCTCTCTCTCTCTCTGCAAAGGGAGGGGAGGGCGGCGAGGAGGGCGAAGGACCGGGGCGGGATGCGAATGGCCCTTTTCGCTCCCCTACCTTTCCATTTAAACCCCGCGTGGGGGTAGTGGGGAGGGGATCCGACGTGCACGATTCCCACTACCCCCGCTCCGCGCGGGCGGCATCATTGCGTGCGGGGAACGCCAACTGTCGGTCCCTGCCGCAAAGGATTCGCGTGCGTAGGCCGAGGCCGCAGCCAGGTGGGCCCCGCCCCACGGCCCGGTCCTGTCCACCGCGTGGCCTGTCAGGCCACGGCCCGCTGCGTGCCACACGTGGCGTTCCCCTTATGCGTCTCGGAGATTCCGAAGCGGCCCACAGAGAGCCGACTGGCTGCGGCTTCGTCCGCCTTCAACGGTTCGACATCCTGGCATGGGGCCCGCGGGCGCAGGGATCAAGCCGGCGAGGTCCGCCGCCTCCAGCCCGGTGGGCCTCCCTGTTGGGTTCTACCGTAGGTGCATCGCATGCCAATTAAAATTTTCCTACGCGCATAACATCCAAGAACATGCTACAGAGATGGATCACAACTCGTTACCACTAGACGCGCAGTGCCGTGCAGTGGAAGTAGAGTTGGGGCAGCGCGTTCGCGTGGTCCATCTCCTCCTCGTCCAATCTCCCTCAAACAGCCGATCCGATCTCCCTCGCGCAGCTGGTCGCCGGATCCCACGTACATGTTCGCCGGAGCGGTGCAAGTGCACCGCCTCTAACGGTATCTGCGCGTGCAGGAGGAACACCGTGCGACGGACTGCTAGGTCCGATCACACAGTCGGTGGCGGCAAATGGAGGAGGCTAGTTGCAACACATGCAAAGCCCTAATGCCGGCGCAAAAGCAATCAACCAGATGGGCATGCCGCACCTCCACTATATATAGGCATTCGGCGCGGGCCCAACTCTTGGGCCTCGCACGGATCCTAAAGCCCACGTGTTCCTTCCCTTAAGCCCGTGACCCCTTAGGTTCTCGTTCACTTGGTTGCGAGTCAGATTACATCCGGCTCGACTAGTCGGTAGCGGCCTCTAGCAAAGCGTGCCGACTCCAAGTGTCCGATGAAGCTGGTTAGGCGAACCTGTACTTCACACTTATGTTCCCTTTGCCACACGATATATGTTGTCATGCTCTAGGCTACATGGTCATCCTTGTTGGAGCACAACCTCTTTCTCGTTCCGGTGAATCTGACCAACACTTCGGATTATCTCATAATCCTCATCGCATGGCCGTGCTTATCCAGGTCAGATCACCCGAGGGGCCCAGTGCATATCTCTCCTTGTCGGAGGGGCAAATCCCATCTTGCTCGAGCACGTCTCGCAGCGTGGGTCTAGACAAGCCCGAAACCTACCTTTATAACTACCCTATCATGGAGTAGCGTTTGGTCGGCCCAAAGCAAGTCTGTCAACATCCCAAGTACATGTGCCAGCTCAGGTCTTAGGACACATAACGTATGTTGTACTAGAGACTCACAGATGACCTATCGCTGCGTCTCATAGTTGGGTCTGTCCAACTCAGACCTTATCTCGACTCGGATCCGACTACGTCGAATCCGACCAGATCTTTCCGAGTCCATATTATCCGGCTAGCATCCAATGCTACATGGTCAGTGAGACCGGACCATCCACCGTGTCATATGCTAGTCTAACTGGTTGCGCGTCCACACAACCCTTTCGACTAGGGACCATTTAGGACAGTAATCATACAATGCATAGTCTCACAAACAAGTCACGTACTTGTTAATACAGATAACTGATAATGTCCAAGGACTATCTTTATTCATAAACACATAGGAAATATCATCATACATGATTGCCTTTAGGGCATATCTCCAACACTCCCCTGCTTCGGGGACTATTGACGGGGGGATAACCCCAGGGTAGGCTCACCCAGGCCACAACTCCCTTTTTCAAAACAAGACGTGGGGCAAGGCACACCCCTCGTCACCGGCTCCCCATGGGCCGGCTATGCGGTATGGCCGGCTCGGGGCGATGCCGCCGGCCGTCCGACTCGAGGGCGTCCGGCCGGCCGGCGGGTCGGCACCCTTCACATCACCCCTCCCGACGGGACAGGGGTGGCATGGCGCGACGCGGCGCTAGGGACCCAGTACCGCTAGTCAGAGCACGTGTGGCTACAGCAACACCCGCCGTACCACTGGTCAGCACCCGCATGGCCATAGTGGAGGCAACAGTGCCGCTGACCCGGGCCGACTGTGACCAGGCAGGCGGTACAGTGACTGCACGCCTCCAACCACTCCGTTACCTGCCCCCGCATGGCTATAGTGCGGCAGGCCGTACCGCTGACCGCGGCCGGCTACCCCTGACAGGGTGCCTCATGGCCCCCTGTTGTTGTTGCAGAGGTGCGGCACGTGCAATCGGTGGTGGTAGGTGCGAGCACCTCATTGAAGTTGGCCTCCAACTTGGTGTCGAACGTTTTCTCCAAGGCATCTTGCTTCTCCATGGCCTCTCCAAATCTATTCATCATGTCTTGCACCTGTTCACTCATCATTTGTTGAAATTTATCATGGAGCTCCTTGTTTGTCCTGCCCCCCCCAAGTCGAGCTCGTCAGCTTGTGATCCTATCATGCTTTGCAGCAATAGAGACACAAAAGAATATGATCCTACAGACTACTAGGAAATGGTGGTGGTTGTGTGGTGGAGAGTCACAAATCCTTCAAGCGAATCTCAAATCCTTACTAGTTGTTACCAAGCAGTAGGCGGTGATTGCTACTTGTAAACTGCGTTGGGATTTTCCCCGAAGAAGAGATGAGATGCAGCACAGTAGAGATAAGTATTTCCCTCAGTGAGAACAAAGGTTATCGAACGAATAGGAGGACCACGCAAATTCCCGTCTTCAACACCTACACACAAAAGAGCATGCATTTGCACCCAATGTGGGCAAGAGGGTTGTCAAGCCCCTTGAACTCGTTACTTGCAAGCGATAAGTAGTGATAGATAGATAATATAAATGTAAAATAAAATAACAGTCACTAAATGGCAGCAATTTTTTTGGTGTTTTTGTAATAATATATTTTGTGAAGACCTGGGGGGCATAGTTTTCGCTAGAGGCTTCTCTCTCTAAGAAAGCATACGGTGGGTAAACAAATTACTGTTGGCAATCGACAGAAAAGCGAATAGTTATGCAATATTTATTCACGGCAATGATCATGCATATAGGTATCACGTCCATAAACAAGTAGACCGACTCCTGCCTGCATCTACTACTATTACTCCACCCATCGACCACTATCCAACATGCATCTAGAGTATTAAGTAAAAATAGAGTAATGCTTGGAGCAAATATGACATGGTGTAGACAAAGTAAATCCAATCAATATAAATAAACCCCATCTTTTCCCCTTAATGGCAGTAATACAATACGTGTCATGTCCCCTTCTGTCACGAGGATTGACCACCGCAAGATTAAACCCATCACAACGCACCACTCGCGTTGAAGATAAATCAATCTAGTTGGCTAAACCAAACCGATAGATCGGAGAGCAATACGAAGCTATAACAATCATGCATATATGAATTCAGTAAAGACTCAATATATTTTCATGAATAAACTAAACATAAAGCCACAATTCATCGGATCCCAATAAACACACCACAAAGAAGGATAACATCAGATAGATCACCGTGGGAATCGCGGTGAACTTTGTATTGAAGATCATAGAGAGAGAGCTATCTAGGTACTAGCTATGGACTCGTAGGTCTGTGGTAAACTACTCACACATCATCATGGAGGCAACAAGGTTGATGTAGAGACCCTCAGTGATCGATCCCCCCTCCGTCAGGGCACCGGAACTGGGCTCCAGATGGCCTCCCGTCGGAACAGTGACTTGCGGCGGTGGAAAGGTATTTTGGCTAGCTCTCGGAGGTTTTCCCGATTTTAGAGAATACTAGTAAACATGCCCGTGCGTTGCAAAGGGGGAATACGCCCAATTTCTAAGAATCATCGTTGGCCGAGTCGAGAAATTGTCTCGTTGGACAGTCAATACCTAATTTATGAATAATTGAGTCTAACATTGAAGGTAAGTTTATGGATATGTTCAGTTTTAGATATCTCATCAAAGATCCGAAATAAGTTTAGCAAATATGAATCACTTGTCTTCAAATAAATTTATATCACTTTTTTACTTATGCTAGATATATTACTATTCAGGTTGAGCCTAACTTCCCATACCTATCTTTCGAACATTGAATGTTCGATTATCCTCCACAATATGTACCTACATGGGGTTAACTTGATAAGAAAATAACGAAACATATTTATATTTTTTTAAATGCTACCAGGAGGATGCGCGTTCAGCATAATTTGAAAAGAAATTGACCGTGCGTTGCAACGGGAGCATATAACACCAATTATGTGTGCCATATATCTTTAAGATCCTCATGCCGAAAAAAGTCAAAACCATGATTTACTGGTTCCATATGACTTCTAGACAGTAACAAATGAAGGAAAATATATGCAGAAAAAACTTCTGTATCAATTCATTGTGAGAAACTTCCTGCAGGTATGCCTGTTTTGTGTGTGTTTTTCTTGGTGAGAAAGTTCTTGTTTCAGCCAGAGAGGTAGTAGAACTACATCATCTACTAAAACATGAAGCTCGTGTGTCAGTAGTTGTCACTGAATTTTTAGATGACCGGGAATAAAGTTGGCTACTTAATTTTGGACTGCCAAGTGTAAGTTTTCCACGTGTGTAGGTGTAGCAAGTAACAGCTCTGAATCCTGATTTTTAATCAAAATCGAATCATTTCTCCATGTCCTAACAATGCCTATGAATTTCACATAGTGATCGTTTAAGAACCACACATATTGTCCATGCAAATAGAATCTGGACAGAACCTGACCAAATTTTAAAATCAGAACCTTTGTATAGATGACAATGGATCATCGTATACAACAAGATCTAGTAAGTAATGCAAGAGCACAAGCGTACATAAGAATAAAAAATTGATCAGAAGGCATGACGTACATGGATAGACTAGGGTCTCGTAGTGCAAGGAATCGAAAATGCCAACAACACGCCAACGATAGTCAAGGATGGCATCTCCTTCGTCCATCCAGTGGTCCATGCTCTTTGCAATACCGGAAGAACAACATACCTTTAAAGGTTGAAATCAGGAGTAAAGTACATATCAAAAGGGTTCATAAATAGAAAGGCAAAAAATCAAGAATAAATACAAAAAGAAAATAGGACTTTGTACCATAAACCTTGTACATCCAAAACGTTAAGAAGACCCTCTGCTCAACTACTCCTTCGAGGACGCCCGTCATACTGCACCTTTTACTTCTAAACACAAGAACGAATCAACATGTATTTTTTGAATAAAAAAGATCCCCACGAAACATACCAAAGGGTGATGAAAAACGGATCTGGGACAGGAGAGAAAAACTATCATACTGACTATTTTAAATTAATTTACTTAGTAGTTAGTACACCGTAACATTTTTTCTGGACCAAAGATACTCGTATATAGAAGTAAACGATTACCTATACACATCAATAGTTAAATAGTAGGTTATTTAAGTCGTACATGGACCAAAACAATTTCGTGACTGGTTTTAAGGTTGCAATTGAGCACTTACAGACATAAATGGCTCAAATCAACCTTTGCTAATCATTCAACAACCAATTTGAAGATGGGGAGAAGAATCTAACTATATTGTGAGGTTTCATGAAGAAACAATCTCATTACCAATCAATGAAGAAAAAATGTCACTCACATCACTTATATCATAAACATATGAGCAAGCCTATCCACGAAAATTGATTAAACGGTCTACCACATCAGATGCCAAACAATGAAATCTCATAGACTAAGAACAAACAAAAAGGGGCAAGCACTGCAATTTGGGACAACTGTGTTGATATCGGGTGCCCAAGATAAATGACGGGTTTACCTTGCGGGGCAGTATGATGCTGGTAGCTGATATCTGAAGGTCCATCCCTCATAGTGGGGCTCAGATCCTGCTTCCCCACATAATGGAAGCAATTCTAACACGATTACCGGCCCCAACTTCCTCAACTTTATGCACAAATTGTTCGAAGGAGTAATAAGGGATCATATAACACTAGTGCAAAAAAGCCTAGCTATGTCGTGGCAAAAATGGCCGTGCTGGCGTGGACACCCGACGCGACTAATATGACACCACTGTTAAAAAATACTGGTGGCGTTGAAGACGACGACAAAAGTGTTTGACATGTTTATGGCGTGCCACGTGGCCAACGCCAACAGTAATATACGTCAGTAGTGGCATTGCATGTTAGTGCAACGCCAGCAATTTCATTTTCAGATTTAAACCAAATCTATACAACAACGCGATCCAACCAAAATGACAACATAATCAAAGTTTAGAACAGTAATTAAACAATACAATGCAAATACCTGTTGGCGTTCTGGGATCCGGGATACCCAGACCTGCCTGCCTGCGCCCCAGCGCGTGGCCCACCTCGACGGCCCGGTACGGTCTGGCAGCAAAGCCCCACAAGACAAGACCCTCGCGAGGCGAACAACGCCAAGACCTCCAGAGGAGTGGCCTCCCTAGGCTGCGTCCCGAGGAGCGGAGATTCCTATGTAGGTACCCGGCCTCATGAGGCTGGGATGACGTGAGCCATGACGACCAAGGCCAGGCGGGCGCCAGCGGGCGCAGGGGGGACAGTTTCCTCTTTGGTGTTAAGGGGGCAAGGACGTACGCGAGTTCCCAAGGAATCCCCCAAAAGTTTCCGTTCCGGTGCAGCAAGACCAAGACCATGGGCTCGGCAGGACGGATGTCATCGCCGAGCCCACCTCTGCGTCACGCTCAGAAGCTTTGCAGGTGAAGACCACCTTTAGTCAGGATAAGATGTACCTCTTGTCCCCTTTCAAAATTGGCCGTTGTGGGATCCCTTCCCGCCTGTGCGATAAGGGAAGAGGACCAAGGCCACTATAAATAGGCACCAACATCCACCGTAGAAGGGATCGATCCATTCCCACCTTAGAGCCCTCGCGAGGTCGCTCAGCCACTGTACTAGTTCATCCCCAAACCTCCTAGTGAGGCCAATCCACCAAAAGCAGGAGTAGGGTTTTACACCGCAAGGTGGCCCAAACCTAGGTAAATCTCTGTGTCCATCGTCTTGCTCGCTCGCACGTATTCGACGAGGCTTGACTGCAGAGTGGCGAGCTTGAGGCGAGAGCTGGTTGAAATCTTCGAACACGCCCAAAGTTCGAACCTTCTTGGGTCTGCGGAGCCCCGATTCCGACATTTGGCGCGCCAGGTAGGGGCGTGTTGGAATCCTCCCTCCAATTCCGCTTCGTCTCCGCTTCGTCGCTCCCATGGCCGACGCCCGCCGAGTTCGCGCCAAGTGCCGAGCTGCCCGCGTCGCCCAGACGACGCCCGTGGGCCGTGGCGTCCCACGCCGGTCCGCCTCTCCTGCAGCTAACGCTGCCACCGACCAGGCCGCTCACGAGCAGCAGGACTCGTCGCAGGCACCCACCGCGCGGCGCGATGGCCGCACCAACACTCCGTCCCTCGTTCCCGCCACGGCATCATCCTCCCACGCTCGCTACGGGCCGGCGAACGCGCAGGCCGCCACCGTTCATGGAGCGCGAGCTGCTGCGTTACCGCCCCGCCCATGATCGCTACGACGACTGGCTTGGTCGCATCACCGAGCTCGTCAGCGTCGCCAGCAAGTCCCCGGTGCCCTCCCACTCGCTCCGTCCCCCGCCCTCCCAGGCGGGCGACGTGGCTCACGGCGCACCTCCTCCTCCTTCTCTGCACGACGCCGACCCCGAGCCCAGACGCGAAGCGCGCCCGCGCAACCTGCCACATGGGGCGCCGACGCAGGCACGGGATGAGGCAAGCTGCCAGGTGGTGCCGCGGCCACGAGGTGACGCGCGTGCGCTCCCCGCACCACTGCGCCGTCATCAAGACCGTGCGCCGTGGGAGGCTGCGGTGGACGGACGCCAAGACCAAGCTCCCCTCGCACGCGCCGCGCCTGTGAGCGGAGTGATCTGCCACACCTTCACCCCGGAGCTGCGCCATGTCACCTGGCCCAGCAAGTTCAAGCCGGACCTGCCCCCACGCTACGATGGCACCCCAGACCCCGCGGAGTTCCTTCAGCTCTACGCGCTGAGCATCGAGGCGGTGAGTGGTGACGACAAAGTCATGGCGAACTGGTTCCCCATGGACCTCAAGGGTGGCGCGCTCTCCTGGCTCCTTAACCTCACGGAGGGATCGATATCCTCCTGGGACAAACTCCGTGAACGCTTCATCGCCAACTTCCAGGGTACCCGCGACCGCGCCCTTGCGATTGACGACCTGCGACGCGTGAAGCAGCAGCCGGGCGAGACCCCGCAGAAGTACTTACAGCGCTTCATGAACGTGCTCCTCAAGACCCCGAAGGCATCGGATGAGGCCATCATCTCGGCGTTTATCGATGGCGTCAGGGACATCAAGCTGAAAGAGTAGCTCGTCATCCACGACGAACTGTGCTCGGCCCTGGAGATGTTCAACCTGGCGAACAAGTGCGCAAGAGCTGAGGAGGGCCGCCTCTCCCTCCTCGATCTTCCGGAAGCAGACCTTGAAGACAAGAAGGCCAAGGCTAAGGAGGCAAAGCGCAAGGACCCCGCTGTGCTGGCAGCAGAGCCTGAGATGAAGCGCGGTCGTGACCATGATGAGCCCCCAAGGGAAACCGCCCGTTCTGCATCTTCCAGTACACTCGCAGCCACAACACCGAAGACTGCCAGGAGCTCAGGACGCTCCACGACAAGCACCTCGGCCGTCGCCCCGAGCGCGGTGACCGTGGCTACGGCCGTGGAGGGGGCCGCAGCGGAGGCCGCTGGGACAACCGTGACCCACGTCAGGACTGGCGCGACCAGCCTCGCGAGGACCGCTGGCGTGACGAGCCTCGCGACGGACCCCAACGCGATCAGCCTCGCGAGGCCCGTCCTCAGGGCAATGCTTGCCTCCCTCCGCTGCCGCCGCCACCAAGGATGAATGACGATAACCGACAGGATGATGGGGCTGGGGGCTTCCTGGAGCCCCGTGCGATCGCCTACATCATGGGCGGTGCTCAGGCCCCTGCCTCCAACCGCATCTTCAAGCAGTTCTCTCGCGAGGTGAACGCAGCCCTCCTGAAGCTCGAGACCGCATGTCCGCTCAGGTGGTCGCACTATGCCATCACCTTGGACCTTAAGGATCACGTCAAGTGCTCGGCCGCCGCATGCGCGCTCCCCATGCTCTGCACGCCCACCATCAGCAACGTCCTCGTCACCAAGACCCTCATCGACGGTGGCGCTGGGCTCAATGTCCTCTCTGTCGAGAAGTTCGAGTCATGTCAGGTGCCTTATGATCAGCTCATGCCGACCAAGCCCTTCTCAGGGGTGACCGATGGCTCCACCACCCCTGGGGCAGGTGCGCCTCCCAGTCACCTTCGACAAGCGCGATAACTACCACACCGAGCTCATCGACTTCGACGTCGCCCACATCCACCTCCCGTACAACGCTATCCTCGGGTACAATGCCCTCGCCAAGTTCATGGCGGCAACCCACCATGGCTACAACGTCCTCAAGATGCCAGGGTGCAGCGGTGTCATCATGGTCGCCTGCGATGAGAAGGATGCAGTCTGCTCCCTCGAATGCGCTTACCAGGCCGCGGCGACTGAAAACTCTGACGACAAGGGCGGCATCCTGCCTCCTGAGGACACCCCCAAGAAGAAGAAGCAGCTCTTCCCCAAGAGCCGTCAGGGGACAGAGACCCCCAAGAATGGCACCTCAGGCCCTGTGTCCATTGCTGGGGTGCCTCTTCCTCCCGCATAGGAAGACGCGCCTGGCGCTTCCCTCAGGGCGGGCTCGGGGGCTTCCACCTGGAGAGCTTCCGACCTAACCGGTGCGACGAGGGAGGTGCTCGAGCATCACTTGGAGGCGTGCTTCGACGCGCGCCCCCACAAGCAAGGAGCATGGCATCTGTGCTCGGGTCCGTCCCTCAAGTGCTGATAAATCCAAGCGACCTAGCTCTGTCTCGTGGGCCAGTCCCGTGCACGTCACCTCCCGGGGTCCTTGGTGCTTTGTCCTCGCATGAGCTAATTGAGAGTGGGTGAGTCAGGGCGCGCGGCCCGGTTCATATAACCGCAGTTTGGCGCTTCGCCGTCGCGGGAGCCGTGCGCCGGGTGTTTTTCCTCAGGTTGTCGCATGAGAAGACTGGGAACGGCGTCTGTTCTCGGGTTCATCCCTGCAGCGTCGATAAACCCAACGACTGAGCTCTGTGTGGCGGGCCAGCCTCGTTCACATCACCTCCTGGGGTCCTTGGTGTTTGGCCTTATCATGCGATGGCCTCCGGAGATTCATTCGGCGTAGGTTACCCCCGTCACATAGGTTCTGTAAGCGCGCACCGCGCCAGGAAGTTCAGGCGCAACCCCCCTTGAGGTAGGGCCTCGTGAGTCCCGCGCTGGCTCACGGGTGCCCAGATACACCTCCCCCAGTTCTGCCGTGCCACCCACGTGTACGAACTTAATTGGGCTGTACACGCCCAGAGACTCTAACACAGAGCTCCCTTCCCACGCCCAAGTGGAAGCCCCATGCTCCGCGCTGGCAGACGACACGGTCGCTCAGCGGCTATGCCCACGCCCAAGTGGAAGCCCCATGCTCCGCGCCGGCGGACGACACGGTCGCTCAGCGGCTATGCCCACGCCGAGTGGAAGCCCCATGCTCCGCGCTGGTGGATAAACAAATAAGGGCTCCCTAGCGGCTGCACCAACCTCAGGATGGCCTTTCGGCTCGTCACGCTGCGTTCCCCTGGGATGCACGCGCGAGGGGGCTGGACAGGGGCGACGCTCAGGCCATGCCTGTCGTGTGCCACCTCACCAGGTCCTTGGCACCTGGTCTTCTCGCGTCCCTCCCAGGAAAAAGCTGGCAAGGAAAGGTATGGGAGCCGCTCGTACGTCAAGGGGGACCCCTGAGCATCGCGACTCAGGGGCCTCACTAGTCACGTAGCCCCTCGCCCCTTGGTCTCATCCTGGTGATTCGGACGCCCCAACGGCGGTCGAGGTATGCGTGGGATTGGGCCCTGCCGACGAGCACTAAGGCGCTCCAAATCAACCTCGTCGTCACCGTGTTTCCTTCATGAGGGCTGCTCGCACTTCAAGGGGGACCCCTGAGCATCGCGACTCAGGGGCCTCACTAGTCACGTAGCCTCTCTCCCCTTGGTCTCGTCTTGGCGATCCGGACGCCACAAAGGCGGTCGAGGTATGCGCGGGATTGGGCCCTGCCGACGCAGAGCACAAAAGCAAGCAGGAAGGAAGCAAAGCACGAAAGGAAATCACAGAGTTCAAACAGTTATTACAAACACTGAATGTTTTGCGAACTCAAACAAGTCTGACGCCTCCACGAGGCATGGTAAATGTCGCACGTTGAAATCTCGGAGGAGGAGCCGTCATCGCCGCGGCCACCGCCGCCGCCTGTCCCAGTCACGGCGAGCCCGTCGTCAACATCGCTGCCGACCCCTTCGTCGCCATCGCTCGCCTCCACCGCAAGGGGCCCAACGTCGGGGACGCAGGCAAACTTCTTCACCAGCGCCTCCAGGAATCTTTCACGGCCTCCGCCGCAGCGACACGAGACTTAGGGGCAACCGGGATGAGAAGCGCGTCGAAATCAAAGCCGGGCTCACAGAGATAGAGGTGGCTGAAGACACACGTCGCGGTCGTGGAGAAAAGGTCGCGACACTCGCCCTCCAGGATGGCGTCCACCTTGGCGGTAGCACCTTCGAGCACCTCGGCAAGCTTGGAGGAGAGCCCTGGGTAGCCACCCTCAGGAGGCGCCAGTGGCTCCTTGGATCCTTCCCTGCAGATGAAGTACAGCGCCCGGCGAAGCCTGAGCTCGCTGGAGGGGAAGACGTCGCGCTCCGCGGCCACCTTCTTCTCAACACCAGCAAGGGTCTTCTCCCAGGCATCCAGCTGGGCCGTCACATAGGAGACATGCCGGGCATGGGACGTCTGGGCTTCTGCTACCTCCTCCCTCGACTTGGCCAGACGCTCGCGCTCCGCGGCTTGGTTAGCAGCCGCCTGGGACAGCGTGGAGTCGCGATCGGCGAGCTTCGCCTCATGGGTCACAAGGTCCTCCTCCCACTGGCGGAGCCGTTGTGCGTGCGCGGCTTGCTCGTCCTGAAGGGTCTTCAGGTTGGCCTCTGCCTCGCCGCAATGCTTCACAGCAGACGCTGCCTCTGCCAGCGCCGTGTCGCGAGCCGTCTTGGCTTCGGCGGCCTCCTTCCTGCTTGCCACGGTGGCAGCCTCAGCCCGACCCCAGGCCGTCTTGGTGGCTGCGTCAGCTTGGAGCCACCCAGAAATAAGCCCCAGGCACTCCCTCGCGAGTGAGTTCCTGTTGGCGTCTTGAAGGTCGGCCCGGATCCGGCCGAACGCGGTATAGGCCTCGTCAAGGGTGCCGGGCCTAATCAGAGGGCCGTGGTCCGCTAGCGCAAGGGCCTGACCAGGAGGCGGCACCAGCACGTCGGCGGGCGCTGTGACCAAAGGGGGTGTGGCGTGGCAAACTTGGGGCGCTGGAGGCTCCAGTTTCTCCTCAGGCCCGACAAGGGCGGACGGCTTCACAGCCTGCTGGCCCACTGGGGCTGGCTCCTCCTGAAGCTGCGTCGCTGCGTCCTCGGGGGTAGATTCCGCCAGAAGGGGGCGGGAAGTCGCCCCCACCACCGGCGTTGGGGTAGCCACGGCCACGGCAAGGAGTGTCGCCTCGTGAGCCTCCGCGCCCCCGGCTCCCGGTCTCCCAAGCGGCGTCGGCAGGGCGCCAGGAGTAGGCGTCACCCCTGTGTGCCCGGGTGCGGAGCTACCGGGGCGCCCAGGGGTCGCGCTGAGCTGGCGTGATGCGCTCCCGCCCCCGCCGCGTCCGCGGCCAGAGGCTGACGGCGCCCTCTGGATAGGGGGCCCCTTCGGCTCGGTGCTTGCCTTCTTCTTCTTCGACACGTCGTCGCTCCTAGCCATCGAGAGGAGAAGGGGCCGTGAGCACGCGCGCAATTTATAATCGACCAAAGGCAAGGCTGGTTACTTACTCCTCGGGCGCGACCCACTTCCTCTTCCTCTCCACCTCGGCGATGGTCGTGACGCCCCCGCCCTTCTTCGGCGTGGCGCTGCCACCTGGAGAAGTGGCGAGATCGCCCTGAGTTGCCATCGCCGGAGAGGCCACGTCTGCCCCAGCAGCGGCCGCCGGAGTCTCAATCGCCTTGCCGGGGCGTGGGGAGTCCGTCAGAGGAGGCGCGGCCGCGCGCTTCTTCGGGGTTGCCTGGCCGGATGCCTGAGTGGTCTGAGGGGCAGGCCCTGACCTCCTGAGGACCCTGGCGAAGCGCTGGGAGTCCGTGGCCGGGGGCTCGTCGGTATCGTCGTCGTCTTCAAGATCATGGAGGAGCTTGCTCTGCGACACGGGGGACACCCGATGAGCACATCCCTACTAATTTTACACCCACAGCCCCTGCTGCTATACGTACTGGACCAGGTACTAGAGCCCTCGCACGCCAACTAAATTATCAGGTACTTTCGTTTCTTGGAAATCCAGCTAATGTTCATGAACATATGATGCTGCCTAAATTAGATAGTTTTGTTTTACTTATGAATGAAGGACCTAGCATGGACAAGAACGATGGCCATTGGAGCGGGATCACGCATGGAGAAGAAGGTGCGCGCGCGGGAAGGAACAATGGACTTTCAAGTGGTGATTTTCGCACTTTGAAGCCACCATAAGGAGTGCTTGGAGGCTTGGACAAATTATACAAGATGCCACTTCATAAATTTCGTCCATAGGCTAATATAGGTGCTGTGTCACCTTATTTTTGGGCCAGGCCCATGTAATTTCGAAATACCACTTTTTAGGCTGTTTTTAGAGTCCATATGTGTGGGGAAACGGAGATAGGGCTGGTTTCGGACCCCTCCTCCAAGGGGCCACGAAATTCCCCTCTATTTCCCCATATATACAGCCCTTAGGGCATCGTTTTAGACTTGGGTTTTGTTTAGATTGAAAGTTAGCCATAGCTGCAACTTCGCGTTCTTCGTTTGTGTTCCACGACCAGACAAAGGCGTCACAGAACCCCACATTCATCAATAAACCTTTCGTCTTATATTCGCAATATCCAGATTGCAATCTTAGTTTCTTGCTTGTTCTTCGTTTGCTTGCAGAAAACAGACCCTCGTGGTCAGGTTGATCGTGCCCCGGCGTGGTCAATAACCTCTCGGAGTTGGTTTTGCGATTGCTAAGGCACGACGTCCTCGCACGTTCGTAGTCGGATCGTCAAAGTCGACTCTACCATAAACGATAGCCACTTCTCATCGAAAGACAGGGACAACTTCGTCTCTATCAAGTGGTATCAGATTTCCAGGTTGCTCGAAGAGATTTTACCAGTTTTTCGTAGTTTAGATCGCATCTGCTTCTCTTACCTATAGTCCACGAAAAAGCCACAAATTTTTTTAGGGTTAGTTCATCATATCCGAACCAATCTGAGCCTTTGCATAATCTCTTCGGTGTTTGCTTTGTTGAATTTGCGGTTGCATCGTCGTGTCAAGTTGCTGGTCTTAGCATCTAGTTCTTTAGAGTTTCGAGTTCTGTTCACAGTTTGTCACGCCGCCACCGCATCATCTTCTTCACCGCTGCCATATATACCACCACATATCCGCAACTAATCCGAGTCCATATACCACCACCATATATCTGCCATCAATCCGTATCCATATATAGAACCATATATCCACCACCAGTTCGAGTCCTTTACATGTTAGGTTTAGTTTCGAGATCCTCTTGTTTTCGGTTTCGTGTTTCCTTGCCTGAGTAGGTTTCGGAAAAAAAGAGTCTGGCACGCTTTCCAGAGCACTTTCTAGGCCAAAATTTCGGCGGTTGAAAATATTTTTTCCCTATCCTATTTTTAGGCTTTCCGGAGCGTTTTGAGACACTCGCCATCATAGTGATTTTTGTCGCATTTTTTGGTCGTCGCAGCCCCGGATCGCTCCTGAAAAAAGAATTTAGTCAAATTTTTTTTGTGCCTATCCTGTTTATACGACTTGGGAAGAGTTTTGAGACACTCGCCATTATAGTGATTTTCTGAGCAAAAAAAAAAGCGCAAAAAAAGGGAGGCGCCAAAAAAAAAAATTTAAAGTGTGCTCTTCCCTTGATTACGTGTAACGTCGTGGTTTTGTTGGTGTTTTAGGCTCGCGTCTCTAGCACGGTCTAGCCTAGGACTTGCACAGTACCGTTGTCGAGCGTCTTTTCAACTTTGCATATCTGAACTGATTATTGCTGACCCCTTTTGCTACCATATTATAAGCCTTCCCAGCTCCACATACATCTACGTCGTGCTTTTGACTCTTCCTGGTAATCTCTCTATCCATGCTTTGAGAGTTTTGACTACAACGGTTGCCGATCACCGCCTGCTGCTTGGTAAGAACTGGTAAGGATTTGAGATTCGCTTGACGGATTTGTGACACACCACCACCACCACCACTTCCTAGTAGTCTGTAGGTTCATATTCTTGTGTGTTCCTATTGCTGCTAACCATGACAGGATCACAAGCCGACGAGATCAACTGGGACGGCATGACGAACAAGGAGCTCCATGATAAATTTTAGCAAATGATGGCTGACCAGGTACAAGACGTCGTGACCAGCCTTGGAGAGGCCATGGAGAAGCTAGGTGCTTTGGAGAAGACATTCGACACCAAGCTGGACGCTAAGTTCGATGAGGTGCTTGCACGTCTACCTCCACCAGCTGTACCTATCATACCTCGGCAACAACAACACCAACAACGCCCAAATTTCGCGGGGCGAGCGCAACGTGCGCCTCTCGACCAAGGCCAATATTCTGGTGCCATTGCTACTGCTGCTACTGCTGAAGCTTCTATGGCTGCTGCTGCTGCTACTGTCGTTGAGCAGAATGAGGATTATGATGGTGATTACGATGATGAGGGAGAGGTTTCTCCCGATCAGCCCCAGGGGCAACCACCACCACAAGCACCGGGTCGTCCGCATGTTTACCATCGCAACGGTAGGGCTGCACCACCACCTCAGGTATGGGATCATGATCATCTCCCTAAGATAAAATTGAATATTTCGACATTTGAGGGTAGATATGTTCCTGATATATATACTACTTGGGAGTTAGAAACAGAACAACGTTTTACATGCTTACAATTTCCTAAGGATAGACGTGTTGCTGCTGCTGTTTGTGCTTTTACTAGTTTTGCTTGTGTTTGGTGGTCTGAACATTGTAGAATACATCATGATAATATCCCTATTACTTGGGCTGCTTTGAAAACTATTATGCGTAATCGTTGGGTTCCACCATATTATCAACGTGAATTGCTTCAAAATTTGCAACGTTTAAGACAAGGTAAAAATTCTGTAGAGGAATATTATCAGGAATTACAAACTGGCATGATTAGATGTGGTATTGTTGAAGAGAATGAAGCTATGCTTGCACGTTTTATGGGTGGATTAAATAGAGATATTCAGACTATATTAGAGTATAAGGAGTATAATACTATCACTCGTTTATTCCATCTTGCTTGCAAAGCTGAACGTGAAGTGCAGGATCGACATGCATTGGCGAGAACTAATTTTTCTGCAGGTCGCACTTCATCATGGACGCCACGTACCCCATCTACTTCCACACGTCTTGCTGCAGCACCGCCTACTTCAGCCAGCAACTCCAACCGAGATACCTGGAAACAGGCCCCCACCCCACCTTCCGTCAGGAGCACACCTTCCGGGCCTGCACAGAGCTCTTCTTCATCCATGGCATCTATAGGGCAAACATATGAGGTTATTTGTCGTCGTTGCAAGGGTGGAGGTCACTATGCGCGAGAATGTCCTTCCAAGCGTGTGATGATTGTTACTAAGGATGGTGGATATGACTCCGCTAGTGATTTTGATGAGGAGACCCTGGCTCTTATTGCGAGTGAAGAACAAGGTGTAGAGGAGACTGAACAAGAGACACACTACATGGCTGCTGACTACGCTGACAGCTATGAAAGTTTAGTTGCTCAACGTGTTCTGAGTGTGCAGGTTACACAGGCTGAGCAAAATCAGAGGCACAACCTATTCCATACAAAGGGAGTTGTGAAGGAGCGTTCTATTCGCGTCATCATAGATGGAGGGAGTTGCAACAGCTTGGCTAGCATGGAGATGGTGGAGAAACTGTCTCTAACCACCAGACCACATCCTCATCCTTATTACATCCAATGGTTCAACAACAGTGGCAAGGTTAAGGTAACACGTACTGTTCGTGTGCACTTTAGCATTGCTACATATTCTGATTATGTTGATTGTGATGTGGTACCCATGCAAGCATGCTCCGTTTTACTTGGTAGACCATGGAGATTTGATAAAAATTCTGTACACCATGGTAGGACAAATCAGTATACTCTTGTTCATAAGGATAAAAATATAACTTTGCTTCCTTTGTCTCCCGAACAAATTATGAAAGATAACATTGCTAGAGCTAGTAAAGCAAAACAGAAGCAAAGTGAGAGTGAAAATCAGATTGTGGCAAAGGAATTTGAGCAACGTAATAAGCCTAATAAACAATTATCTAGTGTTGCATCTGAAATAAAACTGAAGAGCGGTTGTTTACTTGCCACTAAATCTGATTTTACTGATTTAAATGTTACTACATCTGTATGCTATGCTTTTGTATGAAAGAGGTATTATTTTCATTCGAGGACATGCCTCCCTCTTTGCCTCCTGTTGTTGCTAACATTTTACAGGAGTTCGCTGACGTCTTTCCACAAGACGTGCCACCGGGATTACCACCTATTCGAGGGATTGAGCATCAGATTGACTTAATTCCCGGTGCATCGCTGCCCAACCGTGCGCCATACCGTACCAATCTAGAGGAGACGAAGGAGATTATGCGTCAAGTACAGGAGCTGCTCGACAAAGGTTATATACGCGAATCCCTTTGTCCTTGTGTTGTTCCTATTATTCTAGTGTCTAAAAAGGATGGTACATCGCGTATGTGTGTTGATTGTAGAGGCATTAATAATATTACTATTCATTATCGTCATCCCATTACTAGGCTAGATGATATGCTTGATGAATTAAGCGGCTCTACAATTTTCTCCAAAGTTGATTTGCGTAGTGGATACCATCAAATTCGTATGAAATTGGGAGATGAATGGAAAACAGCATTTAAAACTAAGTTTGGATTATATGAGTGGTTAGTCATGCCTTTTGGGTTAACTAATGCACCTAGCACTTTCATGAGATTAATGAACGAGGTTTTACCTGCTTTCATTGGACGATTTGTGGTAGTCTACTTTGATGATATACTAATATATAGTAGATCTTTGGAGGAACACTTGGATCATTTGCGTGCTGTTTTTATTGCTCTACGTGATGCACGTTTGTTTGGTAACCTTGGGAAGTGCACCTTTTGCACTGACCGAGTATCTTTTCTTGGCTATGTTGTTACTCCACAGGGAATTGAAGTTGATAACGCCAAGATTGAAGCTATTGAGAGTTGGCCGCAGCCCAAAATGGTCACACAAGTGAGGAGTTTTCTTGGACTCGCTGGTTTCTATAGGCGTTTTGTGAGGGATTTCAACACCATTGCTGCACCTCTCAATGAGCTTACAAAGAAGGATGTGCCTTTTGTTTGGGGTACCGCACAGGAAGAAGCCTTCACGGTATTGAAAGATAAGTTAACACATGCTCCATTACTCCAACTTCCTGATTTTAATAAGACTTTTGAGCTTGAATGTGATGCTAGTGGAATTGTATTAGGAGGTGTGTTATTACAAGATGGTAAACCTGTTGCATACTTTTCTAAAAAATTGAGTGGGCCTAGTCTGAATTATTCTACTTATGATAAGGAATTATATGCTCTTGTTCAGACTTTGGAAACATGGCAACATTATTTATGGCCCAAAGAATTTCTTATACATTCGGATCATGAATCTTTGAAACATATTAAAAGTCAAGCAAAACTAAACCTTAGACATGCTAAATGGGTTGAATTCATTGAGACTTTCCCTTATGTCATTAAACACAAGAAGGGTAAAGAAAATGTTATTGCTGATGCATTGTCTCGTCGTTATACTATGCTTTCACAACTTGACTTTAAAATATTTGGTTTGGAGACCATGAAAGATCAATATATGCATGATGCTGAATTTAAAGATGTGTTGGAGAATTGTAAAGAAGGGAGAACATGGAACAAGTTCGTCATTAATGATGGACTTGTGTTCCGTGCTAACAAGCTATGCATTCCAGCTGGCTCCGTTCGTCTTTTGTTGTTACACGAGGCGCATGGAGGAGGACTAATGGGACACTTTGGCGTGAAGAAGACGGATGACGTACTTGCTACACATTTCTTTTGGCCAAAGATGAGACGGGATGTTGAGCATTTTGTTGCTCGCTGCACTACATGTCAAAAAGCTAAGTCACGACTCAATCCTCATGGTTTATATATGGCTTTGCCTGTGCCTAGTGTTCCTTGGGAGGATATATCTATGGACTTTGTTTTAGGTTTACCTCGAACAAAGAAGGGGAGGGATATCATATTTGTTGTCGTGGATAGATTTTCAAAAATGGCACACTTTATACCATGTCATAAAGTGACGATGCTGCTAATGTTGCTGATTTGTTCTTTCGTGAAATTATTCGCTTGCATGGTGTGCCAAATACAATTGTTTCAGATCATGATGCTAAATTTCTTAGCCACTTTTGGAGATGTTTATGGGCTAAGTTGGGGACTAAACTGCTTTTTAGTACTACATGTCACCCCAAACTGATGGGCAAACTAAAGTAGTGAATAGATCATTGTCTACTATGCTTAGGGCTGTTTTGAAGAATAACCTGAAAATGTGGGAAGAATGCTTGCCTCATATTGAATTTGCTTATAATCGTTCGCTTCATTCTACTACTAAGATGTGCCCTTTTGAAGTTGTGTATGGTTTCTTACCTCGTGCACCTATTGATTTGTTGCCTCTTCCATCTTCGAAGAAGGTTAATTTTGATGCTAAAGAACGTGCTGAATTGATATTAAAGATGCATGAGTTAACTAAGGAGAACATTGAGCGTATGAACGCTAAATATAAACTTGCTAGAGATAAGGGTAGAAAACATGTTGTCTTTGCACCTAGAGATCTTGTTTGGTTACATTTGTGTAAGGATAGGTTTCCTGAGTTGCGCAAGTCAAAGCTAATATGTGTTGATGGTCCTTTTAAGGTGTTAGAAAAAATAAATGATAATGCATATAAACTTGAGCTGCCTGCAGATTTTGGGGTTAGTCCCACTTTTAACATTGCAGATTTGAAGCCTTATTTGGGTGAGGATGATGAGCTTCCGTCGAGGACGACTTCAGTTCAAGAAGGGGAGGATGATGAGGACATCCCTACTAATGTTACACCCATAGCCCCTGCTACTATACATACTGGACCAGTTACTAGAGCCCGCGCACGCCAACTAAATTATCAGGTACTTTCATTTCTTGGAAATCCATAATGTTCATGAACATATGATGCTGCCTAAATTAGATAGTTTTGTTTTACTTATGAATGAAGGACCTAGCATGGACAAGACCGATGGCCATTGGAGCCGGATCAAGCATGGAGAAGAAGGTGCGCGCGCGGGAAGGAACAATGGACTTTCAAGTGGTGATTTTCGAATTTTGAAGCCACCATAAGGAGTGCTTGGAGGCTCGGACGAAATATACAAGATGCCACTTCATAAATTTCGTCCATAGGCTAATATAGGTGCTGCGTCACCTTATTTTTGGGCTAGGCCCATGTAATTTCGAAATACCACTTTTTAGGCTGTTTTTAGAGTCCGTATGTGTGGGGAAACAGAGATAGGGCTGGTTTCGGACCCCTCCTCCAAGGGGCCACGAAATTCCCCTCTATTTCTCCATATATACAGCCCTTGGGGCATCGTTTTAGACTTGGGTTTTGTTTAGATTGAAAGTTAGCCATAGTTGCAACTTCACATTCTTCGTTTGTGTTCCATGACCAGACAAAGGCGTCAGAGAACCCCACATTCATCAATAAAGCTTTCGTCTTATATTCGCAATATCTAGATTGCAATCTTAGTTTCTTGCTTGTTCTTCATTTGCTTGCAGAAAACAGAACCTCGTGGTCAGGTTGATCGTGCCCGGCATGGTCAATAACCTCTCGGAGTTGGTTTAGTGATTGCTAAGGCATGACGTCCTCGCACGTTCGTAGTCGGATCATCAAAGTCGACTCTACCATAAACGATAGCCACTTCTCATCGAAAGATAGGGACAACTTCGCCTCTATCAACACCTATTCTGGGTCATCGTCCTCAGTCTCCTCCGAGTCTTCCTCGCCGTTGGTGCTGCCGGAGGACACCGGCACTGGGGAATTAGGGCGTTCGGGCGGCGTGAGCCCTTGATCGTCGAAGGCGGGCATGGCAGCAACCAACTCCTCCCTATCGTCACGGCGGTACAGTGGGGCGTAGGCCTCGGGGAGGTCCCTAGGGTCACTGTGGAGCAGGGTAGCCACGGCCCTGCCCAGCTGCTCGCCTGACAGACTGGCGGATCGAAGCATGATGTTGTCCCCCGCACCCTCGTACTCCCACAGGGGCCTCGAGTGCGACTGGAGCGGCGCCAGGCGCTGCGTCAGGAACTCCTTCACTACCATCGCCCCGTTCAGTTGCTTGGCCTCCATGTCCAGAGAGATCCGCTTCAAGACGGGCTTTGCCGGGGGATCGGTAAGCTTCGCGGAGCCCCACGTGAGGGTCTTCTCGGGCAGCTCCGTTGGGATCTCCAGGCGCGGATCGAGGCCCCGGGCATCCAAGAAGACCCAGCGGTGCCTGAAGCCTTCCACCTTCTTCCCGGCCTTCAGGAGCATGTTCCCGCTCTGGACCGTGAGGAAGGAGGCGCATGCCGACCGGTGCGCGCCGTCATGGAGCCGCAAGCTGAAGTAGTGGCGGAAGAGGGCCACTGAGGGCCTCACGCCTACAAAGGCCTCGCAGTAGAAGGCGAAGACAAACATGAGCAAGATGGAATTGGGCTGAAGATGGAGGGCCTGGATCACATAATGCTCAAGGATGGTGGAGAAGAACCTCGATAAGGGTGGGACGAGCCCGGAGAAGACGCTGTGGAGGAAGAAGGGGTAGACTGTTTTCGCCAAGGTGCGCTGCTCCACAGAGCCGCACCAGATCAAGGTCTGCCCCCACTCGTTGGAGTCGCCCGCCATCAGCGGAAGTGCTGGGGCAAGGTCCCCCTCCTTGGCAATGGTGGACTCCGTAAGCACCGACAAGGAGGAAGAGGAGGCCGAGGCCTGAGCCTCAGACTTTGACTTCCCGGCGGGCGCCATATGAAGAATCCTTAAGGCCGGGGAGCGAGAGGAAGGACGGTGCTGCGCCAAGATCTGGAGGAGGTACTCGACAAGGAAAGGGGATCTGATCAAGGGAGCAAAGGCGCAAGGAAGAAGAGCAATGATGGCTCGATAGTGGGCGCCAGGGTTTTGTCGGCCTAGGCAGTTGCCGAGGCGACGTGCGAGTGGAGGCGTCCGCATCCCGTCGGGCGCCACGCATCGAGCCTGGCCTGCAGGCGATTGGGGCCCACGATGCTTCAGCCTTCCTTCCTCGGTTTCGCCCCGAAGCCAACCCGAGCGCTCCTTGGGCCCGGGGGCTACTGTCAGCGTTCTGGGATCAGGGATACCTAGACCTGCCTGCCTGCGGCCCAGCGCGTGGCCCACCTCGACGGCATGGTACGGCCTGGCAGCAAAGCCCTCCAAGACAAGACCCTCGCGAGGGCCCCAGCCTCGCGAGGCGTACAACGCCAAGACCTCCAGAGGAGTGGCCTCGCTAGGCTGCCTCCCGAGGAGCGGAGATTCCTATGCAGGTACCCAGCCTCATGAGGCTGGGATGACGTGAGCCATGACGACCAAGGCCAGGCGGGCGCCAGCGGGCGCAGAGGTGACAATTTCCTCTTTGGTGTTAAGGGGGAAAGGACGTGCGCGAGTTCCCAAGGAATCCCCCAAAGGTTTCCGTTCCGGTGCAACAAGACCAAGACCACGGGCTCGGCAGGATGGATGTCATCGCCGAGCCCACCTCCGCGTCACGCTGAGAAGCTTTGCAGGCGAAGACCACCTTTAGTCAGGATAAGATGTACCTCTTGTCCCCTTTCAAAATTGGCTGTTGTGGGATCCCTTCCCGCCTATGCGATAAGGGAAGAGGACCAAGGCCACTTTAAATAGGCACCAGCATCCACCGTAGAAGGGTTCGATCCATTCCCACCTTAGAGCCCTCGCGAGGTCGCTCAACCACTGTACTAGTTCATCCCCAAACCTCCTCATGAGGCCAATCCACCAAAAACAGGAGTAGGGTTTTACACCGCAAGGTGGCCCGAACTTGGGTAAATCTTTGTGTCCATCGTCTTGCTCGCTCGCATGTATTCGACGAGGCTTGGCTGCGGAGTGGCGAGCTTGAGGCGAGAGCTGGTTGAGATCATCGCACACGCCCCAGAGTTCGAACCTTCTTGGGTCAGCGGAGCCCTGATTCCGACAATACCAGAATCTAAGTTCAACAGTATCTATTTATTCAAAAAAGTATTTAGGCAAATAACACAAGTACATAAGTTCAACTAAACATGAGGTGGTAACAACATGAGATATGCCATGCATGCATGCCTACTAGTTAGCTAACTCGACATTTCGGCAGGCGGAGTTAGGATCATAGTCTGGAGTAAGTGGACCATCATCATCGCTGCCAGCAAGCCTGTAGTAGACCATGATCTCTTCACGATCATAGTCAAGGTAGAATGTGGCTCTCTCCCCAGCTTCCATCTCGTAAGCAGTTGCAAGAGCTGTCCAACCAGGGCAACCGAAAATAGGTGCGGTTTGACTCGTTGGTGACAAGACTATTGAAGCATTGGGCCATCAACATCTTCATGAGGGTGCATTGGAATGGGATGGTTGCATCAAGCGGAACCTGAAACTTCTCTAAGAAGTCACGCCTTGCCCTGCAAGGGATGACCTAAGCAAAATTGAAAAAAAATAACTAGTTAGACAATTTCGGCCACAACCATACCATATGAAACTCAGTTAGAACATGTTGAACTAAATCATATATATACGGTCTTAGTGATGAAGTCTTTCAAAAGATCGATGAAGAAATTCCTATCCTTCTGGCATCTCAAAGCACCACAATTCTTACACGAGGCATCCATTACTGCTGTCAATATTGTTGACCAAAGTAAGCATAGATCATTAAACTAAATAACTAACACATAAAAAAGAACATATACTAGTAATTAAGCAATTCTACAAACGGTGCACGGTTCAAACATATAATAACATGCATAAAGTTAAACAATCATTCATGTACAAAATAGCTAGTGCTACGTCCATCTAGCAAGCTACTGGCCAGAGGGGCCGACCTCGTGGTCGTCCCTGGCGTAGACCTACGACGACGTTGTAGGGGCTGAACCTCCTCCTCCTCCTCCTCCTCCGCGCCCTCCTCCTATGTCGTGAGCTTATCCCAATCTACGAGATCCTCCTTTGCACTCTTCCTCGCTGCATACTGAAGGAGCATCATCTTGTTGGTCTCTAAGAGTTTGTCATCTCTTGCAAGCTCCGTCACTAATGGGTCTACAACTGTTGCTCAGCCTGGAGGTTCTCCTTCTCCTCAGCCCTAGTGCATATCCTAATGTTCTCCGGTGCGAGGAACTGCGCGTACCCACGGCAATCAGGGAAGTTCAGAATCGCTTTTTCCTTATGATACTCAACCGCCTTTGCATTGTAGGCGCGCGCCTCTAACTCTGGGGTGTCTCAGTGTCCCAGCTGGTGGACGACATTGTCCTTCGTGATGGTTGCATAGTACTTAGTCCCCTTCTATCGCACACCATGAAACTTTGGAGCCATCCTACTGTACCTTCAACACCTATATATATATATATATATATACAATCTAGACAATGTAATTAAACGTATGCTAGAATCCTGCACTACAAGTACACTGTATTCTTACATTACAACTACACTACAAACTAAACTAATTAAATATTACAGTACAACCACACTACAAATCTCACTAGAAAAATATACGTCACTACAACTAGAACAAAAGTTTCTACACTAGCTGAAACTACAATTACACTACAAATTATGCACTACAAATTTGATTAAAATGTGAAACTACAATTACCCTCAAAATCTGCACTACACAACTACACTAAAATCTTACACTACAATTACCCTAAAAATTTACACTACGTTCTTACACTACACAACTAAACTACAATCTTACATTACAACTACACTAAATTCTACACTTCAACTAGAATAAAATCGTATACACAAAAATCTCACTACAAATTCTACACTACAATTATACAATTTTACACTACATTTACACTAACAAATTCTACACTATAATTACTCACCGGCAATGGAGACGATGAGGCTGGGGGGTCCTTGACGGCGGCGGTGGAGGCGAAGATCACGACGAGGGCGTTGCGGTGGACGCGGAGACCACAGCGAGGGGGCAACGTCGGAGAAGACGGCGATGGAGATAACGGTGACGGTGGGGGTGACGGGACTGGCGGGTCCTTGACGGTGGCGGTGGAGGCACGGAGACTGCGGCGGGGCGGTGGAGGTGGAGACGGAAATGACGGCGGTGGAGACGATGACGGTGTGGAGTCGAAGATGGCAACGACGGCTGGGGGCTTGGTCGTTGGCGGCGGCGTCGGGTTGGGGATTGATTTGGGGTTGTTGGTGGGTGGATAATAGATCCGTGTGTGTATATGGGTGGTTGGATTTGACGGGCGGTGGTGTGTTGGCTAGCGTTGGCCCACGTGGCAACGCCATTTGCTATGTACTTTTATTTTAGTTCATTTTTTGGTACACATTATTTCATATTTCTATATATGTTTAGTTTATAATTTATTACGTTGTTTATTTCATTAATTATGATTTTTTTCATTTTTTGTGAATATATATCTATATATATACAAAATTAAAATAACAGTTTAAAAGATATACATATATATGAGAACAACATAGATTTCATTAATTAATCTGGCTTGCTTACATACATTAGAGAAGGATAATAAAAAATAACAAATATAATTTACTACTACTAGATTTAGACTAAGAATATCATCAGTGTGATGACGGCCACAAGAAGAAATGCTGCCATCGATCCATCTAGGAGAAATAGGCCAAGCATGCAACCGGCTAAAAGTGCATATCGAAGCATCTTGAATTTTTTGGTTTGGCCTCGCATCACATCATTCTTGAGTTGCATCTCAGCTATCCGTTGTCTCAGTGGTCCAATGGAGTAGTCGAGCAACTCGCTTACGTACTTCTGGACGAGATCAACCCATATCCATGTGAAGCAATATTTTCCTCCCGTTTTCTGTGGATCGCAGTATATATATACACACATATTGATGTGAGCGACACTAGAGGAGTTGAATTGTGCAAATTAGCTGAAAATAGATCAATGTGCATTTTTTTGTTATACACGTACCTTTCCAATGTTGGCACACATGTAGAACTCTAGCTGTGAATTCCATTCTGTGTGCGACATATGCTTATCAACAGGGCGTTGATACGTCCATTTTGCATCATGATTTCCTACTGTTATTTATTATGTTTTGTTGAATTATAATGCTTTAGGGAGTGATTCTAATGTCTTTTCTCTCATAATATGCAAGGTTTACACAAGGAGGGAGAATACCGGCAGCTGGAATTCTGGACCTGAAAAAGCACATCAGAGTTACCTATTCTTCACATCTGCAAAGAAGCTGAAACTTTACGGAGAATATTTTTGGAATATATGAAAAATACTGGAGCAAATAACTACCGGAGGGGGCCACCCTGGTGGGCGCAAGACACCAGGGCACGCCAGGCCCCCCAGGCGCAACCTGGTGGGTTGTGCCCTCCTCGGCCCACCACCGGTGCCCATCTTCTGGTATATAAGGTCTTTTGACCTAGAAAAAATAAGGAGAGACTTTCGGGACGGAACACCGCCGTCTCGAGGCGGAACTTGGGCAGGAGCACTTTTGCCCTCCGGCAGAGCGATTCCGCCGGGGGAACTTCCCTCCCGGAGGGGGAAATCGAAGCCATCGTCATCATCAACACCCCTCTCATCTTTGGGAGGCCAATCTTAATCAACATCTTCAATAGCACCATCTCCTCTCAAACCCTAGTTCATCTCTTGTGTTCAATCTTTGTACCGGAACCTCAGATTGGTACCTGTGGGTGACTAGTAGTGTTGATTACATCTTGTAGTTGATTACTATATGATTTATTTGGTGGAAGATTATATGTTCAGATCCATTATGCCATTCAATACCCCTCTGATATTGAGCATGAGTATTATTTGTGCGTAGTTACCTTTGTTCTTGAGGTCACGGGAGAAGTCATGTTGCAAGTAATCATGTGAATTTGATATGTGTTCGATATTATGATGATATGTATGTTGTGATTCCCTTAGTGGTGTCATGTGAACGTCGACTACATGATACTTCACCATCCTTGGGCCTATGGGAATGCATTGTGGAGTAGTTATTAGATGATGGGTTGCTAGAGTGACAGAAGCATAAACCCTAGTTTATGCGCTACTTTGTAAGGGGCTGATTTGGAACCAAACATTTAATGCTATGGTTAGATTTTATCTTAATACTTTTCTCGTAGTTGTGGATGCTTGCGAGGAGGTTAATCAGAAGTGGGAGGTTTTTCAAGTAAGAAGAACACCCAAGCACCGGTCCACCCACATATCAAATTATCAAAGTAGCGAACATAAATCAAACCAACATGATAAAAGTGACTAGATGAAATTCCCGTGTACCCTCAAGAACACTTTGCCTATTACTAGAGACTGTTCTGGCCTGCCCTTTGCCACAAAAGGATTGGGCTACGTTGCTGCATTTTATTTACCGTTACTTCTACTTGCTCGTTATCAACTATCTTGCTATCAGACTATCTGTTACCTACAATTTCAGTGCTTGCAGAAATTACGTTGCTGAAAACCGCTTGTCATTTCCTTCTGCTCCTCGTTGGGTTCGACACTCTTACTTATCGAAAGGACTACGATTGATCCCCTATACTTGTGGGTCATCAAGACTCTTTTCTGGTGCCATTGCCGTGGAGTGAAGCGCTCTTGGTAAGTGGAAATCGGTAAGGAAAAACTTATACTATGTGCTGAAATTTATTGTCACTTGCTACTATGGAAAACAATACTTTGAGGGGTTTGTTCGGGGTATCTTCACCTCGACCTGAACCACAATTAGTTGCCCCTTAACCTACTTCACCTATTGAAAATATTGGTTATGAAATTCCTTCGGGTATGGTAGAACAACTGCTTGCTAAACCTTATCCAGGAGATGGAACTGAACACCCTGATATGCACCTTTTATATGTGAACGGAATTTGTGGATTATTTAAGCTTGCAGGTTTACCCGGAGATGAAACTAAGAAGAAGGTTTTCCCTTTATCTTTGAAGGAAAAAGCATTGACATGGTATAGGCTATGTGATGATATTGGATCATGGAACTGGAATCGACTGCAATTGGAATTCCATCAAAAGTTTTATTCCATGCATCTAGTTCATCATGATCGGAATTATATATAATTTTTGGCCTCGTGAAGGATAAAGCATTGCTCTAGCTTGTGGGAGGCTTAAGTCAATGTTATATTCATGCCCCAATCAGGATATCCCGAGAGAAGTTATTGTTCAGAATTTTTATGCTCGGCTTTCTCATAATGATCAATCCATGCTCGATACTTCTTGTATTGGTTCTTTTATGAAGAAGATTATTGAATTCAAGTGGGATCTCTTAGAAAGAATTAAACACAACTCTGAAGATTGGGAACTCGATGAAGGTAAGGAGTCAGGTATAAAGCTTAAGTTTGATTGTGTTAAATCTTTTATGAATACCGATGCTTTTCACAAGTTTAGCACTAAATATGGACATGACTCTGAGATAGTAGCCTCTTTCTGTGAAGCATTTGCTGCTCATGTTGATCTCCCTAAGGATAAGTGGTTTAAATATCATCCCCCTATTAAAGAAGAAATCAAAGAACCGGTCATAGCTAAAGATGAAACCATCATTTACAATGTTGATCCAGTTGTGCCTACCGCTTATATTGAAAAACTACATTTCCCTGTTAGGATAAAGGAACATGCTAAGTAATATTAGAGCATCTAAGTCCCCTGAGAAAATTAAAGTAGAACCTAGTGTTGCTATGGTTAATGATCTCTTGGTAGAAAATATTGATGGGCATGTTATCTACTTCTGTGATGAAGCTGCTAGAATTGCCAAACCTGATGAAAAATATAAACATAGACCCGTAGTGGGCATGCCTGTTGTCTTAGTCAAAATAGGAGATCATTGCTATCATGGTCTATGTGATTTGGGTGCTAGTGTAAGTGCTATCCCTTTTACCTTATACCAAGAAATTATTAATGAAATAGCACCTGCTGAAATAGAAGACATTGATGTTACTATTAAGCTTGCAAATAGAGACACCATCACACCACTTGGGATTGTTAGAGATGTTGAAGTCTTGTGTGGGAAAGTAAAGTATCCTACTGATTTTCTAGTTCTTGGTTCCCCACAAGATGACTTTTGTCCCATTATCTTTGGTAGACCTTTCTTGAACACCGTCAATGCTAAGATAGATTGTGAAAACCAAACTGTCGGTGTCAGTTTTGGTGATGTGTCTCATGAGTTTAATTTTTCTAAGTTTAGTAGACAACCTCGTGAAAGAGAATTATCAAATAAGGATGAAATAATTGGTCTTGCTTCTACTGCCGTGCCTCCTACTGATCCATTAGAACAATTGAAAGTGCTAGTTATAGACTAGAGGGGGGTGAATAGGCGATTTTTATGAAAGGCTTCGAAACAGTAAATGTATTCGAAATATGCGGAAGCGAAACAGGATCAGGTAGGGATCTATATCAAGGATCTAAGCAGAGCATGTGATACAATGAAGACATACGAGCAAGTTCAGCATTATCATCATACACACTAAGATGAGTAGAAGACAAACTTAGATAGTATGAAGATAAACAACAGATATAAATGTCTTCTGGAAAGTCTTCAGTCAGGAGTGTTCATGCATTGGCTTCACAAAACAGTTCAGAATGTAACGAGTAAGAGATAGAACCAGCAGCTTGACGAAGACACATGATTTGTTAGACCAGTTCCAGTTGCTGTGACAACTGTACGTCTGGTTAGGGAGGCTGAGATTGAACTCAGCAGACCTCGTCTTCACCTTATTCCCCTTGAGCCGAAGTCACTTAGATAGCGCCCAATCACTCAGGTAAGTCTTCAGGGGAGACTTCCGAAACCCGTACAAACTTGGTCACCCGGCGATCCACAATGACTCTTGGATTGCTCTAGACCCAGACACCTAACCGTCTGGAAGATCACAATCTTCAAGTGTAATACGTCTTCAGTTCTCTCAGAACAGAATGACTTCGGTGATGCTCAAACACACTAGCTCTAGGTGTTTAGGTGTATCCTCGCAGGATGTATCTCTCTCAATGTCTTCGAGGTGGGTTACTCCAAAACGACAACAACCATATCTCTCTCTAAGCAGCCACCTTCTCATGGTGGAGGGGGTGGGCTATTTATAGCCAGCGGGCAACCCGACCCGATTTAACCGAAATGACCCTGGGTCAATGGCCAACCGACACGTGTCACAATGGTCGGATTTCAAACACACACGACAACTTTACTTGGGCTACAAGTAAAGCTGACTCAACCAACTCTGGAAGAGATTTCCTCTCGTTGTCTTTGCTCGAAGACATAGGTATGGGTTGAGCATCACGTCAGCATCTGACTTCGATAACATCGACCCCACTTAATAGTACGGTGGTTCCTATGACTCAGGAAAGAAGAAACAAAACTACCAAAAGACTTCATCTTCGCGTTTCATTGTCTTCGGACGAATGTCTTCGTCTACCACCAATGGCTTCAGCCATCATCAATGTCTTCGGACATTTTTGGGGGTCGTCTTCGACGGCTAAATCGAAACTCCAGGGACTTCTCTCTGTGTTAACCTGTGAACTCTCACAAACACATTAGTCCCTCAACCACGTTTGTCTTCAATACTCCAAAACCAAACAAGGGTGGCACTAGATGCACTTACAATCTCCCCCTTTTTGGTGATTGATGACAAACTAGTTGAAGTTTTCAACGGGGATAAAATTATGTGAAGATAAGGTTTTGAAGATTTTGATTGCAAGATATAGAGAGCTCCCCCTGAAGATGTGCATATGAGAATTTTGCTTTGAATGCAAATGCACATGGCAGGTTGTAGTTTGTGGAGATATCCCCCTATATCTTGTAATCCAATCACTATGCATTAACAGATATGACGAAGATAATGAAATGCATAATGAAAAATGGGCGTCTGCAGAATGACTTCGGGCGCATAAAATGACTTGAAGAAGCGCCAAAGAGTACGGTAAACATAAAGTGCAGACGTCCATCAGGACTTAAGTTTTACAACCCAAAACAACAAATGTTTAGAAACGGGAGTTGTAAACTTGGCAAAATATAACACCCAGCCCTTACTAGTAGACCCATTTGAAGACTATCACCCAATGCTTCTCCCCCTTTTGTCATCGAATGACCAAAAAGGAACGAAGACATTGAGAACTACCCGTCCCCAGCAGGTGTCGATGAAGACGGTGCAGTAGGGTCTTGGGGTGCTGGTGCAGTGTCGCGACGTCGAGTCGATGGAGGCAGGGAGGTGGCATCATCAGCTTCATCGGCAAGCCTGACATTGGCGGAGGGAGCTGAAGAGGAAAAATCAATGTCTTCGACGGATGGAGTCTTGCACCATTTCTCCGCACTGGGAGGTGGTCCACCAAATCTGTAGCGTGGGTGAAATCCATCTTCACGAAGCTCATCCTCAGGAGCCAGCATAGTTAAAGTCCTCCATGAGCAGCGACTGGTTACGTAAGCCACAAATGCATTCTTGGTGGCGACGTTGCGAACATGATTGACATCTTGCATCATGGAATGTATCTGGCGCCGAGTCCATTCATGGTGCCTATTTTGCTTTTGGATCAGTGAAACGAGAAGTTCACGATCAGTGAGTGCACATTCTCTCCTTGGTAGGAGTTGACGAGGTAGGGTGCTGCCAGTGGCTTCAGTGTTGGTAGCACCGAATCTTGGTTGGCGAAAAGCTCCATTGAATCTAGCCCTTGATGGATCAAAAGGAATGTGAAGACCTTCAACATCAGCAGTGCCACTAGTGCCTTCGACAATAGGATTCTTGCTCTTGGATGGAAACAAATCTGCTGGCACAACCACAATATCTGGAAGATAAACGCCATGGTTGCGAGCAGAAGGAAGAAACCTGGTGTTGGTTCTGTACTTGATGAAGCGCATGATCCAGGGAGCATATATCTTCGGCTCGAGGACATTGAAACCATTTGCAGCAAGGTTGCGAAGAAATAAGTCTTGAAGATTGAACCTGATGCCATAAACAATGTTGTATAGCAATGTCTTCAGAGGCCTTTCAATCTTGCGGGATGAGTTGTGCCCTTTAATTGGCCAAATAGTGTGCCGAAGAATGTGATAGATAGTCCTAGGCAAGTTCTGAAGATCATCCACAAAGAATGAAGTGGGCAATTCTGCATCTCGATCCAAAGGCTTCATCATTGTAAGCTTCTCAGTCATGTTAGGTTGTCTCATTTGGAATAGGCTTCGAGTAGCAGCTGCATAGGCTTCAGAGCGAGGATCCAAGTCTTCACCAGAGGCAGCAAGGGGTGTTGCAGGAAAGAATTCCAGTGGTGAAGCAGTGATATGTTCATCCCTTATCATAAACTCCATCTGCCAAGTGTTCAAGTCACGACCGAAGCCTGAGATGTGGAGAGTTGCGTAGAACTGGAGGATGAGTTCCTCATTCCAGTCTTCATGGTCAGTGCAGAAAGGCAGCAAACCCACATCATGAAGACAATCCAGTGCTTGATCAAAACAGGGAAGACCTTTCATAGCTTCAAAACAGGAAAGATCCTGTTCTGACCATAGAGCACACACATGTAGTACTGACGTTGTGGAGCACTCCAGAACCTATCAGACTGTATTCTTGCACGCTTGTATGGATTGCGGTCAGAGTCAAAGAAGGTGTTGTTCAGCCTGAACCGTTCCAACTCGAAGACCAAAGGTCTTGCAGGGCCTGACTGACGAAGACTTGGAAGACGCGGCATGGGGTTCATGACATTGGGGCGTCGATCAAGGTGAAACTCATACTCTGGTCCCATTCTTGGTGGTGCAACAAGGCGAGGCCATCTTGTAGGAACCATATCTCCTTGCCTATTGCGAGTCATCACAATGTTGTCTTCATTGTCTTCAGTGGATGGCGTGGCAGGGACAGGAGGTCCATCTGGGGAGGGGGCATTGGCATCGCCCATGGTGGCATCGGCAGCAATGTCTTCGGCTGCCGTGTTGTCTGTTGCCAGTTGGCTGGGAGGTATACCTTCAATTAGCAGTACTTCTTCGACTGGTGCAGTTGGTGAGACTCGTACTTCGTCTTCAGGAATAGGAGACATGAGAGCGCGGGGACCTCGACGAAGACGTTTGAGAGGCGAAGTGCGAGTGGTGGTTTCAATCTCTTCTAGAGAAAATGGAGATTCTGGTGAGGCTAACACTGGTGGGAAGAAAGGCGGTGATGGTGTACCGGGTTCAGCTTCAGGTACATCTGGCCGGAGGGGAGTCCCAATATCAACAAATTCACTTGTTGGCTGTGGGGAGGAAACCATTGGCGGGTCCACCTGTGGAACATGTTCTGGCTCGACATTGTCTTCGGGACCAATGTCTTCAGCTACTATAGTGTCTTCAGCAGTTGGGATCTCTTCTGGTTTCTGAGTCTCTGTGGAAACAGACTCATGCAAAACATCCTGTCTCTCCAAGTTTTCTGAGGCAGGAGGAGTGACTGAGATGGGCTTGATGAGCAGAGGCTCGTGTTGAGGAGCGGGAGTTGATGACGGAGCAGTAGGGGGTACTGGTGTTGGGTCTGGTGCTAGCTCTGAAGACTTTGATTTTCTTGTCTTCAACCTCTTCGGAGGTTGGGCTTCAGAGGCAGCAGCCTTGCGCTTCTTGGCTTCAGCTTCGGCCTTCTTGGTCTTCTTGCAATCAGCTGCAGAGGAAGACGGAGGTGCACGAGTGCCAGAGAAGCCAGCCGAAAACTCAATGGCACGGTGCACAGACGGTGTGGGAGAAGGCACATTCGAAGACATTGAAGATTGCCTGGAGCGTGCAATGACTTCAGGAGCAAGTGCAGGCTGGCCAAGTGCCTTTCCCTTCAGCATGTCATTGTGAGCTTGGACCATAATTGAAGTCTTTCGCTTGAGGCGCACAAGGGCGCCCTTGACAGCTTCACATCGCTTCTCAAACAAAGCCTTGAGATCTGTCACCATCAGCTGATATCCCTTTATCTGCTCGGCAGAGAGCATGTGCACATTTGGCTTGAATAACTCTTTTTCATGACTGATCTTGGCCTTCATTTGCTTGGCCTTCTGAGCCACAGTCAGTTCCTCGTTCACAAGTCCTTGGAACGTGACGCTCAGGCCAACTGGGAGCTGAAGTGCATCAATGCTAAGGGAGGGATCGGCGAACCATTCATCAATGAAGTGTTCAAAGATGACAGGGTCAAACAGAGGTAAGTCTTCGAGCCGTTTGGCTTCCTCCTCTTTCTGCTGGATGAGCCTTGCTAAGGCTTCATCGTCGAACTCATCGTCAGACAATTCAATCATATTTGCTGCGTCCATTAATGACAGAGTAGGCTTCGGACCTCTGGAGGCAACAACTTTCATTTTCATTCGCCTATGAAGGCGATCTTCATCCTCAGGCTCTTCTGGATTATCAGAGGGAGAGCGCGAAGCTTGAGGTGAGGGGACAGATGGCTTGGGAGGCTTTGAAGCCTTGGGATTTGAAACCAGTGACTTCTTCAGAGGCTTTGGCCTAGGAGCTGGTGGATGCTCTTCATCGTCATCATCAGAGACAGACTGTGTAGGATCTGGGCAGCCAAGTATACTTGATGGATGAGGATTGCTAGGCATTGGAGGCCTGAACATGCACGGATAGAATCCCATGTTGATGGCTTCTGCTTAGTCTTCGGACGAAGATTTCTATAAATAATGTCTGTCCATGGTGCCTTTTCAGCACACTTCTCAGCATACTCCTTGGTGACAAAGTGGTAGTTGAACCACTCCACACTCCAATATCTTCGAATCCATTGGATTCGAGTCTTGCGCTGATGATAAGTTTCTCCCTCATCTGACTTGTATTGCTCATATAGATCTGGAGGAAGATCCTTAGCAGTATTCTTTCGTCTCTGCTTCCCTCCCTTCTTGACTGGTTTATCATCTGCCATTGACTTCGGCACAGGCTTCAGCAAAGGCTTCACAGGAGTGCGCAAGTATGAGCACGCACCAGAGGATTCCGGATGAATATGCAAGTAGTCTGCAAATGAATTAATACTATGAGATCCAAGCGATTCTGCTGTGGACATGTACCTGTGAAAGAGTTAGAGACGCGAGGGAACAGGAGAGGTCATATGCATTCTCAGAAGATTTGGAAGATAGCACAGTGTTTGGAAGACATTGACCTTTTGCCGAAGATATTCACTTTTATAGCATATATGGTGATTTCAGATTTGTACAAGTCCAAGGAATCGTACAAGTGAGGAATCAAACCAATCTTCAGACCAAAAAGTGAAAGTATTTGGCAAAATAGAGATCTAGATCTATATGCGGTTGAGTGGAAAGTGAAGAAACAACAACCGACTATTTTCAGTAGAAATTTCAGATCAAAACATGCGGTAAAAATTAACTTTTTATTTACCGCAATGAAGAACGTGACGAACAGCTCAACGAGGCGGAGAAGCCAAGCGATTCGATCTGCCTCACCCTAACTTGGTGGAGGCAGACAGCTACGACGGCGGCGAGCGGAGGATGAACGCGGCCGGCATGAGTACGTCGTCGGAGAAGGCATGGCAGTGAAGCACTTCGTCTCCGGCGGCGATGGAATCCAGCGACGGCGCTAGGGTTTGAGCACGTGGGTGGTGGAGGAAGAGGAAAGTAATAATGGAAGGGGGGTAACTTGTATTTATAGGGGGTGGAAACATCCGAACCGGTTTGGACGGATATGCCCCTGACTCCTCGGTTTAAGTGGACACATGGCATACATGCAACCTACCTGACAACCCACTACCATAATCGAAGCGGCGGCACGGGAGTTGTTGCTAATAACGCGGAGACAGTTGAGATTTGAGAATTAAAAATATGATTGATTTGTCTTCAACTGTCAAGGACACAGTGAATACAGTCAACACGTGTCAATATAGAATGCATGTGACTGGATTAGAACAGAGTTGGACGAGGAAGAATAGAAGAGAATGTCGGGTCCGATCACATTTGCCTAGGAAAAAGTTGACGACAAAGCTATAGGACAAATGCTGTATAGGACAAGGCTCTAATCCAAATGTAGATCTGCAAATAGTTTTCAACTGAAACACATATAAATTTTGTTCCGAAGACATTCAACTCTCGAAGACATGTGAAGAAGATGAGATAAAAAGCAATGTCTTCAAGTTTGGTTGGTGGCGTTACCCACCGTATAAGAATGTTTGACTTAGACACGGCGCACAATTATCGTGGCGCTCTGAAGTCATGTTCTTCGTTAATGTATTCACACTCAGATTGTAAGTCTTCATGTATTGAAGACATACGTTACATCGTGTGTTGTGCATCAAAGTCATCAATCTTGCATAAGCGTTTGGATGTATTCCCATTCAAAGGACATTCGAGGATTCTAAGATATTTAGCTCACACTACAACTTGCAAAACCTCTTCTCATCCAAAGGCTTCGTGAAGATATCTTCCAGTTGATCTTCAGTATCAGCATGCTTGATGTTGATGTCGCCCTTCATCACGTGATCCCAAAGAAAATGATGTCGTATCTGAATGTGCTTTGTCTTCGAATGTTGTACGGGGTTGTGGGAGATCTTGATTGCACTCTCGTTGTCGCAGTAGAGAGGTACATGCTTCAGGTTGATGCCATAGTCCTTGAGAGTCTGCTTCATCCATAGAAGCTGAGTGCAGCATGCGCCAGCAGCAATGTATTCGGCTTCGGCAGTGGAGAGTGAAACACAGTTCTGCTTCTTCGAAGACGAGCATACAAGAGATCGTCCCAGAAAGTGACAAGTGCCTGATGTAGACTTGCGATCAACTCTGTCGCCAGCGAAGTCAGAATTTGAATAGCCAATCAGCTCAAACTTCGAACCCTTGGGATACCATAATCCTAGTGTTGGGGTGTGAGCCAGATATCTAAGTATTCGCTTCACAGCAAGGTGATGCGACTCCTTTGGTGCCGCTCGAAATCGGGCGCACATGCAAACGCTAAGCATTATATCTGGCCTAGATGCACATAAGTACAACAAAGACCATATCATAGAGCGATATACCTTCTGATCGAAATCTTTACCATTTTCGTCAGTACAGAGGTGACCATTGGTAGGCATAGGCGTCTTGTAGACTTTAGCTCCATTCATGCCGAATTTCTTGAGGCAATCCTTGAAGTACTTCTCCTGAGATATGAAGATGACATTGGGTTGTTGTCGAATTTGAAGCCCTAGGAAGAATTTCAGTTCTCCCATCATCGACCTTTGATACTTCTCTTGCATCATATAAGCAAACTCATCACTGTATTTGTTGTTAGTACAGCCGAAGATAATGTCGTCCACATATATTTGGCATACAAACAGTTCATCATCATAGGATTTAGTCAAGAGAGTGGGATCGAGTGAACCGAGTTTGAAGCCTTTCTTCTTGAGGAATTCCTTGAGTGTGTCATACCAAGCTCTTGGTGCTTGCTTGAGGCCATAGAGTGCCTTGTTGAGCTTGAAGACTTTGTCAGGATGCTTTGGATCTTCAAACCCTGGTGGTTGAGCAACATATACTTCTTCCTCAATCTTACCATTGAGGAATGCACTTTTGACATCCATTTGATATAAGCATATGTCATGATGGTTAGCATAAGCAAGCAGTATACGGATGGCTTCGAGTCTAGCGACACGTGCAAAGGTTTCACCGAAGTCAATACCCTCGACCTGTGTGTAACCTTGGGCCACAAGTCGGGCCTTGTTTCTGACGACTTGGCCGGACTCATCTTGCTTGTTGCGGAAGATCCACTTGGTACCGATGATGTTGTACTTCCTTGGATCAGGACGCTTTACGAGCTCCCACACATTGTTCAGCTCGAACTGGTGAAGCTCTTCCTTCATGGCTTGAATCCATCCTGGTTCCTTGAAGGCTTCATCTACTTTGGTGGGCTCTGTGATGGATACAAAAGCAAAGTGCCCACAAAAGTTAGCCAATTGAGTAGCTCTTGAGCGAGTAAGTGGACCTGGTGCATTCTTGCTATCAAGCATTCTCTCAATTTGGACTTCATTTGCCACACGCGGATGTGCAGGGCGAAGACTTTGTTCAGGCTGCTGAGTATTGTCTTCATCAGCAGCATTGTCTTCGGGTTCAACATTGTCTTCGCGCTGAGTAGATGGAGGAATGATGACTTCTTCTACAACCACATGTTCTTCAGGCACAATTTCTCTAGTGCCCATCAGTCTAATAGCTTCGTCGGGAGGTAGTTCATCTAGCACGGGAGGCAGGTGCTCTCTTTGCGAGCCATTAGTTTCATCGAATCGCACAACTACAGTTTCAACAACCTTGTTGTGAAGGATGTTGAAGACCCTACAGGTGTGCGAATTCTTTCCATAACCAAGCATGAAACCCTCATGTGCTTTCAGTGCAAATTTAGAGGTGTGGTGAGGATCCCTTATCCAACATCTTGCCCTGAAGACTTTGAAATAACTTACATTGGGTTTCTTACCAGTGAGAAGCTCATATGATGTTTTCTTGAAAAACTTGTGAAGATAAACTCTGTTGATGATGTGACATGCAGTATCAATGGCTTCGGGCCATAGCTTCCGTGGTGTCTTGTATTCATCAAGCATGGTGCGAGCCATCTCAATAAGAGTCGTATTCCTGTGCTCCACAACACCATTCTGCTAAGGAGTATATGGAGCAGAGAACTCATGAGTGATGCCAAGAGTATCAAGATAGGTGTCCAGGCCTATGTTCTTGAATTCAGTGCCATTGTCACTCCTGATGTGCTTGATTTTGATGTAGTAGTTTTGATACAGCTATTTGCGAAGCGCCTGAAGACATCCTGCACTTCAGTTTTGTAAAGAATGATATGCACCCAAGTGAATCGAGAATAGTCATCAACAATCACGAAGCCATATAGAATTGAAGTGGTAGAGAAGGTGGAATAGTGAGTAGGGCCAAATAAGTCCATGTGTAGCAGCTCGAAGGGACGTGAGGTCGTCATGATTGTCTTCGAGGGGTGTTTGGCCCTGGTCATCTTCCCGGCTTCACAAGCACCACAAAGGTGATCCTTCTTGAACTTGACACCCTCGACGCCAATGATGAGCTTCTTCTTGGCGAGTGTGTGTAAGTTCCTCATCCCAGCATGTCCTAGCCTTCTGTGCCAACGCTAGCATTCCGAAGCCTTTGCTAGAAGACATGAGGCAACCTGTGGTCCTGCAGATAAGTCTACCATGTACAACTCACCTCTTCGAAATCCTTCGAAGACTTTGGTTTTGTCAGAGGCCATTAGTACCACACATCGAAATTTGCTGAATATGACTAGCATATCTAAGTCACAGAGCATTGAGACAGACATCAAGTTGTAACCAAGGGATTCGACAAGCATGACATTATCCATGTGCCGGTTCCTTGAGATAGCAACTCTACCTAGCCCCAATACTTTGCTGCTGCTTTTGTCAGCAAATACGATGTGATCTTTTGTTGGAGGTCGAAGAGTTTGCTCCATCAATAGGCTTCGATCACCCGTCATATGACTTGTGCATCCACTGTCCATAATCCATTCAGTGGTATTGGATTTGTCTTCCTGCATTGAGAATTAGTCGAATTCACCAAAGCATGTAGGAGTAACACGCTAAGATGAAGATACATCAGTTGACACTGGTAGGTAATCTAAACGAGGTATGCATTAGTTTTCTTGCGTTTAGACAAGAATGTTTTAGGGTCCCCAGAGATGATCTTCGGGATAGGCTTCGTCCTATCTGGAGACCTGATGCTGCATAGAAGATATTAGTTCTTCTTAATCACCCACATGCGAAGGGGTGGCTTAGAAGCAATGAGACGTAAGGCAGCATCAGAGAATTTAGGCAAAGATGTCCTAATAGCACGTTTCACAGGAGGGTTAGTGTACTCAAATGAATAAGCAGAGAAATTCTTGGTTGGATGAACATAGCGGTTCATGCCATTGTGCACATATTCATGAGTCAGCTGAGTCTTTTCCTGCGAAACAGAATGGTTAGTGCCATCATATGAAGACTTATGTCTTCTCGAAGACATTGATCTAGGGTTTGTCTTCTTCTTGGGAGATGTCGTCAAGACATTCACGCGAAGCTTCTCAAAAAGACATTTGGGAACCCAGATCTTCTTTGTAGGAGAACTATTCCTGCAGTTAGTTCCAATAAATCTGGCAAACACTTCACCATTTTGACATTTGAACAGTTTATAGTTGGAATCAAAGGATTCATCAATAATGAGAGGATTCACACAGTTGAAGCCTGATAATGTGGAAGGATCGACTGAAGGACCTTTTGCAGCAACCCATGTGGTTTTGGGGTACTGCTCAGGTGTCCAGTAGGATCCATCAACATTGAGGTTTCTTTCGAAACCCACACCTTCTTTCCTAGGGTTTTTGTTCAGTATAGTCTTCTCAGGACATCACAAAGAATCTGATGCCCTTTCAGACTCTTGTACATGCCAGTTTCAAAGATACAGTTGAAGATAATGCATTTTCAGAAGCATTTGAACATTCATCAGTTGAATCATTAGCTTCATGTGCAATACATTTTAAGCATGGAGCATCAAATTCATCCTGAGCGGTACTAATCTGCTCTGCTAGGAGTGAGTCGTTTTCCTTCCGTAGGTCATCATGTGCTTCCCTCAACTTTTCAAGATCAATCTTTTTCTGAAGATATTCAAGAGAAAGCTTTTCATGATCAGTTGTGAGAACATCATGCCGACTTTGGAGATCCTCAAACCTTGAACGAAGACTACGCATGTCTTCAGCCATAGTTTCGTTCAGACTCATCTCTTCGCGCAACAGGTCATCGCTTTTTTCTAGAGTAGTTTGCATCTTCTCCATGGCATGTTGTTGCTTGGTGGCAATTTTTACAAGTTTAGCATAGCTAGGTTTCTTGTCATCATCAGATTCAGAGTCATGACGTGAGGATTTTGAGGATACCTTGGAGGCTTTTGCCATGAAGCAGTAAGCCAGAGCAGCATCATCATCACTGGCTTCGGTGAAGAAGGAGCCATTCTCTTCGGGTCCGAAGACAGACGTGGAGAGATATTCCGAAGCCATTGCTAGCTAGCTACTTCAGCGTCAGATTCCTCCTTAGATGCTTCCTCAACTTCTGAACCAGATTCAGACTGTGAATCCATCTCCTTTCCGATGAAAGCATGTGCCTTGCCAGATGAACTCTTCTTGTGTGATGAAGACTTTGCATACTTCTTCTTCTTCTTGTCATCGGAGTCATAGTCCTTGCTCTTGTTCTTGGATTCCTTCTCCCATCGAGGACAATCAGCAACGAAATGGCCAACTTTCGTGCACTTGTGACATGTTTGCTTCTTGCTGTCTCTTGAAGACATTTCACCAGATCTCTTGGAATCACGCTTTGAAGATTTTGCGTAGCGCTTTGATTTGGCAAATTTTTGAAATTTCCTGACAAGCATAGCGAGTTCTTTTCCAAAGTCTTCAGCACCATCAGAACTGCATTCGGAGTTGTCTTCGGATGATGACAAAGCCTTGGCCTTCTAGGCACGAGAACGACTATAACTGGGGCCGTAGATATCCCTCTTCTCAGCTTGTTGGAACTCATGTGTGTTCAATCTCTCGAGGATATCAGCGGGATCCAATCTCTTGAAGTCAGGGCGCTCTTGGATCATGAGTGTGAGAGTATCAAAGGAACTGTCAAGTGATCTGAGTAGCTTCTTCACGACTTCATGTTTGGTGATATCAGTGGCGCCAAGTGCATTCAGCTAATTTGAGATGTCGGTGAGTCGATCAAATGTGAGCTGAACGTTTTCGTTGTCGAGTCTCTTGAAGCGGTTGAACAGGTTGCGAAGCACATCAACACGAGAGTCTTTTTGAGATGAGACACCTTCATTCACTTTGGACAGCCATTCCCAGATTTGCTTAGCAGTGTTAAGTGCACTCACACAGCCATACTGTCCTTTGGTCAGATGGCCACAGATGATGTTCTTGGCGGTGGAGTCTAGTTGTGCGAACCTCTTCACATCAGCAGCAGTAACACCTTCGCCAACTTCGGGAATGCCCGCCATGACGACATACCATAGGTCGTTGTCAATGGCTTCTAGATGCATGCGCATCTTGTTCTTCCAGTAGGGGTAGTCAGTGCCATCGAGGACAGGGCACGCAGCGGAGACCTTGATTATCCCTACAGTCGACATAGCTAAAACTCCACGGTGGTTAAACCGAAACACAGAACAAGGGAGTGCCTTGCTCTGATACCAATTGAAAGTGCTAGTTATCGACTAGTGGGGGGTGAATAGGCGATTTTTATGAAAGGCTTCGAAACAGTAAATGTATTCGAAATATGCGGAAGCGAAACAGGATCAGGTAGGGATCTATATCAAGGATCTAAGCAGAGCATGTGATACAATGAAGACATACGAGCAAGTTCAACATTATCATCATACACACTAAGATGAGTAGAAGACAAACTTAGATAGTATGAAGATAAACAACAGATATGAATGTCTTCTGGAAAGTCTTTAGTCAGGAGTGTTCATGCATTGGCTTCACAAAATAGTTCAGAATGTAACGAGTAAGATATAGAACCAGCAGCTTGATGAAGACAGAGGATTTGTTGGACCAGTTCCAGTTGCTGTGACAACTGTACGTCTAGTTAGGGAGGCTGAGATTGAACTCAGAAGACCTCGTCTTCACCTTATTCCCCTTGAGCCGAAGTCACTTAGACAGCGCCCAATCACTCTGGTAAGTCTTTAGGGGAGACTTCTGAAACCCATACAAACTTGGTCACCCGGCGATCCACAATGAATCTTGGATTGCTCTAGACCCAGACGCCTAACCGTCTGGAAGATCACAGTCTTCAAGTGTAATAAGTCTTCAGTTCTCTCAGAACAGAATGACTTCGGTGATGCTCAAACACACTAGCTCTAGGTGTTTAGGTCTATCCTCGCAGGATGTATCTCTCTCAATGTATTCGAGGTGGGTTGCTCCAAAACGACAACAGCCGTATCTCTCTCTGAGCAGCCACCTTCTCATGGTGGAGGGGGTGGGCTATTTATAGCCAGCGGGCAACCCAACCTGATTTGACCGAACCCTGGGTCAATGGCCAACCGACACGTGTCACAACGGTCGGATTTCAAACACACGCGGCAGCTTTACTTGGGCTACAAGTAAAGCTGACTCAACCAACTCTGGAAGAGATTTCCTCTCATTGTCTTCGCTCGAAGACATAGGTATGGGTTGAGCATCACGTCGGCATCTGACTTCGATCACATCGACCCCACTTAACAGTACGGTGGTTCCTATGACTCAGGAAAGAAGAAACAAAACTACCAAAAGACTTCGTCTTCGTGTTTCATTGTCTTCGGACGAATGTCTTTGTCTACCACCAAGGGCTTCAGCCGTCACCAATGTCTTCAGACATTTTTGGGGGTCGTCTTCGATGGCTAAACCAAAACTCCAGGGACTTCTCTCTGTGTTAACCTGTGAACTATCACAAACACATTAGTCCCTCAACCACGTTTGTCTTCAATACTCCAAAACCAAACAAGGGTGGCACTAGATGCACTTACAACAATATTTGCTTGACCATGAAAATGATATGCACTTGCGTGAAAGAAATGAGATATATAAAATTTTCTTTGAACAACAACCTCTCCTGAAACACAATTTGCCTATTGAAACTCTTGGAGGTCCTCCTCCACCTAAAGGTGATCCTGTGTTTGAATTAAAGCAACTGCCTGATACTTTGAAGTATGCTTATCTTGATGAGAAAAAGATATATCGTGTTATTATTAGTGCTAACCATGGTTTTAAATAGCGGATAGCGGGCTGGTAGCAGATTGGGTTCCGCGTAGCGGAATGCGGATAGCGGGTGATATTGCGGGCGCTATGTCCGCGTAGAGGATTTATAAAAACACTAGATTCTTGTTTATATCACTAGAACATGAACAAAAAGTAATGACATTTAATTTCAGTGATAGCGGACGCAATAGTGGATGCTATATTCGCTATATAAAACTATGGTGCTAACCTTTCAGAACATGAAGAAGAAAGATTATTAAAAATTCTGAGGAAGCACCGTGCTACTATTGGATATACTCTTGATGATCTTAAGGGCATTAGTGCCACTCTATGTTAGCACAAGATTAATATGGAACCCGATGCAAAACCCGTTGTTGATCACCAACGGCGATTGAATCCTAAGATGAAAGAAGTGGTAAGAACTGAAATATTAAAGCTTCTGGAAGCAGGTATAATGTATCCCAAAGCTGATAGTAGATGGGTAAGCCCCGTTCACTGTGTCCCTAAGAAAGGAGGTATTACCGTTGTTCCTAATGATAAAAATGAACTCATTCCACAAATAATTGTAACTGGCTATAGAATGGTAATTGATTTTAGAAAATTAAATAAAGCTACTAGAAAAGATCATTACCCTCTGCCTTTCATTGATCAAATGCTAGAAAGATTATCTAAGCACACACACTTTTGTTTTCTGGACGGATATTCTGGTTTCTCTCAAATACCTGTATCACAATCCGATCAAGAGAAAACCACATTTACTTGCCCTTTTGGAACCTATGCTTATAGATGTATGCCTTTTGTTTTATGCAATGCACCTACTACCTTTCAAATATGTATGATTGCTATATTCTCTGACTTTTGTGAAAAGATTGTGGAGGTTTTCATGGATGATTTTTCCGTTTACGGGACTTCTTTTGATGATTGCTTAAGCAACCTCGATCGAGTTTTGCAGAGATGTGAACAAACTAATCTTGTCTTGAATTGGGAGAAGTGCCACTTTATGGTTAATGAAGGTATTGTCTTGGGGCATAAAATATCCGAACGAGGTATTGAGGTGGATAAAGCTAAAGTTGATGCAATTGAGAAAATGCCATGTCCTAAAGATATTAAGGGTATTCGAAGTTTCCTTGGTCATGCTGGTTTCTATAGGAGGTTCATTAAAGACTTCTCTAAAAATTTTAGGCCTCTTACTAATCTTTTGCAAAAGGATATCCCTTTTGTTTTTGATGATGATTGTGTGGAAGCCTTTGAAACACTCAAGAAAGCCTTAACCTCTGCACCTATCGTTCAACCACCTGATTGGAACTTGCCTTTTGAAATTATGTGTGATGCTAGTGATTATGCTGTTGGCGATGTTCTAGGACAAAGAGTTGATAAGAAATTGAATGTTATCCATTATGCTAGCAAAACTCTAGACAATGCCCAACGGAATTATGCTACTACTGAAAAAGAATTTTTAGCAGTTGTGTTTGCTTGTGATAAATTTAGATCCTACATTATTGACTCCAAAGTTATTGTTCACACTGATCATGCTGCTATAAAATATCTTATGGAAAAGAAATATGCTAAACCTAGACTTATTAGGTGGGTTATCTTGCTTCAGGAATTTGACTTCCATATTGTTGATAGGAAGGGAGCTGAAAACTCCGTAGCTGATAACCTGTCTAGGTTAGAAAATATTCTTGATGACCCACTACCTATTGATGATAGTTTCCCTAATGAACAGTTAGCTGCAATAAATGTTTCCCAAAACACTCCTTGGTATGCTGATTATGCTAACTACATTGTCGCCAAATATATACCACCTAGCTTCACATACCAACAAAAGAAAAAAATTCTTCTATGATTTAAGACATTACTTTTGGGATGACCCACATCTCTATAAAGAAGGAGTAGATGGTATTATTAGACGTTGTGTACCTGAGCATGAACAGGAACAAATCCTATGGAAATGTCATTCCGAAGCTTATGGAGGACATCATGCGGGAGATAGAACTGCTCACAAGGTATTGCAATCTGGTTTTTATTGGCCTACTCTCTTCAAGGATGCCCGTAAGTTTGTCTTGTCTTGTGATGAATGTCAGAGAATTGGTAATATCGGTAAGCGCCAGGAAATGCCTATGAATTATTCACTTTTGTTGAACCATTTGATGTTTGGGGTTTTGATTATATGGGACCTTTTCCTTCCTATAACGGGTACACTCATATTTTTGTCGCTGTTGATTATGTCACTAAGTGGGTAGAAACTATTCCAACTAGTAGTGCTGATCACAACACCTCTATTAAAATGCTTAAAGAAGTTATCTTCCTGAGGTTTGGAGTCCCTAGATATTTATTGACTAATGGTGGTTCACACTTTATTCATGGTGCTTTTCGTAAGTTGCTTGCTAAATATGATGTTTTACCATAGAATTGCATCACCCTATCATCATCAATCTAGCGATCAAGTTGAACTTAGCAATAGAGAAATAAAATTAATATTACAAAAAACTGTTAATAGGTCTCGAAGAATTGGTCTAAGAAACTAGATGATGCACTTTGGGCCTATAGAACAGCTTATAAAAATCCTATGGGCATGTCTCCATACAAAATGGTATATGGAAAAGCTTGTCATTTGCCTCTAGAGTTAGAGCATAAAGCATTTTGGGCAATTAAAGAACTCAATTATGATTTCATACGTGCCGGTGAGAAGAGGCTATTTGATATTAGCTCACTGGATGAATGGGGAACCCAATCCTATGAAAATGCCAAACTATTCAAAGAAAAGTAAAAAGATGGCATGACAAAAGAATCCAAAAGCGGGAATTCAAAATAGGAGACTATGTTTTTTGTTCAACTCTCGTTTAAGATTTTTTGCAGGTAAGCTTCTCTCCAAATGGGAAGGATCATATATTATCGAATAGGTTTATCGTTCTGGAGCTATCAAGATTAATAATGCCGAAGGTACTAACCCGAAGGTGGTTAATGGACAAAGAATTAAACATTATATCTCAGGTACGCCTATTAATGTTGAAAGCAATGTTATCCAAACCATGACACCGGAGGAACACACAAAAGAAACCTTCCAGAACACTCCAGAATTCTGAAAAATAGGAGGTACGTGATACGGTAAGTAAACGGACTCCGAAAAATCCGCAAAAATATTTTCTGTCAGTTTTGGAATATTAGAAAAATTAGGAAAATAAGAAAAAAACCAGAAGGCAAACGAGGTGAGCACGATACACCAGGGCGCGCCAGCCCTGCCAGGCGCGCCCTGGTGGGTTGTGCCCACCTCGGACACCTTCCCGACTCCGTTTTCCTTCCATATACTTGCTTCCCAAGAATAAAAATTCTCTATATATACCCCCGACGTTTTGACGAGCGCATCACAGAAAAATCCTCTGTTCTTGTTTCGTGTTGTTTCCCTATCAGATCTACCAAGCCAGGCATCATGTCTTCTCCCTCCTCCAATAACGTAGGAGAAGATGCCTGGCTGATTAAGATGGAGGTGAAGAGAGAGGAGCCAAAAGAAGCCATCAAGGAAGACAAGGGCAAGGATGCTATGAAGGATCAAGCCCCAGAAGGAGGGCAATCCATGCTAACAGAGGAGGGGGAAGAAGAGGATATCCTTCAACCTTATTACAGTCATCTCACCCCTATTGAAATTGAAGCTTTTAGGGCTTTCGAAGCGATTCGTGTTAAGAATAATTTTCTCACTCGTGAAAATATTTTGCTAGAGGAGCACATCAATACCCTTCGGAGAGTCATCCGCAAATTGGAGTACCTATTGAGTCTGAAGTGTAAGACTTCATCACCACCACCTTCTTCATCACCACCACCAAAGGATACTTGAGCACACAGGTATGGGCACTCCCCTTGGCTTGAGCCAAGCTTGGGGGAGGTGCCCCGGTATCGTATCACCATCACTTTTATTCACCTTTACCTATTTCAGTTCGATCTTTAGTTTCCTTTTGATTTAGTTGAATAAAAGTTTAGCATAATCTATTTTCGTGTGTTAGTTTCGTGGTCTACCTATCTATGTAATCGAGTGAGAATTATATAGTAAAGTTTAGTTTGAGCTTTTGTTTCTTTACTTTCTTGTTGCAATCAAAATAAAAGGAAAGAGAAATAAATGAAAAGAATCATATGCTAATCTTATGGTAAGTAATGACATCACATAAGGAAAAGTATAAGTGGTAAAATTTGTTGGAGATTGACAAACATAGCATTGATCAATGATTCAATTCATGAAAGAATTAGTAAGGGAAGAGAAGATTCACATGCAAATACACTATCTTGGACATCTTTTATGATTGTGAGCCCCCATTAAATATTATATGTCAAAATTGTTGACGTTGGACAAGGAAGACAACATAATGATTTATGTTTGTTCATATTCACATAGAAGTTATATTGTCATAGATCCTTCAGCATGTGGTGCTTGCTCAATATCTTTGCTAGCCAAAAATTCTGCACTAAGTAGAGATACTACTTGTGCATCCAAAAACCCCAAAACCCAAATTCATGTTTTGAGAGTCCACCATACCTACCTACGGATCGATTAAGATCCTTCAAGTAAATTGTCATCGGTGCAATAAGGCAATAAAAATTGCTACTAAACGTGTTTTGATCAATTAGTGTCAAAGAAAATTGAGCGCTATACGAACTTATGATGGCAAAGTAATAAAAGCGACGGACTGCATAATAAAGGTTGCTATCATAGGGGGCAATATAATGTGACGTTCTTTTACATTAAGGGATTGGGCATACAAACCAAGATGCGCATGACAACTTCTGCTTCCCTCTGTGAAGGGCCTATCTTTTACCTTTATGTATTTACTTTTATGCAAGAGTCAAAGTATTCTTCCCTATTCCTTTTTACTTTTTCTTTTGCAAGCATCATGTGGCGAGGAAAGATCTAGGCACATATATCCAGTTGGATGTTAGTGAGCATGAGTTATTATTGTTGACATAACCCTTGAGGTGAGTGAGTTCGGAGGCGAAACTATAAGCCCCTATCTTTCTATGTGTCTGGTTGAAACTTTTTGCTCATGGGTATGCTGTGAGTGTTAGCAATCATAGAAGACTAAATGATGGTTGAGTATGTGGACTTGCCAAAAGGCTCCGACATGTGACCCTTCCTGAAAATATGATGAATTGTAGTTGCAAATTTGATGGAGAACATAGTTCGTTGGTTTCCAATAAGGTTTATGCTTTATACTTCTATGTTGTGATGAATTGTTACTTGTTCATGAGAAGTTATATGATAAAAGTTATATGATAAAAGTTATATGAATAAGTTTTATGATAGAGTTTGTTGCTGTTATGATAATAAGCATGATGCTACTATGTCCGTATTTTGTTTTTATCGACACCTCTCTCTCAAACCATGTGGACATACTTTTCAATATCGGCTTTTCGCTTGAGGACAAGCGAGGTCTAAGCTTGGGGTAGTTGATACGTCCATTTTGCATCATGATTTCCTACTGTTATTTATTATATTTTTTTGAATAATAATGCTTTTGGGAGTGATTCTAATGCCTTTTCTCTCATAATATGCAAGGTTTACACAAGGAGGGAGAATACCGGCAGCTGGAATTCTGGACCTGAAAAAGCACATCAGAGTTACCTATTCTGCACATCTCCAAAGAAGTTGAAACTTTACGGAGAATATTTTTGGAATACATGAAAAATACCGGAGCAAATAACTACCGGAGGGGGCCACCCTGGTGGGCACAAGACACCAGGGCGCGCCAAGCCCCCCAGGCGCGCGCTGGTGGGTTGTGCCCTCCTCGGCCCACTTCCGGTGCCCATCTTCTGGTATATAAGGTCTTTTGACATAGAAAAAAATAAGGAGAGGACTTTCGGGATGGAACGCCGCCGTCTCGAGGTGGAACTTTGGCAGGAGCACTTTTGCCCTCTAGCGGAGCGATTCCGTAGGGGGAACTTCCCTCCCGGAGGGGGAAATCGAAGCCATCATCATCACCAACACCCCTCTCATCTTTGGGAGGCCAATCTTCATCAACATATTCAACAACACCATCTCCTCTCAAACCCTAGTTCATCTCTTGAGTTCAATCTTTGTACCGGAACCTCAGATTGGTACCTGTGGGTGACTAGTAGTGTTGATTACATCTTGTAGTTGATTACTATATGGTTTATTTGGTCGAAGATTATATGTTCAGATCCATTATGCCATTCAATACCCCTCTGATCTTGAGCATGAGTATTATTTGTGAGTAGTTACCTTTGTTCTTGAGGTCACGGGAGAAGTCATGTTGCAAGTAATGATGTGAATTTGATATGTGTTCGATATTATGATGATATGTATGTTGTGATTCCCTTAGTGGTGTCATGTGAACGTCGACTACATGACACTTCACCATCCTTGGGCCTAAGGGAATGCATTTTGGAGTAGTTATTAGATGAAGGGTTGCTAGAGTGACAGAAGCTTAAACCCTAGTTTATGCTCTACTTCGTAAGGGGCTGATTTGGATACAAACGTTTAATGCTATGGTTAGATTTTATCTTAATACTTTTCTCGTAGTTGCGGATGCTTGCGAGGGGGTTAATCATAAGTGGGAGGTTGTTCAAGTAAGAACAGCACCCAAGCACCGGTCCACCCACATATCAAATTATCAAAGTAGCAAACACAAATCAAACCAACATGATAAAAGTGACTAGATGAAATTCCCATGTACCCTCAAGAACAATTTGCCTATTACTAGAGACTATTCTGGCCTGTTATTTGCCACAAAAGGATTGGGCTACCTTGCTGCACTTTATTTACCGTTACCGCTACTTGCTCGTTATCAACTATCTTGCTATCAAACTATTTACCTACAATTTCAATGCTTACAGAAATTACCTTGCTGAAAACCGCTTGTCATTTCCTTCTGCTCCTCGTTGGGTTCGACACTCTTACTTATTAAAAGGACTACGATTGATGCCCTATACTTGTGGGTCATCAGGCGTTAACAGCCGAAAGCAGCATAGGGCCGATATCTTCGACGCTGGTGGCGTAGTTGTCGGATTGAACAGAAGTCGTGCTGCTGCGGCGGGATGATTCGCCGGACAGGGCCGGCTCTATTGGCCGTGGCGAACTCATGGCATAGGCAACAGGGCCAGACGGGAGCTCGGCCAGGGCGGCGGAGTCACAATCTTTCGACACGCTCCACCGACGTGGATCCGTAACTAAGAGGAGCTAACTAGTTACGGAGAAGAATTGGAAGTGAATGTATTTGGAGAAACAAAGGGGCTACCAACACTAGCTTATATAGGCAATACTTAGTGTTGGCGTTCACAAACGGTGAACGCTAGCACTACATAACATAGCTGTGACGTGGCAGGATATCTGGCACCACCAAATATTCTGACCGGTGAACTCAGCAAGGCCCACATTTTGGTGGCGTTCCACTTCAAATCTACGCCAGCACTAATTGCACAAAGCTGGCATACCAATTCGTCCAACGCCATCGCTATTTGATTTTTTTTTTGCTGGCATCGCGTCAAATTGGCGCGCCACCAACATAAGTTGTGGCTTGCCATTTCTCTACCAGTGTAAGAGTGCCAGTTTGACATAAAGCTTGATAAGATTGCAAAGTTCCTCCACCTGACATGAAGACAATAATTCAAATTTAGGAGGCCATCAGAAATCAGAGTAAGTATAAGTGTGCAGTGAGCAACATCGGGCTCCAGTCTCAACTTTTTATGAGACCAAGTGTTATGAGACAAAAGTAAATTAGAACTATAAAACCAGCAGCTTAACTACCTGAATATAGTGTAGCTAACTTGTGAAATAAAGCTTCTGAACTAATAGTAGCTACGTAGGTACATCTCCTAGATGTTGTTGAGACTGAGATAATGAAGGTCATAAAAAAGAGAAGCAAGAACACTACTTTTTACTCATAAAGTTTGTAAAATTTGAATGACGAGGAGGTACAAACATAGAGTTGTATCATCCAAGAAGGTGCATGTACGTAAACTTTGTAGAATCACATGTTCCTAGCAATATTCAGTCACACGTCTGGATCCAATCCCTAGAACAATTGGACTGCAATGCCTGCGTATTTTCACTTGATGAGATTCTAGTTTCTAAGATTTAATAGAAACAAAAAAACAGACATTCACCTCCAATTACATCGATCAGGCCATGCCTTGTTCTTCAAATTTAAAATGCAAAACTGTAATATGATTTATGCTGCTTCAACCAATCTGTCTCATAACAGTAAGGGGTTTTGGTCTGGTTCTTCCTATTCTGAAAATTGAACATACATGAGGAATATGCGAAAAGTATATTTCATCTTGCATTCTCTTTTTACATGAAGATAAAAAATGAAGTAAATATTTATAGGCAACAAGTGTTACCTTGGATTTCACTCGTAAATATGGGTGTATTTCAATGCATCGCATGTAGCTAGTAATTTTAATGCCTAAGATTATGTGGCTGTGCCAGCGAGCCTGTCAGTCAGAATTCAGAAGCCTGGGACGTGAAAATGCATTGTTCATTGGTCGTGTACTTACTGCTGGAGCTAAAATGGTTGTAATTCTTCTTGTGCCTTAAGTCATCACATGCAGTCCTCTACATAGTTCGAAAAATGAAATAATTCACAAATCAGTATTGAGGAAGACATATAATGGTAAGATAAGAACAGCTAGCTAGCCAACAGCTGAAAGACTCATTCAGTTACCTGGCTTGTAATCACCCGGTGGCTCCACAAATATATTCAGTACATAATTAAAATCACGTGCAATCCTCCTGCATAGTTGCTGATACACACCTAAATGAATGAGGTGTTGGCAGAGGTACTGGCTGGCGAGCGACGATTGAGCGGCCAGAGGTGCGGCTTTCATGGCCGGTGCCCATGGCCTGCAGGTGGTTGACCGCGGTGCTCCAGCAGATGTAGCTGGCGACCGTGCAGCCACGATGCTGCACATGCGACGTGCAGAAGACGCAGGAGGAGGCAGAGGAGACGGCGGTCAGGAGCTGCGCAAGAAGCTGGTCGTGGCGACGGTCAAACGTCCATCCTGCAGCTCGGCAGAAGGCAACCATGGCTCGGGAGGCGCACGTGCGAAGAGCAGTCCGGGCATCACCAAACAAGGAGGTCGAGGAGGAGGCGCGACGCTCGCGCCACGGCCGACCATCGACGGACCAGAGCTGGGCGGAAGGAGAGGGCCAAGGATCTGGGCGATCTTGGTCGGTTGCGGATGAACATGGAGCCGAGAGAGAAGGAGGAGAATAGAGAGGAAAGAGGAGGCATGTAGGTTGAGGGGAGATCGCCGGTGTGGCCCTCGTCGGAGGCAGGTGGGTGGCGTGAAATCGGGTGGGCGGGCATCTCTCACGGCGGCGGCAGAGGGGAAACTGGGGGTGGATTATGCTAGCGAATCGCTTTTTACCTGTGGATTGCGGGTTGAATACCTAAAAATACAGGGACTTTTTTTTTTGCAAAAATGCTAATGACATACAAGCAGAAGCGATCGGTGGTTTATTAGTAGGTAAAGATATAGACTTGGAATTAGGCCAGGAGGCGTCAAGAGGTGGTCCCAAGCCATCAGGGCGCGACCACCCCCTGGGCGTGCTTGTTTGCTTGGCACCACCCCGTTTGACCTCCTGTGTCCCTCCGTAGCTTTCAGATCTTATTTTTGTCCAGAAAAAATCATCAAAAAGTTTCGGCCATTTGGACTTCGTTTGATACAGTATTCATGAAAGGCCAAAAACAAGTAGAAAACAACAACTGACACTGGGCACTAGGTTAATAGGTTAGTTCACAAAAATGATATAAAATAGCATATAAAGTATCCAAGAATGATAATATAGTAGCATGGAACAATTAAAAATTATAGATACGTTGGATACATATCAGCATCCCCAAGCTTAATTCCTGCTCATCCTCGAGTAGGTAAATGGTAGAAATAGAATTTTTGATGCAACATGCTACCCAACATATAATCTCTTTTATGTATGATCTTTGAGAAATGACGATTTAATAAACATCAATATAGTAGTATCCATAAACATAAGCAACATAACCATTAACTTCCAGAATATACGATCATTAAAGAATATTACTCCCCACTCATTTTATCGCATTAGCATGGCATGACTCTGTCTTCACCACATAAGTACAAATCATGAGCACCACTGTGTCAAGTCAGGAAATTGGATTGTATTTCTAACGTCATTCAGCATTTTCAACCTCACTCAATACATGAACGTGAACCTTGGATATAGCATATAGGTGGAATATAATATGGTGTCAGATATCAAAATGAGTCAAAGTGGAAAGAAAGTTTTGCATCAACTAGGCGTATCAACGGGCTATGGAGATGCCCATCAATAGATATCAATGCGAGGAGTAGGGATTGCCATGCAACGGATGCACTAGAGCTGTAAGTGTATGAAAGCTCAACGGAAGCTAAGGGGGTGTGCATCCAACTTGCTTCCTCTTGAAGACCTTGGGCATTTGAGGAAGCCCGTCATCGAAATATACAAGCCAAGTTCATATAATGAAAAATTCCCACTAGCATATGAAAATGGCAACTCGGGAGACTCTCTATATGAAAAACAGGGTGCCACTTTGAGGCACAAGTGTGGTAAAGAATACTAGCAAAGTCCCTTCTCTCATTTATTCTTTTTTTGTTTTTTTCCTTTTTCTTGGTGGGCTCATTTGGCCTCCCCAATATTTTTATTTTTTATTTTTCATCCAGAGCCCATCCCGACTTGTGGGGGAATCATTACTCCATCATCCTTTCCTCACTGGGATAATGCTCTAATAATGATGATCATTACACTTTTATTTACTTACAACTCGATATAAAAACTCAATGATGAAAAAGAAATGACTCTATTTTAATGCCTGTGACAGTGTACCAGGATGTGCAATGATCTGGCATAACATGTAAATAGTGATGAACGGTGGCTGTGCCATGAATACTATGTCAACTACATGATCATGCAAAGCAATATAATGATGAACACACAAGTCATGTGATCTAACGGTGGAAGTTGCATGGAAATATATCTCGGAATGGCTATGGAAATGCCATAATAGGTAGGTATGGTGGCTGTTTTCATGAAGATATAAGGAGGCTTATGTGTGATAGAGCATATCATATCACGGGGTTTGGATGCACCGGCGAAAGCTGCACCGATCCTCGAGGTGAGAACGGGCAATGCACGGTGCCGAAGAGGTTAGCAATATGCGGAAAAGTGAGTGTGCGTAAATCCATGGATTCACATTAGTCATAAAGAACTCGTATACTTATGGCAAAGCCTTATTAGCTCTCTCGAAGCAAAGTTTTACCGCATACCCCTAGGGAGGAGGTTGGGAGGAGTTAACCATCACGCACCTCCGACCCGAACAACACTATGATTTCAAGGAGGAATAAGAATGCTCGCACATCATCATCATGCCATAACCAATATTTAGATGAGCAACAAGTAACACACTTTAACTACCGATATTTGTACTAACCAACAATCATGTACTCATGCCCTTTCATATTACTACATCAATATCATTAACCCACAATCTCTCTTTATGGTGAGCTACATGAAGGTTTTGATTATACAATCGTGGAATACCTATCCTATCTGGACTAGTCTTATAACCCATGGAAATTACCGTTACTATTGATTAGACTCTCAAATAAGTTTAAGTGAAGCATGGGAATTCAATTATTTCTATAAATTCTATACGCCACCGTGCTCTAAAAGATATAAGTGAAGCACTAGAGAAACTGCTAAGCTCCAAAGATATAAGTGAATCACATAGAGTATTCTAACAAATCATGATGAACACGTGTCTCTATCAAATAGGTGTATCCAGCAAACAATGATTGTGGCAAAAGAAAAATAAATCAAACTATAATACACGACGCTCCAAGCAAAACACATATCATGTGATGAATAACAATATAGCTCCAAGTGATATACTGATGGAATAGAGACGAAAGAGGGGATGCCTTCCGGGGCATCCCAAAGCTTAGACGCTTGAGTCTTTCTAGAATTTTACCTTGGGGTGCCTTGGGCATCCCCAAGCTTAGGCTCTTGCCGCTCCTTATTTCTTCATCCATCGTGATCGCACCCAAAACTTGAAAACTTCAGCACACAAAAGTCAACAGAAAACTCGTGAGCTCCGTTAGTATGATAGGTAAATCAAAACCTTTAGGTACTGTTATAAATTGATTCATATTTTATTATGTAATAAGGTACTATACTCTAACTTCTCCATGGCTTATAACTCCTGATACAATCCATAGCATCATGAAAACAAGCAAACTATGCAAGAAAAAAAACTGAATATGTCTAAAATAGAACAGTCTGTAATGATCTGCACAAACACCATACTTCTGTAACTCCAAAAATTCTGAAAAATTAGTAAAACCTGGGTAATTTGTATACAAATACTTTGTAAAGAATTAAGATCAAAAATACATTCTAGTAAAATCATAGAAATTCTGCACTGGAGGCAGAAGTTTCTGTTCTTGCACCGTATCAATTCTACTATCTTCCAAATCAATCCCAAAGGCTTAACTTGGCACAAACACTAATTGAAAGATAAAACCACAATAATTACAGTAGAAATAATCATGTAAACACACCAAGATATAAAGTAAAAAAATAATTAAAGATAACTATTGGGTTGCCTCCTAACAAGCGCTATCGTTTTATGCCCCTAGCTAGGCATAATGCACCTTATCAAGTATTGTCATCCTTGACGCTTAGTCCATAGGTGGACCTCATAATAGATTCATAAGGTGGTTTAATCCTATTTCTAGGGAAGTGTTCCATCCCTTTCTTTAGTGGGAATTGGAATCTTATGTTTCCCTCCTTCATATCAATAATAGCACCTATAGTTCGTAGGAACGGCCTACCAAGTATTATTGGACAAGACGGATAGCATTCAATATCAAGCACAATGAAATCCACATGCACATAATTTCTATTAGCAATAATAATCACATCATTTATTCTACCCAATGGTTTCTCAATAGTGGAATCCGCTAACTACAAGTTAAGGGAACATTCATTTATATTGAGGAGACCTAGCACATCACATAAAGATTTCGGTATAGTGGAAATGCTAGCACCAAGGTCACACAAAGCATTGCATTCCTATTATTTAAGCTTTATTTTAATAGTAGGTTCCCATTCATCATGAAACTTTCTAGGAATAGAAACTTCTAACTCAAGTTTTTCTTCACGAGCCTTTAGCATAGCTTCTACGGTATGTTTAGTAAAAGCCTTATTTGGTTCATAAGCATTAGGTGAGATAGTTATGGATTTCAGCAAGGAAATACATTCTACTAAAGAGAAATTATCATAATTAAATTCCTTGTGATCCAAGATAATGGGTACATCACTAGCTAAAGTTTGAACTTTCCAAACCCACTTTTTTCATTTTTATCATTAATATCATCACCCTCCGAACAGATGGGACGCCTTCTACTTAAAGTTGACTCATTTCGAGTCCCTTTATCATCTATTTTCATATTAGTAAACAAAGATTAAATGGGAGAAGTACCAATCATTTTAATATCTTCATCATGATTACGGTAAAAACCAGGAGGAAGCGCCTTTTCTAAGAATTCTCGGTTAGCTCCTAACCTAACGGTCCTCTCCTTACTTCCATTAATAGTTATTTGGATGAGTTTAATATACTCATTAATATCATGCTTGGGTGGCAAAGTTTTACTTTTAAGAGTTTCCACATCATGAGAAATCTTATCCACGTTTCTAGCCATATCGTCAACTTTATGCAAATTTTCTTCTACCATAGTATTGAAAATCTTTTGAGAACTAATAAATTATTTAATGGTGTTCTCAAGATCATTCGGTATCCTATTATTATTTTTGGATGAATTTCCATAGGAATTATCATAAGAGTTGCCATAATTATTAGAGGAATTACCGGGATACGGCCTAGCATTGAAATTACCTCTATAAGCTTTATTGTTGAAATTATTTCGCAAGGTAAAGTTCACATAAATAGCATCATTATTTTGTTCAATCAAAGTAGACAATGGCATATCATTAGGATCAACTTGAGCATTGTTGTTTGCAATCATATTCATTAGAGCATCCATTTTATCACTCAAAGTAGTAATTCTTCGACATAATTTACCTTCTTACCAGTTGGAGCTCGCTCAGTGTGCCATTGTGAATAATTTTTCATGATATTGTCCAGAAGTTTTGTAGCCTCTCCTAATTCACCTCCATAAAGGCAACACCTGCAGCAGAATCTAGAAGATTTCTAGTCACAAAGTTCCGTCCAGAATAGAAATTTTGTATAATCATCCATAAGTTCAAACCATGAGTGGGACAATTTCTAATCATCATTTTAATTCTCTCCCATGCTTGTGCAACATTTTCTTGCTAATGTTGTTTAAAATTCATAATTTGGTTTCGGAGAGATATAGTTTTAGCGGTAGGAAAATACTTGGCAATAAAATAATCCTTACACTTATCCCATGTTCCAATACTATTGCGAGGCAAGGATGAAAACCAAGTTTTAGCTTTATCTTTTACTGAAAAAGGAAATAATTTCAAATTAACCACATCATTATCCATGCCCTTTTTCTTTTGCATATCATATAATTCAACAAAGGTATTAAGATGCAAAGTGGGATCCTCATTAGGACTTCCCGAAAATTGTTCTTTCATATTAAGATTTAGCATAGCGGCATTAATATCATAAAACTACGCACTAGTGGCGGGTGGTATAGGAGTACCAATAAAATAATTATTATTAGTATTTGAGAAATCACACAACTTAGTATCTTGAGACATGGTGACGAAACAAGTAAACTAGCAAGCAAACGAGTAAAATAGATAGTAAACTAGATAACTAAGCAAACAAGCAAATAGAAATATTTTGTATTTTTGATTTTTATATAAAGAAAAATATAAAAGCAAATAAAAAGTAAAATATTACAGAAAATAAAAAGTAGAACAAGTGAATGATAATTTGTGCGAAGGTACTTGATAAGAATTTGGTGATACTCCCCGGCAACGGCCGCCAAAAATTCTTCCTGCTACTTGTAAACCGCGTTGGAATTTCCCCCAAAGAGGACAGGAGATGCAGCACAGTTGAGATATGTATTTTCCTCAGTGATAACCAAGGTTATCGAACCAATAGGAGGACCACACAAATTCCCGTCTTCACCACCTACACACAAAAGAGCACACACTTGCACCCAACGCAGGCAAGAGGGTTGTCAAGCCCCTTGAACTCGTTACTTGCAGGAGATAAGTAATGATAGATAGATAATAGAAATAAAAAATAAAATAATAGTAAATAAATGTAATCAATATTTTTGGTGTTTTTGTAATAATATATTTTGTGAAGACCCGGGGACCATAGTTTTTGCTAGAGGCTTTTCTCTCAAAGAAAGCATACAGTGGGTAAACAAATTACTGTTGGGCAATTGACACAAAAGCGCATAGTTATGCAATATTTATTCACAACAATGATCATGTATATAGGCATCACATCCATAAACAAGTAGACCGACTCCTGCCTGCATCTACTACTATTACTCCACCCATCGACCGCTATCCAACATGCATCTAGAGTATTAAGTAAAAACAGAGTAATGCTTGGAGCAAGATGACATGATGTAGACAAAGTAAGTCCAATAAATATGAATAAACCCCATCATTTTCCCCTTAATGGCAGTAAGACATTACGTGTCATGTCCCCTTCTGTCACGGGGATTGAGCTACGCAAGATTAAACCCATCACAACGCACCCCTCCCACTGAAGATAAATCAATCTAATTGGCCAAACCAAACCGATAGATCTGAGAGCAATACGAAGCTATAACAATCATGTATATAACAATTCAGTAAAGACTCAATATATTTCATGAATAATCTGAATATAAACCCACAAATCATCAGATCCCAACAAGCACACCGCAAAGAAGGATTACATCAGATAGATCACCGCGGGAATCATATATATATATATATATATATATATATATATATATATATATATATAGAGAGAGAGAGAGAGAGAGACTTCTAGGTAGTAGCTATGGACCTATAGGTCTATGGTAAACTACTAACAAATCATCATGAAGGCAACAAGGTTGATGTAGAGGCCCTCCATGATCGACCCCCCCCTCCGACAGGGCACCGGAACAGGGCTCCAGATGACCTCCGTCGGATCAGAGACTTGCAGCGGCGGAAAAAATATTTTGGCTGGCTCTCGAGTGTTTTCCCGATTTAGAGAATATATAGAGTTGGAATTAGGTCAGGAGGCATAGGGAGGTGGTCCCAAGCCATCAGAGCGCGACCACCCCTTGGGCGCGCCCTGTTGGCTTGGCACCACCCCGTGTGGCCTCCGGACTCCCTTCGAAGCTTCCAGTTCTTATTTTTGTCCATAAAAAATCATCAAAAAGTTTCGGGGCCTTTGGACTTCGTTTGGCACAGTATTCCTGAAAGGCAAAAACAAGCAAAAATAGCAACTGGCATTGGGCACTAGGTTAATAGGTTATTTCACAAAAATGATATAAAATAGCATATAAAGTATCCAATAATGATAATATAGTAGCATAGAACGATAATTTTTTTTAGATAACGTTGGAGACATATCAGTGATCGACAATCGTTGTAGCCAAAACCCTCAAAGCTTGCATAGAGCGATTGCCAGGTGCTGTCAAACGCATGATGTAGATGTAGGTGGAGTTGGGCAGTCTTATGATATGGTAGCAAAAATGTTAGCACTAATCAATTCAGAGATGCCAAGTTGAATTAACGACCATACTGTGTTGGTCCTAAGCTAGACTGTACTTGAGACGCGAGCCTAGAATACTAACAAATTCATGACGCGACACGTAATCAAGGGAGAAGCACACTTTGAATCTCTTTTTTCTTTTCTCTCTTTTTTTCATCTTTTTTTTTGAATTTCCTCCCTATGTTTTGCTCAGCAACATTTTTTTTTGAAAAAGTGGCCAAATGGTTTAAAAACTGCCTAGCCAAAATTTTCCAGACTTTGAAACTAGACCTATTTCTCTACAGCGCACAACACAAAAGTTGGGGAGTCCGACTTGATTACGACACGTAGTATGGCGTGATTTGGAAAGTAGTCATAGAAAAGTAAATACTGGGCTCAGACTAGGATTGGCGGCGGAGATGAATCTGGTGGAACTCGAACTGGTGGCAAATATATATAGGGGCGGTGGAACATAGACTGGTGGCGAATCTATGATGGAGGTGGACTCAGACTGGTGTGATGGCGGTGGATATGTGGTGGTGTATATGCACGTTGATTAGCGACAGATATGCGATGGTGGTATATGGCAGTGAGGATGACGATGGTGAGGCGGCGGTATATGGCAGTGATGATGTATATGGTGTGGTGGTGGTGCAGCGACGAAGATGATGCATCAGCGGCGTATGGAAGCAGTGATGTATATGGCGCGGTGGTGGTATATGGCAGGGAAGAAGAGGGTGCAGCGGCGGCGTATGGCAACAGTGATGCATATGGTGCGGTGGTGGTATATGGCAGCAATGAAGATGGTGCGGTTGTGACGTGACAACTTGTGAACATAACTCGAAACTCTAAAGGACTATAGGCTAAGACCAGCAACTCGACACGACGATGCAACCGCAAATTCAACAAAATAAAACACTGAACAGAAAATTGCAAAAGGCTCAGATTGGTTTGGTGATGATCTAACCCTAATTGTTTTGTGGCTTTTTCATGTACTGTAGGTATGAAGAATAGATGTGATCCAAACTACGAAAACCTGGAAAAATCTCACCGAGCAACCTAGAAATCCTATACCACTTGGTAGAGGCAAGTGATGACCCACAAGTGTAGGGGATCAATCATATTCCTTTCGATAAGTAAGAATGTCGAACCCAACGAAGAGCAGAAGGAAATGATAAGCAGTTTTCGGCAATGTATTCTCTGCAAGTGCTGTGAGTAGCAGTAGTAGATAGTTTTGCAGCAAGATAATTCGTAACAAGTGATAAGTAACAATAGTAATCAAGGTGCAGCAAGGTGTCGTGGGAAACAGACACCTATGGGATCAAGGAGATCCCTTTACGGTTCGGCAAGTGGAGAGGATTGCACAAAGAGCAGATCTAACGAACAGCACACGGAGGATTTTACCCAGGTTCGGGCCGCACGGATGCGTAAAACCCTACTCCTGCTTTGATTGTATTACAGTGGATGTTCTTGGCCAAGTTCTGGGAGCTACAGTGCTCGGTAGCTGCGCATACAGAACGGGTCCAATCTCTGAAGTGCTCTCCTCCTCCTTTTCTGTACACCTCGGGCCTCCTTATATATGAGTCAAAGGGGCTACCACAGTGGCGTACGAGATAAGGCATGAGGTGGAAAGTAGCTACAGTGTTATCATACCTAACCCTGACGTCCTGGGACAAACTCATTAAATGCATCGTGAGGTGTCCGTCAAGGCGTCCCTTAGTGTCTTGGGCTTGGAAAAGCTTTACGGGGGATGGGAAAAGCAGCCATCCCATCAGCACCGCTTAAGCATCTCGTGGCCAGCATTGCGCCACGTCACCATGAGGACAAGCTCTAAACGACAAGGCTGGCCGCTGCACTGGAGCGATAGTGCTGCACTGTGCAGGGCCTTGCCGGACCCGGGGCTTGCCGGGTGCGAGGCCTTGCCGGGTGCGAGGCCTTGCCGGCAAGGGTCTTGCCGGGCCTCCGCAACCCTTTGGTCTTCTGTCTGATCGTTGACTTGAACGCCTTCTTGGCATCTTAGTCTTGTGATTACTCCTAGCTATTCCCCGGCAAGGCTTGCCGCGGTACGGCTACAACTGCCCGTGCACAAGTAAGGGGTACTAAAAAGACCCATACTTTAGTACACCGACAGGAGCCCCCGGGCCTAGGCCATACACGGGTGCCAGGCCTGTTGGGCTAGGCCCAAAACAGTGCATGGGCACGCATGGCAGGGAATAAGTGTTTGTAATCATTATCTCTTTTACCACGCCCCTCCACTACGCGCATTAATCGCGCGAAGTGGGAAACTCCACTGCAAAAGCGGGCGGTAAAGAGCCTGCCTCGCACCTTCCCCATAAAAAAGGGAATCGCAGAGGGCACTGCTCATTTACCCCCTCCGCCTTTCCAATCTCAATCTCAGAGCCGTCGCCATCGTCTTCTTCCTCGCGCCCAAAGCAGAGCTTTTCTCCCTCCACCCGCCTCCACCGCGCTCTCGACGTCTTCAGCGCCCACTTCCATAGCCATCATGCCGCCCAAGCCGAGCAAGGGCAAGGCGGCGGAAGCGGCCGCCGCGGAGAGCAAGTTGGCGAAGATGCGGAAGGAACACGCTATCTTCCCCTCGACGCTTGACGTGGAGACCTTGAAGAAGAGGTACCAGTTTGCATGGGCGAAGGAGACCACGGCGCATCCAGCCACCAGAGTGAGTGTAGCTTCTCGTAGGGCAGAGCCAGGAGATTATCCCTTCTTTGCTGATTACTTCTGGTGCGGCCTCTGTCCTCCGTACTCGGATTTCTTCGTAGATATCATGCTCACCTACGGCTTCCAGCTGCTAGATTTCACGCCGAATGCCGTGACTTGCATGTCCGTCTTCGCGCACCTTTGCGAGAATTTTGTCGGGGTCATCCCGAGCACTGCACTTTTCCGGCACTACTTCTACCCCCGCATCCAAAAGGGCGATGCCCTCTCCGGCAGCATCACTTGGATTCTGAGGACGGCAACCAAGGAGACGTACCCAGAGGGCCTCTACCGCGAGAGATGGGATGAGTGGCGCGGCAAGTGGTGTTGGGTCTGGGAAAAGGAGCCCCAACCGTTCTGCGAGGTGCGGAAGCAGAAGGTGGTCTGCGGCAAGGATTGGAGCGCCGCGGACCCTGACGACAGCAAGCTCACCATCGCCATCACCAGGATACAGCGCCTCAGGGCTGCCGGGTTGAAGGTGGAGATGATTGCTTCAGATTTCCTTCGCCGGCGCATCGCCCCACTGCAGAACAAGGGGCGCCCTGCCTGGGAGTACACGGACGCTGCTGACGTCATGAGGGTGTGGCCTGGGCTGGATAATGATCTGACAATGGGGCATGCAGCCCTCTGCCAGCAGCTGTTCAAATTCGGCGCAGTGGGAGAGTTGCCGGCAGGCGTCGTCCCACTGTGCAACAACTCGTCGCTGACCTCCATCATCGCCATGATGCCGGTGTTCGATGCCCATAGCATCGACGAGAGGTGGATCGAGCCATCCGCGGAGCAGGCGCTGGCGTTCTTCGACAACTTGACGGAGAAGGCCATCCGCGGGGAGAACCTTGTCTGCGCCACCACGGAGGAGGAGCTCGCCTACATCGCCAGCAGGGCGGAAGAGGCGAACCTTGCCGAAGAAGCCGGCAGCACTGAGTCCAGCGAAGGTGAGGACCCACCGCGGGAAGATCTTGCCGGGCGAGATAAGACTGCCGGGGAGCCGAGCGGAGCCGCTGCTGTGAGTTCTTCTGCCGGAGGCGCCGCCGAAGAAGAAGAAGATGAGGAGGAAGAGCCCCCAGCTCTTCAACACAGGAAGAGGCGCGTCCTTCGGAAGAACACCACTGGTGCTCCAGCCCGCCAACCTTCCTCAAGCAGCGAGGTTTCCGGCAAAGGGGCGGCCGGCGAGGCCGCACCGCAACCTGCCGCTGCCAAGAGGCCCAGGACCACTCCTCCTCCTCCATCAGGAACCGCGGCGGGGGTCGGCTTCGACCTCTCCGCCATCAGCTCCGAGGAAGAAGAAGAAGAGTAAGAGTCCCGCCACAGCTTTGATTCTTATCTTTCTAGTTTTGCTTAACTAACTTGCTCTGTTCCCGTCTCCACAGGGAAATGGAGACCTTGGCGCAGAGGATGGTGAAGAGGGCCAATACCTCAACAAGCGTCGAGCCGCCGGCAAGCACCTCGGGCATGCCGGAAACGGTTCTCGTCAGCTCGGAGTCAAGCCCAGAACGCAACCCTCGATGCAGCCCCCGGCGCAGCCCCCAGCGTGAGTCTTCTACTCACTACCCACTGGCGCGTGCCGGGGTGTGCATCTTCTCAGCTGACATCTCCGGGCGTGCAGGAGTGGAGCAACAACAAGAGGCAACAGCGGGAGCTGCCTCTGCCGTGCCGCCTCCATCGACCACACCGCCCAGGGAGGAATCTTCGAGCGAGCCCTACCGCGACGAAGGGGAGGGGCCGGCAAGTGCAGGCTCCGGCAACCCCTTCCTTGACGCAGGTAAAGTTACTTGCCCCAAAGAACTTGCCGCTTTGGTTTTTCTTCTTTTTGTCTTCTTGAACTTCCCTCCCAGCTTCATCTTAATCAACTCCTTGGCTTTCAATCTTCTTCTGACAGAGCTCATGGACACTGGCGTTGTCATTGAAGAGACTGCCAAGGATGCCGCCACTGAAGCCGACAAGGTTGCCGCCGAGGAGGCCGCCAAGCATGCTGCCGCCGAGGCCGCCAAAGCTGCTGCCGCCGAGGCTGCTGCCGTCGAGGCCGCCAAGGCCGCTGCCGCTGAGGCCGCCAAGGCCGCACAAGAGGAGGCCGCCAAGACGCCCGCCGAGGGAGCCGGCGAGGAGACCCGTGGCCATACTGACGGCGCTTCCGCTGCAGGAGCGCCAGGCGCTTCTACTGCCGCGGGGCCCTCAACTGCCGAAGATCAACCCTCGTCGTCCAAGGCCCCTTCCTCAAGCCAATACATCAGGGCCGGCAAAAACGTTGTCAGCATGCCGGGGTCGGCAAACATCGAAGAGCTGGTTGAGGGAGAACATCTTGACGGGGAAATCATCGTCGCCGCCGCCAGCGAGCTCAAGGAGGAGCAGCTACTCCAAGCCATGAATGACAACTATCGGAAGCTCCAAACGCTCTACCGTGCCCGGAAGGAGAAACTGGACTCCCGGGCAGCGCTCATCGAGGCAGCGGAAGGAGACTTCCAACAACGCGTCACGGAGACACAGGCTTGGTATGGCGAGGCCCTCCAAGAGCTGAATGTTTATCGGGAGTAGCTGGCGGAAGAGTGGAACATCCTCCTGCTGAAGCAATCAGACATCGAGAAAGCGCAGGAGGAGGCCGCCCAGCAAGCCGCCGCGGCAGGAGCCCTCTTGACGCAGCGCCGCATCAGCCTTGACGTCCAAGAAGAGGACCTTGCCGCGCGCGAGGCGGCGCTTGCCTCCAAGCTTCGCAACAAGGATGAAGAGCTCGAAAATCTTGTCGCGCGGCGGGTCCAAGAGCTTGAGCAGAAACACTTGAAAACGCTCAGAGCTCTAACTAAAGACCACGCCGGCAAGCTCAAAGAGGCCCTCAACGCTGCCGGAGCTGCAGAGGCCGCCAAGAACTTGCTGGAGGAGAAGACGAAGCAGCTGGAGGTCGCTCTCGAGGACCACGGCAAGAAGGTCTCAACACTCGAGGTCGAGAGAGATAAGGCTCTCCACAACCTGATGGAGACGCAGGTTGCCGTATCCGAGAAAGTCCAGCAGCTTTCCTCCGTCAAGAACTCCATTGAGGATCTGAAGCTGAAGCTATCCACGCTGGAGGAGTCTCTTGAGGCTGCCCGAGTTCACGAGAAGACTCTTATCAAAGACCTCCACGACGAACAGGAGCTGCTCCAGAACGCCGCCGCCACACACAACGAGTACACCTCTAGCGTGAAGCTCTGGACTGCCACGCTGGCGGACGTCGCCGAGAAGCTTGGCGCGGAGCTGGAGGCCATGGGCTTGCCGGGCTTCGGATACCCTGCCGATGACAACGTATCCTCAAGCACCAGGCTAACCATGTTCTTCGAGAAGCTCGTCGACGCCCTCAAGCTACTCCAGGTGAACCAAACAAGCAAGCTGGCCGACGAATCCCGGAAACTCTGCCAGCTCATCCTCTGTAAGGTGTTGATGAAGGTGGTGTACAGGAACCCTGGCATCGACCTCTCCAAAGCCTCGAAAAGCTTGCCAAAGGACGCGGACGTCAAGGCTTTCGAAGAGCTCGTCGCGCCCATCGTCGATCGGGTGAGCCAGGTGAAGAGGGTCGAGGGCGACCGCCGGGATTAGCTGTAGCCTCCTATCTCTTATCCATCTTGCCGCCGGCGTCACATGTAAAAGGCAAAATTGCTTTTATGTCAAAAACGCGGCAAACACTCGATGTAATATAACTTGCTCTATTTGAATTAAGGCATGCTATTCCCTTTGTTCAATTTCTTTCTGTATGGCGTATACCCTACGCTTTGCTGGGAACTTGCCGGAGCATAACCCCGTCGCGAGCGCTGGATTCGGGTCGTCAGCAGCTTGCGGGTGGTGCTGCTCACGGCAAGAAATCTTGATGCTTTCAGCGCGGCCACCTAGTCTGTTGAGCGGACTCGAAACAGAGTAAGGGCGCAGCCGATCACGACAAGATTCCATCGCGTGTAGGTTTTCCATACAAAGCCGAAATCGTTCAAGGGAATACAGCCTTACAAAAATCAGAATCTGGTTAAGGGGTTCAGCAACTTAGCTCTGCTTTTCGTCGCTATTCTTCTTCTCCCGGCAAGGTGCCAACCTTGAACGTCGTCTGGTATCCATACCACCATTCTCCTTCCCCCCCCCGGCAAACTTGCGCGCGAGGGAATCTTCTGTCTCTTGAGAAAAAGAAAGAAGAGAAAATAAAAGTATGGAACCTTGACGGTTTGTTAGCTCTTACCGGGATCGAGTGCAATACACATCTCAGATAACACATGCATATAAAATGACATGGAATCAACAAGAAACGTAAAGCACACAGATCTTATTAAATATGCACAAAGGATGTGCCTGCTCTGTACAAAGGATTACATGCCATCGGCAACACTTGTACAGAATGGCGTTGCCGGGATCTTGCCAGAGCGTTACGCTGCCGCGAGCGCTGGATTCGGGTCGTCAGCAGCCTGCTGGCCGTACCGCTATCACAGCAAGAAACCCAAACAACTGCGCCTTACGGGTAGAACTTGCGAAGGTGCTCGATGTTCTAGGAGTTACTCACTGGCAAGCCCTCTTCGGTCTCCAGGCGGACAGCGCCAGGCCTGGTGACTCGCACTACCCGGTAAGGGCCTTCCCACTTCGGTGTCAACTTGTTGGAATTCTTGGCCGACTGAACGCGCCGAAGAACAAGGTCGCCTTCCTTAAGACTCCGGGCATGAACCTTGCGGCTATGGTAGCGGCGCAAAGCTTGCTGGTAGCGGGCGGCTCGCACAGCAGCCCGAAGACGGTTCTCCTCAAGGAGCAGCGCGTCATCTTGCCGCAGCTGTTCTTGCTCGAGCTCATCATAAGCGAGCACTTGAGGTGACCCGTATATGAGTTCCGTGGGGAGAACTGCTTCCGCTCCGTAGACCAGAGCAAAGGGTGCCTGGCCGGTGGCTCGATTCGGCGTCGTCCTGATCGACCAAAGAACCGCCGGCAGCTCATCAATCCAGCGTCTTCCATGCTTGTGCAGCTTGTCGAAAGTTTTGGTCCGGAGACCACGCAACACTTCAGCGTTCGCCCTTTCCGCTTGGCCATTGCTTCTCGAGTGAGCAACAGAGGCAAAACAGATCTTGCCGCCAAGGTCTTGGACGTACTGCATGAAGGTGCGACTTGTGAACTGCGTACCGTTGTCGGTGATGATCCTGTTCGGCAAACCAAAACGGCACACAATCCCCTTGAAGAACTTGACTGCTGACTGTGCTGTCACTTTCCTCACTGCTTCCACTTCTGGCCACTTCCTGAACTTGTTGATGGCAACGTACAAGTACTCGAAGCCCCCGGCAGTGCGGGGGAAGGGACCCAGTATGTCGAGCCCCCAGACCGAGAAGGGCCAGGAGAGAGGGATCTTCTGGAGAGCTTGAGCTGGCCGATGAAGTTGCTTCGAATGAAACTGGCACGCTGCACACTTGGTTACTAGTGCCGTTGCATCCTGGAGGGCAGTAGGCCAGAAGAATCCTTGCCGGAATGCCTTGCCGACAAGGGCTCTCGAGCCTATGTGGGATCCACATATGCCCCCATGAATCTCTGCCAACAACTCTAGTCCATCCCCCCGAGGAATACACTTCAATTTCACCCCGTTCGGTCTCTTTCTATACAGAATGTCATCGACGAACTGGTACATACTTGACTGACGGGCTACTTTTTTAGGTTCTTCCTGCTCTTCGGGGAGTTGTCCTGTCTGAAGGAAACGGACTATTTGCTGTGCCCATGCCGGAGCTTGTGGCTCGCCGACAAGGACTAAAGGCGACTCTTCAGCTGTGGGAGCATTTGCTTCTACGGCAAGAACCTGAGGTTATTGGCGGAGCAGCTGCTCACCGGCAACTGGTATTCCTTCGGCAGTAGGGGCGCTTGCTTCAGCGGTAAGAACCTGAGGTTCTGCGCGAAGCCGCTGCTCACCGGCAACCGTTTCGTTCCCGGCAAGATCCTTGCCGGGGGCTTCGGGAAGCCCTGCCGGGAAGTACTCGCCGGTACTTAACTTTCTTCTCTTATCAGGCCTTGTCGATGGCGACACGGATGGTTGAGTCAAGCGGAGCACAAAAGTCCCTGGTTCCACAGGTAGCTTGAGTGCGGCACGCTTCGACAGGTCGTCGGCAATGCTGTTCTCTGATCGAGGAACATGCTCTGTCTGAAGACCGTCAAAGCGCTCCTCCAGCTTCCTCACTTCATCGATGTAAGCTTCCATTAACGGGCTCTAATAATCTTTGTTGACCTGCCTCACGACGAGCTGGGAGTCACCTCTAACGATGAGCTTCTTGATCCCAAGGTCTGCCGCGATCCTGAGACCGGCAAGCAGTCCTTCATACTCTGCCGTGTTGTTGGTCGATCTCTCCTGGGGAAAATGCATCTGGATGACGTACTTGAGGTGCACTCTGGTGGGTGCGACAAGCAGCACGCCGGCACCGGCGCCTTGCAGCGAAAAAGCTCCATCAAAGTACATAATCCATTCGCGATCTGTTTCCTTGCCGGGAATCGCTGATTCTTGAACTTCGTCGTCTGGCGTTGGGGTCCATTCTGCAATGAACTCTGCCAAGGCTCTGCTCTGGATAGTTGAAGAACTTTCAAACTTGAGACTAAAGCATGACAGCTCCAACGCCCACTCGACGATCCTGCCGGTTGCTTCTGGGTTCCGGAGAATCCGTTGCAGCGGAAAGCGAGTGACGACGGTAATCTCATGTGCTTGGAAATAATGGCGCAGCTTCCTCAAGGCCATAAGGAGGCCGAAGAGCAGCTTTTGCACGCCGGAATATCTCGACCTAGCTCCCTGCAACAGGGAGCTGACGAAATAGACTGGGCGCTGCACCATCTTCTTCTTCTGCACTGCTTGGCTTGACTGCGTGGATCTTTCCTTGTCGGCACCAGACTCTGCCGGAGCTGGCCCCGGCAAGTCACTTGGCGGACCTGCCGTTGCCGCTGCATCCTCCTCTGCTTCTCTCTCTGCCACCAGCGCAGCACTAACCACTTGATTCGTTGCCGCTAGATATAGTAGCAATGGCTCTTGTGGCCTAGGTGCGACTAGTATTGGCGGAGAGGAGAGGTACTTCTTCAAATACTACAGCGCTGCCTCCGCTTCTGGAGTCCATTTCATTGGACCTGCCTTCTTCAAAATTTTGAAAAATGGCAGGGCGCGCTCAGCGGACTTGGAGATGAACCTGCTCAGAGCAGCAACGCAGCCGGCAAGTCGGCGCACATCCTTAACTCATCTCGGCGCTTCAATCTGCTCAATTGCCTTGATCTTGGCGGGATTGGCTTCAATTCCACGCTGGGATACGAAGAACCCGAGAAGCTTGCCGGATGGAACGCCAAACACGCACTTCTCGGGATTGAGCTTCAGATTGATTCTGCACAGATTTGCAAAAGTCTCCTCCAGATCTTGAATGAGCGTTGCCTTGTCCTTGGTTTTGACCACTATATCATCCATGTAAGCTTCCATATTTCTATGGAGCTGGGTCTCGAAACCAATCTGGACGGCTCTCGCGAAGGTCGACCCAGCACTTTTCAACCCGAAAGGCATACGCAAGAAGCAGTATGTGCCACATGGGGTGATAAATGCGGTCTTCTCTTCGTCTTCTCTCGCCATGAAGATCTGGTGGTAGCCTGAGTATGCGTCAAGGAATGACAGCAAATCGCAGCCGGCAGTGGAATCCACAATCTGGTCGATGCGCGGCATGGGAAAAGGATCTTTTGGACAGGCTTTATTGATATCTGTAAAGTCAATACATAGCCTCCATTTACCGTTCGCCTTGTGCACAACAACTGGATTGGCCAACCATGTAGGATGGAGGACTCCTCTAACCAGGCCTGCCGCCTCAAGCTTCTTAATCTCTTCGGCAATGAATTCTTGCTGCTCCAAAGCTTGCTTCCGCACCTTCTGCTTGACGGGCCGCGCGTGGGGACAGACAGCTAGGTGGTGCTCAATTACTTCCCTAGGAACACCGGGGATGTCAGATGGTTGCCATGCAAACACATCGACATTCGCCCGCAGGAAAGCAACGAGCGCGCTTTCCTATTTGTCATTAAGGGTGGAACTTATGGTGAAAGTTCCTCCCGTCCCGTCCTCCTTGGCGGGCACCTTCTTGGTCTCAGGTGGAGCAGCCTTGGGTTTCTTGGTCTGGCCGGCAGAGCTCTCTAGTGCATCCTCGACGGTAGCGCAACACTCCAGAGAGGCGCGCTTGCCGGAGTTTGTACCAGAGGTCTTGCCGGGCTTCTTTTTCTTGCCGGGATCTTGAGCGGCAGGAGCACGCGCCTTGGCGGCGGACGCTGTAACTGCTTCCCGGTAAAGCTTGTCGGTGCAAATGAGCGCGTCTTTCTTGTCGGAGTGGACAGTGATGACGCTCATTGGGCCGGGTATATTCAAGACGTTGTAGGCGTAGTGCGAGGCCGCCATGAACTTAGCCAGCGCCGGGCGGCCAAGGATTCCATTATAAGGTAACGGAATCTTGGCGACGTCGAAAACGACCTTCTCCGTCCTAAAGTTCAGCTCGCTGCCAAATGTTACCGGCAGCGTGATCTTGCCTTTCGGCTGGTTCCTTCCCGGATTGACCCCTTGGAAAGAGCCTGTCTCCTCAAGTCCTCGTCAGGAATCTGCAGCCTCTTGACGACGTCCGGCGAGATCAAGTTCAGGCTGGCCCCACTGTCAACCAACATTTTTGTTACCTTGAGGTTGCGAATTGTTGGTGAGACCAACAACGGCAAGCACCCGACCGCGGTTGTGCGATCTGGGTGGTCCTCGGCGTCAAAAATGATGGGCGTGTGGGACCACTTCAGTGGCTTCTGTGCACCAATAGAGGGTTCTGCCGCATTAATCTCACGTGCCCACCGCTTGAGTTGGCGGTGAGAGAAATGCAACGAAGCGCCTCCATCAACACACATAACCTCCGTTGCCTTCTGGAACTCTCGCTCACTAGATTCGCCATCATCTTCCTCTTCATCTCCATCCCCTTCCTTCTTGTCACGGCCCCGGGCAGGTTTCTCTTGCTGCTGCCTGGGCTTGCCGCGGCGACCTCCTCGACCGCGTTTCCTGCCAGACCCTCCGGCACCATCTTGGGCTCTCTCCTTGTCGCGCCTTTCGTACTCGGCACGCTGCTTCTCGACAAGCTCCTCCACTTGCCGGCAGTCTTGGAGATCATGGCCCTTGGTACGGTGGATCTTGCAGTACTGCTTGCCGGATCCTTCTGGCTTGTCGGCAGTCACCAAGGGCTGACACGCTGCACACCCGGCAATCTCCTTGCCGGGGTCGTCGGTCTTGGACTTCTTGGCGGTGCCGGTGTTGCCGGAACCTTCAACGGAAAGTACGGCCTTGCCTTTGCGCTTCCTGTTCTTCCGCACCTTCTTTGCCGGGGCAGGAGCGTCTTCGCTCTCGGAGTCGACTCCGACGCCAGCGTTCTCGCCGGGGAGTCTTCTTCCTTCCTCTACCCGTGCACACTTGTCAGCCAAAGCTTAGAGATCGGCGACGTCTCTGACTTTCTTCATCGCCAGCTCCTCCTGCATTTTACGATTACGCACATTCTGATGAAAGGCGCTGATGACGGCGGCGGGGTGAACGTCAGGAATGTTGTGCTGGACGCGGCTGAACCTTTGGATATACTTGCGCAAGCTTTCGCCCTCTTTCTGGGGAATGATATGCAGATCACTCTCCTGGCCAGGAGCTTGATGGCCGCCGGTGAAGGCACCAACAAACTGGTGGCACAGGTCGGCCCAAGAAGAGATGGAATTCTCGCGCAGGTGCATCAACCACGATCTAACGTTGGGCTTCAGCACCAACGGAAAGTAGTTGGCCAGCACCTTATCGTCACGAGCCCCGGCAGCCCGCACCGCGATGGTGTAGATGCTCAAGAACTCGGACGGATGGGTCTTGCCGTCATACTTCTCCGGTACTTCCGGCCTGAAAGAGTGGGAGCTGGGCCACTGGACTTGCCGCAGCTCACGAGTAAACGCTGGGCAACCTACCTCGTAAGGTAGGCAGCCAGGGTACCCTGGCGCGGGCTCGTCAACAGCGGTCCCAGCGCGCTTGTCGGACTGGCGACGCATTTCCCTTCGGCGCTCGATGGTGGTTCGAGCGTCCTCCTTCTTCCGTTCCCGAAGAACGTGACGTTGGTCGCGGCGAACCCGCGGATCAGATGACGCCGTGGAATCATCCTCACGGGCGCTGATCCGTCGAGTTAACGACCGCTCTTGATGCAGCGGAGGGGAATGCTGCGTAGTCGTTCCAGCTCTGGTCCTCTCTCCATCGCCACGCACCAGCCTAGACGACTGCAGCCGTGAGGGTTCACCCTGCTGCGGTCTGCCGTTGTCAGCCAGGCTGAGGAGGCTCTGCATAGTGGCTCGCCACTCATCTAGGTTCTCCGTGGCAGGAGGGAAGTCTAGGAGCAGCTGAGCTCGCGCCAACGCCTACGCTGGCGTAGGCGGCGGCGACAGGTGCGAAGAACGTGAGGTGCTCAAACTCCTAACAGGGTTAGAAGGAGCATCATCACGACTCTGCACCCGCGCGCGGCTTCCACCAGCGCGCTGGCGCGTATCTTGGCCCCGCGCATCTTGAGAGTGATGCGCAGGGGTTCTCCCATGGGGATGCTTGGATCCACCGACGTCACGGCGCTGCACGTCATGCGCGTCATGAGAAGGTCGCGGTGCATGCGCCAACGTGGTCTTCCTGGAAGGCGCCGCTCCATCCTTGGAAGTCGCTACACCACCCGCGGGTTGCGCAGCTCCATCCTTGGACCTGTTGCTCGTCCGGCTCGGATCACAGGAACGCCGTGGAAGCTCGGAGCCTCCACCTCCTCCACCCGCGTCTACCCCGTCGCCTGTGCGCGCAGCATCAGGCACGACGGATGCAGATGGACCAACCGCCGTGAAACCCTTCTTCTTGGGAGCCACGGTGGTGAAGATGATCAAAGATCTGACGCGCTGATCGCTAGATCAGGTTCGCACAACCTCGATCTGTCCCCTACCTGGCGCGCCAAAGATCTCGTGGGAAACAGACACCTATGGGATCAAGGAGATCCCTTTACGGTTTGGCATGGGGAGAGAATTGCACAAAGAGCAGATCTAACAAACAGCACACGGGGGATTTTACCCAGGTTCGGGCCGCACGGATGCGTAAAACCCTACTCCTGCTTTGATTGTATTACAGTGGATGTTCTCGGCCAAGTTCTGGGAGCTACAGTGCTCGGTAGCTGCGCATACAGAACGGGTCCAATCTCTGAAGTGCTCTCCTCCTCCTTTTCTGTACACCTCGGGCCTCCTTATATATGAGTCAAAGGGGCTACCACAGTGGCGTACGAGATAAGGCATGAGGTGGAAAGTAGCTACAGTGTTATCATACCTAACCCTGACGTCCTGGGACAAACTCATTAAATGCATCGTGAGGTGTCCGTCAAGGCGTCCCTTAGCGTCTTGGGCTTGGAAAAGCTTTACGGGGGATGGGAAAAGCAGCCATCCCATCAGCACCACTTAAGCATCTCGTGGCCAGCATTGCGCCACGTCACCATGAGGACAAGCTCTAAACGACAAGGCTGGCCGCTGCACTGGAGCGATAGCGTTGCACTGTGCAGGGCCTTGCCGGGGCTGAATCCTTGCCGGACCCGGGGCTTGCCGGGTGCGAGGCCTTGTCGGGTGCGAGGCCTTGCCGGGCCTCCGCAACCCTTTGGTCTTCTGTCTGATCGTTGACTTGAACGCCTTCTTGGCATCTTAGTCTTGTGATTACTCCTAGCTATTCCCCGGCAAGGCTTGCCGCGGTACGGCTACAACTGCCCGTGCACAAGTAAGGGGTACTAAAAAGACCCATACTTTAGTACACCGACACAAGGTAGCCCAATCCTTTTTATAGCAAAGGACAGGCCGAAAAGTATTCTTATCTGAAGCTAGCACTCCCGAGGACACAAAGGAATTTATGTCTAGTCATGTCCATCATGTTGAGTTGATTCACGTTCGCTACTTTGATATTTTGATATGTGGGTGGACCGGTGCTAAGGTGCTATTCTTACTTAAGCAAGGAACCCACTTATGATTACCCCCTCTCGCAAGCATCCGCAACTATGAAAGAAGAATTAATATAAATCTAACCATAGCATGAAACATGTGGATCCAAATCAGCCCCTCATGAAGCAACACATAAATTGGGGTTTAAGCTTCTGTCACTCTAGCAACCCATCATATACTTGTTAGTCCACAATGCCTTCCCTTAGGCCCATAAATGGTGAAGTGTTGTGTAGTCGACCTTCACACGACACCACTAAGAGAAGCAACAACATACATATCATCAAAATATCGAACAAATACCAACTTCACATGATTACTTATAACAAGACTTATCTCATGTCCCAAGGAACAATAGTAATTACTCACACCTCGTCAACATGTTCAAGATCAGAGGTGTAATGATGACGATCAAGGATCTAGACATAATATCTTTCACCAATTAATCCAACAAGCATCAACTACAAGATGTAATCAACACTACTAGTAAACCACAAGTACCAGTCTGAGTTTTGAGACAAAGATTGAATACAAGAGATGAACTAGGGTTGGAGATGAGATGGTGCTGGTGAAGATGTTGATGAAAATTGGTCCTCCCACGAAGGAGGGAGCATTGGTGATGACGATGGCTTCGATCTCCCCCTCCGGGAGAGAAGTTTCCCCGGCAGAATCTCTCTATCGAAGAGAAAAAGGGCCTCTGCCCTGGTTTTCGCCTCGATATGGCGACACTTCATCCCGAAAGTAATCTTATGATTTTTTCTAGGTCAAAATACACCATATAGAAGAAGAGGGGGCCTGGGGACCTGCTGGGCCACCACGACCCAACATGGCGTGGCCAAGGGCTAGGCCGCGCCCTGTTGGCTCGTGGCCAGCAGGCCCCCCCTCTGGTGTATTTTTGACTCAAAAATTCTTATATATTCCATAAAAATTCTCCATAAAATTTCAGGACATTTGGAGTCCAGTGAATTTTCTGCCATTTTCTTGGTTTTCAGGTCCAGAATTCTAGTTTCCAAAGATTTCCCTCCTTGTGATGTACCTTGCATATTCAGAGAGAAAAGACATAAGAATTGTATCAAAAATAAAGAATAATGAACAAGAATAACATAAATATCAATAAGAATTCATGTTGCATAATGGACGTATCAACTCCCCCAAGCTTAGACCTTGCTTGTCCTCAAGCGAAAGCCGAACTCGATAATAATGACCACATAATTTGAGAGAGAGGTGTCGATAAAAATGGAATACAGACATGAGTGCATCATGAATGATAACATAGCAGCAATATTCTCATCATATAACTTCTCATAAGAAAGTAACTATTCATTCACAATGTTGAAGTATGAAGCATAAACACTATTGACAATCAAGAAACTATGCTCTTAGTCATTGAGGCAATCACAATTAATCATAATCTGGAGAAGAGTCTATGTAAGAGCTTTCATTCTTGCAAGTTCACATACTCAACTATCATTTAGTCTTTTATGATTGTTGACACTCATTGCATATTTTTGGAGCTAGTGTTTCCCGTGGACACATAGGAAGACAGGGGCTTCTTTGTTTTTGCCGCCCAATTTATTTACCTCAAGGATAGTTTTAACAATAATGGTTCATGATCTCCTACATTCAACTGGATATATTTATCTGGATTTGTCCTCAACACATGATGCTTGCCAACTATAGAATTGATAGGTTGGAGAAAGAATAAACTTTATTGACCTTTGCACATATGTAATTTCATGAAGATAAAAGATAGGCCCTTTGCAGAGGGAAGCAGAGGTTTCCATGCCCTTTTAAGTTGGATGTGCAAGCTCTTAATGCAATGGAACGTCACCTTATATTGCCCCTTATGATAGCAAACTTTATTATGCACTCTGCCACTTTTTTTTCTTTGCCATCACAAGATCTTACAAAGCTTATTTTCCCTTGCAATAAATAATCATACATATTTAAGAGCGATTTTTATTGCTTGATGCACCTATGACAACTTAGCTGAAGTATCTTACTAAATCCATAGGTAGGTATGGTGGACTCTCATGGAAAGAAACTAGGTTTAAGGGGTTATGGATGCACAGGTAGTATCTCTACTTAGTGCGGAAAATTGTTGGCTAGAAAAAGATCTAAAGCAAGCACCACATGTTAAAGTATCCATGACCATATAACTTCTATGTGAATGTACACTATCATGATCATTACATTGTCTTCCATGTCCAATATCAACACTTGATCATTATATAATATTTGATGGGGGCTCACAATCATAAAAGATGTCCAAGATAGTGTATTTATATGTGAATCTCCTCTCCTCTATCATAATCTTGCATAGATTGTATCAATGACTAATGCTATGTTTGTTTATTCCCAACAACCTTTATAACTTATACTTTTTCTATGTGAAGTCATTACTCCCCATGGGATTAGCATATGATCTGTTTCTTTTATTTCAACGCTATGGTGATAGATGCATGAAGGTAAAGCACACAAACTCAACTAATCTTTATTATATAACTCTCACACTAGATTACAAAGGTAGGTAGATCACAAAGCAAAAATTCTAAGCAAAGCAAATCTGAAATATTATTTCCCTAAATCACAAAGTAGCTAAGGATTGAACTAAGATAGATGATAATGATAGAGGTAATGGTGATACGATACCGAGGAACCTCCCCCAAGATTGGAACAAGCTAAGGGTGGTGCCCATACTCATGTACTCAAGTGTCCTTCTTGGGTGATGATGGTAATGATATAGTAGGCTTGTCCTCCAAGAGGCACTCAAGATTATCGATTATCTGCCGAAGGGCCCTGTTCTATTCTTCCAGTAGAATAACTTCTTGAGTGAGAGTTGTGTTCTGAGCACAGATGGATTCCATAGCATTCAAAGCATCAATTTCAGGTAAAGAAACATCGTCACGAGGAAGTAATAGTGATTCTCCCTTGTTAGAAGTACCAGAGGGAGGATTGGTGTAGTCCCCCTTTGGATCCTTCAATCTCCTCCGAGCTCTTCTTCATGACGTCTTCGAGGACCTCTGGTGCATCCTCCTCTCCTGATGAAAGCTCGTAGTAGACCTTGCTATAGGGATGCCTTCCTGGTGAAGGTCGAATTATGCGATGTTTCTTGCGGAGGGTCGGTGGAGCCATGACGATCTAAACCTGTTGGAAAAAACAGCCCGAAACAAGAACATAGAAAGAACTTGCGATGCGGTGGTCAAAACATACGAGAGTATATATATATATTCATTTTTTCTAGGTTAGAATACATGTCCAGGAAGAAAACGGAGTCCGGGAGGCGCACGAGGGCACCACGAGCCAACAGGGCGCGACCAGGGCCTAGGTCGTGCCATGTTGGGTCGTGACTCCCTCGTGGCCCCCCTGACTCCTTTCTATTTTTCAATTTTTTCTAAAATACCAAAACCAACAGAAAAAATATATTTTTTGGAATTTTTGGAGTCGGTTACTTACCGGATCACGTACCTACTCCCTTTTCAGGTTTTTGGAGTGTTCCAGAAGGTCTCTCTTAATGTGCTCCTCTGGTGTTATCACTTGAATAATATTAGTTTCATCATTAATGGGCGTACCTAAAATGTAGTGTAATTATTTGCCCATTTACCACTATCCTATTTTTGCCTTCAAAGTTATTAACTTTTATAGCACCAGAGAGATAGACCTCCTCGACAACATATGGGCCTTCCCATTTGGAGAGGAGTTTACCTGCTAAAATTCTGAAACGAGAATCATACAAAAGTACTAGGTCTCCTACATTGAATTCTCGTTTTTGAATCCTCTTGTCATGCATCTTTTAACCTTTTGTTTAAACAACTTGGTATTTTCATAAGCTTATGTCCTCCATTCGTCTAATGAGCTAATATCGAATAGCCTCTTCTCACCGGCAAGTTTAAAGTCATAATTAAGTTCTTTAATTGCCGAATAAGATTTATGTTCTAACTCAAGAGGTAAATGACAAGCTTTTCCATATACCATTTTATATGGAGACATCCCCATGGGATTTTTATAAGTAGTCCTATAAGCCCATAAAGCATCATCTAGTTTCTTAGACCAAGTCTTTCTAGATCTATTGACAGTCTTTTGCAAAATTAACTTTATTTCTTGATTGCTCAATTCAACTTGGCCACTAGACTGAGGGTGATAAGGTGATGCAATTCTATGGTTAACATCATATTTAGCTTGAAGTTTATGGAAAGCACCATGAATAAAATGAGAACCACCATGAGTCATTAAATATCTAGGGACTCCAAACATCGGGAAAATAATATCTTAAGCATTTTAATAGAAGTGTTATGATCAGCACTACTAGTTGGAATAGTTTCTACCCACTTAGTAACGTAATCAACAACAACTAGAATATGTGTAAACCCATTAGAGGAAGGAAAAGGTCCCATATGATCAAATCCCCAAAAATTAAATGGTTCAATAGCAAGTGAATAATTCATAGGCATTTCCTGACGTCTACCAATGTTACCAATTCTTTGACATTCATCACAAGAAAGGACATACTTACGAGCATCTTTAAACAGAGTAGGCCAATATAAACCAGATTGTAATACCTTGTGTACAGTTCTGTCAACAGCATGGTGTCCTCCGTAATCCTCGGAGTGACACTTCCATAGGATCTGTCCCTGTTCATGCTCAGGTACACAACGTCTAATAACACCATCTACCCCTTCTTTATAAAGATGTGGTTCATCCCAAAAGTAATGTCGTAAATCATAAAAGAATTTTTTGTTTTGTTGATAGGTGAAGCTAGGTGGTATATATTTAGCGACAATATAGTTAGCATAATCGTCATACCAAGGAGTACTATGTGAAGTATTTATAGAAGCAAGTTGCTCATCAGGAAAATTATCATCAATAGACAGTGGGTCATCAAGAACATTTTCCATTCTAGACAAGTTATCTGCGCTACATGGTTTTCAGCTCCCTTCCTATCAATGATATGCAAGTCAAACTCTTGTAGTAGAAGCACCCACCCAATAAGTCTAGGTTTAGCATCTTTATTTTCCATAAGGTATTTAATAGCAGCATGATCGATGTGAATAGTAACTTTGGAGTCAACAATGTAAGGTCTAATCTTATCACATGCAAACACAACTGCTAAAAATTCCTTTTCAGTGGTAGCATAATTTCTTTGAGCATTGTCTAGGGTCTTACTAGCATAATGAATAACATTAAATTTCTTGTCTACTCTTTGCCCTAGAACAACACCAACATCATAATCACTAGCATCACACATGATTTCAAATGGTATATTCCAATCAGGTGGTTGGACAATAGCTGCAGAAATCAAGGCTTTCTTAAGTATTTCAAAGGCTTCTACACAATCATCATAAAAAATAAAAGTAATATCTTTATGAAGAAGATTAGTTAGTGGCCTAGAAATCTTTAATGAAACGCCTATAAAAAACAGCATGACCAAGGAAACTTCTTATACCTTTGATGTCTTTAGGACATGGCATTTTCTCTATTGCGTCAACTTTAGCTTTGTATACGTCAATACCTCGTTCAGAAATTTTATGGCCAAATACTATACCTTCACTACAGGAATCAGGTACTTTGCCGTCTACCATGGTAGACGACAAAGGATAGGTTTGCGAATGGAAAAATCCTTAGCCATCTGCTAGTAGACGGCCCCACGTCCGGCACAGAAAACTCAGGTAAAGGGGCGCTTTGCCGTCAGCTTTATAACAGCAGACGACAAACATATTTGCCGTCTGCCGTGCAGGACATGCAAACGGTAAAGCGAGTGGACGGTACAGGAATCAGGTTAGCCCCGTTAGGTGGCTAACGACAGCCTTTGCCGTCCGCCCGCAGACGGCACAGAGAGCAGTTCCTTTCCGTCTGCTTGAGACGGCAAAGTGGCAGGATGGGCCAGCTGGAGATATGGGCTACTGAAATTCTTTGCCGTCTGCCAGCAGACGACAAAGTGACCAAATGGCACAGACCTGGTGCTCCCAGGTTGCACAGGTTGCTGCCACGTGGCACCTTTGCCGTCTGTGGCAAACGGCTGATACGTCTCCAACGTATCTATAATTTTGGCTTGTTCCATGCTGTTATATTATCATTTTGGATGTTTTACAATCATTTTACAACAACTTTACATCATTTTTTGAGACTAACCTATTGACATAGTGCCAAAGTGCCAGTTGCTGTTTTTGCTTGTTTTTCACTTCGCAGAAAATCAATACCAAAACGAGTCCAATCGCGACGAAACTTTTTGGAGATTTTTTCTGGCCCAGAAGACACCCAATGGGCCAAAGAAGTGTCGGGGAAGTGGGCCGAGGAGATCACAACCCACTAGGCGCGCCAGGGGGGCCTCGGCGCGCCCTGATGGGTTGTGCCCTCCTCGGGGCCCCTCTCCACCGCCTCTGATGCCTATAAATTCTCAAATATTCCGAAAACCCTCGGGGATTCGACGAAACACAATTCCAACCGCCGCAAGTTCCAGAACCTCGAGATCCAATCTAAACACCATCACGGAGGGGTTCATCTTCCTCATAGGTGCCTCTCCGATGATGAGTAAGTAGTCCACCATGGACCTACGGGTATGTAGGCAGTAGCTAGATGGCTTCCTCTCTCTCCCTTATGATTCTCAATACAATGGTCTCTTGGAGATCTATTTGATGTAAACTTTTGCGGTGTGTTTGTTGGGATCCGATGAATTTTGAGTTCATGATCAGTTTCTATCCATGAATATTATTTGAGTCTTCTTTGATCTCTTATATGCATGATTACTTATAGCCTCATATTTCTTCTCCTAATCTTTGGTTTAGTTAGGCCGACTAGATCGATTTTTCTTGCCATGGGAAGAGGTGCCTTGTGATGGGTTCGATCTTGCGGTGTTCTTTCCCAGTGATAGAAGGGGCAGCAAGACACGCATGTATCGTTGCTATTAAGGATAACAAGATGGGATCTATTCCTACATGAATGGTTCTTGTCTACATCATGTCATCGTTCTTATTGCATTACTCCGTTTTTCCATGAACTTAATACACTAGATGCATGCTGGATAGAGGTCGATGTGTGGAGTAATAGTGGTAGATGCAGGCAGGAGTCGGTCTACTTATCTTGGACGTGATGCCTATATAATGATCATCGCCTTGGATATCATCATGACTATTCGATTTTCTATCAATTGCCCAACAGTAATTTGTTCACACACCGTGCGCTATACTCATGAGAGAAGCCACTAGTGAACCCTACGGCCCCCGGGTCTACTTTTCCAACATATTGCTTTTCGATCTATCTTTTTGCAATCTTTGTTTTCAGATCTACAGAACCAAAAACCCCAAAACATATTGCTGCATATTTACTCTTTTTATTTGTGTTCTTGAGAGATCTAACTCTACTATCTATCACTACCTAATCTATCTTTTTATAGTAGAGAGATTGACAACCTCTCTTTCGCGTCGGGTTGAAAGTATTTGTTGTTTGTCTGCAGATGCTACTTATTGGGTGATGGTGATCCTCCTACTGGTTCGATAACCTTGGTTTCATAACTGAGGGAAATACTTACCGTCACTGTGCTACATCATCCCTTCCTCTTTGGGGAAATACCGACGCAGTCTCAAGCCACGTCAAAGGAATTTCTGGCGCCGTTGCGTGCCTATCGTGGGCGTCGAGGGGACTCCATCATCATCTACCAGGTTCCTAATCACAAATCTCATCTCCTTGAAATTACATTATTTGCTATTTGCCTTTCGTTTTCCTCTCCGCCACTTCACCAATTTGCCTTTTTATTCGCCCTCTTTTTCGTTTGCCATTTTTCTTGCCGGATCTCTCCCTTGCTTGCAATCTTGTTTGCGTAGTCACGATGACTCAAGAGAACACCAAGTTGTGTGATTTCTCCAATACTAATAACAATGATTTTATTAGTACGCCTATTGCTCCTCCCGCCACTAGTGCGGAGTCTTGTGATATTAATGCCGCTTTGTTGAATCTTGTCATGAAAGATCAATTTGCCGGTAATCCTAATGAGGATGCCGCGTCCCACCTAAACACGTTCGTAGAATTGTGTGATATGCAAAAGAAAAAAAAGATGTGGACAATGATATTGTGAAGTTGAAACTATTTCCTTTTTCCTTGCGGGATTGTGCAAAAATTTGGTTTTCCTCCTTGCCTCGCAATATTATCGATTCTTGGAATAAGTGCAAGGATGCTTTTATCACTAAGTATTTTCCACCTGCGAAAATGATTTCCCTTAGGACGCAAATCATGAATTTTAAGCAACTTGAGCATGAACATGTTGCACAATCTTGGGAAATAATGAAGTTGATGCTAACAAATTGTCCTACTCATGGTTTAAATCTTTGGATGATCATACAAATTTTTTATGCGGGATTGAATTTTGGTTCTAGAAATCTTTTAGATTCCGCCGCGGGTGGTACTTTTATGGAGATTACTTTGGGTGAAGCTACTAAATTGCTAGATAATATCATGGCTAATTATTCTCAATGGCATACCGAAAGAGCACCTACTAGTAAAAAAGTTAATTCGGTAGAGGAAATTAGTACTTTGAGTGATAAAGTTGATGCTTTGATGAAATTGGTTGCTAGTAAAAATGCTCCTATTGATCTTAATGATGTGCCTTTGTCTACTTTGATTGAGCAAAATAGTGATTCCGTAGATGTGAATTTTGTCTCGCGAAACCATTTCAAAAACAATGGTTATAGAGGTAATTTTAATCCTAGGCCTTTTCCTGGAAATTCCTCTAATAATTATGGTAATTCTTCTTACAATAATAATAGGAACACCTCTGATCTTGAGAATAATATTAAAGAATTTATCAATGCGCAAAAGGCTTTCAATACTACGATAGAAGAAAAGTTGAATAAGATTGATGATATGTCTAGAAGCATTGATAGAATTTCTCATGATGTTGAAAATCTCAAGTTGAAAGCTTTTGTGCCTAAGATTAATGAATCTATTAAAGCTTTATATGTCTCTATGGATGAGAGTAAGAAAATAACCGCTATGCTTAGAGCTAAAAGAGAAATCTTAGAAAAATCGTTTTCTAGTGATTGCCTTCATAAGAAAGATGAAGATCTTAAAGTGATCGGTGTTTCTTCTATTGATTCCTTGTTTAGTAATGTTAAAATTGATTATTAAGGGACTGAAGTAGAGTCAACTTTAGCTAGAAGGCGTCCCAATAATTTGGAGGGTGAAAATCTTGATGAAAATTTTGATAAAAGTGGGTTTGAAGAGGTCAAAACTTTACCTAGTGATGTGCCCACTATCTTGGACTGCAAAGACTTTAATTATGATAGTTGCTCTTTGATTGAATGCATTTCTTTGCTGCAATCCATGTTGAATTCACCCCATGCTTATGAGCAAAATAAAGCTTTTACTAAACATATCGTTGATGCCATGATGAAATCTTTTGAAGAAAAGTTGGAGTTGGAGATTTCTATTCCTAGAAAATTGCATGATGAGTGGGAACCTACCATTAAAGTCAATATTGAAAATTATGAATGTTTTGCTTTGTGTGATTTGGGTGCTAATGTTTCCACGATTCCGAAATCTCTATGTGATGTGCCTGGTCTTACCAATATTGAAGAATGCTCTCTTAATTTGCACTTGGCGGATTCTACTATTAAAAAACCTTTGAGAAGAATTAATTATTTTCTTATTCTTGCAAATAGGAATTATGTGCCTATTGATGTTATTGTGCTTGATATTGATTGCAATCCGTCTTGTCCCATTATACTTGGTAGACCGTTTTTACGCACTATAGGTGCCGTGATTGATATGAAAGAAGGCAATATTCGTTTTCAATTTCCCTTGAGAAAGGGTATGGAACACTTCCCTAGAACAAGAATTAAGACACCATATGAATCAATCATGAGGGCATCCTATGGATCCAAAACCAAAGATGACAATACTTGAATCTATGCATTATGCCTAGCTAGGGGCGTAAAACGATAGCGCTTGTTGGGAGGCAACCCAATGAATAAATAAATGTTTGCTTTTTTCCTTTCTGTTTTTGTGTGTTGACACAATTATGCCTCTGTTATGATTGTGTTTTTATGGTTTATTTAGTGTTTGTGCCAAGTAAAGCCTTTAGGATGATTCGTAGGATGAGTAGACGTGATGCTGAATCTGAAACAGAAACTTTGCGTCCAGTATATGAATTTTCATTTTTTTCTGGAACGTTATCTTGAGCTGAAATTTTAACACAGTGTTTCTATACAAATTCCTTATGTTGTCATAATTGTTCAGAATTTTTAGAGTTACAGAAGTATGGGTAGAGTACATATTACTACAGACTGTTCTGTTTAAGACAGATTCTGTTTTCGTTGCATCGTGTGCTTGTTTTGATCAATCTATGGGTTATATTGAAGGGTATGAGCCATGGTAAAGTTAAAATACAGTTGGTATAATGCAATAATAAAATATGAATGGGCTTGCAACAGTACCTAAAGTAGTGATTTGCTTTATTGTACTAACGGATCTCACGAAGATTTTGTTGAGTTTTGTGTGATTGAAGTTTTCAAGTTTTGGGTGAGATCATGATGGATGAAGGAATAAGGAGTAATAAAAGCCTAATCTTGGGGATGCTACCGCACCCCAAAGATATATCCAAAGAGAAAACAAGCAAATAAGCTTGGGGATGCCCCCGAGTGGCATCCCCTCTTTCTTCTAACGACCATCGGTATTTTACTTGGAGCTATATTTTTATTCGTCACATATCATGAGTTTTGCTTGGAGCGTCTTGTATCTTTGCTTGTTTTGTTTGTTAATTTTTCCTTTGTATCCTTGCTGGACACACCTATTTTAGAAAGCCAAAATCATGCTATGATTTGTTAGAATTGCTCTATGTGCTTCACTTAAACTTTTTGAGCTATAGAATTGCTCTAGTGCTTCACTTATATCTTTTTGAGCACGGTGTGCTTGGAATTTTTTGTAGAAATACTCTCATGCTTCACTTAGATTAATTTGAGAGTAGGTAAATTTTGAAGAAATCCTCTCATTATTCACTTATATCTTTTTGAGAGATGAAATCTTTATGCTCATGTGCTTCACTTAAATTTGTTTGATCTTGCCAAAAAGCAATGGCAATATATGAAACTAGTCCAAAAGTGATAGATATCCAAGGAGGATATAATAAAAACTTTCATGAAGATCATTGGACAAATTAAAGTTGATTCTTTGTAATAGTTTTGAAACATGATGATAGTAATATGTGAGTCATGTTAGTGAGTAATTATGCTTAGTAGGAATATTAGTGTTAAGGTTTGTGATTCCCTATGCATGCACGAAAGTCAATAGTTATTCAATGAAGTTACACCCTACTTGTGGTGCATTATTTGGTGTTAGTTATGCTCAATGCTCGCTTATGTGAATTTTCGTTTCTTGGTTTGGTTGCTTCCCAATCTATTTGCTAGCCTCCATTTGTACTAAGTAGAAATGCTACTTGTGCATCCAAAATCCTTAAACCAAGTTTTGCCTTATGAGTCCACCATACCTACCTATATGCGGTATTTCCATGCCGTTCCAAGCAAATTTTTATGTGCCATCCCTAAATTTTCAAAATAAATTTTCTCTTTCGTGTGCCCGTACCGCTCATGAAACGGTGGGGAGTGTCCAATATTTTTCCATGCTAGATGTGTTATTCTCAAGATGATTGTTTATTCACTTGTCATTGCAAGAGAGTGCGGCGGTAATAGGGATGCCCATTCCCGAAATGAAAAATAAAAAAATATTTACTTTATGTTGTCAAATAATAAATTCCTTGGAAAGTGTTGGTATGGAAGGCAACCGTGGATACGTCCCGCCATGGAAAGTGAAAGTTTGGTGGAAAAAGGAATAAACTTTATTTTCTGTTTGGGAACCGCCTATGATCTATCTAGCATGGAAAGTATTGTGTGCTACTTTGTCATTTTCGTTGACAGGAAAAGCATGCCACCCAAAATATTTTTCTCTCTCAATTTAAACCTTGAGCTCTGGCACCTCAACAAATCGCTACTTCCCTCTGCGAAGGGCCTATCTTTTACTTTATGCATTTTTTCTATTTATTTTTGCTTTGAGTCTCCATCTTCTCTTATAAGCACCAACTAGCGGGCACTATGATCATACTTGAGCATTGGGCATAGTTAATATTTGAGTGTGTTTCATGAATGGATCAACGATTGAGCATGATGGGCTAGGGATAACTTTCTTTAGTGTTGATATTTTGAAAGACATGGTTGCTTGTTGACATGCTTGAGTATTGAAGTCATTATGTTAAAACTAGACTATTGCTTTGAATCATTTACATGTCCAAATGTCCATGCTATACAAAAGAAAAGAATGTGATGAACATGTTAGGCAACATTCCACATCAAAAATTCTGTTTTTATCATTTACCTACTCGAGGACGAGTAGGAATTAAGCTTGGGGATGCTGATACAATCATTTTACAACAACTTTCTATCATTTTTTGAGACTAACCTATTGACATAGTGCCAAAGTGCCAGTTGCTGTTTTTGCTTGTTTTTCACTTCGCAGAAAATCAATACCAAAAGGAGTCCAATCGCGCCGAAACTTTTTGGAGATTTTTTCTGGACCAGAAGACACCCAATGGGCCAAAGAAGTGTCGAGGAAGTGGGCCGAGGAGACCACAACCCACCAGGCGCGCCAGGGGGGCCTCGGCGCACCCTGATGGGTTGTTCCCTCCTCGGGGCCCCTCTCCACCGCCTCTGATGCCTATAAATTCTCAAATATTCTGAAAACCCTAGGGGAGTCGACGAAACACAATTCCAGCCGCCGCAAGTTCCAGAACCTCGAGATCCAATCTAAACACCGTCACGAAAAGGTTCATCTTCCTCATAGGTGCCTCTCCGATGATGAGTAAGTAGTCCACCATAGACCTACGGGTCTGTAGGCAGTAGCTAGATGGCTTCCTCTCTCTCCCTTATGATTCTCAATACAATGGTCTCTTGGAGATCTATTTGATGTAAACTTTTGCGGTGTGTTTGTTGGGATCCGATGAATTTTGAGTTCATGATCAGTTTCTATCCTTGAATATTATTTGTGTCTTCTTTGATCTCTTATATGCATGATTACTTATAGCCTCGTATTTCTTCTCCGAATCTTTGGTTTAGTTAGCCGACTAGATCGATTTTTCTTGCCATGGGAAGAGGTGCTTTCTAATGGGTTCGATCTTGCGGTGTTCTTTCCCAGTGACAGTAGGGGCAGCAAGACACGCATGTATCGTTGCTATTAAGGATAACAAGATGGGATCTATTCCTACATGAATAGATCTAGTCTACATGATGTCATCGTTCTTATTGCATTACTCCATTTTCCATGAACTTAATACAGTAGATGCATGCTGGATAGCGGTCGATGTGTGGAGTAATAGTGGTAGATGCAGGCAGGAGTCGGTCTACTTATCTTGGACGTGATGCCTATATAATGATCATCGCGTTGGATATCTTCATGACTATTCGATTTTCTATCAATTGCCCAACAGTAATTTGTTCACCCACCGTGCGCTATACTCATGAGAGAAGCCACTAGTGAACCCTACGCCCCCAGGTCTACTTTTCCAACATATTGCTTTCCGATCTATCTTTTTGCAATCTTTGTTTTCAGATCTACAAAACCAAAAACCCCAAAACATATTGCTGCATATTTACTCTTTTTATTTGTGTTCTTGAGAGATCTATCTCTCCTATCTATCACTACCTAATCTATCTTATTACCGTAGAGAGATTGACAACCTCTCTTTCGCGTCGGGTTGCAAGTATTTGTTGTTTGTGTGCAGGTGTTGCTTATTGGGTGGTGGTGATCCTCCTACTAGTTCGATAACCTTGGTTTCATAACTGAGGGAAATACTTATCGTCGCTGTGCTGCATCATCCCTTCCTCTTTGGGGAAATACCGACGCAGTCTCAAGCCACGTCAACGGCAAAGAGCTCTTTGCCGTCGGTGGCAGACGGCAAAGAGCCTGTATTGCCCCTCTTTATTCTGTTTTTTTGTTATATCCAAGCATTTTCACAAGCAAATATATGATATATATATATTTCACAGAAACTATATCCTTGCCATATGGATATGATCATCCAACAAACATACCAAATCAAAAGTGCAAGTTTCACCATATTACAATAGTTTCATCCATACATACATAGTTTCATCCATATTACAATAGTTTCATCCATAGGTAGCAAGTTTCACATTGTTCATCAATACAAAATCAAAACAGAAAGTAAACACAAGCACTCCATCAATGCAAGCTTCCGTGAAGTGAATCAAATATGCAAAATGGGAAATAAGAAAGTTAGAAGAAGAATACTAGAAGAAGAAGAAGCGTTTTTCTTCTCTTTCTCTTTTTCCTCTTGTTTTTCTTCTTCTTATTTCTTATTTGTGTCATTTTAGAGCTAACCTAGGTAATTATGCCATTTTTGACCTAACTAAGCTTATTGTGTCATTTTGCAAGAAAATAAGCTAAGTATATGACATTTATGAGGTTACTAAGGTTATTATGCCATTTTTGACCTAAGTAAGCTAATTATGCCATTTTTGACATAAGTAAGCTAAGTACAAGTCATTATTGAGCTAACCTAGGTAATTATGCCATTTTTGAGTTAACTAAGCTTATTATGCCAGTGTGAAGGAAACAAAGCTAAGTATAGGTCATTTTAGAGCGAACTAAGGTAAAATAGGTCATTTTGGAGCTAAGTAAGCTTATTATGTCATTTTGGAGGAAACAAAGCTAAGTATAGGTCATTTTAGAGCTAACTTAGGTAAAATAGGTTATTTTGGAGTTAAGTAAGCTTATTATGTCATTTTGGAGAAAACAAAGATAAGTATATGTCATTTTAGAGCTAACTTAGGTAAACTAGGTCATATTGGAGCTAAGTAAGCTTATTATGTCCCTTTGGAGCAAAATAAGCTAAGTATATGACATTTATAAGCTAACCAAGGTTATTATGCCATTTTTGACCCGAGTAAGCTAATTATGTCATAAATGAACTAAATAAGCTAAGTATAGGTCATTATGCATTTGTTAAGGAAAACACTAGAGAAAACTTACTGTCCTCGTCATTACGGAGGTGAAGCCCAGGGGTTGCTCGAGCCGGTTTCACCTGGAGTAGGATGCCCTGGAGAAGGGTCATGCGATGCGGCTTGGGAGTTATGATGCACCAAAGATCATTTGCAATGTCTCGTTAGCATGATGACACTGAAATGTTAAGACTAGTAACTAATGACCATTCAAATGAAACTCACAGTTCCCGCCGTGGTAATGACTGGCATCGGCGTCGGGGTCTGGCCGGACTTCTCGCACATAGACTGCACATTTGGTTTTGACAAGTCAATCATATTGGTTATTAATGAAAAGAACATTACATGCATGATTTGGCTAATATGAAGAAGAAACTTACCACGAAGAGCTCGTACATGGCCCGGTGAGACGCCTCGTTCCGTGCCCTCTCCTCCTCCAACAACCTTGCCGTCCTCTCCTCGAAATCCCTCTCCTTCTCCGCCGCCTGCCGGTCCCTATCCTCCTGAAGCGCCTAGGTTGCCTCTCTCTTTTTTTGAAGAGCAGCCTGCAACACAACTCCTCGTTAGCATTGTAATCATCTTTGTTCGCACACACAATATAATGGAGGAAAGCTATCTAAGTCCGCATGACTAACCTCGATGGCGAGCTCGACTGGCCGTGGACGAGGCCTTATCTCAGGACAGGAGCTCATTTGGCGCGCCTTGATCTCCCGGAGAGTGCGAGAAGACCGTATAAGTCCATCTCCAATGGCTATCGAGCCATGGGGCCTCCCGCCGCCAGCTATCATCACCAGCTCTGGATCAATAGGATGCTGGCTCGGGTTAAAGTCCTCCCCTTTCCTTGCCTTCCCCTGATCTCTGTACCTCACGAGCTTGTGGTGGGAGGAGATGTTGGTGAAGTTATCGGGATGGTCAAGGTCACACTCAGAGAATGCCTTGGCCTTCTTGTACAAGGCAGTATGGGCCATGGCATAAAGGTCGTACACCTCTGTGTTATTGTAGTGTGCCTAAAAGAGAGAGAGAGAGGAACAAAGTATTAGTAAAGGGCTCAAACTAGCATCAAGAATGAATTGCATGAATCATGAAGCAAACCACATACCTAGTTCCGCCCGAACTGATATAAGTTGGTGCTGCCTTGATGGTGTGGCACACCAACCATTTTGGCACGCCGGTCCTTGGTATTGTTGTGGACGACGTGTCCTTCTTAACACCACACGAGGTGTAGTAGTCTCGAAGAGCCTGCGGCCGAGCCTCATATCGTAAGTTCTGTAGTAGGCGCCTGCACTCGCCATCGATAACCTTTGCCGCGGACTCCTCGTATCCCTCCTCACACCTATAGAAGGTCCGCAATCAAACGAGAAAACACTGATTAGTACAATAACTAGCTATTGTTGATTTTTAATTTGGTAAAGGAGAAATTACCCAAAACTGTCTGATCATCATGTCGGCCCTCATGTGGCACACGACACCGTCGATCATCTCCTTCGGCGGGGCAGGGGCAGCCAAGTAGTGCTCCCAGGTCAATCCTAGCTCTGGAAGCTGACCCTCACCGGGCAACATGACAAACCCCAGGAAGTTTTGTCGACAAATTACACCAAGGACGGTGTTGGGCCTACGGACATCCCTGCCGTGTTTCCAACCCCTGCAGTATGACAAAGCCAACGCATTTGATATTTGAAGAAACGTGAAGGCAAAAGGTAAAAAAAGAGTAAATGCACTTACTTCTCCCCATCAGGCCTAATCACATGCCTCTGCTCGCGGGTCGCCGGCATGGGCGGGAGCCGTGTACTACCACGCTGGTAGACGGTGGCCCCCTCAACCACCTCGTCCTCGCTATCAGAAAACCGATCCCCGCCACCATCAGCATGGCCACTCGGCTCCTGCTGACGCAGATCCGGCCAGGTATCCCATGGGGTCTGCTGGGACGTAGCCCGATCCCTGCTCCACTCCGGAGTCTCGTGGGATGAAGCGTCTGGGACAGGAGTCTCGTGGGTCGAAGGCTCGTCGACCCGAGGCTCGTGGACAGGAGTCTGCGTAGCCTCCACCTCAGACGGGTCCACCCTAGCAGTCTTGTGCTCGGGTGAATCAGCTTGGGGTGGCGGCGAGGAAGGCGTAGTAGCCTACGTACCTCTGCCGCGGGCACGTGTACCTCTACCTCCTCCTCTCTTCTTCCCCCGACCTCCTCTCCCGGTGGGCATCGCCGCCGACGAAGAAACGCCCGCCTGTGTCTGCAAACTGTCGAGCAACGCTCTCCGGAGAGAATCGGGTGGAATGGAAGTACCCCTCCCACCACGCGCCGACGAAGAAGCCGCGGATCGCTCTGGACCCGCGCCCACCATCTTTCAACACCTACCATGACAAAGAGTAAACGAAATTAGTACAACATAAAAAATTTGAATACCGACATGAATAATAATATGTATATAATTTAAGTGTCTCGTCATCATGTATATAATAAAAATTGAATACCTGACATGAACTAATAATAATATTGATCGTCTATATATGCTCCGGGATCAATAAATGCATCATCATCATCACTATCATCAATAAATGCATCATCATCATCACTATCGGGAACAACATGTGAAAGGCCTCCTTTATGTAATCGGTCAAGCATTGACAGGTCATCCGCAGCAGTAACCTCTTCTTCTTCCGGCTCTTCTTGTTCCGGCTTAGGGGTGAAGTCGGATTCACTGCCGCTGTCTACTTCAATGTTCTGGGGTGAAGTAGAGTGGTTCTTGAAATGTTTTTTGGAAAGGCGTGTTTCTTGGAAGAATTCTCCTTCATATGTGTCTGGGTTAATGTGAGGTTCATAATTCTCTTCATTGAGGGGAGGTGGTATAAAACGTGGCGGCACTTCATAAACGACATCCCAACCATTCAGATTTGGATCAGTTTGGCAGGCCCACGGTAGATAGAAAACTTGGGTCGCCTGTTGAGTCGTAATATAGACATCGGGAACATCTAAATGGGTGCTTTGTTTGATTTTGACTAGCCCTATATGTTCATGAGTCCTTCTAGTCTCCTTCGGCTCGAACCAATAACATTTGAAGACTATGACGTTCGGTGGGTTTTCACCATAGAATAGAAGTTCATAAATTGCTTCAACTCTTCCATAATACTCGGTACATCCTTCTCCGATAGCAGAGACACAACAATTTGTAGACTTTCGGTTGGCCATAGATAGCTCTTTGCCAAAGGTACGAAAGCGATACCCGTTGATGTCGTATTTGTCAAATGAATGGACTTTATAGTTAAAACCATTAGCGACTTGTCTCAATTCGGCGTCCATAGACTCTGAATTAGCCTACAAGTTTAATACGAAAGGATTGTTGCATTAACCGAAAATTAGACGAAGAAATGAAATGGTCTAATGGAAATTACCATTTGTTTAAACCAAGAGATGAAACCAGGATAGCCGCCTTCATGCTTTGCCAGAAGCTCGAGCTCTTCGATGGAATCCTTTTGGATCACCGCTCCATCCGAGAATTTGGCGACGTATCGACTATATCAAATATCCGGGAATAAGAGTAGTTCAAAGGAATTAGAAGTTGCAAAACAATGTACCGAGAACTTACTCGATGTACGACCGCACTTCTGTTAGGTTGTTGAAGATAAACAACGAAATAGTCCGCCATTCTTCGACATCCAACGCTATTGCTTTTGAAGCACTGGCTGGTGCGAGCTTCCCTTTGAATAGGCTGAGGTTGGATCGACCTTTTTTAGGGTCGCCAGCATTGTACCGAGGCTTTGGATTATGCAAATGATGATTTTTGGCTTCGTAGTGTGCTGTCACGAAGTTTGTCGCCTCCTTAGTAATGAATGCCTCGGCCATCGATGCTTCAATTCTACATTTATTTTTACATTTTTCTTGAAGCGTCTTCTTTATCCTCTCAGTTGCGTAGCACCAATGATTTTGCACAGCCCCCCCAATCTTACCTCGGTCGGGAGATGCAAAAGCAAATGCTGCATTGGATTAAAGAAGCCCGATGGAAAGATCTTCTCTAACTTGCAGATCAACTCCGGCGCCAACTCTTCCATTTCATTTTGCATGCCAGGCGATAGTTCTTTCGCATAAAGAGAACGGAAGAAATAGCTCAGCTCTGCCAGTACTAGCCATTCATCCTCAGGGATAAAGCCACGCAACATCACCGGCATTACCCGCTCAAGCCATATGTGCCAATCATGACTCTTGAGACCAAATATTTTCAATTTGTCAAGACTCGCTCCCCTCTTTAGGTTTGCTGCATACCCATCGGGGAACATCAACTGCATTTTCACCCACAAGATCATTTCCCTCATAGCTAGCCTTCCAAGATTGAACCATGCCTTTGGCTTCGTCCAATTCTGCTTTCCTTTCGGTTGTCGCATGTTTTGTAACGATCTATCACATAGAGCCTCCTGATCAACTCTAGCCTTAGGATTATCCTTTGACTTCCCCTTTATGCCGAACAATGTACCAAAAAGGGCCTCGGCGATATTATTTTCAGTGTGCATCACGTCGATGTTGTGTGGGCAAAGGAGGTCTTTGAAGTAAGGCAGATCCCATAAGCATGTCTTGTGAGTCCAGGCGTGTTCCGAATTATACCCTTTGAAATACCCTGGACGCTCTGGATCAGGCTCAAGAGCGTTTAACTGATCCAGGGTCTGTTGGCCTGTCAACGCAGGTGGTGCAGAGTTGTTGAAAACTCTACCTTTGATGAAATTCTTCTTGTCTTTTCTGAACTTATGGTGAGGATCCAGGAACTGTCTATGCAAGTCGAAGCAAGAAAACTTGCGACCCGCCTGCAGCCAACGGAACTGAAGAGCTGCCTTGCATGTGGGGCACGGGAACCTTCCATGCACACACCAGCCAACGAATAGCGCATACGTCGGCAAGTCATGCATCGAGTACATGTACCACACATGCATTGAGAAGTTTTGTTTTGTAGCGGCGTCGTATGTCTTGATCCCATTATCCCAAGCTTCTTGCAATTCATCCTTAAGCGGCTGCATGTACACATTCATATTCTTCCCCGGATAGTTGGGCCCTGGAATTATCAATGTCAGGAAAATGTTCTTTCTTTGCATAATCCGTCGGGGGGGGGGGGGATTGAGTGGAATGACAAATACAGGCCAGCAACTGTATTGGGTTGCCGTCATACCAAACACATTGAACCCATCCGTGCTGATGGCGACACGAGGATGCCTTGGATCTGCCGCTTTATCCTTATGTAATGCATCGAAGTGCTTCCACGCAAACGCGTCTGAAGTGTGTACCAACATCTGATTCCCATCTGCATCTAGTTCGGTTCTTTTGCCCAATTTGTGCCATGTCATCTGTCTGGCCGTCTCTTCGACCATGAAAAGACGTTGAAGTCTTGGTATGATTGGCATATACCGAAGAACATTAACGGGGATTTTGGTTTGAATCTTCTCACCCATACCGTTGTCTGCCACAACATACCTGAAAGACTTGCAAATGGGACAATAGTTCAAGTCCGCATACTCAAGCCTAAATAAGGCACATCCATTCTCACAGGCATCTATCTTCTCATAGGGCATCTCAAGTACTTGGAGGATTTTGTCCGACTGGTACATGTTTGCAGGCAGTACATGGCCTTTGGGTAGAAAGCGTCCAAATATTGTCATCATCGCGTCGTAGCATTCTCTGCCCAGGTTGAATTGAGACTTCAGAGCCATTACTTGCGCGATGGCATCCAGCTGACAAAGCTCAGTGTGCTCGTGGAGAGGACATTTTGAAGACTCCAACATTTCATAGAAGGCCTTTGCAGATTCCTCCATCTCATCATCCGAATCGCGAGCATCATCAAAGTCTTGCACCATGTCTTCGATCCCGGTACCATGCTCGTCGGTGCGATGACGAACCACCTCAGCTCTGGCATGTTGGACAAACTCACCATGAAATGTCCACACCGTATTATCCGGCGTAAAACCCCACTTCTGTAGGTGTTTACCCATTTCACCCGTTGTCCTCTTTTTAAAGTTGTCGCACCGGACACAGGGGCACCAGGTTTTTTCCTGGCCATTTGCAAATGCGGCTCTCACAAACCCCTTGGTTTTTATTAACCATTCATTGGTCATGTCTTCCTGACTAGCGTGACCGGTGTACATCCACGCACAATCACTCATCTTGTCTACCTACTAAACACACAAGAAATATATATATATATATATATATATATATATATATATAATTCATCAGTTAATTAAGTTTGTCAATTTTATTACGCCCATGCAACCTACATGCTAATAGGTAAAGATATGGCCTAATCCCACCGAAGTATGTGTTGGTTGGGTTCGTTTTCCCATGCTCTACTCCGGATCGAACGTAGAATTTTGGCAGCACCTCCCCGCTGTTCTCCTGATACACGTCTCGGCAATAAACAGAGAGGATTTGTACCCGGAGAACAACAGGGAGGCACTGACGAAATTCTGCATCGGATCCAGAGCAGAGCATATGGGTAAACGAACCCAATCTACACATACTCGGGCTGTCCATGGATAACGTTGGACAAGTCGAAAGGATTGCAGTTATAAATATGCAAAGACATGCATATTTATAGATGCCGCCCTTTCGAACGGGAGACGCATACTGGTCACGCATACTGATGATTGAAGACATCTATAGCTAGCAAGTTTCGTCGGCACGAAGACCGGAACAGAGCAAATTAAGGGGGGGGGGAGGAGATGTCATTTGTGCTCACCCACGAACGCAGGGGAGCTCGTCCAACGCACGGGGAGATCGTCGAACACCAGACCCTCGCAGCGACGAAACAACTGCACATTTAAATCAGAAGATGAGTAACATAGCATTATTGTTTTTTCCGTCAACCTAACTAAATATTTACAATAGGATGCCACCGCCAAGTTGTAAAAAAACGATTTGCACTGCTCGTTCCCCGCAACAACCCCTAACCTAAAGAGTTATCATTTCGGGTTTTTTCCGTCGACACCGAGGCACCCGCTTAGCTAAACAACTGTCATTTATTGTTCCATCGACGCCGAGGCACCCCCTAACCTAAATATCTGTAATTTAGGGTTCCATCGACGCCGAGGTACGCCCTAACCATAATTGACGTTATTTAAGGTTCCGTCCACGCGGAGGCACTCCTACCCGAAATATATGTCATTCAGGGTTCCATTGACGTCGAGGCACCCCTAACCTATATAGATGTCATTTAGGCTTTCGTCGATGCCAAGGCACCCCTAACCTAAATAGCCGTCATTTAGGGTTCCATCGACGTCGAGGAACCCCCTAACCCGCTCGTCCCCTGGCGCCCTTAGGTATGGCGACGCATGGTCGACGGGTCAGCACGCCATCTCTTCCAGTTCTGGAGACCTCTCCTCTCTGCCTCTTCTCTCCTCTCCGAGGATGCTACTGATGAGGTCCGCTGCTTCACATCCTCCTCCTCTGCTTCATACACCATCCGCCGACAGGCCACCCTCTTCTCTCTTTCTTCTTCTTCTGCATTATTTTTATCCTCCTCTTCTTCTTGTTTTCCATTTCCTCTTCTTCTTCTTCTTCTTCTTCTTCTTCTTCTTCTCCTCTTCTCCTCTTTTTCTTCTTCTTCTTCTTCTTCTTTTCCTCCTCCTCTTCTTCTTCTTCTTCTTCTACTTACTCTTCTTTTCTTCTTCTTCTTCTTCTACTTACTCTTCTTTTCTTCTTCTTTTTTCTAACCTAACTAACAACTAACATAACTAACCTAATTAACAGTAGCTAATTAAAATTACAAATTAAACGAAAAATAGGGGAAAAACAAGGGACTCACCGGAGGGGGGGGGTGGCCGGCGACGGGGACGGCGCAGGGAGGCTGGGGGCGCTGGGGCGGCGGTGGCGGCCGTGCGGCGGGGGGCAGCGGCGCCGGCGGCGTCAAGGCGGTAGGGGGCAGGGGCGCAGGGGGCGCCAGGGCCGGCGGGGCGGCGGTGGGTAGGGGCGCAGGGGCAGCAGGGGCGGCAGGGCGGCGGTGGGCAAGGGCGCAGGGGCGGCGGGGGCGTCGGGGCGGCGGTGGGCAGGGGCGCAGGGTTGCCGGGGGCGTCGGGGCGGCGATGGGCAGGGGCGCATCGGTGTCGGGGCGGCGGGGGCGGCCAGGCGGCGGGGGGCAGGGCGGCGGCGGCCGAGGCGGTGGGGCGGTGGGGCGTGGGGGCGCGCGGGGCTCGGGGGCGAGAGAGAGAGACAAAGAGAGAGAGGGGGGAGGGTGGGGGGGGGGGTCAGGGACGGCGTTAGGCATAGAGGTTCTTTGCCGTCTGCTAGCAGACGACAAAGAGTATAGTAGCAGACGGCAAAGAACCATCCAGGCCGCCTGTTCTTTGCCGTATGCTAGCAGACGACAAATAACTGACTGATGGCAAACAAAATCTTTGCCATCAGCCAGTTCATTGCCGTCTATTTTCACAAGCTAACGGCAAAGACCTTCTTTGCCGTCCGCTGGCAGATGACAAAGAATAGGCAGATGACAAATACTCTGATTCTAGTAGTGCTTCATTCACCATAAAGTGGCACTTCTCCCAATTCAAGACAAGATTAGTTTCTTCACATCTCTACAAAACTTGATCAAGGTTGCTCAAGAAATCATCAAAAGAAGTTTCGTTGACAGAAAAATCATCCATGAAAACCTCAACAATATTTTCACAAAAGTCAGAGAATATAGCAGTCATACATCTTTGAAAGGTAGCAGGTGCATTGCGTAAACCAAAAGGCATACGTCTATAAGCATAGGTTCCAAAAGGGCATGTGAAAGTAGTTTTCTCTTGGTCCTCTTTTGACACAGGTATTTGAGAGAATCCAGAATATCCATCATGAAAGAAAAAGTGTGCGTGTGCTTAGATAGTCTTTCTAACATTTGATCAATAAAAGGTAAGGGGTAATGATCTTTCCTAGTAGCTTTCTTTAATTTTCTGAAATCAATTACCATCCTATAACCAGTTACGATTCTTTGTGGAATAAGTTCATTTTTATCATTAGGGACTACAGTTATACCTCCTTTCTTAGGAACACAATGAACATGACTTAACCCATCTACTATCAGCAATAGGATAGACTATACCTGCCTCCAAAAGCTTGAGTATTTTAGTTCTTACCACTTCCTTCATCTTAGGATTTAAGCGGCATTGATGATAAACAACAGGTTTAGCATCTGGTTCCATATTAATCTTGTGCTGACATAGAGTGGGGCTTATGCCCTTAAGATCATCAAGAGTATATTCACTAGCAGCCCTGTGCTTCTTCAGAGTTTTAAGTAATCTATTTTCTTCATGCTCTGAAAGGTTTGCACTGATAATAACATGATATGTTTTCTTTTCATCAAGATAAGCATATTTCAAGGTATCAGGTAAAGTCTTTAGCTCAAACACGGGATCTCCCTTGGGTGGAGGAGGATCCCCTAAAATATCAACAGGTAAGTTGTGTTTAAGAATAGGTGTTTGTCTAAGAAATATATCATCTATCTCATTTCTTTCGATCATATGCATATCATACTCATGGTCTAGCAAATATTGTTCTAACGGATCAGTAGGAGGCATGGCAATAGAAGCAAGACCAATTATTTCATCCTTACTAGGTAATTCTTTCTCATGTGGTTGTCTACCAAACTTAGAGAAATTAAATTCATGAGACACATCACCAAAGCTCACTTTGACCTTCTCAGTAACACAATTAATTTCAGCATTCACAGTATTCAAGAAAGGTCTACCAAATATAATGGGACAGAAGTTATCTTATTTTGAACCAAGTACTAAGAAATCAGTTGGGTACTTAATTTTTCGACACAAGACTTCAACATCTCTAACAATCCCAAGTGGTGTAATAGTGTCTTTGTTTGCAAGTTTAGTAGTGACATCGATGTCTTCAATCTCAGAGGGTGCTATGTCATTCATAATTTGATGATATAAGGTAAAAGGTATAGCACTAACACTAGCACCAATGTCACACAAGCCATGATAATAATGATCTCCAATTTTAACCGAAACAACAGGCATGCCAACAACTGGTTTATTATTATCTAGCTCATCATGTTCGTTTCTAACTGGTTTTGCAATTCTAGCAGCTTCATCACAGAAGTAGATAACCTGACCATCAATATTATCAACTAGAAGATCTGTAACCATAGCAACATTAGGCTTAACATTTATTTGTTCAGAAGGTTTAGGTGTTCTAACATGACTTTTATTAACCACAGTTGTAGTTTTAACATGTTCCTTAATTCTAACAAGGAAAGGTGGTTCCTCAATGTAAGCAGTAGGAATAATTGGATCAACGTGGCTAGCAATTATTTCTTCCTTCTCAATCTTAACAGGTTCCTCTAATTGTTTTTCAATGGGTGGATGCTATTTAAACCACTTCTCCTTAAGAAGATCAATATGAGTAGCAAATGATTCACAGAAAGAAGCTACTATCTCAGAGTCAAGGCCATATTTATTGCTAAACTCATGGAAAGCATTGGTTTCCATAAAGATTTAAGACAATCAAACTTAAGGTTTATACCTAGCTCTTTACCTTTGTCGAGTTCAAAATCTTCAGAGTTGCATTTAATTATTTCCAGAAGATCCCATTTGAATTCAATAGTCCTCTTCATAATGGAACCAGTAGAAGAAGAATCGAGTAATACTTGATCATCATGAGAAAGCCGAGCATAAAATTTTTGTATAATCATTTCTCTTGAGAGCTCATAGTTGGGGCAGGTGTGCATCATAGAATTAAGCCCCCCTGTCGGTGTCAGCGGATCTCGGGTAGGGGGTCCCGAGCTGTGAGACTAGAATCGATGGTAACAGGAGAAGAGGGAGACGATGTTTACCCAGGTTCGGGCCCTCCTATGGAGGTAATACCCTACGTCCTGCTTGATTATATTGATGGTATAAGGGTTACAGAGTTGATCTACCTCGAGATCGTATGACTAAAACCCTAGATGAGTTCTCTCTCCGTCTACAACCTAAAACCCTTCGGCTTATATATACGCCGAAGGTACCTAGGGTTTACACATGGTCGGTTACATGTCGAAGGGATAAACATGCCTATTCGCTACTCCAAACGTGGAGAATACGCCATGATTCTCGAAGCTTCCTTCTTGGAGACAGGGCCTTCGATCAATCCAGTGCTCGGTATGCGGCCCATACAGTCCGGCCCATAAGAAATAGGTCGGCTTCCCGAGGACCCCTTGAACCAGGACTCCCTCACCCCCCAAGCTTGATTCATACTTTCTCCTTCACGAGGCCAACAGTTATAAATAAATTTCCGATCACGATGGGCTAGATGCATAAGATAAAACTTCTGATGAAATTCCAGCTTCAAGCGATTCCAGTCCCATGATCCAATATCATCCAATAGCCTGTACCACATCAATGTTTTTCCCTCCAAATATAAAGGGAAAACCTTCATCTTAACTTTGTCTCCAGTCAAACCTGCAAGCTTAAATAATCCACAAACCTCATCGACAAATATTAAATGATAATCCAGATGAGTCGTACCATCATAAGGACTAGCTAGCAGTTTCTCTAACATCCCCGAAGGAATCTCATAATAAATATTTTGAGTAGGTTCAGTTGGTCGAGGAGCAACCTTTTCCACTTCCGTTCGAGGCGAAGATGCCCCGAACAAGCCATTCAAAGGGTGACCGTCCATAGCAACAAGTAACAGTAAATTTCAGCACGTAGCAAATATGTTTCCTTACCAATTTCCACTTACCAAAGGCGCTTCACTCCCCGGCAACGACGCCAGAAAAGAGTCTTGATAACCCACAAGTATAGGGGATCAATCGTAGTCCTTTTGATAAGTAAGAGTGTCAAACCCAACGAGGAGCAGAAAGAAATGATAAGCAGTTTTCAGCAAGGTATTCTCTGCAAGTGCTGTGAGTAGCAGTAGTAGATAGTTTTGCAGCAAGATAATTCGTAACAAGTGACAAGTAACAATAGTAACCAAGGTGCAGCAAGGTAGCCCAATCCTTTTTATAGCAAAGGACAGACCGAAAAGTATTCTTATATGAAGCAAGCGCTCCCGAGGACACATGTGAATTTTTGTCTAGTCATGTTCATCATGTTGAGTTGATTCATGTTCGCTACTTTGATAATTTGATTTGTGGGTGGACCGGTGCTAATGTTCTGTTCTTACTTGAACAAGCAACCCACTTATGATTACCCCCTCTCGCAAGCATCCGCAACTACGAAAGAAGAATTAAGATATAAACATAGCATGAAACGTGTGGATCCAAATTAGCCCCTCATGAAGCAACACATAAACTGGGGTTTAAGCTTTTGTCACTCTAGCAACCCATCATCTACTTGTTACTCCACAATGCCTTCCCTTAGGCCCATAAATGGTGAAGTGTCGTGTAGTCGACGTTCACACGACACCACTAAGAGAAGCAACAACATACATATCATCAAAATATCGAACGAATACCAACTTCACATGATTACTTATAACAAGACTTATCCCATGTCCTCAGGAACAATAGTAATTACTCACACCTCATCAACATGTTCAAGATCAGAGGTGTAATGATGATGATCAAGGATCTGAACATGATACATTTCACCAATTAATCCAACAAGCATCAACTACAAGATGTAATCAACACTACTAGTAACCCACATGTACCAATCTGAGGTTTCGAGAAAAAGATTGAATACAAGAGATGAACTAGGGTTGGAGATGAGATCGTGCTGGTGAAGATGTTGATGAAGATTGGTCCTCCCATGAAGGAGGAAGCGTTGGTGATGACGATGGCATCGATCTCCCCCTCCGGGAGAGAAGTTTCCCCGGCAGAATCTCTGTGCCGGAGAGAAAAAGGGCCTCTGCCCTGGTTTCCGCCTCGATACTGTGGCGCTTCGTCCCAAAAGTAACCTTATGATTTTTTAAGGTCAAAACACACCATATAGAAGAAGAGGGAGGTCTGGGGACCTTCTGGGCCATCACGACCCAACAGGGCGCGGCCAGGGGCTAGGCCACGTCCTGTTGGCTCGTGGCCAGCAGCCCCCCCCCTCTGGTATTTTTTCGGATAAAAAATTCTTATATATTCCATAAAAATTCTCGATGAAATTTCAGGTCATTTGGAGTCCAGTGAATTTTCTGCCATTTTCTTGGTTTTCATGTCCAAAATTCCAGTTTCCAGAGATTTCCCTCCTTGTGATGTACCTTGCATATTCTGAGAGAAAAGACATAAGAATTGTATAAAAATAAGGAATAATGAACACGAATAACATAAATATCAATAAGAATTCATGATGCATAATGCACGTATCAGCAAGGTGTCCCGTCTTTCGATGAGATGGTAACTATCGTTTTCAGTGGAGTGGACTTTGACGATCCGACTATGAACGTGCGAGGACGTGGTGCCTTAGCAATCGCTAAACTAACTCCGAGTGGTTATTGACCATGCCGGAGCACGATCAACCTTACCACGAGGGTCTATTTCCTACACGCAAACAAAGAACAAGCAAGAAACTGAAATTATAATCTGAATATTGCGAATATAAGAGGATGCTTATTGATGAAAGTGTGGTTCTGTTACGTCTTGGTTTGGTCGTCGAACACAAACGAAGGACGAGAGTTGCAGCTATGGAAAAATTTAATCTAAACAAAACCCATATCTAAACGATGCCTTAAGGGCGGTATTTATAGGGGAAAAGGGAGGGGATTTCATCCACCCTTGGCAAGGTGGGACTAAAACATCTCCTGAGTCGTTTCCCCTACAATACAGACCCTAAAACCAACCTATGAATAAGTATTTTAAAATTACGTGGGCCTGGCCAAAAAATAAGGTGGTGCAGCACCTGTAATAAGCTATGAAGGAAATTTATGAAAGGCCATCTTGTATATTTTGTCCATGTCCTTGTATATCATCATGGGGGCTTCAAATTGCTGAAACTCCACTAGAAACGTCATTCTGATTCCCTTTCGCGCACCTTCATCTCCATGCTTGATCCTACTCCAGTGTTCATCCCTCTTGTCGATGCTTGACCCTTCATTAGTAATCAACACAAGTGTATCTATTTTAGGGAGCATTGATATGTCTCCAACGTATCGATAATTTATGAAGTATTCATGCCATATTTGCCTATGTTTACAATACTTTTATATGGTTTTGATGCACTTTATATGATTTATTTAGAACTAACCCGGACTGACGTTGTTTTCTGCAGAATTACCGTGGTGTTGTTTTTGTGTAGAAAATGAAAGTTCTCGGAATCGCCCGACTCTTTTTGATGATTTTTTCTGGAGGAAATAGGCCATATTGGAGCGAATAACCACCAAAGGGGAGCCACCCATGGGGCACAAGCCATCAGGGCACGACCCTGGGGGGGGTCGCGCCCTGATAGCTTGTGGGGCCCACGTGGCTCCGTTGCGCGTGATTCCAATGCTGAAAAATCCTATAAATCCCAGAAACCCCAGAAATAAAGAGAGACTCACTGTTCCACCGCTGCAACTCTCTGTATCGACGAAAAACCAATCTGGAGCCATTCCAGTACCCTGCTAGAGAGGGGAAACCATCCTCGGTGGCGATCTTCATCATCCCGGCGGAGGGATGACGAGGACGGAGTAGTTCACCCTCGGGGCTGAGGGTATGTACCATTAGCTATGTGTTCAATCTCTCTCTCTCGTGTTCTTGAGATGGCATGATCTTGATGTATCACGGGATTTGTTAATATAGTTGGATCATATGGTGTGTTTCCCTTGCTATCTTGTTGTGATGAATTGAATCTTTTCCTTTGAGATCTCGTTATGTTGGATTGAATATTGGATTTGAGAACACTTGATATATGTCTTGCATGTGGATACCCGTGGTGACAATGGGGTATTCTATTGATTCACTTGATGTATGTTTTGGTACTCAACTTGCAGATTCCCGAGGTGGCATTGGGGTAATCTATGCATAGGGGTTGATACACGTTCTTGTCCTACATTCTCCGATAGAAATCTTTGGGTGCTCCTTGAAGTTCTTTGTGTTGGATTGAATATGATAGATCTGAAATTGTTTGATGCATGTCGCATAATTTACCCACAGATGCTTGAGGTGACATTGGAGTATCTAGGTGACATTAGGGTTAATTGATATGTATCATTGGTGTTATTTTAGTACGAACTCTAGGGATGTTTGTGACAGTTATAGGAATAGCTCAAAAGATTGATCGGAAAGAATAACTTTGAGGTGGTTCTACTACCTACACGAATTTCATCTTATGTTCTCCGCTAGATAGGAACTTTTGAGTTATTCTTTGTTGCATGTTGTGGGATGGTTATATGATTCAACTATGTTAGCATTGTTGGAATATTGCACTAGTGAAAGTATGAACCCTAGGCCTTATTTCCAAGCATTGATATACCGTTTTGCTCACTGTTTACTACTTGTTACCTTGCTGTTTTTATATTTTCAGATTACAAAAACCTGTATCTACCATCCATATTGCAGTCGTATCACCATCTCTTCGCTGAACTAGTGCACCTATACAACTTGCCATTGTATTGGGTGTGTTGGGGACACAAGAGATTTCTTGTATTTGATAGCAGGGTTTTTTGAGAGAGACCATATTCATCCTACACCTCCCATGGAATTATAATCCTTAGGTCGTCCACTTGAGGGAAAATTGCTACAGTCCTACAAAACTCTGCGCTTGGAGGCCCAACACGAGTCTACAAGAATAAAGTTGTGTAGTAGACATCAAGCCATTTTTTGGCGCCGTTGCCGGGGAGGTGAATGCTTGAAGGTATATCTTTAGGTTCTTGTTTTTTTCACTAGCTTTGTTTTATAAAAGAAAACTACAAAAAATGGAGTTTAGGTTGCATCATTTGTTTTGTCTTTATAATGTCTTTCGTGAAAATAAGGATTCAGAAAATTGTGATCAACTGGTAGAGGAAGAAATTATGAAAATACTTGATGAGAATTCCTTGAATGATGAGCATGATAGAAATATTGTTAGTATGAGTTCGCTGAAAATCCATGATGCTAATGATATGCAAAGCCACAAGCTTGGGGATGCTATGTTTGATGAAGATGATATTTTTAGTGCCCCAAGTTTTGATGAGCAAATTTATTATGATGATGGCATGCCTCCTATCTATGATGATAATTTTGATGACATGTATGCTATAAAGAGTAATGACAACCATGAAACTTGTTATCATGATTTTAATATTCAATGTGGTTATGTCAATCAAGTATCTCATGATAGTTGTTTTGTTGAGTTTGCTCCCACCATTATGTATGAGAAGAAATTTGCTTATGTGGAGAGTAATAAATTTTCTATGCTTGTGGATCATGAAGATAATGCTTTATATGATGGCTATATTGTTCAATTCCTTCATGATGCTACTGAAAATTATTATGAGGGAGGAACATATGCTTGTAGGAATTGCAATAATATCAAGTTTCCTCTCTATGTGTTCAAAGTTTTGAAGTTATGGTTGTTCTGCCTTCCTATGCAAGTTGATTCTTGCTACAATAAATTGTTTTCTTGCAAAATCCCTATTCATAGGAAGTGTGTTAGACTTAAATGTGCTTCTCATGTGATCCATGATGCTCTCTTGCATGTTTCAAATACTATTCTTATGTGAGCATCATTGAAATCATCATGCCTAGCTAAAAGGCTTTAAACAAAAGCGCTTGTTGGGAGACAACCCAACACTTTTACTTTCTGTTTTTGAGTGTTCACATGGTTAATATACTGTAGTAATCATGTTTTGTGTCTTTTATTTCAATAAAGTGCCAAGTAAAGCCTTTGGGATAGTGTGGATACTTGTTAGTTTGATTTTGTGCAAAACAGAAAGTTTTACGTCCACTGCAGAATTTCTATGATTTTAGTGGAGAGTCAAAAAATTCTGAAATTTTTACAAAGTATTTCTATGCAAATTCTATGCGTTTTCCTAATTATTCAGAATTGTTAGATACAGGGAAGTATGGTTATACTACGGATCTTCACAGACTGTTCTGTTTTTGACAGATTCTGTTTTACATGCATAGTTTGCTTGTTTTAGTGTTCCCATAGCTTATATTCAGTGGTATAAATTATGTGAATGGTACAATACAGTAGGTATTATGTGATAACAATTATGAATCTTGTCTTGATATTACCTAAGTGAATGATCTTTATTTATCATACTAAGCCATCTCACGAAGTTCCGTTAAGTTTTGTGTGATTCAAGTTTTCAAGTTCTGGGTGAGACACCGATATGAGGAGAATAAGGAGTGACAAGAACCTAAGATTGGGGATGCCCAAGGCAACCCCAAGGTAATATCCAAGGAAGACTCAAGCTCCTAAGCTTGGGGATGTCCCGGAAGGCATCCCCTCTTTCTCTTCAACACTATCGGTATATCTTACTTAGAGCTATATTTTTATTCGTCACATAATATGAGTTTTGCTTGTAGCGTCATTTTATTTTGTTGTTCTCTGTTATATGTTATTTATAATCTTGTTTTCCAATAAAATTTTCCAAGAATTGCCTTGTAGGATGCTTGAATTGCATGTTTGATGTATGTTGTGTAAAAACAGAAACTTTTGCTGTAGTGTTTGAATTTTCATATTTTACTGGAACATGGAAAGTTTCTGAAATTTGTACACATTATTTTCATATAAATTCTTTATCATGTCCTAAATTTTCATAATTTTTAGAGATACAAAAGTGCACTCTGTAAATTAATTGCTACAGACTGTCCTGTTTAGACAGATTGCTGTCATAGTTTTGTTATCTACTTCTCCTATGGTTTTCATGACTTATATTGGTAGATATAAATTGTGGAAATGATAGTATAGAGTAGATAATGTTTGAAAATTATTGGGCAACTTGTCTTGGCAGTACATAAAGTGTTGTTTTATTCTTATGTGTACTTACCTATCTCACGAGTTCTTTCCAAGTTTTGTGTAGATGAAGTTTTTGAGACGGTGAAACCGGGATATGAGAGGATTGAACGAGATACAAAAGCTCAAGATTGGGGATGCCCAAGGCTCCCCAAGTAAATATTTCAAGAAGTATCAAGCATCTAAGCTTGGGGATGCTACGCATCCCACCTCTCTTCGTCATCTATCGGTTAGCCTATGTTGAGCCTAAATTTTTATTTGTTCACATGATGCGTGCTATTCTTGGAGTGCTATTTTTGTTTAGTTTGCTGTTTGGATAAAATACTCAGATCTGAAAATCTTTATTGAGAGGGAGAGAGAGATAGTCCTCACATAGCTACTTTATTGTTTGACTACTCATTGATCTTCACTTATATCTTTGGAGAGTAGTTCGAAATTTACTCTTGTGCTTCACTTATATCCTGAGAGTAAACGTTGAATGAATTGAATGTCATAAATGAGAAATTTTTATGCTTCATATGCTTGTCCCATGGGGAGTAGTGACTTCACATACTAGGAGTGTAAGCGGTAAAATTTATTGGAAGTTAGCAAACTTAGCATTGGTCATTTAAACAATTCATGAAAGAATATTGAAGGAAGAGAGGTTTCACATATAAATACACTATCTTGGACATCTTCTATGATTGTGAACCCCCATTAATTATTTTCAAACTTGATCAGGTAGTTGACGTTGGACAAGGAAGACAATGTGATGGTTATGTTTGTTTATATTCACATAGCAGTTATATTGTCATGGATCCTATAACATGTGATGCTTGTTTAGAACCTTTTGCTACGCAAAAATTCGTACTAAGTAGAAATACTACTTGTGCATTCAAATACTTGAGCCAAGTTTCTTCCATGAGAGTCCACCATACCTACCTATATATGGTATTTCATTGCCATTCCAAGTAAATTTGCATGTGCCACCTCTAAACATTCTAATAAACATCTGTTTTGCGTGCTCGTACCGCTCATGGAGCGACGGGGCGGTCATTATCTTCCATGCTAAGAGGGTTATTCTCAGGATAAGTGTGTATTCACTTGTCAATGCATGAGAGAGGCTGGTAAAAAGGATGCCTAGTCCTGAATAATACAAAAATAAATAAACAGGAACTCCCCCTAGAAAGTTGATTGTTTGCATGGTACCCATAAATTCAGCTAGCCATGGAATGTGTTTGAATGGTGGAGGGGGAGTAAAAATTTAAATTATGTTTGGGAACTGCCAATAATGTGATTAGCATGGAAGATATTGAAAACTCTGTTGTGACATTGACAGGAAAAGTATACCACTCAAAATTACATATTGATCACTATTTTAAAACAATGAGATCTGGCACCTCTGCCAATCCCTGCTTCCCTCTTCGAAGGGCCTATCTTTTACTTTTAATGTTGAGTCAACTTCTTATTCCAATCTATTAATTCTTTAGTTGGCAAGCATCATGTGGTGGGGAAAGATCCAGACACATATATCCAGTTGAATATAGGTGATCATGATTCATTATTTGTTGACATTATTCCAGAGATAAATAAGTTGGGAGGCGAAACATTAAGCCCCTATCTTCCTATGTGTTTGACTGAAACTGTTTGTTCTAAAAATATGCTTTGACTGTCAGCAATCATGAAAGAATAAATGATAGTTGAGTATGTGGAATTTGCTAAACCAAAGCTCTTACATAGACCCTTCCTAAAAACAAGATGAATTGTAATTGTTTGATGGCTGAAAACATAGTTTGCTAGTTTTCAAGAAAGTTTATGGTCTATACTTTAACATGTGAATAACTCGCTACTTGATTATGAGAAGTTCTATGAGAAATACTTGTTGGTTTTGATGCTAGAAAAGTGCTGAAATTATCCTTGCTCAACATTATACATTATGCTAGCATTCACAGTTCATAAATTTTTCTATTATCATTTACCTACTCGAGGACAAGTAGGAATTAAGCTTGCGGATGCTGATACGTCTCCAACATATCGACAATTTATGAATTATTCACGCCATATTAGCCTATGTTTACAATACTTTTATATGGTTTTGATGCACTTCATATGATTTATTTAGAACTAACCCGGACTGACGTTGTTTTCAGCAGAATTACCGTGGTGTTGTTTTTGTGCAGAAAATGAAACTTCTCAGAATCGACCGAAACTTTTTGATGATTTTTTCTGGAGGAAATAAGCAATATTGGAGCGAATAACCACCGGAGGGGAGCGAACCGTGGGGCACAAGCCACCAGGGAGAGGCCTGGAGGGGTGGTCGTGCCCTGATAGCTTGTGGGGCCCACGTGGCTGCGTTGCACGTGATTCCAACGCTGAAAATCCTATAAATCCCAGAAACCCAAAAATAAAGAGAGACTCTCCGTTCCGCCGCCGCAACTCTCTGTATCGACGAAAAACCAATATGGAGCCATTCCAGTACCCTGCCGGAGAGGGGATACCATCATCGATGGCCATCTTTATCATCCCGACGGAGGCCATGACGAGGAGGGAGTAGTTCACCCTCGGGGCTGAGGGTATGTACCAGTAGCTATGTGTTCAATCTCTCTCTCTCTCTCTCTCGTGTTCTTGAGATGACACGATCTTGATGTATCACGGGCTTTGTTAATATAGTTGGATCATGTGGTGTGTTTCCCTTGCTATCTTGTTGTGATGAATTGAATCTTCTCATTTGAGATCTCATTATGTTGGATTGAATATTGGATTTGAAAACACTTGATATATGCCTTGCATGTGGATACCCATGGTGACAATGGGGTATTCTATTGGTTCACTTGATGTATGTTTTGGTACTCAACTTGCGGATTCCCGAGGTGACATTAGGGTAATCTATGCATAGGGGTTGATACACGTTCTTGTCCTACGTTCTTCGATAGAAATCCTGGGGTGCTCCTTGAAGTTCTTTGTGTTGGATTGAATATGATAGATCTGGAATGGTTTGATGCATGTCGCATAATTTACCCACGGATACTTGAGGTGACATTGGAGTATCTAGGTGACATTAGGGTTACTTGATATGTATCATTGGTGTTATTTTAGTACGAACTCTAGGGCTATTTGTGACACTTATAGGAGTAGCTCAAAAGATTGATCGGAAAGAATAACTTTTAGGTGGTTCTACTACCTACACATATTTCATCCAATGTTCTCTGCTAGATAGGAACTTTGGAGTGATTCTTTGTTGCACGTTGAGGGATGGTTATATGATTCAACTATGTTAGCATTGTTGGGAGATTGCACTAGTGAAAGTATGAACCCTAGGCCTTATTTCCAAGCATTGATATAACGTTTTGCTCGTTGTTTACTACTTGTTACCTTGCTGTTTTTATATTTTAATATTACAAAAACCTATATCTACCATCCATATTGCACTCGTATCACCATCTCTTCGCCGAACTAGTGCACCTATACAATTTGCCATTGTATTGGGTGTGTTGGGGACACAAGAGATTTCTTGTATTTGATAGCAGGGTTGTTTGAGAGAGACAATCAAGAATAAAGTTGTGTAGTAGACATCAAGCATCATATTCTCATGAACATTAGAAGTGTTCCCAAGACACGAAAGTACCTGATAGTTTAATTGGCGTGCGTGAGCTCTAGTAATTGGTACAATATGTATAGTAGCAGCGGCAATGGATGTAACTATGGTATTGATGTCCTCATCACGGGCGCAAATCTAGAACCTGCCACTGGTCACTTTCAGTAGGCTGGCAATTTGGTAGAGTTGACTTGTGGAGGGTGCTTATTTTCACCCGCCACTGCAATTGTAACTCCAATGACGGGCATGGCTTGGTACCCGCCATTGCTAAGTTTCCAAAATAGCAATGACTGGTGCCTGTCCATGCCTGCTACTAATTTGAGACCACCTATAAGCCTTTTCCTAGTAGTGTTCCCTCCGGGAGGGGGAAATCGAAGCCATCATCATCACCAACGTTCCTCTCATCGTGGGTGTCGGTGTCAAAACCGGCAGATCTCGGGTAGGGGGTCCCAAACTGTGGATCTTGGATTGATGGGTTACAAGAGACTAGGGAGACGATGTTTACCTAGGTTCGGGCCCTCTTAATGGAGGTAAAACCCTATGTCCTACTTTGATTGTATTGAAAATGGGATATCAAGTACAGAGTTGATCTACCTCGAGATCGTATGATGTGGTCTAAACCCTAAAAGTAATGAGCTTAACTTGTCCTACAGACTAAAACCCTCTTGTTTATATAGTTACCAGGGGTATCTAGGGTTACACAATGTCGGTTACATCACGAAAGGAACATGCCAAGCCCATCGTCTTGTACTTGGAGTGCACGTCACGACCTGAGAGATTCCGTCTTGGTGATGGTATTCGGAATTTCATTGACAATCACAAAGTGCCCACCTCTGGCCCATAGAGATAGGCCGGCAGCCCTAGGACCCCTTAATCCCGGACCCCCTCAGTAGCCCCCGAACTACCCTCCAATGCCGCAGTAACATCTCAGCATTTGCATGTCCAAAGTCTTCGGCTTGCGGGGCGAGTTCTCCCTTCATAGTTCGGCCGACTCCAATTCCTCTGGCGTATTCCCGAACGTCAAAGCGTCGCATGGCCCACAACTCTCGGTCTTCCTGCGACTCCTTGATTCCCGTACGCCATTCGGGGACAGTCAATTCAAAAAATGCCCCTCAAGGATCTGGGGTGAACCATCCATTTAAATAGAGTTGACGAGCATTGAGTAATCGATCGCGCCTCTCCTTTATCAAGAAAAACACCAGAGAATCATGGCGAACGTCCTAGGTTCCTCCTCCTGTCCTCATGGACCTCTCCCAGGCGAGCTGCTTAGTTTCCCTTCTCTGCATGCGTAATCTAGAAGTTCAGGGAAACCTTCCCTATTCAGATCTGATGCCCTTCCGTTCTGGATTGACTTCCGCAAATAGTGAAGCTTTCGCGTAGAAATCTCCCACTCCTCGTAAGGACAAGAGGGTATGCTTTGTTCCCTTCTTTTTACGAGGTTTGGGCTTTCCTATCCATCCTTTCATAAGGGGTTTATTAGAATTTTATGGGATCCAACTCCACCACCTCACCCCTGGATCTATCCTTCATATTACGGGTTTTGTTGCCCTGTGTGAGATGTTTTTGGGTTGTGAAGCCTACTTCGAACTGTGGAGGAAATTCTTCTTCCTTCTTCCCCATACTCACGAGGGCTCAATTCTTGAAGTTGGTGGGGCCGAAGTGTGTCGCATAGCCGGGTCGGGATACCCTGTGGGTAGTTCGGAAAAGGACCCTGAGGAGTGGACCTCCGAGTGGTTTCATATTGAGGATGTCCCCTTATTCGACCCATCTCCGAGGGGTCTTCCCGAATTCTCCCCTGCTCCTTTGAAGAAGTGTTTCAACGGGCGCCCGAGAAGTTCTCACCAAGAGGATAGTGCCAAAGTTAGACGACTGGTCGCCAAGGTGAAGCTATTAGCACACGGCGGTCTGACCATCATTGAAGTGATGGCCATGGCCATCAGGCGATGCGTCCAACCCCTTCAACAAAGGATGCACCCTTTGTGGCATTATAACAGCTCAAATGACGCGACCCGCTATAAGCGGGACGGTCCTGCCAACCAAGAAGCTATGGCCGCCATACTGTCGATCTCTTTAAAGGACAAAAAGAAGGGTTCACTAACTTGAACGCCAGGGACGGATATTCAAACCACAATCCCATCAAATGGGTGAGTGAAATCTTATTCCCATACTTTAGGCATTTTCATACTAGTTTTCGACTAACTAAATCTATTGAACTTTTGCCGAACAGGACTGGAAGCGCTGGATCGAGACAGTCAACTACCCCTCCCCTCAACCTGAGAGTTATTCTCAAGACGACGACGCATGATTTCACGATGACCCGAACACTTCGATCATTTTTGAGGATGGCGTTTTTTTTACCAAGAGAGTCTCGATGGCTCTACAGTTACCATCATAGTCGATCATCCGAGGATACTTCTCTCCCAATACGGAGGTAAGAAGAAGGCTCCTACCCAAAAAAGGCGCCCACCTCCTATTGCTTCAGAGGCATCTATCCCCGTTCCCAAGGGCCGCCGTAGCGCACGCCGAACACAGGACAATGTGTCTCTAGCAGAACCCAGACAAGGGGCTGTCAAGCGCGGAGCCACCAGAGGAGCTACTTCGACTGCTCCCCCCTAAAAGGCAATGACTCAAACTTTTTACAAGTCGAGCGTTGCTTGCCACTGCTTATGAATTTTTGCAGTCTCGATCGACCTATTATAGGAGCCGAACACAACCCCCAATGCCCGAAGACAACGGGCGGGTTCAAGGTGACGAGCTTGAACAACAGCGTCCCACATCCGTAGGTGGTAATGCGGGAGCCCCTGCCACGAACCAACATCCAGAAGAGGCTGGTGATGTTTCCACCACTAATTCGGAGGTAGAAAGTGCGTTGAACCACCGACGTCGGAAGCGATCACTACACCACCCATCATTAGCCGATCATGAGATTAATGCTCTTGATTCGGTGGATATGCATCTTGGTGCCACCCGATTAGGACTCGAAGGTATCGCCAATATTATGCGAGATAATCTTCGGGTAAGTAATAATTTCAATGAACGAATATGAATCCCAAGCCGGTAGCCCCCGAGCCTTAATGTGGGCAAGATTACCATATTAAGGGTCTAACAACATCCGCTTGTTACCTTTCATAGGCCGCAAGGGAACAAAATGGCAAACCGTCCGAAGACCTTGAGACCAGCCGGACATAGCTAGAGGCTGCAAAGTCCGAGCTAGAAGGAGTGAAAAATTTCACTAGGGAAGCGCACGGTAAGTAGCAGCTTCGAGTGATACGTAAGTGCTCAAGGAATCAATATCTAATTAGGTTGTGCTTTATAGCAGCCGAATCCATAGGTCAACTACAAAATGTTCTAGATGCGGCGAGAGAGTCGCAAAGGTATGTTGAATCGCAACTCGAGGCCGGTCATCGAGTATTGACCCGGAATCTTGAAGAATAGAATAAACTTCAGACAGAGAAACAATGACAGGCCGATGAAATCGAGTTTTTAAAAACCCAGCTGGCCTGTGTCCATGAAGAAAATCAGAGATCGAAAGGTGGTATATTTGGTAAGTGTAACTCCGAACTCATAGTTCCATATACATATTATATTTTTGAAAGTGCTAGTAATCGACTAGAGGGGGGGGGTGAATAGGCAATTTTTATGAAAGTCTTCGTAATGATGAATGTATACGAAGAATGCGGAAACGTAAATAGGATCAGGTAGGGATATAATCAAGAATCCAATCTAGGCATGCATCACAGTGAAGACATACAGACAGGTTAAGCTTTGACATCATGCACAATAAGATGGGTCAATGATAAACTTAAACAGTACGAAGATAAACAGCGGGCATGAATGTCTTCAAGATAAGTCTTCGGTGATGAACAGGGAAAGGCTTCACGATACAGAACAGGAATGTAAAGAAGTGAAGGATAGAGCCAATTGCTTGACGAAGACACAGTATTTGTTGGACCAGTTCCAGTTGCTGTGACAACTGTACGTCTGGTTAGCGAGGCTGAGATTGAACTCAGAAGACCTCGTCTTCACCTTATTCCCCTTGAGCCGAAGTCACTTAGACAGCGCCCAATCACTCTGGTAAGTCTTTAAGGGAGACTTCCGAAACCCGTACAAACTTGGTCACCCGGCGATCCACAATGAACCTTGGATAGCTCTAGACCCGGACGCCTAACCGTCTGGAAGATCACAGTCTTCAAGTGTAATAAGTCTTCAGCTCTCTCAGAACAAAATGACTTCAGTGATACTCTAACACTCTAGCTCTAGGTGTTTAGGTGTATCCTCGCAGGATGTGTCTCTCTCAATGTATTCGAGGTGGGTTGCTCCAAAACGACAATAGTCGTATCTCTCTCTAAGCAGCTTACAACTTATGGTGGAGGGGGTGGGCTATTTATAGCCAGCGGGCAACCCGACCTGATATGACCGAAAAGACCCTGGGTCAATGGCCAACTGACACGTATCACAACGGACGGATTTCAAACACACGCGGCAACTTTACTTGGGCTACAAGTAAAGGTGACTCAACCAACTCTGGAAGAGATTTCCTCTCATTGTCTTCAGTCGAAGACATAGGTATGGGTTGAGCATCACGTCAGCATCTGACTTCGATCTCATCGACCCCACTTAACAGTATGGTGGTTCCTATGACTTAGGAAAGAAGAAACGAAACTACCAAAAGACTTCGTCTTCGCGTTTCATTGTCTTCGGACGAATGTCTTTGTCAACCACCATTGGCTTCAGCCGTCTTCAATGTCTTCGGACATTTTTGGGGGTCGTCTTCGACGGCCAAACCGAAACTTCAGGGACTTCTCTCTGTGTTAACCTGTGAACTCTCACAAACACATTAGTCCCTCAACCACGTTTGTCTTCAATACTCCAAAACCAAACAAGGGTGGCACTAGATGCACTTACAATCTCCCCCTTTTTGGTGATTGATGACAAACTGGTTGAAGTTTTCAATGGGGATAAAAATATGTGAAGATAAGGTTTTGAAGATTTTGATTGCAAGATATAGAGAGCTCCCCCTGAAGATGTGCATATGATTTTTTTTGCTTTGAATGCAAATGCACATGGCAGGTTGTAGTTTGTGGAGAACTCCCCCTATATCTTGTAATCTAATCACTATGCATTTAACAGATATAACTAAGATAATGAAATGCATAATGGAAAATGGGCGTCTGCAGAATGGCTTCGGGCGCATAAAATAACTTGAAGAAGCGCCAAAGAGTACGATAAACAGAAAGTGCAGACGTCCATCAGGACTTAAGTTTTACAACCCAAAGCAGCAAATGTTCAGAAACGAGAGTTGTAAACTTAGCAAAATAACACCCAGCCCTTATTAGTAGACCCGTTTGAAGACTATCACCCCATGCTTCTCCCCCTTTTGTCATCGAATGACCAAAAAGGTATGAAGACATTGAGAACTACGCGTTCCCACCAGGTGTTGATGAAGACGGTGCAGCGGGGTCTTGAGGTGCTGGTGCAGAGGAGCTTGGTGTAGTGCCGCGACGCCGAGTCGATGGAGGCAGAGAAGTTGCATCATCAGCTACATCGACAAGCCTGACGTTGACAGAAGGAGCTGACGAAGAGTAGTCACTATCTTCGAGGGATGGAGTCTTGCGCCATTTCTCCGCACTGGGAGGTGGTGCACCACATCTTTAGCGGGGGTGAAAGCCATATTCTCGAAGCTCATCTTCAGGAGCCAGCATAGACAGAGTCCTCCATGAGCGGCGACTGGTTTCATACGCCACAAAGGCATTCTTCGTGGCGAGATTGCGAACATGATTGACATCTTGCATCATGGCATGCATTTGGCGTCGAGTCCATTCATGGTGCTTGTCTTGCCTTTGAATCAGTGAAACAAGAAGTTCACGATCAGTGAGTGCACACTCTCTTCTTGGTAGGCGCTGACGCAGCAGAGTACTAGCAGTGGCTTCAGTGTTGGTAGCACCGGATCTGGGCTGGCAAAATGCACCAATGAGTCTTGCCCTTGATGGATCAGAAGGAATGTGAAGACCTTCAACATCAGCAGTGCCATTGGTGCCTTCAACAATGGGATTCTTGCTCTTGGATGGATAAAGATCTGCTAGCACAACTTCAATATCGGGAAGGTAAATGCCATGGTTGCGAGCAGAAGGAAGAAACCTGGTGTTGGTTCTGCACTTGATGAAGCGCATGATCCAAGGAGCGTAAATCTTCGGCTCGAGGACATTGAAACCATTGGCAGCAAGGTTGCGAAGAAATAAGTCTTGAAGATTGAACCTGATGCCATATACAATGTTGTAGAGCAATGTCTTCAGAGGCCCTTCAATCTTGCGAGATGAGTTGTGCCCTTTAATCGGCCAGATAGTGTGCCGAAGAATGTGATAGATAGTCCTGGGCAAGTACTGAAGATCATCCACAAAGAATGAAGTGGGCAATTCTGCATCTTGGGGCAAAGGCTTCATCATGGTCAGCATCTCCGTCATGTTGGGTTCTCGCATATGGAAGAGGCTTCGAGTGGCAATCACATAAGCTTCAGAGCGAGGATCCAACTCTTCACCAGAGGCAACAAGGGGTGTTGCAGGAAAGAAATCCAGTGGTGAAGCTGTAATGTGTTCATCCCTTACCATGAATTCCATTTGCCATGTGGTCAAATCATGACCGAAGCCTAAGATATGAAGGGTTGCATAAAAATGGAGGATGAGTTCTTCATTCCAGTCTTCATGATCAGTGCAGAAGGGCAACAAACCCACATCACGAAGACAATCCAGTGCCTGGTCAAAACAGGGAAGACCTTTCATAGCTTCGAAGCTGAGATGCTTGTGGGGAAAGATCCTGTTCTGGCCATAGAGCACACACATGTAGTATTAGCGTTGTGGTGCACTCCAGAACCTATCAGACTGAATCTTGGCATGCTTGTAAGAATTGCGTTCAGAGTTGAAGAATGTATTGTTCAGCCTGAACCATTCCAACTCAAAGACCAAAGGTCTTGCTGGGCCTGACTAATGAAGTCATGGAAGACGCAACATAGGATTCATGACGTTGGGGCGCCGATCAAGATGGAATTCATATTGTGGTCCCATCCTTGGTGGTGCAACGAGGCGGGGCCATTTGATAGGAATCATCTCTCCTTCCCTATTGCGGGCCATCACAATGTTGTCCTCATTGTCTTCAGTTGATGGCGTGGCAGGAACAGGAGGTTTATCTGGTGAGGAGGCATTGGCTTCGCCCATAGTTGCATCGGCAACAATGTCTCCGGCAGCCATATTGTCTGTTGTAGGTTGACTTGGAGGTGCATCTTCAATCATCAGCACATCTTCGACTGCTGCAGTCGGTGAAACACGCACTTCGTCCTCCTGAATAGGGGACATGAGGGCACGAGGTCCTCGACGAAGTCGTTTAAGTGGAGAGGTGCGGTTGGTAGTTTCAATCTCTTCTGGGGCAAATGGTGATTCGGGTGAGGCTGAGACTGGCGGGAAAAATGGAGGTGATGGTGTACCAGGTTCAGCTTCAGTGGCTTCTGACCGGAGGGGAGTCCCAATGTCCACGAAATCACTGGTAGGTTGAGGGGAGTGGAACATTGGAGCATCCACTTGTGGAACATGTTCTGGCTCGACATTGTCTTCAGGACCAATGTCTTCATGAGCATTGTCTTCAGCTGCGGCAGTGTCTTCAGCAGCTGGAATCTCTTCAGGTTTCTGAGTCTCTGTGGAAGCAGACTCGTGCAGTACAACTCGTCTTTCCAAGTTTTCTAACGCAGGGGGTGCCATAGAAATTGGCGTAACGATCAGAGGCTCGTGAGGAGCAGGGGTTGATGATGGAACAGAGGGTGGTTCTGGTGATGTATCTGGCGCTAATTCTGAAGGCTTGGATTTTCTTGTCTTCAACCTCTTCGGAGGTTGGGCTTCAGAGGCAGACGCCTTGCGCTTCTTGACTTCGGCTTCAGCTTGCTTTGTCTTCTTGCTAGACGAAGCAGTGGTAGAGGGGCGCGGCCGTGGGTTAGCAAACCCAGTGGGGAAGACTATGCCACGGTCCTCAGACCTTTCAGGAGCAGGCTATTCCGAAGACATTGAAGCTTGACGTGAGCGAGCAATGACTTCGGGCGCAAGTGCAAGCTGACCAAGCGCCTTTCTCTTTAGCATGTCATTGTGAGCTTGTACCATGATTCTGGTCTTTCTCTTGAGGCGCGCAAGGGCGCCCTTGACAGCTTCACATCTCTTTTCAAACAGTGCCTTGAGATCTGTCATCATCAGTTGATAGCTTTTGATCTGTTCAGCATTGAGTCTGTGCATATTTTTCTTGAAGAGCTCCTTTTCATGGCTGATCTTGGCCTTGGTATGCTTGGCCTTCTGGGCCACAATCAGTTCCTCGTTCACAAGTCCTTGGAACATGACATTCAAGCCAATTGGGAGTTGAAGAGCATCAATGCTGATGGAGGGGTCGGCGAACCATTCATCTATGAAATGTTCAAAAATGACAGGGTCAATCAGAGGTAAGTCTTCAAGATTTTTGGCTTCCTCTTCTTTCTGCTAGATGAGCCTGGCTAAGGCTTCGTCATCAAACTCATCATCTGACAGTTCAATCATGTTGGCAGCATCCATCAGGGATAGAGTAGGCTTCGGGCCACGAGAAGCAACCGCCTTCCTTTTCATACGCCTATGAAGGTGATCTTCTTCCTCAGGCTCTTCTGGATTATCTGTAGGAGAGTGCGAAGCCTGAGGTGAGTGGACAGATGGCTTGGGAGGCATTGAGGCCTTCGGCTTTGAAGCTTTTGTCTTCTTCACAGGCTTCGGCCTTGGAGCTGGTAGATGCTCATCATCATCATCGTCAGAGTCAGACAGTGTAAGATCTGAGCCACAAATTCTCGATGGATGAGGATTGTTGGGCATTGGAGGCCTGAACATGCATGGATAGAAGCCCATATTGATGGCTTCAGCCTTTGTCTTCGGATGAAGATTTCTGTAAACAATATCTGTCCAAGTTGCCTTTTCAGCACACTTCTTAGCATATTCCTTGGTGACGAAGTGGTAGTTGAACCACTCCACACTCCAATATCTTCGAATCCATTGGATTCGATTCTTGCGCTGTGTATATGTTTCCTCCTCATCTGACTTGTACTGCTCATAAAGTGCTGGAGGGAGATCCTTAGCAGTATTTTTACGTCTCTGTTTCCCTCCCTTCTTGTCTGGTTTATCATCGGTCATTGGCTTCGACAGAGGCTTCAGCAATGGCTTCACAGGAGTGCGCAAATATGAGCACGCACCAGAGGATTCCAGATGAATCTGCAAATAGTCTGCAAATGAATTCAGACTATGAGATCCTAGTGATTCTGCTGCGGACATGTACCTGTGAAAGAGTTAGAGACACGAGGGAAGAGGAGAGGTCATATGCATTCTCAGAAGATTTGGAATATAGCACTATGTTTAGAAGACATTGACCTTATACCGAAGACATTCACGTGAATAGATAATATGGTGATTTCAGATTTGTACAAGTCCAAGGATTCGTACAAGTGAGGAATCAAACCAAGTTTCAGACCACAAAGTGAATATATTTGGCAAGTATAGATATAGATTTGGTTGAGTGGAAAGTGAAGAAACAACAACCGACAAATTTCAGTAAGAATTTTTGATCAAAACGCGGGGTAAGAATAGATTTTTAATTACCGCGATGAAGAACGAGACGAACTACTCGACGAGGCGGAGAAGCCGGGCGGTTCAATCTGCCTCACCCTAACTTGGTGGAGGCAGACAGCTACGGCGGCGGCAAGCGGAGGATGAACGCGGCGGGCGTGAGTACGTCGACGGAGAAGTCGTGGCAGCGAAGCACTTCATCTCCGGCGACGATGTATTCCAGCGACGGCGCTAGGGTTTTGAGCACGTGGGGTGGCGGAGGAAGGGGAAGGTTATAATGGAAGGGGGGTAACTCGTATTTATAAGGGTGGAAGAGTTCGAACCGATAAGACGAATATACCCCTGTCTCTTCGGCTAAAGTGGGACACATGGCATGCATGCAAACCACTTGACAACCCACTTCCATAATCGAAGCGGCGGCGTGGGAGTTGTTGCTAAAGACATGGAGACAGTTTAGATTTGAGAATTAAATATGTGGTTGATTTGTCTTCGACTGACAAGGACGCAGTGAAGATAGTCAACACGTGTCAACATAGGATGCATATGACTGGATTTGAACAGATTGGACGAGGTAAGAACAGAGGAGAATGTCGGGTCAGATCACATTTGCCTAGGAAAAAAGTCAAAGATAAAGATATAGGACAAATGCTGTATAGGACAAAACTCTAATCCAAATGAAGATCTGCAAATAGTTTTCAACTGAAACACACGTGCAAACAACAAGGTTTTGTTCCGAAGATATTCAGCTCTCAAAGAAATATGAAAAATATGAGATAAAAGCAATGTCTTCGAGATTGGTTGGTTGCGTTACCCACCGTATAAGAATGTTTGACCCAGAAACGGCGCATAATTATCGTGGCGCTCTGAAGTCATATTCTTCGTTAATGTATTCACATTCTGATTGTAAGTCTTCATGAGTTGAAGACATACGATACATCATGTGTTGTGCATCAAAGTCATCAACATGCATAAGCATTAGGATGTATTACCATTTCAAAGGACATTTGAGGATTCTAAGATATTTAGCTCACACCGCAACTTGCAAAACCTCTTCTCATCCAAAGGCTTCGTGAAGATATCTGCCAGTTGATCTTCAGTGTCTGCATGCTTGATGTTGATGTCGCCCTTCATCACATGATCTTGAAGAAAATGATGTCGTATCTGAATGTGCTTCGTCTTCGATTGCTGTAGTGGGTTGTAGGAGATCTTTATTGCACTCTCATTGTCACAGTAGAGAGGTACATCCTTCAGGTTGATGCCGTAGTCCTTGAGTGTCTGCTTCATCCAGAGAAGCTGAGTGCAGCATGCACCAGCATCAATGTATTCGGCTTCAGTAGTGGAGAGTGAGACACAGTTTTGCTTCTTCGAAGACCAACATACAAGGGATCGTCCAAGAAAGTGACAAGTGCCTGATGTAGACTTGCGATCAACTCTGTCGCCAGCGAAGTCAGAATCTGAGTAGCCAATCAGCTCGAACTTTGAACCCTTTGGATACCATAATCCTAGTGTTGGGGTGTGAGCCAGATATCTAAGTATTCGCTTCACCGCAAGGTGATGCGATTCCTTTGGTGTTGCTTGAAATCGGGCGCACATGCAAACGCTAAGCATTATATCTGGCCTAGATGCACATAAGTACAACAAAGATCCAATCATGGAGCGATATACCTTCTGATCGAAATCTTTACCATTTTCGTCAGTGCAGAGGAGTCCGTTGGTAGGCATTGGCGTCTTGAAGCCTTTGGCTTCATTCATGCCAAATTTCTTGAGGCAATCCTTGAGATACTTCTCCTGAGATATGAAGATGCCATTTGGTTGTTGTCGAATCTGAAGCCCTAGGAAGAACTTCAGCTCTCCCATCATCGACATTTGATACTTCTCTTGCATCATATAAGCAAACTCATCACAAGCTCTTGGTGCTTGCTTGAGGCCATAGAGTGCCTTGTTGAGCTTGAAGACATGGTCAGGATGCTTTGGATCTTCAAACCCTGGTGGCTGAGCAACATATACTTCTTCCTCAATCTTACCATTGAGGAATGCACTTTTGACATCCATTTGATACAAGCATATATCATGATGGTTAGCATAAGCAAGCAATATACGAATGGCTTCGAGTCTAGCTACATGTGTAAAGGTTTCACCTAAGTCAATACCCTCGACCTGAGTGTAGCCTTGAGCCACCAGTCGTGCCTTGTTTCTGATGACTTGGCCAGACTCATCTTGCTTGTTGCGAAAAATCCACTTGGTACTAATGATGTTATGCTTCCTCGGATCAGGACGCTTTACGAGCTCCCACACATTGTTCAGCTTGAACTGGTGAAGCTCTTCCTGCATGGCTTGAATCCATTCCGATTCCTTGAAGGCTTCATCTACTTTGGTGGGTTCTGTGATAGATACAAAAGCAAAGTGCCCACAAAAGTTAGCCAGTTGAGTAGTTCTTTAGCGAGTAATTGGACCTGGTGCATTTATGTTGTCAAGCATTCTCTCAATTTGAACTTCATTTGCCACGCGCGGATGTGCAGGGCGAAGACTTTGTTCAGGCTGCTGAGTATTGTCTTCATCAGTAGCATTTTCTTCAGGTTTAGCATTGTCTTCGCGCTGAGTAGATGGAGGAATGATGACTTCTTCTACAACCACAGGTTCTTCAGGCATGATTTCTCCGGTGCCCATCAGTCGAATAGCTTCATCAGGAGGTGGTTCATCTAGCACAAAAGGCAGGTGCTCTCTTTGCGAGCCATTAGTTTCATCGAATCGCACATCTACAGTTTCAACAACCTTGTTGTGAAGGATGTTGAAGACTCTGTAGGTGTGCGAATCCTTTCCATAACCAAGCATGAAACCCTCATGTGCTTTCGGTGCAAATTTAGAAGTGTGGTGTGGATCCCTTATCCAACATCTTGCACCGAAGACTTTGAAATAACTTACATTGGGTTTCTTACCAGTGAGAAGCTCATATGAAGTTTTCTTGAAGAACTTGTGAAGATAAACTCTGTTGACGATGTGACATGCAGTGTCAATGGCTTCAGGCCATAGCTTCCATGGTGTCTTGTATTCATCAAGCATGGTGCGAGCTATCTCAATAAGAGTCCTATTCTTGCACTCCACGACACCATTCTGCTGGGGTGTGTAGGGAGCAGAGAACTCATGAGTGATGCCGAGCTGATCAAGGAATATGTCAAGTCCAGTGTTCTTGAACTCAGTCCCGTTGAAACTGCTGATGTGCTTGATCTTGATGTTGTAGTTGTTCATGCACCTATTTGCGAAGCGCCTGAAGACATCCTGCACTTCTGTTTTGTAAAGAATGATATGCACCCAAGTGAATCGAGAATAGTCATCAACAATCACGAAGCCATATAGATTTGCAGTGGTAGAGAAGGTGGAATAGTGAGTAGGGCCAAATAAGTCCATGTGTAGCAGCTCGAAGGGACGTGAGGTCGTCATGATTATCTTCGAGGGGTATTTGGCCCTAGTCATTTTCCCGGCTTCACAGGCACCACAGAGCTGGTCCTTCTTGAACTTGACACCCTCGACACCAATGATGAGCTTCTTCTTGGCGAGTGTGTGCAAGTTCCTCATCCCAGCATGCCCTAGCCTTCTGTGCCATAGCCAGCACTCCGAAGCTTTTGCTAGAAGACATGAGGCAACCTGTGGTCCTGCAGAGAAGTCTACCATGTACAAGTCACCTCTTCGAAAACCTTCGAAGACTTTGGTTTTGTCAGAGGCCATTAGTACCACACATCGAAATTTGCCGAAGATGACAAGCATATCTAAGTCACATAGCATTGAGACAGACATTAAGTTGTAACCAAGGGATTCGACAAGCATGACATTTTCCATGTGTTGGTCCCTTGAGATAGCAACTCTACCTAGTCCCAATACTTTGCTGCTGCTCTTGTCAGCAAAGACAATGTGGTCTTTTGTTGGAGGTCGAAGAGTTTGCTCCATCAATAGGCTTCGATCACCAGTCATGTGACTGGTGCAACCACTATCCATGATCCATTCAGTGGCATTGGATTTGTCTTCCTGCATTGAGAATTAGTATGGTTCACCAAGGCATGCAACAGTAACATGCATTGATGAGTGATATAGCAGTGCATATTGATAGAAGACATTTGGACGATATGAATGATAACATTTGCATTAATTGTCTTGCATCCAAACAAGATAGTTTTCGGGTCTCCAGAGATAATCTTCGGGATAGACTTCTTCCTATCTGGAGACCCGATGCTGCATGAAGATATTAGTTCTTCTTAACCACCCACATGTGAAGGGCTGGCTTAGAAGCAATGAGACGTAAGGCAGCATCGGAGAATTTGGGCAAAGATGCCCTAATAGCATGTTTCACGGGAGGGTGAGTGTACTCAAATGAATAAGCTGAGAAATTCTTGGTTGGATGAACATAACGGTTCATGCCATAGTGCACATATTCATGTGTCATTTGAGTCCTTCCCTGCGAAACAGATTTGTTAGAGTGATCATATGAAGGCTTTTGTCTTCTCGAAGACATTGATCTGGGGTTTGTCTTCTTCTTGAGAGATGTCGTCATGACATTCACACGAAGCTTCTCAAGAAGACTTTTGGGAACCTAGATCTTCTTCAAGGGAGAACCATTCCTGCAGTTAGTACCAACAAATCTAGCAAACACTTCACCATTTTGGCATTTGAACAGTTTATAGTTGGAATCAAAGGATTCATCAATAATGAGAGGATTAGCACAGTTGAAGCCTGATAATGTGGAAGGATCAACTGAAGGACTTTTTGCAGCAACCCATGTGGTTTTGGGGTACTGCTCAGGGTTCCAGTAAGATCCATCAACATTGAGGTTTCTTTCGAAACCAACACCCTCTTTCCTATGGTTTTTGTTCAGTATAGTCTTCTTCAGGACATCACAAAGAATCTGATGCCCTTTCATACTCTTGTACATGCCAGTTTCAAGCAATGTCTTCAACCTGTCATTGTCATCAGTGATAGCAGTGGCTTCCTCTGATGAGGGGTTAGGTGCCATAGATACAGTTGAAGATAAAGCATTTTCAGAAGCATTTGAACATTCAGCAGTTGAATCATTAGCTTCACGTGCAATACACTTTAAGCATGGAGCATTAAATTCTTCCTGAGCGGTACTGATCTGCTCTGCTAGGAGTGAGTCGTTTTCCTTCCGTAGGTCATCAAGTGCTTCCCTCAACTTTTCTAGATCAATCTTCTTCTGAAGATATTCAAGAGAAAGCTTTTCATGATCAGTTGAGATGGCATCATGACGACTTTGGAGATCCTCAAACCTTGAACGAAGACTACGCATGTCTTCAGCCATAGTTTCGTTCAGACTCATCTCTTCGCGTAACAGGTCATCGCTTTTCTCTAGAGTAGATTGCATTTTCTCCATAGCATTTTGTTGCTTGGTGGCAATTTTTACAAGTTTAGCATAGCTTGGTTTCATGTCATTATCAGATTCAGCGTCAGATTCAGATTCATGACGTGAGGACCTTGAGGATACCTGATGTCTACTACGCAACCTTCTTCTTGTAGACTCGTGTTGGGCCTCCAAGCGCAGAGTTTCGTAGGACAGTAGCAAATTTCCCTCAAGTGGATGACCTAAGGTTTATCAATCCGTGGGAGGCATAGGATGAAGATGGTCTCTCTCAAACAACCCTGCAACCAAATAACAAAGAGTCTCTTGTGTCCCCAACACACCCAATACAATGGTAAATTGTATAGGTGCACTAGTTCGGCGAAGAGATGGTGATACAAGTGTAATATGGATGGTAGATATAGGTTTTTGTTATCTGAAAATATAAAAACAGCAAGGTAACTAATGATAAAAGTGAGCAAAAACGGTATTGCAATGCTTGGAAACAAGGCCTAGAGTTCATACTTTCACTAGTGCAAGTTCTCTCAACAATACTAACATAGTTGAATCATATGTAAATCCCTCACGTGCGACAAAGAGTTCACTCCAAAGTCACAAATAGCGGAGAACAAACGAAGAAATTATTGTAGGGTACGAAACCACCTCAAAGTTATCTTTTCCGATCAATCTTATGAGCTATCCCTATAAGTGTCACGAACAGCCCTAGAGTTCGTACTAAAATAACACCTTAAGATACACATCAACCAAAACCCTAATGTCACCTAGATACCCCAATGTCACCACGAGTACCCATGGGCTTGATTATACGATAGCATCACACAATTTCAGATTCATCATGTTCAATCCAACACAAAGAACTTCAAAGAGTGCCCCAAAGTTTCTACCGGAGAGTCAAGACGAAAACATGTGCCAACCCCTATGCATAGATTCCCAAGGTCACGGAACCCGCAAGTTGATCACCAAAACATACATCAAGTGGATCAATAGAACATCCCATTGTCACCACGGATATCCCATCGGAAGACATACATCAAGTGTTCTCAAATCCTTTAAGGACTCAATCCGATAAGAAAACTTCAAAGGGAAAACTCAATTCATCACAATAAGATAGAGAGGGAAAAACTCCATATGATTCGTCTATATTAATAAAGCTCGCGGTACATCAAGATCGTGTCATCTCAAGAACACGAGACAGAGAGATCAAACACATAGCTACTGGTACATACCCTCAGCCCCGAGGGTGAACTACTCCCTCCTTGTCATGGAGACCGCCGGGATGATGAAGATGGCCTTCGGTGATGGTTTCCCCCTCCGGCAGGGTGCCGGAACGAGCTCCCGATTGGTTTTTCATGGCCACAAAGGCTTGCGGCGGAGGAACTCCCGATCTAGGTTTCTTTCTAGGTGTTTTGGTATTTATAGGAATTTTGGCGTCGGTCTCACGTCAAGGGGGTGCTCGAGGAGTCCACAAGCCAGGGGGCACGCCCTAGGGGGGGGGGCGCCCCCCAGGCTTGTGACCTCCTCGGTCACTTCCTGGCCCAGCTCCGGTGCTTCAGGGGTCTCTTTTGGACCATAAAAAATCACCGTAAATTTTCAGCCCATTCCGAGAACTTTTATTTCTGCACAAAAAAACGACACCATGGTAGTTCTGCTGAAAACAGCGTCAGTCCGGGTTAGTTATAATAAAATCATACCAAAATCATATAAAATTATTGTAAACATGGCATGAATAATTCATAAATTATAGATACGTTGGAGACGTATCAGCATCCCCAAGCTTAATTCCTGCTCGTCCTCGAGTAGGTAAATGATAAAAGAAATAATTTATGAAGTGTGAATGCTAGCAAGTGCACAATTTTGATCAATGATAATTCCAATCACTTTTTCTAGCATCAATATAAACCATAAACAGTAGCTCATCTCATAAAACTTCTCATAATCAAGTAACAAGCTATTCACATGTTAAAGTATAGACCAGAAAGTTTCTTGAAAACTAACAAACCATATTCCTAGTCATCGAACAATTGCAATTCATCTTATTTTCAGGAAGGGTCTATGTAAGAGCTTTGATTTAGCAAATTCCACATACTCAACTATCATATAGTCTTCCATGATTATTGACACTCAAAGCATATTTTTAGAACAAATAGCATCCATCGAACATAGAGAAAGATAGGGGCTTAATGTTTCGCCTCCCAACTTATTTATCATAAAGATAATTGTCAACAATAATAATTCATGATCAAATATATTTGTGTGGATATATATGTCTAGATCATTCCCCAACACATGACGCTTGCCAAGAGAAAAAGGCAAAATATAGGAAGTGGTGAAGATCACCATGACTCTTGGATAAAGGTAAGTACTAGAAAGTAAAAGATAGGCCCTTCGCAGAGGGAAGCATTGATTTGCAGAGTTGCCAGAGCTCGAGCTTTTAAAACAGAGATGAATAATAATTTTGAGCGGTATGCTTTCATTGTCAACATAACAACCGAGAGATCTCGGTATCTTCCATGCTAGATACATTATAGTCGGTTCCCAAACAGAATGGTAAAGTTTTTTACTCCCCCTCCACCAATCAATCACACTCCACGGCGAGCCGAATCCACGGGTACCGTCCATACAAACAACAATCTTGGGGGAGTTTTGTTTCATTATATTTTGATTTGATTTTTTTAGCATGGAACTGGGCATCCCGAATACCAGCCACTTTCTCGTGAATGATAGTGAATCAACACATATCGTGAGAATAACCCACCTAGCATGGAAGATACTGACAGCCCCTAGTCACTATATGAGCGATTCGGGCATACAAAACAGAATATTATTTGAAGGTTTAGAGTTTGGCACATGCAAATTTACTTGGAACGGCAGGTAAATACCGCATATAGGTAGGTATGGTGGACTCTCATGGCAAAACTGGTTTAAGGGTGTTTGGATGCACAAGTAGTATTTCTACTTGGTGCGGAAGTTTTGGCTAGTATGAGGTGGAAGCAAGCACCACATGTTGGAGGATCCATAACAATATAAGTTCTATACAAATATACCCAAACATAACTCATTAAGTTGTCTTCCTTGTCCAATTTTAACTAATTTGCTCCAGTTTGAAAATAATTAATGATCTCACAATCATAGAAGATGTCCAAGATAGTATATTTATATGTGGAATCTCTCTTCCTTCAATATTCTTTCATGAATTGTTCAAGTGACCAATGCGGTGTTTGCTAACTTTCAATAAATTTTACCACCTATACTTATTATGTGTGAAGTCATTACTCCCGATGGGATAAGTATATGAAGCATATTTAATTTCAGATTTATGATATTCAATTCATTCAACCATTTACTCATAGGATATAAGTGAAGCACGAGAGTTAATGACAAACTAATCCAAAAAGATATAAGTGAAGATCAATGAGTAGCCAACAATTAAATAACTATGTGAAGACTCTCTCATCTAAGAATTTCAGATCTTAAGTATTTTATTAAACATCAAGCAAAAGAAAAATAGCACTCCAAGAATAGCACGCATCATGTGAACGAATAAAAATGGCTCAACATAGGCTAACCGATAATTGTTGATGAAGAGAGGTGGGATGTGAAGCATCCCCAAGCTTAGATGCTTGAGACTTCTTGAAATATTTACTTGGGGTGCCTTGGGCATCCCCAAGCTTGAGCTTTTGTATCTCGTTCAATCCTCTCATATCATGGTTTCACCTATTCTCAAAAACATCTTTCACACAAAACTTGAAAAGAACTCGTGAGATAGGTTAGTACACATATTAATAAATCAACTCTTTATGTACTGCCAAGACAAGTTGCATAATAAATTTCAAACATCATATACTGTTTACTATCATTTCCACAATTTATATCTACCAATATAGGCTATGGAAACTAGAGGATAAGTAGATAACGAAACTATGACAGCAATCTGTCCAAACAGAACTGTCTGTAGCAATTTATGAAAACAGTGTACTTCTCTAACTCAAAAATTATGAAAATTTAGGACATGCTAAATAATTTATATGACAACACTGTGTAAAAATTTCAGAAACGTTCCACGTTCCAGTAAAATATGAAAATTCAAACACTACAGCAAAAGTTTCTGTTCTTACACAGCACACATCAAAACATGCAATGCAAGCATCCTAAGACAATTCTTGGAACTTTTATTGAAAAACAAGATTATGAATAACACCTAACAGAAAATAACAAAATATATTGATGCTCCAAGCAAAACTCATATTATGTGACGAATAAAAATATATCTCCAAGTAAGATATACCGATAATGTTGAAGACAAAAGAGGGGATGCCTTCCGGGGCATCCTCAAGCTTAGACGTTTGAGTCTTCCTTGGATATTACCATGGGGGTTCCTTGGGCATCCCCAAGCTTAGGTTCTTGTCACTCCTTATTCTCCACATATCGGTGTCTCACCCAAAACTTGAAAACTTCAATCACACAAAACTTAACGGAACTTCGTGAGAAGGGTTAGTATAATAAATAAAGATCATTCACTTAGGTACTGTCAAGACAAGATTCATAATTGTTCTCACATGATACCTACTGTATTCTATCATTCCCATAATTTATACCTCTAAATATAAGCTATAGAAACACTAAAACAAGTAAACTATGCATCTAAAACAGAATCTGTCAAAAACACAACAGTCTGTGAAGATCTGTAGTGTAACCATACTTCCCTGTCTCTAAGAATTCTGAAAAATTAGGACAATCTAGGCATTTTTATATCAATCATGTGTAAAAAATTCAGATCAAAAGCACGTTCCAGTGAATTTACAAAATTCCTGGACTGAGAGCAAAAGTTTCTATTTTTGCACAGAATCAAGTAAACTATCATCCACAATATCCCAAAGGCTTTACTAGACACTTTATTGAAACAAAAGCTATAAAACATGATTATACAGTAGCTTAATCATGTGGACACACAAAAAAAGTAGGTATAAATATTGGGTTGTCTCCCAACAAGCGCTTTTCTTTAATGCCTTTTAGCTAGGCATGATGATTTCAATGATGCTCACGTAAGAATAATAATTGAAACATGCAAAAGAGCATCATGAATCTCATGACAAGCACATTTAAGTCTAACCCACTTCCTATGCATAGGGATTTTGTGAGCAAACAATTTATGGAAGCAAGAATCAACTAGCATAGGAAGGCAAAACAAGCACAACTTTAAAACTTTGAACACATAGAGAGGAAACTTGGTATTATTGCAATTCCTACAAGCATATATTCCTCCCTCATAATAATTTTCAGTAGCATCATGAACGAATTCAACAATATAACCAGCACATAAAGCATTCTTTTCATGATCTACAAGCATAGAAATTTTACTACTCTCCACACAAGAAAATTTCTTCTCATGACTAATAGTGGGAGTATCATAAAAGAATTGAATACTACAAATTGGTTCCACATTAAAAGAGTAATATTCAGTAAAAGAATATTCATAATTATGACAAGTATCATAATAGTAATCATCACTCTTTTCCATCGCATAAGTATCATCACAATAGTCATCATAAGTAGGAGGCATGCAATCATTATAACAAATTTGATCATTGTAAGTAGGGGGGATAAAAAGATCATCTTCATTAAGCATAGCATCCCCAAGCTTGGGACAAACATTAATTGCAGCAAATAAATTCTCAAACATGTAATTTTCATCAAACATAGCATTCCCAAGCTTGTGGCTTTGTATATCATTAGCATCATGGATATTCAGAGAATTCATACTAGCAATATTGCAATCATGCTCATCATTCAAGGAATTCTCGTTAAGTATTTTCATAAATTCTTCCTCTACCAATTGAGCACAAATTTCCAAACCATCATTTTCACGAAAGACATTAAAAAGACGAACCAATTGATGCAACCTAAACTCCATTTTTTTGTAGTTTTCTTTTATAAAACCAAACTAGTGATAAAACAAGAAACTAAAAGATTCAATTGCAAGATCTAAAGATATACCTTCAAGCACTCACCTCCCCGGCAACGGCGCCAGAAAAGATCTTGATGTCTACTACGCAACCTTCTTCTTGTAGACTCGTGTTGGGCCTCCAAGCGCAGAGTTTCGTAGGACAGTAGCAAATTTCCCTCAAGTGGATGACCTAAGGTTAATCAATCCGTGGGAGGCGTAGGATGAAGATGGTCTCTCTCAAACAACCCTGCAACCAAATAACAAAGAGTCTCTTGTGTCCCCAACACACCCAATACAATGGTAAATTGTATAGGTGCACTAGTTCGGCGAAGAGATGGTGATACAATCGTAATATGGATGGTAGATATAGGTTTTTGTAATCTGAAAATATAAAAACAGCAAGGTAACTAATGATAAAAGTGAGCAAAAACGGTATTGCAATGCTTGGAAACAAGGCCTAGGGTTCATACTTTCACTAGTGCAAGTTCTCTCAACAATACTAACATAGTTGAATCATATGTAAATCCCTCACGTGCGACAAAGAGTTCACTCCAAAGTCACAAATAGCGGAGAACAAATGAAGAAATTATTGTAGGTTATGAAACCACCTCAAAGTTATCTTTTCCGATCAATCTTATGAGCTATCCCTATAAGTGTCACGAACAGCCCTAGAGTTCGTACTAAAATAACACCTTAAGATACACATCAACCAAAACCCTAATGTCACCTAGATACCCCAATGTCACCACGAGTACCCATCGGCTTGATTATACGATATGCATCACACAATTTCAGATTCATCATGTTCAATCCAACACAAAGAACTTCAAAGAGTGCCCCAAAGTTTCTACCGGAGAGTCAAGCCGAAAACATGTGCCAACCCCTATGCATAGATTCCCAAGGTCACGGAACCCGCAAGTTGATCACCAAAACATACATCAAGTGGATCAATAGAACATCCCATTGTCACCACGGATATCCCATCGCAAGACATACATCAAGTATTCTCAAATCCTTTAAAGACTCAATCCGATAAGAAAACTTCGAAGGGAAAACTCAATTCATCACAAGAAGATAGAGAGGGGAAAACTCCATATGATTCATCTATATTAATAAAGCTCGCGGTACATCAAGATCGTGTCATCTCAAGAACACAAGAGAGAGAGATCAAACACATAGCTACTGGTACATAACCTCAGCCCGAGGGTGAACTACTCCCTCCTCGTCATGGAGACCGCCGGGATGATGAAGATGGCCTCCGGTGATGGTTTCCCCCTCCGGCAGGGTGCCGAAACGGGCTCCCGATTGGTTTTTCGTGGCTACAGAGGCCTGCGGCGACGGAACTCCCGATCTAGGTTTCTTTCTGGGGGTTTTGGTATTTATAGGATTTTTTGGCGTCGGTCTCACGTCAAGGGGGTGCTCGAGGAGCCCACAAGCCAGGGGGGCGCGCCCTAGGGGGGCGCCCCCCATGCTTTTGACCTCCTCGGTCACTTCCTAGCCCAGCTCCGGTGCTTCGGGGGTCTCTTTTGGTCCATAAAAAATCACCGTAAATTTTCAGCCCATTCCGAGAACTTTTATTTTTGCACAAAAAAAACGACACCATGGTAGTTCTACTGAAAACAGCGTCAGTCCAAGTTAGTTCTAATAAAATCATACCAAAATCATATAAAATTATTGTAAACATGGCATGAATACTTCATAAATTATAGATACGTTGGAGACGTATCAATACCTTGGAGGCTTTCGCCATGAAGCAGTAGGCTGAGCAGGGTCATCATCACTGGCTTCGGTGTTGAAGAAGGAGCCATTGTCTTCGGGTTCGAAGACAGACGTAGAAAGATAAGTCGAAGCCATTGCCAGTCCAGCTACGTCAGCGTCAGATTCCTCCTCAGATGCTTCCTCAGCCTCAGAACCAGATTCAGACTGTGAATCCATCTCCTTTCCGATGAAGGCATGGGCCTTTCCTGATGAACTCTTCCTATGTGACGAAGACTTTGCATACTTCTTCTTCTTCTTGTCATCGGAGTCGTAGTTCTTGCCCTTCTTCTTGGATTCCGTTTCCCATTGAGGGCAATCAGCAATGAAGTGACCAATTTTCTTGCACTTGTGACAGGTTTGCTTCTTGCTGTCCTTGGAAGAAATATCTCCAGATCTCTTGGAATCACGTCTTGAAGACTTAGCATAGCGTTTTGACTTGGCAAACTTCCGGAACTTCATGACAAGCAAGGCAAGTTCCTTTCCAAAGTCTTCAGCACCATCAGAATTGCATTCAGAGTTGTCTTCGGATGAAGACACAACTTTGGCCTTCAGCGCACGGGAGCGACTGTAGCTTGGTCCGTAGATATCTCTCTTCTCAGCTTGTTGGAATTCGTGAGTGTTCAGCCTCTCAAGTATATCAGCTGGGTCCAAACTCTTGAAGTCAGGGCGCTCTTGGATCATAAGTGCGAGAGTGTCAAAGGAACTGTCAAGTGATCTGAGTAGCTTCTTGACGACTTCATGTTTGGTGATATCAGTGGCGCCGAGTGCATTCAGCTCATTTGAGATGTCAGTGAGGCGATCAAAGGTTAGCTGAACATTTTCGTTGTCGAGTCTCTTGAAGCGGTTGAACAGGTTGCGAAGCACATCAACACGAGAGTCTCTTTGAGATGAGACACCTTCATTCACTTTGGACAACCATTCCCAGATTTGTTTGGCAGTGTGAAGTGCACTCACACGGCCATACTGTCCTTTGGTCAGATGACCACAGATGATGTTCTTGGCGGTGGAGTCGAGTTGCGCGAACCTCTTCACATCAGCAGGAGTAACACCTTCGCCAACATCGGGAATGCCTGCCATGACGACATACCATAGGTCGTTGTCAATGGCTTCGAGATGCATGCGCATCTTGTTCTTCCAGTAGGGGTAGTCGGTGCCATCGAAGACAGGGCACGCAGCGGAGACCTAGATTATTCCTGCAGTCGACATAGCTAAAACTCCACGGTGGTTAAACCAAAACACAGAAAAAGGTAGTACCTTGCTCTGATACCAATTGAAAGTGCTAGTAATCGACTACAGGGGGGGGGTGAATAGGCGATTTTTATGAAAGTCTTCGTAATGATGAATGTATACGAAGAATGCGGAAACGTAAACATGATCAGGTAGGGATATAATCAAGAATCTAATCTAGGCATGCATCACAGTGAAGACATACAGACAGGTTAAGCTTTGACATCATGCACAATAAGATGGGTCGATGATAAACTTAGACAGTACGAAGATAAATAGCGGGCATGAATGTCTTCAAGACAAGTCTTCGGTGATGAACAGGGAAAGGCTTCACGATACAGAACAGGAATGTAAAGAAGTGAAGGATAGAACCGGTTGCTTGACGAAGACACAGTATTTGTTGGACCAGTTCCAGTTGCTATGACAATTGTACGTCTGGTTAGGGAGGCTGAGATTGAACTCAGAAGACCTCGTCTTCACCTTATTCCCCTTGAGCCGAAGTCACTTAGACAGTGCCCAATCACTCTGGTAATTCTTCAGGGGAGACTTCCGAAACCCGTACAAACTTGGTCACCCGGCGATCCACAATGACTCTTGGATAGCTCTAGACCTAGACGCCTAACCGTCTGGAAGATCACAGTCTTCAAGTGTAATAAGTCTTCAGCTCTCTCAGAACAGAATGACTTCAGTGATGCTCAAACACTCTAGCTCTAGGTGTTTAGGTGTATCCTCGCAGGATGTGTATCTCTCAATGTCTTCGAGGTGGGTTGCTCCAAAACGACAACAGCCGTATCTCTCTCTGAGCAGCCTACAACTTATGGTGGAGGGGGTGGGCTATTTATAGCCAGCGGTCAACCCGACCTGATATGACCGAAATGACCCTGGGTCAATGGCCAACCGACACGTATCACAACGGTCGGATCTCAAACACATGCGGCAACTTTACTTGGGCTACAAGTAAAGCTGACTAAACCAACTCTGGAAGAGATTTCCTCTCATTGTCTTCACTCGAAGACATAGGTATGGGTTGAGCATCACGTCAGCATCTGACTTTGATCACATCGACCGCACTTAACAGTACGGTGGTTCCTATGACTCAGGAAAGAAGAAACAAAACTACCAAAAGACTTCGTCTTCGCATTTCATTGTCTTCGGACGAATGTCTTCGTCAACCACCATTGGCTTCAGTCGTCTTCAATGTCTTCGGACATTTTTGGGGGTCGTCTTCGACGGCTAAACCGAAACTTCAGGGACTTCTCTCTCTGTTAACCTGTGAAATCTCACAAACACATTAGTCCCTCAACCACATTTGTCTTCAATACTCCAAAACCAAACAAGGGTGGCACTAGATGCACTTACAATTTTAGCTAATGAGCACACCATGTCTCTTGGCAGTTCTTTTAACCGGGCGTCCCGAAGAAGAGGCCAGCTCGTATAATGAGGACCTTTTGAGGGCTTTATCCATTGTACATGAATGGGGCCGAAAGGCGATGAAGAGCATGTTCAAGGCGCTATGGCCATCTTAGAATCCGGGAAGGTACGGCAGAATTAGCGGACCGTTTCAATGGAGCTCATCATCGATTCGAGATATGGAAAACATCAGCCTGTCAAGAAGGGGCATGGGAGGCATGGGCCATGGTGAAGACGAGATTCACCAATCTTCATCCTGAGCACTTGGCTCGAGTCGGGCCGGTAGGGCCAGATGGTCAAGAGATACCTCTACACCTGGTATATGACCAGGCAATGTCTGCCGCACGCCTCTCTCAACAAGACTGCCGACTGGATGCGATAATAGACAATCTTGATCAGCAACCAGATATTTGATTCTATGTAACTATGTACTTTTCATCAACTGTTGCTACATCCGAACCGTAAATATTGTCTTTAACCAGCCTTCGGCTTTCACCTCCCTTGACAATAGTCAGGGAGTGTTCCTTACTATGTAAGACCTGAAATATCAGGTAAACAACTCGGAGAACCAGGCAATCCGGCCATGTGGTGCGAACAGACAAAAAGTTGATCGAAGAGCAATGTTATATTACTACTTAACGCAAGAAACATCTTCCAACGGAAATAGTTCCTCTACGGGATCATTTCTTCAGGCGCTACGCAATATGTAGTCCTAATATCCGAATACCGCTAGTAGGCGGGCATGGATTCGGTTCGGCTCATGACTCCGGACTGTGGTAAAAATCACCGAATTATTTTCTTGTCTTTTACAACCGACCAATTATGTTTTTAAGAACGCTAACTTTCGGCTTTACCCGTCTGAGGTATGTTCCCGGATGACCCGGTCGTAACAATCGTGAGGTGCTCCCTTTACCCTCTAGCCGAATAATCGGGAACGTAGAGGATAAGCATAGGAGCCAGGCAACCCACCTTGGCAAAATCTTAAGTCAAATTCATGCATATAATGGTTGTGAAAACAACATAAGAAATGTATACACACGACAAAGACGAAAAGTATGAGCGCATGAAATATATTAACCGCCTTAAATAAAAAGCCCCCGGGTGTTTTAAGAAGAAGTACTTTTAAAGATGTACGCCCGGGAATTTGTTGGTACAGCTCGGTCTAGCCGAACATAACCTGACGAATAATAAAAAGGGAATAGCTAAGAGTAAGGAAAATGATAAAAATTGGGCTGATTGATGACATTAGTACTGTACGAGTGTGTGAGCATTAGCGCGAGCCGTTGGCCAAAAGAAACCGCCCTGGAAGGCCGTACTGACAAGGGCTCGAGCGGCTGCATGATGGCCGCCCATACCCGCATGTATTTCAGCTAAAAGTAGCTTACCTTCTTCGGATATGCATCATTGGAGTACTCCAGTGGTGCTTATTTTGTATAGCTCATCCTCATAGATCTTGTAAGAGTTGGATCGTCGAATTATTCGTCTTGCTTCTTTTTGGTTGTCGGGGAGCTCTTGACGGATTAGATAGGCGAGGAAGGGTTCGGTCCATGGCGCGATTACTACCATAACTTCATGGGCCGAAGGTGTTTCTTCAAGTGCCGAACTGCCGATAATTTGTTCATCTGGTTCAGCCATGGGAGGGGTGACCAGCTCCTGATCACGTGTTCCATCAATGTTATCTCCGTCCTGCCATACCACGGACGACTTAAAGAGCCGTTCCAAGAAAGTATTCTTCGGAACCGGGTCGCGTTTAGCACCCATGCGGGCGAGGATGTCGGTAGCTTGATTGTTGTCTCTGGTGACATGATGGAATTCAAGGCCCTTGAACCGTGCGGATATTTTAAGAATGGCATTCCTGTACGCCTCCATTTTTCGATTTTTGGCGTCGAATTCGCCGTTAATTTGTGAGATGACGAGGTTGGAATCCCCTCGTACCTCGAGGCATTGCACACCCATAGAAGTTGCCATCCGAAGTCCATGCAGTAGGGCCTCGTATTCGGCTACGTTATTGGAATCTGTGTACATTATTTGCAGTACATACCGGATATTATCGCCGGTGGGGGACGTGAGTATGACACCAGCCCCCAGTCCGACAAGCGTTTTGGAGCAGTCAAAGTACATCTTCCAATGGGAGCATGCAATGTGCTCTTTAGGGAGTTCGGCCTCCGTCCATTCGGCCAAGAAATCCGCCAACACCTAAGATTTAATGGCTCGACGTGGTTTGTACATGATTTCAAAAGGTAAGAGCTCGATGGCCCATTTGGCTATGCATCCCGTGGCGTCCCTGTTGTTGATTATATCATTAAGGGGCACTTCAGATGCAACTGTGACCAAACACTCTTGAAAGTAGTGTTGGACTTTTCGTGATGCCATAAAAACTGTATAGGCTATCTTCTGATAATGCGGGTACCGTGTCTTGCATGGGGTGAGCACTTCTGATACATAGTAGAGTGACATTTGCACTCAGAGTTTGTGGCCCTCCGCCTCGCGTTCAACCCCAAGGACTGCGCTGGCCACTTGATTAGTGGCTGATATGTACATGATCGGTGGTTCACTAGTGGTGAGTGCCATAAGAATGGGGTTATTGGCCAACAGTGTTTTGATTTCTTCCAATGCGGCTGTTGCTTCGTCAGTCCATTCGAAGTTTTTGGTCTATTTGAGAAGTTTGTAGAGCGACAGGGCCTTTTCACCGAGGCGGGATATAAAGCGTCTTAAAGCTGCCACACAACCAGCTAATTTTTGTACGTGCTTCAACTCCGTCGGGATTGCCAATTGAGATATGGCTTGAATTTTAGTTGGATTGGCCTCTATTCCTCTATGGGAAACGATGAACCCGAGCATTTTACCGGCCAGAACCCCGAAGACGCATTTGTCTTGGTACAGCCGGATGTCATAAGCCTGCAGACTATTGATGGTTGTTCGGAGATCGTCGACCAAGTAGTTTACATGTTTGATCTTGCTGAACACATCGTCCACGTATGCCTCAACTGTTTCGCCGATTTGTTTTTCAAGGCACGTCTGGATCATGCGTTGGTACGTGGCACCTGCATTTTTCAATCCAAAGGGCATTGTGTTGCCCATAAGGGGTGATGAACGCGGTGGCAGCCTGGTCGGACTCTTTCATTTTTATTTGGTGGTATCCGGAGTAGGCGTCGAGGAAGCATAGCGAGTCGTGTCCAGCGGTGGCGTCGATGATTTGGTCGATGCGAGGTAGGGGGAAAGGATCCTTGGGACAGGCTTTATTTAGGTCTTTGAAATCCACACACGATCGCTAGGATTTTTCCTTCTTTGGCACCATCACCAAGATTGCCAACCACTCCGAGTGCTTAATCTCGCGGATGAATCCGGCATCCAACAATTTTGCTAGTTCGGTACCCATGGCTTGAAGCTTAGGTTCCTAAAATCAGTGTAGCGCCTGTTTAACAGGTTTGATGCATACGATTATATTCAGGTTGTGCTCTGCGAGTCCTCGTGGGATTCCCGGCATATCTGAGTGGTGCCAGGCGAATATGTCCCAATTTTTGCGTAAGAATGTACACAATGCTTCGGCGACCACGGGATCTAGCTGATCTTTGATGGAGGCGGTTTTATTTAGGTCCGTTGGGTGTACCTAGAATTTGACTATCTCATCCGCTGGTTTGAAAGAAGTAGACTTTGGCCTCTTGCTGAGTGTTACATAATCCTTGTCTACCATTGAGCGGAGTGCGGTTAACTCTTCGGCCCGAGGGCTTCGGATAATGCTTCCAGGGTGAACGATGCGGTTTTATTTTCGGCCCGAAGGGATCTATCCGCATCTCTTATCATTATAATGACACCGTTGGGTCCTGGAATTTTAAGATTCATTTACCCGTAGTGCGGTATGGCCTGAAACCTGGTGAAGGCTTCGTGCCCGAGCAGGGCGTGATAGCCGCAGCGAAAAGGTACTGAAAGCACAACTTCTCCCTAGGTGGTTTTGGTAATTAATAACAACATATATTTCATTGGACTAAGGTTTCCACTAAGTGTATCTCAGGAAAAAGTTCAATGATGGGTTGGCTAAAAGATTGTGTGGAGAACCTCCCCAAGGAAAGGAAGGAATAGGATTGGCCATGCTTAAAGATCAAGGACTCTACATTTTACATTTTGTGAAAAATCACTTTGAGTCCATAGGAAAGCCAATACTATTAAAAGGGGATGAGGTAAATATGATGATCTGGTTGCTCATGTGCTTAGAGGTAGCCACCAAAAATAATCACCCACTTTCCCACACATATCCTCTGTCCAAAGCCTAAAGTCAAAACGGTGCCACCAACTTCCCATTCGGATCCACCGAGTTTATCCAAGATAGAAGCCAAACCAAACCCTAGCATCTCGGTACTACCAGCTTTCCATTCGGTGCCACCGAAAACAATGACCAACTTCCTGGTTAGCCATTTTCTAGACTCGGTCCCACCGAGTTCTGAGAATCGGTCTCACCGAGAAGTTGGACCAACTTTCTATTAGCCCATTTCTTGAAATCGGTCCCACCGAGTTTGAGGAATCGGTCTCATCGAGATTTGGTAACTGCCTAGGTCACCCATATCGGTACCACCGAGATTCATATATCGGTCTCACCGAAAACGCCAAAGTTGCCACATTTTGAACTAGTCGGTGCCACCGAGTTTCACTTCGGTTTCACCGAGTTGGGAAATTATGTTGTAACGGTTGAATTTTTGGAGAAGCCTATATATACCCCTCCACCACCACCCACTCGCAAGAGAAGCACTCAGAACACACACCCACTTGCCATATCCAATTTTCTGAGAGAGAGCCACCTACCCTTGTGTTGAGACCAAGATCATCCACTCCAACAATATGGATCTTGATTTCTAGCATCCCCAAGTTGCTTTCCATCCAATCAATCTCTTCTACCCATGCCAAACGTGTGAGAGAGTGATTGAGTGTTGAGGAAACTATCTTTTGAAGAACAAGAGCAAGGAGTTCATCATACTACCACATCTATTACCTTTTGGAGGGTGGTGCCTCCTAGATTGGTTAGGTGTCTCTTGGGAGCCTCCTTCTTCGTGATTGTGGAGTCGAACCAAGAGTTTGTAAGGGTAAGGAGATCGCCTACTTCGTGAAGATCTACCCTGAGTAAGGCTAGTCCTCCGTGGACATAGGCCATCATGGAATGGGACGAGGTTGCTACTTCGTAGACTCTTCCTGGGTGGAGCACTCCATGGACTCTCGCGACCGTTACCCTTCGTGGGTTGAAGTCTCCATAAACGTGGACGTACGATAGCACCACCTATCGGAACCATGGGAAAAAAAAATCTCCGCGTCTCCAAATTGCGTTTGATCTTCCAATCCCTACCCTCTTACATGTGCATGTCTTTACTTTCCGCTGTTATACTCTTAGACTTGCATGTGTAGGATGAACTTGACTTGCTACAATTGCTAAAATCTTCCGACAACTAAAATTAGGAAAAGGTTAGATTTTTATTTGGTCAAGTAGTCTAATCACCCCCCTCTAGAAATACTTTCGATCCTACAAGTGGTATCAGAGCTTTGGTCTCCTTTGCATTGGTCTCACAACCTAGGAGAGTATGGCGTCTAGTGAGGGAAATTATCACCGTAGAGGTCCATATTTTGATGGTACAAACTTTGCTAGTTGGAAGCATAAGATGAAAATGCATATTCTTGATCATAACCCCGCCGTATGGGTTGTTGTTCGTGTTGGCTTGCAAGGTGAATTCTTTCGTGATGGAAAGGAACCGGACCATGAAACGACCGCGGAAGAATTGAAGATGTTGCAATACAAGGCTCAAGCATGTGACATTCTATGCAACTACCTATGCCCCGAAGAATTCAACAAGGTTAGCCGTCTTGAGAATGCAAAGGAAATTTGGGATACTTTGGTTGATATGCACAAAGGTACCAAATCCGTTAGGGAATCTAAGTTGGATGTGCTACAAAGTCAACTTGACAAGTTCAAGATGAAGGATGGTGAAGGAGTCGCGGAAATGTACTCTAGGCTTGCTCTCTTCACCAATGAGATTGCCGGCTTAGGAAGCAAAGAAATGACCGACAAATTCATCATCAAGAAGATCCTTAGAGCCTTGGATGGAAAGTATGACACCGTGTGCACATTGATCCAAATGATGCCAAACTACAAAGATCTCAAGCCTACGGAAGTCATTGGTAGGATTGTTGCTCATGAGATGTCACTCATGGACAAATAAGAACTTCACACCAAGTCAAGCGGTGCTTACAAAGCTAAAAGTGACACTCCCGCTACATCAAGTGACAACCTTGTAACTAATGAAGAGATAAGCCTCATGGTTAAGAAATTCAACAAGTTCTACAGGAGTAGAGGCAAATAAGGAAGCTCCAATTCAAGATATGAAGAGAAGCGTTCATCTAGTCGTGACTGGAATTGTTACAATTGTGGAAGGCCCGGACACTACTCCAATGAGTGCACGACCCCCCCACAAAAGAAGAGAAGAGTCGCCTAGAAGAAAGCGCTCAAGAGATGAGCCACCTCGAAGAGAGAGAAGGAGTAGAGATGATCGTTATGAACGAAGACCCTCAAGGAGAAGTAGGGACTCGAAGAAGAAGGACAAGTACACCAAGAGCTATACAAGAACAAAACATCAAGCTCATGTTGGTGAATGGGTTTCCGGCTCCGAATCTGACAATCACTCCGAGAGAAGCTATCACTCCGACTCCTACAATAGTCAAGATGAAGGTGTTGCCGGACTTGCACTTGTTTCCTCCAACTCCTACGACATATTTGATTCTCAAAATGAAGGGAGTGGAAGTTGCTTCATGGCTAAAGGCCTCAAGGTATCACACCCCAAATACATTGACTTCAGTAGTGATGAGGATGACTTACTTGGATATGATGACTTGCTATTTGACAAATCTAGTGATATTAGTCAAAATGAGCTAGATGATGATCATGCTAGTCAAGATAAGTCGTGTGATGATGATAAGAAGGAAATAGAGCGACTAACTAAGTAATTAAACACTCTTAAATTAGCCCATGAATCTTCTCTAGAAGATCATAGAGAGCTTGTAAGAACTCATGAGAAGCTACGCTTCGATAAGCTCAATTTGGAGCAAGAACATGGGTTTCTTAAAGCAATCAATGATGATCTCTGAAAGAAGACTTATTCTTATCTAGCCAAACGACTACTCTTGTCTACATTTATTCCACAAGTTAAGGCTAAGCAAAATAGTAACAAAGGCAAGAAAGGTTCTTCAACTAATAGTATTAAAAATGATAAATCTAATGATATTTCTTCGAGTAGTTCTATTGATTCCACTAATGATTCTCTTAGCCAAGTTACACGTGAGCAAGAAAATGATCTATTGAAAGGGATTATAAAAAAAGGTATCTACAAAAGTCTTGCCGGATGTAAGCAATTTGAGGAGATTGTACGCAAGCATGGAGGATACCGGAAGAACCATGGCATTGGCCACTTCAACGCCAATGGAGTTGAATGGGAAGAAGCTCAATACCCCAAGCCGAAGTTTGTTCCTAAAAAGGAGAAGTATGAACATACTCTACCCAAGGGAACAAAAGCTCAAGATGACCTTCCACCATAAGACCACAAGATCAAGGGCAAGGACAAGATTTAAGAGGAGATTGACACATTTGAAGATGAGTCCAAAGCTTTGGTCAAGTGGGTTCCCAAGGCTACTCCAAATTCTACTTCAACTAGTGCTACTTCAACTCCGAGGATTCCCAACAATTTGATGTGGGTCCCCAAGAAGAAAAACTAGAGAGGTTCTTGAGGGGTGAATTCACTCATATTCATTATTGGCAAGGTTCTATTTGCAATCAACTCCAACCTTATGCAATAGTTCAAGGAGTCACACATTCCCTCAAAGGTAAGCAAGGGACAAGGTAATTAATGAATCCATGGACATCATCATGTATACATTGCACTCCATGTCCATAGATATCCATGTATTTGTCTCTTGTGTGGGACTAACCCATGTAGGTGAGAAGAGTAAGAGAACAACGAGGATTGCACCCAAAGCAAGATGATCTTCATCAAGAATGAACATCCACTACTACCTCACCCACATGAAGTATTCTATGACAAACCCAAGGTTAGTTTATCCCTCTTAGGGGGGATGTCACATCAAGGGGGAGCTTTACTCTAAGACTTGAGTTAAAGCATCTCTTAAAGATGTGAACACATTAAATGCTTTATGTAAAAGTGGCAACCCCACTTATGCTTAAACGATGAGTATGACCTATCATCAAGTATTCTTACTTGGCTCCTAAGTCAATATACCCATATATAGATGACTCCGTCATCGCCAAAGTGCTTGGTAGATACTAGAGTGGTTTTGCATGTTTGCCATATTTCATTTGACAATTTATTGTGTGAGCATGTTGGTATGCATATCTTTTCTCAATCGAGGATATCCAATTGTTGTTATTTGGCTTTCATTTTTCTTTGGCCAATTGGATATGCAAGAATGCCTAAGTACCTCCCTCTAGATATCTATGCTTTCTTGTCTCAAATTCTATTCATGCTTCATCACAAAATTTGAGCAAACACTTCTTGAACCCTCTGTGTGAGGAGCACTCGGAGTTCCGTTTCGCTAAGAACTGACTATCAAAACCTCCCCAGTGCATTTTCGGTGTAACCAACTCCAAAATCTCGGTTTCACCGATGCCTAGGGTTGATCTGATTTTTAGAATCTCAGTAGCACCGATTCCATAATATCGGCTTCACCGAGTTTCCCTGTCAACTAACAATAGAGGAACTCGGTGGCACCGATATTTTAGAACCGGTGTCACCAACAGCTATGGGTACTTATATTCCGCGGAACTAGTTTTGGAAATTCACTTCGTCAAAGTCGTGGTCCCCACAAACCCTAGCTGCCGCTCGCGTCTACAGACTTCTCCCCTTGCTCCCGTGCATCTGCAGCACTGGAAGTCTTCGCCATTGACGGAAATCACACCCGCAGTCGTCGCCGTAGGGAGGCCGTCGCCAAGTTAGGGTAACGACCTCAAAATTCTTTGCACTCCCCGTCTAATTCATGTGCAATAGATTACATTCAATTTTCTTCCCACCGTATGCACAATCTCCATCCTCAAGAAACTCGATTAGATTAGAGAACAATGGATTTTCCGCAGATTGAATCTCGGTGTCACCGAGTCGTAAAAATCAGTTCTACCGATTTTGGTTTTAGGGTTACTGAGAACAGCTTCGGTGAGACCGAGTGGCTCTTTTCGGTGAAACTGAAAAGGCTGCCAAGTCTCTGTTAAGGTAAGTTGTCTGTCTCGGTGACTCCGAAATTTGGACTCGATGGAACCGAAATCCCCTCTGCTGAAGTTTAAATTTTAGATTCTAAGTTCAAATTTGAGAAAATCTTCCGTGTTTTGTGATTCTCAACCCCTCTGCTCTTCTATAATCTATTCACAGGGTCAGCATGTCAGGTTCTGGTGATAGCCATAATGATTTGACGGAGAGGGAAGATGACTTGAGTCCAGGCACAAGCCCAGATGCCGGTTCTTCTTCTTCAAAAGATCCAGGCACCCCAAGTTCTCATGGGCTGCCCAAGGCTGCCACCAGGGCAAGGAAGAAGCTTAATTCATATGTGGAGGATTCATATTTTGTGCCAGAGGAAGATCTTGCCAAGAAGTTGCAAGAAAAGAAGGACAAAGATGCAAAGAAGTCTTCTTGAGAGGCCACCTCAGCTAAGAGGACTATCAGGAAGGAGCATGCCACCTCTGAGTCTTTGAGAGCACCTGAGAGTGCTAGAGCAAACACCTCTTTATCAGTTGAGCCTCCAAGGAAATCATTGCCTAAGAAGGCAGGTGAGAAGAAGAGAGCTAGGAAGAGGATTGTGCATGTCATTGGCAGGCCTACTTCCATGTATGAAGACCCAGTAGAGGCTGAGGAAGAGGAAGAGGAGGAAGAGCCAGATGCTAAGGCTCCTCCATCCAAGAGGAAGAAATTACTTGCTAATGCTATGCCCAAGCAAGCCCCTTCAAAGAGCAAGAAATCAGAGTCCAAGAAGCGAGTAGCTCCAAAGTCCAAGAAGACTACTAGGGACACCCCTCTTGCTGCTAAGAACAAGAGATCTTCCACCATGAAAGAAGAAGACGATGTGTCAGTGCTGAGGAATCTAAGACCACACTTGCCATTGCATAATGATGCACACCCAGTAGCTGAAGACATGAATAAGAGAAAGGATGCATGACTGAGATTATGGAGAGCAAATGATCCTTATGCCTCCAGGAGGAAGACTGCTATAGATGATAGATTCTACACCAAAGAACATCAGGATTTCTATGAGACTGTCCTATTGGACAAGAGCCTAGCAGTCAGTGACATGAGATATGTTGACTGGGCATATATCAAGGAGAATGAAGATTATTTTCCCAGTGTGCAACATAACTTATGGTGCATTGATATTGCAAACTTTGTTGGGAGAGAGTTCTCTGCTTGGAACGATGAGATGATCATGTAGTTCTACTCTACTGCTCACTTCTACCCAGATGGCAGGATCATATGGATGACTGAGGGAGTCAGGTACCAATCCACTGTTGATGAGTGGGCTACCATCTTAGGAGGCCCACAGGTAGAAGAAGGAGATCTGGATGTGTACACTGAAGCCAAGATGAATCACAACGCTATGGCAAACATGTACAAGGAGATTCTAGCCACTCATATGCATTCACACAAGCTTGGCTCTGTCTATCATCTGCAAGCAGGACTACCCACTACAAACACTATCTTGAGGTACACTTTGATGCCCAAGTCTGGAGATGACAAGATGATAAGATGGTACTCCATCAATATGTTGCACCATATAGACACCCACACCAGGATTAGGGTGATGGATCTGATTGTTGGAACAATCAAGAGGACAACTGATGACCAAAAATGATCTTGTGGATATGCACCTTACATTCAGATGCTTATCAACTCCAAGTTGTAGAAGAATGTATATGCACTTGATCATCCTCATATGCCACTTCAGCCAGACTTTGAGGTTAATGTTGTGGTGAGGGATCCTAGTCATCCCACTTCATCTACTGCACATGCAGAGGCAGATGCAGCTAGAGTCACTAGTGCTCAGGTTCCGAGGTCCAAGAGCGACCAAATGGATTTACTCATTAGCACTATTCCAGGCATGCAGAAGGACATCAAGAACATATTGCTGAACCAAGAAAGCCTTGAGAGGATAGTGGAAGACAAGTTTACCATGATGAACAACAAAGTAGATGGGCTGACGAAGACTGTGGATGAACTTAAGAAGGAAGTGGATGCAGTGCCTAGCCCTCATTCCTCTGATGATGACGATAGTCCACCTCTCAGGACCAGCACCCAGTTCAAGACCCAAGCCAGGATTCCTACCGTGCCAGTTCCAGAGATGAGGCCTACCTCATCACCACCTGCCACAGCTCCATCAGCTCCTCCAACACCTCCAGTGTCTACACCACCACCTCAGAGGACTTGAGCCGAACTCTTCGCGGATGCTCTTCTCTCGACTACTTCGACAGCCACCGGAGCAGCTTCATCGTCTCATGGAGGAGATCATGCCCAGAGCGACGATTAGCTCTATAGCTTTGAACTTTTTGGTAACTTGTTGCCAAAGGGGGAGAGGTTATAGATCATAGGGCTTCGAGAGAGAGAGAGAGAGAGAGTGTTGCATTGTGATTCCTCTTTGTAGTTTTAAAAACATTTGGTTTATCGTTTCGTTAAAACTTTGTTGGTGATTGATCATATACTTTTCTGTGAAGCTACTACTTTGCTATCCTTGAGATATCTATGTGATGATCATTCACTTGTTTGGTGTGATGTGCTTATGCAATTCATTCATATTATTTTTTGCACACCACCAAATTGTATGTGACATGGAAGAGTGACCCATGGTCCTAATCAATTGTGCATTTGCATTCAAACGTAAATTTAAAATAATGCACAAATTTAGGGGGAGCTCTTGCTTATCACATACTTCTCAAAGCGATGATGCTATTCATTGATTATATCTCTTATCAAAGCTTTGCTCTATATGTTGTCATCAATTACCAAAAAGCGGGAGATTGAAAGCACAACTTCTCCCTAGGTGGTTTTGGTAATTAATAACAACATATATTTCATTGGACTAATGTTTCCACTAAGTGTATCTTAGGAAAAAGTTCAATGATGGGTTGGCTAAAAGATTGTGTGGAGAACCTCCCCAAGGAAAGGAAGGAATAGGATTGGCCATGCTTCAAGATAAAGGACTCTACATTTTACATTTTGTGAGAACCACTTTGAGTCCATAGGGAAGCCAATATTATTAAAAGAGGATGAGGTAAATATGATGATCTGGTTGCTCAAGTGCTTAGAGGTAGCCACCAAAAATACTCACCCACTTTCTCACACATATCCTGTGTCCAAAGCCTAAATTCAAAATTCGGTGCCACCAACTTCCCATTCGGATCCACCGAGTTTATCCAAGACAGAAGCAAAACCAAACCCTAGTATCTCGGTACTACCAGCTTTCCATTCGGTGCCACCGAAAACAGTGACCAACTTCCTGGTTAGCCATTTTCTAGACTCGATCCCACCGAGTTTTGAGAATCGGTCTCACCGAGAAGTTTGACCAACTTTCTGTTAGCCCATTTCTTGAAATCGGTCCTACCGAGTTTGAGGAATCGGTCTCACTGAAATTTGGTAACTTCCTAGGTCACCCATATCGGTACCACCGAGATTCATATATCGGTCTCATCGAAAATGCCAAAGTTGCCACATTTTGAACTAGTCGGTGCCACCGAGTTGGGCAATAATGTTGTAATGGTTGGATTTTTGGAGAAGCCTATATATACCCCTCCACCACCACTCACTTGCAAGAGAAGCACTCAAAACACACACCCACTTGCCATATCCAATTTTCTGAGAGAGAGAGAGAGAGAGAGCCACCTACCCTTGTGTTGAGGTCAAGATCATCCACTCCAACCATATGGATCTCGATTTCTAGCCTCCCCAAGTTGCTTTCCATCCAATCAATATCTTCTAGCCATGCCAAACTTGTGAGAGAGTGAATGAGTGTTGAGGAGACTATCTTTTGAAGCACAAGAGCAAGGAGTTCATCATACTACCACATCTATTACCTTTTGGAGGGTGGTGCCCCCTAGATTGGTTAGGTGTCGCTTGAGAGCCTCCTTCTTCGTGATTGTGGAGTTGAACCAAGAGTTTGTAAGGGCAAGGAGATCGCCTACTTTGTGAAGATCTACCCCGAGTAAGGCAAGTCCTCCGTGGACATAAGCCATCATGGAATAGACGAGGTTGCTACTTTGTGGACCCTTCGTGGGTGGAGCACTCCGTGGACTCTCGCGACCGGTACCCTCTGTGGGTTGAAGTCTCCATAAACGTGGACGTACGATAGCACCACCTATGGGAACCACGGCACAAAATCTCCGCGTCTCCAAATTCCGTTTGATCGTCCAATCCCTACCCTCTTACATTTGCATGTCTTTACTTTCTGCTGCTATACTCTTAGACTTGCATGTTGGGGTGAACTTGACTTGCTACAATTGCTAAAATCTGCCCACAACTAAAATTAGGAAAATGTTAGATTTTTATTTGGTCAAGTAGTCTAATCACCGCCCCTCTAGATATACGTTCAATCCTACAGGTACGATATGAAAGACAAGTTCCTCGAACCTACAGTTCTCAGGGGTACCGAATACCACATCGAGGGTAAGCTATCCTGTGCATCGCGCCTCTCATCCGGGGATAATCCCCCGAAAGGTGGTGGAGCTGTGTTCGACACGATATCGGTCGAACTGCATTTTATCCAGGGTATCCTCATAGATGAGGTTCAAGCCACTGCCGCCATCCATGAGCACTTTATGCAGCCAAAAACCGTCTATTATGGGGCTGAGTGAGGGAGTCCAAGATTAAGGGGTCCTCGGGCTGTTGGCTTATCTTCTGTGGACCAGCCCGGTGGGCCGCCTTGTGGCATCTTCAGGAAGGCCGGACTACAGAATGACCCCATGCTTAGGGGGGGAGGTTCCGAAGACTTGGTGTGTCCTCCAAGTAAGAATGGGCATATCTATGCCCGGATGGGAACCGACCATGTGTAACCCTAGGTACCCCTAGTGTCTATATAAACCAGGGGCTTAGTTCATAGAAGGACAAGTTAACTCATCTAGGGTTTAGCTCATTTGATCTCGAGGTAGAGCAACTCTGTAACCTTCGTACTCACTAATACAATCAAGCAGGACGTAGGGTTTTACCTCCTCACGAGGGCCCGAACCTGGGTAAACATCGTCTCCTTCGTCTCCTGTTAACCATCGATCCTAGATTCATAGTTCGGGACCCCCTAATCGAGATCCGCCGGTTTTGACACCGACATTGCAGCTTTCATTGAGAGTTCCGCTGTGAGATCACATGTGGATCAATGGCTCGCCTAATCATCAATGAACAGGCCTGTAATGAGGACAGGTCTTCGCATTCGGCAAAGTTGTGCTGCATGCTGACTCGACCCGCCATCTAGGCCAGATCGAAAATTTCGCCCACGGTCAGGACATCATGTTCGGGAACCTAGAGTTCACCGCCGACTCCCATAGCGATTTGTCCCTTGCGGAGCCATCGGTTTCGTCCGACGGACCCGAAAGTCCCGGAGCTTTAACTTCGGGCCCTCTATCCGGCTCGACCCTCAGATCTATCTCCACCGGAGGACCTGCCTTGAGCTCGGACTCTGTGATAGTTCCTGAGTACCAGAGTTCGGACCTTGTCGAACTCGCCCATCCTGAAGACACCCTGGAGTTTAACTCCAAGGGTCCCCAGGAAACTGATACGATCGACCTCTCGTGGTTGAACGAGGCTCTAAACCGGATCCAGTCAATGGCAATCGAGGACGATCTTACCTCGACCCACGTTCCGGCCGACCTAGAGGCCGGTTACGGGGAATTTTACGACCCACCCACCACCCATTTAGTAGCCACTTTCGAAGATTTAACCGACATGTTGGACTACGCCTCCGAGGAGGCAGAAGACATGGATGAAGATAGCAGCGCCCCCGCCCCTGTGACTACAGGGCGGTGGACAGCCACCTCCACCTATGATGTCTATATGGTGGACACCCCCAATGATGGGGACGACCACACCCCCAAGAAGCACGGCGACAAATCCGGCGAGGTATCAAAACGCCGGAAAAAACGCAAATGATCCAAGGCAAACAAAGGAAGGGAAGCCATCGCGGGCACTGGGGAAATTGACACCCCGGAGGACCTCGGCGACCTTGAAGCCCCCGGAAAGTCTAACGGATCAACAGGACGCTGAGGACCTCAATGATTCTGAGGACGACAACTACCTCCCACCCGCTGAGGAGGAGGAAAGCCTCGAAGCCAAAGACTTCACCGTCCCCGAAAACCTCGAGGACCAGGAAGGATTCAGGCGACAGCTCATAGTCACCGCTCGGAGCTTAAAGGCAAAACAGCAGCAGCTCAAAGCCGAACAAGACACCATCAACAACAGATGGATGAAAGTCCTGGTAGCCGAAGAAGGGTTCGGCATTGAGCGGCCAGATCAAAACAAGAGTTACCCGCGCTGGCGCATGCTGCCGCAATTCAATGATGAGGCCTTCAAGCCCCAATATCCCAGGTGTGCCCAGTACGACCAGCCGGACCGCCCCCGTGGAGGACGGGACAGGGTGGCTGGAGACGCCGAATACTGGCCCACATCACCTCGTAGGAGGGGAAAGGGGCCAGCACAGCCTGTGGATCGATACGATCTACTGTAGGACCTGGAATAGGGCAGGTCACAGTAGATCCATTTACGGATCTTGGGGACGCTCTCCCGCTAGATGGGATTGCTACCAATCGTGGATCTACCGCAATCACAGAAGTCAGGAATAACACCGGTCCCAGACAATAGCCGACTTCCGGCGTGACGTAGCCTGGATCAGAGGCGCCGCGCACCCACTGTGTTTCACAGACGAGGTCATGCAGCACCAGTTCCCCGAAGCATTTAAACCCGTAAACATAGAACCATATGATGGAACGACGGACCCAGCCGTGTGGATCGAGGACTTCCTCCTTCACATCCATATGGCCATAGGAGACGATCTCCATGCTATCAAATATCTACCACTCAAACTGAAGGGACCAGCTCGACACTGGTTAAACAGTCTCCCCAAAAACTCCATTGGGAGTTGGGAGGACCTCGAGGACGCCTTCCGATCTAACTTCCAAGGCACTTATGTCCGGCCCCCGGACTCTTTTGATATAAGCAACGTCGTCCAGAAAGCCGGCGAATCAGCCAGGCAATTCTGGAATCGGTTCCTCACTAAGAAGAACTAGATTGTCGACTGCCCGGACACTGAGGCAATAGCCTTGTTCAGACACAGCATCCAGGATGAATGGCTAGCCCGCCAGCTCGGCCAGGATAAGCCGAGAACAATGTCTGCCCTCACCTCACTCATGACCCGCTTTTGCGCGGGCGGAGACAATTGGCTAGCTCGTCGAAGCCACAATCCCGAAGACCCCGGCACCTTTGAAGTGCGGGATGGTAACAAAAAGCTAAGGCGCAATAAAAACAAATGCCGCCATAACAATGGCGACTCAGAAGACACGACCATACACGCCGGTTTCCGCAATTCCAAATCCGGACAATGGAACAAGCCCTATAAAGGGAACAGGGATGGACCTACCGCTTTGGACAAAATCATGGATAGGCCCTGCCAGATCCACGGCACCCAGGACAAGCCGGCCACCCACACCAACAGAAACTATTGGGTATTCAAACAAGCCGGCAAGCTCGCAGCCGAGGAGCAGAACAAGGGCCCACAAAGCGAGGACGATGAAGAACCTCGCAGCCCGAGCAATGGCGGGCAGAAGCAATTCCCTCCTGAGGTAAAAAGTGTGAACATGATAGATGTCACACATATACCAAAAAACGAGAGGAAACGCGCCCTTCGGGAGGTCTACGCCGTAGAGCCGATAGCCCCGAAGTTTAATCCATGGTCGGCTTGCCCGATCACCTTCAATTGTAGGGATCACCCGACCAGTGTTCGTCATGGAGGCTCGGCCGCCCTTGTACTAGACCCCATCATTGATGGGTACCACCTCACTAGAGTCCTTATGGACGGAGGAAGTAGCCTTAACCTGATTTACTTAGACACGGTGAAAAAGATGGGTATCGACCCTTCAAGAATTATACCCAGCAACACTACCTTTAAAGGAGTCATCCCTGGTGTCGAAGCGCGCTGCTCGGGTACCATGACGCTGGAAGTAGTGTTCGGCTCGCCCGACAACTTCCTTATCGATGACTTGATCTTCGATATCGTCCCTTTCCACAATGGCTATCATGCACTGCTTGGCCGTACAGCTTTCGCTCGCTTTAACGCCATTCCCCACTACGCATACCTGATGCTCAAAATGCCTGGACCCAAGGGGGTCATCACCGTCAACGGCAATACAGAATGCTCCCTCTGGACTGAGGAACACATAGTAGCTTTAGCAGCCGAATTTCAGTCTGACATCAAGGCGCAGAGGACCTAGCCAGACAACAAGCTGCGACAGGAGAACAAGCGGGTTCGAGCGCGACCCGATCTCCCGGAGCCTTCCCCTGCTCACCACAAATAGGGATACGCCCCCATAGCATGGCCACGCTACCCGCCAGGTACGTACCTAGAAGGCACAATTTCGTACTTAAAATACCATGGGCAGCTTGGGGGGGGGACACGCCACCAACACCGAGTGGTCGGCTCAACCGAACTACTCTCAACACAGCACGCGCCATCCAGGACCTAGCAAGCGTCAAGCTCACGCATGCCACAACGATCCTACATGTACCTCTCTCAAAGGTCCGTTCGCCGATAAAAGCCACCTTTAAAGGAACAAGCCACCCTTCAAGACCAAAGCAGTGGAGTTGCACTGGGACACGCCAAGGACATCAAGCCACCTATCAAGAACCCCGGGCGAACCTCCCTTTTGTAGAAATTTGTTTCTAAAAACAAAATACCTGTAACAGTTGTGTCCGCGGTATGAATTGTAAAAATTCATCATATATAAAGATCATCTTTTACGGTCTGGTTATGGCATTTTTTAAAGTGTTTTCTAAATCCCCGCCTCCGGAAACAAAACTGTTTGATGCAATCGGCTAATAGACCGGGGGCTTCACTATAAAACTCGTCCCAAGCATCGTCCCGGCATTATCCTTTATATGTCCGGCGTCTCGGATTTTTGCGTTATATGCATCGGTTCCGAATTATGTCTTAGGTCAAAGGTTGGGTTGCCTGACTCCTGTGCTTACCCTCTTACGTTCTGCTAGTTCGGCTAAAAGGCTAAAGGGAGAACCACTACGATTGTATTTCCAGCTCGCCTGGTCAAGTACCTCAGTGGAGAAAGCCGAAAATCGACTATCATAATAAGCGAGAACCAGTCTGCAATCCGAGCACAAGTGTCAAACTAAACATCAATAGAGGTTATTTCGTGTCATACGAAGGGTTTGTATCTTCGCAAACCATGTGGTAACGGTTTTTCACCTCGGTACACCCGAATATCACAAAACACTGGGGGCTAGTGTAAGTGCATCTAGTGCCCCTTAGTGATTTTGGTGTATTGAAGACTTATAGGTTAAGGGACTAATAAGTTTGTGAGTGTACACAGGCTCTATAAGTCAATGAGGAGTTTGATATATACGATGAGTATCGACCCCTAAAAATGGATGTCTTCAACTGAAGACTTTGATGAAGAATTTGCTGAAGACTTTGGTAATTCCTGAAGACTTTCATATTGAAGAAGACGGTGTGACCTTGAAGATATTGACGAGGATTATGAAGCATGAAGACTTTAGTTTTTATTGTTTCTTTTCTTTTCTTGAGTCATAGGAAACACCGTACTGTTAAAGGGGGTCGAGGTAAAACTAAGGAAAAATTTCCATCTGATGCTCAACTCAAAAGCCTCAACATAACCCAATCCTTTGAGTGAAGCCTTTGGAAACCTCTTGCAGTTCAGTCAAGTTCTTCAGAGAAAGAGATGATGTTCTTCTATTCTCTGAGAAAATTGGTCTGACTGAGGAGTTAGGATTTCGCCAGTGCGAATTGCCTACAAGTGAGGAATATGATAAGCCCTGAGGAATTTGACAGTTCAAATTCCAACCGTTGATGTGATTTGCGCCAGCTGTCCAGATATTCTACCCACCTAACGGTCATATGATTGGGGGGGCGTATTTATGTCTTATCATGTCGGGATGCACCCTGGCTATAAATAGCCGCCCCCCACAACCACTAGCTGGTTGGCTGCTCTGAGAGAGAACTTGACACTTGTCATTTGAGAGCATCCCATTCCTCAAGGACTTTGAGCGAAAATCATCAGTGAGGAAAAACCCCAAAACCAAACCACCAACCCAAAGTGATTGATGATCACTGAAGAAATTCTTCCTGTGTGGAACCGACGCTTGTAACCTTTGAAGACTGTGTATCTTCCAGACGGTTAGGCATCATGGTCTAGTGCATCCCGCAGTCAATTGGGGATCGCCGGGTGACCATGGTCTAGAGCATCCAGTAGTAAATTGTGGATTGCCGGGTGACCAGTTTGTGAGGGTTTTGGAAGTCTACCCTGAAGACTTACCACGAGTGTTGGGTGAGGTCTGTGTGACCTTAGCTCAAGGAGAATATGGTAAGGACTGTGTGTCCTGGGACTATGTGTCTTCTGGTTTAAATACCAGGCCGCTCCGAACCAGATGTACGACTGTCACAACAGTTGGAACTGGGTCATCAAATCATTGTCTTCATCGAGCCTCTGGTTCTATTTCCTCAACCCTTTCATTAATCGTATATCTGTTGATAAAATTGATCGTGACTGTTTGAAGAATTTGACTGAAGACTTTCACAATTTCCTCACCCCAAATTCTTTAGTCAACATATCTTCTGCCTGCTTAACCTATTTACGCTATTCATGCTCTATGTATGTTTCATTTCATCATGATGACTATGCTATTGCCATGTTTCGCATGCAGTTGAGTACTTATTCCGCTGCTAGTAGTTCGTCACTTAGCTAATTCCTCAACTATTATTTCCTCAAGTGACGAATTTGTAAAAATTGCCTATTCACCCCCCTCTAGTCGATATAACGCACTTTCAGATAGTAACCAGCCCCCGCAGTCAAGCTCCTTCGACTAAGTGAAAACACTAAAGCCACATAGTCTGATTGCCTTGTTCCCCCCTCTCGCACCACCGCCTCTGGGTTCCAATAATTCGGCTAAGGATAAAACTATGGAGGATGGAACAACTCTTGTAATAATTACATAGGGGCTAAAGCCGACGACTGTCAACTTTTTGTTTCGAAAAGACAGCCACACAGGAGTCAAAATAATCCAAACACCAAAAGCATGATAAACCGTGCATACACATTATAAAACGAAGTGTTCATCGGACATACAATAATGTGTTCATTCGAAAATTACATCCTTGGGGCATTGGGTCTCTACCGACCGAGCACCCTCCATCGCAGCGGTGAAGTATAGCTCGGGGCGCCTATGCTCCTTCCCAGGTGGCGGGGGCGCTGTAGCCATCTCGAGCGGCTTCATCCCTGGCCAGTGCATCATACTCCTCGCAAAGGCCATCCGCGCTCCCTCAATGCATATAGAGTGCTTCAGGACCTCAATGCGGGAGGAGGCGTCGCAAAGCTTCTGCACCAGGCCGAAATAACTGCTCGGTAGTGGCTCTGAAGGCCACAACCGAATGAAGAGGTCCTTTAAGTCCGGCTCTCCCATTCTATGCAGCTCCATTAGCTGCTTCACTTGATAACTAAGTAGGGGACGGGGCTCGGGGGTTTGAAATTGCGCCCAGAACAGTCTCTGTTCCGCATCCCCGTCCTGAGCCGCAAAGTGCTTGGCCGCGTCCGCCACACTCCTCGGAAGATCCGTAAAGGCGCCTGAGGAACGCCACAGCCGTGTAAGATGAGCAAACCTAGTACCACCAAAGGCAAATTGCAGTAAGTACGTCTTACCATCCGCGATCATCCTGACTTGGCGAAGTTCTTCTTCAAAGGACCGCCTATGTACGCGCTCCGATTTCAGCTCGGAGGACAACGTGGACAGCTCGGCCGCTTGATCCTTGGTCTTCTGCTCAAGAGCCTTGCACTTAGTGCTTGCATCTTGGAGCTCTTGCTGCACCTCGGCCACCCGAGTTTCGTGCTTGTCGCTGGCAACCTTCAGGGAGCTCAATTCAGCAGCTGCTTGTTCGGCCGCCATCCTATGATCAGCGGCCTCTTGCTTGGCCTTCTCCAGCTCAGCCTTGAGGTTCTCGACCACGGAAGTTACGTCTGCAAACACAATGGGAAGCCAAATTTTAGGAAATGAAAACTCGAAAACCTCAATCGAAGAGGATGATAAAGGGTCTTCACGATATAATCCCAACTTACTTTGCATTTCATCAAACTGTTTGTTCAGACGGTCAAGCTCCTCGTCAGAGCTCTTCAGCTTCCAGTTCAGCTCGGCCAATTCCACGTCATGGACAGCTACCGCCGAAGACGAGGCCTGCAAGGCAAATTTGTGTGAGACACACCTCCGAGCTGCTGGTCCTAGAACCTTTTCGCCAGATCATCTCCGGAACCAATCAATTTCCAAGGGACTCGGATCATTTTGATTGTAACCTTAGGTTTTCTGATCCCCGGGTAAGTTTCTCAAACCCACCCATGGCTCTGGAGCTACTATACCTATACGGAATACATAAACCTCACAAATAAATTTCTCTTAGAGAAAGGAGCATTACATGGCTTACCTTGAAGCCCGCCAAAAGACTGCCGAAAGCCTCCTTCAGTCCGCTATCAACGGACTGAATGCCTTGCAGAACCACACCCACAAGGGTGCGGTGATCTTCGGCGATGGAGGAGCTGCGCAAGGCCTCCTCCATCATAGATGGCCACCCGGTCGTGGCCTGCCCCGTCACGGGCGGCACGGGTGGCGGCACCTCGGCCCCCCCTTCTTGAGAAGGTAGAGTCGTCCACGTCGGAGGCTTGGGGGTCTCCGGAGCCATCTTCGGAGGGAGCTCCGATGACTCACGGCCTCCCTCTTTGTTCACCAGGAGGGGCTCGACCTCCTGGTCTTCAGTCACTGAGTTGTGAGCCTCGGTCATGACCTCCTCACCCCCAGAGTTCGGCCTGGGAGGAGTCCGGCAGGACATCACCTCCACGACTTCTTCAGCGGCCCGAGGGGAGAGGTGCGGGACGCGGTTCCGCTCTCCGCCAGCTCGACTGGCGGGGGATCTCCCTCGGAGACCTGTTTGGTTGGGAGATCGCGGGCCGGGCTACAAGAAAATGCATGTTTGGTCAGTAACAGAAATTTGTATAAATATAACGTAAAGTGTTCGGACTCGGTACCTCTGAGCCGCGGGCTTGGCCCTGGGGATCCTCTGGGGGATCCTCTCGAACGCCTCGGATTCCTCATCAGAATCCGGGCTGACGTCGGGCTGGACCACTTTGGCCCTGCAGGGTCTCTTCGGGGAAGGGGGAGCCGGATCCTCCTCGACATCCATAGATGCCGCCCTCTTCCATGTCTGGGGGGGAATCGACTTCCCCCCATCCTCCGTCTGCTCCACCTCATGAGCAGAGGAGGCCTGGGTCTCCCCGGACCTAGCGTCCGGAGGGCCTCTTGGGCGAAGACCTTCTCGGGTCTCCTTCTTCTCGCCCTTCTTCTTCTTCTCCTTGTTCTTCTCTGGCGCCGAGTACGGCGCCACAACCAGCATCGCCGTCAGAAGGGACGATCTGGGGGCTTCGGGCAGCGGGGCAAGGCCATTGATCCGCATGGCCTTAGCCAGCCAGCCCTATGGAAACCAAGGAAGGAGAGCCTAAAATACTTGCTAAAAGATTGAACCTGAAGATAAAAGTTGAAACTTTACCTTAACCGGAGGGTTTTCGGCGTCCAGGCCGGTGTCTTCCTCCTTGGTCAGCCATTCCTCCTGAGGCTTGAACAGTGCCTTCCACAGCTTCTCCCGAGTGGTGCGGTAAAGCTTGCGCACGGTGGGAGGGTCGTCGGATTTATAGGCCCACATTGTGTAGCCCGAAGCTGGCAAGGGAGGAGACGGCGGCGAAGCATGACCTGGATCATGTTGGTCAGCCCAACGTTCGCTTCCAGCATCTGCGCGATGCGGTCCTGCAGCGCCTTCACTTCCGTGGCTGACCCCCAGTCTTGGCCCTTCCTAATCCACGAGGTCAGCCTCGTGGGAGGTCCAGATCTGAATTCGGGAGGGGCCGCCGAGTCTGCAGCACGTGGTTCAGTAATGTAGAACCACTCCTTTTTCCAGGCTTTGACGGTGTCGATGAAGGTGCTCTCCTGCCACTGGACCCGCGGGAGCTTGCTGATCACCGCCCCTCCACAGTCCGCGTGCTGGCTGCTTACGGTCTTCGGCTTGATGTTGAAGACCTTCAGCCATAAGCCGAAATGCGGCTGGACCCGCAGAAAGGCCTCGCAGACAGTAATGAAAGTCGATATATGCATGATGGAGTTTGGGGGAAGATCGTGGAAGTCCAACCCATAAAAGAACATCAAGCCCCTTACAAAGGGGTGTAGCGGGAAGCTCAGTCCCCGAATGAAATGGGGAATGAACACCACCCGCTCCCCGGGGTTTGGCGTGGGGACTACTTGACCCTCTTCGAGGGCGCGGTGAGCGACATTGACCGGGAGGTAACCGGTGTGCTTCAGCTCCAGGATGTCGTCCTCGGTGACGAACGACACCTCCCACTTGCCTTGCGAGCCTGAACCATCCAAGGTCGTGCTCGGAGAAGGGGATGGGTGTCTTGGGAGGGGCTGGAGGAAGACTAGATCTGTGCGCTTGGAGCAAGGAAGGCCTGAGAGAGTGAATCCGGGGAGCGTGGAAAGGCTTTGGAGATGTTTCCCTCCCTTTTATGGAAGGCCGTAATACCAAGCGTCCTCTTACTGCGCCACGAGCTGCGCCGGTTCCCGAAGCAACCGCTCCATTATGCGCGCGTGGGATAACCCAAATCATTGATCATATCCCGTAAAAGATGGGGCATGATCTTCACTCGATTAGACATGCCAATAAAGAGGGGGCCTTGAACTGTGAATCGAGTTTTTGTAGCTGGTTAAGTGGCCGCAACCTGTCTTAGACTTTCGTCAGGAAAGTTGTCAGGAAGGGCACTATTCATACTTAGGCGTTTGGCCTTCGAGGCTAAGCAAGTAATGTTCATAAAGGAGGGTGTCATTGGTGGCCGAGCTAAGGGTGACCGAGCATGAAGGGGAGAAAGGAACTCGCCCCGTAGGCCGAACTGTAATGCCCAAAATGTGATCCTATCCTTATTTTGGCACGAGGGCCTTGACAGGGATAGAAGCGCATCTCGTCGTTTCGCAAGAATGGATATCATTACAAGTACATGTAAAGAAGAGATGAGTATATGGAATTGGCTTACACTCGCCAGAAGCTACATCAATATCACATCAATACAACAACATATTCAAACATCATACAGAAGAGCAGGGTCCGACTACGGACGAAAACAAACGATAAATGACATCCACCTTTGCTATCCCAGGTTGCCGCCTGGAACCCATCCTAGATTGATGAAGAAGAAGAAGAAGAACTCCAAATCAAACAAAGCATCGCTCTCACGTCAAGCATCACATTACCTGTACCTGCAACTGTTGTTGTAGTAATCTGTGAGCCACGGGGACTCAACAATCTCATTTCCAAGGGTATCAAGACTATTAAAGCTTAATGGGTGAGGTATGGTTAAGTGGTGAGGCTGCAGCAAGCACTAAGCATTTATTTGAGTGGCTAACTTACGAGTACAAGAATAAAGGGGGATGATCGTCGTATAAATGGACGTGAACTAGTAATGATCACTAAGTGATCCTGAACACCTACTTACGAACAAACATAGCCCCACCGTGTTCTCTCTCGGATCAGAAATTCACGAGAAGAGACAGTCACGGTTACGCACACAGTTGGTGTATTTTATTTGAGTTTACTTCAAGTTTGCTATGACCGGGTGTTAAACAAAGTTTCCAAGTTGCCACGTAACCGCGGGCACGGCTTTCCGAAATATTTAACCCTGCAGGGGTGCTCCAACTCATCCATCACAAACTAACCACACGCCGCGGGAATAACCTCGACCACGAATCCCGTGATTTCCTAGGAAATTCCATTGGAAAACCTCAACCTCGAGATAGCCCAAAGTATCAGAATTCCTCGCACAAGACGTTCGAGAAAGGTAAAACAAATCCAGCAAGGCCGCCCGGCGTGTCGACGATCCCGATAGGAGCCGCGTATCTCGTTCTCAGGACACGACGGATTGTCCAAACTTCCGGTAGGCCAATCACAGAGTTGCCCTGGTGGCCACCGGCGGTTGACAGGTTGGACCAACACTCATGAGGAGCACTGGCCCGGGGGGGGGGTTGATTAAAGATCCGCGGGTGCCGGCGGGTCCCTATGCATTTTATTAGTTGTTAATAGGCAAATGTAGTACCATTGTTGGGCCTTGCCAGACAAGTTTTACCCTAAAACGAAAATCAAGGGGGTCCCCATAACAACCCCGGGCATGTTAGGAGCGCTCAATTATGGAACATAACACCGGTACACAAGTAACTAGGGCGGCAAGAGCGGAACAAAACACCGAGCAAAAGGCCAAGCCTTCCACCCTTTACCAAGTATATATGTGCATTAAATTAAATAGCAATAATATTGTGATATATCAAAAAAATATCCATGTTTCACATGGAAAGAGCTTGCACCTGCAACTATCAACGCTATAAGAAGGGCTGAGCAAGCGGTAACATAGCCAAACAATGTTTGATGGGATGTGGAGGGGTTAGAGGCTTTTCATGGCAATTTGGGAGGCTTGACATACATGTGGTAGGTAGCGAGACAGCGATAGAAACGAGACAACTAGCATGGCAATGATAGTGATGGTATCCAGGGAAATGATCATCTTGCCTAAGATCCCACTTGGAAGAAGAACGAGTCTATGAAGAAGACGAGCCAGCGTAGTCGAATGAATCCTCACACTCCGAATACTTTCGGAACTCTATCGAGAAGAAGCAATCCGAAAACAAGAATCAACACATGATCAACACCACAACATATGCATGACATGATGCACTTCAAATATGATGCATGTTATGCATGACATGGCAAGCACAACAATCAACTTCTACACATTAAGTGAAGCTCAATATGCAACGAGTTGCATATTGACGAAACTCCACATTCGAATATTTAGTTCACTCCCGTTTAGGTACACGACAATATTAAATGTTGTTAAACATGACAAGAGGTGAAGCATAAGTAAACTACACATCTAGGCATATTAAATGAGGCCGGAAACAACATATAGCATTTCCGAAACGACCCCATATGTTAATTTCGAAATTGGTCCAGATCTGAACTAATCATGTTTTTATATTTATTAAACAGGAAAATAAAGTATACCATGCAATTCTACATGTCATTCTAGTCGATTTACATATAGGGAACATCTCAAACTGAGCTACAGTCTAAAAGATATGACCTTCACAAGATGAACATGACATGAATGCAAAATGCATGAAAATGACAACCACAAACATTTCAAATCATGAATGCAGCAAGATATTATGATACTACATGAAAATCTAAGCAAGTTACATATGCAACATGTTCAAAACGGAGCTACGGTTCAACCTCAAACACCAATACAAGTTTTAGTTCGAATCTGTCCAAAACAGCAACATGGCATTTTGCACACATGAAAACAACAAGCTACAAGATTCTAAAATGCACAAACTAAGCATGGGGCAGTAGCATATAACACACACTCCGGGCAGATTAGGACTTAGTGAAAATAATAGTTTTGACAGAGCAGTTTTATCACGGAGGCATATTGGCAACAATAAAACTATATGCTACAGGTCATATCTTGGCATGAAACTTAACATCATGGTAGATTACATGATGCACTACAATTGATTCCATGGTGGCAAGGTCTAATTATGCATAGAATCATGGCTAGACTCAACACAATATGGCTTTATGAAGAAAACAGATTCTCAGACTTAGTGAAAATTAGAGTAGATATGTGCAGCAGTTTTTAAGAGATTGACATATTGAGCAACAGAATTAATCATGATGCTAAACCTATTCATGCAAACTATTGGCACACCATGATAGGAAACAACATGCTTAACAAAAGACTCCTTGGTAGCAACCACAAAAGACTCCTAGATCAATAGCAAATCACATGACAACATGGCAACAAAATAACAGTTTCAGACTTAGTGAAATTTAGCTCTCTCCCAAAACTGCAGCATGGCAAGGACACCAACAAAATAACAGTTTCAGACATGGCAATAAAAGTAACATAACTACCCTCTATGAGCATGGCAAGGACACCAACAGCAAGAAGACATGACACACAACAAAACATACCATTGGCACATGTTCATACGGGTCATGGATTGCTTAATATGATGCTCACAAAACGGAACTCTTCGTTAACAGATTTCAGTTTTTAATGCGATGGCTATTTGAGAGCAACAAATGAACATGCTAATGATGTTCTACCTAGCAACCAGAGGCATGGCATCAAAGTACACTTATAATAGGGCACATCTCATGAAGAAACCACATGCATAAGGTCTACGGTTTAGATGCAATCATCCACGAAAGTTTGAATAAAATAACTGATTCCAGATTATGACAATATGCACTTTTGCAACAGATATTTAGGCATGTATATGACCCCTAATGCACATTCACAGGCAACCATCATGTAGAGCACAACCTCTAGATACTCCTACATATCAAGATCATCACAATCGAGCAAACGTGCAACTAGTTAAGGCCCACACAAAATGCCAATATGTTGAAAACGGGCACAGACTAGGGACTTAGCAAAAATCTCACCCCGGGGAAACTGGATCCCGCGGTTCGGGACGGAGGGACCCGGATGGCTGTTTGGATCGGCGGCTCTGTCCGGATCTGGGACGGGGCGGTCCCGCGGCGAGGATGAAGCCATTGCAGGAGCTTGGCGGGGCTCCGGCGACGGCCGGTGGGGACCGCGACGGAGGGCCGGATCCATAGGCTGCCGGCGACGGGGCGCCGGGATCCGGGCGCCGGCAAGGGGAGGCGAGGTCGGCAACCGGCGGCGGGCGGATCTTACGACGGCGGCGACACGGCGATGCAGAGCGGCGGCGGGGCTCGGGCTACGGACGGAGCTCGCTGGCGGCGGCCGATCTGGCCGGAGGCTCGGCCCGGCGGCAGGAGGTTGCGCACCGGCGGCGGGGCAGCGCGGCGGGAGGCGCGACGGTGGACCAGAGGGGAGGAGCAGGGCGGCGCTAGGGTTTGGCGCAGCTGCGGGCTGGCGCAGCCCACTTCGGGCCCGGGGTGGGCTCCCGATGAGCCTGCAGGCCGCGGGGAGGGGAGGTGGCACTAGGGCATGGTGGCGACGTGGCAGCCTCCCGTTGGCCGGGGCGGCGGCTCACGCGGCAGCTGGCCCGTCGCTCGCTGCCAAGTGGCGGCGGCTGGGACGCCGGTGCTGAAAACGAGGCTAGGAGGGCGGCAGCTGCGAGGTAAGTTGAGGGCTAGGGTGATTTTGCCAAAAAAAATGGACGTGGGAAGCTGCTATATATAGCAGGTTGGATAGGGTTAGGGGGTTTAGGCCGCTTTCGGACCGTACGATCGCAATCGAACGGCTCCGGTCGAGGGTAGGTTTAGGTGGGCTATGGTGGGTTGTTTAGTTGGGCTAGGTGGGGTAGAGAGGGAAGGTTTGCGGCCCGTGACACAGATTTTAAACACCGAAAATGACTGATAAATAAACCGAAGACGGTGCCGCTATGGTCGATCATTGGGGTATCAAACGACCTGTGATTGCGACGAAATTTGGCAGGCGGTCTACCTGCAATATAACAAGACCGCATGCCAACTTCCGACACAATCCGAGAATATTTTTCACGCACTTTTGAAAATAACATTTTTTTGATGCCGTGGGCGCGTGCGTGTGTGGTTGGGCTCGAAACGGACGACGACACGAACGGAGAGAACCGGCAGCTACGAATGGATGCAAGTTCTCGAAAACGAGTGACGATACTATGCAGATGATGCGATGATGAATGCGACAACCAAATGAAACACATGACGAGAATGGAAATAAAACGGGAATCTTCTGGAGCGTCGGTCTCGGGCTGTTACATGAACACTCTGGACGTGCAGAGCAGCTGGATGTCACGAAGACCGTCGTTGCAGGCTAGTTCGGGGGCTACTGAGGGAGTCCATGATTAAGGGGTCCTCAGGCTGTTGGCTTATCTTCTGTGGACCGGCCCGGTGGGCCGCCTTGTGGCATCTTTGGGAAGGCCGGACTACAGAATGACCCCATGCTTAGGGGGGAAGGTTCCGAAGACTTGGTGTGTCCTCCAAGTAAGAATGGGCGTATCCACTACAGGAATCAGGTTCTTTGCCGTCCGCCATGGCAGACGACAAAGGCACAACAACGTACGGCAAAGAGCTTTGCCGTCCGCGAGCGGACGGCAAAATTTTGGGCCGAATAAAGTCCGGCAAAGAGGTCCTTTGCCGTCTATCTTGGCACAGCGGACGGCAAAGAGTTTTTGCCGTCAGCCTGCAGACGGCAAAGACGGCAGACGGCGTAGTACTAACGGTAGCCCCGTTAGGTGGTTAACGGCCCCTGTTGGGGATATAACCCCATGGTAAGACCCGCCCAGGAGGGGCCGGGTCATACCTGGCGGCTCATAAGCAAGACCCTTAAGGTGGGCCAGAAGATGAAGGCCAGGCCGCATGGCGGCTTACCAGGCGGGCCAAGACGAAGGCCCAGAGACAGAAGATGGTATAAGACCCGGGCGGTTGAGCTGCCCGGAGACGGCTTGCCCAAGATAGCAAGGCGGCTTAGAGGCAGGATTGACCACGTTGTATGAGTCGGTTTGGGACTCGTGTAACCCAGGGCCTCGACCTCCTATATAAAGGCGAGACCCTGGGGCGGCTTAGGGGAGACCGATCGATCGAGAACTAGGTCAAGCGAATCCGTTCCCTTGTAATCGATACACCCGTCAATACAACACAAGCAGGACGTAGGCTTTAACTCTTCTTGAGGGGCCGAACCTGGGTAAACTCGTGTCCCTCGTCTCGACCAACCCCTTTGAGTCCACCGCCTTAGCGATGGCCTCGAACCTAAGTCTTCGGACATCTGCCGTGACAAATCCACGACAGTTGGCGCCCACCGTGGGGCTAGCGCTCGGTGGTGTTGAGTTCTCAAAGGGCTCTCTCCCAGGGATCGAGGGATACGCTATTGCCAGGATGACCAAGAGTCGCCGCGGCAAGCTCTACATCGACGACGCCGGCTGGGGCCCTGAGACAGACTCAATCGAGTACGGGTTCTGGGTCCCCTTCGGCGGAATCCACGTCTTCATCGGCAAGATCGGCGGATCTAAACCCGGGCCAGACATCTGCACCGACATCGTCGAGCCGGCCCGGCGCGTGCAACCCGCCCAACGCGTGCGACCCGCCCATGTCAACCCGGGCAGGAAGCATGTCTTTATCGGCTTCACCCAGGGCATGGAGCTTGAAGGTTCTATGTCGCGGGATGAAACTCTCATCCGCTCAGAGGATGCATCCTCGAGCGGAGAGATGGAATCGATCTATCAGCTTCACAATGGTGGGCTTGGGGGCTACGTCGAGCATTACCCCGAGTCAGAGTACCACGAGCCGGAATATCATGAGCCAGAGGATTATGAGCCGCCGAACCGCGCTGCCGTCTTCATGGCGGGTTCAGCGCCGGCCCCCAGTAGCACAGCCGCCGGTGCAACCGGGTCTGGGGCTGGCAGGCCGCCGGCTCAGGTTCTTTTGGATCTGATGAACGAGCTCACAACCCTGATGGAAACCGAGGTCACTGCTGAAAACCAAGCGACCCGTAATACGGAGATTACGAGGTTGAAGAACCAGATGGCCGGAGTCCAACAGGAAATCAATGCGTTGAAGGTTCAGATGGATGCTGAGGCGGAGCGCCTTAGGGCAGATGCTTTCCGCCTTGAGCTAGAGTAGCAGTCTGCAGCGGCAGTTCATCGGATGAGGCATCAATCCCGCCTGCTGGATCAATATGAAGCCAGAAATCTTTTTAACATGCCAGGGACGGGACGGAATGTGCCTTTGACCGTAACCCGGACGGCGGAAATACCTGGAAGTCGGGCGGCGGTTCAGCATCAGCAGCCAGACCCGCCCCGCCGAAACCAGATCCCACCACAGTCTTTTCCGACGCCACCGGGTCATTATTCTAACCCGGCGGAGAACATGGTGGCAGCGGCAACCAGGCTTGGAACAATCCCCATCCCCGATGAGGCGCCTTTTGCAGAGGAGGTGCGGAACGCTATTGGATACCTGCAGACGGTGGTGGCCCAGCAGGAGAAATATACTTACAGCCGGAGCCACGTGCATTCAACCCCCATCTCCAGCCGCAGCTACAGCCGGCGTTATGAGTCGCCGGCGGTTTCCAGTAGTGACCGACATCGGAACCCACCACGAGTTGATCGGGCGGCTTTGGATGCTCAGGCGCTGGTGGATCGGGCGAGAGCACAGCGAGAGGCGGCGGTTCTGGCAGCTGCGGCGGCTCATCAGGAACCCACAGTCGCGCCTTCCGTCTCAGTAGGAGCCGGAGTAACCTCCAGGGCTGTTGGAGTGCCGTGCTTGGTGTCAGCTTTGCGGAATGAGCGTCTGCCGAAGGATTTTAAGGGTCCCCGCAAGGTGCCCGGAGGCTTGGATTGAAAGCTATGAGCTGGCCATGGAGATGTTAGACGTCAGCGATGCAGTATGTGCCAAGTACTTCATCATGATGCTGGAAGGGCTGGCTCGCACATGGTTGAAGGGTCTGCCACCCAATACCATCAACTCCTGGGCCGAGTTAAAGGCAAAGTTCATCAAGAATTTTCAAGGGACGTGCAAGCAGCCCATGACGATAGTGGATTTGGACCATTGTGTGCAGCGTGAGGATGAGTCGTCTCATCACTGGGTCCGGCGGGTCTCAACAATTATCCACTCTTCCGAACACATTACGGCGGCTCAAGCGGTCTTGATTCTAGAGAAGAATTGCCACTTTGCGCCCTTGAAGCAGAAGCTTGGCCGGCTTAAGCGCTCGTGCCAAGATATGGGGGAGCTCATGGCGGCTCTCACCAAGTACGCAGACTCCGATAACACGAAAGACCCAGGCTCTGATGATGAGAAATCGGGTCAGGGTAAGAAGAATAACAATGGCAAGGGTCAACAGCAAAACACGGCTGGAAACAGCAACCTGGGCAAGCGGAAGAACCCGGACGGTGGGTCGGAATTGGTGGCGAACACCAGCGCTGGGAATAATCGTGCTAAGGGCAACGGGAACTTCAGGCCGCCCTTTAACAAGGGTAAAGCTCCTTTCAACTTGGAAGAGATGCTCAATAAACCTTGTCCAGAGCACAGCCGGCTCGATAAGCCGGCAGGCCATACATGGAGGGATTGCAGTATCATGCGGCAGTTTCGGGATTACAGCCTTCAACAGCATCGTAATAACGATAATGGCCCGTCAGGCGGCTCAGGGCCGGGCGGTTCAGGAGCCGGCTTTGGTGCCAGCGGCTCAGGATCCGGTTACCAGGGTCAAGGCAACCATGGAGGTCATAACCAATAGTCTAGCGGTGGAGGCCAGCAGCAGAATAACCAATCAGGGTACCAGAGTAACCCGAAGCAGCTCAGCGGGGGTCAGTATCATGTTTTTACAACCAGCCTTGACAAGCGAGACCGGAAGGTGCGCAAGCGGGCGGTTAACGCAGTTATGCCGGCTCTCCCGCAGTATTTGAAGTGGTTTGAGTATGATATCACTTGGAGCAGGGAGGATCACCCACCACGTGTTGATAACCCGGGGCAGCTGGCTTTGGTGGTTGCCCCCCAAGTGGGAGGATACGTGTTCACTAAAGTGCTTATGGATGGCGACAGCAGCATCAACATCCTGTACTATGACACTTTCCGCCGGATGAATTTGCTTGACAAGGATCTTAAGCCCTCTTCAACAGTTTTTCACGGTGTGGTGCCTGGAAAGTCGGCTTATCCAGTGGGAAAGATCTCCTTGGAGGTAGCTTTTGGTGATGAATTCAACTACAGGGTGGAGTCTTTGTGGTTTGAAGTGGTCAAAATCAAAAGCCCATATCACGCTCTGTTTGGACGGCCGGCTTACGCCAAGTTCATGGCTCGACCTTGCTATGTTTACTTACAGCTCAAGATGCCCGGGTTGAATGGGACGATTACCATGCACGGTGATCGGAAGACGGCTCTTGAGTGTGAGGAAAGTGATGCAGCTTACGCAGAGTCAAGTTGTGCTGAAGCGGAGCTCAATTTTTATAAGGAAAATGTTGACCTGGCAGATATGACTCCACTAAAGAAACCCAACACGGAATCTAAGCCGCCCCTCAAGTTTGTGGCAGAAGATACCAAGTTGGTGGACTTTACGCCAGGCGACTCATCACAGCAGTTCACTATTGGAGTCAATATGGATCCCAAATAGGAAAGCGCGCTCATCGAATTCATCCGTGAGAATCGGGACATCTTTGCATGGAAGCCTTCTGACATGCCGGGTGTCCCGAGAGAATTCGCTGAGCACCACCTTAATGTGGATCCTAAGTTTAAGCCGGTCAAACAGTTCCTCCAGCGGTTCAATGAGGAGAGGCGCAAGGCTATTAGAGAAGAGGTGGCCTGGCTCTTAGCAGCAAGGTTCATCGTTCAAGTTTTTCACCCGGAGTGGTTAGCTAACCCGGTGCTAGTGCTTAAGAAGAATGGCACGTGGCGTATGTGTGTGGATTACACAGACCTTAACAAGGCCTGTCCAGTTGACCCGTTTGCTCTCCCTCGTATCGACCAGATTATTGATTCAACGGCGGGTTGCGAGAGTTTATGCTTCCTGGACGCTTACCCAGGGTATCATCAGATCAAGATGGCAGTTAAAGACCAAGAGAAGACGGCTTTCATTACGCCTTTTGGTGCTTTCTGCTATGTGTCTATGCCTTTTGGGCTCAAGAGTGCCCAGGCGACTTACCAGCGTTGTGTGCAGAACTGTCTTCATAGTCAAATTGGGCGCAATGTTCATGCTTATGTGGATGATATTGTGATCAAGTCAAGAAAGAAGGAGACTCTACTTGACAACCTGAAGGAAACGTTCGATAACTTACGGGTTTACAAGATGATGCTTAACCCGGCAAAGTATGTTTTCGGTGTACCTGCAGGCAAGCTCTTGGGGTTTCCAGTTTCTGAGCGTGGCATTGAAGCTAATCCGGACAAGATAAAGGCTATTACTTCCCTGTCCGAGCCGGCATGCATCAATGACGTTCAACGCCTGGCGGGTCAGGTTGCTGCATTAAGCTGGTTCATAAGCCGCCTGGGTGAGAAGGCTATTCCTCTGTATCAGATGATGAAGAAAACAGACAACTTTGTCTGGAGTAAGGCGGCGGGTGAGGCGTTTGAGGCGCTCAAAAAGCAGCTGGTTGAGCTGCCAGTCTTGGCCGCTCCGGCTGAGAAGGAACCTTTGCTCCTCTACGTGGCGGCTAACAACAGGGCAGTCAGCGCCGCGATTGTTGTGGAGCGTAAGGAGGCGGGGAAGGAATACCCAGTTCAGAGGCCGGTTTACTACGTCAGTGAAGTCTTGATAGAATCCAAGCAACGGTACCCACATTGGCAGAAACTAATATATGGGGTATTCATGGCAAATCGTAAGTTGAAGCATTACTTCCTGGGACATCAGATCACTGTCGTCAGTTTTTCCCCGTTGGGAGACATAATTCAAAACAGAGAAGCCACTGGCCGGATTGCTAAGTGGGCGTTGGAGCTTGGGCCTCTTAATCTGAAATATGTGCCTCGCACGGCTGTCAAGTCTCAGGCCCTGGTGGATTTTATAAACGACTGGACAGAGTGTTAGTCGCCCGAGGAGAAGCCGGATAACACTTACTGGACAATTCACTTCGACGGATCCAGACAATTGGAAGGATCAGGGGCTGGAGTTGTCTTAACTTCCCCTAGAGGTGACATGTTTTGTTATGTGTTAAGGTTGATGTTTTCCTGTACTAACAATGTAGCTGAGTATGAGGCTTTACTTCATGGCCTCCGTGTGGCTAAGGAGATAAACCTGAGCCGGGTTAGATGCCTCGGCGACTCAGACCTCGTGGCTCAGCAAGTTTCAGGCACGTGGGATTCCAAAGACCCACGGATGGCGGATTATCGTTAGGCGGTGGACATCATTGCTGGTCACTTTAAAGGTTATCAGGTGGATCATATCGACCGTCGCAATAATGAGGCGGCTGATGCATTGTCAAGACTGGGCTCTCAGCGTAAGCCAGTACCGCCTAACGTTTTCTTGGCTGTGTTATATCACCCGTCTGTTAAAGCTACCTTCAGAGGAGGATCTGGCTATATCTGACCCGGAGGGGCAGCTGGTGGCGGCTCTGCATGCTATCCCTGACTGGACGTTGTCTTACCTGGCGTACTTGACTCGCGGCGAGTTGCCTGAGGACGAGACCTTGGCGAGACAAATCATAAGGCGATCTAAATCTATGACTATCATCAATGGCGAGTTACATAAGCGCAGCGTCATTGGCGTTTTTCAGCGTTGTGTCTCTCCGGAAGAGGGTAAGGAGATTTTAAGCGAAATTCATGCCGGCGATTGTGGTCATCACGCCGGCTCAAAATCTTTGGTGGCCAAGGCTTTCCGGCATGGTTTCTTCTGGCTGACGGCTCATAAGGATGCAGAGGACTTGGTCACCAAGTGCGATGGATGTCAGAAATTCGGGCGACGTGCTCACATGCCGGCTCAGGAATTGCGGATGATTCCAATTACCTGGCCGTTTGCGGTCTGGGGGCTTGATATGGTCGGGCCCTTCAAGAGATCTAAAGACAAGAAGACCCACCTTTTGGTGGCGGTGGATAAGTTTACCAAGTGGGTTGAGGCTGAGCCGGTCAGCAAGTGTGACGCGGCTACGGCGGTTCAGTTTCTCAAAAAATTAATCTACCGTTTTGGTTACCCTCACAGTATCATCACGGATAATGGCACAAACCTATCCAAGGGGGCTATGCAGGCATTTTGTGAAAGTGAGCACATCCGGCTTGACGTCTCTGTTGTTGCCCATCCACAATACAATGGCCAGGCAGAGCGTGCTAACCAGGAGATCTTGAGAGGCATCAAGCCCCGGCTTATGGTAACTCTACAGCGAACACCGGGTAGTTGGGTAGAGGAGTTATCGTCAGTTCTCTGGAGCATCAGAACTACCCCCAACAGGTCAACAGGCTATACGCCTTTCTTTATGGTTTACGGTGCGGAAGCCGTGTTACCAAGTGATATACGTCATGACTCACCGCGGGTGGCGGCTTACATTGAGATAGATAATGAGACAGCGCGTCAGGACGCGTTAGATGCTTTGGATGAAGAGCGTGATCTGGCGTCGGCTCGATCGGCAATTTATCAACAAGACCTACGTCGTTATCATAGCCGCAGAGTTAAGACCCAGACATTTCTGGAAGGTGACTTGGTGTTGCGTTTGATTCAAGATCAGACGGATGCGCACAAGTTATCTCCTCCATGGGAAGGACCTTTTGTGGTCAGCAGGAATCTCAACAATGGGTCATACTATCTCATTGACGTACGAGACGAGTCACGCACTTCTGGGCAGGAGACCCACCGGCCGTGGAATACCGCTCATCTGCGGCCTTACTATACTTGAGTCATCGACTCCCATCATTGTACATCATCATTGTATATATTACTTATATATATATATATATATATATATAATAAAGTTGGCATCCCTGCAAGCCGGGGCCTTTGTCGTTTCTGTATCTCAGATTGTGCAAAGATGGATACAACCACAAGGTCATTTGGGGGCTTCCAACCCGCCAGGGTTTAGCTTACACACCCTCTTGATTGGCTCTTCAGCCACCGTAAGGCCGGGTTATATACCCAAAAAGTTGACTCCGTCAACAAGGTCATTTGGGGGCTTCCAACCCGCCAGGTTTAGCTTACACACCCTCTTGATCGGCTCTTCAGCCACCGCAAGTTCGAGTTAAACCTGCCTGTATGCTGCTGCTGCTCCGCTAGGTGACCCGCCGAACTCTTCCAGTTAATCTCGACTAGAGACCCTGAGCAGTTCAAAGGATTTTTGATAGTCACTCTCGCTAGAGACCCTGTACTGGTCAAGGTTAAACCGGCGGCTCTTGTCACGTGGGGGCCGGCTTACGGAAAGCGAGGATAAACTCACCCATCTGCTGCATACTCTCCGCTATGTGGCCCGTTCGTACTCTTAAGCAGTTACTCTTTTAAAGACCCTGCACTGTTTAAGGTTCAAACGACGGATTTATGTCACGTGAGAAGTAGCTTATGGGCCCTAGGGGTACTCATGCCCTGCTGCGCCTCTTCATGGTTTGTTGTTGCTCTTACCAGTTAATCTCGCCTAGAGACCCTGAGCTGTTCAAAGTATTTTGATAGTCACTCTCACTAGAGACCCTGTACTGTTAAGAGTTCAAACAACAAGTTCATGCCATAAGAGCCGGCATATGAGTTTTCGAAAAAGCAAGTCTATGAAAGATTTAACATCTCCGGGTTGTGCTTTTTCAGGCCGCCCTCAGGACAATACAAAACATATTCTGTCTTGTTTGTTTTTGCAGGGTTTATCTCCTAAGATGAGCCGCCGTGAAATATGATGACAAGACATTGTGAGCAGAACACAAGACAGATAAAATTGCATCATGTGGCACGGTTGAGGCAATCAAGTTTTTCTACGCCTATTACAAAGCTCTCCAGGGAGCCCAAAATGCAACGGACTTAAGTTTTTATACACTTCCAGTGTCGGTGGCTCAGAAAGCCAGGTTATCAAATTCAGGAACAAGTGTTCAGCTCGATGGCGGGTCATCCTGCGGCGGGTCTTCGACCTCTTCGATCTGAAGATTGTCCACATCCCAGTTGCAGCTTGTTAAAGCTTCAAACTGGGCCTCGTCAAAGAGGGGAGATGGGTCAATTTCAGGAGCAAAGAGTGGCTTACGGCGTGCAGGAGTTAAATCCCAGGCTTCAAACGTGGGGCAGTGCACTCGTTTGCTATCCTCGCCATAAGCCGCCTGGTATGAGGTCAGATCAAATTCGTTGGCAAGTGTTGATGCGAGTACTCGGGAGGCCTTCATACATTTGGCATAGTCAGCTTCCGTAAAGTCTGAGCCGTCATCTTTCTTGGATGGAAAGCCATCCATCATCTCTTCTGCAGTCAGTTCAGGGGCAAAGGCCAGAGACCGGCTTAGCGCGGCCATTGCTCCCTTTCTGGCGGCTGACCGTTTGAGCTCATCAATTTGCTTGGGCAGAGTTGACAAGAGCTCTATCACTCCCTTCATGAATTTGGGGATGCTCTTTTCAGTCAGCATCGCTTTGATGGTGCAAAGGGTCCCGCAGTATAGCTGTTCTGTCAAGGTGTATACTGCTTTCAGCTTCAACAAGCTATCAGAAGATAATTGGCGGCCTCTTTGACCTGCAAGGAAGTGAGGCATTATAAGCCACTCGTGCAGTTTTTTAACAGGGCAAGGAAATTTTCTAAGTATTCAGTACTTACCAAAGATAGCAGAAGTCATCCTAGATATATGACGCTTGAGGGTTTGTAGCTCCTCTAACACAAGCTTGAGCCACTGGTCAGCATCGTCTGCGCGCTTGGTCAGGGTGGCTTGTGTAGACTCAGTGCTCTTTTTGAAGGCAGCAAAGTCAGCTTCAACCTTCTTAAGATCTTCAACGGCAACCCACCATTTTTCTTCTGCCTCAGACCGGGCGGTTTGTTGCGAAGCAAGTTTTTCCCTTAAGCCGATCAGATCAGATTCGGCCGCGTCCAAAGCTTCCTATATTGTACAAAAACAAAGCTGTCCAGGAGGCTTAAGTCGCCAGGATGAGATATTAGTAGACGATTGATGAAGCTGTTATGATACAAGTCTCAAGCAGATTGCAAGCAATATACTTGACACTTGGGGGCTAATGTACGTGTTTTCTCTCCAAGTTTACAATGAAGTTCCGGCTCATCTTCGTAAAGTTAAGCCGGCACTTGGGGGCTACACACGGCGCTTTTTCAAGCAATGAAGATTTTCCGGTTCATTTTAGCAGTGAAGTTCCGGATCATCATAACTATAATGACCCGGACTTGGGGGCCACACTCGGATCTAATTTTCAAGCAAGTACCGGCCTATTATCTATATTAACCCGGTACTTGGGGGCTACAAGCTAAGCTATTTGGAGTATGAAAAATATTGGAAGACCCGGTCTACTATTTGCAATACTAAATCAGCTCTTGGGGGCTACTTAAGGGTATAAGGAAAAACAGGAGAGGAGGAGTACCTCATATTTTTTCTTCATCAGTCCAACAAGTTTCAACTCCATATTACAGCTTGTGGAGAGGCGATTCAGATAACCAGCATGAAGTTCATCTGCAGTCATTTTTTCTAACACGGGGAATTCAAAGTCAAGTTTTTCTGGTGAGCATGTTTCACCCTTGCTGGTGTGCTTTGTTAACACATGGGGTTCAGGAGAATGATAACCCGTCCCAGTGACAACAACGTCCGGGTGAGCTGTATCTTCGACGGCTGTTGAAGGGCTGGGCGGTTTAGGATCAACCTTTGGAGGACTCTCAGGAGTGGCCATGTCATCATCAGCCGGCTCAGAGGGCTGAGGAACGTCGGCAGATGCATATTTTCTAGCCTCAGTAGGCTCAACATGAGGTGCAAGGGAATCCGGCTTAGTAGTCTCCGGCTCTTGGGTAGTAGGAGCAGCGGTAGACCCACCGGTCTTCCTTCGTTTTCTTGAGCCCTGGAAAACAAAAAGATTGTCACATAGAGGACAAGGATGGTAAAAAGGTATGGTGCAAATACAAAGGTACGCACTCCGGGTTGATCTTCAGAGGAGGCAGCTTGGATGCAGTGGAATCACCGGGCGAAGGGGGCGTCTCCTGAAAAAGTTAAGACGATAAAAAACAGAGTAAGGTTGCAATGCAAGACTGTTAAAAATCAGACTTGGTTAAAAGAGTACCTCAGCGGGCCGTTTCCGAGGGGCCGGAGAGTTTGGTAAGCCGGTCAAAAGCTCTTCAGAGCCGGTGCTCCGGGTCTGACGTCTGGGGTTATGTTGTTGCTTTTTCAAAAGAAAGTTGGGGTCTAAATAAGCAAGAGGGTGAGAAAATGGAACTTTCCGGATGACCCGCCGTGTTCTCTCTTGGGGAAAGTTTTCTGAATCAGAGGAGATGTAAGTTACCTCAGGGGCGTCCGCATGGCTGGTCTCCGTTTCCTCCTATGAATAATTGTTGTCAATAAGTTGTATAAAGAGACGGCCAAGGGAGTCAAGTTCTACCTCCGAGCCGTCAGGATCAGGCAGTTCCTGAGCAAAAGTTTTCTTCTTCTTATGGGCGCGGGTTTTACCTGCCTTAGGCTTCCTCACAGGAGGGTTATATTTCTTCTTCCAGAAAGAAGAGCCGGCCTATGCATAAGCCGCCAAAAAGGTTAAAGGGAGCAGGGCAAAAGATCAAGACAGGAATGATCAGTTTTGTGGAAAAAGGTTTCTTACAGCTAGAGCTGGGTTCTTGACGCAAAAAGGCTTCAGACCAATCTTGTTGCAAATCTCTTGCTTTTCGCCGAGAAGTGTCTTGACGGAAGAGTTGATGTCTTGCTCTGTCAGGGGGGTGGCGTTGAAACAGAGGGGGTCATTGGGTTCGCCCGTAAATTTATACATGAGTCGGTTACGCCGGCTCAATGGCAAGATTTTCCAGGAAACCCAGCAACGGGTTAAGTCGACACCGGTCAAGCCGTTCGCCATTAAGGCCCTGATCTTCGCGAAGGCCGGAGCATATTTCACTCGTTCTGCGGCGGACATCCGGTCTGGAAGCTCTCCGGAGGTGCAAAGTCGGGTAGGACGGTAACCCGGCAGTGGGTTCTCTTCTTTGGGAGACGTGTCCTTGCAATAAAACCAAGTCTTGTTCCAGTCTTTGGAGTGACTTGGTAAGACAGCTGCTGGGTAGGGCAAATCTCTCCGTCTATGGATAGAAATGCCGCCGAGCTCCAAACTTGGTCTAGCCACCACTTCGGTTTGGCGGTTGACGTAAAAGTAGTCACGGAAGAGGTCAACAGATGGCTCTTCTTGTAGGTAAACTTCGCATAAAACTTGAAACTGACACATATTGGTGACAGAGTTTGGACCTATATCTTGAGGGTGAAGCTTGAAGGAATGAAGGACGTCCCGGAAATTTTTTGACCCGGGCGGGCTAAAACCACGGAGGAGGTGATCCGTGAACACGACAACCTCTCCTTCCTGAGGGGTGGGTCTTATTTCTGGCCCTGGAACCCGCCAATGTATAACGTCCTGAACCGGCAAGATACCCGATTCTACGAAGTCAAGCAAAAGCTGCTCGGTGACTCCGGAGCCAACCCAATCACAAGATGCAGGTGCTCTCGACATGGTGGCGGGTCAAGCTGTGAGAAGGCGCAGAATATGGCGGGTTAGAAAAACGTCAAATAATTAAGGCAGTTATGGTCGGCATGATGATGAAGTGTTAAGCCGCTGACATATTTTATCAGAGAGCCGGCACTGTAACGGCGGGTTAAGTATGGACAAACAGGTTTCACATACTACAACCGTGGATGCAAGATCTATGGGCGAAGATAAAGGAAATATATTCAAAACCTAAAAAGGGGGAGTGGAAGAACAGACAGACAGCATGTGGGGAAGACTGCTATGCAGATCTATAGCAAGCGGGCTTTGGCATTAACAGGACAACCGCAACTGATAGACAGCGGCATAAGATTCAAGGGGACGCTTGCAATCTACATTACGAAGAACATCGAAGAACACTAAAGAACTCCGATGAACTCGGGGATATCCTAACTAAGATGACTACAGATTCAACTAGGGCTGAGAATGATACCTTGTGGATGCGGATGGGCTGGCGAGTTTCTGGTCCGAATCAGGTTGATGCAGCGGCCGGCGTTGGGGACGACAGTGAGGTCCGGTCGGCACGGCGAAGCTCCAGAGGCACGAGTCTGAAGGAGGAAGAAGACAGCGGCGGTGGAAAAAAGGAAGGGGGCCCCTCGTGTCCCTATTTATGAGATGGGATGGCAACAGTGCGCGTGAAAGACGAGGAGGTGCAGTGATGATTGACCGGAGGGGGCGCCTCGATTTTTGGGCTGACTGTTTAATGAGAAGATCAATTGCGAACGTCACGGAATCTTTTTAGCATATTCGACGTGACGTCACGGCGGCTTATGAGTTTTTCTTTTTCAGGTAACGAAAATGTGAGACTCGCCGCCAAGTGAGTTTGAAGATTGACATGGACAGGCTCAAATCAATCTGGGGCCTAATGTTGGGGATATAACCCCATGGTAAGACCCGCCCAGGAGGGGCCGGGTCATACCTGGCGGCTAATAAGCAAGACCCTTAAGGTGGGCCGGAAGATGAAGGCCAGGCCGCATGGCGGCTTACCAGGCGGGCCAAGACGAAGGCCCAGAGACAGAAGATGGTATAAGACCCGGGCGGTTGAGCTGCCCGGAGACGGCTTGCCCAAGATAGCAAGGCGGCTTAGAGGCAGGATTGACCACGTTGTATGAGTCGATTTGGGACTCGTGTAACCCAGGGCCTCGACCTCCTATATAAAGGGGAGACCCAGGGGCGGCTTAGGGGAGACCGATCGATCGAGAACTAGGTCAAGCGAATCCGTTCCCTTGTAATCGATACACCAGTCAATACAACACAAGCAGGACGTAGGCTTTTACCTCTTCTTGAGGGGCCGAACCTGGGTAAACTCGTGTCCCTCGTCTCGACCAACCCCTTTGAGTCCACCGCCTTAGCGATGGCCTCGAACCTATGTCTTCGGACATCTGCCGTGACAAATCCATGACAGCCCCCCCCCCCCAGCCCTTTGCCGTCTGCCCCGGACGACCCACACATTTCTTTGCCGTCTGCCCCTGACGGACCCCACCCAGCCCATTGCCCCCCCGCCCAGCCCTTTGCCGTCTGCCCCCGACGGCCCAGCCCAGCCCTTTGCCGTCCGCCCCTGCTATGCTGACGGCCACCGTCGGCAAAGAAGCCAAATGGCCCCAGCCGTTTGCCGTCTGCCTCACGTTATGCCGACGGCCACCGTCGGCAAAGAAGCCAAATTGCCCAGGCCTGGCGCTCCCAGGTTTAGTAGGTGGCTGCCACGTGTCCTCTTTGTCGACGGTGGCCGTCGGCATAGCGGACGGCAAAGAGGCTGTATTGCCTCTTTTTTCTGTTTTTGCTATATTCAACATTTTTCACAGGCAAATTTATGACATGTATATATATATTTCACAGAAACAATATCCCTGCCATATGGATATGATCAACCAACAATTATACCAAATTGAAAGTATCAAATGTTACTTTGTTCACCATATTACAATAGTTTCATCCATACATACATAGTCTCATACATATAGGTAGAAAGTTTCACGTCAGTTCATCCATACAAAATGATAACTGAAAGTAAACACTAGCACTACATCAAAGCAAACTGCCGTGAACTCAATCAAATCTGCAAAATTGGAAATAAGAAAGTTAGAAAAAGAATACTAGAAGAAGTAGAAGAAGTTCTAGAAGTAGAAGAAGTAGAAGAAGATGTAGAAGATGATGAAGAAGCATTTTTCTTCTCTCTCTTTCTCCTCTTGTTTTTCTTCTTCTTATTGCTTATTTGTGTCATTTTGGAGCTAACCTAGGTAATTATCACATTTTTGACCTAACTAAGCTTATTGTGTCATTTTGCAAGAAAATAAGCTAAGTCTATGGCATCTATGAGGTTACCAAGTCTATTATGCCATTTTTGAGTTAACTAAGCTTATTATGTCATTGTGGAGGAAACAATGCTAAGTATAGGTCATTTTAGAGCTAACTTAGGTACAATATGTCATTTTGGAGGTAAGTAAGCTTACTATGTCATTTTAGAGGAAACTAAGCTAACTTAGGTAAAATATGACATTTGTCTAAGTGCTAAGTTTGTCTTTGTGCTAAGTTTCTCTAAGTGCTAAGTTTGTCTTTGTTTCAGAAAATGAGCCAAGTAAGTGGCATATTACGGCTTACCGTCCTAGTCATCACAGAGGTGAAGCATCGGGGTTCCTCGGGCCGGTTTCACCTGGAGCACTACTTGGCCCTGGAGAAGGATCGTGCGATGCGGCTCGGGAGTTATACTGCACCAAAGATCATTTGCGTTAGAATGATGATGCTGAAACGTTAAGACTAGTAACTAATGAACATTGAAATAAAACTCACCGTTCCAGCCATGGTAATGACTGGCATCGGCGGAGGGGTCTGGCAGGTCTTCTCGCACAAAGTCTGCACATTTGGTTTTGACAAGTCAATCATATTGGTTATTAATGAAAAGAACATGTAGTGCATGATTTGGCTAATATGAAGAAGAAACTTACCACGATGAGCTCGTACATGGCCCGGTTAGACGCATCGTTCCGTGCCCTCTTCTCCTCCAACAACCTAGCCGTCCTCTCCTCCAAATCCCTCTTCTCCTCTGCCGCCTGCCGGGGCCTGTTCCGCCAGAAGCGCCTGGGTTGTCTCTCTCTCTTTCTGTAGAGCAGCCTGCAACACAACTCCTCGTTAGCATTGTAATCATCTTTGTTCGCACACACAATGTAATGGAGGAAAGCTATCTGAGTCCGTATGACTAACCTCGATGGCGAGCTGGACTGGCCGTGGACGAGGCGTCATCTCAGGACAGGAGCTCGTTTGGCGCGCCTTGATCTGCGGGAGAGTGCGCGAAGACCGTATAAGTCCATCTCCAATGGCTATCGAGCCATGGGGCCTCCCGTCGCCAGCTATCATCACCAGGTCTGGATCAATAGGATGATGGCTCGGGTTGAAGTCCTCCCCATTCACCGCCTTCCCCACATCTCTGTACCTCACGAGCTTGTTGTGGGAGGAGATGTTGGTGAAGTTCTGGGAATTATCGAGGTCAGACTCAGAGAATGCCTTGGCCTTCTTGTACGAGGCAGTATGGGCCATGGCATAGAGGTCGTACACCTGTATTGCGCCTACAAGAGAGGAACAAACTATTAATAAAGGGGTCAAGCTAGCATCAAAAAATGATTTTCAGGAATCATGAAGCAAACCACGTACCCAGTTCCGCCCGAACTGAAATAAGTTGGCGCTGCCTTGATGGTGTGGCACACCTTCCATTTGGGCACGCCATTCCTTGGCATCGTCGTGGACGGCTCGCCATTCGTCAGAGCACCACTCATTCACCAACGCCTCCCAACAATCCATCTTATCCGCACACCATCTCGGGGGCACCTAAGTTAGTAAAGAGAAATTTGAGAGCTACGCCTACGAATCAAAGCAATGAAACTAAGTACAAGGCCTTAAGAATAGATAATTACCTTCATGTACTGCTCCTTGTACAAAAAATTTCGGCGGGACGACGACTTGTCCTTCTTAATACGCCACGAGGCGTAGTAGTCTCGAACAGCCTGTACCCAAGCCTCGTGCCGTAAGTTCTGTAGTAGGCACCTGCACTCGTAATCGATAAGCTTTGCCGCGGCCTCGTCGTATCCCTCCTCACACCTGTAGAAGGTCTGCAATCAAACAAGACAACACTGATTAGTACAATAAATAGCTATTATTGATTTTTAATTGTGTAAAGGAGAAATTACCCAGAACTTTCTGATCACCATGTCGGCCCTCGTGTGGCACAACACATCGTCGATCATCTCCTCCGGCGGGGCCGGGGCAGCCAAGTAGTGCTCCCATTTCAATCCTAACTCTGGAAGCTGACCCTCGCCGGGCAACGTGACAAACCCCGGAAAGTTATGCCGTAAAAGCACACCAAGGATGGAGTTGGGCCTGCGGACATCCTTGGCGTGAATCCAACCCCTGCAGTATGACAACGCATTAGATATGTGAAGAAACATGAAGGCAAAAGGTTTAAAAAGAGTAAATGCACTTACTTCAGTGACTCAGGCCTAATCGGCCACCTCTGCTCGCGGGTCGCCGGCACGGGCGGGAGCCGTGTACACCCACGCTGGTAGACGGTGGCCCCCTCAGCCACCTCGTCCCCGCTATCAGAAAGCTGATCCCCGCCACCATCAGCATGGCCACTCGGCTCCGGCTGATGTAGATCCGGCCAGGTATCCAATCCGGTCGAAGCATGTGGAGTCTCATAGGACGAAGCGTCTGGCACAGGAGTCTCACGGGACGAAGCGTCTGGCACAGGAGTCTCGCGGGTGGCCGCGTCTGAGACAGAAGGATCGTCGACCCGAGGCTCATGGACAGGAGTCCTTGTAGCCTCCACCTCAGACGGGTTCACTGTAGCAGTCCTGTGCTCGGGTGAATCAGCTGGGGGTGGCGGCGAGGAAGGTGAAGCAGCCTTCCTACCTCTCCGGTGGCCACCACGTGTAACTTTAGGAGCCTTCCTACCTCTCCCTCGACCTCCTCTCCCGGTCGGCAACTTCGCCGACGAAGAAGCGCCCTCGGGTGTCCCAATACTGTCGTACAACGCTCTCCGGAGAGTTTGGGTTGGAATGGAAGTACCCCTCCCACCACGCGCCGACGAAGGAGCCTCGGATCGCTCTCGACCCGCGCCCACCATCTTTCAACACCTGCCATGACAAAGAGTAAACGAAATTAGTACAACATAAAAAAATTGAATACCGACATGAATAATAATATGTATATATATAATTTGAGTGTATCATCATCATGTATATAATAAAAATTGAATAATACCTGAGATGAACTAATAATAATCTTCATCGTTTATATATGCTCCGGGATCAATAAATGCATCGTCATCATCACTATCATCAATAAATGCATCATCACTATCGGGAACAACATGTGGAAGGCCTCCTTTATGTAATCGGTCAAGCATTGAGAGGTCATACGCAGCAGTAACCTCTTCTTCTTCCGTCTCTTCTTGTTCCGGCTCAGGGGTGAAGTCGGATTCACTGTCACTGTCTACTTCAATGTTCTGGGGTGAAGTAGAGCGGTTCTTGAAACGTTTTTTGGAAAGACGTGTTTCTTGGAAGAATTCTCCTTCATATGTGTCTGGGTTAATGTGAGGTTCATAATCATCTTCATTGAGGGGAGGTGGTCTAAAATGTGGTGGCACATCATAAACGACATCCCAACCATTCAGATTTGGATCAGTTTGGTAGGCCCACGGTAGATAAAAAACTTGGGTCGCCTGTTGAGCCGTAATATAGACATCGGGAACATCTAAATGGGTGCTTTGTTTGATTTCGACTAGCCCTATATGTTCATGAGTCCTTCTAGTCTCCTTCGGCTGGAACCAATAACATTCGAAGACTACGACGTTTGGTGGGTTTTCACCAAAGAATATAAGTTCATAAATTGCTTCAACTCTTCCATAATACTCGACACCTCCTTCGCCGATAGCAGAGACACAACAATTTGTAGACTTTCGGTCGGCCAAAGATAGCTCTTTGTCAAAAGTACGAAAGCGATACCCGTTGATGTCGTATTTGTCAAATGAACGGACCTTATAGTCAAAACCATTAGCGACTTGTCTCAATTCGGAGTCCATAGACTCTGAATTAGCCTACAAGTTTAATACGAAAGGATTGTTGCATTAGCCGCAAACTAGACGAAGAAATGAAATGGTCTAATGGAAATTCCTGTTTGTTTGAACCAAGAGATGAAACCGGGATAGCCGCCTCCATGCTTTTCCAGAAGCTCATACTCTTCGATGGAATCCTTTTGGATCACCGCTCCATCCGTGAATTTGGCGACGTATCGACTGTATCACATATCCGGGAATAAGAGCATTTCAAAGGAATTAGAAGTTACGAAACAATGTACCGAGAACTTACTCGATGTACGGCCGCACTTCTGTTAGGTTGTTGAAGATATACAATGAAATGGTCCGCCATTCTTCGACATCCAACGCTATTGCTTTCGAAGCACCGGCTGGTGCAAGCTTCCCTTTGAATAGGCTGAGGTTGGATCGACCTTTTTCACGGTCGCCATCATTGTACCGAGGCTTCGGATTATGCAAATGACGATTCTTGGCTTCGTAGTGTGCTGCCACGAAGTTTGCCGCCTCCTCGGTAATGAATGCCTCGGCCATCGATGCTTCAATTCTACGTTTATTTTTACATTTTGCTCGACGCATCTTCTGCATCCTCTCAGTTGCGAAGCACCAACGATTTTGCACAGGCCCCCTCAATCTTGCCTCGGTCGGGAGATGCAAAATCAAATGCTGCATTGGATTAAAGAAGCCCGGTGGAAAGATCTTTTCTAACTTGCAGATCAACTCCGGCACCAACTCTTCCAGTTCATCTAGCACGTCAGGCGATAGTTCTTTCGCACAAAGAGCACAGAAGAAATAGCTCAGCTCTGCCAGTACTAGCCATTCATCCTCAGGGATAAAGCCACGCAACATCACCGGCATTACCCGCTCAAGCCATATGTGCCAATCATGACTCTTGAGACCAAATATTTTCAATTTGTCAAGACTCGCTCCCCTCTTTAGAATCGCTGCATACCCATCGGGGAACATCAACTGCATTTTCACCCACAAGATCATTTCCCTCATAGCTAGCCTTCGAAGATTGAACCATGCCTTTGGCTTCCTCCAGTTCTTCTTTCCTTTCGGTTGTCGTATGTTTTGTAATGGTCTATCACATAGAGCCTCCTGATCGACTCTAGCCTTAGGATTATCCATTGACTTCCCCTCTATGCTGAACAATGTACCAAAAAGGGCCTCGGCGATATTCTTTTCAGTGTGCATCACGTCGATGTTGTGTGGGCAAAGGAGGTCTTTAAAGTAAGGCAGATCCCACAAGCATATCATGTGAGTCCAGGCGTGTTCCGAATTATACCCTTTGAAATATCTTGGACGCTGTGGATCAGGCTCGAGAGCGTTTAACTGATCCAGGGTCTGTTGGCCTGTCAATGCAGGTGGTGCAGAGTTTTTGACAACTCTACCTTTGATGAAATTCTTCTTGTCTTTTCTGAACTTATGGCCAGGATCCAGGAACTGTTTATGCAAGTCGAAGCAAGAATACTTGCGACCTGCCTGCAGCCAACAGAACTGAAGAGCTGCCTTGCATGTTGGGCACGGGAACCTTCCATGCACACACCAGCCAACGAATAGCGCATACGCCGACAAGTCATGCGTCGAGTACATGTACCACACATGCATTTTGAAGTTTTGTTTTGTAGCGGCGTCATATGTCTTGATCCCATTATTCCAAGCTTCTTGCAATTCATCCTTAAGCGGCTGCATGTACACATTCACATTCTTCCCCGGATAGTTGGGCCCTGGAATTATCAACGTCAAGAAAATGTTCTTTCTTTTTATAATCTCTCCGGGGGGTAGATTGAGTGGAATGACAAATACAGGCCAACAACTGTATTGGGTTGCCGTCATACCAAACACATTGAACCCATTCGTGCTGATGGCGACTCGAGGATGCCTTGGATCTGCCGCTTTATCCTTATGTAATGCATCGAAGTGCTTCCAGGCAAAAGCGTCTGAAGTGTGTCCCAACATCGGATTCCCATCTGCATCTAGTTCGGTTCTTTTGCCCAATTTGTGCCACGTCATCTGTCTGGCCGTCTCTTCGACCATGAAAAGACGTTGAAGTCTTGGTATGATTGGCATATACCGAAGAACATTAACTGGGATTTTGGTCTGACTCTTCTCACCCATACCGTTGTCTACCACAACATACCTAGAAGACTTGCAAATGGGACAATAGTTCAAGCCCGCATACTCAAGCCTAAATAAGGCACATCCATTCTCACAGGCATCTATCTTCTCATAGGGCATCTTAAGCGCGCGTAGGATTTTGTCCGACTGGTACAGGTTTGCAGGCAATACATGGCCTTTGGGTAGAAAGCGTCCAAATATCGTCATCATCGCGTCGTAGCATTCTCTGCCCAGATTGAACTGAGCCTTCAGAGCCATTACTTGCGCGATGGCATCCAGTTGACAAAGCTCAGTGTGCTCGTGGAGAGGACATTTTAAAGACTCCAACATTTCATAGAAGGCCTTTGCAGATTCCTCCATCTCATCGTCCGAATCCCGAGCATCATCAAAGTCTTGAACCATGTCTTCGATCCCGGTACCATGCTCGTCGGTGCGATGACAAACCACCTCAGCTATGACACGTTGGGAAGACTCACCACGAAATCTTCACACCGTATAATCAGGCGTAAAACCCCACTTTTGCAAGTGTTTACCCATTACATCCCGTGTCCACTTTTTATAGTTGTCGCACCGGACACAGGGGCACCAGGTTATTTCCTGGCCATTTGCAAATGCGGCGCTCAGAAACCCCTTGGTTTTTGTTAACCATTCAATGGTCATGTCTTTCTCAGTAGGGTGACCGGTGTACATCCACACACGATCACTCATCTTGCCTACCTACTAAACACACAAGAAATATATATATAATTCATCATCTATATTCATCAGTTAATCAAGTTTGTCAGTTTTATTACGTCCATGCAACCTACACGCTAATAGGTAAAGATAGGTCCTAATCCCACCCGAGTATGTGTAGATTGGGTTCGTTTTCCCATGCTCTGCTCCGGATTCGACGCAGAATTTTGGCAGCACCTCCCCGCTGTTCTCCTGATACACGTCTCGGCAATAAGCAGAGAGGATGTGTACCCGAAGAACAACAGGGAGGCACTGACAAAATTCCGCATCGGATCCGGAGCAGAGCATAAGGGAAAACGAACCCAATCTACACATACTCGGGCTGTCCATGGATAACGTTGGACAATTCGAAAGGATGGCGGTTATAAATATGCAATGACATGCATATTTATAGATGCCGCCCTTTCGAACGGGAGACGCATACTGGTCACGCATACTGATGATTGAAGACACCTATAGCTAGCAAGTTTCATCAGCACGAAGACCGGAACAGAGCAAATTAAGGGGGGAGGAGATGTCATTTGTGCTCACCCACGAACGCAGGGGAGCTCATCAAACGCACGGGGAGGTCGTCGAACACCAGACCCTCGCAGCGACGAAACAACTGCACATTGAAATCCACCCGATCAACACAAAATATGATGTTTTTCATAACAGCTAGAATCGGAATATATATACGACCTAACTCATAATTTACAAAACTATGACCCCGTGGCCTCTGGAAGGCCGAGGAGGACCTTTTCGGTCAACACGAGGCTGAAGAGGTGTCGGGGGTCGGGGGTCGGGGTGTCTTCTTCTCCTCCTCTCCTCTTTCTTCTTCTTCTCCTTATCTTCTTCTTCTTCTTTTTCTTCTTCTTTTCATTTTTCCTCTTCTCCTTCTCCTCCTCTCCTCTTTCTTCTTCTTCTTCTTCTCTTCTTCTTCTTTTTTCTTCTAGTTTTTTTCTTCTCTTCTTTTCTTCTAAGTTTTTTGTTTTCTATCTAAGTTTTTTAACTAACTATCTAATTGAACAGAAAAAACAGAAAATAAACTAACTATCTAATTTAATAGTAAAAACAGAAAATAAATTTACTATCTAAATTAACTATCTAATTTAAAAGAAAAAACATTAAAAAAAACTAAGTATCTACAGAAAAAAACAGAAAGGTGAGGGGTGGGGGTGGGGCGGGCACTCACCGGAGTTGGGGAAGGCCGGAGCGGCGGGGGCGGTCGGGGCGGCGGGAGGAGGGGGAAGCCGCAGGGAGGGGGAGCCGCGGGGAGGGGGCGGCGCCGGGAGCCAACGAGGGGAGGGCGGCTGGGGAGGGGGCGGAGCCGGGGGCGGGGGAGGGGCGGCCGCTGGGGAGGGGGTGGATCCGGGGGCAGGGGAGGGGTGGCCGCTGGGAAGGGAGCGGCGCCGGAGGCGGGGGAGGGGTGGCCGCTGGGGAGGGGGCGGCGCCGGGGGCGGGGGAGGGGTGGCCGCTGGGGAGGGAGCGGCGCCGCGAGCCAGCGAGTGGAGGGGGCGGCTGGGAGGATGGCCGGCGCCGGAGGCGGGGGAGGGGGCGGCGCCGGCGGCGGGCGAGGGGTGGCCGCGGCGAGGGGTGGCGCAGGGAGCTGGTGGAGAGAGAGAGGGGCGGGGGAGAGAGTGGGGGGTAGTGGAGCGGGGGGTGGGGAAACGGCCGTTATAGACACATCCCCTTTGTCGTCCGCTAGCGGACGGCAAAGAGCCCCAGAGCTGACGGCAAAGGCCAGGAGGACGGCAAAGAGTCCGTCCGTTGGACCTAGCCAGGCCCAAGGTCCATTGGGACCCATCTTACCTCTTTGCCGTCTGCCTGTAGGATCTATGCTGTCCGCTGGCAGACGGCAAAGGACAGGCGGATGGCAAACAATACCTTTGCCATCAGTCAGCTCTTTGCCGTCTGCTTTACGGCAACAGACGGCAAAGACCTTCTTTGCCATCTGCCAGCAGACGGCAAATAACTAAATTCCAGTAGTGATCTATGCCCGGATGGGAACAGACCATCTGTCACCCTAGGTACCCTTGGTGTCTATATAAACCAGGGGGCTTAGTTCGTAGAAGGACAAGTCAACTCATCTAGGGTTTAGCTCATTTGATCTCGAGGTAGATCAACTCTGTAACCTTCATACTCACTAATACAATCAAGCAGGACGTAGGGTTTTACCTACTCACGAGGGCCCGAACCTGGGTAATCATCGTCTCCTTCGTCTCATGTTAACCATCGATCCTAGATTCATAGTTTGGGACCCCCCTACCCGAGATCCGCCGGTTTTGACACCGACACTCAGCACTAGAGCGGGCGGTGTTCGGTTGGACGTTATTCTCGGCTGTTCCTCCTCGTCAAAGGTTATGGCTGTGTCTGCCCAAGAGTTCGTGGCTACCACATGGTCTATTTGGTCGAGTTCTCAAAGAGCTCTCTTCCTCTGACTTTTTGTGGAGAACGTTTCATAGATCATCAGGACCTCCGTATTGTCACCTGGTGGTGTGGCTGATCGTCTTGTTGGGAGTGAGATGCCAAGGATAGCCTCCCCGCTCTTTGCAACTTGCCTTACGAGCCAAAAAGCTCGGAGGCTGTGAGTCGGGTTTGTGTTTGGCGATGAAGAGTGTACAGGGCATGGCTTTCCAGAAGTTCGTCAAGAACAGTCCGGTGTCCCTCAAGGTGTTTGTTGTTTTTCTCGATGTGTTCGTGGTCGGCTGACTGTCATGGGGACGCGCATTTCCTCCAAGCTCCTGTGGGTCCTCTGGTTTGGATTGACTCCAGTTGCTGAGCTTGCCAGGTGCTTTCCATGGCGCAGTACTTGCGCACCATGTTTGATAGTTCAGAGAAGTCACGGATGTGGCGACGAGCGAGGGCATTTAGTATCCCGTTGTCCCGGTAGTTATGCCGGAAGGCCGCTATGATTTCTTGATCGTTGCAGCCCGTTAACTTATTTTTGGTGAGGAGGAATCGAGCCCAGTAATGGTGGACTATTTCCCCGAGCTGTTGTGTGATGTATAGCAAATCCCATATGTCGGGGTTCCCCGAATTAGTTGGAGAGTATGCGACATGGGCGGTGGGCGGGAAAAAATTCCTTATTCCGATAGGCCGAGGGTCGAGGGACGTGCACGTCGAGTCCTGCATCGCTGCGACGTCCGGGGCTTTGGGTTGTATGTGTGAATCGTCCACCGGATTTTCCCGTCCCGTTCCAAAGTCGGGTGCCGAATCGTCCATTATTTCTGGATTGTCTACGGGTCCAAGCCCAGATTCCGTACTATGTGAGCAATTGGGGTCATCCGAGACCCGAACATAGACCGTCCTTAGTCCCGGAAGGCGGGAAGACGAGTCTTCAACCGAACTCTCAACGATAGCCACCAGATGCGTAATAGGCGGGACATAAATTTCCCTATCATTGGGCTTAAGGCCGATCTGGTCGTAAAGGGAGGGTTGGTCGCTATTCACCCCCATTGTCCAAATTCGACCCAGTAGTTCATTCAAGGATGAGACATCTGTAGGGTCCAAATCTCCGGCATACGTGGAGTTAATTTGCAGCGCAGGTATTCCCATGGTTTCCGGGGACGCTCCCAGGCGCAACTCGGCAAGTTTGGAACCAGGTGCATTGATTGGGTCGGGATTTGGAGCCGGACCCGAGGTGGAGGGCGCTCCGGTTCGCGGTCTTCCACTGCTGAAGCTGCGGTGCTGGTGTTCACATGCTCTCTAGGAGGAGCAACCAGCTTGGTTAAAACGTGATCTCCCCGGGAGTCAGCGGCGAACTCTAGGTTGCCGAACCTGAACTCCTGGTCGGGGGCGAAGCTTCCTATCTGGCCCGAGCGGCCGGTCGGGTCTGCGTGCAGCGCTACGCTGCCGAACGCGAAAATCTGTCCATGGACGAAGACGTCCCCATTACAGATTCCGTTGTTGAAGATCAAGCGAGCAATTGATTCTCTTGGCGATCCCACAGTGGAACTCACAATGAAAGCACCAATGTTGGTGTCAAAACCGGCAGATCTCGGGTAGTGGGTCCCGAACTATGGATCTTGGATTGATGGGTTATAGGAGACTAGGGAGACGATGTTTACCCAGGTTCGGGCCCTCTTAATGGAGGTAAAACCCTACGTCCTGCTTTGATTGTATTGAATAAGGGATATCAAGTACAGAGTTGATCTACCTCGAGATCGTATGATGTGGTCTAAACCCTAAAAGTAATGAGCTTAACTTGTCCTACGAACTAAAACACTCTGGTTTATATAATCACCAGGGGTATCTACGGTTACACAATGTTGGTTACATCAGGAAAGGAACATGCCGAGCCCATCGTCTTGTACTTGGACTGCACGTCACGACTTGAGAGATTCCGTCTTGGTGATGGTATCCGGACTTTCATTGACAATCACAAAGTGGCCCACCTACCTGCCCGTAGAGATAAGCCAGCAGCCCGAGGACCCCTTAATCCCAGACCCCCTCAATGGAAGGAGTCATCTCCAACAACATCTTTGCCAGCACCATCTCATGTCCAAACCCTAGTTCATCTCTTGTAGTCAATCTTTGTCCAAAACCTCAGATTGGTACCCGTGGGTTGCTAGTAGTGTTGATTACATCTTTAGTTGATGCTAGTTTTTTTATTTGGTAAAGATCATATGTTCAAATTGTTAATCATATTTTTATCATGTGATCATGGACATGAATATGATTCGTGACTAGTTTCGTTTGTTCTTGAGGACATGGGACAAGTCTTGTTATAAGCAATCATGTGAAGTTGGTATTCATTCAATTTTTTGATAAGATGTATGTTGTTCATCATCTAGTGGTGTCGTGTGAACGTAGACTACACGACAAATTACCATACTTGGGGACAACGGAAGGCATTGTGGAGCAGTAAGGGGATGATGGGCTGCGAGAGTGAAAGAAGCTTAAACCCTAGTTTATGTGCTATTCCGTAAGGGGCTGATTTGGATACATATGTTTCATGCTATGGTTAGATTTATCTTAGTTCTACTTTCGTAGTTGCAGATGCTTGCGAGAGGGGGTAATCATAACTGGGTTGTTTGTTCAAGTAAGAACAACACCCTAGCACTGGTCAACCCACAAAACAATTTATCAAAGTAGTGAACGCAAATCAACTAAACATGATGAATGTGACTAGAGGAAATTCCCATGTGTCTTCGAGAATGTTTTGATCACTATAAGAAATGCTCTTGGCTTGTCCTTTGAAACATAATGATTGGGCCACTGATACGTCCATTTTGCATCATGATTTCCTATTGTTATTTATAATGTTTTTATGTATAATAATGCTTTAGGGAGTGATTCTAATGCCTTTTCTCTCACAATATGCAAGGTTTACACAAAGAGGGAGAATACCGATAGCTGGAATTCTGGACCTAAAAAATCACATCAGAGATACCTATTCTGCACATCTCCAAATAAGTTGAAACTTTACAGAGAATTATTTTGGATTATATAATAAATACTGGAGCAAATAACTACCGGAGGGGGCCACCCTGGTGAGCACAAGACACCAAGGCGCGCCAGGCCCCCCAAGCGCGCCCTGGTGGGTTGTGCCTAGCACAGCCCACCTCCGGTGCCCATCTTCTGGTATATAAGGTCTTTTGACCTAGAAAAAATTAGGAGAGGTCTTTCGGGGCCGAACTTGGGCAGGAGCACTTTTGCTCTCCGACGGAGCGATTCCACCGGGGGAACTTCCCTCCCGGAGGTGGAAATCGAAGCCATCGTCATCACCAACACCCTTCTCATCTTTGGGAGGACAATCTTCATCAACATCTTCAACATCACCATCTCCTCTCAAACCCTAGTTCATCTCTTGTGTTCAATCATTGTATTGGAACCTCAGATTGGTACCCGTGGGTGACTAGTAGGGTTGATTACATCTTGTAGTTGATTACTATATGGTTTATTTGGTGGAAGATTATATGTTCAGATCCATTATGCTATTCAATACCCCTCTGATCTTGAGCATGAATATTATTTGTGAGTAGTTACCTTTGTTCTTGAGGTCACGGGAGAAGTCATGTTGCAAGTAATCATGTGAATTTGATTTGTGTTCGATATTTTGATGATATGTATGTTGTGATTCCCTCAGTGGTGTCATGTGAACGTCGACTACATGACACTTCACCATCCTTGGGCCTAAGGGAATTCATTGTGGAGTAGTTATTAGATGATGTGTTGCTAGAGTGACAGAAGCTTAAACCCTAGTTTATGCGCTACTTCGTAAGGGGCTGATTTGGATCCAAACATTTAATGCTATGGTTAGATTTTATCTTAATACTTTTCTCGTAGTTTTACGGATGCTTGCGAGGGGGTTAATAATAAGTGGGAGGTTTGTTCAAGTAAGAACAGCACCCAAGCACCGGTCCACCCACATATCAAATTATCAAAGTAGCGAACGCAAATCAAACCAACATGATAAAAGTGACTAGACGAAATTCCCGTGTACCCTCAAGAACACTTTGCCTATTATAAGATACTGTTCTAGCCTGTCCTTTGCCACAAAAGGATTGGGCTACCTTGCTGCACTTTATTTACCGTTACCGTTATTTGCTCGTTACCAATTATCTTGCTATCAAACTATCTGTTACCTACAATTTCAGTGCTTGCAGAAATTACCTTGCTGAAAACCGCTTGTCATTTCCTTCTGCTCCGTGTTGGGTTCAACACTATTACTTATCGAAAGGACTACGAATGACCCCCTATACTTGTGGGTAAACAAGACTCTTTTCGGGCGCCGTTGCTGGGGAGTGAAGCGCTCTTGGTAAGTGGAAATCGGTAAGGAAAAACTTATACTATGTGGTGGAAATTTTTGTTACTTGCTACTATGGAAAACAATCCTTTGAGGGGTTTCTTCGGGGTATCTTCACCTCGACCGGAACCACAATTAGTTGCCCCTCAACCTACTGCACCTACTGAAAATATTGGTTATGAAATTCCTTCGGGTATGGTAGAACAACAGCTAGCTAATCCATATGCAGGAGATGGAACTGAACATCCTGATATGCACTTAACACATGTGAATGAAATTTGTGGATTATTTAAGCTTGCAGGTTTATCTGGAGATGAAGCTAAGAAGAAAGTTTTCCCTTTATCTTTGAAGTTAAAAGCATTGACATGGTATAGGCTATGTGATGATATTGGATCATGGAACTGGAATCGATTGCAAATAGAATTCCACCAAAAGTTTTATCCCATGCATCTAGTTCATCGTGATCGGAATTATATATATAATTTTTGGCCTTGTGAAGGAGAAAGCATCGCTCTAGCTTGGGGGAGGCTTAAGTCAATGTTATATTCATGCCCCAATCATAATATTCCGAGAGAAGTTATTATTCAGAATTTTTATGCTCGGCTTTCTCATAATGATCAATCCATGCTCGATACTTCATGTACTGGTTCTTTTATGAAGAAGACTATTGAATTCAAGTGGGATCTCTTAGGAAGAATTAAATGCAACTCTGAAGATTGGTAACTCGACGAAGGTAATGAGTCAGGTATAAGGCTTAAGTTTGATTGTGTGAAATCTTTTATGAATACCGATGCATTTCACAAGTTTAGCATTAAATATGGCCTTGACTCTGAGATAGTAGCCTCTTATTGTGAATCATTTGCTACTCACGTTGATCTCCCTAAAGAGAAGTGGTTTAAATATCATCCCCCTATTAAAGAAGAAATTAAAGAACCGGTAAAAGCTAAGGTTGAAACCATCATTTACAATGTTGATCCAGTTGTGCCTACTTCCTATATTGAAAAACCACCTTTCCCTGTAAGGATAAAGGAACATGCTAAGGTATCAACTGTGGTTCGCAAGAGTAATATCAGAGCACCTAAGCCCCGTGAGCAAATTAAAGTAGAATCTAGCATTGCTATGGTTAAATATCTCTTGGTAGAAAATATTGATGGGCATGTTATTTACTTCTGTGATGAAGCTGTTAGAATTGCCAAACCTGATGAAAAAGATAAACATAGACCCGTAGTCGGCATGCGTGTTGTGTCAGTCAAAATAGGAGGTCATTGCTATCATGGTTTATGTGATTTGGGTGCTAGCGTGAGTGCTATTCGTTTTACCTTATACCAACAAATTATGAATGAAATAGCACCTGCTGAAATAGAAGACATTGATGTTACTATTAAACTTGCTAATAGAGACACCATCACACCACTTGGGATTGTTAGAGATGTTGAAGTCTTGTGTGGGAAAGTAAAATATCCTACTGATTTTCTAGTTCTTGGCTCCCCACAAGATGACTTTTGTCCCATTATCTTTGGTAGACCTTTCTTGAGCATCGTCAATGCTAAGATAGATTATGAAATACAAACTGTCAGTGTCAGGTTTGGTGATGTGTCTCATGAGTTTAATTTTTCCATGTTTAGTAGACAACCTCGTGATAGAGAATTATCTAGTAAGGATGAAATAATTAGTCTTGCTTCTATTGCTGTACCTCCTACTGATCCACTAGAACAATATCTGTTAGACCATGAAAATGATATGCACTTGCGTGAAAGAAATGGAATAGGTAGAATTTTCTTTGAACAACAACCTCTCCGAAAACACAATTTGCCTATTGAAATCCTTGGAGGTCCTCCTCCACCTAAAGGTGATCCTGTGTTTGAATTAATGCAATTGCCTAACCTTTGAAGTATGCTTATCTTGATGAGAAAAAGATATATCCTGTTATTATTAGTGCTAACCTTTAAAACATGAAGAAGAAAGATTATTAAAAATTATGAGGAAGCACCGGGCTGCTATTTGATATACTCTTGATGATCTTAAGGGCATTAGTCCCACTCTATGTCAGCACAAGATTAATATGGAACCTGATGCTAAACCCGTTGTTGATCATCAACGGCGATTCAATCCTGAGATGAAGGAAGTAGTAAGAACTGAAATATTAAAGCTTCTTGAGGCGGGTATAATCTATCCCATAGCTGATAGTAGATGGGGAAGTCCCGTTCATTGTGTCCCTAAGAAGGGAGGTATTACTGTTGTTCCTAATGATAAAAATGAACTCATTCCGCAAAGAATTGTCACTGGTTGTAGAATGGTAATTGATTTTAGAAAATTAAATAAAGCTACTACAAAAGATCATTACCCTCTGCCTTTTATTTATCAAATGCTAGAAAGATTATCTAAGCACACACACTTTTTTTTTCTGGATGGATATTCTGGTTTTTCTCAAATACCTGTATCATAATCTGATCAAGAGAAAACCACCTTTGCTTGTCCTTTTGGAACCTATGCTTATAGACGTATGCCTTTTGGTTTATGCAATGCACCTGTTACCTTTCAAAGATGTATGACTGCTATATTCTCTGATTTTTGTGAAAAGATTGTGGAGGTTTTCATGGATGATTTTTCCGTTTACGGAACTTCTTTTGATCATTGCTTAAGCAACCTTGATCGAGTTTTGCAGAGATGTGAAAAAACTAATCTCGTCTTGAAGTGGGAGAAGCGCCACTTTATGGTGAATGAAGGTATTGTCTTGGGGCATAAAATATCTGAACGAGGTATTGAGGTGGATAAAGCTAAAGTTGATGCAATTGAGAAAATGCCATGTCCTAAAGATATTAAAGGTATTCGGAGTTTCCTTGGTCATGCTGGTTTCTATAGGAGGTTTATTAAAGACTTCTCTAAAATTTCTAGGCCTCTTACTAATCTTTTACAAAAGGATATTCCATTTATTTTTGATGATGATTGTGTAGAAGCCTTTGAAACACTCAAGAAAGCCTTAACTTCCGCACCTATCGTTCAACCACCTGATTGGAACTTGCCTTTTGAAATTATGTGTGATGCTAGTGATTATGCTGTTGGTGCTGTTTTAGGACAAAGAGTTGATTAGAAATTAAATGTTATCCATTATGCTAGAAAAATTATAGACAGTGCCCAACGAAATTATGCTACTACTGAAAAAGAATTTTTAGCAGCTATGTTTGCTTGTGATAAATTTAGATCCTACATTGTTGACTCCAAAGTTATTATTCACACCGATCATGCTTCTATAAAATATCTTACAAAAAAGAAAGATGCTAAACCTAGAATCATTAGGTGGGTTCTCTTGCTTCAAGAATTTGACTTACATATCACTGATAGGACGGGAGCTGAGAACCCCGTAGCTGATAACTTGTCTAGGTTGGAAAATATTCTTGATGACCCACTACCCATTGATGATAGTTTTCTTAATGAACAGTTAGCTGCAATAAATGTTTCTCAAAACACACCTTGGTATGCTGATTATGCTAACTACATTGTTGCTAAATATATACCACCTAGTTTCATATATCAACAAAAGAAAAAATTCTCCTATGATTTGAGACATTACTTTTGGGATGACCCACATCTTTATAAACAAGGCGTAGATGGTATTATTAGACGTTGTGTACCTGAGCATGAATAGGAACAAATCCTACGGAAATGTCGTTCCGAAGCTTATGGAGGACATCATGTGGGACATAGAACCGCTCATCAGGTATTGCAATCTGGTTTTTATTGGCCTACTCTCTTCAAGGATGCCCGTAAGTTTGTCTTGTCTTGTGATGAATGTCAAAGAATTGGTAATATCGGTAAGCGTCAGGAAATGCCAATGAATTATTCACTTGTTGTTGAACCATTTGACGTTTTGGGTTTTGATTTTACGGGACCTTTTCCTTCCTCTAATGGGTACACTCATGTTTTGGTTGCCGTTGATTATGTCACTAAGTGGGTAGAAGCTATTCCAACTAGTAGTGCTGGTCACAACACCTCCATTAAAATGCTTAAAGAAGTTATCTTCTTGAGGTTCGGAGTCCCTAGATATTTAATGACTGATGGTGCTTCACACTTTATTCATGGCGCTTTCTGTAAGATGCTTGCTAAATATGATGTTAACCATAGAATTGCATCACCCTATCATCCTCAATCTTGTGGTCAAGTTGAACTTAGGAATAGAGAAATAAAATTAATATTACAAAAAACTGTCAATAGGTCTCGAAAGAATTGGTCTAAGAAACTAGATGATGCACTTTGGGCCTATAGAACAGCTTATAAAAATCCTATGGGTATGTCTCCATACAAAATGGTATATGGAAAAGCTTGTCATTTGCCTCTAGAGTTAGAACATAAAGCACTTTGGGCAATTAAAGAACTCAATTATGATTTCAAACTTGCCGGTGAGAAGAGGTTATTTGATATTAGCTCACTAGATGAATGGAGAACCCAAGCTTATGAAAATGCCAAACTATTCAAAGAAAAAGTAAAAAGATGGCATGACAAAAGAATCCAAAAGCGGGAATTCAAAATAGGAGACTACGTTCTTTTGTTCAACTCTTGCAGGTAAGCTTCTCTCCAAATGGGAAGGACCATATATTATCGAAGAGGTTCATCGTTCTGGAGCTATTAAGATTAATAATGCCGAAGGCACTAATCCGAAGGTGGTCAATGCACAAAGAATTAAACATTGTATCTCAGGTACGCCTATTAACGTTGAAAGCAATGTTTTTCAAACCATGACACCGGAGGAACACATAAAGGAAACCTTCCGGAACATTCCAGAATTCTAAAAAAGAGGAGGTACATGATACGGTAAGTAAACGGACTCCGAAAAATCCCCAAAAATATTTTCTGTCAGTTTTGGAATATTACAAAAATTAGGCAAATAAGAAATAAACGGGAAAGCAACCGAGGTGAGCACGATACACCAGGGCGCGCTAGCCCTACCAGGCGCGCCCTGGTGGGTTGTGCCCACCTCAGACACTTTCCCGACTCCGTTTTCCTTCCATATTCTTGCTTCCCAAGATAAAAAATTCTCTATAAATACCCCCAATTGTTTTGACCACCGCATCGCAGAAAAATCCTTCGTTCTTGTTTCGTGTGGTTTTCTCGTCAGATCTAGATCTCCATGGCTCCACCAAGCTCCTCCAAGGACAAGTTCTTCAAGAGGGTCATCAACCCGTACTTGTCGAAGGTGATGAAGCATCCTCAAGCCATTGAGATGCGTGAAGGGGTGCTCCACATCCGCGATGTTCAGGGACCCAAGAGGACAGGAAGCGTGGAGGCTAGGCTCGAGGCGGTGGAACAAAACATCTTCAAGTGCCAAAAGATGGTAGAGCGTGGACTTAGTGCCAATCACTCCATGATCACGGAATTCACCCATGATCAGATGGTGGATGGCCGGTCTATGAGGGACACCGTCTTCACCCTCAATGAGCAAATCAATTTTCTGCAAAGCCAAATTTATGATCTTCAAAACCAAGTTTTTTAGTAGGAAGCAAGATTTAAAGGTATGAGTTTAGTTGCCAGTTGCAGGACTCGAGGGACTCATGCGTTATCTTTTGATGGTGAGCCCTTGCCCTGGAAGCCGGAGGACAAACCTACCACATCATCACCACCACCTTCATCATCTTCACCGCCAAAGGAGACTTGAGCACACGGGTATGGGCACTCCCCTTGGCTTGAGCCAAGCTTGGGGGAGGTGCCCCGGTATCGTATCACCATCACTCTTATTCACCTTTACCTATTTTCGTTCGATCCTTAGCTTTTTTGTGAATTAGTTGAATACAAGTTTAGTATGATCTATTTTCGAGTGTTAGTTTCGTGATCTATCTATCTATGTAATCGAGTGAGAGTTATATAATAAAGTTCAGTTTGAGCTCTTGTTTCTTCACTTTCTTGTTGCAATCAAAATAAAAGAAATAAATGGAAAAGAATCATATTCTAATCTTATGGTAAGTAATGACATCACATAAATAAAAGTATAAGTGGTAAAATTTATTGGATATTGACAAACATAGCATTGGTCAATGATGCAATTCATGAAAGAATTAATAAGGGAAGAGAAGATTCACATGCAAATACACTATCTTGGACATGTTTTATGATTGTGAGCCCCCATTAAATATTATATGTCAAAATTGTTGATGTTGGACAAGGAAGACAACATAATGATTTATGTTTGTTCATATTCACATAGAAGTTATATTGTCATAGACCCTTCAAGATGTGGTGCTTGCTCAATATCTTTGCTAGCCAAAAATCCCGCACTAAGTAGAGATACTACTTGTGCATCCGAAAACCCAAAACCCAAATCCATGTTTTCAGAGTCCACCATACCAACCTACGGATCGAGTAAGATCCTTCAAGTAAGTTGTCATCGGTGCAGGAAGGCAATAAAAATTGCTTCTAAATGTGTTTGATCAATTAGTGTAAGAGAAAATTGAGCGTTATACGAACTTATGATGGCAAAGTAATAAAAGTGACGGACTGCATAGTAGGGGGCAATATAGCGTGAAGTTCTTTTACATTAAGGGATTGGGCATACAAACCAAAAAGCGCATGTCAACCTCTGCTTCCCTCTGCGAAGGGCCTATCGTTTACTTTTATGTATTGACTTTTATGCAAGAGTCAAAGTATTCTTCCCTATTCCTTTTTACTTTTTCTTTTCGCAAGCATCATGTGGTGAGGAAAGATCTAGGCACATATATCCAGTTGGATGTGAGTAAGCATGAGTTAATATTGTTGGCATCACCCTTGAGGTGAGTATGTTGGGAGGCGAAACTATAAGCCCCTATCTTTCTATTTGTCCGGTTGAAACTTTTTGCTCATGGGTATGCTGTGAGTGTTAGCAATCATAGAAGACTAAATGATGGTTGAGTATGTGGACTTGCCAAAAGGCTCCGACAAGAGACCCTTCCTGAAAATATGATGAATTGTAGTTGCAAAGTTGATTGAGAACATAGTTTGTTGGTTTCCAATAAGGTTTATGCTTTATTCTTTTATGTTGTGATGAATTGTTACTTGTTCATGAGAAGTTATATGATGAAGTTATATAATAAAAGTTATATGAATAAGTTCTTTGATAAAGTTTGTTGTTGCTATGATAATAAGCATGATGCTACTATGTCCGTATTTTGTCTTTATCGACACCTCTCTCTCAAACCATGTGGACATGCTTTTCAATACCGGCTTTCGCTTGAAGACAAGCGAAGTCTAAGCTTGGGGGAGTTGATACGTACATTTTGCATCATGATTTCCTACTGTTATTTATAATGTTTTTATGTATAATAATGCTTTAGGGATAGATTCTAATGCCTTTTCTCTCACAATATGGAAGGTTTACACAAAGAGGGAGAATACCGGCAGCTGGAATTCTAGACCTGAAAAAGCACATCAGAGATACCTATTCTGCACATCTCCAAATAAGCTGAAACTTCACGGAGAATTATTCTGGATTATATAATAAATACTGGAGCAAATAACTACCGGAGGAGGCCATCCTGGTGAGCACAAGACACCAGGGTGCACCAGGCCCCCCGGGCGCGCCCTGGTGGGTTGTGCCCAACACGGCCCACCTCTGGTGCCCACCTTCTTGTATATAAGGTCTTTTGACCTAGAAAAAATTAGGAGAGTACTTTCGGGGCGGAACTTGGGCACGAACACTTTTGCCCTCCGGCGGAGAGATTCCGCTGGGGGAATTTCCCTCCCGGAGGGGGAAATCGAGGCCATCGTCATCACCAACACCCCTCTCATCTTTGGGAGGCCAATCTTCAGCAACATCTTCAACAACACCATCTCCTCTCAAACCCTAGTTCATCTCTTGTGTTCAATCTTTGTACCGGAACCTCAAATTGGTACCTGTGGGTGACTAGTAGTGTTGATTACATCTTGTAGTTGATTACTATATGGTTTATTTGGTGGAATATTATATGTTCAGATCCATTATGCTATTCAATACCCCTATGATCTTGAGCATGAATATTACTTGTGAGTATTTACCTTTGTTCTTGAGGTCACGGGAGAAGTCATGTTGCAAGTAATCATGTGAATTTGATATGTGTTTGATATTTTGATGATATGTATGTTGTGATTCCCTTAGTGGTGTCATGTGAACGTTGACTACTTGACACTTCACCATCCTTGCGCCTAAGGGAATGCAATGTGGAGTAGTTATTAGATGATGGGTTGCTAGAGTGACAGATGCTTAAACCCAAGTTTATGCGCTACTTCGTAAGGGGCTGATTTGGATCCAAACGTTTAATGCTATGGTTAGATTTTATCATACTACTTGTCTCGTAGTTGCGGATGCTGGCGAGGGGGTTAATCATAAGTGGGAGGTTTGTTCAAGTAAGAACAGCACCCAAGCACCGGTCCACCCACATATCTAATTATCAAAGTAGCGAACGCAAATCAAACCAACATGATAGAAGTGACTAGACGAAATTCCCATGTACCCTCAAGAACACTTTGCCTATTATTAGATACTGTTCTGGCATGTCCTTTGCCACAAAAGGATTCAATTACCTTGCTGCACTTTATTTACCGTTACCGTTATTTGCTCATTACCAATTATCTTGCTATCAAACTATCTGTTACCTACAATTTCAGTGCTTGCAGAAATTACCTTCCTGAAAACCGCTTGTCATTTCCTTCTGCTCCTCGTTGGGTTCGACACTCTTACTTATCAAAAGGACTATGATTGACCCCTATACTTGTGGGTCATCAGCCACCTTGCTGCACCTTGTTACTTTGGTTACATGTTACTTGCTACAAATTACCTTGCTATCAAACTATCTATTACTACTCTTTTACAACACTTGTAGAGAATACCTTGCTAAAACTGCTTATCAATTTCTTCTGTTCCTCGTTGGGTTCATGATTCTTACTTATTGAAAGGACTATGATTTATTCCCGATACTCGTGGGTCATCAGCCGATGTGGCACAAAAGCACCACTCAGAGGAGAGTAGCGAGCTTCGGTCGTGGCTAGATGCCACGGTAAAACAACTGACGAAGATGAAGGGTCAGCTCATCGACGAGACCAACCAGATGGCCATCATGGCTGGGCATGAACAAAAAGAGTGGGACGAGATCTAGGAGTGCCTGGACGACATGCTGGTCAAAATCAGGATGCAACACGAGAATCTGCACGACATTTATCGCCCAGAGAGCACGATCATGCTTTCCATCGGGCTGGAGCCGTATGTTCACCGTGCTGAATTCAACGACCTACGGTCGGTGGACCTCATCCGTTCCTTTCTGCAACTTGCAGAGCAACTTTCCCGTCTTCACGCCATAGTGGAGGACAAGCTGGACAAAAAGGGGCTGTGTGCCGCCCTTGCGGTGGCGGTGCGGATCTTCTCTGGCCTCCACCATCATGATCCGGCCATCCCAACGGATGCCATTATGGAGAGCTAGCACCAACTAATCTCCTGGGGTCGCTAAGGCAAGTGGCGAACTATATCGCCACTGTGTTACAATTGGAGAAGGAGAGGGACTTCAGCGGCCGCTAGGTGCCGCTGGAGGGGCGACAAATGCCTTGAAGAATGTGCGCTTCGAGGCACGGGTCCATTTTTGAACGGGGGTGTCCTTCGTCACCTTGTCGTCCTCTTCTTTTTCTGCTTACCCAGCGAGAATCCTACAACCAGTGCTATAATGGTACTAGAACATTGCTTAACAAGCGCTATTTATTTGTAATGGTGTGCAAGATGGTATAAGAAGATATCCTAAGGTTGAGTCAAATGTGCCTTGGAACTCCATTGTTTCTCGTTATCTTCCAATATGCAGAGAGGGATGGCACGTTGTTGGGGCAATTGCCTCGGATCATAAGAACACACGACGCTGAACATCAGAGCGAATCTGACATGTAGCGTGCATGCTTTTTTCTCTGGGTGAAAAAAACTCCCAAGGAAGGTTTACGGGGTGACGCTTCCCAGGGCCCCCGTTTCACAGACGAGTCCTGCATAAAGCAATGCAACTTCGGAAAAACAGTAGGTTAAGGCATCATGATTAGCTTTTAATATTCTTTGGTCCCTAACGCGGCGCCCGAATGATGAACTCCATCGGGGAAGCAGGACCTACCCTTGGCCCGCCGTGCTCATGCGTGCAGCGAACTTTCGTGCACCCCGACACTACGGATGTTCAGAAAGAGCACTGTGGCGGCATCAGCACCGGGTACATTGAGGGCCCATTCCAACGCCTGGTAGAAGCACTGAATGTAGTTCCTGAGCTATTCTGCCGGCCTTTGGTCGATGTAATTGAGGGGGTTGTATGTGGACCTTTCTGCTCTGAGGATGTCTGACGGTAGTGCGTTCCTCGCGGCGCAGCCTCCGTGTCCAGGCACCACCCTAGGGTGTGGCCCTCCAAAACGGTTTCACTGAAGAAAAGCCAAAAGGTTCCCCTGCTGTCGTGTATGGCATGGCTCAGAGATGTGCACGCGTCGTTACTTAGTGGCCTGAGGAAAATTTTGCAACGCCATCTTCCGTCATGGTTGGTGCGGGGTCGATGAAGAACACCAAAGAGAAAACAACGTAGATGGCATCAGAAAAGCTGCTACCGGTGAAGATCGGCATGGGTGTTCTGAGACATAGAGGCATCGGGGGACGAAGGTGACATGGACCAAGGGAACAAAAACGTCTCAGTCCCCTACCTAGCGCGCCAAATGTCGGGCTCTAGGAATCCGACATTTGGATGTGTAGGAACACCCCTTTGTTAGTTTGGCCAAGGACTGAACACGCTACATAACCATGGTCCTTGATCATGAGGAAGGATATAGACATGAAATAAAGCACACCGGTGACACCCAAGTTCATGCCACCATAGCGGTGTAGTACCCTACTCCTGCCTAAGTTTAATATTGTTGTGTTCTCAATGAATGGGCTACAATGTGTGTATCATGCTGTTAGAATGCCCTCCCTGGCCATTGACGACTTCTATTTATACCCGAACCGGTGCTCCCTTTCCCCAACGGGGGGTGCCACATGTCGAATACAAACAAAAAGGGGAAGACATTTGGGATGGTGTAAGTGCATCTAGTGCCACCCTTGTTTGGTTTTGGAGTATTGAAGACAAACGTGGTTGAGGGACTAATGTGTTTATCAGAGTTCACTGGTTAACGCAGAGAGAAGTCCCTGGAGTTTCGGTTTAGCCGTCGAAGATGACCCCCAAAAATGTCCAAATACATTGATGACGGCTGAAGCCATTGGTGGTAGACGAAGACTTTCGTCCGAAGACAATGAAACGCGAAGACGAAATCTTTTGGTAGTTTTGTTTCTTCTTTCCTGAGTCATAGGAACCACCGTACTGTTAAGTGGGGTCGATGTGATCGAAGTCAGATGCTGACGTGATGCTCAACCCATACCTATGTCTTCGAGTGAAGACAATGAGAGGAAATCTCTTCCAGAGTTGGTTGAGTCAGCTTTACTTGTAGCCCAAGTAAATCTGCCGCGTGTGTTTGAAATCCGACCGTTGTGACACGTGTCGGTTGGCCATTGACCCAGGGTCATTTCGGTCATATCAGGTCAGGTTGCCTGCTGGCTATAAATAGCCCACCCCGTCCACCATAAGAAGGTGACTGCTCAGAGAGAGATACGACTGTTGTCGTTTTGGAGCAACCCACCTCGAAGACATTGAGAGAGACACATCCTGCAAGGATACACCTAAACACCTAGAGCTAGAGTGTTTGAGCATCACCGAAGTCATTCTGTTCTAAGAGAACTGAAGACTTATTACACTTGAAGACAATGATCTTCCAGACGGTTAGGCGTCTGGGTCTAGAGCAATCCAAGAGTCATTGTGGATCGCCAGGTGACCAAGTTTGTACGGGTTTCGGAAGTCTCCCCTAAAGACTTACCAGAGTGATTGGGCGCTATCTAAGTGACTTCGGCTCAAGGGGAATAAGGTGAAGACGAGGTCTTCTGAGTTCAATCTCAGCCTCCCTAACCAGACGTACAGTTGTCACAGCAACTGGAACTGGTCCAACAAATCCTGTGTCTTCGTCAAGCAACTGGTTCTATCCCTTACCTTCTTACATTCCGGTTCTGTATCGTGAAGCCTTTCCCTGTTCATCACTGAAGACTTGTCGTGAAGACATTCATGCCTGTTGTTTATCTTCGTACTGTCTAAGTTTATCTTTGACTCATCTTATTGTGCATGATGTTAAAGCTTAACCTGCTTGTGTGTCTTCACTATGATGCATGCCTAGATTAGATTCTTGATTATATCCCTACCTGATCCTGTTTACGTTTCCGCACTATTCGAATACGTTCCTTGTTTCGAAGACTTTTATAAAAATCACCTATTCACCCCCCCCCCTCTAGTCGATAACTAGCACTTTCAATTGGTATCAGAGCAAGGTACTCCCTTGTTCTATGTTTCGGTTTAACCACCGTGGAGTTTTAGCTATGTCGACTGCAAGGATAATCAAGGTCTCCTCTACATGCCCTGTCTTCGATGGCACTGACTACACCTACTGGAAGAACAAGATGCGCATGCATCTCGAAGCCATTGACAATGACCTATGGTATGTCGTCATGGCGGGCATTCCCGATGTTGGCAAAGGTGTTACTGCTGCTGATGTGAAGAGGTTTGCACAACTCGACTCCACCGCCAAGAACATCATCTGTGGTCATCTGACCAAAGGAAAGTATGGCCGTGTGAGTGCACTTAACACTGCTAAGCAAATTTGGGAATGGTTGTCCAAGGTAAATGAAGGTGTCTCATCTCAAAGAGACTCTCGTGTTGATGTTCTTCACAACCTGCTCAACCGCATCAAGAGACTCGACAACGAAAACGTTCAGCTCACCTTTGATCGCCTCACTGACATCTCAAATGAGTTGAATGCACTCAGCGCCACTGATATCACCAAACATGAAGTTGTGAAGAAGCTACTCAGATCACTTGACAGCTCCTTTGACACTCTCGCACTCATGATTCAAGAGCGCCCTGACTTCAAGAGTTTGGATCCAGCTGACATACTTGAGAGGTTGAACACCCACGAATTCCAACAAGCTAAGAAGAGAGATATCTATGGACCAAGCTACAGTCGCTCCCGTGCATTGAAGGCCAAAGCTGTGTCTTCATCTGAAGACAACTCTGAATGCAGTTCTGATGGTACTAAAGACTTTGGAAAGGAACTTGCCTTGCTTGTCAGAAAGTTTCAGAAGTTTGCCAAGTCAAAGCGCTACGGAAAATCTTCAAAGAGCGATTCCAAGAGGTCTGGTGAAATGTCTTCAAGAGACAGTAAGAAGCAAACCTGTCATAAGTGCAAGAAAGTTGGCCATTTCATCGCTGATTGTCCTCGATGGGAGAAGGAATTCAAGAAGAAGAGCAAGGACTATGACTCCGATGACAACAACAAGAAGAAGTACGCAAAGTCTTCATCACACAAGAATAGTTCATCTGGCAAGGCACATGCTTTCATCGGAAAGGAGATGGATTCACAGTCTGAATCTGGTTCAGAAGTTGAGGAAGCATCTGAGGAGGAATCTGACGCTGAAGTAGCTGGATTAGCAATGGCTTCGGAATATCTCTCCACCTCTGTCTTCGAACCCGAAGACAATGTTCCTTTCTTCAACGACGAAGCCGGTGATGATGATGCTACTCCAGCCTACTGCTTCATGGAAAAAGCCTCCAAGGTATCCTCAAAATCCTCACGTCATGACTCTGAATCTGAAGCTGAATCTGATAATGACAAGAAACCTAGCTATGCTAAACTTGTAAAAATTGCCACCAAGCAACAACATGCAATGGAGAAAATACAAACTACTCTAGAGAAAAGCGATGACCTGTTACGCGAAGAGATGAGTCTGAACGAAACTATGGCTGAAGACATGTGTAGTCTTCGTTCAAGGTTTGAGGATCTCCAAAGTCGTCATGATGCCCTCTCAACTGATCATGAAAAGCTTTCTCTTGAATATCTTCAGAAGAAGATTGATCTAGAAAAGTTGAGGGAAGCACATGATGACCTACGGAAGGAAAATGACTCACTCCTAGCAGAGCAGATCAGTACGGCTCAGGATGAATTTGATGCTCCATGCTTAAAGTGTATTGCACGTGAAGCTAATGACTCAACTGCTGAATGTTCAAAGGCTTATGAAAATGCTTTATCTTCAACTGTATCTTTGGCACCTAACCCCTCATGTGAGGAAGCCACTGCTATCACTGATGACAATGACAGGTTGAAGACATTGCTTGAAACTGGCATGTACAAGAGTCTGAAAGGGCATCAGATTCTTTGTGATGTCCTGAGAAGACTATACTGAACAAAAACCCTAGGAAAGAGGGTGTAAGTTTCGAAAGAAACCTCAATGTTGATGGATCCTACTGGACACCTGAGTAGTACCCCAAAACCACATGGGTTGCTGCAAAAGGTCCTTCAGTTGATCCTTCCACATTATCAGGCTTCAACTGTTCTAATCCTCTCATTATTGATGAATCCTTTGATTCAAACTATAAACTGTTCAAACGTCAAAATGGTGAAGTGTTTGCCAGATTTATTGGAACTAACTGCAGGAATGGCTCTCCTATGAAGAAGATCTGGGTTCCCAAATGTCTTCTAGAGAAGCTTCACGTGAATGTCTTGACGACATCTCCCAAGAAGAAGACAAATCCTAGATCAATGTCTTCGAGAAGACATAAGTCTTCATATAATGGCACTAACCATTCTGTTTCGCAGGAAAAGACTCAGATGACTCATGAATATGTATACAATGGCATGAACCGCTATGTTCATCCAACAAAGAATTTCTCTGCTTACTCATTTGAGTACACTAACCCTCCTGTGAAACGTGCTATTAGGGCATCTCTGCCTAAATTCTCTGATGATGCCTTACGTCTCATTGCTTCTAAGCCACCCCTTCGCATGTGGGTGGTAAAGAAGAACTAATATCTTCTATGCAGCATCGGGTCTCCAGATAGGACGAAGCCTATCCCGAAGATCATCTCTGGGGACCCGGAATCATTCTTGTCTGAACGCAAGAGAATTAATGCATACCTCATTCAGAATACTTACCACTGTCTTCTGCTATATCTTCATCTTAGCATGTTACTCTTACATGCTTTGGTGAACTCGACTAATTCTCAATGCAGGAAGACAAATCCAATGCCACCGAATGGATTATGGACAGTGGATGCACAAGTCATATGACTGGTGATCGAAGCCTATTAATGGAGCAAACTCTTCGACCTCCAACAAAAGATCACATCGTCTTTGCTGACAAGAGCAGCAGCAAAGTGCTGGGAATAGGTAGAGTTGCTATCTCAAGGGACCGTCACATGGATAATGTCATGCTTGTTGAATCCCTTGGTTACAACTTGATTTCTGTCTCAATGCTCTGTGACTTAGATATGCTTGTCATTTTCGACAAATTTCGATGTGTGGTACTAATGGCCTCTGACAAAACCAAAGTCTTCGAAGGTTTTCGAAGAGGTGACTTGTACATGGTAGACTTCTCTGCAGGACCACAGGTTGTCTCATGTCTTCTAGCAAAAGCTTCGGAGTGCTGGCTATGGCATAGAAGACTAGGGCATGCTGGGATGAGGAACTTGCACACACTCGCCAAGAAGAAGCTCATCATTGGCTTCGAGGGTGTGAAGTTCAAGAAGGACCACCTCTGTGGTGCCTGTGAAGCCGGAAAGATAACCAGGGCCAAACACCCCTCGAAGACAATCATGACGACCCCTCGTCCCTTCGAGCTGCTTCACATGGACTTATTTGGCCCTACTCACTATTCCACCTTCTCTGCCACTGCAAATCTATATGGCTTCGTGATCGTTGATGACTATTCTCGATTCACTTGGGTACATATCATTCCTTACAAAACTGAAGTGCAGGATGTCTTCAGGCGCTTCGCAAATAGGTGTATGAACAACTACAACATCAAGATCAAGCACATCAGGAGTGACAATGGCACTGAATTCAAGAACACAGGCCTGGACACCTTTCTTGATACCCTTGGCATCACTCATGAGTTCTCTGCCCCATATACTCCCCAGCAGAATGGTGTTGTGGAGCGCAAGAATAGGACTCCTATTGAGATGGCTCGCACCATGCTTGATGAATACAAGACACGACGGAAGCTATGGCCTGAAGCCATTGACACTGTATGTCACATCATCAACAGAGTTTGTCTTCACAAGTTCTTCAAGAAAACATCATATGAGCTTCTCACTGGTAAGAAACCCAATGTAAGTTATTTCAATGTCTTCGGTGCAAGATGCTGGATAAGGGATCCACACCACACTTCTAAATTTGCACCGAAAGCACATGAGGGTTTCATGCTTGGTTATGGAAAGGATTCGCACACCTACAGGGTCTTCAACATCCTTCACAACAAGGTTGTTGAAACTGTAGATGTACGATTCGATGAAACTAATGGCTCGCAAAGAGAGCACCTGCCTCCTGTGCTAGATGAACTACCTCCTGATGAAGCTATTCGACTGATGGGCACCGGAGAAATTGTGCCTGAAGAACCTGTGGTTGTAGAAGAAGTCATCATCCCTCCATCTACTCAGCACGAAGACAATGCTGGACCCGAAGAAAATGCTGCTGATGAAGACAATACTCAGCAGCCCGAACAAAGTCTTCGCCCTGCTCGGTCACGTGTGGCAAATGAAGTCCAAATTGAGAGAATGCTTGACAGCATAAATGCACCAGGTCCACTTACTCGCTCAAGAGCTACTCAACTGGCTAACTTTTGTGGGCACTTTGCTTTTGTATCTATCACAGAACCCACAAAAGTAGAGGAAGCTTTCAAGGAACCGGAATGGATTCAAGCGATGCAGGAAGACCTTCACCAGTTCCAGCTGAACAATGTGTGGGAGCTCATGAAGCGTCCTGATCCAAGGAAGCACAACATCATCGGTACCAAGTGGATCTTCCGCAACAAGCAAGATGAGTCCGGTCAAGTCGTTAGAAACAAGGCCAGACTTGTGGCCCAAGGTTACACACAGGTTGAGGGTATTGACTTCGGTGAAACCTTTGCACCTGTCGCTAGACTTGAAGCCATTCAAATATTGCTTGCTTCATGCTAACCATCATGACATATGCTTATATCAAATGGATGTCAAAAGTGCATTCCTCAATGGTAAGATTGAGGAAGAAGTATATGTTGCTCAACCACCAGGGTTTGAAGATCCAAAGCATCCGGACAAAGTCTTCAAGCTCAACAAGGCACTCTATGGCCTCAAGCAAGCACCACGAGCTTGGTATGACACGCTCAAGGAATTCCTCAAGAAGAAAGGCTTCAAACCTAGTTCACTCGATCCCACTCTCTTCACTAAATCCTATGATGATGAACTGTTTGTGTGCCAAATATATGTGGACAACATTATCTTGGCTATACTAACAACAAATACAGTGGTGAGTTTGCTTATATGATGCAAGAAAAGTATCAAATGTCGATGATGGGAGAATTGAAATTCTTCCTAGGGCTTCAAATTCGATAGCAACCAAATGGCATCTTCATATCTCAGGAGAAGTACCTCAAGGATTGCCTCAAGAAATTCGGCATGAATGAAGCCAAAGGTTACAAGACGCCCATGCCTACCAATGGACACCTCTGCACTGACGAAAATGGTAAAGATTTCGATCAGAAGGTATATCGCTCCATGATTGGGTCTTTATTGTACTTATGTGCATCTAGGCCAGATATAATGCTTAGCGTTTGCATGTGCGCCCGATTTCAAGCGGCACCAAAGGAGTCGCATCACCTTGCTGTGAAGCGAGATATATGGCTCACACCCCAACACTAGGATTATGGTATCCAAAGGGTTCGAAGTTTGAGCTGATTGGCTATTCAGATTCTGACTTCGCTGGCGACAGAGTTGATCGCAAATCTACCTCAGGCACTTGTCACTTTCTAGGACGATCTCTTGTATGTTGGTCTTCGAAGAAGCAGAACTGTGTTTCACTCTCCACTGCCGAAGCCGAATACATTGCTGCTGACACATGCTGCACTCAGTTTCTCTAGATGAAGCAGACACTCAAGGACTACGGCATCAACCTGAAGCATGTACCTCTCTACTGCGACAATGAGAGTGCTATCAAGATCTCCCACAACCCCGTACAACATTCGAAGACAAAGCACATTCAGATTCGACATCATTTTCTTCGGGATCACGTGATGAAGGGCGACATCAACATCAAGCATGCTGACACTGAAGATCATCTGGCAAATATCTTCACGAAGCCTTTGGATGAGAAGAGGTTTTGCAAGTTGTGGTGTGAGCTAAATATCTTAGAATCCTCAAATGTCATTTGAAAGGGAATACATCCTAACGCTTATGCATATTGATGACTTTGATGCACAACACATGATGTAACGTATGTCTTCAATTCATGAAGGCTTACAATCTGAGTGTGAATACATTAACGAACAATATGACTTCAGAGCGCCACGATAATTGTGCGCCGTGTCTGAGTCAAATATTCTTATACGGTGGGTAACGCCACCAACCAAGCTCGAAGATATTGACTGTTATCTCATCTTCTTCACATATCTTCGAGGGTTGAATGTCTTCGGAACTAAATTTATATGTGTTTCAGTTGTAAAATATTTGCAGATCTACATTTGGATTAGAGCTTTGTCCTATACAGCATTTGTCCTATAGCTTTGTCTTCAACCTTTTTCCTAGGCAAATGTGATCGGACCCGACATTCTCTGCTATTCTTCCTCGTCTAAGTCTATTCTAATCCAGTCATATGCATTCTATATTGACACGTGTTGACTGTCTTCTCTGTGTCCTTGACAGTTGAAGACAAATCAACCACATATTTAATTCTCAAATCTCAACTGTCTCCGCATTATTAGCAACAACTCTCGCGCCGCCGCTTCGATTATCGTAGTGGGTTGTCAGGTGGGTTGCATGTATGCCACGTGTCCACATAAACCGAGGAGTCAGGGGCATATCCGTCCAACTTGTTCGGAGGTTTCCACACACTATAAGTACAAGTTAACCCCCTTCTATTATTACTTTCCCCTTCCTCCGCCTCCCACGTGCTCAAAACCCTAGCGCCGTCGCTGGATTCCATTGCCGCCGGAGACGAAGTGCTTAGCTGCCACGCCTTCTCCGACGACATACTCACGCCGGCCGCGTTCATCCTCCGCTCGCTGCCGCCGTAGCTGTCAGCCTCCACCAAGTTAGGGTGAGGCAGATCGAACCACTTGGCTTCTCTGCCTCGTCGAGCTATTCGTCGCGTTCTTCCTTGTGGTAAATAAAAAGCTATTTTTTACCACATGTTTGATCCAAACTTTCTACATAAAATAGTCGGTTGTTGTTTCTTCACTTTCACCTCAACCGCATATAGATCTAGATCTCTATTTTGCCAAATACTTTCACTTTTGGTCTGAAGATTGGTTTGATTCCTCACTTGTACGATTCCTTGGACTTGTACAAATCTGAAATCACCATATAAGCTATAAAAGTGAATGTCTTCGGTAAAAGGTCAATGTCTTCTAAACACTGTGCTATCTTCCAAATCTTCTGAGAATGCATATGACCTCTCCTCTTCCCTCGCGTCTCTAACTCTTTCACAGGTACATGTCCGCAGCAGAATCGCTTGGATCTCATAGTCTGAATTCATTTGCAGACTACTTACAGATTCATCTGGAATCCTCCGGTGCGTGCTCATACTTGCGCACTCCTGTGAAGCCTTTGCTGAAACCTTTGTCGAAGCCAATGGCTGATAACAATCCAGTCAAGAAGGGAGGGAAGCAGAGATGTAAGAATATAGCTAAAGATCTTCCTCCAGCACTCTATGAGCAATACAAGTCAGATGAGGAGGAAACATATACACAGCGCAAGAATCGAATCCAATGGATTCGAAGATATTGGAGTGTGGAGTGGTTCAACTACCACTTCGTCACCAAGGAATATGCTGAGAAGTGTGCTGAAAAGGCACCATGGACGGACATCATTTATGGAAATCTTCATCCGAAGACTAAGGCAGAAGCCATCAATATGGGTTTTTATCCATGCATGCTCAGGCCCCCAATGCCCAGCAATCCTCATCCATCGAGCATTCTTGGCTTCCCAGATCCTACAAAGTCTGACTCGGATGATGATGATGAAGAGCGTCCACCAGCCCCAATGCCGAAGCCTCTGAAGAAGTTAAAAGCTTCAAAGCCCAAGGCTTCAAATCCTCCCAAGCCATCTATCCACTCACCTCAGGCTTCGCGCTCTCCCACTGATAATCCAGAAGAGCCTGAGGAAGAAGATCGCCTTCATAGGCGTATGAAGAGGAAAGCTGTTGCTTCCAGAGGTCCGAGGCCTACTCTGTCACTAATGGACGCATCAAATATGATTGAACTGTCTGACGATGAGTTCGATGATGAAGCCTTAGCTAGGATCATCCAGCAGAAAGAAGAGGAAGCCAAAAGGCTCGAAGACTTACCACTGTTTGACCCTGTCATCTTTGAACACTTCATTGATGAATGGTTTGCCGATCCCTCACTCAGCATTGATGCACTTCAGCTCCCAATTGGCCTGAGTGTCACATTCCAAGGTCTTGTGAACGAGGAACTGACTGTGGCTCAGAAGGCCAAGCAAATGAAGGCCAAGATCAACCATGAAAAGGAGCTCTTCAAGGAAAATGTGCACAGACTCAGCGCCGAGCAGATCAAGGGATATCAGCTAATGAAGACAGATCTCAAGGCTGCTTTCGAGAAGCGATGTGAAGCTGTCAAGGGTGCCCTTGCGCGCCTCAAGCGGAAGACTGCCATTATGGTCCAAGCTCACAATGACATGCTGAAAAGAAAAGCACTTGGCCAGCCCGCACTTGCTCCCGAAGTCATTGCACGCTCCAGGCAAGCTTCGATGTCTTCGGATGTGCCTTCTCCTACACCATCTGTGCGCCGTGGCATTGAATTTCCTGCTGGCTTCTCCAGTCCTCGTGCACCTCCGTCTTCCTCTGCTGCTAATAGCAAGAAGACCAAGAAAGCTGAAGCTGAAGCCAACAAGCGCAAGGCAGCTGCCTCTGAAGCCCAAACTGCGAAGAGGTTGAAGACAAGAAAATCAAAGTCTTCAGAGCTAGCATAAGACACAACACCAGTTCCCCCTTCTGCTCCGTCATCAACCCCCGCTCCTCAACAAGAGCCTCTAGTCATCAAGCCAATCTCTATGGCTCCTCCCGACTCAGAGAACTTAGAAAGAAGAGTTGTTCTGCATGAGTCTGCTTCCACAGAGACTCAGAATCCAGAAGATACCCCAGCTGATGAAGACACTGCAGTAGCTGAAGACTTTGCTCATGACGACATTGGTCCTGAAGCCAATGTTGAACCAGAACATGCTCCACAGGTGGACGCACCAATGGATTCCTCCTCACAGCCAACAAGTGACTTTGTGGATATTGGGACTCCCCTCCGGCCAGAAATTACTGAAGCTGAACCCGGTACACCATCACCACCCTTCTTTCCACCCGTATCTGCCTCGCCAGAATCTCCATTTGCTCCAGAGGAGATTGAAGCCACCACTCGCACTTCCCCACTCAAACGTCTTCGTCGAGGCCCTCGCGCTATCATGTCTCCTATTCCTGAAGACGAAGTACGAGTTTCACCGACTGCACCAGTCGAAGAAGTACTGATGATTGAAGATGTACCTCCAAGTCAACCTGCAACAGACAATACGGCAGCCGAGGACATTGCTGCCGATGTCACTATGGGCGATGCCAATGCCCCCTTCCCAGATGTACCTCTTGTTCCTGCCATGCCATCAACTGAAGACAATGAGTATAACATTGTGATGGCTCGCAATAGGGAAGGTGAGATGGTTCCCACCAGATGGCCTCGTCTTGTTGCACCACCAAGGATGGGACCACAGTATGAGTTCCATCTTGATCGACGCCCCAACGTCATGAATCCCATGCCGCGTCTTCCAAGTCTTCACCTGTCTGGCCCAGCAAGACCCTTAGTCTTCGAGTTGGAAAGGTTTCGGCTGAACAACACCTTCTTCAACTCTGAACGCAATCCATACAAGCATGCCAGGATACAGTCTGACAGGTTCTGGAGTGCTCCACAACGTCAGTACTACATGTGTGTGCTTTACGGTCAGAACAAGATCTTTCCCCACAAACATCTTAGCTTTGAAGCTATGAAAGGTCTTCCCTGTTATGATCAAGCACTGGATTGTCTTCGCGATGTGGGTCTCCTACCTTTCTGCACTGACCATGAAGACTGGAATGAAGAGCTCATCCTCCAGTTCTACGCAACTCTCCACATCTCTGGCTTCGGTCGTGACTTGAACACCTGGCAGATGGAGTTTATGATACGGGATGAAGCATATTACTGCTTCACCACTGGATTTCTTTCCTGCAACACCACTTGCTGCCTCTGGTGAAGAGTTGGATCCTCGCTCTGAAGCCTGTGCGATTGCCACTCGAAGCCTCTTCCACATGCGAGAACCCAACATGACTGAGATGCTAACAATGATGAAGCCTCTAGCTCGAGATGCAGACTTCCCCACTTCATTCTTTGTGGATGATCTTCAGTACTTGCCCAGGACTATCTACCACATTCTTCGGCACACTATCTGGCCAATTAAAGGGCACAACTCATCTTGCAAGATTGAAGGGCTCTGAAGACATTTCTCTACAGCATTGTATATGGCATCAGGTTCAATCTTCAAGACTTATTTCTTCGCAACCTTGCTGCCAATGGTTTCAATGTCCTCGAGCCGAAGATATATGCTCCCTGGATCATGTGCTTCATCAAGTACAGAACCAACACCAGGTTTCTTCTTTCTGCTCGCAACCATGGCATTTATCTTCCAGATATTGAAGTTGTGCTAGCAGATCTGTATCCATCCAAGAGCAAGAATCCTATTGTCGAAGGCACTAGTGGCACTGCTGATGTTGAAGGTCTTCACATTCCTTCCGATCCATCAAGGGCAAGAATTATTGGTGCATTTCGCCAGCCAAGATCCGGTGCTACCAACACTGAAGCCACTGCTAGCACTCTGCCTCGTCAACGCCTGCCAAGAAGAGAGCGTGCACTCACTGATCGTGAACTTCTTGTTTCACTAATTCAAAGGCAAGACAAGCACCATGAATGGACTCGGCGCCAGATGCATGCCATGATGCAAGATATCAATCATGTTCGCAACCTCGCCACCAAGAATGCCTTCGTGGCTTATGAAACCAGTCGTCGCTCTTGGAGGACTCTCACTATGTTGGCTCCTGAAGATGAGCTTCGAGAAGATGGCTTTCACCCCCACTACAGATTTGATGCACCACCTCCTAGTGTGGAGAAATGGCGCAAGACTCCATCCCTCGAAGAGAGTGATTACTCTTCTTCAGCTCCATCCGTCAAATGTCAGGCTCGCAGATGAAGCTGATGATGCCACCTCTCTGCCTCCATCGACTCGGCGTCACTCCACTGCACCAGCTCCCCGCGACCCTGCTGCACCATCTTCATCGACACCTACTAGGAACGTTTAGTTCTTCAATGTCTTCGTCCCTTTTTGGTCATTCGATGACAAAGGGGGAGAAGCATTGGATGATAGTCTTCAAGCGGGTCTACTAATAAGGGTTGGGTGTTATTTTTGCTATGTTTACAACTCTCGTTTCTGACCATTTGCTGCTTTGGGTTGTAAAACTTAAGTCCTGATGGACGTCTGCACTCTATATTTACCGTACTCTTTGGCGCTTCTTCAAGTTATTTTATGCGCTCGAAGTCATTCTGCAGACGCCCATTTTTCATCATGCATTTGATTATCTTCGACATATCTGTTCATGCATAGTGATTGGATTACAAGGTATAGGGGGAGATCTCCACAAACTACAACCTGCCATGTGGATTTGCATTGAAAGCAAAATTTTCATATGCACATCTTCAGGGGGAGCTCTCTATATCTTCTAATCAAAATCTTCAAAACCTTATCTTCACATATTTTTTATCCCCGTTGAAAACTTCAACCACTTTGTCATCAATCACAAAAAAGGGGGAGATTGTAAGTGCATCTAGTGCCACCCTTGTTTGGTTTAGGAGTATTGAAGACAAACGTGGTTAAGGGACTAATGTGTTTGTGAGAGTTCACAGGTTAACACAGAGAGAAGTCCCTGGAGTTTCGGTTTAGCCGTCGAAGACGACCCCCAAAAATGTCCAAAGACATTGATGACGGCTGAAGCCATTGGTGCTAGACGAAGACTTTCGTCCGAAGACAATGAAACGCGAAGACAAAGTCTTTTGGTAGTTTTGTTTCTTCTTTCCTGAGTCATAGGAACCACCGTACTGTTAAGTGGGGTCGATGTGATCGAAGTCAGATGCTGACGTGATGCTCAACCCATACCTATGTCTTCGAGTGAAGACAATGAGAGGAAATCTCTTCCAGAGTTGGTTGAGTCAGCTTTACTTGTAGCACAAGTAAAGCTGCCACGTGTGTTTGAAATCCGACCGTTGTGACACGTGTCGGTTGGCCATTGACCCAGGGTCATTTCGGTCATATCAAGTCGGGTTGCCTACTGGCTATAAGTAGCCCACCCCCTCCACCATAAGAAGGTGGCTGCTCAGAGAGAGATACGGCTGTTGTCGTTTTGGAGCAACCCACCTCGAAGACATTGAGAGAGACACATCCTGCGAGGATACACCTAAACACCTAGAGCTAGAGTATTTGAGCATCACCGAAGTCATTCTGTTCTGGGAGAACTGAAGACTTATTACACTTGAAGACTGTGATCTTCCAGATGGTTAGGCGTCTGGGTCTAGAGCAATCCAAGAGTCATTGTGGATCGCCGGGTGACCAAGTTTGTACGGGTTTCGGAAGTCTCCCCTGAAGACCTACCAGAGTGATTGGGCGCTTTCTAAGTGACTTCTGCTCAAGGGGAATAAGGTGAGGACGAGGTCTTCTGAGTTCAATCTTAGCCTCCCTAACCAGATGTAGAGTTGTCACAACAACTGGAACTGGTCCAACAAATCATGTGTCTTCGTCAAGCAACTGGTTCTATCCCTTACCTTCTTACATTCCGGTTATGTATCGTGAAGCCTTTCCCTGTTCATCACTGAAGACTTGTCCTGAAGACATTCATGCCTGCTGTTTATCTTTGTACTGTCTAAATTTATCTTCGACTCATCTTATTGTGCATGATGTTAAAGCTTAACCTGCGTGTGTGTCTTCACTATGATGCATGCCTAGATTAGATTCTTGATTCTATCCCTACCTGATCCTGTTTACGTTTCCGCACTATTCGAATACATTCCTTGTTTCAAAGACTTTTATAAAAATCGCCTATTCACCCCCCCCCCCTCTAGTCGATAACTAGCATTTTCAGATGAGCTGCTCATACCGGCCTGACAAGACTAAACATGGCATGCTTGCTTGTACCGTATAGATTGCTACATGACGCCCCTATAGCAGCATGCCGAGTAGGTGAATCTTCAGCCACCACTGTTGATGGCCTTGAGGGATGACATGCATCGCCGGTGCCCAAAGAATAACAGTGGGCTTGATGCGTCCCATCCTGCCGGTTGACGCCAGTTGTAGTGGTCGGGTAGTGTGCATTAAATACCCCACACATGCATATTCTTCTTTCTTTTCTTGAGAAGGAAAATACAGCAGGGCACGACACTTCTCGGCCTGGTGTCCTGTGAAGCTCTTCAGCGAGTGGAGCTCATGAACCCATTCTTTCAGAGACGAGTTGTCAAGATTCCCATCGGGATGGCCTGCACCGCGTTTCTTCCCAGGCGCCATCGTCGAGGCCCAGGGCCATACCCTACTTCCCACTGGGCCGATTGACCTACAGAGAGATGGTGTGTGCGAGAAGTCCCAAGAGAGTCCTGATGATAGGATCATGCATGGGAAAGAGGGAGAGAGATGACATGTGTCAGTGCAATGCATGTGAAAAAAGATACCTACTCAATAGTTCGCCTCGAGCCTATTCCTGACCCAGAAACCATAAGATCTAGAACCAACGGTGGCTGTTATTGGAAGAAAATAATACTAAAAAGAATAAATTCCATGGCATTTTACAAAACTGCCTCACCGCGCCCCTCGCCTACGCATGAAACTGCCATGCGAGCGTTCACAACTGCCTTGTTCTGCTCCTTGATGCGACCTATACTAGAAATTCCTATTATTAAAGGCCAGTTAAGGACGGGCTTTTGGCGTGCGGTAGGCGGGGGAGCTTGGCCTGTTGGTTTGCTCACATGCGGTCGCATATCTCAGTGATGTACCAATCTGATGCACGTCCGTTCGGTGAGCGGCGGTCCATACTGACCATGTGTTGGTGAGACACGAACACGACAGGCTGTAGTTTACCACCTAACTTGTAAAGTGTAACAATTTGTTTGGCTCCTTGATGATATCGGTAGATAGAAATCCCAATTTGAAAGGAGAGGGCGGGAGGTTTTCCCGTGCGGGAGACGTGGAAGTTTGGCCTATGATTTACATACGTTTGTCGGGGCATACGTGGGCATGTGTTCTCGGACGTGTATATGGCGGAACTGACACCCACCAACCTCTTAGAAGAAGGTAAACATGAGCCGGCCGTTTGCTATTTCTATAATCAGTTTGAAAATTTCAGTTGTTCATGTGACGTGATATCAACGAATGATTGTTGTTGACCCAATTGTCTAGGTGGTTGGGATTCACATCCATGGTAACCTAATTGTACACAACTGTGTCGAGATTCTTATGGAACCAGCATCACGTCATCGTGATCAATCCACACAATAAGCTCACAACAACACCTCCACATGTGCCACGTGGCCTCATGGGTGCCCTGACATCATTTTAATCATAAAATATTGACTGAAAAAAGGTCACCCGAAATAAGATCTTTCCCATATTTTATTCCCTACGAAGTTGTGCCATGCAATTGGAATTGCATCGTACATGCTTTGCACGAATCGGAAGTAGCACTAGTCCCACATCATCTAAAGTGTTTCAACACGCTTCACATTACCATGTGGGTATCTCTTCTTCTAGAAATTTGCTTCATCGTGTACCCGCGTGTGTGTATGAGGGAAGAAGTGTGTGCATGAACCTTCTCTTTGTACATGTGCTCCACCTTTGTGCATGTGTCTGTGAGAGAGAGGGGGAGGGGGGGGGAGAGAAAGAGAGAGAGATGGTGTGTCAGAGAAATCACATGAGATTCATTAACTTATGTGTGTGTGAAATAGAGAGGGAATATGTTTCACTGCCATGTGTGTGAAAAGAGAGACCTTAATACATATATGTATGTGCGAGCGGGTGATATACGAGAAGAGAGGGGAGGGGTCATGATATAGGGTGGAACCCTAATCGATGATCTTGTTAACACTTGGAGGGTGGGGATGAGAAGAAACAACACAATCACAAGGGGAAACACTCAAGACAACCTCCAATTACACATCTACTAAATCCAAAAACACATAAGAGGTTCAAGAACCCAAATCAACCAGAGGGAAAGCAAAATAGATAGTTCTTACAAACTCTAGGAGAAGGGACCTTGTATCCAAGATGGTTCTTCCCTAATAAGAGGCCTTGACATCCAGTAGGGATCTTCTCACATGGAGGCCTTGATCTTCATGGGAGATGTGGTGGAGGAGCAAAAGCTCTAGTAGATCTGAGCTATCACTTTGCTAACCCTAATTCGACCAAGTGAAGGGGTATTTATAGTCTAGAGAGAGAAGGAATATAAGGGACAAAACCCGAGTGGATGTGCACAGGCAGTTCCGGATGTCCGGTGTCTACCGGTTGTCCGGTGGCTCAGGACGAACCGGTTGTCCGATGCGGGTCAGACGTCCGATGATTTGGCTCGGGTGAGGCTGCGCTCGATTTGCGGAGGACATCGGTCTTTCGACATTTTGGTTCTAATCCTAGCACGCTGGATTTCTGGAGGGGCTTGGTCATCCGGGACCTGGAGCGTGTCAGACATCTGGTGATTGTTGGTCGTCCAGCCGCTATAGTGTATGTCGACTATTCCTTCTAGCTGGCTATGTGCTATGTGCCGGACAACCGGTAACTGCTGGTTGTCCGGTGCGTGTAGCTTGCTGGCAGCTCCTTCTTTTGCTCATCCTGATACGTTCCTTCACTGTCTTGTCCATGACCTTCATCGAGGTACCTGATCACATATAGTGTCTCTGCATGAGATAGTAGCCATGTCTCGTGTGGTTCATATGGAAGTTCATTGAGAGATGTCACCTCGGTCTCGATATCTCTCGCACATGCTCTTATCGTTGGTCCACTTGGTGCTTGGGGTGTCGATGGTGAGTCCATGGGGATGACCGTGGGATGCTCCCCATCATAGCCCCATGGGAAAGATACACTCTCGGATCGATAACCTCATCACCATGGAAGGGAGATAGATCCATGATGTTTAAGGTGTCACTCAAGTTGTACTTGTCTCGTGGAAGGTCGATCATGTAAGCGTTGTCGTTGTAGCGTTCCAACACCTTTAAAGGTCCGTCGGTTCGAGGAAGTAGCTTGGACTTGTGTTCGTTGGGCAAGCGTTGCTTGCGTAGATGTAGCCATACAAGATCGTTGGGTTGAATACCAAGGGATGCTTGGTGGTGTTGATCTTGGTGGCGAGGCATTCCACTTGTCGCTCGATCACTCACTTTGTATCTTCATGCACCCTCTTGAGGTAGCTTGCCCTTGCGCTTGGGTCCATGTTGGTTCTTTCTTGAAAGGAAGCGAGAGGAAGTCCAAGGTGAAAATGGGTTAAAGCCATAGACCAGCTCGAAGGGGCACTTGCCGGTTATTGAGTGACGTGCACAATTATAGGCGTACTCAGCGATGGGTAAGTATTCTTCCCATTCTGTGATGTTCTTCTTGATCAACACACGTAGAGGGGTAGAGAGCATTTGGTTGGAGAGTTCTGTTTGGCCATCGGTTTGTGGATAATACGCCGATGAGAAGAGTAGCTTGATTCCAAGATTGGCGCATAATGTCTTCCAAAAGTAGCTTAGGAACTTGACATCACGGTCCGACACGATTGTCTTTGGCACTTCAAACAACCTAAAGATTTCCCTAACAAAGGAGATTTGCTACATGTGAAGCATTGTCTACTTTGTTGCACGGAATGTAATGTGCTATCTTTGATAAATGGTCGACAACCACGAATATGGAATATTTTCCATTCCTAGTTCTAGATAAGCCAAGTACGAAATCCATGCTTATATCTTCCCAAGGAGCAAAATGCATTGGAAGAGGCATGGTATTGAGCTTTAGACTTAGCTTTGCGTCATGTCGAGCAACAATTGGTGTAGTGTGCCACATAACAGACCATCTTGGGCCAAAAGTACTTGTTGGAGAGCGTGGTAAATGTCTTGTCGTGTCCAAAATGTCCCATGAGTCCTCCGCCGTGGGCCTCTTGCAAAAGTAACAAATACAAAGAAGACTCGGGGATACAATGTTTGTTAGCATGCATGAGATATCCATCTTTCATGCAATAGTGCTCCCAACAATTGTTCGCTTGGCATTTTGCGTATGGAATCGCAAATGAAGTATCATGCTCATATAAGTCTTTTATATGCTCAAATCAATCACATTCAATTCAAGTTGAGTAACTAACATGCATTTGCGAGAAAGTGCATCTGCCACTACATTCTCTTTACCCTTAATGTACTTAATTCCATAAGGAAAGGACTCAATGAATTCACTCCATTTGTCATGTCATTTATTCAACTTGGTTTGACATTTCACGTACTTGAGAGTTTCATGATCGCTATGAATAACAAATTCACGTGGTCTAATATAATGCTCTCGAACACACAAAACTCTCATGAAAGCATATAATTCCTTATCAAATATGGGGTAGTTAAGTTGTGCGTCGAAAAGTTTCTCACTGAAGTACGCAATGGGTTGTTCCTCTTGCATTAACACACCACCGATGAGCTTGGGCGACGGATGGTGCTCTTTCCCCCCTCCCCCTCCCACCCACTCCCTCCCTCCCGCCTCCACATCCCTCCCCTTCGCCCACCTCGCCGGCCCTCCTCCCTGCCGCGGTAGGACTGCATCAGACTGAAGAACGTACCGCATCAGACGAGCAAGTGCACTACATGTGTTCTGTTTGTCATTTTTTGTAACTTTTTTATGAATGAGAGTGAACCGTAGTGACGAGGGCAAGTGAACCACATCAAGGGAACAAGTAAACCACGACACGAGTCTAAGTGGACCGCGTGACTTTTTAATCCTTTTAAACCTTTTTTCATAGGATTAATTGGACCGCATGGTCAATGTTAGTGTACTGCAATTATTTTGAAATGCATCAGACGGGCAAGCTCATCATTATGATTTTTTCAAACTTTTTTTAGATAAACATGTGTTTAAGCCTCTACAATAAGTGCATCATCAGAGCGCACTACACAATAGTGAAGCAGAGGGTTTTTAACAGCGAACCTACATCATGCTTTCAACATTCTTTTTATAAAACAGACATAAAAAAACTTCAGAAAAAACTTCACAAAAGAGCCGCCTGAGCCGCAAGAAGTGCACCAATTGACTGCATCTATTTTACAAATTTTTACATTTTTCTTCTCACATATTCAAGAACGAAGTGAAATGCCAAAGAAAACCTGCAAGTGCACTGCAGTACCGGGGCAACCGAACCACATCGAGAAGCGGGGCGAACTGCAATTCAGAAGCGAGCACCATGTGAGCTCCATCGAGATTTTTCCTACTCATCTAACAATAGCATCAAGTGAGCCGACAAACTTATGTTTAGTGACAAACGACCTCCGAAGTGCAAAACATGTGCATCCACGCAAAAAAGTAAAGAACTGCAGACACACATGAACCAACTGAGCCGCACTAGAATGCCACCCGAACTGCACTCGACGGGGCGTCGGTGGATTGCAGTATTGCCAACATGTCTTTGTGGGCTTCCGCTGCCACTGAACTTCCGACGCCAGCTAGCATAAGGAAGATGAGGCCTTGTTGGAGCTGCTCTCGAGGTAGGGAGGCCTTGCTGGAGCTCGCAGCACATCGGGGAGCTGCCATCCACGGGGTCTTTGCCGAGGTGGTCCTGGCCGGCGCTGGGCGAGTTGATGCACATGGAGGCCCGTCCGATGGCACACCGGAATCGAAGAGGTAGAGGGGTGAGAACGGTGTGCGGGGGATCCCCTTTCGCCAGATCCAGAGGAAGGAATGACGCTTACGGCCGGGAGTGCCCAGAGCGCCCGATCTTGTTTGAACGACGAGGAGGAAGGGTCAGCACAGCTGGAGAGATCCCAGGGTGCACCATGGATCTGGTGGGAAGGCGGGGGAAGGAGGAAGGTGCGGCGCTGCGAGGGGGACCCATCGACACGTCCCTAGGCGGTACGGTGGTGGGCGCCCACCTTGGCCGGTGGTGGAGGGAGGTGGAGAAGGTGGCAGCGGTAGGTGGGAGGAGGCAGAGGGTGGTTGTGGATTAGAGGGAAGGTGGGGGAGGAGAGAGGAAGTGGTGGGAGGGGGTGCATTTTTTTGCAGCGACAATTCGGTTTCATGGGCTAGGTCATGTCGGAAGTGTTGTTAGAATAAGGTGGGATTGTTAGAATAAGGTTTTAAGGGGTGTTGTTAGAATACACCCACCCTCCGTATATATATCATGAAACAAAATGCCAAGTTTCATGAATTTTAGCTGAGTTTTGGATTTACTTGAATTTAAAAATGAATATTTTTAATGTGTGCTGCCGAGCTGTCTAAAAACCAAGATTTCAATGTGCCAATATTTTTGAGATTTCGTACCATTTATTGCATGGGGACTAAACATGAACCCAATTATGGCACTTATGATTTCCCTAATGGATTCCTAGAAACTCAATTGATGTATAATTTTTTCGAATTATATATGAACCTTTTCTAATTTTAACACAGACTCATATGTCCCGTGTTTACTTCATAAATAGTTTAACGCGCCTCGAAGTGGTGGTTTGGGTGGTGGTCATGAGGGGGTGTCGTTCCGGCACACTAGCTTCATGGCATGAGCCTCTCTCTGTGGGATTGCCCGTTTTGTGATGCAGTTGCCACACCAAAGTATCAAAGTTGTACATTAAATATTTAAAACAAGACACAACACTAACGTCATACATATGTTTGGGACACGTGCACACGGTGGTGGTCGTCCCTTGGACAATCCCTCATGCGTTATTAGTGACGCGCCCATTCGTGGGCCCACGTGGTCTATCACTTCGAACCGCAACGAGAGGGGTTTTACCAAGGTGGATTCATTTTGGTCTGTGTTGCGGTAGATCATGGTGAGATTCCACACCAAAGTTTGACGCGTGCGTACTCATGAGTCCCTCCTACTGCTCAAAGTTGAGGGGGTGGGGGTGGGAGAAGACAAGTTGCATGTAGTTAACTTTAGTGTGGGGACTTTCCAATTTGTGAAGCAGGCACCACATAAAAGTTATGCAGTGGACATTTTGACATCAAAACACACACACACACACATACATATGCTTGGGTCACATATAATTGGTGGTGGTCCTCAGTGGCTCCCTCACATGGTATGGGTTACGATATGCCATGGTGAGACATCGAAACAAATGTTTGAGCTCATGCGTGCCCATGAACCCATCCCACCATTTCAAAATGGGGGTGGGGGCATATATATACTATGCGGGTTGTGTGATCCTTCATATGTGAACTTACAGCTTCTAAGCAGGTGATATTAAAGTCGTCCATTGGGTACTAATTCAACAAGCACTTAATTACATATATACATATGTTTGTGCCTCATGCAGTCGTTGTTTTGTCAAACACCCTCTCACGTGGTTATCGGCGTCACACCCATCCATGCCCACGTGGGCCGTCACTTTGACCGGCAGCAATAGAGAGCAATGTTAATTTCACCAAGGTGGATTCTTCTTGTTGGTATGTGTTACTGTACGTAGTTGACATGCATTGAGATTCCTGACCAAAATTCGAACGCATGCGTATACACTGAATCGCTACCACTGTCTCGAAGTGTGTCGGTGGGGGCATACTATGGGTCGTGAACCTCTGTACGGGGTGCATATTCTCGTTTGCAAGACACCTGTGGCAAAAGTTGTGTGTTTGGTATTTGAAAATATCGCACAATGCTTTCATACATATGTGTTTGGGGCCACATGCATGCGCTGATGTTGTCTCTCCCTCGTGTGGTTAAGGACGGCATGCTAATCTATGGGCCCGAGTGGTCTGTCACTTAAACAGGCGCATACTACGGGTTAATTTGACCAAGGTGGATATAGTCTTCTCGGTATTTGTTACGATATAGTTCATGGTGAGATTCTAGACCAAAGTTTGAGCGCATACATACATATATACATTGATGAATCATCGACCCTCCCACATAAACCGACGCATACTACGGGTCGTTTACTTCTGTACTTGTACTTTCTCGTTTGCGAGGATGTATGTGTCCATGTGTCACATCAAAGTTGTGTATATTTAGTATTTAAACATCCCCCACCACTTTCATGCATACGCCCTCTGGATATTTTGAAGTGGAAATGATGAGTTGTTATGGACGACACAAACCATCCGTGTTCCCACATGGCATGTCATTTTAGTTGGCATCAAGAGGGTAGTATACTATATATATACATCACCTATATGTGGCCTCTCGATCGATGATTTGAAGTCGGTGGGGGAGGGGGGGTAATTTGACCAAGCTAGCTAGGTCTTGGTCTATGTTACGATATAGCCTGGTCATGCTGATATATATATGCCCTCCCGGCGGCTCGAAGCATGTGTGTGTGGGGGTGAGGGTGAGGGAGGCGGAGGGGCAATAGTAGATATACACAAAACCTTCGCGAGGTCAGGTACTATCCGAGTTGTGAGAGAGGCATTTGCCACATCAAAAATTTATGCATATGGTATAGAAATATCACACCACCTTAGTTGGGCCAAACACAGGTGGTTGCGGTCTCAATCACCTCGTGAAGTTTTCGACACACACCCATCCGTGGACCCACACAGTCTACCCTCACACATAAAACACGGGGGGGGGGGGCTTTATCATGATAGATTTCTATTTGTTTTTTGTTACTGTTGGGTGAGGTTGCAAACCTAGTATAAGTGCATACGTTCATATATTGTACCTACCATTGCCTCCCACCGACTCAAAGTGGGGGGCGCACAGACCAACAGTACCGTGCGCTCTGCAAGACATGTGTGTCAAATGAAAGTTGTGCATTCCATATTTTCCAATGTTGCGATTATTTACCAATGTTGTTATATAAATCGCAGACGAGTCTTTCTTTTTGAAACTTAAATAGTAGACGAGTCGAACGAGACAACTGTATGCGATTGTGGAGGCAGTAGACACGGTTCCCGCATGCTAACTGTGTGCCACGCCCGTGGTTGTCACATCAGTATAGTCTACCTTTGCACCAACCCGCCTAGAGAAATCTTAAAAATAGCTACCTGCCTTGATCAATTTAAAAATTGGTGGTTCCACGGGTTCTTATCTTTGAATTGCACACAAGTATTATGTTTGGGCCATGTGCGATGTGTGTTCCTCCGGCGCCACTTCAAACCCTTCATATAAATTTCAGTTGTCCCAGCTTTTCACTCCATCCAAGTAAAATTTACTAATGGCCGCGACATTGCCTCAAACACCACCTAGGCCTCTCCTACCCCCCACCCCCACACAAGTCCTCCCTCGCTCGAATCATAGCTAGCTCGCCGCCGCTGCCCCCGCCCCTGCCCCGCTTCCACAACCAACCTCTCCTCCTCTCCCTGTGCAGGTTGCCAACCCATCCCCGTACCCTCGTCGCCCTTAATTTCTTAGATGTCGCCTGCTAAACACCCTCCTTACTCACAGATACCCATCCCCCACCGCAAACTGTCGCAGCCCAATCCCAGTTATGCTTCCATAGGAGCTCGAGGAGCGAATGGACAAAAGGAGGTATATCGCGGCCTGGGCCCTGGACGATGGCGGGGTGGCCGCCGGGGAAGCTGACTACGATGACGAGGTGACCGCTGGGGAAGCGAACTACGATGACAAGGTGGCCATCGAGGCCGTCGGGGAAGCTGACTATGATGACGAGGTGGCCTCCGAGGCCGCCGGGGAATCGGACGGCGTCGAGGTTGCAAGACAACGGGCTCCCGCTATGACATCGAGCTCGTCGATAGTGACGACTTGACGAGGGCTATGTCACAGGTTAAGTGGCCCATGCCAACCCCTCTTGTTCAACCACCGTCGACCTCAAGCAAGGCCCAGCCGTTGATCTCCTCTGCTTCGCTATCAAGAATTTGCCTTCCTTCGTCGCCATCGAGCCCCTTTTGTCATTTATGAAGGACATGCTCTATGGCGGTGGCTTGGCATCGTCAGCTGCCAAGTCAGACCTCATCGATGACGCCGACACCGACAAGGGCACCCTATCCGTCTCTTCCAAGGGGGAAGAGCCCATCCCTAACATCAGGGAGGGCACCCTTCAGCCGTGCTCTTCCAAGGGAAAGGAGCCCATCCGCGACATCAGAGAGGGCACCTTGCATCCATGCTCTTCCAAGGGGAAGGAGCCCATCTACGACACCAAGGAGCACACCCAGAATCCATGCTCTTCTAATGTGAAGGAGCCCATCTATGATAGGTGAGGAAACCCATGTCATGCTTGATTATTTCACTCATGCTAATGTATGGACCGTGCAGTTGAATTTCATCAATACCTGTTTCAACAGTAGTATGTGGTTCGTGTTAAACCCGGTGTAGTTAACACGTCCAGTGTCTATTTCAGTTCTTTCACATGTGATGTTCAGTTATACAATTTGATGTTTAAGCACCAGCTACGTTCTATGCGATTTCAACAGTACACTATGAATGCCTATTTTTGGTTGCTATTAAGCCTGTTGTAGTGAGCATATGTCTTTTTAACTGTTTTTCCTTGCTCGGTTGTTTGTAGTGGGCATATGTCCAAATTCGATTGCTATATAGTATGCCTTGTTTATTTCAGTTATTCAGATTTTGAAGTTCTGTATGTGCAACTATGTACTTTCCAGTTCAATTTCATAATACCAGTTTCAACGGCCATATGTGGTTCCTATTAAGCCTACTGTAGTTAACACGCCCATTGTTTATTTTATTTTTTTCATAATGTGTTGTTCAGTTATACAATTTGATGTTTAAGCACTAGCTAATTTCTATGCAATTTCAACAGTACCACTATGAATGACTATATTTGGTTGCTGTTAAGCCTGTTGTAATGAGCATATGCCTTCCCATTTTTATGTAACAATAACTAGTGTGCTTAAACCTTCACAATACCAGTTTGAAGGACTATATTTTGTTGTTGTTAAATGTTAAGCCTATTGCAGTTAACACACCTCTCCACTTCTTAAACCTGCACACTGAAGCTATCATTTTGTGATCATGTTGTTACCATGCATATATTTAGTTGATGTTTAGCCTATCGTACTTAACATGCCTTTCGATATACTTACCCAGGATAATGTTGGGAACGACTGTTGTTTTCCATCGAGGTTAGTTTCATCACACGGCTTATATATACTCCCTCCACCCCATAGTATAAGATGTTAATACATCAAATATGTGAGTATTTTGTGTTGGGTTCTACCGTAGGTGCATCACATGCAAATTAAAATTTTCCTATGCGCAGAACAACCAAGAACATGCTACGGAGATGGATCACAGATCGTTACCACTTGACATGCAGTGCCGTGCAGCAGAAGTAGAGTTGGGGCAACGCGTCCACGAGGTCCGTCTCCTCCTCGTCCGATCTACCTCGAATAGCCGGTTGCCGGATCGCATGTACAGATTCGCTGGAGCGGCGCAAGTGCACCGCCTCTAATGGTATCCGCGCGTGCAGGAGGAACACCTTGCGGTGGATTACTAGGTCTGATCACACAGTTCGGCGGCGAGTGGAGGTGGCTAGTTGCAACACATGCAAAGCCCTAATGACGGTGCCGAAGCAATCAACCAGATGGGTGTGCCGCACCTCCACTATATATAGGCATCCATCGCGGGCTCAACTCTTGGGCCTTGTACAGATCCTAAAGCCCACGTGTTCCTTCTCTTAAGCATGCGACCCCTTAGGTTCTCGTTCACTTGGTCGCGAGTCAGATTACATCCAGCTCGACTAGTTGGTAGCGGCATCTAGCAAAGCATGCCAACTCCAAGTGTCTGATGAAGCTGGTTAGGCGAACCTGTATTTCATACTTCTGTTCCCTATGCCACACGATATATGTTGTCGGGCTCAAGGCGAGTCTGTCATCCTTGTGTTAGCCAGACCTCTTTCTCGTTCCAGTGATGCCGACCACAAATCATATTATCTTATAATCCTTGTCGCATGGCCATGCTTATCTTGGTCGGATCACACGAGGGGCCCAGAGTATATCTCTCCTGATCAGAGGGGCAAATTCCATCTTGCTCGACCATGTCTCGTAGCATGGGTCTGGACAAGCCCGAAACCTACCTTTATAACTACCCAGTTATGGACTAGCGTTTGGTCAGCCCAAAGCAGGTCTATCACCATCCCGAGTACATGTGCCAGCTCAGGTCTTAGGACATAGAACGTATGTTGTACTAGAGACTCACAGATGACATATCGCTGCGTATCATAGTTGGGTTTGTCCAACTCAGACCTTATCTCAACTCGGATCCGATTATGTCGAATCTGATCAGATCTTCCGAGTCCATATTATCCGGCTAGCATCCAATGCTACATGGTCAGTGAGACCGGACCATCCATCGTGTCATATGCTAGTCTAACTGGCTGTGGGTCCACACAACCCTTTCGACTAGGGACCATTTAGGACAGTCATCATACAATGCATAGTCTCACAAACAAGTCACGTACTTGTTAATACACATCATTGATAATGTCCAAGGACTATCTTTATTCATAAACACATAGGAAATACCATCATATATGATTGCCTCTAGGGCATATCTCCAACATTTTGGATGTAATAAGATCCTATATACTGGGACATGGAATACTCTACTACGTCATTGTGCAATTTCAGTTTACCTTCTAATACTAAATTGTTGCTTGTAGGTACATATGTCACTGGTAAAGATCTATGCGTCGACCCTTTTTGCATATGGGGCAATGAGATATTCATGAACCAGCATCAAGTGAGGAAACTAATAAAGATTGTTAATAAAATGGGACAAAATATGCCAATTAAACGATTTCTTTACACCTTATCCAAGACAAAAGTAAACTGTAGGATGGTAACTAAGAACTCTCTACCCTTCTTTTTACTGTCCATAATGAGTTGTTAGCTTAAAAATTTACAATGAATCTTTTTTGTTTGTAGTGGTTCCCAAAGTAGTTTACTCAAGATTACCTCTCAAACTACATGATTGCTGCACGTGCAAATTTAAAGTATATCTACCAGGTCACGATGACAATCTATATGTCCTCATTAATACAGAGAATGATGGGCGATCCACCATCACAAGGGGCAGGCCTAGAGTGGTGCATGCATTCTGCATGGAGGAGGACACAATATGGGCATTCCGCATCACATTGTACAGCTACCAGAATGTTTTTCATCTCTTTCTTCACCGCATTTAATACAAGTATGCAACCAAGGTTCATCATTCTTTATTTGGTCCTCATGTAATTATTATTTCTTGATGTAATTCTTGAACATATGTACCTGTGAATGGAATAATGCATTGGTTCTTGAACCTATATCTATATAAGATGGATATGAAAAATGTTATAGACTAATTTCAAATTCATATTCTGCAGAATTTTAAATTGCGGCGATTAAATTAGCGGAAAAATATGCTCTGCAGGTCATTACACCGCACACGGTTTGTAAAGCAGAACATGTGTGATATACCTCATGATTCGACACATTTCAGAGAGAGAAACCGTGTGCGACAATGCACAGAATTGCCATCTGAAAACCGTGTGAGATGTTAGAAAATATTAGAAATGGTTAAACTGACCTAAATGTTTGTGATAGTATCCTTATCATACACGCTTTATAATGTTTCACTGTTTGTTATGTCGTATACATTCTACACGATTACAACAGTTCGACCGTTTGGGAATCTTGGTATATCACGAATGACGCGGTAGGACAAAATGTGTGTGATAGTCTCCTTATCATACACGCTTTACAATTACGAATTGTATGTGATGCGGCGCACATCGTCAATGGTGCACCGTAGAGTAGCGCGTGCGATGCTAATGTGATCTCACATGAGTAGCAAAGATGGGCCGTCTGGGAAGTATGACATATGTGAAATAGTTGGCCGATGACTCTCGTTTGTGATAGATGCGGACATCCCATAAGCTTAGTTTTGCCAATCACTTGCGTTCATTGATCACCATCGCCAACGATTTTTCTGTGTCTAGTGGGATGGACCCCCCTATCGCCCACATATGCAAGGCGACAATTTAAAACTACGTCACGGAAAGGGGTTAAAAACCGTTTGTATAGCACGTTGCTGCACCAGTGATTGTGATGATTTCCATTTTTGCGAAGCAACTCGAAATGTGCTTCTATCCTTATCGACGCCCTCGAGCCGGCGCAAGATTAGTAACGCATTTTGGGCATGACAAGTTGGTATCAGAACAGTACCGACCTAGGAGCCCCCGTGATTGATTGAACATGGCCGTTGTTGAGTCTAAGAAAACTATATTTTGAGTCTAGTTATGTATCAGAGAGTGGGAATTCTTTTTACTCCTCTTCCCTTCGTCGCTCCGGTGAGGAATCATGACGTAGGAATTTTTAGTTCTATCCCTCTTCTCACTCAATTGTTTTAGGATCACACTAGTATTTTGGAACCTGTATGATGTCGGTGTGAAAGAATTTTGTTCATGGTGCCTCTTGTCATTTTGGGGTTGTGGCAGTGTCCCGGGGAGTTGAGATCCAAGGTTTTCTTGTCACACTCGCTATCGTTCAGTTTCCTTAGTATCTCAGGACGAAGATGTTCGAAATCGCTTAAATACTATGTGTGGCGAGAGGAGTCTGGCGCCACCCACTACTGGGGAGAGCGTCCAAATGTACTGCCATGTTTAGTATCATTGTGATTATGAGGCTCAGAGGTAGATAAGTTTCCAAGACCTCCGGTTATGTGTTGACAGATGTGATACATTGGAGAGTAGTACCATGCTAGCAATTGAGTGATGGATTTTACTCCATGTACCCGTAGACCCGATTGCATGACCAAAGGATTTCAAGAGTTCTTAGGTGGGAATTCAAGTAGTTACCTAGGTTTATCTTCCAATGAATGCATGATGTGAGGTCGGGGTTCGACATCTTGTTGTTCGTTTGTTCACGGTCTTTCTTACAACGGTTCTCGTTGTGTCTTAAAGCATCCTTGTAGCTTGCTACGATTCGGGGACGCTTCATACGTCGTGTGCACTACCTTGTACATCATGGCTACTGTAAGATCGAGTCAGTGAAAGCCTTATGAAAATATTGAGTGATATATTTCTTATGTATTAGTTTCTGATTTAATTCGCAAGCCTCATGCTTTTTTCGTGGGAGTATGGTAATTCGAGTTGCTTCGATGTCAAGTGTTGATTCCATATATTTTCTGAATGATCTTTTCAGATTTCTATGGAAGTGCCAAACATTTTGATCAATCAAATTTTAATGTAAAATTCCTTTCCATCCGGAGTGCTTCTCTTCAAGTGAATTCAATCTTACTTCAATATTCGCAAGATCTATCCTCTTATTTCATTATGGAGTTCTTTTCATCCGTCCCAAGTGGTCTTTGTTTTCCCCGTCATCCCGCCCTTTTCTTCAATGATTAAATTCTCATCCAAGTGCCTTTCTATTCATGTGATGCTTCCACTATCTTTTCTTTCATATTGTATCCAGTGATTCATTATGAAGATGCTCATGTGCTAAGTTCATCATTCTTTGTTCTCATTTTCTTCTCCGGTAAATTCAATGTAAGTTTTCAATGTCATGGTATCCTTTTCATTCGTTAAATCCTTTTCACATCGGAAATTCATATCCAAGACTCTCTTGTTTATTCATCTCCCTCTATTCTTCTCCAGAGTGTCAAAGAGATCTTAGAAGATTCGTTTGTCATTCAAAATCCGTTTAGTTATTTGGAGGTTCTCAACCTCATCAAGTTTTCAATTGTATCGGTGCAATCTCTCTTTCTTAGCAATCATTTCAACGATTTTCTCTTTGAGTGTGCCCATAACCCACCTGGTTTTTCTAATCTTTCCCAGAGATGTTCTCAAGTTCTTTCATGTGTGATGTAAGAATGAATTGTATCAGTCATTTTCCTTCTCCAAGATCGCTTCTAATTATTTTCATCGTTGGCTCAACCTTTTCTTTCCTTACTATTCCGGAGTATCTCAGTAATTCTTGGTGGTGTTCCTCATCGTCATTTCATCTTGGAAGACCGAAGAAGTGTTTTCTCATAAATCAGTATCCGTTCTCATGAAGATTCATGGTTCAAGCTTGTTTCTATCCTCTTGAATTGTTTCCGCTCGTGGGATTCCTTTTCAATTTCTATTATCCGTAGATCCATCATTTTAGAAGAATCCTTCATTCTTAGTTTTTAGTTTCGTTCCCAAATTCTCGTGAATTGTTCTCTCTTCGTTTGTCTCTCAATCTTTCTAGTGCTTCGTTCAATTTTTCTCACAGTCAAATCATGGTCTCATCTATCCCCATTCATTCGAAGTATCCTCATTCGCCTTAAATTCTTACTGTGTTTCGTCCAAGACCTCTTCCAATTCGTGATATGTCTCTTTAACCCTTTTCAAGAAGAATAAGTAGTATGTAAATCCATTGCTTGTCATCAATTTAACTTGAGGAAGGACAAGCATAACATAATTCTTATTCCTATTTCTTGAAGGTGATTTAAATCCTTCTTCTGGAGTTGTTCATGATATGAAATTCATGGTTCTAAGTTGTTCATGCATTCTTTTCTGGAGTTCCATGTTCTCTCAATTATCTTATCTGAAGCCCCATCTAAATCTTTGCAAGGCTTCAATCTTGTTCTTTGCAACCTTCAATTCTTCTATCATGCTTTCATTTCCGGAGTTCTTCCAGGAGGTCCTTCATGCTGGTTTGTAAAGGATTTAATTCATTCTCGAAATGTTCAAAGTACGACTCATTCTCCCTTATCTTTTGAGTTTGTGTTATAGCATTCTTGATTTATGAGGAGTCCTGAAGGAAATTTGTCGAGAATGATTTAAACCCATCATTTCTTACTCGGAGCTATCCTGGATTAGATTTCACCTAAAGCCTTTCCTGAGGACTGTTGCTATTTTGCGGTGGTTATCAATGGTCCAGGTGTTCCTTTATCCTCTCGGCGAAACAAGTTTTCATCTCTTTGTTGATCTCAACCAATTAATTGTTTCCGTTAGGGGCGGGTTTTCACCTCATAATTGTGGGATGTTTTCCATAAGCCTAAAACAAGCTTATTCTTTTCATTGTTGATGTCCCAACAACTCCATTCAATCCTTCATTGTAAGGTTGCTATTCAATTCAATTGTGGTAGAAGTTGTCATTTTCTTCTTCATTCTTTCCTTCCAATGATTTAGCTTGTATTCTTTTGTTCCGGAGGCATTGTGGTGTTGCTCTCTTCGAACCATCATCTAGTTTTCTCAAGATCATGTTTTTTTCTTGCTTATCCATTTAACTGGAGTGTTGTGTCCTCCTTTTCATGTTCTTTTCATTTTATCAAGTTTTTGCCTCTCTTTTCATCCAAAGTGCTACCCAAATTCATTCTTTCTCATTCCTTGTCTATCTTGTTTCAACAAGAGCGGATTCAATTCTTTCATTCCCTTGTGTTCTTGTCATCTCTTTGCAACCTCCAAGGTTTCATTAGTTTCACTCAATCGTCAAAGAAGAAACTTAGTTTCACCTCTTCCACTTTCTTTTCCTCTTCTCATTCTAAGATCTCGGGGCGAGATCCCTTTGTAGTGGGCGAGAGTTGTAACAGCCCTTCACCGACGCTCCAGATGATTCCCGTTTCATTTTGTTATTGCTGTGTGTTTTATTGTTTGTTGCATTCATCATCACATTATTCTCATTGCATCGGCACTCCGTTGCCATCGTTTCCAAAAACTAGCATCCGTTCTTAGTTGCCGCTTCTTTCCGCTGTCTTCGTCAACCGTTTTGAGACCAACCACACATGCACGTGCCTGCAGCATAGTTTAAAATTATTTTATAAGTGGGAATAAATTGTTCTCGTAATTGGTTGAAAATTGGCGTGTGGTCTTAATATATTGTAGGTAGATCGCGTGCCAAATTTTGTTCCATTCGGAGCTCGTTTGTCCCGAACCATTAACCCTATAGCGGCACAATAGCCGGTCAAATTGTCGGATGTTTTTCTTAATTAAAAGTTGTTGCCAGGCTGCCCTCGTTTTCCCCTCTTCTAAATGCCTAGCCCCTCTGCACAGTACATAGACCCCTCACGCATACCGGATACCTTCCCCGAACCCGAAATACCCGTCCATGACCAGTGGGTCCGAATCTATCCTGATGTACCATAAATATCTTCCATTTCTTCAAAAGATCATCTGGTTTATCCAGAGCCGTACGATTGCGATCCTTTGTCTTTAAATACTCCATAGCCTCCTCCTTTTCCTTATATAAATAGCACCACATTCCAAATCTGGTAAAACCATAGAACCTAGCCCATCGCCACGGCCGCAACCATCTCCCACCTCAGGAACTCCTCCTCCACCCCGCAACCAACTCAAATCAAATCAAGCCTTCCTCGATTTCCGGGCTAACCCCATCCTCAGCCACCATCGAATCCATCCATCCAACCACCAAGCGCCCTGCCCCTTCCCAATCGAGATGCCCATGCACCCGTGCCCTCATGTAAGATCCCAAAATTCTAAATATTGAAATGTTATCTTAAATAAATAATTATGGTTGTTTGTTTGATACTTTTTGAAAGTTGAATGAGAGGGAATTAAAGGAGTTTCCCAAACTTTCAAAGTTGCATTTTGATCTCCAAGAATTCAAATTCATTTTATCACAAAACCCTAGAGTGAAGGTAATATGACCTCTTCCATTTGAAATGAAAAGGGATTTGTAAAGATTTGAATTCCAATTTTTTTTTTACTTTTCAAACAAGAAACTTCATGCCACTCACGGATTTTCATGAGGTAAGATAACATAACTTCTTCCAAAAAATGAAATAGAGTGGGAAGTAGGAGGCCACATTAAAAATGACATTTGAGCCACATTTGGGAATACTCCCTACAGGTTTGAAAGTCTTTTCCAATTTATGTTTCAAATTAAATCAAGATACAAGGTAATAGGAATCCTTCAATTATTGAAAATAAATGTTGGAACCAATTCAAAGTGGTTTGAGAAAAAATATTTGGATTAAATTTAATAGCTAGTTCTCATTTAATTGAATATGCCTTTATGCAAATTACTTTCCGTAATATAATAATAAAATGGGAATGAGGGTAAAATGATTCCCTCCAATGGAAACAAATAAGGGAAAACCATTTTGGGGTCATTTTGAATAATTTAAAATTCAAATTGAATTATTTAAATGGCTACAGAAGGAAATTGCATTTATGTTATTTTCTGTAGACTTTATTTGACCAAAAGGAAATGTTCACATGGTCCCACATGTGCTCAAGAAATTTTGTGGCACGTTTGGAATTTATTGGATTTGTGTTGACCTAGTTTTGCTTTTGGATGAGAGAACTTGTAAATAGGAAAGAAATAGGAAAAAAGAAATAGGCCAGAGTGCCAGAAGAGGCCCAAAGCCAGTCTGGCCCAGCTAACTGCCACCGCACCCGAATCACTCCCGCATCGGCTAGCCGCTCCCTTAGCATTTTTTCTCTACCCCTGACTTGCGGGACCCGCTCTCCGATTCCCTGTTTTTCGCGCTCGACTTCCACCCACCCTTCTCTTTCCAAATCACGCCTGTGACTCCCACTGGAACCAAAGCCGGCGCAATTCGATGCCACCCGAGCCCCAACCCACACTCCAAGTCGCGGACGCTATATAAGGCCGAGCCCCACATATCGTTTTGCCAAAACCCACGCCGAAACCCTCTCTATCGCCACCCGTTTGATCACGGGAGTTTGCCTCGGCCACCACTACTAGGGAAAACCCTAGCAGTAGTGCGGGTATTTGGTGTATCAGTAGCGCGGGTACCCGCGCTACTGATACGGCGCTACAGCTAACGTTTAGCAGTAGCGCGTTTTGACACGTGCTACTGCTATACCTACTTAGCAGTAGCGCTTTCCGTAACAGCGCTACTGCTAAGTCCTTTAGCAGCAGCGTTTTCCTGTCCAGCGCTACTACTATATTTTCTCATATCTTTTTTTTGCTACGTATTTGCGATGTTTCTGTACAGGTTTCATACAGTATTCTAATCATATCATAAACATGCAATATGCTCATCATATCATACACATAATAGTCTCATCATATCATCCAACACAAATCATGTCGTCACGTCATAATCATGATATAGCTATACAAGTTACATATCATGTCTCATCATACATAATGTAGTACTTCTTGAGGCGTCGGTTCGTATCCCTCTCTCGCACTAGCGTGAACCTAAACTAACTACTGGCTGTCGCTCGGAAACCGGAAACCGGTACACCTGGGCCTGACACTCCGGCCACTCGTCGTATACTCCTAGCGTAGCACTTCTTCGCCATCGATGATCTATGCACCTGCATCGTCACATGAGTTGATGATATGCAACATATATAGTTGAGCAACAGAAAGAGACAGACTTGGCAAAAATAGAAGCAACATATCATAAGCATACAAAGTTCATCGTACCCAAAATGCCCTAACTAGAGCGATCTTCGCTAGTTGAGGAGGACGGTTTAATTACATCACAAATAAAGTTTCATCGTGCATAACTCAAAGTTTCGTCATAGAGAAAGTATGGACTAAACGGACACATTGTCATATATCGTCAATCACTCCAACTTGTCGTGCCATCCATGCAAGTCAGGGAGATAGTCCCCGAGTGCAGTGAAAGGCTTCAGGTCGAGACGCTGAGCGGCTACGCGTGTTCGTACGTCTTCCCGCGACATTTGCCCTTTTTCGTAGAACATCCCTATTTTTTCGAGGACCTCCTTCATGATGATTTGGGCAAGTTCACGCTGGATGTGATAGAACTCAGCTCGGAGTCGATGATCCAGGATATCTCCTAGGTTCTTTGCCCATTGCAGAATATGGGTATCGCCGGATCTAGGTGACATGCGAAGGTTCTGTTGATCCCGTCTGAACTCCTGCATGTGGTGGAGGACATAGAATCCATCACTGATAGTACCACTCGGTTGCTGGATGCAGCAGAAGTCAGTCTTATGGCCGAAGCAGGGCGCGCGGTTCCTTGTCTTCCTGAGCGTGATCTCTCCACCCCGTATGCCGTACGTAAAGATAGCACTGTCAAGAACAGACTTGATGTGGGTGTAATCCTTTTTCTTCATGTTCTTTGACGAGTCCAAGTAAAGAGCGTGGGAGACTCGGGGGTAAAGGATGATGAGGATGACGCGCCCGTCGCTGCGCAAAATAAGTACACCTCAAATTAGCCTCCACGCGTGCAAATGAAATGATTGAAATCGATGGAAGGATATCCGTGCGGATGACTTACATGGGATGATAAGGCACGAGAATCGTCTCCTTGTCCTTATTGCCGACCATGAAATCGGCGATGTAGTTACTCGCGTATTCACGATGCTTTTTGCAGACTGCCAAGAAGCTCTCGTGCATGAAGTACGGGTCAGCGACACAGATATAAGGTATCTGCTCAATCCTGATGATGTAGTTCATGTACAAGGCAAAAAGGCGGACAAACGTAAAATCCAGCTTTTTCAAGTGAAACATGTCGAAGATGTAATCGAATCGAAGGAAGAACTTTTCCGCGGGGAATGTGTCGACGTACAACCTTTGCTGTGGCACGTTAACCACGTAGAGCGGGTATCCTGGATTTTGCGAGGCGATCAGGCTTTTCTCTCTTCGCAGCACATCGTCATGAAGTCTCCTGAGATCGCCGTATATGGCCTCTACCGCTACCTTATTAGGTAGGATTGGTTCACCGGGGATATGGTATTTCTCCGCACCCATGACAGGTATACGGTCATGAACCCGAGGCTGCGGAGGCGGCTGGATCATAGAAGCAGCTTTGTTGCCTTTCCTCACTCTCTTCCTATGCTTCTTTGCTACTGGAAGGTCGTCTATAATACGTTCAGCCTCCGAAGGTGGCAATTCAGGCACCGACTCATGACGCTCAAACCCTGAGTACTCATACTGCTGAGCCATCAATCCTCCGTCGTCATAGGCGCCAGTATTGAGATACTGTAGAGTGTCATCGTCATCCTCATCGATGGCATCGATATCATGCATTGCTTCTTCGGCGGCGGCGACGTCATCAGCGACTAATGGAGCCTCTTGCTCACCCCGTCCGCTATCACCCGGCACGACAGGCGACGCTAATTGGGTAGGTGGGGTGTTGATGTTCATACCTTGCTGAGGCTGCGTGGTCGTGGGTGTGCTCCCGGTCGCCTCCAGACGAAGCAGACTCTTTGGCCACAACAGGACCAACCTCTTGCAATCGCCAAGCCGCCGCGGGGTCTCGTCGTCGTCTCCCCCTAGTACCTACATCGCTTTGTGGTAACAAGCGCTACTGCTATGCCTTTCTCCTTTATTTTTCTTTTTCTTTTGTTTATCTTTATATTTTCTTTTTTTCATTTCTCCTTTTTCTACTTCTTTCATTTTCATTTACTTTTCTACTTCTTTTCCATTTTATTTTCTTTTTTTAGCAGTAGCGCTCTATACAGAAAACGCGCTACTACAAGGCACTTAGCGGTAGCGTTCTTTTTGAATCCTCGCTACTACTATTCCTAGCCTACCGGCAACAGTGTGGGAATTATAGTAGCAGCGCTTTTACGAGCAGACTCGCTACTGCTACAGCAATATCTGTAGCGCGCTATATTAACACGCGCTACTACTAACTAACAGTAGCGCTCTGTTCTAACTAGCGCCGCTGCTAAGATTCTGTGTATAAGGTTTTCCCTAGTAGTGCACCGTCACCATTGTCACCCTCCCCGTCAACTCCGACCACCCCGAGCCCCACCGTCACCACCCACCTCACCACCGTTGTCTGTCATGTCGCCTGGACCAATTGCCGACGGCGAGGACTCGCCGGAGACGCCACCCGCACCACCACCGAGCCGCCACCGTTGTCGGAGCTCGCAGCCGCCATGGTATGCCTCTCCCTCCCACCCATCCGTCCGATCCCAGATCGATGGCGTAGATAAAAAAATTAAAACATGTGAATCGTTTTTCTATGGAGATCGGCCATCCGCTTGTAGAAAACGATCGACCACCTCACCCAGCCAACCACATTGCAGCACGTGGCCCCTGTTCGATCCTTAGCCTGTTTAGTTTCCTATTTTTATTTTGTTTTTTGTTTTCAGTTTTTGTTATTAGAAATTTAATATCTTTTATGTTGTAAGTCTAAAATTAGTGATTCTTTTTGCTATAGGTTCATAAAATTGTGTAGTTTCTTTTTGTGCAATTAGTTTTCAAATTTCAATAGTTTAAACTTTAATTAGCTCAAATTTGCTTCAAACATCAATTCGTGAATATCTTGAGTTTTAAAAAAAATAGATACTTAATTGATTCCTTTTGCTCCTAGTCACTTGATGTATTGTTTTTCAATAGGATTAATTTGAGAAATTTTAGAATAATTTAAATTAGGGTATTAGCAAAAAAAGAATTGTTTTACTTATAGTTCTATTTTGGTCTTTCCGTTGTTGTTTTTAGTAGTTTTAAATTATTTCTTTTTGTCACTTTTGACAAATTATTTGATGTTTCTGTTAGTCAACATTAGTAATTTTATTTGTAGTTAAAACAATTTTAGTATTTGTTTCTTTAGTTTTGTAGTAAAACCTTGTATAGGTCATAAGTAGGGTTTTATAAAAGCTTTTTATTTGTTTCATTTTTCTAGTAAAAGTTTATGCATAATACTTTTTGTTTACTTAGTTGTTTTATATTTTTATTTTCTGTTAATTTACTAGTTAAGTATTTTTTTTCTTTGTTGAAAAGTTTTCTTAGTAAGTTTTTTATAGTTTTGTCTATTAGTTTTCTATTGAAGTTTCCTTTGGTTTGTATTGGGTTCTCCTTATTGATTACGTGAATTCATATTATTTGTTGATTTTTATTTTGAGTGCTATAATTGCTTGCTAGAATGTTTGCTTATATGAATGCTATGTCTGTTTAATATAGATTTCATCAGAGTGACGAATAGTTCTACCAAGTCAGAGCGTTATAAATCTTCGTCAACTAATACCAGACAAGTTCACTTTGATCATATTTTCATACCTACGTTTTTACTACATTTAGTGTCACCATTTCAACAATTCCTCCAATAGTATATTGAATCTTGTAGTTGAGTAGAAGCATGAGGTAGGAACCCACACCCTGACACCAAGCCTCGGGAATGTTATCTATATTATGCTACGCTATATTAGACGGAGATTCGCATGAGTGTTCGTGAGTGGTGTGAGAAGGAGGACTCTACGTCAATGACGATAACTTCAAGATGGCAACTACAAGGCCTGCATCTTCAAGACCTCAAGACTTCAAGACTCGAAACAAGTTTCAATACACACTACTGGGTGGAATGGTTGCAAGGCACCCTGGAGTGATCATTGGATCTATTGTGAGCTGGAGTAGGCCAGTACTCATGCGGGAAGTTGCACCCAGCCTCGAAGAGACGGAAGAATACTTCATGCCCGGAAGCTTACCTGTGTAGCCACAAGTCATTATGGTCTCTAGCTTGGTTGACCTTAGTTGTGACTCTGGCTGGGATGGTGCTAGCAGATGTAGACGACTTTATGATTGGATGGGCACTGGACAGTGGTCAGGGGAACTCCTTGAAAGACCATGTTTTCGTCCGTCCTGTTCTCAAACACCCAGAAGTGCGGGGACTTATAAGGAGGGAACAATTCTTGTGGGTAAAGTGCACAACACTCTGCAGACTTAAAACCTAATCGATTAGGCGTGTCCCCGGTTACGGACAATTTGAGCCTCTGCACTTGGATCTATCTCTGAACTCTCAATACCGTACTGATAACAAATGGTGGGCAACTTATGATACTTGTGGGTTATGAGACATTGGTTGGCGGAACCATGTCATAATAGATAATTCTATAGTGAATGTTCTTTGACAAATCCTGTGTTGTAGGGAAAATAAATAAAACCAACTTTTATGAAAAAATTAGACATAGAGCCACAAACCTATATTGCATATAGAATAGTCTTTATCATCTGTTTTCTATTGTGAGCTTGCCGGTACATTCAATGTACTGACCTACACGGCTGCAACGTATCATGTTGCAGGATTTTCTAAGACGAGTAAGAGTTACGATAGGGTTACGGTCTACACTCAACTTGCCATTGGCATTGATGGGATGCCATACCCTTAATGTTTTGTTTTCGCTGTGATAAAGGTATACACTGGATCAACGATATTTATTTTACTTGTGATGTTATGGTATTCCATCAAAGTACTATGTGTGCCAGCATGCTGATCCAGGGACGACACAGAAAGCATAGAGGCACCGATCCATTTGGGCCGGGTCGCTACTGAGATGGTATCAGAGCACATGTTGACTGCATGACATGACCCTAGAAAATGGCTGAGAAATAAGAAGGCCCTGATAGGAACAACTTTTACTTTAAAATACTCTCATAACCTTTGAATTCTTTTACTGAACCCTCTTTACTTCAAATTATAGATGGAGAAATACATCTTGAACGAGAGAGAACACTACGAGGATTTTATTGGTGGCCCATTCCTTGTGCAGCTTGTCAAACTGTTGAAGCTGCCGATACCCGAGATCAAGGTGTGTAAGAGGTAGTCTGGATCATGGGGCATCAATACTCATGTTTTTGGTCATAAAGAAGACCCCAAGACTGAAGACATCACCTATGGGACGATAAATCATGACTGTGATATGGGCATAAACACTGCTACCCATGATGCTATTGCACAGTTATGCTATCGTCATCATGCTGAGCTACGCAACCACTACTTTGGAAAGTTTGGATGGCAGAAGGCTGATGGAGCCAGATATCATTTTGACGAACGAGCAGAAGATGAAGTTTTCACCTCTACTCGTGTATAATCAAGAACCAAAGCATTACATCAAGAACCTTCAAATGGACCTTCTAGAAGCTTTATTTGACAAAAAACACATCGTTAGGAACTCAAGGCCCAAAAGCTGAAGGTAGCCAAGCAGGAGAAGCAAGACCTCGAGGTCCAGAAGATTCATCAGGAACTAAAGGACAGTCGGATCATGGCTCAAGTCAAGGATGCTGAAATTCAGAAGCTCAAGACCCATGTCCAAGAAATATAAGGGCGTCACAAGAAGCTTCCCATCAACAGGGACAATCTGGCAGAAGAACTTGAGAAGATCAAGCACGACCAGAAGAAGCCTAGTGGAGACGATGTCCTGGATAAGTTAGCTTAGTAGTAGCTCCACCATGAGAGAATAAAGATGAACATTTTGCGATTAAAGAATCTGACCATACCAACTCAAGTGGGTGGCGATACTTTAAGATTGATTGAATAAATGAATGTTTGGTTGTTTTTATCTTTGTGTTTATTGAGTGGTTGGATAGATTATATCCTAAGATATGACTTTCGTAGGTTAGAATTTATTCGAATCTGAGAGACGTAAGTTACAAAAGAATAACAGAGGCCTTCATATGGGAGGAACTGCATCAATTGGAAAACTCCCGAGCATTGAAGACATCTAGTAATGACGACTTGGTAACGAAACCATAGTAAACCAGCACATTGCAAATGTTAGAAACCTTGAGCTAGGAATTGTTTGTTGATTGTGGGTAGGTATTTCTCTCTATATATCACCCAGACCAAAGCCTTGAACCCATGGACAAGATGGTCACAAAACCCTTTTTGAGAGACAACAACATTTCATCCAATGAGATACATACTTTGTTTTGAGTACGCATTTTCTTACACCTATAGATGATAACCCTTTATGAGTCTTTCCTCAAGGGCCCGGAAACGATCATGACCCTGACTAGTGATCATGATTACCCAAAGATCCTGAAGGATATGATGAAGCATATTCACCTTGAAGGAGATACAGTCTACAAGGGCTATCCTTTCATGGAAAATGGAGTGTCACTTTGGTACGTGGAGGTAAGGGCCTGAAAACAATCATGACCCTGACTAGTGATCATGATTACCCAAAGATCCTGAAGGATATGATGAAGCATATTCACCTTGAAGGAGATACAGTCTACAAGGGCTATCCTTTCATGGAAAATGGAGTGGAACTTTGGTATGTGGAGGTAAACCTCCACCGTGTGAAAAGAGTTTGCCCAAATACTATGGGTTAATACCTTTTCATTTCTTGAGTACCACGAGCAACTTTCTTCGACTCTGTTCGTGAAGCTGCTATGGAAGCCATACGTCAGTTTGGAGAAATACTTGAAGTAAGACTCCGTCATACCCAAGAATACCCGAGAGAGGTGCATGCAAAGATGATGGAGATGAAGCTCATGGCCACCATGATAAAGCAAAAGATGGATGATTTCAAAGAGCACATCGCAAGGTTCCAGTGGGACTAAAGCATCTTCATGGGGGACACATAAATAAAAATGGAAGTAATGCTTGACCATACCAAGCTATGTGTATGACAACATTTGTAATAAAGTACTTTTGAATTTGGAGTCTGAGAAGTGGTTAAGGATGTAATAAAGGGTTTGATATGAAAAGAATAAGATTTATGGATGAACCAGTGCATTTTATTTAAATGTTGATACTTCTCTGTGTGAACACTCGACCAATGGAAAGGAAAATGTATTCCACAGAGTGGAGGTTGGACAAAATAAGTTTGAATTTTATTTTGATATGTTGGTTACCCCAAGAGTATGAAGGATTGTAATACTAATGGATTTAAAGGAGGTGTAATGTTGGGACATGGAACATATAGTAAATCCAAAGGGGAGTTAAAGCTATACAAGTGATGAAGTGGGCACATAACCCACAGGCCCGGAGTAATGAGGAGCAATCACTACCTGGTTGAAGGAAATAATTTGGAAGAAGCAGTGATTGGATCAGCAGACATTTTTTAGGAGGATACGAAAACCTGAGAGTTGTGAATAAATGATAGATGTTTTGTTCAGCTTGCAGAATCAATGGATTTATCCGAACCCAGTTCATCGACAAGAGAAATTCTGCAATGCTCGTGAGGATGCCCAAGTGTTAGAATACGTGAGTCACTGTCTACATATGTAGTAATAATTCAAGTACATGATGGATTGGCCCCCATACCGAAGACTTCTATCATGAACTATCATATGTTGATGGAAAATCAGAGAACCTTATAACCTTAGAAGAGTGCCGATACGACAAGCCAAAAACCTTAGAATGGAAGGACGATGGAGCCCTATACATGCAACCGTTGCCATCGTAGGTTATACAGTGATATTCAACCCAAAACTATTTCCTACAAGAGAAACCATTAATTGTTGACCACCATGAGATTTCGATAGTTATTTAGTATTGGAGACAGACCTGTCAGTTAAGATGACCCAGTCTCGGAAGGATCTTTTTTGATGAAAGGACACAAGATTTTGAGGAAAAGGTTATGCCTCTACTGGAAGAACCCCAGAGTAGGAGTTATCCTGAAGATCTGAGAAGACCGACAATTGCCAACCCAAAGGATGGTGTGCATGAGTTTTGTTGGAACCATAACCTGGCTTTCAAGGGTGGTAGCACCCCAGATCTTTGTGATGATCGATGGATTTTCAAGAAGACCCCAAAACCTAGCCTTTTCTTCCTAGCCTCTCTGAATCTCGAGGATGAGATTCATTTTAAGGGTGATAGTTTGTAACCTCCCAATATTATAAATTTTGGAATGTTATATTAAATAAATAATTATGGTTGTTTGTTTGATTGTTATGTTATTGATTGTGTGAAATTGAGTGAAATTTGAAACTTTTTGAAAGTTGAATGAGAGGGAATAAAAGGAATTTCCCAAACTTTCATATTTGCATCTTGATCTCCAAGAATTCAAATTCATTTCATCACGAAACCCTAGATTGAAAGTAATATTTACTTCTTCCATTTGAAATGAAAGGGATTTGAAAAGATTTGAATTCACAAAAAAATACTTTTCAAACGAAAACTTCATGCCACTCGTGGATTTTAATGAGGGAAGATAACATGACTTCTTCAAAAAAATGAAATAGAGTGGGAAGTAGGAGGCCACATTCAAAATGGCATGTGAGCCACTTTTGGAAAAACTCCCTAAAGTTTTCAAAGTTTCTTCCAAATTCTATTTCAAATTAAATCAAGAGAGAAGGTAATAGGACTGCTTAAATTATTGAAAATAAACATGGGAAATGAATATTGGAACCAATTCAAAGTGGTTTGAAAATAATAATATTTGTATTAAATTTAATAGCTAGTTCTCATTTAATTGAATATTGCTTGTATGCAAATTATTTTCCCTAATGTAATAATAAAATGGGAATAAGGGTAAAATGATTCCCTCCAATGGAAAAAATAAGGGAAAACCATTTTGGGGTCATTTTGAATAATTCGAAATTCAATTTGAATTATTTAAATGGCTACACGAGGTATTTGCATTTATGTTTATTTTGTAGATTTTATTTGGCCAAAAGGAAATGTTCACATGGTCCCACATGTGCTCAAGAAATTTTGTGCCACATTTGAATTTATTGGATTTATTCGGACCTAGTTTTGCTTTTGGGTGAGAGCTACAATAAATAGAAAAGAAATAGGAATAAAGAAACACGCCAGCGCGCGGGAAAATGCCCAAAGCCTGGCTGGCCCAGCTAACCGTCGCCGCGCCCGAATCACTTCCGCATCGGCTAGCCGCTCCCTTGCCAGTTTTTCTCTGCCTCTGACTTGTGGGTCCCGCTGTCCGATCCCCTGTTTTCCGCGGTCGCCTTCCACCCTCCCTCCTCTTTCCAAATCACGCCGGTTACTCCCACTGGAACCAAATCCGGCGCTATTCGATGACACCCGAGCCCCGATCCCCTCTCCAAGTCACATACGCTATATATGGCCGAGCCCCGCATCTCCTTTAGCCAAAAATCCATGCTGAAACCCTCTCTATTGCCGCACATTTACTCACCGAAGTTTGCCTTGGCCACTGTCACCATTGTCAGCATCTCCGTCCACTCCGACCTCCCCGAGCCCCCAACGTCACCACCCACCTCACTTCTGTCGTCTACCGCGTCGCCTAGACCAATCGCTGATAACGCACAAGTATAGGGGGTCAATCGTAGTCCTTTCGATAAGTAAGAGTGTCGAACCCAACGAGGAACAAAAGGAAATGACAAGCGGTTTTCAGCAAGGTAATTTCTGCAAGCACTGAAATTGTAGATAACAGATAGTTTGATAGCTAGATAATTGGTAACGAGCAAGTAACGGTAATGGTAAATAAAGTGCAGCAAGGTAGCCCAATCCTTTTGGGGCAAAGGACAGGCCAGAACAGTCTCTTATAATAGGCAAAGTGTTCTTGAGGGTACACGGGAATTTCATCTAGTCACTCTTATCAGGTTGGTTTGATTTGCGTTCGCTACTTTGATAATTTGATATGTGGGTGGACCAGTGCTTGGGTGCTGCTCTTACTTGAACAAACCTCACACTTATGATTAACCCCCTCGCAAGCATCCACAACTACGAGAAAACTATTAAGATAAAATCTAACCATAGCATTAAACGTTTGGATCCAAATCAGCCCCTTACGAAGTAGCGCATAAACTAGGGTTTAAGCTTCTGTCACTCTAGCAACCCTTCATCTAATAACTACTCCACAATGCATTCCCTTAGGCCGAAGGATGGTGAAGTGTCATGTAGTCGACAATCACATGACACCACTAAGGGAATCACAACATACATATCATCAAAATATTGAACACATATCAAATTCACATGATTACTTGCAACATGACTTCTCCGGTGACCTCAAGAACAAAGGTAACTACTCACAAATAATATTCATGCTCAAGATCATTGGGGTATTAAATAGCATAATGGATCTGAACATATAATCTTCCACCAAATAATCCATATAGTAATCAACTACAAGATGTAATCAACACTACTAGTCACCCACAGGTACCAATCCGAGGTTCCGGTACAAAGATTGAACACAAGAGATGAACTAGGGTTTGAGAGGAGATGGTGCTGCTGAAGATGTTGATGAAGATTGGCCTCCCAAAGATGAGAGGGTTGTTGATGATGATGATGGCTTCGATTTCCCCCTCCGGGAAGGAAGTTCCCTCGGCGGAATCGCTCCGCTAGAGGGCAAAAGTGCTCCTGCCCAAGTTCCACCTCGAGACGGCAGCGTTCCGTCCCTAAAGTCCTCTCCTTATTTTTTTCTAGGTAAAAAGACCTTAAGTACTAGAAGATGGGCAACGGAGGTGGGCTGGGCTGAGCACAACCCACCAGGGCGCGCCTGGGGGGCCTGGCACGCCCTAGGGTCTTGTGCTCACCAGGTGCCCCCCTCCGATAGTTATTTGCCCCAGTATTTTCCTTATATTCCAAAATAATTCTCTGTGAAGTTTTAGCTTATTTGGAGATGTGCAGAATAGGTATCTCTGATATGCTTTTTCAGGTCCAGAATTCCAGCTGTCGGTATTCTCCTTCTTTGTGTAAACCTTGCATATTATGAGAGAAAAGGCATTAGAATCACTCCCTAAAGCATTATTATGCATAAAAACATTATAAATAACAGTAGGAAATCATGATGCAAAATGGACGTATCAACTCCCCCAAGCTTAGACCTCGCTTGTCCTCAAGTGAAAGCCGATATTGAAAAACATGTCCACATGGTTTGAGAGACAGGTGTCGATAAAAACAAAATACGGACATAGTATCATCATGCTTATTATCACAGCAGCAACAAACTTTATCATAGAACTTATTCATATAAATTTTATAATATAACTTCATCTTATAACTTCTCATGAACAAGTAACAATTCATCACAACATAGAAGTATAAAGAATTAACCTTATTGAAAACCATCAAACTATGTTCTCAGTCAACTTTGCAACTACAATTCATCATATTTTCAGGAAGGGTCTCATGTCGGAGGCTTTTGCCAAGTCCACATACTCAACCATCATTTAGTATTCTATGGTTGCTAACACTCACGGCATACCCATGAACAAAAAGTTTCAACCGGACACATAGGAAGATAGGGGCTTAAAGTTTTGCCTCCCAACATTTTCACCTCAAGGGTGATGTCAACAATAATAACTCATGCCCACTCATATCCAACTGGATATATGTGCCTAGATCTTTCCTCACCACATGATGCTTGCAAAAAGAAAAAGAGAAAAGGAATAGGGAAGAATACATTGACTCTTGCATAAAAGTAAATACATCAAAGTAAAAGATAGGCCCTTCGCAGAGGGAAGCAGAGGTTGTCATGCGCTTTTTAGTTTGTATGCCAAATCCCTTAATGCAAAAGAACGTCATGTTATTTTGCCCCCTATGATAGCAACTTTATTATGCATTCCATCACTTTTATTACTTTGCCATCCTAAGTTCGTACAACACTCAATTTTCTCTTACACTAATTGATCAAACACATTTAGAAGCAATTTTTATTGCCTTAGTGCACCGATGACAACTTACTTGAAGGATCTTACTCGATCCGTAGGTAGGTATGGTGGACTCTCAAAACATGAATTTGGTTTAGGGTTTTTGGATGCACAAGTAGTATCTCTACTTAGTGCGGAATTTTTTGCTAGCAAAGATATTTAGCAAGCACCACATGTTGAAGGATCTATGACAATATAACTTCTATGTGAATATGACCAAACATAAATCATTACGTTGTCTTCCTTGTCCAACGTCAAATTTTTTGGCATATAATATTTAATGGGGGCTCACAATCATAAAAGATGTCCAAGATAGTGTATTTGCATGTGAATCTTCTCTTCCCTTACTAATTCTTTCTTGAATTGCATCGTTGACCAATGCTATGTTTGTCAATCTCCAATAAATTTTACTACTTATACTTTTCCTTATGTGATGTCATTACTTACCATAAGATTAGCATATGATCCTTTTCATTTATTTCCCTTTTATTTTGATTGCAACAAGAAAGTAAAGAAGCAAGAGTTCAAACTAAACTTTATTATATAACTCTCACTCGATTACATAGATAGATAGATCACAAAACTAGCACTCAAAAATAGATCATACTAAACTTTTATTCAACTAAATCACGAAAGAGCTAAAGATCGAACTAAAATAGGTAAATGTTAATAAAAGTGATGGTGATACGATACCGGGGCATCTCCCCCAAGCTTGTCTCAAACCAAGGGGAGTGCCCATACCCGTGTACTAAAGTCTCCTTTGGTGGTGAAGGTGATGAAGCTGGTGGTGATAAACTAGCCGTCTTCTTCAACTTATATTTGAGCATAAAATTTTCCTCCCTTAGATCCTCATTCTCTAACTCGAGCTTTAATATCTTTTTGCATAATGTCGCCTTGCTCTCCTACAGAAAACGAAATGGAATAAATTGAACCTTAGGTTTGTATCCTTTAGGGAGGCTTGACTTGTTGAATTCCACATGCCTGTCTCCGGGCCGAGGTAGTGGTTCATCCTCTTCCTCAGAGCTATCATTCTTTGTTTCCTTCATGTCGACGTCTTCCTCCTCATGCGTGTTCCAACCATAATGATCCACCTCTCCATAGACCATAGGGTTTGCAATATAGTTAGCAACATAGCTCTCCCCCTCTGAAATCTTGAGACGACATATTTTCAGACCTGTCAGGAAAACATCACGAAACAAGAACAGGGGAGTTTTCTGCAATGCGGTGGTTAAAACAATCGGGGGTATATATTAAGATTTTTTTTATCTTGGGAAGCAAGAATATGGAAGGAAAACGGAGTCGGGAAGGTGTCCGAGGTGGACACAACCCACCAGGGCGTGCCTGGCAGGGCTGGCGCGCCTTGGTGTATCGTGCTCACATCGGTTACTTTCCTGTTTATTTCTTATTTTCCTAATTTTTTTAATATTCCAAAACTAACAGAAAAATATTTTTGCGGATTTTTCGGAGTCCGTTTGCTTACCGTATCACGTACCTCCTCTTTTTTAGAATTCTGGAGTGTTCTGGAAGGTTTCTTTTATGTGTTCCTCCGGTGTCAACATTAATAGGCATACCTGAGATATAGTGTTTAATTCTTTGTCCATTGACCACCTTCGGGTAAGTACCTTCGGCATTATTAATCTTGATAGCTCCAGAACGATAAACCTCTTCGATAATATATGGTCCTTCCCATTTGGAAAGAAGGTTCCCTGCAAAAAATCTAAAACGAGAGTTGTACAAAAGAACATATTCTCCAACTTTGAATTACCGATTTTGGATTCTTTTGTCATGCCATCTTTTGACTTTTTCTTTGAATAGTTTGGCATTTTCATAAGCTTGGGTTCTCCATTCATCTAGTGAGCTAATATCAAATAACCTCTTCTCACCGGCAAGTTTGAAATCATAATTGAGTTCTTTAATTGCCCAAAATGCTTTATGTTCTAACTCTAGAGGCAAATGACAAGCTTTTCCATATACCATTTTGTATGGGGACATACCCATAGGATTTTTATAAGCTGTTCTATGGGCCCAAAGTGCATCATCTAGTTTCTTAGACCAATTCTTTCGAGACCTATTGACAGTTTTTTGCAGTATTAATTTTATTTCTTTGTTGCTAAGTTCAACTTGACCACTAGATTGAGGATTATAGGGTGATGCAATTCTATGTTTAACATCATATTTAGCAAGCATTTTACGGAAAGCACCATGAATAAAGTGTGAACCACCATCAGTCATTAAATATCTAGGGACTCCAAACCACGGGAAGTAACTTCTTTAAGCATTTTAATGGATGTGTTATGATCAGACCTACTAGTTGGAATAGCTTCTACCCAATTAGTGACATAATCAACAGCAACCAAAATATGAGTATACCCATTAGAAGAAGGAAAAGGTCCCATATAATCAAAACCCCAAACATCAAATGGTTCGACAACAAGTGAATAATTCATAGGCATTTCCTGATGCTTACCCATATTACCAATTCTTTGACATTCATCACAAGACAAGACAAATTTATGGGCATCCTTGAAGAGAGTAGGCCAATAAAAACCAGATTGCAATACCTTGTGAGCAGTTCTATCTCCCGCATGATGTCCTCCATAGGCTTCGGAATGACATTTCCGTAGGATTTGTTCCTGTTCATGCTCAGGTACACAACGTCTAATAATACCATCTACCCCTTCTTTATAAAGATGTGGGTCATCCCAAAAGTAATGTCTTAAATCATAGAAGAATTTTTTCTTTTGTTGGTATGTGAAACTAGGTGGTATATATTTAGTAACAATGTAGTTAGCATAATCAGCATACCAAGGAGTGTTTTGAGAAACATTTATTGCAGCTAACTGTTCATCAGGAAAACTATCATCAATAGGTAGTGGGTCATCAAGTATATTTTCTAACCTAGACAAGTTATCGGCTACGGGGTTCTCAGCTCCCTTCCTATCAGTGATATGTAAATAAAATTCTTGAAGCAAGAGAACCCACCTAATGAGTCTAGGTTTAGCATCTTTGTTTTCCATAAGATATTTTATAGTAGCATGATCGGTGTGAACAATAACTTTGGAATCAACAATGTAAGATCTAAACTTATCACAAGCAAACACAACCGCTAAAAATTCTTTTTCAGTAGTAGCATAATTTCTTTGGGCACTGTCTAGAGTTTTGCTAGCATAATGGATAACATTCAATTTCTTATCAACTCTTTGTCCTAAAATAGCACAAAAAGCATAATCACTAGCATCACACATAATTTCAAAAGGCATGTTCCAGTCAGGTGGTTGAACAATAGGTGCAGAAGTTAAGGATTTTTTGAGTGTTTCAAAGGCTTCTACACAATCATCATAAAAAAAATGGAATATCCTTTTGTAAAAGATTAGTAAGAGGCCTAGAAATTTTAGAGAAGTCTTTAATAAACCTCTTATAGAAACTAGCATGACCAAGGAAACTCCAAATACCTTTAATATCTTTAGGACATGGCATTTTCTCAATTGCATCAACTTTAGCTTTATCCACCTCAATACCTCGTTTAGATATTTTATGACCCAAGACAATACCTTCATTAACCATAAAGTGGCACTTCTCTCAATTCAAGACGAGATTAGTTTGTTCACATCTCTACAAAACTCGATCAAGGTTGCTTAAGGAATTATCAAAAGAAGTTCTGTAAACGGAGAAATCATCCATGAAAACCTCCAACATCTTTTCACAAAAATCAGAGAATATAGCAGTCATACATCTTTGAAAGGTAGCAGGTGCGTTGCATAAACCAAAAGGCATACGTCTATAAGCATATGTTCCAAAAGGACAAGTAAAGGTGGTGTTCTCTTGATCAGATTGTGATATAGGTATTTGAGAGAAACCAGAATATCCATCCGGAAAACAAAAGTGTGTGTGCTTAGATAATCTTTCTAGCATTTGATCAATGAAAGGCCGAGGGTAATGATCTTTTCTAGTAACTTTATTTAATTTTCTAAAATCAATTACCATTCTATAGCCAGTGACTATTCTCTGTGGGATAAGTTCATTTTTATCATTAGGAACAACAGTAATACCTCCCTTCTTAGGGACACAATGAACGGGGCTTACCCATCTACTATAAGCTATGGGATAGATTATACATGCTTCAAGGAGCTTTAATATTTCAGTTCTAACCACTTCTTTCATCTTAGGATTCAATCATCGTTAGTGATCAACAACGGGTTTAGCATCAGGTTCCATATTAATCTGGTGCTGACATAGAGTGGGACTAATGCCCTTAAGATCATCAAGAGTATATCCAATACCAGCCCGGTGCTTCCTCAGAATTTTCAATAATCTTTCTTCTTCATGTTCTGAAAGGTTGGCACTACTAATAATAGGATATATCTTTTTATCATCAAGATAAGCATAGTTCAAAGTATCAGGAGATTGCTTTAATTCAAACATAGGATCACCTTTAGGTGGAGGAGGACCTCCTAGAGTTTCAATAGGAAAATTGTGTTTTAGGAGAGGTTGTTGTTCAAAGAAAATTTTATCTATTTCATTTGTTTCATGCGACTGCATATCATTTCCATGGTCTAGCAAATATTGTTCTAGTGGATCAGTAGGAGGTGCGGAAATAGAAGCAAGACCAATTATTTCATCCTTACTAGATAATTCTTTATCACGATGTTGTCTACTAAAATTGGAAAAATTAAATTCATGAGACACATCACCAAAACTTACACCGACAGTTTGTTTTTCACAATCTATCTTAGCATTAACGGTGTTCAAGAAAGGTCTACCAAAGATAATGGGACAAAAGTCATCTTATGGGGAACCAAGAACTAGAAAATTAGTAGGATATTTTATTTTCCCACACAAGACTTCAACATCTCTAACAATCCCAAGTGGTGTGATGGTGTGTGTATGAGCAAGCTTAATAGTAGCATCTATGTCTTCTATTTCGACGGGTGCTAGATCATTCATAATTTCTTGGTATAAGGTAAAAGGAATAGCACTCACACTAGCACCCATATCACATAAACCATGATAGCAATGATCTCCTATTTTGACTGAGACAATAGGCATGCCAACTACAGGTCTATGTGTATCTTTTTCATCAGGTTGGCAACTCTAGCAGCTTCATCACAAAAGTAAATAACATTCCCATCAATATTTTCTACCAAGAGATATTTAACCACAGCAACACTAGGTTCTACTCTAACTTGTTCAGAGGGCTTAGGTGCTTTAATATTACTTTTCGAACCACTATTGATACCTTGGCATGTTCCTTTATCCTAACAGGGAAATGTCGTTTTTCAGTATAAGCAGTAGGCACAACTGGATCAACATTGTAAATGATGGTTTCATCCTTAGCTCTTACCGGTTCTTTAATTTCTTCTTTAATAGGGGGATGATATTTAAACCACTTCTCCTTAGGGAGATCAACATGAGTAGCAAATGATTCACAGAAAGAGGCTACTATCTCAGAGTCAAGTCCAAATTTAGTGCTAAACTTGTGAAAAGCTTCGGTACTCATAAAAGATTTAACACAATCAAACTTAAGCTTAATAACTGACTCATTACCTTCGTCGAGTGCCCAATCTTCAGAGTTGCGTTTAATTCTTTCTAAAAGATCCCACTTGGATTCAATAGTCTTCTTCATAAAAGATCCAGTACAAGAAGTATCGAGCATGGACCGATCATTATGAGAAAGCCGAGCATAAAAATTCTGAATAATAATTTCTCTCGGGATATCATGATTGGGGCATGAATATAACATTGAATTGATCCTCCCCCAAGCTAGAGCGATGCTTTCTCCTTCACGAGGTCAAAAATTATATATATAATTCCGATTACGATGAACTAGATGCATCGGATAAAACTTTTGGTGGAATTCTAATTGCAATCGATTCCAGCTCCATGATCCAATATCACCACATAGCCTATACCATGTCAATGCTTTTCCCTTGAAAGACAAAGGGAAAACCTTCTTCTTAACTTCATCTCCGGATAAACCTGCAAGCTTAAATAATCCACAAATTTTATCCACATGTATTAGGTGCATATCAGGATGTTCAGTTTCGTCTCTTGCATATGGATTAGCTAGCAGTTGTTCTACCATACCCGAAGGAATTTCATAACCAATATTTTCAGTAGGTGTAGTAGGTTGAGGGGCAACTAATTGTGGTTCCAGTCGAGGTGAAGATACCCCGAACAAACCCCTCAAAGGATTGTTTTCCATAGTAGCAAGTGACAATAAATTTCAGCATGTAGTATAAGTTTTTCCTTACCAATTTTCACTTACCAAGAGCGCTTCACTCCCCGGCAATGGAGCCAGAAAAGAGTCTTGTTGATGCACAAGTATAGGGGTCAATCGTAGTCCTTTCGATAAGTAAGAGTGTCGAACCCAACGAGGAGCAGAAGGAAATGACAAGCGGTTTTCAGCAAGGTAATTTCTGCAAGCACTGAAATTGTAGGTAATAGATAGTTTGATAGCAAGATAATTGGTAACGAGCAAGTAATGGTACTGGTAAATAAAGTGCAGCAAGGTAACCTAATCCTTTTGTGGCAAAGGACAGGCTAGAACAATCTCTTATAATAGGCAAAGTGTTCTTGAGGGTACACAGGAATTTCATCTAGTCACTTTTATCATGTTGGTTTGATTTGCGTTCGCTACTTTGATAATTTGATATGTGGGTGGACCGGTGCTTGGGTGCTGTTCTTACTTGAAAAACCTCCCACTTATGATTAACCCCCTCGCAACTACGAGAAAAGTATTAAGATAAAATCTAACCATAGCATTAAACTTTTGGATCCAAATCAGCCCCTTACAAAGTAGCGCATAAACTAGGGTTTAAGCTTCTGTCACTCTAGCAACCCATCATTTCATAACTACTCCACAATGCATTCCCTTAGGCCCAAGGATAGTGAAGTGTCATGTAGTCGACGTTCACATGACACCACTAAGGGAATGACAACATACATATCATCAAAATATCGAACACATATCAAATTCACATGATTACTTGCAACATGACTTCTCCCGTGACCTCAAGAACAAAGGTAACTACTCACAAATAATATTCATGCTCCAGATCAGAGGGGTATTAAATAGCATAATGGATCTGAACATATAATCTTCCACCAAATAAACCATATAGTAATCAACTACAAGATGTAATCAAGAGTACTAGTCACCCACAGGTACCAATCTGAGGTTCCGGTACAAAGATTGAACACAAGAGATGAACTAGGGTTTGAGAGGAGATGGTGCTGTTGAAGATGTTGATGAAGATTGGCCTCCCAAAGATGAGAGGCTTGTTGGTGATGACGATGACTTCGATTTCCCCCTCTGGGAGGGAAGTTCCCCCGGCAGAATCGCTCCGTCGGAGGGCAAAAGTGCTCCTGCCCCAAGTTCCGCCTCGAGACGGCGGCGTTCCGTCCCGAAAGACCTGTCCTTTTTTTTCTAGGTCACAAGACCTTAAGTACCAGAAGATGGGCACCAGAGGTGGGCTAGGCTGTGCACAACCCACCAGGGCACGCCTGGGGGGCCTGGCGCGCCGAGGTGTCTTGTGCTCACCAGGTGGCCCCCCTACGGTAGTTATTTGCTCTAGTATTTTTCATATATTCCAAAATAATTCTGCGTGAAGTTTTAGCTTATTTGGAGATGTGCAGAATAGGTATCTCTGATATGGTTTTTCAGGTTCTGAATTCCAGCTGCCGGTATTCTCCCTCTTTGTGTAAACCTTGCATATTATGAGAGAAAAGGCATTAGAATCACTCCCTAAAGCATTATTATGCATAAAACATTATAAATAACAGTAGGAAATCATGATGCAAAATGGACGTGTCAATCGCCGACGCCGAGGACTCGTCGGAGACGCCGCCCACACCACCACTGCGCCACCACCGTCACCGGAGCTCGCTGCCGCCGCGGTATGCCTCTCCCTCCCACCCATCCATCCGATCCCAGATCAATGACGTAGATAAAAAAATTAAAACACGCGAACCATTTTTCTATGGAGATCGGCCATCCATGTGTAGAAAACGATCGGCCACCTGACCCAGCAAACCGCAATGCAATACGTGGCCCCTGTCCGATCCTTAGCTTGTTTAGCTTCCTATTTTTATTTTGTTTTCTATTTTTAGTTCTGTTTTTTATAAATTTAATATCTTTTATCTTGTAAGTCCAACATTAGTGATTCTTTTTTCTATAGGTTCATAAGATTATGTAGTTTGTGCTTGTGCAATAAGTTTTCAATTTTTAATAGTTGAAATTTGAATTTGCTCAAATTTGCTTCAAACCTCAATTTGTGAATATCTTGAGTTTAAAAATATATTTTTAATTGTTTATTTTTGCTCCTGGTCACTTTATGTATTGGTTTTCAGTTGGATTAATTTGAGAAAATTTAGAATGACTTAAATTAGGGTTTTATCAAAAACAGTATTGTTTTACTAATAGTTTTGTTTTAGTCTTTCATTTGTTGTTTTTAGTATTTTTAAATTATTTATTTTTGTCACTTTTGACAAATTATTTGATCTTTGTGTTATTTGCTCCAGTATTTTTCTTTGTTGTGAAATTTTCTTTATAGTTTTTCTTATTAGTTTATATTTTTCCTATTAGTTTTATGTTGAAGTTTTCTTTCATTTGTATTGGTTTTTCCTTATTGATTACTTGAATTCATATTATTTGTTGATTGTTATTTTGAGTGCTATAATTGCTTGCTAGAATGTTTGCTTATATGAATGCTATATCTTTTTAATATAGATTTCATCGGAGTGACGAATAGTTCTACCAAGCAGTTTTCTGAGAGCGTTCTAAATCTTCATCAACTAATACCAGACAAGTTCACTTTGATCATATTTTCATACTTATGTTTTTATTGTATTTAGTGTCACCATATCAATAATTCCTCAGTAGAACATGTGTCGGTGTTCTGGGAACGGGGGTACCCAGACCTGTCTGCCTGCGGCCCAACGCGTGGCCCACCTCGACGGCCTGGTACGGCCTAATAGCAGGCCCCTCAAGACAAGACCCTCGCGAGAGCCCCAGCCTCATGGGGAGAACAGCGCCAAGACCTCTGGGGGAGCGGCCTCCCCAGGTTGTCTCCCGAGGAGCGGAGGTTTCTATGCAGCGCCCGGCCTCGTGAGGCTGGGATGACGTGAGCCATGACGACCAAGGACAGGCGGGTGCCAGCAAGCGTAGAGAAGGACAATTTCCTCTTTTCTGCTAAGGAGGCAAGGACGTACGTGGATTCCCAAGGAATCCCCCAAAGATTTCCCTTCCGGTGCAACGAGACCAAGACCACGAGCTCGACAGGACGAATGTCATCGCCGAGCCCACCTCTGCGTCATAGCAAGAAGCTTTGCAGGCGAAGACCACCTTTAGTCGGGATAAGATGTACTTCTTGTCCCCTTTCAAATTTGGCTGTTGTGGGATCCCTTCCGGCTGCGATAAGGGAAGAGGACCAAGGCCGCTATAAATAGGCACCAGCCACCACCGAAGAGGGGGAGAAATTCACCCACACTCAGGAGCCCCTGCGAGGTGGCTCAACCACTGTAACAGTTCTTCCACGAACCTCCTCGTGACGCCCATCCACCAAAGCAGGAGTAGGGTTTTACACCGCAAGGTGGCCCGAACCTAGGTAAATCGTGTGTCTTTGCTTATTTTCCCCGGGTAAGAGATGTGGGAGGGTCGTGGTGTAGCTGCGAGGTTGAGTAGAATCCTAGGGCGAGCGCACCCCTGTGTTCGAACCTTTCATGGGTCTGCGGAGCCCTGATTCCGACAACATGAGGTAGGAACCCACACGCTGTCACTAAGCCCCGAGAACGTTATCTTTTATGCTACGCTATAGTAGACGAGGATTGGCATGAGTGTTCGTGAGTGGTGTGAGAAGGAGGACTCTATGTCAATGATGACAACTTCAAGATGGCAACTCCAAGGCCTGCATCTTCAAGACCTCAAGACTTCAAGACTCGAAACAAGTTTTCTATACACACTATTGGGCAGAATGGTTGTGAGGCACCCTGGAGTAACCAGTGGATGTGTTGTGAGCTGGAGTAGGCGAGTACTCATGCGGAAAGTTCCCCCTGTCGGGTCACTTCAGAGTGGGCCGAACCGGAAGGAAAACACAAGAGGGCGGCGTCAATCAAGGAAGGGCCATGATGACCGACGCAGCGCACAGGCTTTGCTTCAACTTGACTCGGGGCGGTTCCCGAAGGCTTGCAGAAGAGGAGGAGTCCCGCGACCTACCAGGCGCCACAGGCAATTATGGGCCCGCGGCGCTTCGTCCTTTCCTCCTCGCCTTCACCTTGGAGCCAGGTCTAGCACGCCTTGGGCGCGAGGGTTACTGTCAGCGTTCTGGGAACGGGGGTACCCAGACCTGCCTGCCTGCGGCCCAGCACGTGGCCCACCTCGACGGCCTGGTACGGTATGACAGCGCCAAGACAAGACCCTCGCGAGAGCCCCAGCCTCATGGGGAGAACAGCGCCAAGACCTCCGGGGTAGCGGCCTCCCCAGGCTGCCTCCCGAGGAGCGGAAGTTTCTATTTAGCGCCCGGCCTCGTGAGGATGGGATGACGTGAGCCATGACGACCAAGGACTGGCGGGCGCCAGCGGGCACAGAGAAGGACAATTTCCTATTTTGTGCTAAGGAGGAAAGGACGTACGCGGGTTCCCAAGGAATCCCCCAAAGGTTTCCCTTCCAGCACAACGAGACCAAGACCACGAGCTCGGCAGGACAGATGTCATCGCCGAGCCCACCTCTGCGTCACAACCATAAGCTTTGCATGCGAAGACCACCTTTAGTCAGGATAAGATGTACTTCTTGTCCCCTTTCAAATTTGGCTGTTGTGGGATCCCTTCCCATTGCAATAAGGGAAGAGGACCAAGGCCGCTATAAATAGGCACCAGCCACCACCGATGAGGGGGACGAATTCACCCACACTCAGGAGCCCTCGCGAGGTGGCTCAACCACTATACCAGTTCTTCCACGAACCTCCTCGTGAGGCCAATCCACCAAAGCAGGAGCAGGGTTTTACACCGTAAGGTGGCCCGAACCTGGGTAAATCGTGTGTCTTTGCTTATTTTCCCCGGGAAGAGATGTGGGAGGGTCGTGGTGTAGCTGCGAGGTTGAGTAGAATCGGAGGGCGAGCGCACCCCTATGTTCGAACCTTTCTTGGGTCTACGGAGCCCCGATTCCGACATTTGGCGCGCCAGGTATGGGTGCGCCGACGTCCTTCGGTTCCGACGACTCCCGCGTCACCAACCCCATGGCCGGCTCCCGACACGCGCGCCCCGAGTGTTCGGTGCCGGACAGCCATTATCGGGCCACCAGCATCGTCGCCACCACCGTCGCCGCTCGTGCCACCCATGCGCCGCCGGGCTCCGCGCGCCCCCCTCGTCCCACCGCGCATCCCGCGGGGTCCTCCTCAGCCTGTGTCCACATGGGAGACCTGAACGCGCAGGACGCGCTGCTCATGGCAAGCGAGCTGCTTCGCCATCACCTGACGCACGGGGGCTACGACGCCTGGGCCGTCCGCATCGCCGAGCTTGTCGCGGTCGCGAGAAGGGCGTTGGCTCCATACCTCCCTCTCCGATTCCCGGCGCAAGGAGCGTGGGGCTCGGCCAGCGAGCCGTTTCCACCGTCGCGCGACGACGCGGCCGGCCCCCAACCCGGGTAGCCCGAGCAGGGTCTGACCAGCGCTGTACTCCTTCTCCTTAGGGTCCCAGTGACCTGTTTTAGGCCACCGCCTGGCTCCTGTGCAGGCACGCCCGAAGGAAGTGACGGGATGTTCCGCGCTTGCCACAACACGCGCGCCCATGACCCGGCGGATCACCTACCACCCGGGCGTTCTCGGCATGAGCGCGCCAACCGACGCAGGGACCGGGCAGCTCGAGCCGCCGAATGTGGAGGTAATCACGGCGGAAGCATGGAGGATGGCCACGGCAGCAACCCTCGTCATGATGGACGCGGCCAGCCACGCGGCGGCGACGGAGGAGGCCAACTTCGGGCAGATGCTCAGCGCAGGCAGGTTCGCGGGCCACGTGCCCCGGACGGTGCCACCCCATTGCCCGGGGAGGCCAACTATGAGGCACGCAGTGAAGGGCCAGGGGAAATCAAAGCCCTCACGCGGCAGCCTATGTTCCAAGCAGCACCGTGGCAGACGTCAGCGCCGCGAGTCTTGCACCCGCAGCAGGCACCAGCACCCTCTTAGCGTAGGGGGGGCACTCCCGGCGCCCCTCTTCAAGTCGAGCCCGGGGGTTCCCACTGTGGAAGCACCTGGCTCGGTCGGCGCAGCGAAGATGGCGCCCAGGGGCGTGTGGGGGCGCGCCGCAGGCGGCGGCATCGCGAGCAGGGAACGCAGTGCCGGGCGCCAGGGCCACAGGAATCGTTGCCTAGGAGATCGGCAGGACGCAGGAGGCGCGGGCCTCACGCAGCAGGCGCCGCGAGGGCACCGCGCCAATCGGGTCACACTCCTAAGGTCCCCATACGCCCCACAACTCAAGGGGCGCCGGCAAAATCCTCAGAAGGCAAGGCCCCGCGAGGCCTCCGAGATGTGGCTTGGCTGGTGCCCTAACGCCTCCCGAGGCGGCTATATCAACACAATACTCCTACAGTCGCGCGGGGTGCGTTGCGCTCATGTTTGGGCCGCGGGAGCGCAATCCCGCGGTCACGCGGGGAGCAATGCACTCATGTTTGGGCCGTAGGGGCGCGCTACCACGCCGAAATGCGCGGGGTGACTCGAGAACCTAGTTGGGAACTCCTGATCCTTGTGCCTGGGTGTTCGCCCAGCTATCTACAACCGTGACTCTCCCACGTAATAATGAGTGGGCTGTATACGCCTGGAGCCCCCCGAGGACACGGAGGGGTTCCCACCCACACCCAAGTGGAAGCCCCATTCTCCACGCTGGCGGACGACACTGTCTTTCAATGACTATGCCCACGCCCAGTGGAGGCCCTATGCTCCGCGCTGGGGGAAGATGAAGACTAGCTTAGGTGCCGGACGCGGCTGTTCCTTGCTCCTTTTTGTGCCCGAATTTTCCACTTTTTTGAATGAAGTTGAAGTTTTCGCGTCTTATTAGAAAAAAGGGGTGGAAAATTTCTCCTTGCAGCTTTTCTCGTTTTTGAGCTTCTTTTTAAAGGGTTTGGCACCCGCCAGCTCTCTCTTTCGCCCGCCCTGCGAACAGGGGCTGGACACGGTGGACACGGTGTGCACACCTCGCCAAAACCTTGGCGTCCTAATCCTCGCGTGACGTTCTCGAAGCAAGCCAGCAGGTAGTATTGCCTCCGGCCCCTGGCCTGAGGAGCGCCCATCTCCTGGCCTTGCCGGGCTTCGTGACCCGGCATACCAGCGACGATCGACCCTCGCTGTCCTCCTGGGCATGGGCACGGCGCCGCGGCGGCTCGACCTTCTCCCTTGTCCGGGTGCAGAGATGTGGAGACTCGTCGTAGCCATTGTCACTCGAGCTTCCACTGAAGGGGGTGTCGCCACCGCTGGAGGTGCTGCGGCCGTCGCCAAGGGCAAGTTCACCACCGAGGACACCGCCGTCGCGGTGGCCGTCGTCAGCGGGAAGGCGTTCGATGTCGCCATCGTCGCCCTAAGGGCAGCGCCCCAAGCGCCTGCCGTCTTCCCCGAGGATCTTGACGCAAAGTGTCGCCGCCCCGTCGTGCTTAAAATGGGAGGTACACGTCCCCCCAGGCCGCGGGCACGGGCGAACTTTTGCCACCTGCGGTTCAGGCACACATAACCCGCGGGGGGACCTCGACCTCCACCCACGAGGCTGCGCTGCGGCGGCCATTGGCCTACAGTCGAACACCAGCAGGCCCTCCGGCCGGCAGCGCCTCCGTGAAGAAGCGCGGGAGCTAGAGCCAGGGTGATTCCCTTACAGGACTTCCCTTGGGAGGCCTCGCGATGCAGGCCTCGCGAGCGACGTCCTCGCCCATGCGAGCCGCTCGTGCACCAAAGGCGAACCCCTAAGGTGTCGTGCCTCAAGAGCCTTCGCACCATCAGTGCTCGAACATGAAGGAGATGGCCCCTCTCACGTGCACTCACGGGGCCGGCACGGGCGCTACGGGAAAGGAAAGGCAGCGCAGAAGAGGGAGAGTCGGGCTCTCACGACGCAGCCCCTGAGAGCCCAGCGCTGGGGCGGCCCGTGTCTCCTCAGGACGTCAGCCTCGCGAGGTTCGGGCGGGCAGCCACTGCTGGGGGCTGCGCGGCGCTCCCGTGGGACCCCCTGAGAAGAGTCCGGGGCAAAGCAACAGCCTGGCGAGGCAAGTACAGGTACAAGGAAGCGTGCGGGGGCGCGCCAAGGAGAACGAAAAACCTCTTGGAAGGAATGAGGGCGCTCTGAGCATAGCGGGCAACTACTACTCAAAAGCAAAGGTATAATACAAACGTTTAACGCCCTCCAGGGGCCGAATGGTTCTTGATGCAACAGGAATGAGGAAAAAGGAGCTCAGGCAGAGGAGGCGCTGTCTCCGTCATGGATCCCGAAGGTCTCAGCGACGGAGCTGCTACCTTTCTCGGAGGACGTCGCCTGGGCAAACCGCTCGACCAGGGACTCCACGTGCTCGCGCACCTCGTCCCTGAGGGGCCTCCGGAGCTCCTCGGGCACCGGCTCCGTCGCGCGGGAGAGGTCGAGTGCGGGGGCATGGCGGCGCAAGTTGGACAAGATGCGCGTCAGCGCGCTATCCAGAAGGCCGCGCACGCTGGACTCGATGTCCTCATCCACCCGGGAGACGCCAGACTCCAGCGCCTCCACCACCTTGTGGAAGATGTTGAGGTAGCCCCCATCGCCGTGTGCACACGGCGGCGCGGGGGCTTCCCCTATGAACCGGCGGACCGCGCTGCCCGCACGACGGGCGATGTCCAGGTACTGCTTGGCGCGCTGCGCCTCCATCATCTTCGCGAGCGCCGCGTCATCCCTGGCTGCCTGCACGGCATTGGCGGCCCCCTCGACCTGGGCCTGGAGGGATGCCAACTCCGCCTTGGCGTCCTCCTCACTCTGAAGCGCGGCTTGGAGAGCGGCCTCGGCGCCCTCTAGCTGGGTCCTGAGCACATCCACCTCGCCCTGAAGCGCGTCAAGCCGACGCCTCTTGGGCGTGGGTGCCCTAAAAGGGGTTGGTGATCAGACTTGACGAGCCAGGAAGGATTCGCAAAGAAAGGGTGGAGGCGGTGACACACTTACTCGTCGGTGGCGGTCCAGCGCCGGCGCGCCTAGACCGGCCTCGAAGGCTGACCCCCGCTACCCCCAGGAGATGGTGGCGGCGCCAAAGATTTCGCTCGCGCTCCAGCGCTGGCAGCACTTCCCCCGGGTGCAATGAAAAGGGGAAAGGGGGAAGAGGGCGGTGTTCCTACGAAGGTGGCGAATGGGAAGGTGTGCGAGGATACCCGTGGTGACAATGGGGTGTTCTATTGATTCACTTGATGTATGTTTTGGTACTCAACTTGAGGATTCCCGCGGTGACATTGGGGTAATCTATGCATAGGGGTTGATACACGTTCTTGTCCTACTTTCTTCGATAGAAATTTTGGGGCACTCTTTGAGGTTCTTTGTGTGGATTGGGTATTATGAATCTGAAATTGTTTGATGCGTATCGTTTAATTAACTCATGGATACTTGTGGTGACATTGGAGTATCTAGGTGACATTAGAGTTGGTTGATGCGTATCATATGGTGTTATTCTAGTACGAACTCTAAGATAGATCGAACGGAAAGCATAACTTCATGTTATCTTAGTACGAACTCTTGAATAGATCGATCGGAAAGAATAACTTTAAGGTGGTTTCGTACCCTACAAACAATTTCTTCTTATGTTCTCCGCTAGATAAGAACTTTGGAGTGATTATTTGTTGCACGTTGAGGGATGGTTATGTCATCCAATTATATTAGCATTGTTGAGAGATTGCACTAGCGAAAGTACGGACCCTAGGCCTTGTTTCCAAGCATTGCAATACCGTTTGTGATCACTTTTGTTACTTGCTACCTTGCTGTTTTTATATTTTCAGATTACAAAAACGTATATCTACCATCCATATTGCACTTGTATCACCATCTCTTCGCTGAACTAGTGCACCTATACAATTTGCCATTGTATTGGGTGTGTTGGGGACACAAGAGATTTCTTGTATTTGTTTGCAGGGTTGTTTGAGAGAGACCATCTTCATCCTACCCCTCCCACGGAATGATAAACCTTAGCTCATCCACTTGAGGGAAAATTGCTACTGTCCTACAAAACTCTGCGCTTGGAAGCCCAACAAAGTCTACAAGAATAAAGTTGCATAGTAGACATCAGTGCCACCCAACGTCTTTCTGGACGTCCTTCACAATCCATCGGTCAAATTACCATATGAGGAGGACATAGCTATTCCTGACCCGGAGGCACACTTGGTGGCGGCTCTACATGTCACCCCTGATTGGATAGTGCCGTATTTGGCTTACCTGACCCGAGGGGAACTCCCAGAGAAGGAAGTCGGCGCTCGTCAAATCATCCAGCGGTCGAAGTCGATGACAATCGTCTATGGCGAGTTACATCGTCGAAGCAGCACTAGCGTGTTTCAACGGTGTGTTTCACCCGAGGAAGGCCAGGAAATACTTAATGAAATTCATTCTGGCGATTGTGGACATCATGCCGGCTCATGATCACTGGTAGCGAAGGCATTTCGGCACGGTTTTTATTGGCTGACGGCTCATGCTGACGCTGAGGAGATTGTGCGCAAGTGTAATGGATGCCAAAAGTTTGGCCGACAGGCTCATGTACCGGCCCAGGAATTACGTATGATCCCAATTACCTGGCCGTTTGCGGTCTGGGGGCTAGATATGGTTGGTCCATTTAAGCCGTCTTCTGACAAGAAAACCCACTTGTTAGTGGCGGTTGATAAGTTCACTAAGTGGGTTGAAGCAGAGCCGGTCAGCAATTGTGATGCAGAAACAGCGGTCAAGTTTTTTAAGAAGTTGATTTTCCGTTTTGGCTACCCTCACAGCTTCATTACGGATAATGGTACCAATCTGTCCAAGGGAGCCATGGAACAATTCTGCCAACGAGAGTACATCTGGCTTGATTTAGAAGCAGTAGCGCATCCACAGTCCAATGGGCAAGCTGAGAGAGCCAATCAGGAGATCTTGAGAGGAATCAAACCCTGGCTCATGGTGCCCCTTGAACGCACGCCGGGTTGTTGGGTTGAGGAACTCCCTTCAGTGCTTTGGAGTATTCTAACAACACCAAATAGATCCACAGGACACACTCCTTTTTTCCTAGTTTACGGAGTCGAGGCAGTTCTACCAAGTGATATCCGTCATGACTCGCCTCGGGTTACTGCCTATATTGAGGCAGACAATGAGCAAGCACGCCAAGATTCCCTGGACGCCTTGGAAGAAGAGCGTGACTTAGCAGCAGCCGGATCTGCTATATCGTTATCACAGCCGTAGAGTTTGAAGCCGTACTTTTCAAGATGGCGACTTAGTGCTCCGTCTGATTCAAGATCAAACATGGATGCACAAGCTCTCCCCGCCTTGGGAGGGTCCTTTCGTCATCAGTCGAAACCTCAATAATGGGTCATATTACCTGGTCGACTTACAAGAAGGATCATACACTTCTGAGGAGGAGACAACCCGGCCTTGGAATATTGCACCCTACGGCCTTATTACACTTAGGAGCCACCGGCTCTCCTTTTTGTAATCCTCCCCCTCTGCAAAAAATCTGTATATACTTCTTTTATGTTCAAATATAATAAAGCCGGCATCCCCAAAGCTCGGGGTCTCTGTCGTTTCAGCCTATAAATTGAGCATGAGCCTTTATTGTTTGAAACATATGTCACTTGGGGTCTTCCAACTCATCGAGTTTAGCTTTCTCACCCTCTTGACCCGGAAAAAAATGCCATTAATATGGTTAAACCTGCCTGTATGCTTGATGCGACTCCGATCAGATGACCCCATGTACTCTTGAAAGTTAATCCCTTGGGACCCTGAACTTTTAAGGTTAAAACATTGGCTTGAGTCATGTGAGAGCCAGCATACATAAAGCTAGGATAAACCATGGATTATTATACCCGCTTCATTGAAGCAAGACTTGCGCCTCGAAAGCCAGTCTCCTTTTTCCGAGTCTCACTGAGCCGGCTTATTTAAAAAGAAATATATATATATATATATATATATATGTATGTATGTATATACTCATATTTTTCAGGTACAATGTTACCCTTTTTACCGACTTATATTAAAATTTCCGGGTTACACAACTGAGCTGATATTATGACCAGTTTCCAGATCATCTATCTTCAATATCATTGAAGGAGAATTCGATAGACTTGAGTTTCGAAAACCAAGTTATTTTGCCGGCTTATTCCTGACCTGCCTTATAGATGAGACAAGACTCATTTGAGCACGAAGAGGGAAAAGAGCAGGAACAAGCAATAAGAATAGCATAAACATATTAACAAAAGCCTGACAGATTGGAGTTCAGCACCAACAAAAGGCACCAACGTGCACGATGGCACGACAGAGCAAATTCGAAATTTTGGGAAACACTACTCCTATTACAGGCTTGCAATGGAGGCCACAAATTTCTTCAAAAGTTTTCCTTACACAAGGGGCTCGCTCTATAGGGGCGATTCATCCAGCTTCCGAGGTGTCTTCATGCTTTATCATCAGCTGCCTCTGGATTTGACTCCATCGGCTCATCATCATCAACCTGCTGGCCTTTCTGTTGCCATCAAATTGAGATCAAAGATTCCAAATTTGCTGTCCCTTCAACAAGAGCTGACGCATCAATGTCAGGGGCAAAAGTTGTCTTACGGCGAGGAGGCACTAGGTCGGAAGGCTCGTCCTTGGGCTCGTTAACACGCTCATTGTCAACGGTGTACGCAGGATGGTATTTTGAAAGATCCACCTCCGCAGCTATCAAACACGCAAGTGGCCGAGTCTCCGTGAGGCACTTTGCATAATCTGCACGAGTGAATGTAGAGCCATCGAGTTTAAACTCCGGGAAGCCGGCTTTTAGGAGCTCCACATCCAATTTTGGCAGATAAGCTTTTGCCCGAGCAAGTGCCATGTTCGCCCCTCCTCGAGCCGCCGACTTCCGGGTTTTAGCCACCCATTGTGGCACGGTAGAGAGTTGCTTCAACATGTCCTTGATATTTCTTGGCAGGTGCTTCAGGTTTTTCATGGCCATGATGGAATAAACAGAGCCTGTAAAAAGTTGCTCTACGTACGTGAAAATAGTTTTCAACTTCACAATTGGCAACTCTACAAGGTTATGATTTTTTCGCCCTGCAAACAAAAGAAGGTACAATAAGCCGCCGCAAGGGTCATAAGCTGGCACATTGGCAAAAGTGGAACAGAATACATACCAAAGATTGCTGTCAACATCTCGTTGATCTGTTTCACGAGAGTGGCATATTTTTCCTTCACGGGGCCGAAGTTCTTCTCAGCCTTTTCTGCACATTTTGTCAGGACAACTTTTTCCGCCTCGAACAACTTTATGGCCTGTTCCAGACGTTCATTCGCTTGACGTGTAGAATCTTAAAAATGAGTCGCCATGGACTCGACTTCAGTTTTCAATTTTCTTTCTTCCTTGAGCCGTTTTTGTAGTCTCACAGCAACAGACTCAGCGTCTTCAACATATCCCTAATAGACGAGCAAGAAGGATCAGCAACTATTTCTACAAGTCCCAAGAAGATTGCAAGCAATATCCTTGACACTTGGGGGCTAATGCATATCAGTTCTTTCAAAACTAAGATATGGAGAAGAACCGACTCATCTCAAGAAGATGAGTCGGCCCTTCGGGGCTACAGGTCGAATTTCTTCAATCTTTAAGACCCGATTCATCTCAGAAGATGAGTTGGCCCTTGGGGGCTATAGTCGAATTTCATCAATCTTCAAGACCCGATTCATCTCAGGAAGATGAGTCGGCCCTTGGGGGCTACAGGCCGAATTTCTTCAATTGTCAAGACCCGACTCATGTCAAGAAGATGAGCCGGCCCTTTGGGGCTACAGGCCGAATTCCTTCAACTTTTACAATGGCCCGACTCATTTTAAGAAGATGAGCCGGCCCTTGGGGGCTACACTGTTACTACAGGCTTTAGCTATTTTATAAAACCAGCTTATCATAACAAGCTGGTCTTCGGAAGCTAATGATAGTATACAGGATAATGGTAAAATGAGAAGATTACCTCATATTTCTCCTTCATAGCATTTATCATGCTCTTTTCAATTTCCCAGCTTTCAGATAGCCGGGTCAAGTACTGCTGGTACAAGTCTTCAGTATCAAACGTGGACAGTTCCGGAAGTCCCATCTTGTCTTTTCCTTTGTCCAAAGTCATTGGTTCAACTTTGCTCACGATTTTAGCCAAGGAGGTGGAAACAGTCGGGGCTTGGAAACTCTCTTTAACAAACACAACATTTGAAGTGTTGTGGTCAAACAACGACATACGTTCATCTACACAAGCTGACTTGGATGGAAGGATGGATGAGGCAGTTTCTGGAAGAACAACCATAAAACCCGGCTCATCTGGTGTGGACGGCTCCATGGCAGCTTCCGGCTCCACCCTCATACCAGGCTCCTTTTCAACAGAGGGGCCAACCGTCGAAGCTGTCTTTTCTAGCGGAGGGATTGGCGCCTCTTGGCCTGCTGTCCCAGAGGATGACCCGCCTACTCGTTTGGACACAACAGCTTTGGCTCTGTGGATTGTCAATACAACAAAAGTTATGATAAGTTGGAATCAAAACAATGAAAGATATAAGGCAATACAACAAAGATAGAAGTTTACCCGTGATGAACATTGAAAGGGGGAAGTTGTGATGCACTTGAGTCACCGGATGATGAAGGAGAGTCCTGATAAAGGGAATTTGATGGGCTGAGAGGTTGTTTAAATAAGCCGGCTCTAGGATGAGAATCGGTTGGACTATGGGGCATGTCAAGGCGTGGTTTGCGAGCCGATGGCGCGTGAGACAAACTAGGATCTACGTCGTCCATGTCACCCCGGATCTTGCGTTTTGATGAGCCGCCAAATTGTGCTTTATTCAAAGGAAAATCGGGAGCCAAGTGAGCTTCTGGGTGTGACAATTTAACTTTCCGGATGGTTTGTCTTGGTTTTCGAGGAACAAACATTTCTGAAGAATTGGGGGAAATTGGAGTTACCTCGGTTTCGCCGGCTTGGCTAGATTCCGAGTCACCCTGAAAAGAAGGTGTGTCAGCAAGCTCATTAAACAGGCGGCCGAGGGAGTCGAGTTCTACCTCAGATTCCTCCCCTGAAGATGACACACACGCCAGGGTATTTTTTCTGCCCATCGAAGGAAGAGAAGCTTGAGGTGTAACATTCCAAAAGTTAGAATCTGCCTGTAAATACATAAAGTATATGATAAATAATGGCGAGTTAAAGGTAACATCTACAAAAGATAATGAAAATGATCAATACCTGAGGTGGCGGGTTGAGAAGATAGAATGGACCCAAGCCGGTGACACTGCATTGCTCTTTTGAGACAGAGAAGAAACTTTTTGTCTCTTTGGTGAGAGCATCGTCAGAAAGATTTTCACGAGAAAAGCGGTGAGGATCGTTTGAAGCGCCTGAATAGTCACAAATCAAACCATCCCTTAGGCTGACGGGTTGGATTCGCCACTTCAACCAGCAACGAATCAGATCTATCCCGGTCTGGCCATGTGCAGTTGGAGCTCTCAGTTTTGCATGAAGAGGTGCTAAAGGAGCCCTCTCTTCGTCAGTTGGCCAACCAGGAAATTCCGCCTTACCACTAAGTCTCTCCAATCTGAAACCCGGCAAGGGATTATCTCCTTCAGGTGCAGTGTTTTGGCAGTAGAACCAGGTTTTGTTCCACCCCTTCGGGTGACTCGCCAGTTTTGATTCTGGGAAGGCGCAGTTCTTTCTTTTCTGGATAGAAACACCGCCGAGCTCACAAGCAACACCATTATTTTCCTTAGTTTGGCGGTTAACATAAAAGAATTCCCTAAACAGAGTCATGGACGGCTCAATCTGAAGGTACACTTCACATAGCACTTGAAACTGACAAATATTGGTCATGGAATTTGGACCAATATATTGAGGCCCGAGCTTGATGAAATGCAAGAGATCTCTAAAGAATTTTGAGCCGGGAGGTGGGAAACCTCTACGCAAATGATCAGTAAAGACCACAACTTCCCCTAGCCGTGGTTGTGGGGATGGCTCTTCTTCAGGGGCCCGCCATTTTATAATCTTTCGAGCCGGCAAGAAACCTTGGTCCACGAGGTTATCCAAGGTAAGCCTGAAATCTTTGGTCTTGGCCCAGTTGCAATCTTTGGAGTTTTTTGGAGCCATGGCGGGTTATGCAACGGCTACAAGAGCAACAAGGAAAATAAGCCGGGTAGATTATAAGTCGCCAACACTAAAGTAATATTATGAGCCGGCAAAATTTGAGAGGGCCGAAGGGACATCTCCAACACTTAGCAAAAACGTTGGGTCACAAACAAGTTTCTACGAAAATATCCTTACGGGCAGATCTGGTTAAATGAGGAAAAGTAGCGAGATATATGTTCTAGCTGGCGGAACAACCGAAACTACGGCTTTTCAAAGGATAACTCTGGATGGCTCGTTTTAGATCTACTTATGAGGAAAATCAGGCGAAGGTCGTTCTAGGACTACGTAGCAATGGGTGGATAGCATATGGATCTACTAAATAAGTTTCAGATGAACACGATGAAAATGGCAAGAACACCGAAAGCGTCGAACCCTAAATGGAGGGGATTCATACCAGATTACGTTAAAGCAGGGACGAAGATGATCGCATTTGCTCTGACGGTCGCAAGAAGGCTCGATGACGTCCGCATTGGAGTCGAAGACCTCGGAGTCGCTTCGGGAGCTCTGGTGGTGCTTGGCTGACGGAAAAGCAAGAGGAGGAAGACGATAGCAAAAAGTTACTGTGGAGCTTAGTGGGCTTATTTATAAGGAGAAGAAAGGTGAAACAGAGCCGAGAAAGACGAAACAGCCGCGGTAAATTTGTGGCTAGCAGCGCGCCTCGATTTTCGCGTCTGCCAAGATTTGGCGCAGTTTTCGAAGGTATGCGTTATGATGACTTTGAAGGACAACGGTCAGCAAGGATGACATCATTAAAAGACAGATATTGTAGAAATGACAAGTCTGGAAGCATTATAAGCCGGTGTTATGAGATTCATGGAAGGTACAAGTCCAATGATGAGCCGCCAAAGGAAGAGAAGTGAAATTGACATGAATGGATTCAAATCAATCTGGGGCCTAGTATCGGGGATATAACTCCACGGTGTAACCCGCCCTATTGTGCCGGGTTAACATATTGACAGCTTTACGTTCAAGTTTAAGATGGGTCGTGTCATGGAGACGATGCAAGCGAGGCGGTGGCTGACTAAAGTCGCCAGGCGGCCCAACATTTTAAGATGGTGGCTCAAGGCCCACAAAGCTGAAGACGCCGACCAGATTTCCTTGCTTAAGGCGCAAGGCAAGTTAGAGACATTGTAGGTTACGAGTCATGATATGACCCGGACTCTATTGTAAACCCTAGGGCTTGACCTGTATATAAAGGCAGGCCCCTAGGACCGAAAGACTAAAGTTACAATCTCTCGATAGCTAGGTTAGCGATTCCGCACTCTTGTAATCGAGATCTATCCATCAAATACACACAAAGCAGGACGTAGGCTATTACCTCCATCGAAAGGGCGGAACCTGGGTAAACCCGACTCTCATTCCCGTTCAACCCCTTCGAGTCGTCACCTAGCGGCGATGGCCTCACACCTAAGTCCTTTTACGAGGACATCTGCCGGGTTGACAAAACCACGACACACATGGAACAACCTGCACCTGCAACTAGCAACACTATAAGAGGGGCTGAGCGGGAAGGTGGAGGTTGCTGGGAAGGTGGAGGTTTGAGGCTTATCATGGAAATTTGGGAGGCTTGACAAACAAGTGGTAGGTAGCGAGACATGGCGATAGAATCGAGACAACTAGCACAACAATGATAGTAGTGGTATTCAAGGTAATGATCATCTTGCCTGAAATCCCTCTTGAAAGAAGATCGAGTCCATGAAGTAGACGAACGGGCGTAGTCGAACGAATCCTCGCACTTCAAAACATTATCGGAATTCTAGTGTGAAGAAGCAATCCTGGAACAAACAAATGCATGGTAAACACCACAACATATTCATGGCATGATGCACAATCAAGTATGATGCATGTCCGATTTATATTGGCATGGCATGGCAACAATCAAATACTAAATATTAAGTGAAGCTCAATATGCAACGAGTTGCATATTGACGAAACTTCCCATTTGAATTAGTTAGTTCACTCTCGTTTAGGTACCCAATAAGTTTAAATGTTATCTTATCATGGCAAGAGGTGAAGCATAATTAAACTATCTATCTAGGCAATTTCAATGACGCCGGAAACAACATATAGCATTTCCAAAACGACCCCATATGCAAATTTCGAAATTGGTACAGATCTGTCCTAAACATATTTTATATTTATTCAACAGGAAAACAAAATGCACCATGTGATTCTACACGTCATTCTAGGCGATTTACATATGTAGATCATTTAAAACGGAACTACGGCCTAAAAGATATAACCAACACAAGATTAGTATGTCATTAATGCAAAATGCATGCAAACAATAACCATTTTTTTAATCATGAATGCAACATGATATTATGAAACCACATGCAATCCAAAACAAGTTTCATGTATCACATGCTCGATACGGGGCCACGGTTCACAATATGCAAACAACACAGGTTTTGGTTAGAATCTGCCAAAATTAGTGAGATGCCTACTTTGGAGGCATAGAACGTGATGCTACAGGATTCTAACATGAAAATAAATGACATGATGCTATAGTACACTTAAAATGATTCACAATTCATATAAAGATCATTTCCATAGGCATCATGTGTGAATTGATATGATTTTCATAAGATGCAAAGTTTCTGTCCAGATTAAGGACTTAGTGAAAATCACAGTTTTATGCAACCAGAAACATTGGAACGACATGTTGAGGGCAACTTTTAAATATGCTACATGAAGTTTTCATGGCAAGGAAATATATGGGGTGATAGCATATATGTTTAATGAACATTGTCGGAATCAGGGCTCCAGGGACCCAAGAAGGTTCGAACTCTGGGGTGCGCAAGTTCTCTCGCCCTACTCTACCTCGCAACCTCACGGCGACCCTCCGGCGTGCTCGAGCTAAGGAAGAAGAATAGTAGACACCATAGTTTACCAAGGTTCAGGCCACCTTGCGGTGTAAAGCCCTACTCATGCTTGTCTGGATTGCTTGGGGATGGCAGCGAGTACAAGTGTTGGTTCTGGCTAACTGGGGTCGATCCCCTCCTACGGTTGCAGCCTATCCCTTCGTATACTGTCCTTCGTCGTCTTCCCCCGAAAATACCCGGCGGGAAGGGTCGCCACAATGGCCTGTCTGAAGGGGGACAAGACTGCAGCTATCCGGACAAAAGTAGTCTTCGCCTGCAAAAGCCTCTTGCCGTGACATGTCGGTGGGCTCGGGGATGACCTCCATCCTGGCGAGCCCCCGACCTTGGTCTTCTTTCACCAAACAGGAAACCTTTTGGGGTTATTTTGGGGGCGGGCATGTTGGCCCCACTCCCCTAGCATAAAAGAGGAAATCCTCCTCATCCGTGCCTGTTGGCACGGCTCCTGGCATCGCTTGGCGTGGCATGCATCGCCCACATGAAGGTGCAGGACCACGCGGCCCCACCGATCCATCCCAGATCAGTCCTCTCCGCAGAGGCTCCGGGGGTAGCCTCGGGGAGCGGCCTCGTGAGGGGGGGGCTTTGCGAAGCTCTCGACGATGCTTGCTGCCGTACGCCTCGCGAGGCAGAGGCGCTCGCGAGGTTCTTGCTCACAAAGAACAGTGGTGGGCCGTGTGAGGCCCACGACTTGTGGCATGTTCTGGGCCACATGTAGATGGGCCTAGGTACGCCCGGTCCCATGGGCCCGAGAGTAGCCCCTGGCCCGCGGCGGTGTGATTCCGCCAATTGGGGGAGCTAAATGGTGTGGGCTCCAACCACCTGCGGGCCAGGCGCGACGCATGGCGTGCGGTGGGGCTAGAGGTGCGGTCCTCCGGCTCATCTTCCTCGCTCTCGCCCTTCGCTTCTGTTCATCATTGTACTAGCATGGCACCCGTGAGGAGGTTATTCGCCGCTGAAAAGGGGAAGGCAGTGGCGGACGAGGCGGGAGTGCCAAAACCGGCGAGGGGATGAGGCCGCCCTCGTTCGTCCACCTTCACACCTGGGGCGCCTTCCAGGGGGCGCGGGCGCCCTCCGCTGGCGACTCATGCCGGCTTGTGCGGCCGTGAAGGGAGCCCAGCCTACGGGCGCGGACGTGGGGGGCGAGGTGGCCGCATGCGGAGTAGGAGGGACGGCGCAGCCACCCGGCCACCCCGGCCGCGGGGCCACTCTACCAACGCGGCTCGTGAGTTTATGATGGGGATGGATAGCTAGCCCCACAACTAGCCCCGTCTCCCAGACTCCTTCGCGGGGGCGATGGCGGGGCACACACCCCTCGGCCTGTGGCTGCAGCCAGAAGGTTGCTGCAACGGGTCTTCTTGGGTGGCGGCAGAGTTCAATCCCCTCGGCTTCATGTTCTTGAAGCGGGGGTGGAAGTCGTTCGCCCTCGCTCGTGGCTTGAAGGAGGGGCATGTTCTCCCCATCAAGTTCGATGGGGCTGCAACGCTCTACGTGCAGATCTTCGGGGAGATCGGCGATCGCCTGGACTGTTGCATGGAGAGCGACAACAGCAACGGCTGTAGATCTTCCGGCAATGAGGGTGACGACAGCTCTTCCTTCGGCAGAAGCGGGAGTGACGATGACTCCGATGACTCCCCGGGTAACTGCGTCAATGAGGTAGACTCTGACTAGGCGCGAGCGACGCCAAAGTTGGGGTCTTGGAGGCGGTGCTGCTCGAGCCTGGCCCTCCTTCTTTTGTGTTGTTTTTTGCTTTCTTGTGGTGAACCATGCTTACCCCGCGGGGGCGTGTAAGAAGGATTATGGCCCTCGCGCCTTAAGTTTAATGTTGTTCTTGGTCGTGAAGTAATTTTTCTGAGCACTTCTTGTTAGGCTTGTCCTCTTCACGATCACCTTAACGCTCTGCGTCGCTAGGACCCAGCCCCCGAGCGCAACTCAGCCGTCGCTGGTATCTCAGGTCGTGATGCCCGGGACAGACCAGGAGGTGAGGGTCCCGAAGTCCGGTAGGAGCGATGCTCAGGAGGTCCTCCTTGAAGCGCAAGCGGCTCATGCGAAGGAAAAGGCCTCCGCCTGGGGCATAGTTATGGTGAGGAGAATCATTACCAAAGATCACCGAGCCCTAGAGGGGCAGTAAACTTAACTTCTGGGGGCACATCACGAGGCGGGCACATCCTATGGGAGGCGCATGTGGCGTGAAGGCGCATCCTTCCGAAGTTTACTTCCCCATCTTCCATCTTGTAAAAACTATTTTAGCAGGGGTTTTAAATATTCAAAACTAGTTTTTAAATAAACCAGTACATAAAACATTTTCAAAAAGTTTTGCAAATGGCATCATTAAATACTACATAATATTACAAGAATTTAGGTGGAAGAATATTTGGATTCGGATTAATACTTAATTGTGTGGAATTCTTGAAAGTCCTCTGGAAAAGGAAAAAAAGAAAAACTCCACTATTTTTTATGGGCCGAAACGGAGAGGGGCCCGAGCCGGCCCAGGAGATTCGGCCCAGGTCGAAGGGGTACGCGCGCGGTAGGTTTTATTTAAACTTGCACGCGGGCCCAATCTGGCAGAGAGAGAGGGGAGGCGAGGAGAGAATGACACGCGGGCCCCACCCCGCGGTCGTCTCCTACCTCTCGACAGGGGAGGAAGAGAGCTCACCGGTGACGATCCAAGCCACGGCGGCTCACGCGGAGGGGACTGGGATGATCAGTGTCTTCCCGCACGTCGGTGGGTGGTGGAGTAGGTTGCCGGTGTTGTGGGGGTCGTTGGCGAGGAGGGACCCGCACAGCGGCGCTTCGGCTCGGGGTCGAGTGGCTGGTTGCTGTGGGAATTTCACCAAATGGGAAGGGTCGTTAGGCTCCTGGGGAAGAGGGGAGCGGATGGATAAGAAATGGCGGCTGGAGGGGACTTCTACCGCGCGGACGCCGGCGGCCCGAGGCGGCGACCTTCGGTTCGATCCCGAGCACTGGAGGTTGGGGAGGATGAACGGAGGGTGCTGGCGCACTATTGGGAGGGAGAGATAGGGTCCAGAGGGGAGAGAGGGGCACGGGACAGCCTTACATAGTGGGGAGCAATGGTCCACCGCGAACCGGTGCGCCGGCGAGGTCGCAACCGTCGCTGGAGGCCGCGGGAGGGGTTCGGACTGGCTCGGCGGCGTTCGTGGGCATTGCCCATGACCAGAAGGAGTGAGAGATGGAGTGGAGGGGGCTAGGGGGCGACGCACGTGCGGGCTCAAGCATTGGCCGTCTCGGGCGGCGTTGGCACGCGCGACTGGAGGTCGCCAGAGAGAGAAGGGCGAGGGGGCCGACCACGTTGCGTGTTCCGGACGCCGAGGCGGCCTCGGGGGACACGATGGGGAGGCCCGAGGCTGTCGGGAGAGGTGATTGGGGGCGGCTACAGTGCGGGGGCGTACTGTAGCGCACTCCAGAGCGCCATTTTGGCATGCCATGGAATGTCTTTGGCATCTTTGGCGCGGCCTCTTGTGTCTAGGGGGTCTAGAGGGAAGTAAACAAGATGGGTAGAGCTTTGTATGCTCTGGTGTTTAATTAGAAATAGGAGAAGAGTGGAGAGACATGTAGAATTCTGCTGTCCAGAGGGATAAAAGTAGGATTTCACCTGCCAATAATTGATCTGAGCCCATGCTAGAGATACCGGGTGTAGAAGGTGTGTAGGTGGAGTGGTGGTAAAAAGGGGGAGTCAAGGAGAACAAGTTAAAAGGTGAAACCAGTAACTTTAGGTTTTAACCAAAAGGTGTTTGATGTGTGTTTGGGCAAGTAAAAATGCGCCACTTGCCATGAGTTTTACCAGGATCAAATGGATGGTAAAAATGGGGCTGGCCACCAAGTTTGAGATTATTTGAGAAAAGTTGGCATTGTAAACTTTGTAAACCCTAGAAATTAACAGATTCAGGTTTCTTTAGATCTAGGCATGCAAATCTATTCTCCTTAATGCACCACTTGGTGTAGTAGCATTATTTGGGGATTAGAACATGTCCACAAAGTTTGGGATCAATAGAAGACAGTTCGCAATGTAGAGTTTCTTAAATTTGAATTGGGATGAAACTTCGCAAGATCATCACAATAGGCATATGTGACTTGCTAGAATTTTCCAGGATTTATTTGAGAATACTTCCTATAGAAATATTTCAAAAACTTGAAACAGACAGAAAGGGTTTTGGAAGGTTATGTCCAATATTTTGAACATGACCATGTGTTGAAACTCATATATATGGACAATATATGTCCACTGAGTTTCCCTAAATTTTCTCAAATATTTTGAAAGCATAAAAATAATTATTCCCTTAGGAAAGACCATTTCTGGCCTTAAATAAAAGCCTTTAAATAAAATAGGAAAATAATATTTAAAATTAATATTTGGTGGTTTTGGAAGTCTTATATATAGTAGGTTACAAATAAAGTCTTTCTAGCAAAACAATCCACCCAATTTTAGGACTTCTAGTGCAACCCTCAACTCAGAGGGTTTTGAAAACCTAATTTGAATACATCTTTTTTGGGCAAAATAATATTTGTTAAAAATAGTTTTAGGTACTATACACATGGCATGATCATTGGGCAGGGAGTTTGGATCAAGGAAGTGAGTTTGGAGAGTAGGAGGAAGAAGAATCCTTGAGTGCTAAAACACAATCAACCAAACAAGCAATGAAACAATCAATTCATGCACAAGCACTGAAAAAGTTTTAGATCGGTCCAAATTTTATAAAATCATAGCATAGCAAAGTGATACAACACAGGGTGTGATAGACCTACCCCCCTTACAAGAATCTCGTCCTCGAGATTCCTAGGCTTAGCGCTAAAAACATAAGGGAACTCAGATCTAAGGTAGTCTTCACGCTCCCAGGTTGCTTCTGCTTCAGTGTGGTTGCTCCATTGGACCTTGAAGTACTTGATGGTGCGGCTTCAGGTATAATGTTCAGCTTCATCCAAAATGTGAACTAGCCTCTCACGATAAGTGAGGTCTGGCTGAAGGTCGATGGCTTGATGGTCGATGTCCTTGTAGAGGTCGGGGCGGTTGGGAACTTGGAGACGGCGAACTGCCGCTCGATGCCGGCAGCCGCCATTGCCTCCGCACGGGAAGGATGAAGCGATGAAGAGATCGTGGGTGTGCTTCTTGTGTTTTGTGGTGCGGTCAGAAGGTGGAAGAGACGAAGGTAAATGGCCACGGGAATAAATTGCGCCGGACGGCCTGTAATTTCGGTACATCCGCATGGCAGTTTTTGCAATGCTTAACTGCATGTTGCGCCGGGAGTGGCACAACCGCATCCATATGGCGCCCCCAATGTACGTGATCGTTTGCGCGTGGACGCCGACAAAGCGGGCGCGCATGGATGCGAGCAAAGCGCGCCGTGGTGCTTTAACCGCCTAATGCGTAGATTAAATCGTGATGGTGCGTACAGAACGACCGTTTGCTTTGTAATAAAACGCAAACGGTTTTTTATTATTAACTGTTTGTGTACTTGTCATTTCTCCCACCTCCGTCCCGTCTTGTCACCGCGTTGCTGCCCAAGGATTCCAATGCATGCTTCGGGAGCGCGCAGGTTCCCGCGCAAGCTTCCCTCCCGGCTCACCGAACTCCCAAACACCCAATACTTCGGGAGCGCACACCGTTTCTTTTGGGTTTCCCGTTCCCGCACAACCATGCAGGAACACGTGCAAGCTTCCCGCCCAGATTGCCTGCTTTATAAACCCTCACGGCCGGCATCTCCACATAGCATTCATCCCCTCCCTGCCCGTAGCTTCCCAAGTTTGCTTCTTGCCCAATGGCCAATGCCACCTGTCCGTCGTCGTTGCTCCACCAGAGGGCAGCTCCAACTGGGAGGTTGCACCACGTCGGCGGCGCAGTACTCGGTAGCGTGTAGTGCATGTGGCGTCCTTTTTGGTTGTGCGCATGGCACCCACCACACCCTCCTCCACCTTTGCCCGAAGGCAGCTGCTACCTGCGACCGCCGTGGCCCCCATCCCATCACCGACCACCGTTTTCGCCACCCCACCAGCGGCCTCATTGGTCGCCACCACACCAGCGTCTGCCTTGGTGATAACCCACAAGTATAGGGGATCAATCGTAGTCCTTTCGATAAGTAAGAGTGTCGAACCCAACGAGGAATAGAAGGAAATGACAAGCGGTTTTCAGCAAGGAAATTTCTGCAAGCACTGAAATTGTAGGTAACAGATAGTTTGATAGCAAGATAATTGGTAACGAGCAAGTAATGGTAACGGTAAATAAGGTGCAGCAAGGTAGCCCAATCCTTTTGTGGCAAAGGTCAGGCCAAAACAATCTCTAGTAATAGGCAAAGTGTTCTTGAGGGTACACGGGAATTTCGTCTAGTCACTTTTATCATGTTGGTTTGATTCGTGTTCGCTACTTTGTGTCGGGGCACAGATGCTCGCGATCACCTATGGGACCAGAGGCCCCTTGTGGTTCATCAAGGGGGGTCACGTTTCACAAAGAGCGGAGACCATGAGACAGCGCGACGATCAGGACGCTGGCATTTTTACCCAGGTTCGGGCCGCTGTGAAGCGTAAAACCCTACTCCTGCTTTTGGTGGATTGATCGAAGGAACACGAAGAACATGCAGCGCTCGACCCCAGCAAGGGTCGCTATCGATGTGAGCTACTACGTGAGTACAAGTGTCCAAAGGTCTGAATCCTGAGCTAGGTTGCATTGGGCCTCCTTTTATAGCGCAAGGGGCAACCACAATGGCAAAAGAGTCATTATCTATCAATTAGATAGCTTAGCAGAGCTATCATACCTAACTCTGGCATTTAGGACAAAATACCATGATTACTAGACTAGGTGGCGCTCGGGGGTGCATCCCCGACAAGCTTTTGCCACCGCCTATCTTGCCGTTGCTTAGGGTCTTGACACGCTTTTGGACGGGTGTCAACTGGGTGTAATCTGCCTTCCGGTGCCTCGCTACGTGCTTAGCGAGAGCTACTTAGCCGCTTGAGGCTTCGACACCGCATCAAAAAGTGACTGGCGCCGCGATACGGTGGCTGGTTAGCTCGTGCCTGCCGGGGGATAGCTTGTCGGGTCTTCGTAAGATGTGCGCGCCTTGGTCCCCGGCAGGCTCCGGGGACGCGGCTGGCGCGCTTTGGGCCCCTCTTGGGCCGTTGTGTTGGTGGTGCCGGTGTTTGCTTGGCCCTCTGCAGGTTGTCGCTGTCGGGGGTTGGTTCTTGAATGCTTGCTTGGTGGCGTGGTATCTTTACCAACGGGCTTTGCTACTACTGCCTGTGCATAAGTCAGGGGCACTCGATACCCCTATCCTAGTGCACCGACACTTTGATAATTTGATATGTGGGTGGATTAGTGCTTGGGTGCTGTTCTTACTTGAACAACCTCCCACTTATGATTAACCCCCTCGCAAGCATCCGCAACTACGAGAAAAGTATTAAGATAAAATCTAACCATAGCATTAAACGTTTGGATCCAAATCAGCCCCTTACGAAATAGCGCATAAACTAGGGTTTAAGCTTCTGTCACTCTAGGAACCCATCATCTAATAACTACTCCACAATGCATTCCCTTAGGCTGATGAATGGTGAAGTGTCATGTAGTCGATGTTCACATGACACCACTAAGGGAATCACAACATACATACCATCAAAATATCGAACACATATCAAATTCACATGATTACTTGCAACATGACTTCTCCCGTGACCTCACGAACAAAGGTAACTCCTCACAAATAATAATCATGCTCAAGATCAGAGGGGTATTGAATAGCATAATGGATCTGAACATATAATATTCCACCAAATAAACAATATAGTAATCAACTACGCAAGGTAATCAACACTGCTAGACACCCACAGGTACCAATTGATGTTCCAGTACAAAGTTTGAACACAAGAGATGAACTAGGGTTTGAGAGGAGATGGTGCTGTTGAAGATGTTGATGAAGATTGGCCTCCCAAAGATGAGAGGGGTGTTGGTGATGACGATGGCTTCGATTTCCCCCTCCGGGAGGGAAGTTCCCCCGGCAGAATCGCTCCGCCAGAGGGCAAAAGTGCTCCTGCCCAAGTTTCGCCTCGAGGCGGCGGCGCTTCGTCCCGAATGTCCTCTGATTTTTTCTAGGTCAAATGTGACTATATACCAGAAGATGGGCACCGGAGGTGGGCCGAGGAGGCCGCCTGGCGCGCCCTGGTGGGTTGTGCCCACCAGGTTTGCCCCCTACGGTAGTTTTCTACTCCAGTATTTTTTATTTATTCCAAAAATAATCTCCGTAAAATTTCAGATTCATTGGAGTTGTGCAGAATAGGTATATATCTCTGACGTGCTTTTTTCAGGTCCAGAATTCAAGCTGCCGGTATTCTCCCTCTTTGTGTAAACCTTGCATATTATGAGAGAAAAGGCATTAGAATCACTCCTTAAAGCATTATTATTTGAAAAAACATAATAAATAACAGTAGGAAATCATGATGCAAAATGGACGTATCACTTAGCAGCCACCAAAATGGTTAGCCGCCGGAGCCATCACCCGCTCCGCCACTGCGGCCCGAAGGCGGGAGGAGGCGGCGGCCGCCGAAGCCCAGCTGCTCGGCTTTTGCGTCAGCGGCCTAGCGCGCTACATCAACTACCTACATGAGGAGGAGGAGCGCCAGGTCGAGCACACAAATAGGCTCACCGCTGCCGTGGCCGCAGCATACACCGCAGCTGTGGCACGGAATGAGGAGATCTACGCCGAGTCCCGCCGTTTCGAGGAGGCTTGTCAGGAGCGGTGGAGGGCAGCAGCGGCAACCGACAAATTTGACTCCTCCAGCTTGTCGGTAGGCTACTCCTCCTCTACCTCTTACTGAACGTGCTCGACAGAGGAGAAGGCTGCTGGCAGTAGCACAAAGCCCCTCCGGAGTAGTATTTAGGGGCTATTTTGTTCAGTTCATCTAACTATAGATATGGTTGAACTGTCCCACCTACTTTAAATTATCTAGTATATATAGTTGAACTAGCTATTTCAGTATGTGGTTGGCAACAATTGGGGAAAAGTTTGTCCGATTCAGCTATCGAGTTGGACTATTTTGTACAAAGGTCAATGCTTAATCTATGTTTACTGAATTTCAGTTGCAAAATTGCACCGTAATAGTGATTTTGTTCCTGCAAAATTTGACAAATGTCAGTGTTTCCAATTTGACAAATGAAAAATTACCCAATATGACAGATTAAAATTTTACCCGACTGCTGCTGCCAATGCATCGATCGGTGCTTAGATGGGGTGCTTAGTGTATTAAATGTATTAGCAACTCAAGTCCACAATGCATTGTTGCTATGGTCCCTTCATTTAATGATTTAGCAACTAAACTCTTGCATGCATTGGTGAGTTTCCTTCATTTAAGTGTTTTGCCATGGTTCACGCGCTTGGCATTGTTTCTTCATGTGGTCACCAAACTCATATCTCTCCTCTTAATTACCTTCCCACATCAGATTCTTTTGCGTACATGGCAACCTTAGCAGTTAGCACCAGTACAACGTGTAGCATTGGGAAGGGCACACGGGTCATCATTCACAACCGTTTGCGATGACGCAATGAAAAAAATTCTTTCGCGCTAGATTTTCGTTTGGCTTAGTAGGGAAGGAAGCATTGCCCTCGGTCTGCATACGAGTATTAAATTTGAAACATCTTTGATGAGGGGCAAAGAACACGCCTCCCCGATGAGCGTGTGGAGGACACTACTCGCACGCCACCCGTCTACTCAAACACCTGTCCGCATGCTACATCCTTGCCAATACAGAGGGCGGCACGTGGCAGCACATAAATGGTCTCTAGAACGTCCACGAATTATAAATAATACACCCGTTTGCGATGGTAACATGGCAGATTTTTGTTCCAAAATGCCTTTGTTGGCTATTAATAATGCTTGCTCTTTCTCTCAAAGTGGACACTAAAAAATACCACAGCATATTTGTGCTTTATATGGCGAGGCCCTGCCCAACATAGACATTGTGACTGTAGTTCATATTTGAATTATGTACATTAAATGCACATAAAACACAATTAGTGTATAAAAAAGCCATATGAACCCTTAATAATTTCATATTTTTGCAGCACACACCTATTGCTTTATGTTGTTTCTAGAAAAAAATCAAGGAGAGAAGAGGCATCGGATGTCGTTTCACCCACAGACGTGGCATGCATATGTTCCCTATCGGAACCACGTAGCTTATTGTGTTAGAAGCTCCGGTTTGTAAGAGGCTTGTGACAAAATATGTCCAAGTTGGTATTATTTTTTACCATGGCATATGTGTGCCTTGTTATGACACCATTCCAAGTTTCATGAATTTCTGACGTAGTTTTGGATTTACGAGAATTTAAAAACCAAGTTTCTCGATGTTTGTGGTCGAGCCAACATGCTGAGATGTTTGAAATTCATTCTCATTTCTTGCATGTGACCTAACACATGCATCCAGGGACACATATATGATTTTTCAACCCATTTTGCTGCCCCGGACCTTGTGATTGTAGATCAAATTTGAATTATGCACATTAAATAATGCACCGAATATTGAATTAATGTATTTAAAAGCAAGATGATCCATTAATTTATTCATATTTTTGCACTTCGCACGTACATGTCTGTGTTGTTTCTATAAAAAAGATCAAGGAGAGAAAAGGCATCAGATGTCTTTTCACCCGCATATGTGACATGCATATATAATGTTCCCTATCGAAACCACACAGCTTCTTGTGAGGAGCTCCGATTTGTAAGGGGATTGTGCAAGAACATGTCCAATTTTGACAATTTTTTACCACGGCATATGTGTGCCCTTGTCATGACACCATGCCAAGTTTCATGAATTTCTGATGAGTTTTGAATTTATGGGAATTTGAAAACCAAGTATATCAATGTTTGCGGCCGAGCCAACACACAATGAGATGTTAGAAATCCATTCCCATTTCTTGCATGGGACCTAAACATGCATCTAGGGAAAGGCATATGATTTTTTCAACCTATTTTTCATGCGTTGGACCTTGTGATTGTAGTTTGAATTTGAATTATGCACATTAAATAGCTAGAAAACTCAATTAATGTATTAAATAGGTCTCACGAACCCTGGAAAAAATCCAGAGTTTAGCATGACTGTCATGTTGCTCTATGGTGTCTCTAGAAATAAATTCAAGGAGAGAAGAGATAGCGGATGTTGTTTCGCACATAAAAGGTGGACTTTACCTATCGGAACACACGACATTCTTGTGAGAATCTCCGGTTAGTAAGAGGCTCTCTGCCAAAACCTATCCAAAATAGGGAAATTTGTTGACCACAACACACACAACTGGGCAATTGATGACACCATGCTGAAATTTCATTAATTTCTATCGAGGTTTGCATTTACATGAATTTAAAAACTAAGTTTCAGAATGTTTGCGGTCGAGCCAAGACGATGATATGTTTGAAGTTCATTCCCATTTCTTGCGTGGGATCTAAACATGCAGCCAGGGAAACGTGTATGATTTTTCGACGTATTTTCATGCGTTGGACCGTGTGATTGTAGTTCAAATTTGAATTATGCACATTACATGCCTAGAAAACTCAATTAATGTACTAAAAAGGCCAAACGAACTCTGTAATATTCCATTGTTTAGCACGACACATTCATGTTGCTCTATGGCGACTCTAGAAATAAATTCAAGGCGAGAAGAGACATCAGATGTTGTTTCGCACATAAAATGTGAACGTTCCCTATCGGAACCACATGACTTCTTGTGAGAATCTTTGGTTTGTAATAGGTTTGTGCCAAAACTTGTCCCGAAGTGGGCATTTTTTTTACCACAACACACGTGAGCCATGACATGACACCATGCAAAGTTTCATGAATTTCTGACGATATTTGGATTTACTGGAATTTGAAAACACGGCTTCTCAAAGTCTACGGCCGAGCCAAAATAACGAGAGGTTTGGAATTCATTTAATTTCGATTTCTAGCATTAGACCAAAACATGTATCCAGTGAGACATAGATGATTTTCAACCCATTCAGGTGCACTCTAGTATGTGCTTAACTGCAGTTCAAATTTGAACTATGCACATGAAATGTCTAAAAAACTCTTTAAATGTTTAAAAGGGCCAAAACAACCCTGAATAATTCCATATTTAACAGGCACTCTATAGTTGCATGTTCACTGGAGATAAATATTATTGCCATCCAAACACCTTCAATTGCCGATGTAACTTCATTTTTCGTTTCAAAGCAATATAAAAATCAAGTACATCACAAACAGTTCTTGATCATGAAACATGTCTGGTGTGGTATAAAAATATCTTGGGCCAATTCTCAAATATGTCTTAGGTCGGAAGCTTCAGTCCATCGCCGATGCGTCAACCACATAGTCACACTTGTTCCCCAAGACCACTATACTGTTCAAGCGTCGCCGGTGAAAGATGGGGACGTGGATCCGCGCCGTGAGGGCAACTTCGGCGACCCACTCTGGCCCGAGCGCGGTTGCATCAGCCATGAATGCGCTCGCAACATCCTTGAGTGCGGCCTCAATCTCTGACAGGGCGGCTGCAGCCGCCGAAAGGGCAGCTGCTGCATCTGATATGGCGGCAGCCACATCTGTGACCGGGATAGCAAATAGCGAGAAAGGCTCAGCAGCTGTCCGTTCCTCGACGACCGCCGTAGCCCTGATGGCGGCTGCCCACGCCTAAGCCGAGGCCACCCACGCCCAACTTGTGTCGGTCACCGCACAAATAGCAGCGGACTTCTCCGACAACGGTCGGGAACCTAAGTCCGAAGAGTTGGCAATCGCCGAGAGCGCTCGGGCAGCCGTCCATTCATCAGTAGCTTTCCTTGCCGAGATGGAGGCCGTCAATGCCCAGACCGCGACCGCCCACACCAGACTCGTGGTGGCCTTTTCCAAAGAGATGGCGGACGCAGACTGCGAGATGCATGCAGAGTTTGGGGCGATGGATGCCATGGAGCCCCTTCTCCTGGATGCCGTCGAGCACGAGCTGGTCATGGAGGATGCGGCCGAGATCGACGAGCGTCAGGCAGAACATTAGTCTTTGTTTAGAGAGCTGGTCTTTTGTTAGAGTAATGTTTAGGTCAACCAGCTCCGTTTAATTGCTTGATTAAGTAAGTGTGGGCTGTGGTGTAGGATCTTTTGTGTAGTACCCAAATTAGCAATTGATGTTAAATTATGCGACGACGTGGATGACACCTGTAACCAGGGAAATTCTGACCAAAAATTTGCCGCCATATCTCCATTCCATCTTCCAATTGAAAATGAAATTGAAGTTCATCACAAACAATTTTTTGGCACGAACCATGTGATATGACCCAATCTTATGTCGGAAGCTTGGAGACAAACATTTGCATGTCCAAGTTCATCACACACGGGGTATAGGACAGGCTTCGTTTGTGATGTGTTGATATCGAGAACTATTCTGAAAAATTTGCACATTCCAGTTCATCATCACACGGGGTATAACAAAGGCTTCGTTTGTGATGTTTTGATATCGCACACGGTTCTGAATAAGGGACTGTGTCCGTTGGTGCTGTCTGCGCCAGTTTTTCGCTGCACCGAATGAAAAATTTGGGCTGCCACCGAATCAAAAGCCACATTTCCCCCTTTTGCTGTAACTTTCCTACTTGAAACCTTCACTGCTTGCTTGCAGCGCCGCCTCCTCGCCGGCGACGCTCCTTCCTGCTGCTCGGCCTCGTCCATCTAGTCAGACAATCTACACCTCCCTAATAACCCCTCACCCTCTCCTCCTCCATCCCACATGGCCCGACCACCGGCGTGACACCTTCCACCCAAATCACGGCCCCATCTTCCAAATAATTGCCGCCGAAAGCCATGGTGCATGCAGTATAGCCATGATCTCAAAGAGCATTTGGCAGCGAAGAAGCAAATCACAGCTACACGCACAGATGAGGCAGCGATGGATTCCATTCGTGCCGACCCCCAGATCTTGGAGGAGCACCTCGCCGTCGAGGCCACCGTCGATGCCTAGCGCGCTGAAGCCGCCACGCGGTTGGTTGCTATAAACGACAGCTCGTGGTCTTTTCTCGAGGGCACCACCGGTGCGTTCGACGAAGACTTCGATGTGTTTTCTCAGCGTGCCCATGCTTACCTCAACTCCAGATCCGGCATGTTAGTGCCGGGGCAGGATCAGGCCACTCACCACTACGAGGGGTACGGTGCACCCACGATGTGGAGGCCTGGCCCTCTTCCAAGTTGAAGGAGCCCATCATCATCGATATCTCCAACGATGAGGAATAGCTTGTTTTTCTTAGCTTTATCACTAAGGACCTATGTTCACCTAGCTATGCCGGTTAAGCATGTTTCGTTTACCTGTTGTGTGTGCGGCTACTACCTTTCATTAAGAAATTCTAATGAAATGTCCAATGCAATGCTACTACAACCTAACCTTCTAGTATGTTCTATTGTGCAATGTGGTGATTAGTTAACTTTTTCGTTCATTTGTTGTGGTGATCATTTAACTATTTAGTTTAATTCTGCAATGTGATGTTCGATTATTGTTGGTATAATTTTGTAATGTTATGCATGTGATGAATAAATCGAATTTAGATGTACTAAATAGAATTGCTATATTTCCATGTTCTTAGAATGCTTGGTTTAGATAACTGGCTTTTCCATGTGGCTCGAATTAATCTGTTGGATGTGCAATGTGTTTATTTTCCGTTAACATATTTCACTGATAGTATGCCAAATATCACTTATAACCTGATCAATATTTGTCTTAAATATGTTGTAGGGGGAAACAATGGGGGACAATGAAGTTTACCATTGAGGTTTGCACATCCATGTTCGTTTGTCTAATAACACATTATTGTGCAATTGCAGGAACCATTGTAATATTAATGTTTTTAATAATTTGTTCTTGCACATGTAGGTCCTCCTGTAAGAGGTTTAGACCCACTGTTCGACCCTTTTTGCATGTGAGGAAATGAGGTGTCCTTGAATATCAGTCAAATCAAGAAACTCAGAAAGATTGTTAAGATAAAGAAACTAGCTACGAAAAACAACAAGGTGTTTGTCTGCAAAATGAAGAAGACATCAGTCAACCATAGGATGGTACCATCTCTTTCACCTTGTCCTATTCCATTTGCGCCATTTCAAATTTTAGAAAAGATATTTATGCGTATGTTTATTTTCAGTCCTTCTCAAGGCAGTTCATCGATGATTACATCTCAAAACACCTATATGATCAAGAGGTGAGGAAGGTATTCATACAGCACCCACGGTATAATCTTGAAGTCTTCCTCAAGAGGACGAAGGATGGGCAGGCAATCATCCACATGCACCGGCCTAAAGTTGCGAGGACCTTCAACATCATTGAAGGCTTAATATTTGCCTCCCAGTTTAACATTATTCTAGATGAGACTCATCTGTCTATTTAGCGTCTACGATGATACCTAATTTCCAAAGGTTTAAGATGTTGCATTTGGAACTTTGTCCTATTGTGCAATTGGCTAGCTAGGCAGTATATGCCTAAATCATGTTGTACCCTGATGTAATTCAATTATGATATCCTGGTTGCCGTATTACGAATAAGAAATATAATCTATGCTTGATATGAAATGTTAATTTGATTACTAAATGGATTATAAATAATAGAGCAATCAGGCTCATTATTGGGGTTCCCATTGCAGTCGGTTTCTAAGAGTACACCGTGGGCGATGACTTTAACAAACCCACAAGGTTTCTAGAAAGTCGGCGTGTTGGATCTGTGAGCAATCACAGACGAATTCGGGTCGAGAACTGTGTGCGTTAGGACACCCAATCACACACTTTTCACATAGCAAGTGTGTGTGATGGGCAGCCCAATGCCAAACAGTTTCTTCTAGACACCGTGAGTGATGTTTTGAGTAACGCAAACGACAGAATTATAACTATCATGTGCGATGACCAGCCCTATCACAAACGATGTTATGCAGAAAATTGTGTGTGATCTACAATACGAACACAGACGTACCCTTGGGATTCCCTATGTGGGATGATAAGCTCATCTCACACGTCTTCCCCAATATGACTGTTTGTCATGGCCCTTCCAATCGCAAACGATATTTTTTGCCCATCGTGTGTGACCGGGTGCAGGCATCGGCGACGGGTTTTCCCTGTCGTGTGGAATAGGCCCCCCTATCGCCCACACATTCAAGGCGACGGTTTAAGACTACGTCACAGAAAGGGGTTAAAAACTGTTTGTATAGCACGCGGCTGCACTAGTGAAAAGATCACAATAAGAGTGCTCGTGAAAAGACCCCCGGGATGGCGCCCACGCCACCCTTCGCTGGACCGGCGTACACCGACTTGCCCCACCCAAAGTGAAGGTCGTTAAGACCAGACTTGGACAGGTCCGACACCAGGTATGCATGAGCCACTGAGAAATGAGGCCGTCCACGCTGAACCATGAGGTCCGCAACTGGTCGGATGTACTTCATGTCGACCTCTCGCTTGACCTTCTTCACCAACTCCATGACGTAGCCCACGGGGCTCATGCAGAGATCACCGGCGGTAGAGACGGCAGTCGGGAACGCGAACGCGTTGCCATAATAGCCACGCGGGATGCTTCCAGCGCCTCTGTTGCCACGGAGGTTGACTATGTAGATCATCTGCATCTCTTCTTTGACGGGAGGGGATAGCGCCATCGTGCGGCACTTCGAAAGGCACCCCGTGAGGACCTCAAAGGTGGTGGTTCTCTCTCGAAGGTCCGGGGAAAGGTAAGAATGGATAGTGGAGACCTCCCGGGGCCCAAAAAAAAAGAGCGGTGCACCATGTCATCGAGGGGCATGATCGTGTTGTCCGTAAGGTCGTCATACTCGCGATGTGCAAAACTTGGTGGTAGTGGTGGGTTGTGCGCCTCCAGTAACTCACGTCCCCATACTGGTAGCACCATCGGTGCTGTCGCGCCCCACGCCAGCTCTGCGATGGCACCAAGCTGCTGCACAAGCCCTGGTCCGTCGGTCATCGTATGCTGCATCCGCACCCCAAGCACGAAGCCTCCGCATAGGAGCCTCGTCACCTAAATGCATGAGAATAATTATTAGATCCTATACTTACTATAGATTGATCACAAAAAGATTTTTTTCTGACAAAACTGATAATTCCTTATCGTGTGCTGCATCTGCACCCCCTCATTCTACATTGTGACTCTGCCAACTCAACCTTTCTTCATGGGTTATCCGGAAGAATTATGTCGAACTTGTTCAACATGCCAACCTATGCATCTACAACTCAGGAAAATTATGTGCTCATGAGTTGCCCCTCTTCTATTGAACTCTAACCTTTATCTATCTATGGATAGTCAAGAGTAGTTGTACATTCGTGGTCATCGATGCCTATCATTCTTGTAGTCCGTCAGGTCATTCTATTTCTGAATGCCTAGGAGAAACAAAATCTAGTACCTCATCCATTTCTTGGATTGGGTCAAAGTAATTGTATTCCGCAGATCATAATGCAAATCCAGCTTTTGCTCTATTCGACCTTGAAGTATTGTCCTATTTATGTCAAGAGTATCATGAGAATTGCACCAGATCTCATGAATTCTTGATACAGTGATACTTCTTGCCATCATTATTCATTGCTCGGTCTCCGTATTGGTTGTTACCGGAACGCCGAAAAGTGAACCGTGATGTGTGAAATCGGTACTCCTAGCAACTCTGTTGCTTAGTAGTTAATGGACAATAATTTCATTCTTAACGTGTTGGTTATTGAATCATCGTTAAAAGTTTGATCGTGCTACCTAGTCCATCTTTCCTGGTGCACTCTTTGATCAATGAGTTAGGTTTGTGCCAAGCTCTTTTGATCATATCGTCTTGGCCTGAAAAGCAAGATTGTTCCCGAGCTTGATAACATATCGGTGGTCCATGATTTTCCGAATATCTTCTCAAAAGTATTACCAGGTTGTTTCCTGACCGTTATGTTGAGTTCATGATCAAATTGGTTCCCTATAAACCAATTCCTCTCCAAGAATCGTGCTGGATACCCCTGAACTAGTTGGTTGAGCTAAACAACAACTTGGAGAGTTGGAAGATGAAGCTTTGCCTAACTTAGTTCATGTGAAAGGGATATCTTTTGTGTTTGTGTGTAGAAGAAAGATGATATCTTGATCAGTTGATCCTTGTGATCAGTTGTTGCATCTATTATCTTATCCAATCGTTGATTTGAGTGTGGGCCATCGTCAAATCAAAATCAGAACCAAAGATTTTCCTAACGTTGTCATACTCATGGATGTTTCCATGAGCATGCACCATTGTATCTTTTGGTATGACCAATGCTATTCTTTCTCACACAAATGTGGAATTCCATCCATATGGATATCTCAATGAATTGTTGTTGAACCCATCGGCGACATTTTCATCTATTCCATGATTATGTTGAACATTGAAGCTAGCACTGGAAACTTTTGTAAGCATCATCTTCGTGTTAGCGCATGAAGTATATGTTAGGTGTAGGAAGTGACTTCCTCTAATTCACATGTACTTGATGGAAGTTGCCGCCGTAAAATTGAGAAAGGTAATTTTTCTTTATTTGGAATCATCCCAAGTCAGTCACGCACGTGCGAAGTATTCTATGGTTTGAGATATTAGCTACCTCCATTCTATATGTATCTCCTAGCACACTAAGCCACTGATTGATTTGTTCAAGGAAAATACGTTCCTTCTTAAGAGCAAGACTGACTTGGGATGGAGGAAAATAAGTACCTTCTTAAGAGCAAGATTTCTATGTGATCACCACTATCATGGACAGTGTGTTCACATGTATCTTGCAATCCATCTCATGTTTTGCAGACGCTTTCCGTAGTTCATTTCCTGAGAATCTCGCAACACTGTCTCGTCGATTTGTGTTGCAAGCCTCCTTTTTAGACACGCTGAGTCTAGAATATCCTGTCACCAACCAAATCTCAATTTCAGGCAGATATGATGGTTGGGACATCTCCCGAGAATTATAATATTGGTCTCTCTCTAACCCGGTAAAGTGACGTTGTGGCTAACACACCTAACCGGAAGACCTATTATTGTAATATCTTGTATCAACAACATTAGCCACTTACCCACGAGGACCTTGTATGAATTATTCTAAAAGTTGTTCCTCATGAACCCTTTCAGATCCCTGTCACACCCTGTGTTTTACCTCATGACTAAGTTAACATGACTAAAAAATTAGGGCCAATTAAAACTTTTTGAGTGCATATGAATGCTTGACTTGAGAGCTATTTGCATGCTTGTTTGATAGCTTGTTGGTGCTCTATATTCATAAAACTCCCTCCTACTCTCAAAACCCTTTTCCTTGATCTAAACTCTTGTCCAATGATCATACCATGTGTATAGTACCTAAAACTATTTTTATCAAATATTATTTTGGCCAAAAAGCATTTATTCAATTTAGGTTTTCAAAACCCCCTGAACTGAGGTTTGTACTACAAGTCCTCAAATTGGGTGGATTGTTTTGCCCCAAAGGATTTATTTTGAACCTACTATATATATGACTTCCCAAAACCACCAAATATTATTTTTAAAGATTATTTTACTATTTTATTTAAAGGCTTTTTCTTAAGGCCAGAAATGGTCTTTTATTAGGAAAAATTATTTTTGTGCTTTCAAAATATTTTAGAAAATCTAAGGAAACTCAGTGGACATATATTGTCCATATATAAGAGTTTAAACACATGGTCATGTTAAAAATATTGGGAAAAACCCTTCAAAACCATTTCTGCCTATTTCAAGCATTTGAAATATTTCTATAAGAAATATTCTCAAATAAATCCAGGAAAATTATAGCATCTCCCACATGCTATATGTGATGATCTTGCAAAGTTTCATCTCAATCCCAATTGTTTTGCTTCACCAAAATATCCCAAAACCCTCTCTGTCCAGAATCAAATTTGAACAACTTTACATTGTGAAGTTTCTCCTATTGACCTAACACTTGTGGACATGTAATAATCCTCTAATGATGAATCCACACCAAGTGGTGCATCAAGGAGAACAGACACACTTGTCCAAATCCCCCAAACCCATTTCTGTTGATTTCAAGAATTGGGAAGTTTTGCATTATCAAGTTTCCCCATTTGGTCCCAAACTTTTTGGGCATGCTCTAATGGCCAAATTATGCCACCACCTCAAGTGGTGCATCAAGAAGAATGGATTTGCATAGCTAGATCTGGGCAAATCCATTTCTGCCCATTTCCTGGGTTTACCAAGTTTACATTGACAACCTTCTTCAAATGAGTTAAAATTTGGTGATCAACCTCAATTCCACCTATAATTTGATCCTGTTAAATTTCATATCAAGGTGACTCTTTTAACTAGCTCAAAACCAGCACAAGCACCTTCTGCCAGAAAACCAAAACTGCTGTTTTGACCTCCTATGCTATTCTCCTTAACCTGAGATTTTTACCACAACTTGCCCTCATTTCCCTCTACCCCCAGTAAAAATTTGATGAGCATAGCTCAATTATTTGGGGGGTAAAACCCCAAGATTTCCCCCTGGACAGCCCCTTTTTCTCTTTCCCTAAACCTCTCTCCTCTTCCTTTGGCTTCCCAGAGCATCCAAGGACTCCTACACTTTGTTTATACCCTCCTAGATGCCCTAGACACAAATGGCCGCGCCCCATATGCCAAAGACATGCCTTTGCATGCAAGGTTCGCACTCTGGAGCACGCTACAGTGCATCCAAGCACTGTAGCTTGCCCAATCAGAGGCTCCCGACAGCCTTGGGCCTCGTGGTGCTGTCCCCCGAGACCGCCTCGACGTCCACGACACGGCAGCGTGTCGGGCCCCTCCTCCCTTGCCCTCCTCTCTCCTTTGTCGCGCGTGCCCAGCGCCGCTCCGCTCGGCCAGTGGCCGGCCTCACACGCACGAGCCCTGTCGGCTCCGCGCTCCTCCCTATCCGTTCCCTGGACGTGGACCATGCTCACGAAGCCCGCAGACACGCCCGGAGCGCCCCAGTTGCCTCTGGTGTGATGCAGACCATGGCCGTGGGCATGGCCCATGGTGCCCCGACGCTGCGGCTATATCAGGCTCCCCCGAGCCCCTCTCTCTGCTTCCTTCGTCTCCTCTCGCACCCACGGACCTCCCAGACCCCCTGGGTCATCCCCCCGTGCCCTCTGCTTTCCCCCTCGACCAACATTGCCGCCGCGACCCCCGCTCGAATTCGAGCTCACCCGTGCCCCTCCTCCATCCTTAGTAGCATCAGGGCATCCCTTCCATCAACAAGGGCCTCCTTCGCGCTCCATTTCTCCCTCTCCACGGCGGTGGCGTCGTGCCCATCATCACCATCGGCGTCTTCCACCATGGCCGACCCCGCGCTCCAACCCGACCTTCCCCGAGCTCGAAAACCATCCAGGGCGATGGGGGACTCTTCCCTGAGCTCGCCGGTACGCCAGGCTTCGCCGGAGGTGGACAGAGCCGCCGGAGCGAGCGCCGACGCGCGCTCTGTCCCGCCCCCTGCCTCTCCAACCGACGCGGGCGCCAGGAAGGAGACAACCCCACTGGTCAGCCTCTGAGCCGCCCGCCAGGGCCTGCTGTCATATTTAGTGGAGACGGCTTCCACAGGAAAGCTCTTTCCTGAAAGGGAAATGTATTCCGGTGAATACGCTTTCGGCGTGGCCCCTGGGACTGCCCGGCCGAGCCACTGGGCCGGCCCAGCTCCTTATCCTGCGGCTCGGGCGCTATTTAGCCCATTCGGCAATACCCTTTTCTTTTTCTTTTCTTTTTTCAGACTAGTTCTAAAATGCTTAATAAATTCTTTTGACCTCCAAAATTAGTGATTCAAATTTCTACAAATTCCACAAATCATGTCCTAACCAAATATGCGCTTTGCACATTTTTCCATGCAATACTTTCTGCACCATCAATATTTTGTCATTTCTTTTATTATAAATACCACCTTGTAAAAATTCCTAGAACATTCATTATAACTCCAAATGGAGTGATTCAAGTTTCTAGGTGCATCTAAAGTCATGGCTTAAGAGGTGAACATTTTCACTCACACTTATTCTGCTACGTCAAATATTGGTCCATTTCTTCATATATATCCACTTTGCAAATCCCTAGAATATCCATACCAACTCCAAATCCAGTGAAACCACTTCCCACATGTTTCAAAAATCATGCCCTATATGATGGGTGCATTCACCTATTTTTGTCAAAATATTTCCTGTAGACTCCTCATAAGACCATTAAACCCTTCATTTCCACCATTCAAACTCCCCCTTGACCCACATCCAACAAAACCTCCTTGGTTATTTTTCTCTTGACCAGAGGTGTCCAAGAAAAATAAATCTTCTATTTATAGAGCACTTTTATTTTCTGCTTGTTGCGTTGCTTACTACGGTTGTTTCCGGCGATAGTTGACAAAGTAGATGAAGTGCTCGGAGTGGACGAGAAGCATGTGAAGACCTCGAAGACGTTGCTAAGCCAGGCAAGAAGCCCTTTGACCATGTTAAGAAACTTTTCATGCATGTCATATAGCACTTTATGTTCCGATGATGATCATGATGATGTGGTATCCCCTTCGGTGGGATGCCTCCGATACTCCCTTGTTGATACTTACATCGTGCATGACCCTACCTCCTTATGAGGGTGGTGCGGGTGGGGAGTAGTTAGGTTGCTAAGTAGTTGCTATGCAAAGTATGACGGGAATATGCATGGTGACGGAAACAAAATGATTACAAAGAATTTTCGAAAACCCCGTCGGATGCCACTAATGCCTGAGGGAGATGTTGATGAGCTAGGTAGCCACCTGATAAAGAAGTGGTGTACCGGAGCAAGTGAGTGTGTGTGGTTTTCGAAAACAGATTGGTGTAAGTTGCGACCGTTATTCCAACCTTACATGTACAACCACTCTACCCTATATGGGAAGGGGCTTTGTTGATTACTTTGATGGGTATTAGCAGAGAGCCCGCATTACTAGTGGTGGGAGTGACGTGGTCACTCTCGATACGGGGTCGTGCCTGGTAGGGCGACCATGCGCTGTCTTTACAGGTACCGGGCACACCGTTGGTCCCTTCATGGATGGTACGATCTGGAGCGAGGCTCGTATGATGTACATCATGAGGGCTGTGTACCAATCGAGTGGACTCTTTCTTTAGTATCGTCAGGGGAAAGGCCTTGTTCGGGTACTTACCTCGAGTATGAACAATACCGCGAGTCGTGGCTTGACACGGAAGTTTCCCGAGTCTTGTGGGTAAAGTGTGCAACCTCTGCAGAGTGTAAAACTATTCGAATAGCCATGTCCACGGTCAAGGACAGTTGGATGACCGCTCTTGTGCTAAGTCCAATGTTTACTAAACTTGGTTTGTGTGTGTTTGTGTGTGTGTTGGTGACAAGAATGAAACTTGAGATGAGTCCGATGAGTTGGCATGTTGATGAACATGAGATGTTCAACCCCTGTTTATGATGATAACTGTGACTTGTTGACATGAATGCTTGCCAATGGTTGATGCATGCTTACTTAAGTTACTTGATCATGTCATTGCACTTAAAACTAGCTTTCTGCAAAACTTACCTACTTAGTGCTATATCATGCATTGTTGTTGCCTTGTTCCAAACATGGGTTGCTTGTGAGTACATTCAAAGTACTCATTGGCTTGCCACTGGTTATTTTATTGGCCAGGCATGAAAGATCAGGTTATGATGAAGATTACCTTGGTGACGAACATGCGAGCTAGGACGCTTCCCAGTCAGAATGCCTGTAGGGTTAAGGCAGATGACATGGGTTCACGCTATCGTTGAAGATTTCCGCCGCAAGTTTATGAAGACTTGGCCATAAAGGCCACACCTGAGTACAAACGGTATGTAATGGATGTAAAACTCTTGTTATTCAGTTTCTGTGTGTTCAGTGAGCATTGATCTCTGGGATCACTGTGCACATACATTCGGTGATCACGACTTATGAGTCGGGGTCCCCACAGAGCTGGTATCAGAGCCATCCTGACTGTAGGAAGCCCTTAGTTAGCATGGACGTTAGGTAGGACAAAACTATTTCTCCAGACCCTTCAAAATTACTTGCAAAACCTCTATATTTCTCACCTCTCCTAAATTTTCAAAAGAAGCAAAGGTTTTTGCCTCAGCACTTCCACCCTCATTCTCTCGACTCCCCTCGTCTGCTTTTTCAAAACTTTGCAAACGGTCGATAGTACCCTTGTGCCCTGACCATTGGATTCCTTGAAATCCTCGTGGGTAACCTGGAAGGGAGCTACCTTGCCAGAAATTTGCCCACATATCTTGGACACAAGATGGCGACACTAGACAAGGAGCTACCAACAGAAGATACCTTCTGGAAGGATGAGGATGTCAAGACTTGGATGATGGTGACACACTCGACACTGCCCCAAGATAATGCAACCTTGGCCTACGATGACCAGGACATAAGATATGCAAGATCATTATATGCATCGCTATTAGAGCAACCTTGTCCTTACCATTGTTGTATCGGCAACCACCGGTGGATGAGAACCTCGCCATGGTCCGCCTCACTATAGTGAGCAGGAAAACGGTTCTCTTCATCCCCCGCTCTTGGTGTCGATGATATCGTCAACGTGACCGGCAGGATACAACTCTACCATGCTTTGTTAATATCATTGCATAAAAGATTGTCTACCTGGAACCCTCGACGTCTCAGAAGACAAGAAGGCATTGTCACGATTACGAAGACACCATAAGACCCTGTCAACAACAGCTGTGAAGAATCACCTTTGTCGTCAACTCACCAGACCTGAAGTTGTCAAGGACTCTTCAGGCGCACCCCGGATAGTTTCGACGAACAACAACAAGAGACATAGGGACACCTGAAGAAGACCCAGAAGACTGAGCAGACTCCTCCGCAAGACACGAAGCAAGCACAACTACTGAGTTCGAGAACCCCTAGGGTAGGATAGGTCGTGTATCCCCCATGAGAAGTCGAGTCCGTGTGATGGTCCAGTTAGAACCATAATTGTGTGTTGCCTATTTTATCTGTTTGTGTTTTGGTATGGGTCACACTGTTGCCTTAGGCAACAAGTACGCGACTATATCACCTACCTTACCTTGATGTTTGTGTCTGGCCTTTTCGGCACTTGTTTGATTGCACTTGCACTATACCACCCCCTTAGGCACTCCTCTCTATGCTGCTTTCTCTCCCCCATCTCGTCAACTGAAGACCAGCAAGACAAGATGCACCATGGATCCACCTCGACGGACAACCAGCACTGAAGACTTTGACTGCAACGTACTCAACCAGACGCAACCCCGTAGAGTTATGCTTTTCCCTTAAGATTGGAAACCCCTCCCTAGACCAACCTGGACCTCACAAGCTACCCCAGCTCAAACCTCTGATCACCTGTTTGATACACGGGTTTGCCAGAGCGCCTGTTGAGCTTCGATAACCCCTACTTAGCCCTGGGTTCATTATGGGACTAGTGATCATGGTGAACAAACATCCTTCATTCTTAAGCTAGCACTTGATCTGATGATGCCATAGGGTAGGACATTTTTAGGATATTTGACTAGTAGACTAATGATTTGACGAGGCCAGAATAGATATCTTGAGGTAGTAGTTGAGACCCTTTGGTGGATTATGAGATTTTCATGATGACAGGTGAGCTTGACGGATCGAGTTGATATAGTAGCATAAATTACTTCTCCCTTGAGTAACTTGGATTTAGTAGGACAATTGTGGTCACACGTTGGAAATTCTTGGTGGCATGGTAACTTGATTCTGATAAGTAATAGACATGGATTTGTGATGTTACAACAATGACTTGGAGTAGCAAGTAGGAGTTCTCGATGGAATTGAGAATTGGATTTAAATAGGTAATCCTAATAGAGTGATGGTCTTAAGCAAGACTACATGGTTCGGAGTAATTTGGATTTAGTCTGATGATCTTGATCTTAATACCATGTTTCTCGGTGGGAGATAAACTATAAACACTAGATTGTTGTCCGATATGATTCAGGGTTCTATATGCACCTAACCTTGGAGTTTAGTAGATCAACATGATGGAAATTGGTGGATGTACTACGATAAGATAGTCCTTTCAAGGATTCAGGGATTATAGGAGCTCTAGAAGATTATGTGGAACTCCATCAAAGTTGGATTTTGTAGAAGTGATAAATCATGCGATGCTTGATGGGATTAGTAGATGGGTTAATCGGATTCGTAGGAAGTAAACAATATCATGGATTGGTATACTACGTGTTTCCTTAGCATAGAGATGCAACATCTCAGACCTTGGATACATTAGTTGAACACTTGGATTTGTAGTATCACAATCAAGCTTAGCGGCTTGTATGCTTCCCGAGGATTTTTACATAGCAATATATTTGAGTTAGTTGTAGAATAACATATGAGATTTTGGTTTAGTCCTTCTCTCGAACCATGGAGTTGAATAGCATGAGTGATGTTGGAGTTGACTTATATAAGATAATACCTTCGATGATGTAGGATGATTTTGTTTGGAGCTATAGGTAAGACTATTGGCATCTAAGAACCGTCCTCAAGGATAACATGATAGACGTTCACTCACATTCTAAGCTCCTTGAAACCCCCTAAGCTTCACCGAGCCGTAACACGGTCGGATTATGACCATAGGCCTTGGACTATAAGTCCTTAGACCATGGTCGATACTCCACCTTGACCACCATCAAACCTGTCCATAGGGAAGGTGGACACGAAGAACTATATTATGTTGGATCATGAACCCCTGAACTAGTGACCATCTGGAACTAATGCCCGCTCCTCTAACAAATCCCATGAGCAATGTGTTTATGTGATACTTGGGGGAATATGTTGTTATCCTCCGGGATGACATACTTATTTACCCAGTAAGAGAAGGAACACCTTAGTCCTGTTTGGACCAGCCCCAGGAACACCAATTACCATGCCTCTCGAGTACAAGGTTTCACCTTGAAGTAGTTGGACTCCCCGTAGCACCCTCCCTTTAGCAGAAGACATTCTTGCCCAAGCAACACAAAGAACCACCACGGTTAGGGAACAACGACGACGAAGAAGGAGGTTCACCTCGCTTGCCAAGCCTCGGACATTGGGGATTGGATGGCTGATCTATACCTTTTTGGTAGACAACTCATCTAGGAACCCTCAAAGACCTTACCACAAATGGCTATGGAGAGACGAGTAGACCAGACACTCGAAAACCTGTGAGAAACATGCGTCTCTGACGACAAAGATAAATAGCCGAAGAAGAATGAAGAACCTACCTGGACAACTTACTCAAGCAGAAGAACTCGACGAGAAGCCTACGATGACGTGCTTCAACACTTTCAAGGATGAAGACCACCAGCGACTGAAGATCAACTGCTCCAACGATGTCGATGATTCTCCGTCATCGGGAAACTACGCCAAAACCTTGACCCCTTTTTAGTCTAACGTGAGACATCTAGATGTCACTAACCAACATGAGCAACCCCAGGACCAGCACACAGACACACTACTTGGCCACGTATTCAGACTTTGGAATACGCACGCAAGCCAGACCCTTGCCAGAACCTATTTCGCCAAACCCTTGACCCTTAGGCAAGCCTAGCATATTGCAAGAACCCCGTTCACCCTTAGATGAAGTCAACGATGCACTCAAAGACAAATCATCAGATGCTTCAAGATCCAGAAGGACAACCACGCCGGAGCAGAAGCAACATGGAACGTGAAGACTACCTCACCTCTGGGTTTCCGCACCTTTCCCACACCTAGCCTAGGAATCTCGGGGACGAGATTCTTGTAAGGGGGGTAAGTCTGTCACACCCTGTGTTTTACCTCATGACTAAGTTAACATGACTCAAAAAACAGGGCCAATTAAAACTTTTTGAGTGCATATGAATGCTTGACTTGAGAGCTATTTGCTTGCTTGTTTGATTGCTTGTTGGTGCTCTATATTCATAAAACTCCCTCCTACTCTCAAAACCCTTTTCCTTGATCTAAACTCTTGTCCAATGATCATACCAGGTGTATAGTACCTAAAACTATTTTTATCAAATATTATTTTGGCCAAAAAGCATTTATTCAATTTAGGTTTTCAAAACCCCCTGAACTGAGGTTTGTACTACAAGTCCTCAAATTGGGTGGATTGTTTTGCCCCAAAGGATTTATTTGGAACCTACTATATATATGACTTCCCAAAACCACCAAATATTATTTTTAAAGATTATTTTACTATTTTATTTAAAGGCCTTTTCTTAAGGCCAGAAATGGTCTTTTATTAGGAAAAATTATTTTTGTGCTTTCAAAATATTTTAGAAAATGTAGGGAAACTCAGTGGACATATATTGTCCATATATAAGAGTTTAAACACATGGTCATGTTAAAAATATTGGGAAAAACCCTTCAAAACCATTTCTGCCTATTTCAAGCATTTGAAATATTTATATAAGAAATATTCTCAAATAAATCCAGGAAAATTATAGCATCTCACACATGCTATATGTGATGATCTTGCAAAGTTTCATCTCAATCCCAATTGTTTTGCTTCACCAAAATATCCCAAAACCCTCTCTGTCCAGAATCAAATTTGAACAACTTTACATTGTGAAGTTTCTCCTATTGACCTAAAACTTGTGGACATGTTATAATCCTCTAATGATGAATCCACACCAAGTGGTGCATCAAGGAGAACAGATACACTTGTCCAAATCCCCCAAACCCATTTCTGTTGATTTCAAGAATTGGGAAGTTTTGCATTATCAAGTTTCCCCATTTGGTCCCAAAATTTTTGGGCATGCTATAGTGGCCAAATTATTCCACCACCTTAAGTGGTGCATCAAGAAGAATGGATTTGCATAGCTAGATCTAGGCAAATCCATTTCTGCCCATTTCTAGGGTTTACCAAGTTTACATTGACAACCTTCTTCAAATGAGTTAAAATTTGGTGATTGACCTCAATTCCACCTATAATTTGATCCTGTTAAATTTCATATCAAGGAGACTCTTTTCACTAGCTCAAAACCAGCACAAGCACCTTCTGGCAGAAAACCAAAACTGCTGTTTTGACCTCTGATGCTATTCTCCTTAACCTGAGCTTTTACCACACCTTGCCCTCATTTCCCTCTACCCCCAGTAAAAATTTGATGAGCATAGCACAATTATTTGGGGGGTAAAACCCCAAGATTTCCCCCTGGACAGCCCCTTTTTCTCTTTCCCTAAACCTCTCTCCTCTTCCTTTGGCTTCCCAGAGCATCCAAGGACTCCTACACTTTGTTTATACCCTCCTAGATGCCCTAGACACAAATGGCCAGGCCCCATATGCCAAAGACATGCCTTGGCATGCAAGGTTCGCGCTCTGGAGCACGCTACAGTGCATCCAAGCACTGTAGCTTGCCCAATCAGAGGCTCCCGACAGCCTTGGGCCTCGTGGTGCTGTCCCCCGAGACCGCCTCGATGTCCATGACACGGCAGCGTGTCGGGCCCCTCCTCCCGTGCCCTCCTCTCTCCTCTGTCGCGCGGGCCCAGTGCCGCTCCGCTTGGCCAGTGGTCGGCCTCACACGCGCGAGCCCTGTCGGCTCCCCGCTCCTCCCTATCCGTTCCCTGGACGTGGACCACGCTCACGAAGCCCGCAGACACGCCCCGGAGCACCCCCGTTGCCTCTGGCGTGATGCGGACCATGGCCGTGGGCGTGGCCCACGGTGCCCCAACGCTGCGGCTATATCAGGCTCCCCCGAGCCCCTCTCTCTGCTTCCTTCGTCTCCTCTCGCACCCACGGACCTCCCAGACCCCCTGGGTCATCCCCCCGTGCCCTCTGCTTTCCCCCTCGACCAACATTGCCGCCGCGACCCCCGCTCGAATTCGAGCTCTCCCGTGCCCCTCCTCCATCCTTAGCAGCATCAGGGCATCCCTTCCATCAACAAGGGCCTCCTCCGCGCTCCATTTCTCCCTCTCCACGGTGGTGGCGTCGTGCCCATCATCACCGTCGGCGTCTTCCGCCATGGCCGACCCGGCGCTCCAACCCGACCTTCCCCGAGCTCAAAAACCATCCAGGGCGATGGGGGACTCTTCCTTGAGCTCGCCGGTATGCCGGGCTTCGCCGGAGGTGGACGGAGCCGCCGGAGCGAGCTCCGGTGCGCGCTCTATCTCGCCCCCTGCCTCTCCAGCCGACGCGGGCGCTAGGAAGGAGACGACTGTTGGAAATGTGCCCTAGAGGCAATTAATAAAGTGTTTATTATTATCATATTTCCCCGTTCATGATAATGGTTTATTATTCATGCTAGAATTGTATTGACTGGAAACTTAATACATGTGTGAATAGATAAACAAATACTGAGTCCCTAGTAAGCCTCTACTAGACTAGCTCGTTGATCAAAAGATGGTCAAGATTTCCTGACCATGGACATGAGTTGTCATTTGATAATGGGATCACATCATTAGGAGAATGATGTGATGGACTTGACCCAACCGTCAGCATAGCATATGATCGTTCAGTTTAATGCTATTGCTTTCACTATGTCAAATACACATTCCTCTGACCATGAGATCATGCAACTCCCGGATACCGTAGGAATACTTTGGGTGTATCAAACGTCACAACGTAACTGGGTGATTATAAAGGTGCACTACAGGTATCTCCGAAAGTGTTTGTTGAGTTGGCATGGATCAAGATTGGGATTTGTCACTCCGACTATCGGAGAGGTATCTCTGGGCCCTCTCGGTAATACAGCATCACAGAAGCCTTGCAAGCAACGTGACTAAAGAGTTAGTTGCAAGATCATGTATTACGGAACGAGTAAAGAGACTTGCCAGTAACGAGACTGAACTAGGTATTGGATACCGACGATCGAATCTCGGGCAAGTAACATACCGCCGGACAAAGGGAACAACGTATGTTGTCATATTAGGTTCACCGATAAAGATCTTCGTGGAATATGTAGGAACCAATATGAGCATCCAGGTTCCGCTGTTGGTTATTGACCGGAGAGTCGTCTCGGTCATGTCTACATCATTCCCGAATCCGTAGGGTCCGCACACTTAAGGTTCGATGACGATATAGTATTATATGAGTTATGTGATTGGTGACCGAAGTTTGTTCGGAATCCCGGATGAGATCACGGACATGTCGAGGAGTCTCGAAATGGTCGAGAGGTAAAGATTCATATATTGGAAGGCTATATTCGGACGTCGGAAAGGTTCCGAGTGATTCGGGTATTTTTCGGAGTACCGGGGAGTTACGGGAATTCACCGGGAGAAGTAATGGGTCTTATTGGGCCATACGGGAAAAGGAGAGGCAGGCCACGTAAGGAGGCGCGCGCCCCCCCTTGCCCAAACCGAATTGGACTAGGGGAGGGGGCGCAGCCCCCTCTTTCCTTTCCCTCTCCCTTCCCCCTTTCCTACTCCGTATGGGAGGTGGAATCCTACTAGGACTAAGGAGTCCTAGTAGGACTCCCCACACTTGGCGCACCCCTAGGGGGCCGGCCTCCTCCCTCCCTCCTTTATATACGGAGGAGGGCACCCCTTGGAGACACACAATTGTCCCATAGCCGTGTGCGGTGCCCCGATCTCCGTTTATCCACCTCGGTCACATTTTCGGAGAGCTTAGGCGAAGCCCTGCCGGAATCACTTCACCGTCACCGTCGCCACGTCGTCGTGCTGACGGAACTCATCTACTTCCTCGACGTCTTGCTGGATCAAGAAGGCGAGGATCGTCACCGAGCTGCACGTGTGTAGAACTCAGAGGTGCCGTATGTTCGGTACTCGATCGGTGGAGCTCGAAGGATTGTTCGACTACATCAACCGCGTTGTGAGACGCTTCTGCTAACGGTCTACGAGGGTACGTAGACACACTCTCCCCTCTCGTAGCGATGCATCTCCATGGATAGATCTTGCGTGAACGTAGGAATTTTTTTGAAATTCATGCTCCGTTCCCCAACAGTGGCATCCGAGCCAGGTTTATGCGTAGATGTGATTTGCACGAGTAGAACACAAGTGAGTTGTGGGCGTGGGTGTATACATATTGCTTGCCGTTACTAGTTGATACTTGATTCGGCGGTATTGTGAGATGAAGCGGCCCGGACCGACATTACGCGTACGCTTACGTGAGACAGGTTTCACCGCTACGTGCACTCGTTGCATAAAGGTGACTAGCGGGTGTCTGTCGCTCTCACTTTAGTTGAATCGGTTTCAATGAAGAGGGTTCTTTTAGAAGATCAAAAAGCAATCACTACACCACGTTGTGGTTTTGCGTAGGTAAGAACGGTTCTTGCAAACCCGTAGCAGCCACGCAAAACTTGCAACAACAAAGTAGAGGACGTCTAACTTGTTTTTGCAGGGTATGCTGGTGATGTGATATGGTCAAGACATGATGTGATATAAGTTGTTGTATGAGATGATCATGTTTTGTAAGTTATCAGGCAACCGGCAGGAGCCTTATGGTTGTCTCTTTATTGTATGCAATGCCAACGCTATGTAATTGCTTTTCTTTACCGCTATGAGTTAGCAGTAGTAGTAGTAGCAATAGCCGGCGAGACGACCACGACGTTGCAATGGAGATCAAGGTGTCACGACGCTACGATGGTGATCAAGGTGTCAACCCGGTGACGATGGAGATCATGACGGTGCTTTGCTGATGGAGATCAAAGGCACAAGACGTTGATGGCCATATCATGTCACATATATTTAATTGCATGTGATGTTAATGCTTTTATGCATCTTATTTTGCTTAGGACGACGGTAGCATTATAAGATGATCCCTTCACTAAATTTCAAGATAAGTGTTCTCCCCTAGTATGCACCGTTGCGAAGGTTCGACGCTTCTAAGCACCACGTGATGATCGGGTGTGATGGATTCTTTCGTTCGCATACAACGGGTGTAAGCCAGTTTTACACACGCAGAATACTTGGGTTAAACTTGACGAGCCTAGCATATACAGATATGGCCTCGGAAGACAAGAGACTGAAAGGTCGAACATGAGTCATATAGTAGATATGATCAACATGAAAGATGTTCACCATTGATAACTAATCCACCTCACGTGATGATCGGACGTGGTTTAGTTGATGTGGATCATGTTACACTTAGACAACTTGAGGGATGTTAATCTAAGTGGGAGTTCTTAAGTAATTTGATTAATTGAACTTCAATTATCATGAACATAGTCTAAATAATCTTTGCAATTGTATGTTGTAGATCAATGGCCCGCGTTGTAGTTCCACTGAATTTTAATGCGTTCCTAGAGAAAGCTAAGTTGAAAGATGATGGAAGCAACTATGCGGACTGGGTCCGTAATCTGAGGATCATCCTCATTGCTGCACAGAAGGCTTATGTCCTTGATGCACCGCTAGGTGTCGCGCCCCCTCCCTCGTCTGTTGACGTTATGAACGCCTGGCAGACACGTGTTGATGACTACTCGATAGTTCAGTGTGCCATGCTTTACGGCTTAGAACCGGGGCTCCAAAGACGTTTTGAGCATCACGGAGCATATGAGATGTTCCAAGAGCTGAAACTTGTATTTCAAGCTCATGCCCGGGTCGAGAGATATGATGTCTCCGACAAGTTCTTTAGCTGTAAGATGGAGGAGAATAGTTCTGTCAGTGAGCATATACTCAAGATGTCTGGGTTGCATAACCGCTTGACTCAGTTGGGAGTTAATCTTCCAAATGATTCGGTTATTGACAGAATTCTCCAATCACTGCCACCAAGCTATAAGGGCTTTGTGATGAACTATAATATGCAAGGAATGGAAAAGTCTATTTCCGAGCTCTTCGCTATGCTCAAAGCTGCGGAGGTAGAAGTCAAGAAGGAGCATCAAGTGTTGATGGTAAAGAAGAGCACTAGTTTCAAGAAGGGCAAGGGAAAGAAGGGGAACTTCAAGAAGAACGGCAAATCAGTTGCTGCTCCCACGAAGAAACCCAAGTCTGGACCCAAACCCGAGACTGAGTGTTTCTACTACAAGGGGACTGGTCACTAGAAGCGGAACTGCCCCAAGTACTTGGCAGATAAGAAGGATGGCAACGTCGGCAAAGGTATATTTGATATACATGTTATTGATGTGTACCTCACCAATGCTCGTAGTAGCACCTGGGTATTTGATACTGGTTCGGTTGCTCATATTTGTAACTCGAAACAGGAGCTATGGAATAAACGAAGATTGGCTAAGGACGAGGTGACGATGCGCGTCGGGAACGGTTCAAGAGTTGAAGTTATCACCGTCGGCACGCTACCTCTACATCTACCTTCGGGATTAGTTATGAACCTAAATAATTGTTATTTGGTGCCTACATTGAGCATGAACATTATATCTGGATCTTGTTTATTGCGAAATGGTTATTCATTTAAATCAGAGAATAAAGGTTGTTCTATTTTGATGAATAATATCTTTTATGGTCATGCACCACATGTGAATGGTTTATTCTTGTTGAATCTCGATCGTGGTGATACTCACATCCATAATATTGATGCCAAAAGACGCAAAATTGATAATGATAGTACCACATATTTATGGCACTGCCTCTTAGGTCATATCGGTATTAAACGCATGAAAAAACTCCATGCTGATGGACTTTTGGAATCACTTGACTATGAATCATTTGAGACGTGCGAACCGTGCCTTATGGTCAAGATGACTAAAACTCCGTTCTCCGGAACAATGGAGCGAGCAACAGACTTGTTGGAAATAATACATACCGATGTATGCGGTCCAATGAGTATTGAGGCACGCGGTGGATATCGTTATGTTCTCACGTTCACAGATGATTTGAGTAGATATGGTTATGTCTACTTAATGAAACATAAGTCTGAAACATTTGAAAAGTTCAAAGAATTTCAGAGTGAAGTAGAGAACCATCGTAACAAGAAAATAAAGTTCTTACGATCTGATCGGGGAGGAGAATATTTGAGTTACGAGTTTGGCACTCACTTAAGACAATGTGGAATTGTTTCATAGTTAACGCCACCTGGAACACCACAGCGTAATGGTGTGTCCGAACGTCGTAATCGTACTCTATTGGATATGGTACGTTCTATGATGTCTCTTACCGATTTGCCACTATCGTTTTGGGGTTATGCATTAGAGACAGCTGCATTCACTTTAAATAGTGCACCATCTAAATCCGTTGAGACGACACCGTATGAACTGTGGTTTGGAAAGAAACCTAAGCTGTCGTTTTTGAAAGTTTGGGGCTGCGATGCTTATGTCAAAAGGCTTCAGCCTGATAAGCTTGAACCCAAAGCGGATAAGTGCGTCTTCATAGGACACCCAAAAGAAACTGTTGGGTACACCTTCTACCACAGATCCGAAGGCAAAGTTTTCATTGCTAAGAATGGATCCTTTCTAGAGAAGGAGTTTCTCTCAAAAGAAGTGAGTGGGAGGAAAGTAGAACTTGATGAGGTAATTGTACCTCCTCTGGATAGTAGTACGCCACAGAAAGAAATTTCTGTGACACCAACACAGACCAGAGAAGAAGATAATGATGATGATCATGAAACTTCGGAGCAAGTTGCTACTGAAGCTCGAAGGTCAACCAGGACATGTTCCGCACCAGAGTGGTATGGAAATCCAGTCTTGGAGGTTATGTTGTTAGACAACGGTGAACCTTCGAATTATGAAGAAGCTATGGCGAGCCCGGATTCCGAGAAATGGCTTGAGGCCATGAAATCCGAGATAGGATCCATGTATGAGAACAAAGTATGGACTTTGGTAGACTTGCCCGATGAACGGCGAGCTATTGAAAATAAATGGATCTTTAAGAAGAAGACGGACGCTGATGGTAATATCACCGTCTATAAAGCTCGACTTGTTGCTAAAGGTTATCGACAAGTTCAAGGAGTTGACTACGATGAGACTTTCTCACCCGTAGCGATGCTAAAGTCTGTCAGAATTATGTTAGCAATTGCCGCGTTTTATGATTATGAAATCTGGCAAATGGACGTCAAAACGGCATTCCTTAATGGATTCCTGAAGGAAGAATTGTATATGATGCAGCCGGAAGGTTTTGTCGATCCTAAAGGCGCTAACAAAGTATGCAAGCTCCAGCGATCCATCTATGGACTAGTGCAAGCATCTCGGAGCTGGAATACTCGCTTTGATGAAGTGATCAAAGCGTTTGGGTTTATACAAACTTATGGAGAAGCTTGTATTTACAAGAAAGTGAGTGGGAGCTCTGTGGCATTTCTCATATTATATGTAGATGACATATTGTTGATGGGAAATGACATAGAATTTCTGGAAAGCATAAAGGGTTATTTGAACAAAAGTTTTTCGATGAAGGATCTCGGAGAAGCTGCTTACATATTAGGCATCAAGATCTATAGGGATAGATCAAGATGCCGCATTGGACTTTCACAAAGCACATACCTTGACAAGATTTTGAAGAAGTTCAAAATGGATCAGTCAAAGAAAGGGTGCTTGCCTGTATTGCAAGGTATGAGATTGAGTAAGACTCAATGCCCGACCACGGCAGAAGATAAAGAGAAGATGAGTGTCATCCCCGATGCTTCAGCCATAGGCTCTATTATGTATGCCATGCTGTGTACCAGACCTGATGTGTGCCACGCTATAAGCTTGGTGGGGAGGTACCAAAGTGATCCAGGAGTAGATCACTGGACAGCAGTCAAGAATATCCTGAAGTACCTGAAAAGGACCAAGGACATGTTTCTCGTTTATGGAGGTGACAAAGAGCTCATCGTAAAGGGTTACGTCGATGCTAGCTTTGACACAGATCCAGATGACTCTAAGTCACAATCTGGATACGTATTTATTCTTAATGGTGGAGCGGTCAGTTGGTGCAGTTCAAAGCAGAGCGTCGTGGCGGGATCTACATGTGAGGCGGAATACATAGCTGCTTCCGAAGCAGCACATGAAGGAGTCTGGATGAAGGAGTTCATATCCGATCTAGGTTTCATACCTAGTGCATCGGGTCCAATGACTATCTTATGTGACAACACTGGAGCAATTGCTATAGCAAAGGAGCCCAGGTTTCACAAGAGAACCAAGCATATAAAGCGTCGCTTCAACTCCATTCAGAATTTGATTAAGGATGGAGACATAGAGATTTGCAAATTACACACGGATCTGAATGTGGCAGACCCGTTGACTAAACCTCTTCCACGAGCAAAACATGATCAGCACCAGAATGCGATGGGTGTTAGATTCATTACAATGTAATTGACTCTAGTGCAAGTGGGAGACTGTTGGAAATGTGCCCTAGAGGCAATTAATAAAGTGTTTATTATTATCATATTTCCCCGTTCATGATAATGGTTTATTATTAGACTAGCTCGTTGATCAAAAGATGGTCAAGATTTCCTGACCATGGACATGAGTTGTCATTTGATAATGGGATCACATCATTAGGAGAATGATGTGATGGACTTGACCCAACCGTCCGCATAGCATATGATCGTTCAGTTTAATGCTATTGCTTTCACTATGTCAAATACACGTTCCTCTGACCATAAGATCATGCAACTCCCGGATACCGTAGGAATACTTTGGGTGTATCAAACGTCACAACGTAACTGGGTGATTATAAAGGTGCACTACAGGTATCTCCGAAAGTGTTTGTTGAGTTGGCATGGATCAAGATTGGGATTTGTCACTCCGACTATCGGAGAGGTATCTCTGGGCCCTCTCGGTAATACAGCATCACAGAAGCCTTGCAAGCACTGTGACTAAAGAGTTAGTTGCAAGATGATGTATTACGGAACGAGTAAAGAGACTTGCTAGTAACGAGATTGAACTAGGTATTGGATACCGACGATCGAATCTCGGGCAAGTAACATACCGCCGGACAAAGGGAACAACGTATGTTGTCATATTAGGTTCACCGATAAAGATCTTCGTGGAATATGTAGGAACCAATATGAGCATCCAGGTTCCGCTGTTGGTTATTGACCGGAGAGTCGTCTCGGTCATGTCTACATCATTGCCAAACCCGTAGGGTCCGCACACTTAAGGTTTGATGACGATATAGTATTATATGAGTTATGTGATTGGTGACCGAAGTTTGTTCAGAGTCCCGGATGAGATCACGTACATGACGAGAAGTCTCGAAATGGTCGAGAGGTAAAGATTCATATATTGGAAGGCTATATTCAGACGTCGGAAAGGTTCCGAGTGATTCGGGTATTTTTCGGAGTACCGGGGAGTTACGGGAATTCACCGGGAGAAGTAATGGGCCTTATTGGGCCATACGGGAAAAGGAGAGGCAGGCCACGTAAGGAGGCGCGCGCCCCCCCTTGCCCAAACCGAATTGGACTAGGGGAGGGGACGCAGCCCCCTCTTTCCTTTCCCTCTCCCTTCCCCCTTTCCTACTCCGTATGGGAGGTCGAATCCTACTAGGACTAAGGAGTCCTAGTAGGACTCCCCACACTTGGCGCACCCCTAGGGGGTCGGCCTCCTCCCTCCCTCCTTTATATACGGAGGAGGGGCACCCCTTGGAGACACACAATTGTCCCATAGCCATGTGCGGTGCCCCGATTTCCGTTTTCCACCTCGGTCATATTTTCGGAGAGCTTAGGCGAAGCCCTGCCGGAATCACTTCACCGTCACCGTCGCCACGTCGTTGTGCTGACGGAACTCATCTACTTCCTCGACGTCTTGCTGGATCAAGAAGGCGAGGATCGTCACCGAGCTGCACGTGTGTAGAACTCGGAGGTGCCGTACGTTCGGTACTCGATCGGTGGAGCTCGAAGGATTGTTCGACTACATCAACCGCGTTGTGAGACGCTTCCACTAACGGTCTATGAGGGTATGTAGACACACTCTCCCCTCTCGTAGCGATGCATCTCCATGGATAGATCTTGCGTGAGCGTAGGAAATTTTTTGAAATTCATGCTCCGTTCGCCAACAACGACCCCACTGGTCAGCCTCTGAGCGGCCGGCCAGGGCCCGCTGTCATCTTTAGTGGAGATGGCTTCCGCAGGAAAGCGCTTTCCCGAAAGGAAAACATATTCCGCTGAATACGCTTTTGGCATGGCCCCTGGGCCTGCCCGGCCCAGCTCCTTATCCTGCGCCTCGGGCGCTATTTAGCCCATTCCGTAATACCCTTTTATTTTCCTTTTCTTTTTTTAGACTAGTTCTAAAATGCTTAATAAATTCTTTTGACCTCCAAAATTAGTGATTCAAATTTCTACAAATTCCACAAATCATGTCCTAACCAAATATGCGCTTTGCACATTTTTCCATGCAATACTTTCTGCACAATCAATATTTTGTCATTTCTGTTATTATAAATACCACCTTGAAAAAATTCCTAGAACATTCATTATAACTCCAAATGGAGTGATTCAAGTTTCTAGGTGCATCTAAAGTCATGGCTTAAGAGGTGAACATTTTCACTCACACTTATTCTGCTATGTCAAATATTGGGCCATTTCTTCATATATATCCTCTTTGCAAATCCCTAGAATATCCATACCAACTCTAAATCCAGTGAAACCACTTCCCACATGTTTCAAAAATCATGCCCTATATGATGGGTGCATTCACCTATTTTTGTCAAAATATTTTCTGTAGACTCCTCATAAGACCATTAAACCCTTCATTTCCACCATTCAAACTCCCCCTTGACCCACATCCAACAAAACCTCCTTGGTTATTTCTCTCTTGACCATAGGTGTCCAAGAAAAATAAATCTCCTATTTATAGAGCACTTTTATTTTCTGCTTGTTGCGTTGCTTACTACGGTTGTTTTCGGCGATAGTTGACGAAGTAGATGAAGTGCTCGGAGTGGACGAGAAGCATGTGAAGACCTCGAAGATGTTGCTAAGCCAGGCAAGCAGCCCTTTGACCATGTTAAGAAACTTTTCATGCATGTCATATAGCACTTTATGTTCCGATGATGATCATGATGCTGTGGTATCCCCTTCGGTGGGATGCCTCCGATACTCCCTTGTTGATACATGCATCGTGCATGACCCTACCTCCTTATGAGGGTTGTGCGGGTGGGGAGTAGTTAGGTTGCTAAGTAGTTGCTATGCAAAGTGGGACGGGAATATGCATGGTGACGGAAACAAAATGATTTCAAAGACTTTTCGAAAACCCCGTCGGGTGCCACTAATGCCCGAGGGAGATGTTGTCGAGCTAGGTAGCCACCTGATAAAGAAGTGGTGTACCGGAGCAAGTGAGTGTGTGTGGTTTTCGAAAACGGATTGGTGTAAGTTGCGACCGTTATTCCAACCTTACATGTACAACCACTCTACCCCTATATGGGAAGGGGATTTGTTGATTACTTTGATGGGTATTAGCAGAGAGCCCGCATTACTAGTGGCAGGAGTGACGCGGTCACTCTCGATACGGGGTCTTGCCTGGTAGGGCGACCTTGCGCTGTCTTTACAGGCACCGGGCACACCGTTGGTCCCTTCATGGATGGTACGATCTAGAGCGAGGCTCGTATGATGTACATCATGAGGGCTGTGTACCAATCGAGTGGACTCTTTGTTTAGTATCGTCAGGGGAAAGGCATTGTTCGGGTACTTACCTCGGGTATGAACAATACCACGAGTCGTGGCTTGACACGGAAGTTTCCCGAGTCTTGTGGGTAAAGTGTGCAAGCTCTGCAGAGTGTAAAACTATTCGAATAGCCGTGTCCATGGTCAAGGACAGTTGGATGACCGCTCTTGTGCTACGTCCAATGTTTACTAAACTTGGTGTGTGTGTGTGTGTGTGTGTGTGTGTGTGTTGGTGACAAGAATGAAACTTGAGCTGAGTCCGATGACTTGGCATGTTGATGAACATGAGATGTTCAACCCCTGTTTATGATGATAACCGTGACTTGTTGACATGAATGCTTGCCAATGGTTGATGCCTGTAGGGTTAAGGCTGATGACATGGGTTCACGCTATCGTTGAAGATTTCCGCCGCAAGTTTATGAAGACTTGGCCATAAAGGCCTCACCTGAGTACAAACGGTATGTAATGGATGTAAGACTCTTGTTATTCAGTTTCTGTGTGTTCAATGAGCATTGATCTCTAGGATCACTATGCACGTACATTCGGTGATCACGACTTATGAGTCGGGGTTCCCACAATCCCCAAGTCTGACCTTTACTTGATGTACTAGATACCATAGGGTACCTTTGAATGGGTTCTGCTAGCACATAAAGGAGAACATTAGAAGCGGAGTGCTAAATGTCTCTCGGTCGATCATCCAGATTTCGTTCCCTTGGCATAGCCGAGGTGAAATCTGAGAAACTGTTTGTCGGGGCACGGACGCACATGATCACCTATGGAACCAGAGGTCCATTGTGGTTCGGCAAGGGGAGGTCACATAGCACAAAGAGCGGAGACCATGAGGCAGCACGATGATCGGATGCTGGTGTTTTTACCAAGGTTCGGGTCGCTGTGAAGCGTAAAACCCTACTCCTACTTTTAGTGGATTGATCAAAGGAACACGGAGATCACGCAGTGCTCAAACCCAGCAAGGGTTGCCGCCGGGGAGAGCTGCTACGCGAGTACAAGTGTCCAAAGGTACGAATCTTGAGCTAGGTTGCCTTGGGCCTCCTTTTATAGGGAAAGGGGCAACCACACTGGCAAAACAGTCTTTATCTAGCGATTAGATAGCTAACAGAGTATCATACCTAACTCTGGTAGTGAGGACAAAATACCATGATTGCTAGTTGAGGTGGCGCTCGGGGGTGCATCCCCGGCAAGCTCTTGCCACCGCTTGGCTGGTCGTTGCTTAATGTACTGACACGCTTGCCGGGATGTGGGCTGGTCGTTGCTTAATGTACTGACACGCCTGAGGGCTCGACACCGCATCGATAAGTGATTGGCGTCGTGATGTGGTGGAGCAGCGGCCGATCAGCTCGCGCCTGCCGGATGATGGCTTGCCGGGTCATCCTGAAGATGTGTGTGCCTTGGTCCCCGGCAGGCGCCGGGGATGTGGCTGGCGTGCCTTTGGCCCCTCCTGGGCCGTTGTGCTGGTCTTGCCGGAGTTTGCTTGGCCTTCTGTAGGTCGTTGCTGCTGGGGTCTGGGTCTTGAATGTTTGCTTGGTGGTGTGGTAGCTTGTGTTGACGGTTTTGCTACTACTGGTTGTGCATAAGTCAGGGGCACTGGGCACCCTTGTCCTAGTGCACCGACAGGAGCCCCCGGGTCTGGCCCACACGCGCTTTTCCGGTGCCATTGGGTCAGGCCCAAAATTTATTCACATGCGCGGAATGTGAGGGAGTAACCGCCAATTTACTAGTCAGCACTGACCCGCTACCTCAGGACGTTTCCGCCACGCGCACCGCATGCATAGCGGGGAGCTTGCGGTGGGTGCTCGTGACTTAAAGGCCTGGTCATTGCAGAAACAACAGCGCCATGGATTGGTGCAATGGGACGGTTACCTGTTCGCCCGTGAGTTGTGGGTAGTGGGATTGGTGGAGATGGGTGGCCGCTCTCGGAGCGGGCGAGAGCCAGCCCCCGTGCCCTCCCCTATAAATTAGGGGGTCACGGTGGCGATGCTCATCCATCTCCATCTCCTCCTCATTCCCAGGTCCACACGGCTTGTCCTTCACTTCTAGTTCGTCCTTGAGCGCGCTAGTTCTCGCCATGACGAGGGGGCGAGGACGACTCTCAGCCTCCGCCGGGGCGACGAGAGCTTCCCTTCGGGATCATGCCACTGCTTCAGCCATGATGACGGGAGGTGGTTCCATTGCGCGTGGCGGGAGGGCTGGAAGAGGCCGGGCCAGCGCGGGGCTCGCGATCGGGGGAGGCGGAGCGCTATCTCCGATCCTCCTCCGGTGGCGGCCTCTTCCATAGCAGTGGAACATACTGAGAGCACGGCGCTGGAGTTTGTCATTGGGCTACGCGGTCCTCCCCGCAGCCGGTTGCGACTCCCTTGTCCTTTTGCCAGGGGGATGGAGGTTGACAAACCGCACGCGATGTGGTTGCGCGTGCACGGCTGCTGCAATGGCGCTGCACGGGTCGACGTTGAGTTTCCGGCGCCCCGCGTTATGTTCTTCAGGCGTGGGTGGAAGACCTTTGCACGCACCCATAATTTCACGGGCGGGTACGTCCTCCGCTTCAAGCTGGTGGAGGCCGACACTCTCTCCATCAAGATCTATGGGCGTTCAGGCGCTCGTCTCGGCTGCTGTGAAGAGAGCTCGAGTGGTGACAAAAGCTCCTCCTCGAGCGATGGAGACGAGGAGGACAATGTAGGTGAATACGACGATAGCGAGCTCCAGGCTGTCAAGTCGGAGTACGATGACCTGGGCTCCAGCTGACCGCCAGCCGCACCATTACCGTCATCGAGCTCCCCCCTTCCCCCAGCAGAGTGATTTGCCGGGGGTTCTTGGCTTTGGCGCCTCCTCTCCTTCTCAGCTGGATCCTGGCAGGCTCGTGGACTTCAGCTTCGTCTTCCCTGTCGGCGGTCCCGCCGAGCTGTTCCCCGACAGCCTTGACGGGGTCAGGCTGGGCTTCTGCTTAGGTCTCCCTTTCGCCCTTTTTCTTTTTGTAACTTGCTCCTAGGGGAGAAAGTCAAATAAAGATTTGTTAGGAAGGAGCTCGTCAATGTATCTTGATCCATTTTGTATTAACAAATGAACAAATGAATGTTATTTTTCTTCCCTGAGTATAATCCTTTTCTCTCTTTGTTTCTACCATGCTAGCATGTTTGTCTTTGCCGCACGGAACCTCTTGCCGGGTCACTACTAACCGCGAGCTCCAAAAAAGGGGAGCGAGCCCCCGGCAGCAGGCTGGCGTTGTTCCCCGGCAGGGCTCCCTGTCGGTATCGGTGCGCCCCCCCAGAGCTGATAGGTATCAGGAGTTGGGGAACGGCTCGTCCCGACAAGGGTTTTCACCATGTGGGGGACTCCACCGAGCACATTTCAAAAGAGAGCAAGGGTTTCCTTTAAGGGAACAAATAATCATAAAACTTGGGATATGCGATTAGACTTATCTTTCTTTTTTCCATAGGCGGTATCCTTTTTTTGAGTACGCTGGGCCACTGTCCTTGTTTGCTCGCCCTCCTTTTGTGTTTTCCTGGTGGCAGAACACGTAGGGCAAGAGGCCTCTATCTCTTGAGGAGAGAACGTGGCAACAAGGATTATAGGCTTAACACGTACTTTAGCAAAGCTCTAGAACTTAAAAAGGTGATGACATCGCAATCATAAAAATGCATAATGAACATGCAATGCAATGATATGATTCAACGCCTAGCTTTATTATTGTTGCACAGGGTCTGCGCCTGGCTTTGTACAAAGGGTTACATGCACCTTCGGCAAAGCTTGTACAAAAGGTGGCTGCCGGGGGCTGAGCCCGGCAGCCGCGCCTTACGGGTAGAACTTACGAAGATGCTCAATATTCCATGAGTTAAGCACCTTGGTGCCATCTTCGGTCTCCAGACGGACTGCGCCAGGTCTGGTGACTCGTGCTACCCGGTAAGGGCCTTCCCACTTCGGCGTCAACTTGTTGGTACCCTTGGCGGACTGAACGCGCCTAAGGACAAGGTCGCCTTCCTCAAGGCTCCGGACGTGGACCCTGCGGCTATGATATCAGCGCAGGGCTTGCTGGTAGCGTGCAGCATGCACAACAGCCCGGAGACGATCTTCCTCGAGGAGCATGGCATCGTCATGCCATAGCTGCTTTTGCTCTACTTCATCGTAGGCAAGTACTCGAGGTGACCCCTAGATGAGTTCTGTGGGGAGCATTGCTTCTGCCCCATACACTAGGGAGAAGGGCGTTTGGCCGGTAGCTCGATTCGGTGTCGTTCTAAGGGACCAAAGAACCACCGGCAACTCATCTATCCAGCGCTTGCCGCTTCTCTACAGTCTATCGAAAGTCCTGGTGTTGAGACCTCGTAGCACTTCAGCATTCATCCTCTCGACTTGCCCGTTGCTTCTTGGATGGGCAACAGAGGCGAAGTAGACCTTGCTTCCAAGGTTCTAGATGTATTGCATGAAGGCACGGGTCATGAACTGGGGGCCGTTGTCGGGGATCACTCTGTTGGGCACTCCAAAACGGCACACGAGTCCTTTCATGAACTTGATAGCTGACTGTGCGGTCACCTTCCTCACTGGCTCTACCTCAGGCCACTTTGTGAACTTGTCGATTGCTACGAACAAGAACTCAAAGCCCCCGACAGCATGGAGGAAGGGGCCTAGAATATCGAGCCCCCAGACCGAGAAGGGCCAGGACAAAGGGATCGTATGGAGAGCTTGCGTTGGTTGATGGATGTCCTTGGAATGGGACTGGCAGGCTTCACATTTGGTGACCAACTCAGTTGCATCTTGGAGGGCAGTGGGCCAATAGAAACCCTGCCGGAAGGCTTTCCTGGCAAAGGCTCTTGATCTGATATGAGACCCACACACACCTCCGTGAATCTCTGCCAACAGCTTTAGTCCATCTTCCCGGCAAATGCACTTCAATTTCACACCGTTGGGTCTTTTTCTGTACAGAATGTCATCGACAAACTAGTACATAATTGACTGATGGGCTACTTTTTCGGTCTCTTCTTGCTCTTTGTGAAGTTCCCCTGTTTGAAGGAAACGAACTATATGTTGGGCCCAAGCAGGAGCCTGGGGCTCGACAACTAGGACTAAAGGCATCTCCTCGTCCGCATGAGCGCTTGTCTTGACCGCGAGAACCTAGGGTTCCGCTGGAGAAAGCTGCTCACCAAGCAGAACGGGGCTGTCTCTGGCAGCTTCTCTACCAGCGGCTTCGGGGAGCTATGTCGGGAAATGTTTGCCGGAGTTTAGCATTCTTCTTTTACTGGTCATCGCTGATGGGGATACCGATGGCTGAGTGAAGCAGAGGATAAAGGTTCCTGGTTCCACAGGGAGCTTCTGCGCAGCGCACTTTGACAGGTGACCAGCAATGCTGTTTTTGCGCATGCGGCACGTGCTCTGTTTGTAACACGTCAAAGCGCTCCTCCAGTTTCCTTACTTCTCACGGCCTCTGACTGGCCTTTCCATCTGGTGCGGAGCCTTACCACGGCGGCCTCCTCTGCCGCCACGGCCCTTCCCGGCAGCACCGTCTTGTCCTTTCTCTTTGTCACGCTTCTCGTACTCGGCCTTCTGCTTCTCGACAAGCTGCTCAACTTGGCGGCATTCTTGGAGATCGTGGCCTTTAGTGCGGTGGATTTTGCTGTATGGCCCGTTGGACTTTCCAGTTTTCTCAGCAGTAGCGGCCTCTCGGCAATCAGCGCACGCGGCAGCTCCCTTGCCGGGGGCCTCGGCTTTGGCCTTTTTGCCGGTACTGAGGTCACCGGAGCCCTCAATGGCCAAGACTGCCTTTTCCCTTATGCTTCTTGTTGCGCTTCCGGCTTTTTCCTTCGGGCCAGGGGCATCGTCGTCGTCATCTGAATCGACTTCGACGCCAGCCTCCTCTCCAGGTAGTCTCCTTCCTTCCTCAGCACAAGCACACTTGTCCGCCAACGTATAGAGCTCGTTGACGGTCTTGGGGAGTCTGACGTTCATCTTGGCCCGCATCCTCCTGTTGCGCATGTTCGAATGGAAGGCGGCAATCACGGCAGCGGGGTGTATCTCTGGAATGTTGCGGTGTACTCAACTGAATCTCTAGATATACATCCGCAAGGTCTCTCCGTCCTTTTGCGGAAGAACTTGCAGGTCGCTGGGCTGCCCTGGCTCCTGGTGGCCGCCTGTGAAGGCGCCAACGAACTCGTTGCACAGGTCAACCCATGATGAAATGGAGTTCTCTGGCAGGTGCATCGTCCACGACCTCACGTTTGGCTTGAGTGCCAAAGGGAAGTAGTTGGCGACCACCTTCTCATCTCTTCCTCCGGCAGCTTGAATGGCTATCGTGTAGATGCCCAGAAATTCTGCCGGGTTTAGCTTTCCATCGTACTTCTTCATCAGCTCTGGCTTGAAAGCTCGGGCCGATGGCCAGCGGACCTGCCGCAGCTTGCGAGTGAAGGCAGGGCACCCAACCTTGTAAGGCAGGTACCGCCAGCACTGGGCGCAGGGTCGCCAGCATCTGGGCCATTGCGCCTGTCAGACTGACGGTGTGCTTCTCGGCGCCGCTCGATGGTGATGCGTGCATCTTCCTTTCGCCGATCCTCCAGGACACGCCGCTGGTCCCGGAGATCGCACGGGCCGGAGAAGGCCATAGATTCCTCGTCGAACTTGTCAGCATGTGAAGCTCGCTATGGCTGCTCCTGTGTCTGTTGATGCGGAGGGGACTGCAATGTTTTTTGGCCCCCTTGACACGATCACCGGCCCGGGCCGACGTAGCCGTACGCGTGCGTCGCGACGGCTCGGCATGCTGAGATTTGTTGGTTCGATGAAGGATATCAAGCTCTGTATGGTAGCCATCCACTCATCCATCTTATCAGCCGCCGGCAGGAAGTTTAGCAGCAGCTGGTCTCGCGCCATTGCTTCCGATGCCGTGTCCGGCATGGCGAAAGAGGCGGACCGCGACGTCGCCCGGCTCCTGGTGGAGGCCGAGCCCACGGGTTCGCAGCTCCGATCGGCGCTCCGTCTTGTTCTGGGCGAGGCATGCGCCTAGTAGCCGCGCTAGTGACGGGCGCAGATGTGGGATTGCGGCTTGGTCCGGATTGAGCGCCGCCGTGGCGTCCATGGCATCCGCGCGGCGGGGAGGTGGAGACTAGTTGTTTCCTCCGCCCGCAGTACCAGGGGCATGCTCGCCAGGATGTTGCTGCTGTTGCTCCTCTCTGGCGTTTCCTGCCCCAACCTCGGCCACAGGGGACACGACGGTGGCGCCGCCTGCGCCAGCCGTGTCGCCCACGTCGCCCGCCTCACTCACAGCAACTGTAGCGCCAATGGCACCCGCAGCCACATGTGAGGGAGCCTTCGAAGTGGAGGGATGCATGGTCGCGCCGGACTTCTTCTTGGGAGCCATGGATGAAGAAGACGATGATGGAGATCAACTCGCTGCTCACGAACTCGAGTTTGCGCAAATGACGCACCCCTACCCGGCGCACCAAAGATGTCGGGGCATGGATGCACACGATCACCTATGGAACCAGAGGTCCCTTGTGGTTCGGCAAGGGGAGGTCACGTAGCACAAAGAGCGGAGACCATGAGGCAGCACGACGATCGGACGCTGGTGTTTTTACCCAGGTTCAGGCCGCTGTGAAGCGTAAAACCCTACTCCTGCTTTTTGTGTATTGATCAGAGGAACATCGAGATCACGCAGTGCTCAAACCTGGCACGGGTTGCCACCGGGGAGATCTGCTATGCGAGTACAAGTGTCCATAGCTCCGAATCATGAGCTAGGTTGCCTTGGGCCTCCTTTTATAGGGCAAGGGGCAACCACAGTGGCAAAACAGTCTTTATCTAGTGATTAGATAGCTAACAGAGCTATCATACCTAACTCGGGCATTTAGGACAAAATACCATGATTGCTAGTTGAGGTGGCGCTCGGGGGTGCATCCTCGGCAAGCTCTTGCCGCTGCTTGGCTGGTGGTTGCTTAGTGTATTGACACGCTTATTGACGGGTGTCAACTAGATATAATCCGTCTTCCGGTGCGTCGCCACATGCTTAGCGAGAGCCCCTTAGCCACCTGAGGGCTCGGCACCGCATCGATAAGTGACTGGCGTCATGATGAGGTGGAGCGGCGGCCGATCAGTTCGCGCCTGCCGGGGGATGGCTTGTCGGGTCTTCCTGAAGATGTGCGTGCCTTGGTCCCCGGCAGGCGCCGGGGACGTGGTTGGCATGCCTTTGGCCCCTCGTGGGCCATTGTGTTGGCCTTGCTGGCGTTTGCTTGGCCTTCTGTAGGTCGTTGCTGCCGGGGTCTGGGTCTTGAATGTTTGCTTGCTGGTGTGGTAGCTTGTGTTGACGGGTTTTGCTACTACTAGTTGTGCATAAATCAGGGGCACTGGATACCACTGCCCTAGTGCACCGACACTGTTGTCTTCCTTTGCATTTGTATCCTCCATCACCATTCATCATGGTAGTATGATCTGTTGCCAGGATGCTTGGCATGGATCTTGGCAAAACCTTGATCAATATGGAGTTGCTCAAGTTCTTGAGAGCACGCTCAGACGCTGGGTTATACCCTCGGTATCAATTGGAATGTGCCTTCCATTGACCGAGTTGTCGTATAACCCCACTACCCTTTTGAAGCTGAGTATGCTATTCGTTCGAATTCCTTCAAATGATCGTTTGTGAATTTCCTTAGGCTGGTATAAAGAGTTCCAATGATCTCTGGATCAAAAGTAATTATTTTTGCCACTTAAGGGAATGATTCTATGAGTCACCTCTCCTAAGGTGTCCCGTTTTGGTTTGAAGGGTAATTAACTCGTCGCTACTCTGAAACCCATTCACCATCTTATTTAAGCGTGGAATTGTTGCCTACCAAATTGAACCTCTGTCATCTACTTCATTCCATCGCTCCTGATATGTGTTTTGTGTCTCAGCTCAAGAGACGTTCTAACGTCTCATTCGATGAGTTGATCGTGAATTGCTCGATCTTCGAGAAGATCGATTCTCATAAAGTTTCCTTTCCTTGTCATAGTGTTGGGTGAAGCTTCCAAAGCAAAGATGTCAACATCAACATGATGCAGTGAATCAGCATCTTCAAGAAGGGCAATTGGATCATGAAGACCATGATAGTTTGGTGCTCCCTCTACCTCTTTCCCTACGCCTGAAACTCGGGATGATATTCTTGTTAGGTGAGGGTGAGTTGTCACAGCCCTAGGTTATTGCCTGTAATTAGTTGCATTGTGATCATCCATGCATCATGATAAATTCAAATGAATTTGAATTGGGGAATGATCAAACCCTGGCACTTTGATTTTCAAATAGGTCCAACTAAAATTATTTTCAATGAACCTAAAATGCCCTTCAGAAAAGTTCATCATTCATGGAAAAAGGTGAAACCTCTACCAAAAATGATGCCCTTAATTTTAGGACAATTTTGGATTTTTGAATTAATACATATTGTATTTGAATTGGGGCATTTATATGCTATAAATAATTTAAGTGCTTAATTTTTTTTGAAAACTCTTGAGGGCTTTTGGAAGAATCCAAACAGTGCCCATAAATAATTTCAGGAATTATGAAAATGATTTAGTATTTTTATTAAATCAAAACATAGTGCATAAATAGAAAACAGGTAAAAGAAAAAGGAGGGAACTCACCGGGCCTTAACTATCTAAAGGTTTCGGCCCAGCCCATTAGCGCCTCCCCCTGTCGTCTTCCTCCTCCCGCCAGGAGGACGAGAGGGCGCGTGCCCGACGCATGAGGCCACCTCCTACTTGAACCGAGCCACATCGACGTAGGGGATAAGCCCCTAGGAGCCATCCGCGTCAGACTCACCTCCTCGCCGCTCTTCCCCTGCCTCGCTTTCCCTCTGCTCTCGATGTCCCGAGCATGTCGTCGCCGCCGTTCGCCACCACTGCAGGCACCGGCCAACCCTTGCCCTGCCGTAGTGCCCAACGGATCCGCATCATCGCCCTGAAGCTCCCAACAGAAGCACGGGATCCCGGACACCCTGCTCCACCACTAGTGACCTCTCCCTCCCCCTCGGACTCCGATGACCGCCACCGTAGATTCCCCGTCTCCAACGCTTCCGCGAGCCAGCTGAGCAGCGCATCGAATTCAACGTGAGCTCCGGGTTTCTTTCCCCCTAGCCTCTCCGTCAATTGCATCCTCTAGGGCATGTAGCCACCATGGCCGAAGGTCACTGCCGCTCGGGCCCGTAGCCGGCACCTCACCGAGTCCGGCGGACTCATGAGAACCCGTAGGGACTATAGATGCAACCCGTTGGTCCTCTCGCACGCTGTGTCGTCGAATTTGTCGACACCGGATCTCCGGCCGCCGTGCACGTCGTTACCACCGTCGATGCAGCGCACCCCAGCTGTTGCCGCTTGCTGCGTTGGATGCGTGCGAGCATGTGCTTTCTGTAGAGCCAAACCCCACCCAAAACCGTGACCTCTAGCGCCGTTCCGAGCAACTCCGGCATGCCTGCACCGCGGGATATGGTCGCCGCCGGCGACGCTGACGTGGCGCCGTCATTAGGGCTTAATTTCCATGCTAAGAACCCCTCCCCCCCCCCGCACAGTCAATGACATGTGGGCCTGGCCCTGGATAGTTTAGTTTAGGGTTAATCCTAACACTAATTACCACTGTTAAGTGACTGAGTCACTGACCAGTGGGCCGCATTGCTCAGATTTGCCCAGGAACGGCTCAGTTGACCCGCTGATGTCATAGTGACCTCAGGCTGACGTAGTAAAGCTTTTATGGATTTTAAAATAAATTAGAAAGGATTTATTAATTTCAGAAAATGTTTAAAACTTCTAAAAATCATATAAAATAATCTATAACTCGGTTGAAAATAATTTATATATGAAAAATGATGAGAAAAATCCAATGAATCTGTTTATGCAATGAACATGCATGTTTGAACAAGTTAACATCACCAACAAGGACATTTCATGACTAGGGTAATACATGAAATAGCATTTGGAGTTGGAATTTGAACTAGGTTTGAATTCCACTTCAATTAATACGACTACCTATTGCATTAGGTCAATCCAGTACCTTAACATGTCATGCCATTCCATTGGTTGTGCATTGCATTGATTGTGGTCCTTCTTCTTGTCTGTCGGTGTTGTTCCTTCTCGATAGACGATGGTTCCGATGTTATGATCGATGACACTAATGAACAGAAGTGCTATCTTTAGAACTGTCAGGCAAGCAACCCCCCTAGAGCTTATTGATATAAACCCACTCTCTCACTCCTGCTCTATTTTATTGAATTAGGACAACAACGATTCAACTGCTACATGTTCTCGATAGTTGAACCCATTCCTTTGCATGACCTGTCCTTGTCACAGTAAATAGTTGAAACCACTTAGCATGAGTAGCAACTACTTGAGCCTTGTTGTGCTTACTCATCCATGCTTGCTTACTGTGCCTGCTATTCTCAGAGTTGTGTCGGGTCTGATCCATCTGGGCGATGAATCGGAATGGATGTGTTCATTTGTTGTCGTGTGAGAGCGAAGTGTGTGAATCCGATTTGGTAAAGGTGGCGATGAGAGGCCATGTAGCAGTAGATGGCCGGTTGTCTCATTGGGACCGTCCTTAAGAACCGAGTTCTGTGTGTGTTATCCAAGACAAGATACTACCATACATTGGGATACTTAATTGACCCTCTCGACTTATTAATCGCTTTGATCTCCATCCAGGAGTTGCAACTAGTTTCTGGTGTTTGTAGGAAAAGTGTCGGTGGCCGTGCTTAGCGCTGCCCGACGGGATGGGCTCTGATGCGGTATATACACAGTGGCACGATGTACCAAGTGGCACCCGAACGGTGATCTTGTGGAACCCTGCGCACATCGTTTGAGGCCGTAGAGGAAACTTCGGCCGGACTTCCTTGCGGGTTCAGTCTCAAATAGGCGATAAACCTAGACTAGAGTCTTGTGTGGATAACGGTCGTGGCCGACTCCCTCGCTGGGCTTCCGCTTGAAGGTTGCTGAGGTGCCTTTTTACGTACACATAGCAATAAGTGGCGGGAGCGTGTGTGAAGGAGTACACACCTGCAAGGTATGAATCTGTTCGAATAGCCGCGTCCTCGGATATGTACTACTTGGAGACTTGCATTGTTCATAGATAACTTAAATGGATACTTCTAAAATGCGCAAGATAAGTGTGAGTGCTATGGATGGCCTTCTCCTAGGGAGACAGGAGTGGATCCATAGAGGTGTATTGATGTGGTGAATATCTGGACTCGTGTGCGCTTTCTCCCTCCAGAGAAATATACTACTTGTAGTCATAGTACAAATTAGACAAGAGTCAAAGCTGGCTTGCTGCAATAAACTCCACAGCTACCTTTATTAATAATGATGCATATGAAGATAGTTCTAATGTAAATCTTGCTGAGTACCTTTGTACTCACGGTTTCTTAATTTATGTTTTTGCAGAGGAGACGTTAGTCTCATTAGTGATTCTTAAGACGTGAAGTTTATTGTTGACCGGATTAGCTTGGGAATCCCAGACAAAGGTCTGGCTCCTTTGGTAGGGTCGTTGTAGCTTTTCAGGCTCCTCCAGTCACTTTAGTAGATGTCTGTACCCAGACATGTTTTGCTTCCGCTCGATACTTGTATGACTTGAGTGTTGGCTCATGTGACCCCTGTTTGTAATATCACACTATGTTGGCTCTTATGAGTCATTAATGCATACTTGAGTGATAGAGTTATGTTCTGATTCCATGTTGTATCTACGCATATCCTGCTTATTGCGTGTATGTTTGAAATGCAATTGTATGTGAGGGATTCAACACCTAGTTGTGTGCCTTTAGTAGCCCTCTTTACGGGAAAATGCCTCTTTGTGCTTCTACTGAGCCATGGTAGCTTGCTACTGCTCCAGACACATTTATTGACCGGCGTGTATCCTTCTTTGTTGCCGTGTCTGTCCCTATGGGGAAATGTCTCGCAGTGTAATGGAGTCCATGTAGCCTGCTATGACTCGTCTACACACGCTGATGACCGACACCTGCATTACTAGGTTACGTATGCATGTTCCTATACGGATGTGCCACTTGGGTTCTATGACTAGTCATGTCGATCCGGGTTCTCTGGCGTATGATTTCTAGTGACATAGTCATATACGTGAGCCAAGAGACGCAAACGGTCCCAGCCAAGGTAAGGTGGCAGCCGTGGGGAATACCATGCGTGAGGCCGCAAAGTGAGGTGATATGTTACAAGCTGGATTCATATGACTTAGGATCGGGGCCCCGACAAGAACATAGCGGATACTAGGGATCAAGCCCTATCAAAATAACTCGATTACATGATTAATCTCATCCACACCCATCACCGTCCATCGAGCCTATGATGATCTCACTCCAGGTGGTGAGCATCATGGAATTGGCGATGGAGAAGGGTTGGGGATGACGACGATGATGATCTCCAATCTTCGGAGCCCAAAATGGACTCCAAATCAGCCCTCCCGAGGAAGAACAGGAGGTGGCGGCAGCTCCGTCTCGTAAAACGTGATGAAATCTTTTCTCCTATTTTTTTCTCTGATATTGTAAATTTATAGGACTGGAATTATGGTCGGGGGAGCCACATGGGCCCCACAAGCTAATAGGGCGTGCCCAGGAAAGGTGGGCGCGCCTAGTTGGCTTGTGGCCCACATGGAGCCCACCCTCTAGCATGTCTTCGCTCCATAACACTACTAGGGAAAAGCCTATAGGTGGAGATTTAGCAATAGCGTGTGTCAGGAAAACTCGCTACTGCTACATAGCAGTAGTGCGGCATAGTAAAACACGATACGGGTCCGGAATTATCAGTAGCGCGGGAGAATAAAACTCTTTGCTTGTATGGTTACCCACCCGACCATCCAGAGTAGTAGCGCGCATCGTGGAAGCACACTACTTCTATTTAGTTAAGCAGTAGTGCGTTTTGGAAAGACGCGCTGCAAGTATGGTCGCGCTATGCCACCCGATCGGCCCCGCTTAGCGGCAACGTGGCTTTAATAAACGCACTACTTCTAATGATGATAGCAAGCGTGGTATGCAGAAGCTCGCTATTGCTAAGGTGCACAACCACCACCTTCACTTCCCCCCTCCCCCTCCCCCTTCCTCTCTCCCTCACTTTATTCTCCCCCATTACTACTACATCAGATTTATTCTCTCTTCCTTCTCCTACCCCTCCTCTCTCTAATTTAATGCCCCCTCCACCATCTCCATTAATGCACCCAACTAGACCTATTCCCTCCTCCCTCCACTTTAATGCTTCCTCACTTTTCTCTACTCCCTCCACTAGTTAGAGCTAGCCATGCATCTCCTTCCCGTACTAGGTAGATCTATCACTACTAGGGAAAAACGCTAGCAATAGCACGGGAAATAGGACTAGCAGTAGCGCGGGCACCCGCGCTACTGCTATGGCGCTACAGCTAACTTGTAGCAGTAGCGCGGGTCAACATGCGCTACTACTATATACAGGTAGCAATAGCGTCTATTTTCAAAGCGCGCTGCTGCTAATAGCTGCAATGCCTCATTCCAAAACGCGCTACTAATAAGTAGGCGTTGCTGGTAAAATGGAACCCGTCGCTACTGCTATAATAGCGCATTTTCTGGAAAAAAAACTGCTACCCATTTCCTTTCTATTTGTATAGGTTTTATACAATAGTATCTAGCATATCATACACATACAAACCTAAACATATCATAACATACAAATAGTCTCATAAAATCATGTCATCATCATAATCATCATCCTACACAAATGATGTCTCTCGTCATCATCTCGAAATAGTGATACAAGTTATGACATGTCTCGAATACATGCAACTACATCGTCATCCATCTAAACGATGATATAGAAGAGAAGAGCTATCACTATGAGTAAGAGCGGAATTATGAAGTACATGAGGCGCCGGTACCGATTCGTCTCTCTCGCTAGCGTCCAGCTCAAGTAACTAACTTCCGCCTCTCTTCTGCTGTCAAACCCTTTCTGGCTGCCACCCGGGAAGCGATACACTTGGGCCTGACACTCCGGCCACTCGTCGTACATTCCCCGAACCCTCCCTATGTACACGGCATAGCACTGCTTCTTCACCATCAAGGATCTATGTACCTGTTAGAGATGCATCTTCATCATGGGAATAAACAAAAATGTGCAACATAATATAATTGAGCAACACAAAAAAAAGGGCGTTAGCAAATAGATGCAACATATATAGTAAACATAATTAATCAATGCAGGTTCATCGTACCCAAACTAATTAACTAGAGGTACGCATGTCATCGTGTAGCCAAACTAACAAACTAACGTTACGCAAGTTCGACAGGGACCGTTGACATCACAAAGTTTCATCGCAACATAAAGTACCAGTTCAACCGACACATCATCATCATCGGCATCGTCAATCATTACTGGAAGTTCCATCCATCCAGATCATCGAGGATGCACCCTAGCTTCTTGAACGGCGTCAGGTCCTGACATTGCGTGCCTATGCGAGTTCGGACGTCAACTCGCGATATAGGGCCATGGTGGAAGAACCCCTTCTCTTCGACAACTTCTTTCATGATGATTGTTGCAGCGTCCATCTGGATGTGAAAGAAGTCATCTCTGAGTTTATAATCTGGTTCTTCTTCTAACAATTCTACCCATTTTTGGATATGATCATCGTTTCTGGTCATCATGCGAAGCCGTTGGTGATCCCTTCTGAAGTCCATCATGAGATGGATGAGATAGAATCCATCGTTATGGCTTGATGTCGGATGATGCATGCAGCAGAAGGTAGTTATATGCGAGAAACCCGGCCCGTTCTTCCTTTGTTTCTTTATCTCCAGGTGGCCACCCCTCATGCTGAAGCCGTGGAGAGCATCATCCAGAATATCCATTATGTGGGTGTAATCCTTCTTGCGTGGTTTCTGGACACGTCGAAATACACTTCGTGAGAGACTCGCGAAAAAAGAACGATAAGGAGGGCACGCCCGTTGCTGTGGGAAAAAGAAAACACCTCAAATTATTCTCCATATGAGCGAGAAGGAATGGTTGAAATGTACGAAAGGGTTGTTCGTCAACGACTTACATTGGATGATAAGGCAGGAGAACCGTTTCCTTGTCCTTATTCATTATCATGAAGTTTTCGATGTACTCCCTAGAAGCTTTACGCTCAAAGTCGCCGAGGCTCAAGAAGGACTCGTGCATATAGTATGGACCCGCCACACAGATTTGCGGGATTTGTTCTCTCCTGATGGCATAGCTCATATGTAGCGCAAAAAGGCGAACGATTGTAAAATCAAGCCGCCTCGTGAGAAACTCTCAAAGATATAATCAAACCATAGGAAGAACACCTCCGTGGGCAGTCTGTCAACGTAGCACTTCCCCTCAGGCACACGAACCGCGTATAGCGGATATCCTGGATCCTGCGAGGTGAGAAGGCTTATCTCAGTCGAGAGCACATGGTCGTGCAGTCTGCTAAGATCCCCCGATATGCCCTCCAGCAGACCCGGCAGTAGCATCGGCTCACCCGCGACATGGATCATCACCGCACCTTTGACACGTACACGGTCTGCAAAATTGGTCGGCAGGCTGACTGGCTGCTAGAAGCTTTGGCAGCTGCTTTGGCGGCAGCAGAGCCTTTCCTCGGTGGTCTCTTCATCTCCTTTTTCTTGGGCTGACCTTCCAGACCCTTTCTTAACCCTGCCACCAGTGTTGTCGGGCTAAGCACCATATGACCCTCGGCTAGTTGACCCTACATTGAGGCGGCATCTGGAGGCATGTCCTATGAGGATTGCATGAAGAGAGACTTCTTGCAATCAACCCTAGGACGTTCCTCCTCGGGTACATCATCCATCTTCTCATGATCCTCATGCTCACAGCCCGAGTCATATGGCTGGCTAATCAGTTCTACGTCCTCATGGCAGGCGCCTATATTGAGCCACCACATAGGGTCCTCCTCCTCCATCTCATCATCCATTGTAACGACCCGAACCTGATAAGATTCGATGTCTCTGTGCTCACTATGCTAGTCCCTGGATCATTAGCTAGCACACACAGTACAAGATGTAATATCAAGAATAAACCACATGTCATAATATTACATCGTAGATCCAGAATTTAATAATACATACCTCGTAGCTCAAGGCTACCATACAAATAAAATACAGAAGAAAAACAAATAAAATCTTCATGAAGTCCATCAACACCATAGGCAAATGTTGAGTATAGACATTGTAACCCTACATCGTATCACTCACTCGTCGTATAATATCTGCAACATGACAAGTTGCAGCCACAAGGGTCAGTACGTTGAATGTACTGGCAAGTCACACAAGAATGATATAACAGACCTACATTTATATGCAAGGTATAACAAGAGGAGTGATTGTGGTTGTTTTGAAGAAAAGCTAGTTTTCCTTGATAACTACATAATAATCCAATTTTAATTTCGTCTTGCTACAGTTAATACATATGGTTGAATTGGGCGCTCCAATTCCAACCTATTCCCATCATTAAGTTTCCCACTCAAATTTTTTTATTAAGGTGTATCATCTGTCAAGGTCATCCAACAACTGTGATGGCCTAGATGCTCAAAGTTGTCCATAACCGGGGACACGGCTAATCATGATTAGTTTTTAAACTCTACAGAGGTTAGTATGCTTTACCCACTGGATGCAACTCGAAGATTGAGATGAAGTCTTTCATAAGCAGTCACCGAGTCCCAGAGGAGGCCCATCCCAACTATCATAACTACATCTACTGGCACATCCGGGTAAGGTTTCCACAACTGATCAACTAATCCAGAGCCCATATAGCCAGTGGTCGCACATGGAAGCTAATAGTCACTAAGTCTGTCTGATCTTTTTGAACCTGGACGGCATTCCACTTACATTCGGAGGGTCGAAATCATGATGTTCTAGAAACCACCCAGCAATACCGCATCTGCCCAGAGGTGAATTATATATTAAGTTTCAACAGAAGTTATGTTATAGCCCACACATAATCTCGATGAATACACGAACCAATCCCCGTCTACATAGCATAGGAAGAATACACTACCACGCTCTACATAAGGCTCTACTAAGTTGATCCTCAATAGCAATAACATACTACCATAGTATTCCTACACATGCATAATACAGTAATGTGATATAGAGCTACATGCATATAAAAATAATAGGATGAAGGATGATCAAGGTATAACTTGCCTGGTACGTTTGATGAAGGTCGTCGCACTCACAAGCCTGATATTTCTACTTGACGCGCTCCGAGCAATCTATTGTAAATGAAGAATCCAAATAAATAACCATGCCATATGGAAGAATCAAAAGAACAACAAAAAAAATATGGCAAGGTTGAAAAATAATAATATATATGCTTACTAATATAATATGAGTCTTGGCGTGCTATAAGGTGACAGGAGGAAGAATCAACTTAAAAGAATTGATAGAGGATGAAATATTGATATATAAAATTATATTGGAGATGGTATGGAACAGGGTCGACGGTATACGGAGAAACACACATGGTGTTTAACAGATCATATAAGACACATGAATTCATTTGCAAAAAGAATTGATGAAATAGGGACACTACAACGCAAGTTATAGTGGAATGAAGTTTGAATCAAATTTGAATTCAAAATAGGTCAAAAAATGTTTGGATTTGGATTGCACGAAACATTTTAAAAATGTATTTGATATAAGTTTCATGTGCAAAAGGAATCAACAAAATAGGATATATCGTTTGCAAGATATGACCATATGATGGTTTGAAATCAAATTTGAATTGCTCAAATTAAAAAGTTTAAAATTTTAAAGTAATCATACTCCTGGATAGTAAAGTTCAACTTGAACTGGTAGGAAAAAGAATCACTACATTTGGATATACAAATCTCATGATACAGCAAAAGAGAAAATGAGTTGAAATCTGCCAAAATTCTGCCGTGGAGCGGTTTTGGGCTGATAGGGCGGCTACTGTAGAGTTGCCACATGGCAGCACGGCAGTGGTAGGTACCGGTTCGTTGTGAGATTTAAATCGGCCGTTGGATTAAGTGGCAGGTGATACGTCCATTTTGCATAATGCTTTAATATTGATATTTATTGCATTATGGGCTGTTATTACACATTTTGGTACAATACTTATGCCTTTTCTCTCTTATTTTACAAGGATTACATGAAGGGGGAGAATGCCGGCAGCTGGAATTCTGGGCTGAAAAAGGAGCAAATATGAGAGACCTATTCTGCACAACTCCAAAAGTCCTGAAAATCTACGGAAAATTGTTTTGGGATATATAAAAAATATTGGGAGAAGAAGATACCACAGGGGACCCACCAGGCAGCCACAAGCCTGGGGGGCGCGCCCCACCCCCCTGGGCGCGCCCCTGTGGCTTGTGGGCCACCTGCCAGGCTGATACGTCTCCATCATACCTACTTTTCCAAACTCTTTTGCCCTTGTTTTGGACTCTAATTTGCATGATTTGAATGGAACTGACCCGGACTGATGCTGTTTTCAGCAGATTGCCTTGGTGTTATTTTTGTGCAGAAATAAAAGTTCTTGGATTGACCTGAAAACTTAAGGAGAATATTTTTGGAATTAATAAAAAATACTGGCGAAAGAATCAACCGGAGGAGGTCCACCACCTGGCCACAAGCCAGGGCCCCCCGCCCTAGGGCGCACACCCTGTCTTGTGGGCCCCCTGGAGCTCCGCAGACCTCAACTCCAACTCTATATATTCTTATTCGGAGAGAAAAAAATCAGAGAGAAGAGCTCGTCGCGTTTTACGATACGGAGCCGCCGCCACCTCCAGTTCTTCCTCGGGAGGGCAGATCTGGAGTCTGATTCGGGCTCCGGATAGGGGAAATCGACGCCGTCGTCATCACCAACCATCCTTCATCACCAATTTCATGATGCTCTCCCCTGTTCGTGAGTAATACCATCGTAGGCTTGCTGGACGGTGATGGGTTGGATGAGATCTACCATGTAATTGAGTTAGTTTTGTTAGGGTTTGATCCCGAGTATCCACTATGTTCTGAGATTGATGTTGCTATGACTTTGCTATGCTTAATGCTTGTCACTAGGGCCCGAGTGCCATGATTTCAGATCTGAACCTATTATGTTTTCATGAATATATATGTGTTCTTGATCCTATCTTGCAAGTTGTAGACACCTATTACGAGTTATGATCCGCATCCCCCAGGGTGACAATAACTGAGATTCTTTCCGGTGATTACCGTAGTTTGAGGAGTTCATGTATTCACTAAGTGCTAATGCTTTGGTCTGGTTCTCTATTAAAAGGAGGCCTTAATATCCCTTAGTTTCCATTAGGACCCCGCTGCCACGGGAGGGTAGGACAATAGATGTCATGCAAGTTCTTTTCCATAAGCACGTATGAATATATATGGAATACATGCCTACATTACATTGATGAATTGGAGCTAGTTCTGTATCACCCTATGTTATAACCGTTGCATGATGAATGCCATCCGACATAATTATCCATCACTGATCCATTGCCTACGAGCTTTTCACATATTGATCTTTGCTAAGTTACTTTTCCGTTGCTCCTGTTACAATCATTACAATACTGCTACTGTCACTTTTGCCACCGTTACCGTTACTTCCATACTACTTTGCTACTAAATACTTTGCTGCAGATATTAAGTCTTTCAGGTGTGGTTGAATTGACAACTCAGCTGCTAATACTCGAGAATATTCTTTGGCTCCCCTTGTGTCGAATCAATAAATTTGGGTTGAATACTCTATCCTCGAAAACTGTTGCGATCCCCTATACTTGTGGGTTATCAAGACCTTTTTCTGGCGCCGTTGCCGGGGAGCATAGCTCTATTCGCTGAGTCACTTGGGATTTATATCTGTTGATCTCTATGAAGAATCTGAAACACCCAAAAACCAAGATCTATCCCTCTACTATGAGGGGAGGTAAGGAACTGCCATCTAGCTCTGCACTTGATTCACCTTCTGTTATGAGTAAACTTGCGACACCACCACCTGCTAGTAATTCTGATAGGTCGCAAGTAATTGATGATGCCACTTTTGCAATGCATGATGCTTATGATGATACTTTGCTTGATAATACTGTGCCACTGGTTGAATTTCTTGATGAACAAATTGCTAGAGTGAATGCTGAAACTGATGGTATTTCTGAATCTGATGAAATTATTGAAACTGAACACTGTGAGACACCAGCTAGACCTAGCTCTCCTAGATATGAATTGCCTAATATACCTAAGGGTTATGTTATGGAAGGAGAGGTAGCTAGGGACTTTCTTGCTTGTAAGGATAGAGATGATCTTAAGAAATTGCTATGCAAGTGGAAGGAAAAATCTTTGAATGCTAGAATGCAATTTGATCCTAAGTTTGGTACTTCACCTATCTTTGTTACTGATAAGTATTATGAATTCTCTGTCGATCCTGAGTTAATTACTTTGGTTGAATCTGATCCTTTCCATGGTTATGAATCTGAAACTGTTGTGGCACATCTTACTAAATTGAATGATATAGCCACCCTATTCACTCATGAGGAAAAAATTCGCTATTACTATATTCTTAAGTTGTTTCCTTTCTCATTAAAGGGTGATGCTAAGATATGGTTTAATTCTCTTGCTCCTGGTTGTGTGCGTAGTCCCCAGGATATGATATACTACTTCTCTGAAAAATATTTTCCTGCCCATAAGAATCAAGCTGCCTTGCAGGAAATATTTAACTTTGTGCAAATTGAAGAAGAGAGAGCTTGGGGGAGGCTTCTCCAATTACTTAATGCTTTGCCTAATCATCCTCTCAAGAAAAACGAAATACTTGATATCTTTTATAATGGACTAACCAATGCTTCTAGGGACCACCCAGATAGTTGTGCTGGTTGTGTTTTCAAGGAACGAACTGTTGAACAAGCTGAACTACTATTGAATAAAATATTGAGCAATGATAATGATTGGAATATTCCCGAACCACTTCCAAAGCCAACTCCGAAGAAAAGAGGTATTCTATTTCTCAGTCCTGAAGATATGCAAGAGGCAAAGAAATCTATGAAAGAAAAAGGTATTAAAGCTGAAGACGTTAAGAATCTACCGCCTATTGAAGAAATACATGGTCTTGATAACCCGACACACGTAGTAGAGGTAAATTCTCTCTGTAGATTTGATGAAGGTGATATTCCTTATAATAAGTCTGCTAGCCAATGCCTGAATGAGTTTGATAACTTTATTGATAAGCAAGAAAATTTCAATGCTTATGTTAATAGACAATTGAAACATAATGCTTACATGCTTGATTGCTTAGGTGATTATACGAGTAGAACTATCAATGATCTTAAGCTTATTAGTAAACATGATTCCATGGTAACTACTCAAGTAGAACAAGTACTTAAGGCAGAAAATGATTTGCTTAATGAGATGAATGGTAAGAACAATGATCATTCTGTTAGAGTTGTGACTAGAGGTGGTAAAATGACTCAGGAACCTTTGTATCCTGAGGGCCACCCTAAGAGAATTGATCAAGATTCTCAGAGAATTAATTCTGATGCACCTAATCGTCCTAGTAATAAAGGGAAAAAGAATGACGATAGGACTTTGCATGCTGCTAGTGAACCTGTTATAGGTACTCATGAAAACCCCAATGATATTTCTATTTCTGATGCTGAGACACAATCTGGTAATGAGCATGAGCCTAGTGATAATATTAATGATGATGTTCATGTTGATGCTGAACCTAGTAATGATAATGATGTGGAGATTGAACCTGCTGTTGATCTTGATAACCCACAACCTAAGAATAAAAGATATGACAAAAGAGACTTTGTTGCTAGGAAGCATGGTAAAGAAAGAGAGCCTTGGGTTCAGAAACCCATGCCCTTTCCTCCTAAGCCATCCAAGAAAAAGGATGATGAGGACTTTGAGCACTTTGTTGAAATGCTTAGACCTATCTTTTTGCGTATGCGCTTGACTGATATTCTGAAAATGTCTCCTTATGCTAAGTATATGAAAGATATTTTGACAAATAAGAGGAAGATACCGGAAGCTGAGATTTCCACCATGCTTGCTAATTATACCTTTAAGGGTGGAGTACCAAAGAAACTAGGAGATCCCGGAGTACCTACTATACCATGCTCTATTAAAGGAAATTATGTTAAAACTGCTTTATGTGATCTTGGAGCTGGTGTTAGTGTTATACCTTTCTATTTGTATCGTAGACTTGATTTGAATAAGTTGACACCTACTGAAATCTCCTTGCAAATGGATAATAAATCAACTGCTTTACCCATCGGTATTTGCGAGGATGTGCATGTTGTGGTTCCAAACATTACTATCTTAACGGACTTTGTTATTCTTGATATTCCCGAGGACGACAGTATGTCGATCATCCTTGGTAGACCCTTCTTGAATACTGCAGGGGCTGTTATTGATTGCAACAAGGGCAATGTCACTTTTCATGTTAATGGTAATGAGCATACGGTACACTTTCCGAAGAAACAACCTCAAGTTCATAGTATCACCTCCATTGGAAAAATTTCAACGATTATTATTGGAGATTTTGAATTCCCTCTCCCTACTGCCAAAAAAAAATATGATATACTTATTGTTGGGGACATGCATATCCCCATTGAGGTAACCTAGTATTATTCGCAAATTCTCCGGTTCCATGTCGTTCGAAAAAAGTTTGTCAATAAGACTTGATCAACCTTATTGATGGATTCCTTTTGACGGGCATGAGATGGAAGAATTTAGAAAGCACAACCTTCTGTACCCAACTTTTACTTTCTGTTATTTAGAGATAATTATAGTAAAAATATTATTATTTTTCTGTTTTCTGTTTTATCCGTGCAATAAAAAAGTGTCCTGAAAATAAAAGTTCTCCAAATGCCCTGAAAATGTAATATGATTTTTTCTGGATTATTTAAATTTTTTTGGCACTGAGAACACATCAGGGGGCTGCACCAGTGGGCCACAAGCCTGCAGGGCGCGCCCACCCCCCCTGGGCGCGCCCCCTAGCTTATGGGTCCCACGTAGGCCCCCCTCACTTATTCCAGCCACCATCCACTTCGTCTTCCTCTAGAAAAAATCCTACCATTGCTCAAACCCGTGTTCTAGCTCATTTTGCTGCCATTTTCGATCTCCTTGTGCAAAGCTCCATTTGGAAAACTGTTTTGAGGGATTGTTCTTCGGTATGTGACTCCACCAATGGTCCAATTAGTTTTTGTTCTAGTGCTTTATATATTGCAAATTTTTGCTGCTGGGGTGACCTTGTTCTTGAGCGTGCATGTCAAATTTGTATGGTTCCAAGTAGTTTTGATGCATGATTTAGCCTCTAGGCACTTGTGGGAGTAGTTTCTATAAGTTTTGTTGAGTTTTGTTCACCTTTATTGTGAGTCACTAAAAATTTCAGAGTTTTTTCAGAAAAAATGATGAGGAGATTATTAAGAGGCTCTTCAAGCCGGGGCTCTAAAGAAGATGAAAATGAGGTGAAGAAGAAGTCAAAATATAATCTTCCTCGCGGCGCGGAGGTTCGGCCATGTGAATGGCCAAGCGATGCATTCTTGAGGGCGACTGGAATTTATGAAGATTTTTATTATTTGGCTGAGAATGCAGGCATCACCGACTTCCTCAACGATAAGTGTGACCAGTATCTCCTACTCACTAATATCTTCGTGCAAAATTTTCACTTTTATCCTAGGAAGAATCCTCCCATGGTAGAATTTTACTTATATGATGTGCCTAAGGAGATGACACTTTACGATTTTTGCAAAGTTTGCAAAATACCTTATGAGGGCAGCATCAGTGAACCACGTCCTAGAGACATGAAGGACTTTATTGCCGCAATCACTGTGGGGGAGGAGAGAGGGGTGTCAAAGGCAAGAGCGGCTAGTTTACATTTTCCTGTTCTACGCTATTATTCATTATTCGCGGGGAGATGTTTAGTTGGTCGTGGGTAGAGTGGAAACCTTAGTGCTCCCGACCTCGCCAATCTGCGCCACGCTTTACTTGTTAATGGAACTTTTAGTCTGGGCACTATAGTGGCCCAACGGTTGAATTTAAACCGTTCGAAGGGCCCCGTATTCGGAGGTATCTATGCATCTCGTCTAGCCAAACACTTTAAAATACCCATTAGGCTTGACGAGGAAGAGGAAATGTTACTACCTACAAGATATTTAGACTATGATAGTATGGTAGCACATGATTTTATTAGGAGGGATAACGATAGAAGGCTGCTTTACAACCTAGTATTTAGTCAGGGTACTTTCGAGATTATTACTCTGCCTGCTTCTTCTTTGTTCGATATCCATTCAAGCAGATACACTATTATGCCCGAGGACATCTACAGATATTGGGGTCTGTCGCAACCCCCAGCACCTGAGTCGGCACCAGCCCTTGATCCGTATCAGGATCCAGTTTTTCAGTGGGAGCCACAGGAGCTCGCCAACCAGTGGAACCCTCAGTATCCTCCGGAGTATCCAGGAGATGGTTATTTCCAGCCATGGCACTAGACCAACTTAGGCCAAAAGCCTAAGCTTGGGGGAGTACATATTTCTCACCGACATTACATTCATGTTGACACACTCATTCCAGTTGTCGGTGCTTATACGTTTTCATTGTATCACCCATGGTATTTTATTTCTTCTTTCCACTTTCTTCTTGTATGCTTAATTAACCTTGAGAAATCCAAAAAAATTAGTTCTAGCTTTACCTTTCAGTTTGTTTAGATGTAGTATTAAAAGAAAACCCAAAAAGATTTCTCGTTCTTCTTTTGCTTGTTGAGAGCTTTCCCGTGTAAATAGTTTTTCCCGTTCTTGTTTCAAAATTTCTTTTCTTTGGGTCGTAAGGAGAAGGCCACGATGAAAATGTTGAGTGGCTCTCATATGCCCCATTGTTTATCTTACAGAGAGCACATATTACCTTGCCTTCTTCTTTGAGTTATTGTTTGCAGATTCCAGCTTAGTCCAATGCACGTGCACTCTTATTATTATTCACACCGTTCGGTCGTGCAAGTGAAAGGCAATAATGACGATATATGATGAAGTGATTGAGATGGAGAAAAGATGGTATGAACTCGACCTATTTTGTTTTGTAAATATGATTAGCCCATCGTTCTGGATTTAGCTCATTATGGATGGAACATGTTTGCAATGACAATTAGAGATTATAGTTACTCATGCCATGCTTAATTAGCTAAGAGTGTATAATGGTTTGTCTTGAGTGCCAACATGCATTTTAAAATGGTTGTGATGTAGTATGATGGGATGGTATCCTCCTCTGAATGATTCAAGTGGCTTGTCTTGGCACATGTTCACGCATGTAGTTGAAACAAAATCAACATAGCCTCCACGATATTTATGTTCATGGTGATTTATATCCTACTCATGCTTGCATTCAATGTTGGTTAATCTCAAAGCATGTTTATGACTGTTGTCGCTCTCTAGTTGGTCGCTTCCTAGTCTCTTGCTAACCTTCACTTGTACTAAGCGGGAATACTACTTGTGCATCCACTTCCGTAACCCCAATGTTGTTCCATATGAGTCCACCATACCTACCTATATGCGGTATTTACCTGCCGTTCCAAGTAAATTTGCATGTGGCAAACTCTAAACCTTCAAATAATATTCTGTTTTGCATGCCCGAATCGCTCATGTAGTAACTAGGGGCTGTCAGTATATTCCATGCTAGGTGGGTTATTCTCACGATATGTGTTGATTCACTATCATTCACGAGAAAGTGGCTGGTATTCGGAATGCCCAGTTCCATGCTCAAAATCAAATCAAAATATAATGAAACAAAACTCCCCCAGGATTGTTGTTTGTATGGACGGTACCCGTGGATTCGGCTCGCCGTGGAGTGTGATTGATTGGTGAAGGGGCAGTAAAAACTTTACTATTCTGTTTGGGAACCGCCTATAATGTATCTAGCATGGAAGATATCGAGATCTCTCGGTTGTTATGTTGACAATGAAAGCATACCGCTCAAAATTATTATCCATCCCTGTTTTAAAAGCTCGAGCTCTGGCACCTCTGCAAATCAATGCTTCCCTCTGCGAAGGGCCTATCTATTTTACTTTACTGTTGAGTCATCCTCTACTTATAAAAAGCACCAGTTAGAGAGCATCACCGTCATTCGTATGCTTTGTTATTAATTGATATTGAGTATGAGTGTGACTGGATCTCTTTTACCATGAATTACAATGTCTAGTCAGTCCTAGTTCTTTAGAGGTGCTCTGCATTTATGTTTTGCGGTCTCAGAAAGGGCTAGCGAGATACCATTATATCATATTGTATCATGATTGTTTTGATAAAATTTTGTCATCCGAGATTTATTATTATTGCTCGCTAGTTGGTTATGCCATTAATATGAGTAAATGTGAGACCTAAATGTTATTATGAATGTGTTTAGTCTATAATCCTTCCTAAAAATCTGAACATCAGTTAGACATATTTACAACAACAAGATCAAACAGAGTTTGTAAAAGTTTTTCTTTGTCACTTTCAGTTTGTCATCTGAATTGCTTGAGGACAAGCAATGGGTTAAGCTTGGGGGAGTTGATACATCTCCATCGTATCTACTTTTCCAAACTCTTTTGCCCTTGTTTTGGACTCTAATTTGCATGATTTGAATAGAACTGACCCGGACTGACGCTGTTTTCAGCAGAATTGCCTTGGTGTTATTTTTGTGCAGAAATAAAAGTTCTCGGATTGACCTGAAAATTTACGGAGAATATTTTTGGAATTAATAAAAAATACTGGCGAACGAATCCACCGGAGGAGGTCCACCACCTGGCCACAAGCCAGGCCCCCCCCCCCTAGGGTGCGCCCCCCTGTCTTGTGGGCCCCCTGGAGCTCCGTAGACCTCAACTCCAACTCTATATATTCTTATTCGGAGAGAAAAAAAATCAAAGAGAAGAGTTCATCGTGTTTTACGATACGGAGCCGCCGCCACCTCCTGTTCTTCCTCGGGAGGGCAGATCTGGAGTCTGATTTGGGCTCCGGAGAGGGGAAATCGACGCCATCGTCTTCACCAACCATCCTTCATCACCAATTTCATGATGCTCTCCGCCATTCATGAGTAATTCCATCGTAGGCTTGCTGGACGGTGATGGGTTGGATGAGATCTACCATGTAATCGAGTTAGTTTTGTTAGGGTTTGATCCCTAGTATCCACTATGTTCTGAGATTGATGTTGCTATGACTTTGCTCTGCTTAATGCTTGTCACTAGGGCCCGAGTGCCATGATTTCTGATCTGAACCTATTATGTTTTCATGAATATATATGTGTTCTTGATCCTATCTTGCAAGTTGTAGACACCTATTACGAGTTATGATCCGCATCCCCCAGGGTGACAATAACTGGGATTCTTTCCGGTGATTACCGTAGTTTGAGGAGTTCATGTATTCACTAAGTGCTAATGCTTTGGTCTGGTTCTCTATTAAAAGGAGGCCTTAATATCCCTTAGTTTCCATTAGGACCCCGCTGCCATGGGAGGGTAGGACAAAAGATGTCATGCAAGTTCTTTTCCATAAGCACGTATGACTATATATGGAATACATGCCTACATTACATTGATGAATTTGAGCTAGTTCTGTATCACCCTATGTTTTAACCGTTGCATGATGAATGCCATCCGACATAATTATCCATCACTGATGCATTGCCTACAAGCTTTTCACATATTGATCTTTGCTAAGTTACTTTTCCGTTGCTCCTGTTACAATCACTACAATACTGCTACTGTCACTTTTGCCACCGTTACCGTTACTTCCATACTACTTTGCTACTAAATACTTTGCTGCAGATAGTAAGTCTTTCAGGTGTGGTTGAATTGACAACTCAGCTTCTAATACTCGAGAATATTCTTTGGCTCCCCTTGTGTCGAATCAATAAATTTGGGTTGAATACTCTACCCTCGAAAACTGTTGCGATCCCCTATACTTGTGGGTTATCACACGCCTCCGGTCCCCATCTTCTACTATATGATGTGTTTTGACCTGGAAAAAATCAGAAGAGAGCTTTCGGGACGAAGCGCCGCCGTCTCGAGGCGCAACTTGGGCAGAACCAATCTAGGGCTCCGGCGGAGCTGTTCTGCCGAGGAAACTTCCCTCCCGGAGGGGGAAATCGAAGCCATCGTCATCACCAATGATCCTCTCATCGAGAGGGGGTCAATCTCCATCAATATCTTCACCAGCACCATCTCCTCTCCAAACTCTAGTTGATCTCTTGTATCCGATCTTTGCCTCAAAACCTCAGATTGGTACCTGTGGGTTGCTAGTAGTGTTGATTACTCCTTGTAGTTGATGCTAGTTGGTTTATTCAGTGGAAGATCATATGTTCAGATCCTTAATGATAATTAATACTCCTCTGATTATGAACATGAATATGCTTTGTGAGTAGTTACGTTTGTTCCTGAGGACATGGGATAAGTCTTGTTATAAGTAATCATGTGAATTTGGTATTCGTTCTTTATTTTGATAAGATGTATGTTGTCTATCCTCTAGTGGTGTTATGTGAACGTCGACTACATGACACTTCACCATTATTTGGGCCTAGGGGAAGGCATTGGGAAGTAATAAGTAGATGATGGGTTGCTAGAGTGGCAGAAGCTTAAACCCTAGTTTATGTGTTGCTTCGTAAGGGGCTAATTTGGATCCATATGTTTCATGCTATGGTTAGATTTATCTTAATTCTTCTTTCATAGTTGTGGATGCTTGAGAGAGAGGTTAATCATAAGTGGGAGGCTTGTCCAAGTAAGGGCATCACCCAAGCACCGGTCCACCCACATATCAAATTATCAAAGTAACAAACGCGAATCATATGAGCATGATGAAAACTAGCTTGACAGAAATTCCCATGTGTCCTCATGAGCGCTTTGCTTTATATAAGAGTTTGTCCAGGCTTGTCCTTTGCTACAAAAAGGATTGGTCCACCTTTCTGTACCTTTGTTACATTTGTTACTTGCTACCCGTTACGAATTATCTTATCACAAAACTATCTGTTACTGATAATTTCAGCGCTTGCAGAGAATACCTTACTGAAAACCGCTTGTCATTTCCTTCTGCTCCTCGTTGGGTTCGACACTCTTACTTATCGAAAGGACTACGATAGATCCCCTATACTTGTGGGTCATCAAGACTCTTTTCTGGCGCCGTTGCCGTGGAGTGAAGCGCCTTTGGTGAGTGGAATTTGGTAAGGAAAAATTTATATAGTGTGCTGAAATTTACTGTCACTTGTTACTATGGAAAATAATCCTTTGAGAGGCTTTTTCGGGGTATCTTCACCTCGACCGGAAGCACAAAGAGTTGCTCCTCAACCTACTGAACCTACTGAAAATAATTATTATGAAATTCCTTCGGGTATGATAGAGAAACTACTAGCTAATCCTTATGCAGGAGATGGAACACTACATCCTGATTTGCATCTAATCTATGTGGATGAAGTTTGTGGATTATTTAAGCTTGCAGGTTTGCCCGACGATGATGTCAAGAAGAAGTTCTTCCCTTTATCTTTGAAGGAGAAGGCATTGACATGGTATAGGCTATGTGATGATATTGGATCATGGAACTACAACCGATTGAAATTGGAATTTCATCAGAAGTTTTATCCTATGCATCTGGTTCATCGTGATCGGAATTATATTTATAATTTTTGGCCTCGTGAAGGAGAAAGTATCGCTCAAGCTTGGGGGAGGCTTAAGTCAGTGTTATATTCATGCCCCAATCATGAGCTCTCAAGAGAAATTATTATTCAGAATTTTTATGCTCGGCTTTCTTGTAATGATCAATCCATGGTCGATACTTCTTGTACTGGTTCCTTTATGAAGAAACATATTGAATTCAAATGGGATTTATTGGAAAGAATTAAACGCAACTCTGAAGATTGGGAACTCGACGAAGGTAAGGAGTCAGGTATAAACCTTAAGTTTGATTGTGTTAAATCCTTTATAGACACCGATGCTTTTCGTGAATTCAGCACTAAATATGGACTTGACTCTTAGATAGTAGCTTCTTTCTGTGAATCATTTCCTACTCATGTTGATCTCCACAAGGAGAAGTGGTTTAAATATCATACTCCCATTGAAGTGAAAGTAGTTGAACCTATTAAAGTTGAAGAAGAAACTATTACTTATAATGTTGATCCTGTTATTCCTGCTGCTTATATTGAGAACCACCTTTCCCTGTTAGAATAAAGGAACATGCTAAAGCTTCAACTGTGGTTCGTAAGAGCTATGTTAGAACACCTACACCCCCTGAACAAATTAAAGTTGAACCTAGTATTGCTATGGTTAAAGATCTCTTGGTTGATAATATTGATGGGCATGTTATTCATTTCTATGATGAAGCTGCTAGAATTGCTAGACCTGATACTAAAGATAAACATAGACCTGTTGTTGGCATGCCTGTTGTTTCTGTTAAAATAGGAGATCATTGTTATCATGGCTTATGTGATGTGGGTGCTAGTGTGAGTGCAATTCCCTTTACTTTATACCAAGAAATTATGAATGATATTGCACCAGCTGAAATAGAAGAAATTGATGTTACTATCAAGCTTGCTAATAGAGATACTATAGCACCAGTTGGGATTGTTAGAGATGTTGAAGTCTTGTGTGGGAAAATAAAATATCCTACTGATTTTCTTGTTCTTGGTTCCCCACAAGATGATTTTTGTCCCATTATATTTGGTAGGCCTTTCTTGAATACTGTTAATGCTAAGATAGATTGTGAGAAAGAAACTGTTACTTTAAGTTTTGGGGATGTGTCCCATGAGTTTAATTTCTCTAAATTTCATAGACAAACCCATGATAAAGAATTGCCTAGTAAGGATGAAATTATTGGTCTTGCTTCTATTGCTGTGGCTCCTACTGATCCTTTAGAACAATATTTGCTAGACCATGAAAACGATATGCATATGAATGAAAGGAATGAAATAGATAAGATTTTCTTTGATCAGCATCCTATTTTGAAACACAACTTGCCCGTTGAGATTCTTGGGGATCCTCCTCCACCCAAGGGTGACCCTGTGTTTGAGCTTAAACAATTACCTGGTACTCTAAAATATGTCTATCTTGATGAAAAGAAGATATATCCTGTTATTATTAGTGCTAACCTTTCAGAGCATGAAGAAAAGAGATTATTGAAAACTCTGAGGAAGCATCGTGCCGCTATTGGATATACTCTTGATGATCTTAAGGGCATTAGTCCCACTTTATGTCAGCATAAAATTAATATGGAGCCTGATGCTAAACCAGTTGTTGATCACCAACGACGGTTAAATCCTAAAATGAAAGAAGTGGTAAGAAATGAAATATTAAAGCTTCTGGAGGCAGGTATAATTTATCCTATTGCTGATAGTAGATGGGTAAGTCATGTTCATTGTGTCCCTAAGAAGGGAGGTATTACCATTGTTCCCAATGATAAAAATGAATTGATCCCGCAAAGAATTGTTACAGGATATAGAATGGTAATTGATTTTAGGAAATTAAATAAAGCTACTAGGAAAGATCATTACCCTCTACCTTTTATTGATCAAATGCTAGAAAGTCTATCCAAACACACACACTTTTGCTTTCTAGATGGTTATTCTAGTTTCTGTCAAATACCTGTGTTAAAAGAGGACCAAGAGAAGACCACTTTTACTTGTCCTTTCGGTACCTTTGCTTATAGACGTATGCCTTTTGGTTTATGCAATGCCCTTGCTACCTTTCAAACATGTATGACTGCTATATTCTCTGACTTTTGTGAAAAGATTGTTGAGGTTTTCATGGATGATTTCTCCGTTTACGGAACTTCTTTTGATGATTGCTTGACCAACCTTGATCGAGTTTTGCAGAGATGTGAAGAAACTAATCTTGTCTTGAATTGGGAGAAGTTCCACTTTATGGTTAATGAGGGTATTGTCTTGGGACACAAAATCGCCGAAAGAGGTATTGAAGTTGATAAAGCTAAAGTTGATGCTATTGAAAAAATCCCGTGTCCTACGGATATCAAAGGTATAAGAAGTTTCCTTGGTCATGCTGGTTTCTATAGGAGGTTTATTAAAGACTTCTCTAAGATTTCTAGGCCTCTCACTAATCTCTTGCAAAAAGATGTTCCATTCGTTTTTGATGATGATTGTGTAGAAGCATTTGAAATTCTTAAGAAAGCCTTGATCACTGCACCTATTGTTTAACAACCTGATTGGAACCTACACTTTGAAATCATGTGTGACGCTAGTGATTATGCTGTTGGTGTTGTTTTAGGATAAAGAGTTGATAAGAAATTGAATGTTATCCATTATGCTAGTAAAACTCTAGACAGTGCTCAAAGAAACTATGCTACTACTGAAAAGGAATTTTTAGTTGTTGTGTTTGCATGTGATAAGTTCAGATCTTATATTGTCGACTCCAAAGTTACTATTCACACTGATCATGCTGCTTTTAAATACCTTATGGAAAAGAAAGATGCTAAACCTAGACTTATTAGATGGGTTCTCTTGCTACAAGAATTTGATTTGCATATTGTTGATAGAAAGGGTGCTGAGAACCCCGTAGCAGATAACTTGTCTAGGTTAGAGAATGTTCTTGATGACCCACTACCTATTGATGATAGCTTTCCTGATGAACAATTAGCTGTCATAAATGCTTCACGTAATGCTCCATGGTATGCTAATTACATTGTTGCTAAATTTATACCACCTAGTTTCACATACCAACAAAAGAAAAAGTTCTTCTATGATTTAAGACATTACTTTTGGGATGATCCACACCTTTATAAAGAAGGAGTAGATGGTGTTATTAGATGTTGTGTACCTGAGCATGAACAGGAACAGATCCTACACAAGTGTCACTCCGAGGCCTACGGAGGACACCACGCTAGAGATAGAACTGCACACAAGGTACTACAGTCTGGTTTTTATTGGCCTACTCTCTTCAAGGATGCTCGTAAGTATGTCCTGTCTTGTGATGAGTGTCAAAGAATTGGTAATATTAGTAGACGTCAGGAAATGCCTATGAACTATTCACTTGTTATTGAACCATTTGATGTTTGGGGCTTTGATTATATGGGACCTTTTCCTTCCTCCAATGGGTATACACATATTTTGGTTGATGTTGATTATGTTACTAAGTGGGTAGAAGCCATTCCAACTAGTAGTGCTGATCACAACACTTCCATTAAAATGCTTAATGAAGTTATTTTCCAGAGGTTTGGAGTCCCTAGATACTTAATGACTGATGGTGGCTCACACTTTATTCATGGTGCTTTCCGTAAATTGCTTGCTAAGTATGATGTCAACCATAGAATTGCATCTCCGTATCATCCTCAGTCTAGTGGTCAAGTAGAATTGAGCAATAGAGAAATTAAATTGATCTTGCAAAAGACTGTTAATAGATCTAGAAAGAATTGGTCTAAGAAACTTGATGATGCATTATGGGCTTATAGAACTGCATATAAAAACCCTATGGGTATGTCTCCGTATAAAATGGTTTATGGGAAAGCATGTCACTTACCTCTTGAACTAGAACATAAAGCTTATTGGGCAATTAAAGAGCTCAACTATGATTTCAAACTTGCTGGTGAGAAGAGGTTATTTGACATTAGCTCACTTGATGAATGGAGAACCCAGGCCTATGAGAATGCCAAGTTGTTTAAAGAAAAAGTTAAGAGATGGCATGATAAAAGGATACAACAATGTGAATTCAATGTAGGTGACCATGTCTTGCTATACAATTCTCGTTTAAGATTTTTTGCAGGAAAGCTTCTCTCTAAATGGGAAGGGCCTTACATTATCGAGGAAGTATATCGTTCTGGTGCCATCAAGATCAACAACGCCGAAGGAACAAATCCGAAGGTGGTAAACGGGCAGAGAATCAAACATTATATCTCAGGTACTCCCGTAAATGTAGAAACCAATATTATTAATACCATAACCCCGGAGGAGTACATAAGGGATGTCTACCAGAACATTTCAGACTCCGAAAAGGGGTAGGTATGTGGTACGGTAAGTAAACCGACTCCAAAACTTTTCCAATAGCAATTTTTCTCCGTTTTGGAATATTTAAAAAATTAGGAAAATTTAAAGTAGTCCGAATAGTACACGAGGAGGCGACAAGCCGTGAGGGCGCACCCTACCCCCTGGGCGCGTCCCTGTGGCTTGTGGCCACCTCGTGTGCCCTCCGGACTCCGTTTTCTTGTAGAATACTCCTGTTGGTCGGTAAAAATTCATTATATAATCTCCCGAAGGTTTGGACCACCGTACCACGGAAAACTCCTATGTTCTTGTTTTGAGTTGTTTTTCTGACAGATCTAGATCGCCATGATGTCTCCAAGCGCACCCAAGGACAAGTTTTTCGAGAGGGTCATCAACCCTTACCTCGCGGAGGTGCAGCAACACCCTCAAACCATCGAGATGCATGAGGGGGTGCTTCACATCCGCGATGTTGAAGGGCCAAAGAAGACCGGAAGCGTGGAGACAAGGCTCGAAGCAATGGAGCAGCAATTCTTCAAGTGCCAAGGGATGGTGGAACGCGGACTCAATGCCAATCACATGATGATCGTGGAGTTCACCCATAATCACAAGCTGGACGCCAAGGACATCGGGGAGGACATCTTCAAGCTTCATGAGAAAATCGAGCAACTCCAAGCCCAGATCTATGACCAGCAAAACCAAAACTGTGAGTATGAATACAGATTTAAGAGGATGAGTTTGGCTGCAGATTTGAGGATCCCGGAGACTCGAGCATCCTTTTACGATGGTGATACTATGCCTTGGAAGTCGGAGGATAAGCCTCCAACATCATCAACAACTCCATCATCACCACCTCCGAAGAAAGACAACTAAACACATGGGTATGGGCACTCCCCTTGGCTTGTGCCAAGCTTGGGGGAGGTGTCCCGGTATCGTATCATCATCACACCTTTATCTTTATCATTTTTCTTAGTTAGATACTTTTGGTTACATCTTTATCTAGTAGAATAAAAGTTTTTAGTATGATCTAGCCTTGAGTTTTGCCTTATGTTCCCTCTATGTAATCGAGTCCGAGAGTTATATAATAAAGATTAGTTTGAATTGAGGGTTTTGCTTTCTTGCTATGGTCTGGAGAAAAAGAAATAAAGAGTTAAAGAAGTAAAAAGATTATATAATGATCTTATGGGAAGTGACGACTTCACATATAAGAAGTATATCGCATGAAACTTGTTGTTAGTTGACAAACATAGTTTTGGTCATTGTTGCAATTAATAGGAAGTAATAAAGAGAGAGAGGTCTCACATATAAATATACTATCTTGGACATCTTTTGTGATTGTGAGCACTCATCAAAATATTATATGCTAAAAAATTGATGTTGGAAAAGGAAGACAACATAATGAGTTATGTTTGCTTATTTCCGAATAGAAGTTATATTGTCATGGATCCTCTAACATGTGACGCTTGCTTCCACCTCATACTAGCCAAAACTTCCGCACCAAGTAGAGATACTACTTGTGCATCCAAACACCCTTAAACCAGTTTTGCCATGAGAGTCCACCATACCAACCTATGGATTGAGTAAGATCCTTCAAGTAAGTTGTCATTGGCGCAAGCAATAAAAATTGCTCTCTAAATATGTATGATCTATTAGTGTGAGGAAAACAAACTTTATACGAACTTGTGATATGGAAGAAATAAAAGCGACGGACTGCATAATAAAGTTCTTTATCACAAGCGGCAATATAAAGTGATGTTCTTTGCATTAAGATATTATGCATCTAACCATAAAAGCGCATGACAACCTCTGCTTCCCTCTGCGAAGGGCCTATCTTTTACTTTTACTTTCTAGTACTTACCTTTATGCAAGAGTCTTGGTGATCTTCACCACTTCCTTTTTTATCACCTTTTTCCCTTGGCAAGCGTCATGTGTTGGGGAATGATCTAGACATATATATCTACTCGGATGTAGGTTATCATAAACTATTATTGTTGACATTACCCTTGAGGTAAATAGTTAGGAGGCGAAACTATAAGCCCCTATCTTTCTCTGTATCCGATTGAAACTTTGATCTCATAAGTATCGCGTGAGTGTTAGCAATTGTAAAAGACTAAATGATAGTTGAGTATGTGAACTTGCTGAAAAGTTCTTATATTGACTCTTTCCGATGTTATGATAAATTGCAATTGCTTCAATGACTGAGATCATAGTTTGTTAGTTTTCAATAAAGTTTCTGATTCATACTTTACCTTGTGAATGAATTGACACTTTAGCATAAGAAATTATATGTCAATATATGTCGATGTTCTAAAGATGATCATGATGCCTTCATGTCCGTATTTTATTTTATCGACACCTCTATCTCTAAACATGTGGACATGATTATCGATGTCGGCTTTCGCTTGAGGACAAGCGAGGTCTAAGCTTGGGGGAGTTGATACGTCCATTTTGCATCATGCTTTAATATTGATATTTATTGCATTATGGGCTGTTATTACACATTATGGTACAATACTTATGCCTTTTCTCTCTTATTTTACAAGGTTTACATGAAGGGGGAGAATGCCGGCAGCTGGAATTCTGGGCTGGAAAAAGAGCAAATACGAGAGACCTATTCTGCACAACTCCAAAAATCCTGAAAACCTACGGAGAATTGTTTTGGAATATATAAAAAATATTGGGCGAAGAAGATACCAGAGGGGACCCACCAGGCAGCCACAAGCCTGGGGGGCGCGCCCCACCCCCCCTATGGCTTGTGGGCCACCTGGCAGGCCTCCGTTCCCCATCTTCTACTATATGATGTGTTTTGACCTGGAAAAAATCAGTAGAGAGCTTCCGGGATGAAGCGCCGCCGTCTCGAGGCGGAACTTGGGCAGAACCAATCTAGGGCTCCGGCGGAGCTGTTCTGCCGGGGAAACTTCCCTCCCGGAGGGGGAAATCGAAGCCATCGTCATCACCAACGATCCTCTCATCGAGAGGGGGTCAATCTCCATCAACATCTTCACCAGCACCATCTCCTCTCCAAACCCTAGTTCATCTCTTGTATCCGATCTTTGTCTCAAAACCTCAGATTGGTACCTGTGGGTTGCTAGTAGTGTTGATTACTCCCTGTAGTTGATGCTAGTTGGTTTATTCGGTGGAAGATCATATGTTCAGATCCTTAATGATAATTAATACTCCTCTAATTATGAACATGAATATGCTTTGTGAGTAGTTACGTTTGTTCCTGAGGACATGGGATAAGTCTTGTTATAAGTAATCATGTGAATTTGGTATTCGTTCGATATTTTGATAAGATGTATGTTGTCTCTCCTCTAGTGGTGTTATGTGAACGCCGACTACATGACACTTCACCATTATTTGGGCCTAGGGGAAGGCATTGGGAAGTAATAAGTAGATGATGGGTTGCTAGAGTGACAGAAGCTTAAACCCTAGTTTATGCGTTGCTTCGTAAGGGGCTGATTTGGATCCATATGTTTCATGCTATGGTTAGATTTATCTTAATTCTTCTTTCATAGTTGCGGATGCTTGCGAGAGAGGTTAATCATAAGTGGGAGGCTTGTCCAAGTAAGGGCAGCACCCAAGCACCGGTCCACCCACATATCAAATTATCAAAGTAACGAACTCGAATCATATGAGCATGATGAAAACTAGCTTGATAGAAATTCCCATGTGTCCTCGGGAGCGCTTTGCTTTATATAAGAGTTTGTCCAGGCTTGTCCTTTGCTACAAAAAGGATTGGGACACCTTGCTGCACCTTTGTTACATTTTTTACTTGCTACCCGTTACGAATTATCTTATCACAAAACTATCTGTTACTGATAATTTCAGTGCTTGCAGAGAATACCTTACTGAAAACCGCTTGTCATTTCCTTCTGCTCCTCGTTGGGTTCGACACTCTTACTTATCGAAAGGACTACGATAGATCCCCTATACTTGTGGGTCATCAAGCCATGGCGCTAGATTCACCTGAGGTGATTTCTCACCGTGGGTTCACCAGAGTCGAACGAGACGGCGGCGGCGCTGCTTCTGATCGACCATGGCGTCAGTTCCAGGGGGGTTGGTTGTTGGGGATGTACGTATAGGATGGGCTACCGCACGATGGTCTCGAAAACGACCTCGGAAGATTCTGCTCGCTCCTGCTTGCGTCGGTAGGGATCAAACGAGGCATGGCGGCTTCTGTGAACTCTGAGGATGGTCGAGGCGGTCGTTCTGGTGCTCTGCTCAAGGGGAAAAAAGGGTCAGGGAGAAGTGGTGCAGAGATACGGAAGGAATGAGCAGGATGGTCCCGTTAGGGGACCTCTAGGTGCGATGAGTTCGATCGGCGAAAGCTTCAGACGACTGCATACTTCGGCGAGTCGAGGAGCTCGATTTGGAGCACGGTTTCTCAAGTAGAGGAGTGCTACTTCTTGAGCTTGCGTTGGTTTTCCCTTGAAGAGGAAAGGGTGATGCAGCAAAGTAGATAAGTATTTCCCTCAGTTGTTGAGAACCAAGGTATCAATCCAGTAGGAGGTACAAGCAAGGCCCCAATCTTTGCACCTGCACAAACAATCAAACACTTGCACCCAACGCTATAAAGGGGTTGTCAATCCCTTCACGGTTACTTGCAAGGATGAGATCTGATAGAGATAGATATAAAAGATTACTAAAACGAAAAGTAAAATAAAAGTAAAAAGATTTCAGCAAAGTATTTTTGGTATTTTTGGTTTATAGATTTGAAAATATAATATGGAAAATAGACCCGTGGGCCATAGGTTTCACTAGAGGCTTCTCTCTTGAAGGAAAATAATACGGTGGGTGAACAAATTACTGTCGAGCAATTGATAGAAAAGCGCATAGTTATGACGATATCCAAGGCAATGATTATGCATATAGGCATCACGTCCGTGTCAAGTAGACCGAAACGATTCTGCATCTACTACTATTACTCCACACATCGACCGACTCCTGCCTGCATCTAGAGTATTAAGTTCATGAAGAACAGAGTAACGCATTAGGTAAGATGACATGATGTAGAGGGATAAACTCAAGAAATATGATGAAAACCCCATCTTTTTACCCTTGATGGCAACAATACAAATACGTGCCTCGCTACCCCTAATTTGTCACTTGGTGAGGACACCGCAAGATGGAACCCAAAACTAAGCACTTCTCCCATTGCAAGAATTACCAATCTAGTTGGCCAAACCAAACCAATAACTTGAAGAGACTTGCAAAGATATGAAATCATGCATATAAGAATTCAGAGAAGATTTGTCGGGGATATTACCCCGCCGTATAACCCGGCCGGAAGTATGACCCGGCTGGGACTCGGCGACTCACTGTTGCGCCAGCCGAGCTTGGCGACTCATTGGTGACCCGGCATGAGGTATAACCCGGCAGGAGGTATGACCCGGCCCAACGTATGGCGGCTCATAGGTCACCTCTATTACCGGGTCACAGGACGACCAGGCCCAAGGCCCAGCGTGTAAGCCGGCGCGAGGCGGCTCACAGAGAAGGCCCAAAGGAGAGGAAGGATTCCCTTACAAGAGAAACAAGACCCGGATTAGGACTCAAGAGAGACTAGTCCTAATCCTACTCCTAGTAGGACTCTACATGTAAACCTACCCCTTCCACTTATATAAGGAGGAGTAGAGCACCCCTAGAGGGACAAGTTGAAGACATTAGAGATAGACAGATTAGAGGCTCTCGAGATTAGAGGTAGCAATAAGGCACCCTTGTAATCGAGATCATCCTCATCATCAATATAGACACAAAGCAGGACGTAGGTTTTTACCTCCATCGGAGGGACCGAACCTGGGTAAACTCGCCTCTCTCGATTCCGACCAACCCCTCTCAAGCCGCCACCTTGTTGCGACGGCCTCACACCTAAGTTCTCTCACGAGGACATCTTGCCGTGACAAAACCACGACAGTTGGCGCCCACCGTGGGGCGTCGCACGGTGGTGTTGTGTTCTTGAAGGGATCTCTCCTAGGGATCGAGAAGCCTATGACCCGCCAGATCCATAAGAGCCGGCGCGGAAGGATCTACATCAACTCTAATTTCGTCAGTTGAGGATTGAAGGAAATTTAGCGATGGCGTAAATCAGATCAGGATCAGGGGGATATTTTATGGTCGCTATGCCGATTTTGGATCAATCTGACCTAGAAACAAGCGGTGGCGGCGCTCAGATGATCCGAAGAAACCACCATACGCCGTGTCAGGACCGAGGAAAACCCACGCAGAAAATTTGAGGCAAAATTTGTTGTGCTGCCCACGTGAAGCGTCAAGACTATGCAAAGAAAAGTGTTAGTTCAAACACGTTTTCCTAACATGTGATCAATTAATTAGTACTGATGCTCCTCTGCATAGTACTGGGACGTCCTCACGTGAGAGACAAAGGGCAATCGGTCAGTCAAGATCCAGCAGAAAAAAAAAACCAGCCGCTCGAGATATTCAGATCAGTCATCGTCAGCAGCGAAACCAAATCGTTTCAGGAAACAAAAAGGAAAGAAGAAGAAAGAAGGCCCCGACCCGGAATTGTATGTGGACACAGATTACAACTCCACGCACACGCCTCCGCCGTGGTGGCTCGCCTCCTGCCGGCTCCGCTCACCCGCGAATGTGCTCCCGCGAGTCGGCTCCGCCTCCGCTCTTTGCAGCCCTTCGCCAGGCCTCGAATCTCTTCGCACCCGCCGCTACGCTATGCTGGCCCCGTCTCCGCCTCCGCGCGTTCGAGTTCACCTCACCTAACTGGTTCTGCCTCCGCCACGGCCTCGGCTCGCCTGCACGCCTTGTCTGCAGCCTTGGCTAGCTTCGAGCCGGCCTGCCCCGCCGTGACTACTTTGACTTCGCCAGCACTCCACCGCACATCTGCTGTCGTCTGACCGCGCACCTCCACCGCAGTGGCCTCACCCCGCCTCGCCTTGCCTCCTCCGTCGACGACGTCGCCTCGCCAACCGTGGTACCTGCCCGATTCCCCTTCGGCTTCAGCTGCTCCACCCCGCGCACACCTCGCTGTGGGTCACCGACCTCCGTCGCCTCTCTAAACGCGCGCGCCTCTTCCGGTTTCGAGCCGGACTGCGACGCGCCTGTAGTCGCCGCTGCGCTGGCTGCCGCCGCGCCTCGAGCCGCCGCTGCACATCCGAGCCGCTCTGCGCTGATGCTCCCACTGCGCCATTCCGTGCCTGCGAAGCCGCCTCGTGCCGCTGCTCCTGCGAGCCGCCACTCCGCGCTAAGCCGCTGGCTCCGCCTCGCCTTGCCCCGCCCACGTCGCCACGCACTGGTCGGTCGCCGACTGCTGACACCGCCGTGCTCCGCCTCAGCCTCTCCGTGCCGCTGCGCCGTGGCCGCCTCCCCGCCTCGGCCTCGCCACACCCGCCGTGCCTCGGCACCTCCCCGCCTCGCCGAGTGGCCCCGCTTCCGCTTGCAAGGTTTGATTTGAGCCGGCTGCTGGCTGCCGTTTCCGTCGTACTTCGCCTCACCCCGCGCAGTGCGGTTGGTGGGAGATAAGGAAAAGGGGAGAGGTGGGGCCTGATTGGACGAGGGACATCCGTTTCGTCCGATTACATCCGCGTACGGATGATCAGTAGTTTCTACAAAAAATTATCAGGTGATATTGGTCCTATTTATTTTTCGATACATTTTAATTCCCTGAGAACAGTTATTCCTGCTTTTAATATTTTAAATGCAGGATAATTGTCAGTATTCATAAGGGATAGCAAGCATCTGTCTATCCCGCACTGCCCAACAGACATGCGAGCAGGCAGCTGACTAGACAACCCGGTGGACGTCAACACACCGATGTCGCGTCCGCTGTATGAGCCGCCCAATGGACGTGCGCAAGCCGCCGCCCCGGCGGTCCGGTCGACATCAACACACCGGTGCCGTGCCCGCCGCATGAGCCGCCCAATGGACATGCACAAGCCGCCGCACCGGCATACAACGCCGCGGTCGTCTCTCGCGACCGTACCGGCTTGCAACGCCGCGGCCGTCTCTCGCCACCGTACCGGCTTGCAACGCCGCGGCCGTCTCTCGCGACCGTACCGGCTTGCAACGCCGCGGCCGTCTCTCGCGACCGTACCGGCTTGCAACGCCGTGGCCGTCTCTCGCGACCGCACCGGCTTACAACGCCGCGGCCGTCTCTCACAACCGCGCCATCTTCAAACGCGCGGCTGACTTCTACATCTACATCGACATGCTGGTGCTGTGCTTCCTCGTTCAAGCCGCCCAACGGACGCTCATGAGTCGCCGCCCTGCGGTCCGGTCTACATCGACATGCTGGTGCTGTGCTTGCTCGTTCAAGCCGCCCAACGGACGCTCATGAGTCGCCGCCCTGCGATCTGGTCTATTCCAACAATTCTGAAGCAAGTCATGATATATTATCAGCCTCTGCCTCCACCGGATGGTTCAATGGATGGGCATGCAAGTCGCCGCCACTGCGATTTGGTTAACTTCAACAACCAGCTGGGAGGAACCGCTGGCTGGATTACTGACAAAAATCATATGGGATCATTTATAACCCGCCATCTCAACATTCCACGGGTTCATGTTGCGTTATCAACGCCATGGACATACAATGAGTGTCGCAAAAATCATCAACTCGCCATACGCTTTTGGCTTCAATAAACTTCAGTTATCCGCCGTCAACCATATGCCGGCTTATGCCACAGTCAATTATGAAGACTCTCAAGCCGCCTCTTCGAGTCGTCTTATGACTCGGGGGCTACAGACATGATTCAGCAAATGTTGCTAGATTCAGCAAATTCAAGAACCCCAGATCGCCCGATCTCGGGGGCTACTGCCACATTGGTGAAACTTTAAAGGCTGTCAGAAAATTTCCATCTGAAAAAGTGCCAAGTGACCTGAGAGTCCTGGTTCAAGAGAAATCTATCTCTCACAAAGTTTTGAGATCTCGATATCCGGCTCAGCATCCGGTTCAAAAGGAATTCATCTCTCGCAAGTTCGAGTTTTCAGAAAATTAAAAGTTGCCCAAGAGGACAAGCCGCCATGATGCACCGTTCAAACATGGGTGCCCTAATTTATTAGATCATTATAAAGTCACTTGGAGGCTTCTGCCGTTTCTTCATACAAGATGGCGTCTTACAAGATGGTGTAAAAAGTTGACTCCGTCGACAAGGTCATTTGGGGGCTTCCAACCCGCCGGGTTTAGCTTACACACCCTCTTGATCGGCTCTTCAGCCACCGTCAGGCCGAGTTGTATACCCAAAAAGTTGACTCCGTCAACAAGGTCATTTGGGGGCTTCCAACCCACCAGGTTTAGCTTACACACCCTCTTGATCGGCTCTTCAGCCACCGCAAGTTCGAGTTAAACCTGCCTGTAAGCTGCTGCTGCTCCGCTACGTGACCCGCCGAACTCTTACCAGTTAATCTCGGCTAGAGACCCTGAGCTGTTCAAAGTATTTGACAGTCACTCTCACTAGAGACCCTGTACTAGTCAAGGTTAAACCGGCGGCTCTTGTCACGTGGGGGCCGGCTTACGGAAAGCGAGGATAAACTCACCCATCTGCTGCATACTCTCCGCTATGTGGCCCGTTCGTACTCTTAAACAGTTACTCTTTTAAAGACCCTGCACTGTTTAAGGTTCAAACGATGGATTTATGTCACGTGAGAAGTAGCTTATGGGCCCAAGGGGTACTCATGCCCTGCTGCGCCTCTCTATGGTTCGTTGTGCTCTTACCAGTTAATCTCGCCTAGAGACCCTGAGCCGCTCAAAGGAGTTGACGGTCACTCTCACTAGAGACCCTGTACTGTTAAGAGTTCAAACAACGAGTTCATGCCAGGAGAGCCGGCATATGAGTTTTCGAAAAAGAAAAAGCAAGAACATATACAAGAGTTGATCTCTTCTGGTTGTGCCTTCAAAGCAAGAACATCATATATTGCATCATACATTGCATCATACATTGCATCATCATTGCATCATCTTAACATGCATCATATATGCAATGATATCCTGGTCTACATTGCAGGAACCTGGTTTTTTCAAACCGGGTTATATTATTCAAATCTTAAATGGCCAACATGGCTGGATTTTTCATTATGGTTGTCATAACCAGCATTGGATGATTGAGGTTTTCAAAGCCCCTTCAGGGTAATGGCTATTATTCCTTCATCCCAAAAATACCAGCTTACAGCAAGGAGCATGGTTCAACATTGATATGCAAGGTTTTTAGCAAACATCATTTGGACAGTGGATAAATTTTATTCTACAATAGAATGAATAGCCCCGAATCGTTGCAGGCATACGACCGGCACTTGGGGGCTACATTATTCAAGTCCTATTTATATCAAGTATGCAAGTCCCATGTTACTGCAAGCATGCACCACGACACTTGGGGGCTAATGCAAGCTGTTTTTCAAGTCATTATGTTGTCAACAGACCCCGTTATCTCAAGGAGATGAGCCAGCCTTTATATCTTTTTCTAAAGTGCCAGCCCAGTATTGTCTTACTGAGCCGGCCCTTGGGGGCTACACATTGCTCCTCAAGTCTATATGATCAGATCTACAACAAGTTCCTGCTCATTATTGCATAATGACCCGGCCCTTGGGGGCTACACTGGCTGAAGTTTTATAAGTATAAGATAATTACAAGTCCCAGGCTGCTGCAAGCAAGACAACCCGGAACTTAGGGGCTACACAGTCCAATATATTATTTCAAAGCACCAAGTCATCATGGAGAAACTTGGAGCTTGGGGGCTACAGGTAATATGGAGATAAAAAAAATAGAAGAACATCTTCAAGCTATCAATTTTGAGTGAGCTAGGTCTCATGTTTTGGTGGAATTGAAGCATTGAAAGCCGGCTCAGCATCACCCGGGTTTCTTTATTCCCAATAATTTTATCAAGTTAACTGGAGGCCGCTTGTGTTGACCCGGCGTCACCAACGATCATGACCCGGCATCTTCAAAAGATCATAACCCGGCAGAGTCTATATAAGTAACCCGGCCTCACAAGTTGGAAGTGGCTAATGCAATGGACGATTTTTTATTCTCAATCAAAGCAATGGAAGCCGGCTCAATATCATGTGGATTTCTTATTCCTCAAAGTGTCTAAGCCAAAGCATTGGAGGTCGTCTCAACGGCATATGGATGTTTTATTCCCAATATTTTGCGAAGGATATGGACCTGCACGATGTTTGTGAAGACGGCTCGTTAATATGAAGAAGAAACCCGGACTTTCTAGGAGCTACTTCTTTAAGCCGGCCAGGGGAGCAAGCCGGTCCCTTAACATATTTGTTATTTTTATTTCAGGAGCTTACCATGAATAAATTCAAGCTAACCTGGGGGCTAATGTCGGGGATATTACGCCGCGGTATAACCCGGCCGGAAGTATGACCCGGCTGGGACTCGGCGACTCACTGCTGTGCCAGCCGAGCTTGGCGACTCATTGGTGACCCGGCAGGAGGTATGACCCGGCACATCGTATGGCGGCTCCTAGGTCACCTCTATTACCGGGTCTCAGGACGACCAGGCCCAAGGCCCAGCGTGTAAGCCGGCGCGAGGCAGCTCACAGAGAAGGCCCAAAGGAGAGGAAGGATTCCCTTACAAGAGAAACAAGACCCGGATTAGGACTCAAGAGAGACTAGTCCTAATCCTACTCCTAGTAGGACTCTACATGTAAATCTACCCCTTCCACTTATATAAGGAGGAGTAGAGCACCCCTAGAGGGACAAGTTGAAGTCATTACAGATAGACAGATTAGAGGCTCTCGAGATTAGAGGTAGCAATAAGGCACCCTTGTAATCGAGATCATCCTCATCATCAATATAGACATAAAGCAGGACGTAGGTTTTTACCTCCATCGGAGGGGCCGAACCTGGGTAAACTCGCCTCTCTCGATTCCGACCAACCCCTCTCAAGCCGCCACCTTGTTGCGATGGCCTCACACCTAAGTTCTCTCACGAGGACATCTTGCCGTGACAAAACCACGACAAGATTCAAATAATATTCATAGATAATCTGATCATAAACCCACAATTCATCAGATCTCGACAAACACACCGCAAAAGAGTATTACATCGGATAGATCTCCATGAAGATCATGAAGAACATGGTATTGAAGAACATAGAGAGAGAAGAAGCCATCTAGATACTAGCTATGGACCCGAAGGTCTGAGGTGAACTACTTACGCATCATAGGAGGGGCAATGGAGTTGATGTAGATGCCCTCCGTGACCGAATCCCCCTACGGCAGATTACCGGAAAAGGCTCCAAGATGGGATCTCACAGGAACAGAAGCTTCCGATGGCGGAAAAGTATTTTCGTGGCTCTTTTTGGTATTGGGGGAATATCTTGGAATTTATAGGCCGAAGATTAGGGTTGGAGGACTTGCAGGGGGGCCACAAGGCAGGGGGCGCCCCCCCTAGGGCGCGCCATGCAGGCTTGTGATCTCCCAACAGGTCTCCTGCCTTCCTCTCCAAGTCTGGTAGGTTTCTTCTGGTCCAAGAAAAATCATCGCGAAGATTTTATTCCGTTTGGACTCCGTTTGATATTCCTTATCTGCAATACTCAAAAACAAGGAAAAAACAGAAACTGGCACTGGGCTCTAGGTTAATAGGTTAGTCCCAAAAATAATATAAAATAGCATATTAATGCATATAAAACATCCAAAACAGATAATATAATAGCATGGAACTATCAAAAATTATAGATACGTTGGAGACGTATCAGGCATCCCCAAGCTTAATTCCTGCTCGTCCTCGAGTAGGTAAATGATAAAAATAGAATTTTTGATGTGGAATGCTACCTAACATATTTATCCATGTAATATTCTTTATTGTGGCATGAATGTTCAGATCCATAAGATTCAAAACAAAAGCTTAATATTGACATAAAAACAATAATACTTCAAGCATACTAACAAGCCAATTGTGTTCTTTCAAAATAACATGGCCAAATAAAGTTATCCCTATAAAATCATATGGTCTGGCTATGCTCCATCTTCCCCACACAAAGTATTTAAATCATGCACAACCGCGATGATAAGTCAAGCAATTGTTTCACAGCTTTTATGTTCTCAAACCTTTTCAACTTTCACGCAATACATGAGCGTGAGCCATGGATATAGCACTATAGGTGGAATAGAATATGGTGGAGGTTGTGAGGAAAAGGAGAAGATAGTCTCACCTCAACTAGGCGTATCAACGGGCTATGGAGATGCCCATCAATAGATATCAACGTGAGTGAGTAGGGATTGCCATGCAACGTATGCACTAGAGCTATAAGTGTAGGAAAGATCAAAAAGAAACTAAGTGGGTGTGCATTATAATGAAAAATTCCCACTAGCTATATAAAAGCGACAAAATAGGAGACTCTCTATCATGAAGATCATGGTGCTACTTTGAAGCACAAGTGTGGAAAAAAAGATAGTAGCATTGTCCCTTCTCTCTTTCTCTCATTTTTTTGGTGGGCATCTTTGGCCTCTTTTTTTTATTTGGGCTTCATTGGCCTCTTTTATTATTTGTAAAGTCCGGAGACTCATCCCAACTTGTGAGGGAATCATAGCTTCCATCATCGTTTCCTCTCATGGGACAATGCTCTAATAATGATGATCATCACACTTTTATTTACTTACAACTCGATACCTAGAACAAAATATGACTCTATATGAATGCTTCCGGTGGTGTACCGGGATGTGCAACGATCTAGCGTAGCAAATGACATCAAAAAACGGACAAGCCATGAAAACATCATGCTAGCTATCTTACGATCATGCAAAGCAATATGAAAATGATGGTGCATGTCATAACAAACGGAACGGTGGAAGTTGCATGGCAATATATCTCGGAATGGCTATGGAAATACCATAATAGGTAGGTATGGTGGCTGTTTTGAGGAAGGAAATATGGTGGGTTTAATGCACCGGCGAAAGTTGCGCGGTACTAGAGAGGCTAGCAAAGGTGGAAGGGTGAGAGTGCGTATAATCCATGGACTCACATTAGTCATAAAGAACTCACATACTTATTGCAAAAGTCTATTAGTTATCGAAGCAAAGTATTAGACGCATGCTCCTAGGGGCGAGGTTGGTAGGAGTTAACCATCGCGCGCTCCCGACCCTCACACAAAGGATGACAATCATTAAACAAATCATGCTCCGACTTCGTTACATAATGGTTCACCAATCCACAATTACTCACTAGCATGACTGTAATATCACCATCTTTATATCGCAAAAGTATATGCAAGGAATCAAACTTCTCATAGTATTCAATGCACTTTATATGAAAGTTTTTATTATATCCCTCTTGGATGCCCATTATATTAGAACTCAATTCATAACCTAAACCAATTACCATGCTGTTTAAAGACTCTCAAAATAATATAAGTGAGGTACGAGAGGTCAATTATTTCTATAAAATTAAACACCACCGTGCTCTAAAAAGATATAAGTGAAGCACTAGAGCAACATTGCCTAGCTCAAAAGATATAAGTGAAGCACATAGAGTATTCTAATAAATTCACGATTAATGCGTGTCCCTCTGAAAAGATGTGTGCAGCAAGGATGATTGTGGCAAACTAAAAAGCAAAGACTCATATCATACAAGACGCTCCAAGCAAAACACATATCATGTGGTGAATAAAAATATAGCCTCAAGTAAATTTACCGATGGATTGAAGACGAAAGAGGGGATGCCTTCCGGGGCATCCCCAAGCTTAGGCTCTTTGGTGTCCTTGAATATGGCTTGGGGTGCCTTGGGCATCCCCAAGCTTAGGCTCTTGCCACTCCTTATTCCATAGTCCATCAAATCTTTACCCAAAACTTGAAAACTTCACGACACAAAACTGAACAGAAAACTCGTGAGATCCTTTAGTATAAGAAAAATAAATCACCACTTTAGGTACTATTGTGAACTCATTCTTTATTTACATTGGTGTAATATCTACTGTATTCCAACTTCTCCATGGTTCATACCCCCCGATACAACCCATAGATACATCAAAATAAGCAAACAGCACAAAGAAAACAGAATCTGTCAAAAACAGAACAATCTGTAGCAATCTGTAAACTTCGAATACTTCTGTAACTCCAAAAATTCTGAAAAATTAGGACACTCTGGGCAATTTTTATATCAATCTTGTGTAAAAAATTCAGACTCATTCGACGCTCTGGTGATGTTCGCACACGAACACGTCACCGTGTACCCTCGACGCCGGGGGTGGTGCACCGCAGCTCACGTCGAAGGAGACCCATCCGGAAGCGCGATACGCAGGCAATCCGGCAGGCGCTTTTGTAGACCCGAAACCTCACACGCCCGGGAGGGACCCCATCAGGGCATGCAACGGCTATGGGCTGCCCTAGGTAGACCTGATCGCCCCAGGGCCTCGTGGATCGCTGCCCTCCAAGAGAAGAACGAGAAGAAAGTTACAAGGGTAGGGGATAGATGAACACGAAAAAGTAGTAGATGTGTTTGTTCGATTGTGTGTTGTTCAATCGGCCATCACCTCTCATCTATTTATGAGGCGGCTGGACTTCCCGTACGAGAAAAGGACTCCAAATCACGCCCAAATCTTTCCAAAATTAACCGAACTCGGATTTAGGTATGTCTGGGACATTAGTTCGGTTTTTAGGTCCCACAGGCCACAAACGACCTCGGATGAAGATGACCCCAAAAGCAAATTTGACCGCTTCGACGAGACGAACAACTTTCGTGTTGAACGTTTTTCGATTTGAAGACATCTTGAGGGCCAAATCTCTTACGCAAAACAGCTGATTGGTGGCGCTACCCATCAGACACGTGTCTGGTGGGGCGCGCCATATTTTGCCTCCTAGCAGGGCTGCATTCCGATGGCTCTAACTTTTGCATACGAACTCGGATTGAGACGATTTTTATATCAAAATCGACCGTTTCGATGAGAGGAAGACAATCCCTGTAGAAACGTTTTTCATATGAGGCCGTCTTGGGGACGTAATCAGCCGAATAGTGTTCTGCATACAAAATCTCAGTACTTCGAACACAACTTCGGCCTTAGAGATGAGATCGGATGGTTATGGCCCAAATATCAAAGTTTCTCCTTTCAACGATACGGAACTTTCTCACTTTGAGTACTTTTCCATTTGAGGCCTTCTTAATTTTGTTTTCGACCATGCCACAATCGGGTGTCAACACATGCCCCCCTGTTTTTCGGCGAAGCTTGTGTGCCGAAAAATAACTTGTTTAGAGTTTGTTCTAAGGACGATGTCAACACTCCATCGGCCATTTATATGCTTAGGGCGATAATTCTATAACGGCCACGTCTTTGCTTCGGGCGATAGTTATATATCGGCCACTTTGATTAGCAACAAAATACAGCTAATCGAATGTATGGTGATGAGGTAAAACCCTTGCATGATGTAAGAAGTTATACTGCGTCCATGGATCAAAATAAGTCCATGGAGGGTAACCAGTCATACCTGAAGATGAATTCCATCTCATCGGCATCAATGGCATAGTTGTAGAATGTGGATAATGTGTGCACCAAAGACGTTGAAACCTTCGGCTTGGTTGTTCATAATTTTCACTATTTTCCTTCTTTACCTTTGTCGCACTTCTTGCAATGAAAGCTTGCACATCATTCTTGTTTTGAGTACTTCCCTTGGGAACCCATTCCATGTTTCTGTTTTCAAGCTCTTGTGCACCAAGTTTTTGTAATTTCTTCTTTTGCCAATACGGTAAGCCGAGTGGGCGCCCCGGCTGTGATTTTGTTTGAACTAATGACAATTCTTGTTTTACCTTGTGCACTTTCAACTTCTTCCCTTCAGACTTGGCACTTAATTGACTTGCCTCGGTGCCTTTTGTAGCCAATGTCAACACTTTAATTGGCTCTTTTTTATTTGAGATCTCGTCTGAAGTGGCACTCTTACGACCATCTCTTTTGACGCGGTAGACTTGCTCAACCACCTCCTTATTCTTCCTTGTGCTCCGGACCGATTCTTTTTTATTGAAACGGTCTTGAACATATGACTACTAACTGAACGTTGGTCTTCTTGGAGTTGCATAATACTGGTGAGATGGTTTATAATAATATGGAGAATGTGCCCTTGTATCATACCTGCCATATGATGGATATGAATTTACGTGAGCATAGGGAGGCACCCACGACATTGGTATTGGCGGCCCAAAATAAGGATATGCATATGTTGCATTCAAATTCTCTTCTTGACAATACCGATCCTTGGATTTGCGCCTAGGGGGTGATCTTGATGCTTTTGCATTAGTTGGCCGATAAGCACTTTTCTCTTCACTCATCTTCTTGTATTTTTCCAATAGCTGCGCGAAAGTGACTTTCGGCTTTTTACCTTTGTGCTTACCTCGACCTTTGCTTTCTTTGGTTGTGCTCGCATTGATCTTTGGATTTTTCTTGTTGCCCCCCAATACTTAGCGTCTTTGTTGCAACTTCAATTGAACTCCTGCCTTCAATAATATTTTCATTGCGTTCTTGAACAACTTCTTTACTTGAAAGCTTGATTCCATTATCCGTTGTTTTTACCTTCTCATGTTTGAATAGATCAGCTTGAAGCAGCCGATGCAAAAACTGTTTGCCATCAGGACCAATCAGAATAGACTGGTCATCTCTTGGTGTTTCAACAAATTTCAATCGTCCTTTGTCTATGGCCGATTTAACTATTTGACGAAACATATTGCAATCCTCAAAATTATGCTTGAACGAATCATGCAACTTACAATACATTTGTCCTTGAATTGATGGCTTGACATGGTGATCAACAATTCTAATATAATTATTTCTCAACAACAAATCAAAAATTTGATCACACATGTTCGAATTGAAGGTAAACTTCTTGTTAACTAGCCGATCTTGATGTGGGAAAAGCTTAGAAACTAAGCACGTGAATGGTTCAGATTTGGCATCTTTCCATTCAGCTATAAATTTTCTCTCGCATTCTTTTTCCGATGACATTGGGTAAGATATTATACTAGCATCAACTTTCTCAAAAGAATTTAACCTTGGCTTTAAATTTCTGAAACGAAAATAGTTAGAACACACATGTCTCAATTGAGACCAAGTGCAAGCCAAGTATGAAACAAGCAAAGTTACCAAATTAGATATGAAATTTTGATAAAGCAATGGGGAAAACTTTGGCTGCAATAATAAGTCACTATCGGTCTTTATAAATGGCACAATAGGTTGACCGATATGTTCTATAACAATTTTATTGCTAACAAGTAAATTACCCTTTTTCATTGGTCTTTCAAAATTACTTATGAGAATTTTCCTTATAGAAGCATCAACAATAAAGTTGCGACCAAATCGGAAGATTGGTAAATCACCTGTTAGACATACATGTTCGAATACGTTGGGAGAGCATTATGGTTGCGTTACTTGAATGACATCTTGTTCCTCTTTCGAATAGCTCCCCAATACCTTCTCATCCTCTTTTCCTACAATAGATTCAGCATACATAATATTTGATTCGGTCTTTTCAATAACCAAATTAACTTTGTTATCCGAATCACCACTCTTTTTGATAATTCTATTCACACCCAATGCTTTCTCTTTTTGACATAATCTAGCTTGTATTGCAACAGAATTAATAGGCGTTCCCTCTTTTATTAATTCATGCAGAACAACATTGCATTCGTCCCAAAAAGACGTAAGATTTTTCTTAATGACCCAATCTGGATAGAATTGCCCCCCGACACTTTTAGACTCTTTCGGTAACGAGATGTCGCCGAAATTCTGTAATTGTGCAGGAGGAACATGATATGCCACGGTAGTAGGTGAAGGAATTTGTGCTCCTGCAGAAGTTTCACTTATCCGGCCTTGACCGTGAAGGTGCGGAGCCGAATTATGGACATCAACAGTTGCGTATGGTGCCAAAAAGTTAGTAGCATGAGGTGTAGCATATGATGTTTGAGGGTAATTGGCCGAATAACTAGTAGTAGCATGGCCAATTTCCCTATCCACCGGCATGTTTGGATTAACATACTCGAAGTTATTTGTCGATGAATGAAAAGTTGAAACACTGTACTGCATACTTTTGGAAGTTTCTACATGGGGTGTTTCAGTTTGATTAACCAAACTCATCATGTTGTTCATCGGCATATAGATTTGTGGGGTTGCCGATGCATGGGAGTTGGGATACATATGTTGCATGTTGCTAAAATTATATGAAGTTGAAGTATGGAGATTATTCTGAGTCGGCTGTTGCACATAATTAGATGCATGATTCATAAAACTAGGGCTAGCCGATACATTTTTCTCATTAAAAGATCTAACAACAACATATGCATTATTTGCATCTACATAAGTGAATTGGGTATTCATATTACCTTTGTAGATTGCAAACCCTAGATGACGATCTCTTCGTAACAAGAACAGTCTGGAGACCGTTCAAAGCTTCTTCCCCAGCGGAGTCGCCAAAAAGTGAGTTTGCACACGAACACGTCACCGTGTACCCTCGACGCCGGGGGTGGTGCACCACAGCTCACGTCGAAGGAGACCCGTCCGGAAGCGCGATACACAGGCAATTCGGTAGGCGCTTTTGTAGACCCGAAACCCCACACGCCCGGGAGGGACCCCGTCAGGGCATGCGGCGGCTATGGGCTTCCCTAGGTAGACCTGATCGCCCCAGGGCCTCGTGGATCACTGCCCTCCAAGAGAAGAACGAACGAAGAACGAGAAGAGAGATACAAGGGTAGGGGATAGATGAACACGAAAAAGTAGTAGATGTGTTTGTTCGATTGTGTGTTGTTCAATCGGCCGTCACCTCTCATCTATTTATGAGGCGGCTGGACTTCCCGTACAAGAAAAGGACTCCAAATCACGCCCAAATCTTTCCAAAATTAACCGAACTCGGATTTAGGTATGTCTGGGACATTAGTTCGGTTTTTAGGTCCCACGGGCCACAAACGACCTCGGATGGAGATGACCCCAAAATCAAATTTGACCGCTTCGACGAGACGAACAACTTTCGTGTTGAACATTTTTCGATTCGAAGCCATCTTGAGGGCCCAATATCTTACGCAAAACAGCTGATTGGTGGCGCTACCCATCAGACACGTGTCTGGTTGGGCGCGCCATATTTTGCCTCCTAGTAGGGCTGCATTCCGATGGCTCTAACTTTTGCATACGATCTCGGATTGAGACGATTTTTATATCAAAATCGACCATTTCGATGAGACGAAGACAGTCCCTGTAGAAACTTTTCTCATATGAGGCCGTCTTGGCGGCGTAATCAGCCGAATAGTGTTCTCCATACAAAATCTCAGTACTTCGAACACAACTTCGGCCTTAAAGATGAGATCGGATAGCTATGGCCCAAATATCAAAGTTTCTCCTTTCGATGATACGGAACTTTCTCACTTTGAGCACTTTTCCATTTGAGGCCTTCTTAATTATGTTTTCGACCATGCCAAAATCGGGTGTCAACAGGTGAATTTATAAAATTCCTGGACTGAGCGCAAAAGTTTCTGTTTTTCAGCAGAATCAAATCAACAATCACCGTAGACCATCCCAAAGGTCTTACTTGGCTCAAACACTAATTAAAACAATAAAACACAATTACTACAGAGGTAATAATGTGTAAAGCACTCAAAAACAGAAACATAAAATAAAATTGGGTTGCCTCCCAACAAGTGCTATTGTTTAACGCCCCTAGCTAGGCATAATGCAATAGATCTAGGTATTGTCATAATAGTAAGGGAGATCATCCATACTCATCTCATACTCCCTTCTTTCAGCGGCAAGTTTCCTTTGTGGCAAGCAAAAATAATCAAAAGGGCTAAATTTAATAGGATAAGGATCCTTAAGATCAAGTGCGGGAGGGATAGGTTCCTCCTTCGCCCCCCTATAGTGTATAATCAATTCATCATTGTAAGCTTTCCTTTGGTGGAAAGTCATAAGCCTATCTCTTAATATGAACTCTAATCCGTTGTTTTGTATAGCAAAATTATCATTGAGTTCAGAAATCTTATCAACCAAAACCTCAGTAGGGGCCCTTTTTCTCAAATTTTCATTATAGGCAACATAATCCGGAGATTGCAATCTCATTATTTCTTCTTGATTAAAAAGGATCTCCTCTATAGGGGGACATCCACCATTAATTTTATAATGAGCAAAAATTTCGCTAGCCTCTTTCATGATGAATCTAAATTCGTGGGCTAGAAATATAGTGGCGGCACGCTTAACAGAAGAATGCTGAATATTAGAGAACTCTAGAAAAATCCTTTGTATGCAAGGATACATATGAACAAATTGCCTCTCAAGTTCAATTATCAACGGTGTTATTGCATCCGCAAGACTATTAGTTTTATTGAGAATAGACCCTCCTAAGGTAGGTAGCGTACCAGCACAAGTAAAGAAATCTTGAATAACACCTTTTCCAATAATATTACCGCTACCTATGCGGAATTTTTTTGTATGTGTGATAGTAGGTTCTTCATGGGGGTCGTTATTAGCCAAGTTATCAAAATTACCTTCAAGATTATTACTATCCTTTTCATTGAAAACCTCCCTAGATTCAGACATGGTGGCAACAAATCGATCTAGCACACAAGCAAACAAAAAGCAAACGAAAAGGCGAACGGAAAAAGGGCGAATAAAAAGGCAAATCTTTTTGGTTTTTTCTGAAAATCGTTTTAGAAGTGGGGGAGAGGAAAACGAGAGGCAAATGGCAAATAAGGTAAATGCAAGAGATGAGTTTGTGATAGGTACTTGGTAGGCTTGATGTAGACCTCCCCGGCAACGGCGCCAGAAATCCTTCTTGCTACTTCTTGAGCTTGCGTTGGTTTTCCCTTGAAGAGGAAAGGGTGATGCAGCAAAGTAGATAAGTATTTCCCTCAGTTGTTGAGAACCAAGGTATCCATCCAGTAGGAGGTACAAGCAAGGCCCCAATCTTTGCACATGCACAAACAATCAAACACTTGCACCCAACGCTATAAAGGGGTTGTCAATCCCTTCACGGTTACTTGCAAGGATGAGATCTGATAGAGATAGATATAAAAGATTAATAAAACGAAAAGTAAAATAAAAGTAAAAAGATTGCAGCAAAGTATATTTGATATTTTTGGTTTATAGATCTGAAAATATAATATGGAAAATAGACCCGGGGGCCATAGGTTTCACTAGAGGCTTCTCTCTTGAAGGAAAATAATACGGTGGGTGAACAAATTACTGTCGAGCAATTGATAGAAAAGCACATAGTTATGACGATATCCAAGGCAATGATTATGCATATAGGCATCACGTCCGTGTCAAGTAGACCGAAACGATTCTGCATCTACTACTATTACTCCACACATCGACCGACTCCTGCCTGCATCTAGAGTATTAAGTTCATGAAGAACAGAGTAACACATTAGGTAAGATGACATGATGTAGAGGGATAAACTCAAGCAATATGATGAAAACCCCATCTTTTTACCCTTGATGGCAATAATACAAATACGTGCCTCGCTACCCCTACTTTGTCACCGGGTGAGGACACCGCAAGATTGAACCCAAAACTAAGCACTTCTCCCATTGCAAGAATTACCAATCTAGTTGGCCAAACCAAACCAATAACTCGAAGAGACTTGCAAAGATATGAAATCATGCATATAAGAATTCAGAAAAGATTCAAATAATATTCATAAATAATCTGATAATAAACCCACAATTCATCGGATCTCAACAAACACACCGCAAAAGAGTATTACATCGGATAGATCTCCATGAAGATCATGAAGAACATGGTATTGAAGAACATAGAGAGAGAAGAAGCCATCTAGCTACTAGCTATGGACCCGAAGGTCTGAGGTGAACTACTCACGCATCATCGGAGGGGCAATGGAGTTGATGTAGATGCCCTCCGTGATCGAATCCCCCTTTGGCAGATTACCGGAAAAGGCTCCAAGATGGGATCTCACGGGAACAGAGGCTTCCGGCGGCGGAAAAGTATTTTCGTGGCTCTTTTTGGTATTGGGGGAATTATTGGTAATTTATAGGCCGAAGATTAGGGTTGGAGGACCTGCAGAGGGGCCACAAGCCAGGGGGGCGCCCCCCCTAGGGCGCGCCCTGCAGGCTTTTGATCTCCCGGCAGGTCTCCTGCCTTCCTCTCCAAGTCTGGTAGGTTTCTTCTGGTCCAAGAAAAATCATCGCGAAGATTTTATTCCGTTTGGACTCTGTGTGATATTCCTTATCTGGAATACTCAAAAACAAGGAAAAACAGAAACTGACACTGGGCTCTAGGTTAATAGGTTAGTCCCAAAAATAATATAAAATAGCATATTAATGCATATAAAACATCCAAAACAGATAATGTAATAGCATGGAACAATCAAAAATTATAGATACGTTCGAGACGTATCAAGGTGGGGAATAGGCAGAGGAGAACGAGGGGATCACGGGGCGGTGCCAGATAGGGCGAATCGTGGAACGATTGTGGTGAATCGGGCGAAGCAAACGCTGGATTCACGGACGTGTGGCGTGCGGGAGCAGAAGTTCTTCTGGAGGTAGGTGAAAAGTGCGGGCCCCGTGAGTCATAGACAGAGGAGGGAAAGGGAGGCGAACAGGTGGGTCCAAGCGCTGCCATCAGCGCTGACGCGGGCGAGTGAGAGGCTAGATGGGCTTTTGCTGGGCCTGCGCACTCTGCAGTAAAATGCACAGTAACCTCTGCCTTTATATAATTATATTTCTATAGGAATTAGATTAGGCTGTCTAGAATCCCAAAACAAAACCCAAAAAATGGCAGAAACTTCAGAAAAATTATAAAGATCAATATAGGGAATAAAGAACATTTTTATAGCCCAAAATAAATAAAATATTTCTATTAACCTTTTTTTTGGGATTTATAAATATTCCCTAAAGTAAATGTAGTGTTATAAATCATTAAGAAAATATTTTCAACTCCAATAAAATAACAACTTTAAATGAAGAAGAACAACCAACTCTTTTACATTGAAGGAGTCATATTACCTTCTGTCGGGACCCCGATCCTAAGCTATATGAATCTAGCCTGTAACATGTCACACCACTTTGCGGCCTCACGCACGGTAACCCACGGCTGCCACCTTACCTTGGCCGGGACCGTTTGCGCCTTTTGGCTCACGGATATGAACATGTCGCTAGCATTCAAACGTCAAAGAACCCGGGTCGACGTGACTAGTTATAGACCCAAGTGGCACAACCGTATAGGGACAGGCATACGTAACCAAACAATGCAGGTGTCGGTCATCAGCATGTGTAGACGAGTCATAGCAAGCTACAGGGACTCCATTACGTCGTGGGACATAAATGTCATCAACTGCGCGTAGACGAGTCATAGCAGGCTACATGGACTCCATTACACTGCGAGACATTTCCCCGAAGGGACAGACATAGCAGCAAGAAGGATACACGCCGGTCAATCAATGTGTCCGGAGCAGTAGCAAGCTACCAAGGCTCGGTGGAAGCACAAAGAGGCATTTCCCTGTAAAGCAGGCTACTAAAGGTATACAACTAGGTGTCGAATCCCACACATACCAATGCATTTCAATCATACACGCACTATGCACGATATGCGTAGATACAACATGGCATCACAACAAAACTCTACATCATAACATTTATTTAGGAGGCTCCGAAGAGCCAACATAGTATAATGTTACAAGCAGGGGGGTCACATGACCCAACATTCAGAGCATACAAACCACAAGCGGAAGTTACATGTCTGGGTACAGACATCTACTAAAAGCGGCTGGAAGAGCCTGGAAAGCTACAACGACCCTACCAAAGGAGCCAGACCTCTATCCGGGATTCCCAAGCTAATCCGGTCAACATCGAACTTCATGGCGTAAGAATCACTAATGAGACTGGAGTCTCATCTGCAAAAACATAAATAAGGAAACGTGAGTACAAAGGTACTCAGCAAGACTTACATCAGAACTATCTACATATGCATTATTATCATCAAGGGAATTGTGCAGTTTAATTGCAGAAAGCCAGCTTTGACTCTTGGCTAACCTATACTACGTCTACGAGTACTTTCTTTGTGGTGGGTAGCGCACACGAGTCCACATATTCACCAAATCAATACACCACTATGGATCCATTCCCGTCTTCCTACGAGAGGGCCATCCATAGCACTCACACTTATCTGGCGCATTTTAGAGTATCCCTTTCACTTGTCTATGAACCATATAAGTGTCCAAGTAGTCCATATCCGAGGACGCGGCTATTTGAACAGATCATTTACCCTGCAGGGGTATACTTCTTCACACATGCTCCCACCACTTACTGCCATGTGCACATAAAAAGGTACCTCGACAACCTTCAAGCAGAAGCCCAGCGAGGGAGTCGGCCACGGAGGTTAACTTACAACGACTCACGTCCAAGGTAGTCGCATATCTGAGTTGGAACCCATAATGGAAGTCTGACCGAGGTTTCCAACATGGCCTCAAACGTTGTGAGCAGGGCCCCAAGCCGGTCCCGACTGGGCCGTTCATCCACTTCATAGGCCATGCCACACCTATCAACGTTTCGAACTACTGTGACTCCTGGACTGAGAACAGGGAAGTTAATAGGCCGAGAGGGGTCGAGTTACCGGAACCCAATGTGCGGTAGTATCTTGTCTTGGAACACAAACACAAGATCTCAGGTCCTAAGAGCGGTTTCAATGAGACAACCCACCATGTACTCCTACATGGCCTCTCATCGCTACCTTTACCAAATCGGATTCACACACTTAACTCTCACACAGTAGGACATGAATACCACCATTCCAATTCATCACCAAGATGGATCAGACCCGACACGACTCTAAGCATAGCAGGCACGGTAAGCAAGCATGGATGAGTAAGCACACCAAGGCTCAAGCAGTTGCTACTCATGCTAAGTGGTTTCGACTATTTACTGTGAGAAGGATAGGTCATGCAAAGGAATGGGTTCAACTACTGAGAACATGCAATAGTTGAATCCTGATTGTCCTCATGCAATAAAAGAGAGCAGGCGCGAGAGAGTGGGATTGTATCGGAATGCTCAAAGGGGGTTTGCTTGTCTGACACTTCTGAATATAACGACGAGTCTTCATCGGTGACAACGATCTCAACGTCGGAACCATCGTCTACCGGGAAGGAACGAACACCGACAAACAGGAAGGAACAACATTCAATTCATGCAATGCACAACCATGATGTATGATATGACAAATTAAAGTACTGGAATGACCTAGAGTGATAATCATCCAAGTTAACTGAAGTGGGGTTCAAACAAGTTTGAATCCCAACTCCAAATGTTATTTCATACATTGCCCTAATCATAAAATGTCCTAGTTGATGATGTTAACTTGTTCAAACATGCATGATCATGGCATAAACAGATTCATTGGATTTTTCTGATCATTTTTCATATATAAATTATTTTCATCTGAGTTACAGATTATTTTCTATGATTTTTAGAAGTTTATAACATTTTCTGAAAATAAATAAATCATTTGGACTTATTTAAAATCCAGAAAAGCTTTTACTGCGTCAGCAATGCGTCATGGTGATGTCATCCGGTTAACTGGGCTGACCAGGGTCAAACCTGGCACCTCGGACCCACACGTTAGTGTCTCAGGGTTAAACAAGGTTTAACTAAAAATAACCTACTGTTAATTAGTGAGGTGGGCCCTTTGTAAGTGTCAGAGGGGTTAACTAACTGCGTCGTTAGTCTTAAACTAAAAAGGCCACGTCATCACCGCCAGCGTCTAGCCGCCGGTGACCGCAAACGCGACGGAGGGTGTCGGGAATCGCCGTCCGGCGTCGGTTTGGCATGCAGGATGGCGCGTTCGGGAGCTGACGCTCGTGCGCGTCGTTGGGAGGCCTCAGGAGTCACCGGGCTTGCCGAAAACGACGGCAGCGGCGGGTTCAAGCGGCGGCGGCGCTCGGGCTAGCATGACCGAGTGGCTGCGGTGCGCTAAGGGGGCAGCTGAGGGTCTAGGCAGCTCCCTGGGAGTGTCCGGAGCATGAGGGCGTGCTCGGCTACAACCGGTGCAAGTCCAGGTGACGGCGGCGACACGACAAGAAGTGGTGGAGCTCCGGTCATGGGGGGAGTTGGGCTAGATGAAGAAATCGACGACGGGGTTAGGGGTAGAACGATCGGGGGCTCACAGCGATTCTGAAGAGCGGCTGGGGGAGGCCGGGGATGCTCTGTAGCTGGTGAATTTGGCGACGGCATCCGGCGACCGTGGCGGGGAGGAGGAGCTTGATGCCGACGCTACGGGGCTTCCCGGCTTCCTTCCTTGGGCACGAAGAGGAAACGGAGCACGGAGGTCCTATGAGACGGGGTGGTGCAGCGAGGGGACGACGGTGGCCATGTTGGCGAGCTACGGTGGCCTGCGGTTGCTCTCGGGCATGCTCGAAATAGGGCGGTGGAGGGCATGAGAGGGGCCAGAGGAGGAGGGGAATGGCAGAGGGGGAGCTGGCTCGACTTCTCACGCGGATTAGGACGAACGGAAGCAGGCAGGAGGTGGCAAGCAGGAGCTGGCCGTGAGCGGGCACGCGGGCGACACGGCGTCGTCCTCCTGGCAAAGGAATGAGATGACTGGCACCTGGGCCAGTTGGGCTGCACAGTGCTGGGCCGGCTTCTAGCGCAGGTAATTGGCCAATGTGGTTCCCCTTTTCTAATTTCTGGTTTGTTGTTTTTGTTTTCTATTTTTCTGTACTCTGTAGGATTTAGTAAAAATACTAAATCACTTTTAAAACTTCTGAAATAAATTGTGGACACCATTTGAATTGTTCCAAAGGCCCTCAAATGTTTTCAGAATTTTTGGAGCATTCAAAATATTTATAGCAGTTAAATGCCCCAATTCAAATACAATATAGGTTAATTCAAAAAATCCAATATGGCTAGGAGGAATGTGCATCACCTCTGGTTATTGTTTAAAACATTATCCAGAATTCATGGACATTTTTGGAAGCCATGTTGGGTTAACTGAAAATTATTTTAGGTTGAACCTATTTGAAATATATTGATGGTAGAGTTTGATCATCCCCATTTCAAGTTCAATTAAATTTAACATGATGCATGGATGATCACAATGCAACTAATTACAAACAAATATTCTAGGGCTGTAACACCTTCTCTCTTATGATTTATTTTTGAGTTGGAATTGTTTCAAATTTGAAAATCCAAATAATATCCAAAATGAATATTTGAGAAAGTCATTTTATTCCCTCTTATTTGAATATTCATTTTAACACCAAAAGTTTCAAATCCTGGTCAAATTTTAGCTAAGATCAATCAACACAAGAAAGTTTTAATAAACCCTATTTAAATAATTAACATTCCAAAATTCTAAATTTTGGGATGTTACATCCATTCTTTGTTCTACGGGGGCGATTACGTCATCCACTATTGGACCCTCTTCCTCGCGTCGTCCGCCGCTCTCACCCGGCACTACAGGCGCTAGTAATTGCGTAGGCGGGGTGGTGGTGTTCATACCTGCTTGCTGGTGTGTGGTTATTGGTGTGCTCTTGGCCGCCTCCAAACGAAGAAGATACTTCGGCCACAACAGCATCCAACCCTTGCAGTCTCCTAGCCGCGTCGGGGTCTCGTCCTCCTCTCCCCCGAGGTGTACTGGAGGAGGCAAATCCTCGTGGCCCGCTTTCACACTCGACAAGTTAACCCTGAAGTTGCCAACGGGGATCGGCTGGCCATGGAATGTGAGTTCCAAGGGCTTCGTTATCTTCTGCCTTTCCCACGTCCACCTTCTGGCCTTTGATCATGTAGAGTACGGTGCATGGTATTTCGTCGGCCAGCAAAGACATGTCTGTGGCGTAAAACATCCGAAAGGCAACGAAAATGGAAGATTGCAGATATATGTTGGTGCGACGTGTAATTACTGTGAGGGCATCGAGGTCAGCAAAAGACGAAGGACCGCCTAGCATGCCAGAGACAGAGGACGGGCTGCTATGGGCGGGTGCGGGTGCGGGTGCGGGAGCAGGTGCGGTTGCGAGAGCAGGTGATGCGGTTGTGATGTTCACCGAGTTGCTCCCGACGAAGTTGGGCATGGGAAAATCATGTGCCGTCTTGTGTGGATTTTCCTTGTTCCAGTTGATGACAACCGGGACCAAGTTAGTAGTGAAAACATCTCTGCGGGCAGCTACAGCTGCAGCGACTACCTGCCTCACCAAATTATCTTGGGCCTGTGCTGCTTTTTCCTCATCCTCAGCTGCTTTTTTCTCTAACGCAAGTTTAACCCTCTTGTCGATGTCCGCCTGACTGAAAAACTTCTTTTTCTACTTCTTAGCCTCCGGGCCCTCATTGTAATTGAACTTCCATGTGGCGCCATCTTCGACGTCGTGCACACGTCCATATTGCGTCCGCTGGTCCAATGGGATTTGCGGCCGAAAGCGACTCTTCATCGATGAGGCCCAAGTGGGACACCCCTCTCAACCGGGCCTTGAACGAACTAAAGGAACTCGGTTGGTGTAGACTAAGTAAGAATAGTAGTAGGGCGTTTTACTGAAACACGCTACAGCTATGTGAATAGCAGTAGCAGGTTTCTGTAAAACGCGCTATAGCTAAAACAATAGCCGTAGCACGTTTCTGAAAAGCGCGCTATAGCTAAGTCAGTAGCCGTAGCGCGTTTCTGGAAAATGCGCTACTGCTATTTTTTCCCTCTTTTCATCTCCTTTTTTCCTTTCTCATTTTTCTTTTCTTTCTACTTTTTTTTCTGCTATTGTTTTTTATTTGCATTTTCATTTTTTCTTTCTCCTTCTTCTTTTTGTTTTCATTTTCTTTTCTTTTCTTTTTCGAGAGACGACGTGACGACCGAGCCGGAAGCATGCATGTGCATGGTGGGAAGAAGAGAAGGGGAAATATCTAAGGCGATATATATTACCTCATTTGACCGATAACGGTTAAGTGCGTATACAAAATAGGAACATATATATTACATCATTTGACCGATAACGGTTGCTTAGCGTCGATGTTTTCTTTTTTGAGTGAGCTTCTTTCCCATATTGTTCGTTGCCGAATAATTGAGCCCCTCGTTGTGACTTTTCCTTTTCCATGGAGTACGATCCTTCTTAAGTAATGTAGTATTGATTCTTCTTCTGACATACGCTTCATCGTCATCGTCATCTTCCCTCGGCGGGTTGTCATACTGGTCGTAGTCTTCCTCGTTGGCGACTCCATCCATTCAGATGATGTTCCTTTTGTCTCTCCTCGCGACAATACAGCTGGGATTGCCTTCGTCGGTTATGAAGAAGCATTGTGTCATGTGCTTAGCGTGTACCCATGGCTTGTTTTTTGCATTGGCGTTCAGTTTATCGCTCTTGGCGTCGGGTATAGACATGGTAGTGAAATACCGGTTTTCTCTTTCGACATTCTTAGCCCATCTGACACTGAACATCGGCGCATTGTGTAGTCCAGAGTAGTTAAGATCCCAGATCTCCTTGACCCTTCCATAGAATCATTCATGTGTGGCGCTGTCGCCGGTCATGCATTCCATCGTCACCCCTAAGTTCTGAAAATCACTGATTTTATCTTTGGCCTCCGTGTAGAACGTGTATCCGTTGATATCGTATGCCTGATAGGTCACGAGGTTGGTCGCGGGGCCATGTGCTAAGGCATATATGAGGTTGGTCACGTGGTCGGGATTAGGAAAAACATGTTGTTTGAACCAAGTCAAGAAAGTGAGGTTGTGTTCTCAAATAACTTCAGCGTCCGTCATGCGCAGCCCCAAGTCATGATACTTCTTTGCGATGGTTTCTTGGTGCAGTGTCATGAAAGGATCTACCATGTTTAGGTGATGTAGCACTACTAAGTTTGCTATGTCAAAGTCATTGCGTCAATCCGAGTAACTCACATGCATTTCCCTATGACCGTTAGAGTAACCTTCTCCTTCGCGCCTCCCAAGGTGCTTCTTAACGGGCAAACCAACAACAGGGTCTTCGCCATATATATAATTCTCGCAGAAAGAGATGCACTCTTGAGTCAGATAGCCCTAGACGGAGCTTCCATCTAATGGGACATGTTACGAAAAAATCCTTTGATGACCTCATTCAACCTCTCGAACGGCATCATGCCGTGCAGGAATGTCGGTCCCAGGTCTAGTATGTCGTCCACAATGTGGACCCACAGATGCACCATGAGGTCAAAGAACGCGGGCGGGAAGTACATCTCAAGCTCATTTAGTATCACAACGATCTCTTCCTGTAGCCTTCAGAGCTGCTTCACACTGATCGACTTTCGAGAGATAACGTCGAAAAAGTTACAGAGACCAATAAGCGTGTCACGGATGTGCTTGTCCAATATCCCTCTTAGGGCAACGGGTAGTATCTGCATCATCATCACATGATAGTCATGAGACTTCATCCCGCTGAACCTTTTCTTCTTCGTGTCTAGAAATCCGCTTATCTTCTCACAGTAACTGGAACTAACTTTGATCCCGGTAACTCACTTGAAGAATTGATCAATCTCCTTCGGACTTAAGATAAAGGAAGAAGGGGAGCAATAATTCTCTTCCTTCTTGTTCACTCTTTTTACCTTGTACTCCGTCTCTGTCTTCGTCTCCTTTGACTTTTTACGGGGCGGCATGTGGAGATCTACCCTGATTTTCAAATCTTCCAAGTATCTTCTTGCCTTCGACCCATCCTTGGTCTTATCCGGCATGTTCATTAGTGTCGCAAGCAAGCTCTCAAGGACATTCTTCGTGATATTCATTTGATCAAGGCAATGAGGCGTGTCGAGTTTGGGCCAGTACTCCAAGTCCCAGAAAATAGACCTTGTTTTTCATACCTTCAGCAGCGGCTCCGGCGCCTTTTTCATCGTCTTTCCCAGTGCGGGGCACTGTTCCCAGTTTTTCAACAGCTGATCAATATCGGTGCCGGTCTGCTTACGTGGAGGTCCTCGATGCTCAGCCTCACCATTGAATAGATCTCCACGGTTTGTCCACGGGTCATCTTGCGCGAGCCATCTTCGATTCCACATGTACAAAATTTTCCCAGACCCGCCATCTTTTGTTGATGTTAGCTGCTGAGACGTTGTATCGTCCATGCACCGCGTGCATCCACAATATCCGTGGCACACCTGTCCTGCGACATATCCGTAACCGATACCATCGTGCACCGTCGTCATCAGCAAGGCTCTCATATAGAAATACTCGCCTTTGCTGGCGTCCCATGTCTTGGCTGGTGTTTTCCATAACGTGTCTAACTCCTCTTGAAGTAGCCCCAGATACAGATTAATATTATTTCCTAGTTGTTTTGACCCTTGAATCAGCATGCTCATGTGTATGTATTTTGACCTCATGCACAACCAGGGGGGAGGTTGTACATCCATACAAACACGGGCCATGTGCTATGGTTGGTGTTCTGGTCGCTAAACGGATTAATGCCATCGGTACTCGCGCCAAGCACGATGTTCCTTGCATCAGCTGTGAAATTTCGATATTCGGCGTTGAACGCTCTCCACTGGCTTGCATCCGTGAGGTGTCTCAGCTTCGGATCATCTGCTTCGTCGGGGTTTTTCCCCTCCGCGTGCCAACGCATGAGCTTTGCTTCCTAAGGATCTACGAAATAACGTTGCAGACGGGGAGTGATCGGTAAGTACCATACAACTTTCTGGGGATATTTATTTCCAGCCTTCTTGTATCGAGAAGCATTGCAAACCGGACAGCTGGTTTTTTCCGCATGCTCCTTCCGATAAATGACGCAATCGTTGATGCATGCATGGTATCTAATGTGCGGTAGATCAAGAGGGCACACGATCTTCTTGACCTCATCCACACTAGCAGGACATAGATTCCCCGCGGGAAGAACCATCTTTAGGTACTTGAGAAGCTCATCGAGGCTTATGTTGATCCATTTGTTTTCGCCTTCGTCTTTAGAAGATCGAGCGTGAAAATCAAGCGGGTCACCTCGGGATCGCAACCATCATACAATGGAGTGTTCGAGTCTACCTCCAGTTGCTCCAGCTTGGCCTCCTCTCTAGAAGCGGGTCTGTCGGTACTCGTCTCCTTGCGAAGCAGGTCTCGAACATGAGGGTCCCGCATGATTGAACTTAGTAGCGACGAAGGCTGCGGCGTGTCCATGTCTTCTACGCTGACATGTCCGGCCTCTTCCCCGCCGTCATGTCCGGTCTCTTCTCCGCTGCCATGTTCGGCCCCTTCTCCGCCGCCATTGTCGGTCATCTCTTCGTCTAGACCCATGTCATCATTGGCTATGCCGTCGGCATCCTCATCATCATCATCTTCAATTATCCACCGAGTATAGCCATCCATGAAACAAGTCATGAGCAGGTGCGCCTTCAAACGACCATGCTCATAGGGGTCGAGCCAAACTCCTCCTTTGCATCTTTGACACGGACATAAGATCTATGTCTGGTTATTTTCATTCATGTCGTGCGCCGCCGATCGCAACCACCTTTCCACCATTTTTCAACTGACCATCATGATCGCATGCGCGGTAATAATAAGCAAATTCATTATAAGAATGCATGCATGCATCAAAGTCATACAAAAATTCGGCATGACCTTCCCTAAAAATAGGAGATATAGAGTTTGCCCGAAATTCGCCGAAACGGAAATAAATCAACATTTCTGCAAAACATAGGCAACTCAAGCACAATTCGGCGGAAACTCATGCCACACGTACAATTATAGTTCAATATATCGCACACACACAAATATTTCTATTATTGCAAAGCACAAATTTTCACTCACCTATCTCGAGATAGAGATCGATCGAGCACGGTGATGACGTCGATCTGTGTATCTCCACACAGCTAGCTAGCTAGCTAGCTAGTGGTCAAAAGTGGACAAAGATTACTTCTTGGTATGGCTAGATCTAGTTAGGGAGGTCGATAGGTCACTTCATTAAATATGTCGATATATCTAGCTAGTTGGGGAAGGAGATGTCTCTAACTAATGGATGGGGAGGAAAAGTGGGGAAAAAGAGAAAGGGGTTGCATTAATGGAAATGGTTTAGCAGTTAGGGGCATTAAAGAGAGATAAAGAGAGCTAGAAGAAAGGGAGTAATGGGGGAGGAGAAGAAGTAGTGTGGAAGAAGCAAAGTGAGGGAGAGAGGAGGGGGGAGGGGAAAGTGAAGGGAGAGAGGAGAAGGGAGGGGGAAAGGGGGGAGAAGTTGGTAGCCTACGCCTTAGTAGTAGAGCGGGCGAGGAAAACGCACTACTGATAAATTATTAGCAGTAGCGTCGGGCTATGGGAACCGCTACTGCTAAGGGGGGCCACAATGTGGCACATCCCAGCTTTAGTTGCAGCGACAGGCCGCCACACGCGCTACTGCTAACGCTTTAGCAGTAGCGCGCTTCCACCGGGCCGGGCTACTACTCGTATAAGCCTGGTAACCACGGCGTGGTTCCCATAGACGTAGCGCGTTTTGTGAGGGCCGCGCTACTGCTAAAGATATAGCAATAGCGCACTTGCAACTAGCGTGCTACTCCAACTTAGCTGTAGCGCCGTCAGTAAAAGTGCGCTACTGCTAAGGTTCTGTGTATAAGCTTTCTCCTAGTAGTGTATCCATTTAGTAAGTGGAATCTATCAACTCCACATCTAAATCTCTATTCTTTAATGAAGTAAAGTCATCATCTAGTCATCGTGCTTCTCTCTCGAGATAGCTAGGTGAGTAAAAAATTGCGCTTTGGAAGAATTTATGGAAAATATGTGTGCGGTATGGCCGATAATAATGGTGGCGGAGAGTTTCTGCCTATATGTGTATTTGCCGAATTGTGTGTGACATGAGAGCTGCTTATATTTTGCCAAAATGTCAATTTATTTCCGTTTCGGCGAATTTCGGGCAAACTCTTTAGTCCTTTTTTAGGGAAGGTCATGCCGAATTTTTGTATGACTTTGATGCATGCATGCATGGATGCATTTATAATCCTTTTAATTATACCACACAGGCAATCATGAAGGTCACTCGAACTATGGTGGAAAGATGGTTCCGATCCGCGGTGCACGACATGTATGAAAATAACCGGAAGGAGATTTTATGTCCGCGTGAAAGATGCAAAGGAGGAGTCATGCACGACCCCTTTAAGGCAGGCCCTTTGAAAGCGCACCTGCTCATGACTGGTTTCATGGATGGCTATACTCAGTGGATAAGTGAAGATGATGACGTAGATGGGGCTACCAATGAGGACAATGGACCTGACGAAAAGATGACCAATAATGGCGGCGGAGAAGAGGACGGACATGGCGGCGGAGAAGAGGCCGGGCATGGCGGCAGAGAAGAGGCCGGACATGGCGATGAAGAAGAGGCTCGACATGGTGGCAGAGAAGAGGCCGGACATGGTGGCAATGGACATGGTAGTGGAGAAGAGGCTGGACATGACGCCGCGGACACGCCGTAGCATTCTTCGCTACTAAGTTCAATCCTGCAGGACCATCATGTTCGAGACCTGCTTCACAAGAAGACGACTAGCGATAGCGCTGCTTCTAGATCTAGAGAGGAGTGCAATCTGGAGCAACTGGAGGTAGACTAGAAGACTCCATTGTATGGTGGTTGCGATCCAGAGGTGACCCGCTTGAGTTTCACACTCGAACTTCTAAAGATGAAGGCTAAAAACAAATGGACCGATAGAAGCCTCGATGAGCTTCTCAAGTATCTAAATAAGGTTCTCCCCGCAGGGAACCTGTGTCCTACTAGTGTCGGTGAGGCCAAAAAAATCGTCTGCCCTCTTGATCTGCCGCACATTAGATACCACGCATGCATCAACGATTGCATCATTTATCGGAAGGAGCACGCAGAAAAAACCAGCCGTCCTGTGTGCAATGCTTCTCGATACAAGAAGGATGAAAGGAAATGTCGTGAAAAAGTTGTATGGTACTTACCGATCACTCACGTCTGCAACGTTATTTCGTAGATCCTAAGGAAGCAAAGCTCATGCGTTGGCACACGGAGAGGGTGAAGCCCGACGATGGAGATGATCTGAAGATGAGACATCTCGCGGATGCAAGCCGGTGGAGAGCGTTCAACGCCGAATATCCATATTTCGCAGCAGATCCAAGGAACATCGTGCTTGGCGCGAGTACCAATGGCATGAATCCGTTTGTCAACCAGAACAACAACCATAGCACATGACCCGTGTTTGTATGGATGTACAACCTCCCCCTTGGTTCTGCATGAAGTCAAGTACATACACATGAGCATGCTGATTCAAGGGCCAAAACAACCGGGAAATAATATTAATCTTTATTGGGGCTACTTAAAGAGGAGTTAGACACGTTATGGAAAACACCTGTCAAGACATGGGACGCCAGCAAAGGAGAGTATTTCTCTTTGAGAGCCGCTCTGATGACGACGGTGCGCGACTATCTCGGTTATAGATATGCCACAAGATAGGTGTGCCATGAATATTGTGGATGCACCCGGTGCATAGATGATACAACATCTCAGCAGCTAATGTCAATGAAGGATGGGGAGTCTGGGAAAAGTGTGTACATGGGGCATCGAAGATGGCTCGAGAAGGAAGACCCGTGGAGAAACCGTGGAGATCTATTCAATGGTGAGGCTAAGAATCAAGGACCTCCACATAAGAGGAGTGGCGCCGAAATCTATGAATTGTTGAAAAACTTGGAAGAGTGCCCCGCTCCGGGAAAGATGAAAAAAGCGCCAGAGCCGCTGCTGAAGGTATAGAAAACAAGGAAAGTTTTCTGGGACTTTGTGTACTGGCCCAAAATCGACATGCCTCATTGCCTTGATCAAATGCATATCACGAAGAATGTCCTCGAGAGTTTGCTTGCGACACTGATGAACATGCCAGACAAGACCAAGGATGGGATGAAGGCAAGAAAAGACTTGCAAAATTTGGAAATCAGGGCAGATCTACACATGCCTCGTAAAAAGTCGAAGGAAGACACGGAGACGGAGACGGGGGTGTCGGATAGGGGCAAAAAAGTCAACAAGAAGGAAGAGAAATATTGCCCCCCTTCTTGCTTCACCTTAAGTTGGAAGGAGATGGATCAACTCTTCAAGTTCCTTACAGGAATCAAAGTTAGTTCCGGTTACTGTGGGAAGATAAGCAAATTTCTAGACACAAAGAAGAAAAGGTTCAGCAGGATGAAGTCTCATGACTGTCACGTGATGATGACGCAGATACTAACTATTGCCATTAGAGGGATAATGGACCAGCACGTCCGTGACATGCTTACTGGTCTATGTAACTTTTTCGATGTTATCTCTTGAAAGTCGATCAGTGTGAAGCAACTCCGAAGGCTGCAGGAAGAGATCGTTGTCATACTAAATGAGCTCGAGATGTACTCCCCCCCCCCCCCCCGTGTTCTTTGATGTCATTGTGCATCTATGTGTCCCCATTGTGGACGACATATTTGACCTCGGGCCGACATTCCTACACAACGTGATGCCGTTTGAGAGGATTAATGGGGTAATCAAAGGATTCGTTCGTAACATGTCCCGTCCGGATGGAAGCATCGTCGAGGGCTTTCTGACCGAAGAGTGCATCTCCTTCTACGAGAATTATCTAGGCATCGCCAGAGACCCTGTTGTTGGTTTGCCCATCAACAAGCACCTTGGGAGGCTCGAAGGTGAAGGTCAAACCAACGGCTAGAGGGAAATGCATGTGGACCATTTGGGTCGACGCAGAGACTTTGACATAGAAAACTTAGCACTGTTACAGCACCTAAACGTGGTAGATCCTTTCATGACACTGCACAAAGAAACCATTGCAAAGAAATACCGTGACCGGGGGCTGCACAAGACGGACGCCAAAGTTATTAGAGAGCACAACCTCACTTTCTTGCCTTGGTTCAAGCAACATGTTCTTGCTAATCCCCCGGAAGAGAGCTCTACTGATGGAGTGCTCATATACGCCTTAGCACATGCCCCCGTGCCGAACCTCGTGACCTATCAGGCATACGATATCAACGGATACACGTTCTACATGGATGCTAAATATTTAACGAATGAGTACCAGAACTCACAGATGACGATCGAATGCATGACCGGCAACAACGGTGCAACTGAAAGATTCTATGGAAGAGTCGAAGATATTTGGGAGCTTGACTACTCTGGACTGCATACTGCGACGATGTTTCGTGTCAGATGGGCAAAGTCCATCCAGCGAGAAAACCGGTTTTTCGCTACCATGTCCATACCCGACGCCAACAGCGCTACCGTGAACGTCACCACCAAAAATGAGCCATGGGTACACGCTAACCACGTGACACAATGCATCTTCCTAACAGACCCGGCAAATCAGAGCCGTGTTGTCATGAGGAGAGGCCAATGGAGTATCATCAGAATGGATGGAGTCGCCAACGTGAAAGACTACGACTAGTGGCAATCCAATGAGGGAAGATGGCGATTATGATGAGGCATACTTCAAAATAAGAATGAAGACTACGTTAAAGAAGAAAAATCGTACTCCATGGAAAAGAAAAACTCACAACGAGGGGCTCAATTATTCGACATCGGACAAGAAAGGAAAGAAGCTCACTCAGAAACGAAAACGTCAATGCTGAGAAACTATAATTTATATATATGTATCTATTTTGTATACACACTTAACCTTTTTCGGTCAAATGATGTATATATATCGCCTTATTTATATATGCATTAATGTATCCCATTCTCTTCTTCCCACCATGCACATGGTTTCGGCTCGGTCGTCGTCTTTCGGAAAAGAAAAGAAAATGAAAAAAAAAAGAAACAAAAAAAAGAAAATGAAAATAAAAATAATAGCAGAAAATGAAAAGAGTAAGAAAAGGAAAAAATGTAAAGAGAAAGGAATAGCAGTAGCACGTTTTACAGAAACACATTGCTGCTACCGAGTTAGGTACAACGTGTTTTATCAAAACACGTTATTGCTATCGAGTTAGGTATAGCGCATTATATGAAAACGCGCTACTGCTATTACTAACTTAACGCACCACCCATTCCCTTTCCTCCCCATTCCCCTCTCTCTCGAGCGCCGTCCTTGTCCCTCTCTCCTGAGCGCCCTCTCTCCCTCTCCCTCTCATCGCCGTCACCGTCGCCATCGCATCACCTCCTCGTCGGAGCCCTCTTCCCCGAGCCCCTCTGCCCCGGAGGCCTCTTCCCCGAGCCCCTCGTCGCCGCCTCCCCCTCCGCCTCGCCCTCCGGTGAGCATCCTCTCTCTACCATCTCCCTCTCTTCTCTGGTTCTAGGATTCTAGGGTTCAAATGCCAGATATAGGGTTAGGTTAATTTTTGAATTAGGGTTAATAGAATTAGGGTTAGGTTAATTATTGAATTATGGTTAAGATTAATTAGGGTCACCAGAATTAGGGTTTAGGTTAATTATTGAATGAAGTTTTAGGTTAATTGGGGTTAACAGAATTAGTGTTTAGGTTAATAAGGGTTAACAAAATTAGGGTTTTGGGTAATCATTGTAGTTAACAGAATTAGGGTTTCATTAGTAGTTAACTGAATTTAGTTATATATATCTTGGCTTATATATTTATTGAAATTCTAAGAAGATGGAGGCGAGTGAGAGCTTGGCCATTTTTGGGAATTTGGCAAAGCTATATCTTGGCTTATATTGTTTGCAGGGATCTGAGTGGCCTATTTTTTGCCGGAATGTTGATTCATTTCCGTTCTGACGAATTTCAGGCGCTCTACATGTCCACTTTTTAGCAAAGGCCAGGCCAAAATTTCCTGTGAATTTCGGCATGACTTGTGCTAGAAAGTAGGACATATCGAGTGCCCGGGAATTGACGAGACGGGAATGAAATGACATTCCGGCAAACCATAGGCCTTTTTATGTCATTAATTATTTATTTCATTATAGTCTGAGAGTTAAATGAGCTAACTAAACCGCATGTAGGAAACATTTCGAAAAATTACGAAGTCGGAGCTTCTGATCATCATGAGGTCGATGATCCCTTACAGCGTGAACACGATTATCTCGACTTTTTGTGTAGTCAGGGCTGTCATGTCACAGCGGACGGTGACACCGCCCACCAACACCACCACCCGCACTGACACCGGCACCGACACCAGTGCCGAGACCGGGGCCGAAGCACCGGGGCCAAAACCTCGGGGCCGAAGCCAAAGAGTACGAGGACACGAAAACCTAACAAGCTCGGCACCGGCAGACTTGTGGTCACAGCGATCCTACCCGGCAAACTTGAGCCAATAGAGCTGGAGGAAGCTCGTAAGAACTATGGAAACCAACTCGGATGCATCCTACGGGATGTCGCTAGCATCAACACCACGGACTTAAGGGCTAAACCAAAAAATATGGAGTACCTCCTCCTAACGAATTTGCACCAGAGATACCTTTTCCCTGGCCGGGATGAAGAGAAACTTCCATGGGAAGGTGCTGCCATGAAGAAGATAAACAACGCCACCATGGGGAAGTTCAGTGGTGCATTGTCTGCCTGGAATACTCAGGTGAAATGGTTGATTAACAAGAAAGAACCCTACACCAAGATTTTTGAGGAAAATCCCACTCTTTTGGAAGAGGACTACAAAAAATTCAAGGCAACTTGCGCTATCGAAGATGCCAAGCGTATGTCCAAGAAATTCAAGGGGCTTTGGCAAAGGAACACTGGGAACCACTGCCTTGGAAGTCGTGGTTACCTTGGCAAGAAAACCATATGGGATAAGGAGGACGCGGAACGTGAAGCCCACGGGTTCCCAGACCCCTTAGCGGAGTACACCGACCAGCTGGAGCATGACTTCATCAGGGCTCGATACAAGTGGGACAAAGAAAAAAAGTTTTCAACATGGACGAGCACACGAGGAAGTTGACGAGAATAATGGTAATTACAACCTTGTTATATTAGCTTTTGATCAATTCGACTACACGTTGTAGTAACATATGTAAACGGTCAACATTCCTTTTGGAGAAAGAGCAACACAAGCTTACGGCCGAAAGCGACTCCCCGTCTCAGTCGTCGACGAGGCCCATGTGGTACACCCCTCTAAACCGGTCCTTGAACATACTAAAGGGACTTGATCCGGGCAAGCAGCATTCGTATGGACGTGTGCATTCCGTCAGAGACGACCACTCATGGAAGTACTACTACCTCGAGGATGCGGAGGCCAGAAGGCAATGAAGGAAGTTCAGTCAGGTGAACATCGATGAGAGGGTGGCGCTTGCGGTCGACAAAACATCAGCTGAGACCCAAGAAGTCATGAAATCTGATGTCGTCAAAGTGGTAGTCGAGGCAGCAGTAGCTGCCTACAAAGTGGAATTGGTATCTTCGGTTGGAGCCTTGGTTCCGGCTGTTTTCGAGTTTTCAAGGAATCACCCAACGCACGGCTAGAGGACTTTCCCATACCCAGCTTCGTCGGGAGCAACTCGGTGAACATCGCACCAGCAGCACTTGCTATCGCTACCGCACAAGGTGCCACACGCGCTCATAGCATGCCATGCTCTATCTCTGGCGTGCGAGGCGGGGCTTCGACTTTAGCTGAGCTCGACGCCCTCACGGTGATTATGTGTCGCACCAACATATCTATAATCTTGTGCTTCCATTGCCTTTCCAGTGTTTGACGCCGCAGACATGTCTTTGCAGGCCGATGAAACCCCATGCAACATAATGTACATGATCAACGACAAGAAGGTGGCTGTCGGAACTGCGATGATACTGAAGCCCAATGAACGCTTGTTCCACGGCCGACCGATCCCCGATTGCACCTTCAGGGTTTCCTTGGTGAGTGTCAAAGCGGGCCACGATGGTTTGCCTCCTACATTATGGCTCGGTGGAGAGGAAGATGAGACTCCGATGCTGCTTGGACAATGCAAGGGTTGGATGCTGCTGTGACCAAAGAATCTTCTTCGTGTGGAGGCGGCCGAGAGCACCCCAACGACAACATCACATCAGCAAGGTATGAACACCACCCCGCCTATCATATTACCAGTGCCTCAGCTTGTGCCGGGTGAGAGCTGGGGATGACATGAGGAAGGGGTCCAATACTGCATGATGTAGTCGCCCCCGTGGAAAAACAAATGGATGATGAGATGGAGGAGGGTCCGGAGGACCCTCTTCGGTTCCTCAATACCGGCGCCTATGAAGACGGACAAATGATGAGTCAGCAATATAACTCGGGCTATGAGCATGCGGATGAGGAGATGGATGATGTGCCCTGGCAGGAACGTCCTAGTAGAGTTGATTGCAAGAAGCCTCTCTTCATGTGGTTCTCACGGGACACACCTCCATATGTCGCCTCAACGCAGGGTCAACTAGCCGAGGGTCGTATAGTGCTTAGCCCGACAACACTGGTGGCAGGTGTAAGGAAGGGTTTGGAAGGTGGACCCAAGAAAAAGGAGAGGAAGAGACCACCGAAAATAGGCTCTACTGCCGTGATAACCTGCAAGTGTAGGGGATTGATCGTTTGTAGCCTTTTTCAATAAATAAGAGTGTCGAACCCAACGAGGAGCTAAAGGTAGAACAAATATTCTCTCAAGTTCTATCGACCACCGATACAACTCTACGCACATTTTAACGTTTGCTTTACCTAGAACAAGTATGAAACTATTTTGTAGGTGTTAAGATAGTTTGCACGAATAAAACTAGAAGTACTTTGCGGGAATAAAACTACGAGTAAATTGCAAGATAATAGAAGTTAGTTGTTTAGTAGAAAACTTTTGTCAAACAAGAAGGTTATTGTCCCTAGGCAATTGAAAACTAGACCGGTAATCATTATTGCAATTTTATATGAGGGAGAGGCATGAGCTAACATACTTTCTGTACTTGGATCATATGCACTTATGATTGGAACTCTAGCAAGCATTCGCAATTACCAAAGATCATTAAGGTAAAACCCAACCATAGCATTAAGTATCAAGTCCTCTTTACTCCCATATGCAACTACCCACCTACTTGGGTCTGTCTCTTTTGTCACTCACGCCACCCACCATAAGCAAATCATGAACATATTGCAACACCCTACAGCGGGGATCCCTCACGTTTGCGCGACTCGGAGGGCACCATAGGACAGCACCAAAATAAAACATAGAACTCATACCAAGCACAATCATCAATTAGCCCATAGGACAAAACGGATCTACTCAAACATCATAGGATAGCCACATATCATTGGGAAATAATATATGGAGTTGAGCAGCATGTTTAAGTAAAGATTATAGCAGGGAAGAGAGGTGTTACACCGCTGCATAGAGGGGGAGAGAATTGTTGTTGACGGCGGCGAAGTTGTTGGTGTTGATTGCGTCACGATGATTGCCCCGTCGGCGTTCCGACGCCACCAGGAGAGAGGGGGAGAGAGCCCCCTCCTTCTTCTTCTTCCTTGGCCTCGCCCTAGATGGGACAAGAGTTCCACCTCAGGTCCATGTCCTCCATGACGGCGGAGGGGCTGGAGCCCCTCCGTGATTGGATCTCCCTCTTTGTTCTCTTCTGTTTTGCGTTCCTGTTTTCTAGGCGAAAACCGTTTCTTATATTCCCAGAGATCCGTAAATCCAACTGCACTAAGAATTTAACATGATTTTTTCCGGATATAAGCTTCCTTGCGCCAGAAGTAGAGCTCCAACCGACTTACGAGAAGGCCAGGATACACCACCACGCGCCTGGGCCCTTGGGCGTGCCCTGGTGTCTCGTGGTGGCTGTGGGCCTCCTTTTGCGTTAATTCCACCTCCCAAAAATCACAAATATTCTAAAATAATTCTCCGTAAATTTTTATCGCATTTGGACTTCGTTTGATATGGATATTCTACGAAACAAAAAACATGCAACAAACATGAACTGACACTGGGCACTAGATCAATAGGTTAGTCCAATAAATCATATACATTGTTGCCAAAAGTATGTAAAAGTTGTATAATATTGGCATGAAACAATAAAAAATTATAGATAATACGGAGACGTATCAGCATCCCCAAGCTTAATTCCTGCTCGTCCTCGAGTAGGTAAATGATAAAAAAGACATTTTTTTATGAGGAATGCTACCTAGCATAATCTTGATCATATATCTAATCATGGCATGAATATTAAGACACAAGTGATTCAAATCAATAGTATAGTTTTGACATGAAGACTTTAATACTCAAGCACACCAACAAGAAACCATGTCTTTCAAAATATCAAATCTAAAGAAAGTAAATAGATAGGCCCTTCGCAGAGGGAAGTAGGGATTTTTAGAGGTGCCAGAGCTCAAAGCTTAAATTGAGAGAGAAAAATATTTTGGGTGGCATGCCTTTCCTGTCAACGAAAACGACCGAGTAGTTCTCAATACTTTCCATGCTCGATACATCATAGGCAGTTCCCAAACAGAAAATAAAGTTTATTCCTTTTCCACCATTCTTTCACAATCCATGGCTAGCCATATCCACGGTTGCCTTCCATACCAACACTTTCGAAGAAATTTATTATTTGACAATATAAAGTAAATTTCTTTTTCATTTCGGGAATGGGCATCCCTATTACCGTCGTACTCTTGTGCAATGACAAGTGAATAAACACTCATATTGAGAATAACACATCTAGCATGGAAAAATATTGGCCACCCCCTGCCGCTTCATGAGCGGTACGAGCACACAAAACGGAATTTCATTTTGAAAATTAGAGATGGCACATACAAACTTGCTTGGAACGACACGGAAATACCGCATATAGGTAGGTATGGTGGATTCAAATGGCAAAACTGGGTTTAAGGATTTTGGATGCACAAGTAATGTCATGGATTTGTCATGGCAAGATGTCCTCATGGGAGAACTTAGGTGTGATGCCATCGCAACTATGTGGCGGCTTGAGAGGGGTTGGTCAGAATCGAGAGACGCGAGTTTACCCAGGTTCGGCCCCTCCGATGGAGGTAAAATCCTACGTCCTGCTTTGTGTATATTGATGATGAGGATGATCTCGATTACAAAGGTGCGGGGTCGCTACCTCTAATCTCGAGCGCCTCTAATCTGTCTATCTCTAATGTCTTGAACTTGTCCCTCTAGGGGTGCCTTACCCCTTCCTTATATAAGTGGAATGGGTAGGTTTACATGTAGAGTCCCACTAGGAGTAGGATTAGGACTAGTCTCTCTTGAGTCCTAATCCGGGTATTGTTTCTCTTGTGAGGGACTCTTTCCTTTCCTTGGGCCTTCTCTGTGAGCCACCATACGCCATAACACGAGTCGGCCCTCCCATGATCCGCCTTCTAGGCCGTCGGGTCTTGTCGTTCGTCTGACCTGCCCGTCGGGTCACAAATGAGCCGCCAAGCGCCGGACGGGTCAACAGTGAGTCGCCAAGTACCGGTCGGGTCATACTTCAGGCCGGGTTATACCGCGGGGTAATGTCCCCGACAAGTAGTATTTCTACTTAGTACAAGTGGAGGCTAGCAAATAGATTGAGAAGCAACAAACCAAGAAACAAAAATTCACATAATTGGGCATTAAGCATAACTAACACCGAATAATGCACCACAAGTAGGATGTAATTTCATTGCATAACTATTGACTTTCGTGCTTGCATAGGGAATCACAAACATTAACACCAATATCCTTACTAGAGCATAATTACTCACCAACATGACTCACATATTACTATCATCATGTCTCAAAACTATTACAAGGAATCAAACATATCATATTCAATGATTCATAAGTTTTATGTAGGATTTTATGACTAACCATGCAAATGACCAATTCTTGTTGACTCTCTAAATAGATATAAGTGAAGAAAGAGAGTTTAATTCTTTCTACAAAAGACCATTCTCTAATAAATATAAGTGAAGCAAAAGAGCATTCTACAAATAACGGTTTTCTATGTGAGGAGAAGCAGGCAATCCAAACTTCAAATGATATAAGTGAAGCACATGAAGCATTCTATAAAGCCATACTCAAAAGATATAAGTGAAGTGCAATGAGCATCCTATAAATCAACCATGGACTATCTCATACCAGCATGGTGCATAAAAGAAAAGTGAAAACTAAACACGAAAGACGCTCCAAGATTTACACATATCACATGAATGAAACGAAAACGAAAACATACCGATATTTGTTGAAGAAAGATGGGATGCCTTCCCGGGCACCCCCAACCTTAGACGCTTGAGTCGCCTTAGATATTTACTTGGGGTGCCTTGCGCATACCCAAGCTCTAACTCTTGCCTCTCCTCCTTCTCCTCATATCGATACCTCCTCGATCTTTGAACACTTCATCCACACAAAACTTAACAGAAAACTGGTGAGACCCGTTAGTATAATAAAGCAAATTACTACTTTAAGTACTGTTGCAAACCCATTCATATTTTATATTTTCATTATACCTGTTGTATTATAACTTCTCATGGCTTATACCACCAATAAAATCGATAGTTTCATCAAAACAAGCAAAACAATGCATCAAAAACAGAATCTGTCTTAAACAGGACAGTCTGTAGTAATCTAAACTTTGACCATACTTATGTAACTCCAAACATTCTGGAAAATTAGGACGAAATAAATATTTTGTATAGAAATATTTGTAAAAATTTCAGAAACTTTTGACGTTCCAGTAAAAAATGTAAATTCACGCACTACAACCAAAGTTTCTATTTTTACACTACACATACCAACAAGCAATCTAATCATCCTAAAGGAAAATCTTCGCACATTATTTTTATAATACAATGGATTTGTACAAGGGGATAATTATTTTTTTTGGAAAGTTGTTGTGATTCAATATTCACAAAGATTCCATGGGCATGAACAAAGTTCAGGAATTCCCACACTTTCACGATGTTGGTCTCTCTCACTTTCACTTTTATTTTGGTGAAGTTAGGTTCCCCTCTATATTTTTTGTTTTTAAACTTTATAAAAGCACTCAACAGAATAAATTGACTCTCTAAAACTTCCGGGTTGTCTCCCTGGCAGCGCTTGCTTTAAAGCCATTAAGCTACGCATAAAGTGCTCAAGTAATGGATCCACCCGGATCCCAAGGTATATCAGAGCCAATTTTAATTAACAATGGTTTGTAATTTAGTAGTGAGCACAAAGAAACGTGTATCATGCAAGGACGAAGTCCAACTCTCTTCCTATGCATCGGCATGTCATAAAAGAACAATTCATGCACATCAAGTAAAGGGCAATGCATAGTATAAACAATTTCTTGCAATTTTATTGTATTGGAAACATAAAGAGGTGGAGATGTAGTTCCTCTCTCATAATAATTGCAAGTAGGAGCATCAAGCACATGCATTTTTTGTAGATCTGATCATATAGCCTTGAGGAGCAATGTGTAGCCCCCAAGGGCCGGCTCAGTAAGACATTACTGGGCTAGGACTTAGAAAAGGATAGAAAGGCCAACTCATCTCCTTGAGATAACAGGGTCTTGTTGACAATGTAATTATTTGAAAAACAACTTGCATTAGCCCCCCAAGTGTCGTGGTGCATGCTTGCCACGACATGGGACTTGCATACTTGATAACAACTGGACTTGAATAATGTAGCCCCCAAGTGCCGATCGTATGCCTACAACGACTCGGGACTTACATGCACTTCTCCTCTGAAAAGAAAAACATCATATGATGTAGCCCCCAAGTGCTGGGTCGTATGCCTGCAGCGACTTGGGACAGTGTGAGAATAATATAACTAATCATAATTTGTTGAATGACTCCTTGACCTTGGTTGTAACCCGGTATTTTGTTGAATATCCTGGAATAATGCCTTTGTCCTTGAAATGAAAATCCCTGCTCGTGGTTGTGGTGCAACCCGGCAAATATATGTATGAGAAATCCATATGTGTTGTAGTTTTACTACAGAGCACAATTTGAAAGAATCCAAGAGCCGGTAAATTAGATGACACGGCATTATACTTGATAGGGCGGCTCTTCGGGAATAGTCAATTCTTCCGAGCTTGCTTGAAAAACCCCAATCATTTAATACTGGTTATGATAAACCATGATGAAGATCCAGCCATGTTGGCTATTTAAGATAATAATATAACTTGGTTTGAGAACCTCAATTATTCAATATTGGTTATAACAACCATAATGGAAATCCAGCCATGTTGGCTATTAAGGATTGGAATATGAATCCCGGTTTGAAAACCGGCTCCTGTAATATAAACCAGGATATTCATGCATATATGATGCATGGTATGACGATGCAATGATGATGCAATGTATGATGATGTATGTGTATGATAACAGAATATAAAAATGTCGGCTTTCAAGGCTCTCTGTTTTGTTTTTGAAAAACTTAAGTTTCGCTTCAAAGAAGCTTGGCATAAAAGCCTGAAAACCTCATAAGCCGGCTCTCACGTGACATAAATCCATCGTTTAAACCTTAGCAAGTTCAGGGTCTTTAAAAGATTGACAATGCTAAGAGTACGAACGAGCAATATAGCGGAGAGACTACAGCAGACAAGGCGAGTTTATCCTAGCTCACTGTAAGCCGGCTCTCTCGTGACAAAAGTCGCCATTTAAACCTTGACAAGTTCAGGGTCTTTCTGCAAGAATAACTATGAAAGTTCAGGGTCTCTGAGCAAGATTGACTGTCAAGAGTTCGGCGGGTCACATAGCGGAGTAGCAAGTTGCAAACAGGCAGGTTTAACTTGAACATGGCATATAAAGCCTGGCCAAGAGGGTATGAAAGCTAAACCCAGTGGGTTGGAAGCCCCCAAGTGACCTTATGACGATCCAATAAATCAGGGCACCCATGTTTGAATGGCGCATCATGGCGGCTCGTCCTCTTGGGCGATTTTAAATCTTCCGCCAATAAGGTAGGGCACCCATGTTTGAACGGTCGCATCATGGCGGCTCATCCTCTTGGGCGACTTTAAATTTCTTTGATAACTCAAACTTGCGAGAGATGAATTCCTTTTGAACCGGATGCTGAGCCGGATATCGAGATCTCAAAACTTTGTGAGAGACAGACTTCTCTTGAGCCGGGTCTTAAACCGGAACTGTCGTGGGAATGTCCCTGACAATAGAACTAGGGGTACGAATGGAGGGACGTAGTCTAGCTGCAGCTCAGGTGTTTCACTCGGATGTGTACGAGTTCAGGCCCCACTCGGAAGTGGTAAAAGCCCTACGTCTCGAGCCCGGAGGCTAGTTTGTTTTGCTTATGGATGTGTAAGAGAATACAAGTGTCGGAACCTTGCTACGGCATCCGGTGGTGGCTTATATAGAATGTGCCACCACCAGCCGAGCGCCGCATTGAATGCTAATTAGAGCTACGTTACAGAAATCGTCGCTTTAACTAGCGCGTTACAGGTAACGCGTGACTGATCAATCCCGGAGGACGTCTCTTCGTATAACTCAACGCTTCGTCTCCTGGACCGTTGAGTTCTTGCTGACCGAGTGTGGATGTAGCCATCCGAGTGCGTCTTCAGGAACGTCCGAGTGATTCTTCAAATCTTACCGAGTGCACTTCTACTTCTGAGCTTTGATGCCGATATGGGACCATTGATGGGCCCTAGATGTCAGGTCCATGACCCTACCCAGGGTAGACATCCTCATCAGTAGCCCCCGAATCCATGAGGTTTTATTAGTCGAGTGATCGACACTCGGAAGCATCGACGACCTTTCGGAAAAGTTCGAGAAACGACCGTATCGTTCTTCACTCGGCCTCAAACCAAGATGGATTCAGGATCAATGTTTCGATGAAAACTATCATGTTGTTTAATCCGAGTGGTCAGCTGACGTGATCCGTTCACTAGGTTTGCAGGAGGGTGTCACCAGGGTTACTCGCGGCGTGGAGCTCGCCTCCTCTGAACACGGAGAAATTTTTGCGCGTTCAAAATCGCCGAAACTGCGCGTGGGCGCGGGGCGGAACGGTCGGGTCCCGAAGATTTTGGGGGAATGGAAACGATGCCTCGATAACCGTGCTGAAAATCACGCCACGCGTCCCCGAGGCCCTGAACAGTGGATTCGAAGATTTCGCTTCGTTTGCGGATTGACGGCCTGAGATTCCGCCGGATCTTCGATATAAATAACGGAGGATACTGTTGGGGCGAGAACAGATCTCACTTTCCCCTTGTCCCTCATCTTCTTCGACGTCCACCTGCACACCTTGTTCCTTTCATTCGCCGAAGGCAGCTCCGAGCTCATCGGCGAAGATGCGCACGGCGTCCGCGACCACGAAGGCCAAGTGGGCGAAGAAAAGTTCTTGCGCCTCCTCCTCCAGCGCCGGAGCGCCGGACGGATGGACGCAAGGCGAGTGGCTTCCGTCGCGGGTGACCAAGGCTCGGATGCTCGAGCTGGAGAGTCAGGGATTTGTGGCCGAGGGGAGCTGGCGGCTGCCGGGAGCAGGCGAGGAGGAGCCGTCGCCGAAGGGAGACGAGTGTGTGCTCTTGGTGACTCACCTTGAGCGAGGTTTCTCTCTGCCGCCCCACCCTTTCTTCCAAAGATATCTTGGTTTCTTCCGCGCTCAGCTTCATCACCTTCCTCCCAATGCCGTAGTCTATTTAGCTCCTTTCATCTCTTTGTGTGAGAATTTCCTGGGTTGCCATCCTCATTGGGGTCTATTTAAACACCTCTTCACTTGCCGAGTGATGACCGTGAAAAAACCCACTCGGTTGGAGGATAAGACGAATGTGGCCCAATTGTGCGGGGGACTCGGAATCCAACTGCGGGGCAAGGGTTGTTTTCCGAAGATGACATTCCCAGATTCGATAAAGGGGTGGCAGGAGACCTAGTTTTACTGCCACGACATCTCAGTCGGTGAGGGTCAGTCGGGACTCCCTTCATATACTTCGGAGCGCATTCGGCCAGTTCCCCGATTGACAGTAACCAAAGAGGAGAAAACCGAAGTAGACATCTTAGTGATAGCGTTAGTAGCTCTGGTGCAGAAAGGCGTCAACGGCCTCGACCTGCTAGAGGTTTTCCTCCAGAGGAGGATCTAGCCACTGCAAGCCAGAAGTCATCCCATGTGGGAATACTCCGGACCGAGTGACCCTACTCGAACTCACCCGGAGGAGCTCAAGGAGGATGAGGTGGAGGCCAAGATTAAGGCTATCACACCAGCGCGTGACAACCCCAGGGGGAGCAGGCTGGTGGCCCCACTCTCATTGGAGAACCTAGCGAATGAGGTAAATTCTGAAGGTTTATCATCCGAGTGATGTTCGTATATTTGTTGAAATTGATCCGACTGATTCTGTTTTTCATTCGGCAGGCCTTCACACAAATGAGCAGTCTGGTGCCACTCGTGGATAGGGGTCCGGTCGACGTTGCCAGCGACACTGACCATCCAGATGACTCAGCTGAAGCTGGAGAGTATGAAGAACCTGTTGATGGCGAGGACGATGAGGAAGACGATGAGGAAGGCTCAGAAGACGACGACGAAGTGGAGTTGTCGCGCTTAGAAGACTGAGTGCCCGAATCTCGTTCCAAGGTGCGCTAAGACTCGGGAGTCCATGGAGGCGGGCCCAAAGGATCGAGAATTGCTAAGCCGAGTGGATCTACCCTTCCGACCCGTGCTTCAAAGCGTGGCCGTGGAGAGCTTGCCTCTTCTCCTGAGAAGACGGCGAAGCAGCCCAAAATTGCCGCAACCAAACCTCGGAAGGCGGTCTTCATCCCGAAGATCAAGATGGCCATCCAAGTGGCTTCGGCGTAAGTGTTTCCATTCTTAACAGTTGTTGGGTAGACTTGTCCGAGTGATAAAATGATCCGAGTGTTCCCTTTGCAGAGCCGATACTTCGACTGCGTCACCTGATCCTCAGACCCTGGTGAAAGAGCGAGCCGACGCTGATGTTGCATCCTCAAAGGGTAAGCTCTTAACTCATTCGGTAATCTTGGACATCTCCGAGTATTTATTCATCTTCGAATGTCTTGAATATTTGCAGCTCCGCGTGAAGTGATCGACCTTGATGCAAACGACAAGGTTGACCTAATGAACCCTCCGGCCAACGCAGACGTCGTGATGCAGGAGCCGTTGCTTGCTGATACTTTGGTGCCCACTCAAGAGGCCAGCTCGGGAGCAGGGGCAGCACTCGGTACTGGTACTTCATCTCACTCGTTGACTCCCTCCACGCCTAACATTTTTATGCTAAACCATGTCCCGGAGGACCAAGTGGGAGCGAGTAAGGAGGCGCTGATGTAGCTGGAGATAATGAGTGACCGACTGAAGACGGCGTACGACGCGAGTGAAGCTCTGAAGAAGAATGTCCGAGTAAGTACTCTTGTAAGTACCCTTTTAGTCGAAATTTCAATTTCCTGTCTTGTGAGGATCTGAATCCGAGTTTAAGTACACCGGCTGGGTGTGTTTGAGTTCCAGTGGGGGCATGCTGAGCGCACCCACTGGGTGTAGTCCCCGAGACTACCGTCGACTGAAGCAGTCGGCGGGAGTCTTAGAGTCCGAATGAATACTTTGTTCAATCCATCCGAATGAATACTTTGTTCAATACATCTGAATGAATACTTTATTTTTGATTTTCCAGTGAGGGCGCGCTGAGCGCACCCACTGGGTGTAGTCCCCGAGACTGCCGTCGACTGAAGCAGTCGGCGGGAGTCTTAGAGCCCGAATCAAAATTTTGACCTATATCCTTTGCTTTAAATCTGTTTTGCAGTCTGTTTGTGAGCTCGGAAGCCACTACAAAACTCTGGAGAAGGAGGTGCTGGACCTGCGCGTTAGCCTCGAAGCCGAGAAGACCAAGAACGCCTGACTGGAAGAGGAGAAAAAGGCCATTGAAGGTAATTTCTCACTGCTCGACTGTGAAAGTAGCTACTCCTCATCCCCATCCGACTGAATATGCTTCATCAGATTTTCGTAGAGAAAATCGTGAACTTGTCCAGAGGCTGAAAAATTCTATTTCTTTAGAAACTGTGAAGGCTACTCTTGAAAAGAAGGATACCGATCTGGCGGCCGCTCAAAAGGAAGCCAGCCGAAAGACCAAGGAAGCCGAGGAAAAACTGAAGTCAGTCGGAAAGCTGGAGGAGGAGAAGAAAGGATTGGAAATTGCCGTCCAGAAGTCCAACGAAGAACTTGTTGAATTGAAGAAGCTGCAAACCGAGTGGCAGACCAGACTCAATCACATTGCTGCCAAGAAAGCTGAGCTGGAGGAATACGTTGAGGAATTCAGTGGCGAGGCCAATGAAAAGCTTAAAGGTAACCTTTCCGAGTGACTCTCATGGAACTTGGTTAAGCCGAATGAAATTTGTATGTCCCTGACCTCTTTCTTAATTTGTCCGAATTCAGCATTTTGTGACGATGTGGCGGAGGAGACGGACAAATTCGAGAAGGAGCTGGATCCCACTCAGGGTTTACTCAAGGACAGTGCTACCATGAGCGTGCTCCGCTTGGAAGAGCGTGTTGAGCAGGTGGCCATGTATATCAGGGAGCTTAGCACCGCCATCTCCGTGATCTATCGCGACGTCTTCTCCGACGATGAGCCTTCGAAGGATCTGGAGTCTGTGCTAGCCCGAGTGAAAGCAGTGCGAAGCCGAGTGAAAGACTGGATGAAATCCGCGGCCCGGGCCGGCACTGACATAGCTCTCTCATTGGTCCGTATCCACTGCAAGGGGGTGGACGAGAAGAAGCTGAAGTCTCTCGACGTGGCCAACAGGAAGAACGCCAAGATTGATGACTTCATGGAGATCTTCATGGAGGCTGCCACTCGGATAGCGGACAGCATCGACCTGGACACCTTCGTGGAAGCAGTGCCCCTGCCCGAATGATCGTCCAGTTTAAACTCTTTTAAGTATTTGCCTCGGAATGCCGAGTGGTTGCTGTAACCATGAAACTCTAAGTGAGCCTGAGGCTCCCACTGTTTGAACCTTTATCCGTACCTTCGATCCGAATGATGCAGTTCTCATTTGTTTTGGCTTTATTCGATCTTTGTTTTCGGATGATTCTAACTAAGGCAATGTGGAATCGCGGCTAAGCCCCCGAGTGTGGGCCGGACCCTCACTCAGAGTAATTTATCCTCAGATGAACAATGATAGTCCTGTTCATCTTGACAACCGAGTGTGGAGGTTGTCCCACTCGGAGTAGTTTTTAACTTAGGCGACGCGGAGCCACGGCTAAGTCCCCGAGTGTGGGCGAGACCCTCACTCGGAGTAGTTTGTCCTTAGATGAACAATTATGGTCCTGTTCATCTTGACAACCGAGTGTGGAGGATGTCCACACCCGAAGTAGCTTTTAACTTAAGCGACGCGGAGCCGCGGCCAAGCCCCCGAGTGTGGGCGAGACCCTCACTCGGAGTAGTTTGTCCTTAGATGAACAATGATGGTTCTGTTCATCTTGACAACCAAGTGTGGAGGATGTCCACACCCAAAGTAATTTTTAACTTAGGCGACGTGGAGCCACGGCTAAGCCCCCGAGTGTGGGCGAGACCCTCACCCGGAGTAGTTTGTCCTTAGATGAACAATGATGGTCCTGTTCATCTTGACAACCGAGTGTGGAGGATGTCCACACCCGAAATAGATTTTAACTTAGGCGACGCGGAGCCGCGGCTAAGCCCCCGAGTGTGGGCGAGACCCTCACTCGGAGTAGTTTGTCCTTAGATGAACAATGATGGTCCTGTTCATCTTGACAACCGAGTGTGGAGGATGTCCACACCTGAAGTAGATTTTAACTTAGGCGACGCGGAGCCGCGGCTAAGCCCCCGAGTGTGGGCGAGACCCTCACTCGGAGTAGTTTGTCCTTAGATGAACAATGATGGTTCTGTTCATCTTGACAACTGAGTGTGGAGGATGTCCACACCCGAAGTAGTTTTTAACTTAGGCGACGCGGAGCCGTGGCTAAGCCCCCGAGTGTGGGTGAGACCCTCACTCCGAGTAGTTTATACTTAGGCAAAATCAGGTTTGCGGCTAAGTGTTTTGTGTTTTTTACACCCACTGGGGGTGGCAGTCAAATTTCAACATGATATAATGAAATAAAACTTTATTCATCGAGATCACTCAGATTCATTATTGGAATGACAAGCTAAGATAGTTATGTTCTAGGTGTAGAACTTGCGAAGCAGGTCCGCGTTCCAAGTTCGGGGCTCTTCTACTCCCTTTTTGATATTGTAAAGTCGGTTGGCTCCGTTGTGCAAGACCTTGGAGATCCCATACGACCCCTGCCATGGAGGCGCGAGCTTGTGAGATCTCTGTTGATCCAGTCGGAGAACAAGATCTCCTTCTTGAAAAGTTCGGCTCTGGACGTGTCTGTCATGGTAACGCCTCAAATCTTGCTGATAGAGCGTCGATCTGATGAGGCCCAACTCTCTCTCTCTCTTCCTCCAGAAGGTCGAGGCCATCTTGCCGAGCGGCTTCGGCTTCAGCTTCATCATATAGTTCCACTCGGGGGGAATTGTGCTGAAGATCACTCGGTAGCACCGCCACTGACCCGTACACCATGAAGAAAGGTGTGCACTGTGTAAGCGGTTTGGGGTTGTCCGAATGCCCCATAAGACGGAAGGCAATTCTTCAACCCAAGCTCCAGTAGCGTACTTCAAGTCTCTCATCAATCGAGGCTTCAGACCTTGCAGAATCATTCCGTTTGCGCGCTCGGCCTGGCCATTCGAATGCGGGTGAGCCACTGAGGCGTAATTAACCCGAATGCCTTGAGAGAAACTGAATTCACGGAACACATCTGAATCAAAGTTTTTCCCGTTATCCGTGATGATATCGTGGGGCACGCCGAACCTAAAGATGATCTGCCGAATGAAACTAACGGCAGTACCTGCATCCAAGCTCTTGATGGGCTTCGCTTCGACCCACTTGGTGAACTTGTCAACCGCGACGAGTAGATGTGTGAATCCACTCGATCCAGTCCGTAAGGGGCCGACGATATCTAGGCCCCATACTGCAAACGGCCAAGTGATCGGGATCGTCTTGAGCGCGGACGCTGGCTTGTGAGACTTGTTCTTGTAGAACTGACATCCGACACACAGGTCCACCAAGTCCTTTGCCGCTTCATTGGCTCGGGGCCAATAGAATCCCTTTCGGAAAGCTTTAGCAACCAAAGTCCAAGAGGACGCATGGTGACCACATGTTCCCGAGTGGACTTCATGTAGAATCTGCAGCCCTTCCTCTGGGGAAATGCATTTTTGAACGACTCTTGTGGTGCTTTTCTTGTACTACTGATCTCCCATAACCTCGAATGACTTGGATCGACGGATGATCCGACGAGCTTCTTCTTCATCTTCTGGGAGTTCTTGTCTGAGCAAATATGCCAAGTAAGGTTGAGTCCACTCGGGAGTGATTACTAGCATTTCGTGGACCAGATCCACTATATATAGCTGGAACTTCAACCTCAGTCGGATCAGAAGGACCGACTGCTTGCGAGGGCTCCTGTGTGAAAGGATCTTCTGTGATAGTCGGAGCACGCAAATGTTCAAGGAATATGTCTTTCGGGACTGCTCGCCGAGTGGATCCGAACTTTGCCAGATCGTCTGCCGCTTGATTCTTTGCCCGAGGGATGTGATGCAGTTCTAGGCCTTCGAAATTCTTCTCCAGCTTCCTGACTGCGTTACAGTATCCGATCATTGCTGGACTCCGAATGTCCCACTCCTTCATCACTTGATTGACAACGAGGTCCGAGTCACCGTAGACCATCAGTCGATGAATGCCGAGTGAGATGGCCGTGCAGAGCCCGTACAGGAGCTCTTCATATTCGGCCTCATTGTTTGATGAGTCAAAATGGATTTGGAGAACATAGTTCAGTCGGTCTCCTTTGGGAGAGACAAGAACCACGCCAGCCCCCGAGCCATTGAGCATCTTGGATCCGTCGAAGAACATGGTCCAGTGTTCGGGAACACTCGGAATTGGTTGCTCCTGCTCAATCCACTCGGCCATAAAATCAACCAATGCTTGGGACTTGATTGCTTTCTTGGCTTCGAATTTGATTTCCAACGGAAGGAGCTCGATTGCCCACTTCGCCGCTCAGCTAGCGGCGTCCTTGTTATGCAAGATCTCTGTCAGGTGAGCGCCGCTGACGACCGTGACCGAGTGATCTTGGAAGTAATGAACTACCTTTTTGGCAGTCAGGTAAATGCCATAAACCAGCTTCTGGTAGTGCGGGTACCTTTGCTTGGAAGGAGTTTGCACTTCTGAAATGTAATATATGGGTCTTTGGACTTTGAATGCTTTTCCTGGCTCTTCGCGCTCCACCGCAAGGACTGTGCTCACCACCTGGCTGGTCACCGCGATGTACAGGAGTAAAGATTCCTGGCTGCCCGGAGCAGCTAACACCGGCTGGGTGGAAAGCAATGCCTTGAGTTCTACGAACGCGGCTTGCGCTTCATTGGTCCACTCGAATTTTTCTGACTTCTTCATCAATCGGTAGAAAGGAAGACCCTTCTCTCCGAGTCTTGAAATGAATCGGCTCAGGGCCGCAAGGCATCCTGTCAACCTCTGCACATCATGTAAGCGTTCTGGCTGCTTCATTCGGACTATGGCGCCGATTTTATCTCGGTTAGCATCGATCTCCCGCTCGGAAACGAGAAAACCGAGTAAATTTCTGGCAGGCACTCCAAATGTGCACTTAGCTGGATTCAGCTTGATCCTGAAGCGTCGTAGGTTTGTGAAGGTTTTGGCAAGGTCAGTCAGGAGGTCGGAACCTTTCCTAGACTTGACCACGATATCGTCCATATAGGCCTCCACATTCTGACTGATTTGCTTCTGCAAACACTTCTGGATCATGCACTAAAAAGTAGCTCCAGCATTCTTCAAGCCGAATGGCATCGTGACATAGCAAAAACACCCGAGTGGGGTGATGAAGGCTGTTTTTATTTCATCAGGACCAAACATTCGTATCTGGTGGTACCCAGAGTACGCATCCAGGAACGACAAACGTTCACATCCGGCTGTAGAGTCCACTATCTGATCTATCCTACGTAAAGGAAAATGATCTTTCGAGCAGGCCCGATTGAGGTGTTTGAAGTCAATGCACATACAAAGTGACTTATCCTTCTTCGGCACCAGGACCACATTCGCGAGCCACTCGGAGTGGTAGATCTCGCGAATGAACTCGGCAGCAAGGAGCCGAGCTATCTCTTGGCCAATCTCCTTGCGCTTCTCGACGGAGGATCGACGCAAGTATTCCTTGACCGGCTTGGCCTTGGGGTCGGTTCAAAGTCGGTGCTCAGCCAGTTCCCTGGGTACACCAGGCATGTCAGAGGGCTTCCATGCGAAGATGTCCCAGTTCTCACGGAGGAACTGGATGAGCTCGGCTTCCTATTTGTCTCCGAGTGAAGTAGAGATATTCGTCGGGGCGGCACTCGGGTCACTCGGATGGACATGAACTTGCTTAGTCTCACTAGACGATTGGAAAGCTGATTCTGAAGCTGGCCGCTTCGACCTGAGCAAATCAGCCGTGTCCACCTCCTTCTTGTACCCTTCAAGTTCGAGTGCCAGCACCTGTTCATTGTCTATCTTCGTGCCCTGCTGAAGGCACTCTTCAGCAACTATCCGATCACCAGTGACTATAATCACGCCCTTAGGTCCCGGCATCTTGAGCTTGAGATACACATAACATGGTCTGGCCATGAAACGTGCGCAGGCGGGCCTACCCAGGATGGCGTGGTAAGCACTGCGGAAGTCAACCAGCTCAAAGGTCAGTTTTTCCTTTTGGAAATTCTTCTCGCCGCTGAATACTACATCCAGCGCGATCTGGCCGAGTGATTCGGCCTTCTTTCCAGGGACGATCCCATGGAAATGCATGTTGCTCTTGCTCAATCGGGACATCGGGATGCCCATAGCCTTGAGCGTATCGGCATATTTGATATTAAGCCCGCTGCCTCCATCCATTAGGACCTTGCGCAGTCGGACACCGCCCACTGCTGGGTCAATGACCAGCGCTTGCCTCCCAGGGGTGGCAATATGAGGCGGATGGTCGGAATGGTCGAAGGTGACAGGCGTCTTCGTCTAGTTGATGTATTTGGTAGCAGTCGGAACTGCCATATTAACCTCCCGATTGATTACTTTGAGGTGCCTTGGCTTTCAACGTCAGCGAAAATCACGTTTATGACCTTGTCGATTTTTGGATACTCGGAAGTATCCTCCTCATCCTCGACATCGACCTTCTCACTCGAGGGCTCAGCGCCCATCTCCTGCTTGAGCAGGCGACATTCCCGAGTGGAGTGCTTCGGAAGCACAACGTTGCCCTCTTCATCCATCTTGGTATGAATCTGGCACGGCTGGTCAAGGATATCGGATTTGTACTCGGACTTCTTCTTGGGAGTCCATTCCTTTTTCTTCTTCTTGGGCTTTGGCTTGCCTTGCCCCTGCCCTTGGACAACTGCGACTGCAGCCTTGCCGGAGGCGTCAGCTTTCCGCTTCTGATTCTTCACAGTGTTGCCTCCCGATTGAGGGGCGTTGCCGGCTCTTGCTTTGCCACTTCGGAGGCAGTCTTCTTCTTCACCATTGGCATATTTGTTTGCAATCTCCATGGCTCGACTGAGGGACAGATCCCCAGACCGGCCAAACTTTAGGACCAACTCCCGATACCAAGTGCCCGCCTTGAAGGCACACACGGCTTGATACTCGGTGACATTCTCCACGGTGTTATGCAATGTGGTCCAACGCTGAATGTACTCTCGGAGAGTTTCATTGTTCTTCTGGACGCAGTGCTAGAGTTCCGTCAGTCCACCCGGACGCTTGGAGGTGCCCTCGAATATTTTGACGAACACTCGGGCCAAGTCCTCCCAGCAATAAATGCAGTTGGCAGGCAACTGATTTAGCCATGCCCGCACGAACCCTTCCAACATGAGGGGAAGGTGCTTCATGGCGACGAAATCTCGCCACCGCCGATCTGGATGGCGACTCGATAATCTTCGAGCCAAGTCTCTGTCTTGGACTCACCATTGAACTTTCCAATCTTGGTTGCTAGTCGGTAATTGGGGGGTATCTCTGCCTCTCGGATGTATCTGCTGAAACATCCAAGGCCGGTAACACCCCAGCCACTCGCCAGGTCTCTGTCATATCTGTTCCGATCAACCACTCGCTGAGTGATGTCAGTTCGGGCATCATAGCCCCTGTGCCTAACAGGGCTCCGCTCGCGGTTTCTCCCGAGTGGATAGCCCCCGTCATACGGTCGTTGCCCGCGCGGAACGCCCCCCGGAGGGGGAGTCCGACTGAAATCGCGGTCGTCGCGCCCGCATCCTCCATACTGGCCTCTCGGATGAGGAGGAGTCCGCGGATCTCTCCTTGGCGCAAGCGGACTGTGAGTTGACTACACAGTATCTGCTCGAGTGAGATTGCGATACCTCTGAATTTTGTTGCAGGGTAGTCTTCAGCAGAGCCTGGATCTACCGAATGCCCTCGTCCGCCACTGAATTGGACAGCTGGATCGAATCTGCGATCCGAGTGGCCGCGGCCAGGTTCATCAAAGGGGTACGCATCGTCGGGATGGTGTACGGGCGTTCCTTTGTGAATGTCAGCTGGCGGCGGCTATGGCTGGAACCGGGAAGTTCCCTTGCCGCACGCTCATCGAGCGAGTGCTGTAGCCGCTCGAGGCGCTCACGCTCGGCCAGAGTGGCTTGGCGGGCAGCCTCGAGGGCTATCTGCTCGGTGGTGTTCCCCGCAATAGGCGTCTAAAGGACTTCATCGTTCCTGCGCCTGATTTCCTCCCGCTGCTCCCGAGTAAGCGGTCGGGGGAAGTAGTCGTCGGTACTGGCGTCATGATGATCTCCGTCTCGATCACGGGCGCCTCCGGCCGAATACCCTGGAGGTGCAGCGTCTCGGGACGGGCCAGCCATAAAGACCTCCGCCACTTCTCCGCTGCTCTCCAGACCAGTGGTATCGGAGGAGTCATCATCCGAAGAAGAGAATAGACAGTGCACTGCCTCGTCGGCTCCGAGTGCAGTCTCTTGCTGCCTCGCGGTCTGCGCCGCCACAGAGTGTTTGATCCAACGCTGCAGCCTGGAGCGCCCGGAGCACCGGCGGAAAGCCGCGAGACGTGTAGTGGAAACCGGCCGATAAGGTGTGGACGGTTGCCGGAGAAGAACTCCGAACGTCATCGTGCTAAAGTGCACTGCGCCGCGGGCGGGCACTGCCTCAGCGTCCAGCAGTGCCTCCTGCAGCCACGCCGAATCGTTGACGGCAAAGCTTAGTGACCCGAAGAGGATCTCGCCGCCGAAAGTGTTCATGATGAACAGGAAAATGGTAATTCCACCTGCGCCGAAATTCGCTAGATGTGCAGCCCCAAGGTGGGCGCCAACTGTCGTGGGAATGTCCCTGACAATAGAACTAGGGGTACAAATGGAGGGGCGTAGTCTAGCTGCGGCTCAGGTGTTTCACTCGGATGTGTACGAGTTCAGGCCCCACTCGGAAGTGGTAAAAGCCCTACGTCTCGAGCCCAGAGGCTGGTTTGTTTTGCTTATGGATGTGTAAGAGAATACAAGTGTCGGAACCTTCCTACGGCGTCCGGTGGTGGCTTATATAGAATGCGCCACCACCAGCCGAGCGCCAAATTGAATGCTAATTAGAGCTACGTTACAGAAACTGTCGCTTTAGCTAGCGCGTTACAGGTAACGCGTGACTGATCAATCCCAGAGGACGTCTCTTCGTATAACTCAACGCTTCGTCTCCTGGACCGTTGTGTTCTTGCTGACCGAGTGTGGATGTAGCCATCCGAGTGCATCTTCAGGAATGTCCGAGTGATTCTTCAAATCTTACCGAGTGCACTTCTACTTCTGAGCTTTGATGCCGATATGGGACCTTTTCTGAAACTCCGGAATCCTTCTTTTGAGCCGGAACTCTCAGATTGCTTGGCACTTTTTTAGCTGGAAATTTTCTGACAGCCTTTAAGCTTTCACCAATGTGACAGTAGCCCTCGAGATCGGGTTATTTTTCTCCAATGACCCGGGGTTCTGGAATTTACTGAAACTAGCAACATTTGCTGAGTTATGTCTGTGTAGCCCCTGAGTCTTAAGACGACTCAAGGAGTTGGCTTGAGATTCTCCATACTTGGTCGTGGCATAAACCGGCATATAGCTGACAGCAGAAACGCTAGAATGTGTTGAAGCTGGAGGCAAGGTGGCGAGTTTGATGATCTTCGCAACACTCATTGTATACCCTCGGCGTTGATAACGTGATGTGAATCCATAGAAGGTTGAGGTTGACCGCAGCAGGTTATAAATGCTCCCGTATGAGCTGTGTCAATAACCTGACCAATGGTTCATCCCAGCTGGTTGTTGTAGTTAACTAAACCGCAGTGGCGGCGACTTGTGCGCCTGTCCATTGAGCCATCCGTTGGCGGCTGATAATTTATTGAAGCCAAAAGCGTATGGCGAGTTGATGTAGACTGGGCCGCGAGGGCGGCGACTCACGCGCATCCGTTTTTCGGACGAACAAGCAGGCGTGACACCGGCGTGTTGATGTAAACCGGAATGCGGCATTGTAAGCCGGCGCGGACAAGAGAGTCGGCCGTGGCACCGTAAACTGGCACTGACGTGCAAGTTGCCCGTGGCGTTGTAAGACAGTGCGGACGGCGAGTCGGCCGTGGCTTTGTTGGTGAATACCATACTGCGGATGCGGCGGCTTGCCGCGTCCATTGGGCGGCTCATACTGGCGGGTGAGCGCGCGCGGTATCGGCAAGTTGATATAGACTGGGCCGCGGGGGCGGCGACTCACACGCATCCATTGAGCAACGTGACTCGGATGAACACCAGTATAAAACGATGCTGGCATGCGCTCCACCTCCGCGGTATAATGCCACATGAATAATTGTCCTGCGTAAAAATATTGCAGGCCAAAGTAATGTTCTCAACGAAATTAATATGTACTGAAAATAGAAAAGGCAAATAGCACCTGGTATTTTGTCGGATGTGCGGTCCCTCGATGACATGAATTACTTTTTTACCCACCACACTTTTTCTTAACCGGCTCCCCCACCTCTTATCCATCCAAACCGACCTCCCACTTCTCCTCCTTCCACGGGTGTGAGGGGAAACAGCCGACGCCGGGCCATGCGCCGGACAAGGCCGAGAGGGGCGGCGAGCCGGCAGGCGTAGGAGGATCAGCGAGGCGCAGCCAGCGGCGAGGCGAGGTTGCGGAGGGTCGGCGGAGGCTGGGCGAAGCATAGCGGCGGCGGCGGCGTCAGCCGGCGCCGGCTCAAACCAAGCCACGCAAGCGAGGCGGGCACACAAAGAGCTGCGGCGGAGCAGAACAGCGAGCGGGGCGAGGCCGAGGCCGAGACGGCCGCGACGGGTAGGCGGGGTGTGTCCGAGGCTACCACGGCGTGGCTGGCGGAGGCGATGTCCGAGGCGACCACGACGCGGCGGCGGGGCGCGGCGCGGAGCTGGCTGGTGGTGCAAACACAGCGGAGGCGCAGCGCGGAACCAGCTCCGGTGCACGCGGTGATGGCGTCGGAGCAATGCGCGGAGGCGAGGCCGGCGCATCGCGGCCAGGGGGCATGGTGGAGGAAGACAGGCGAGCGCGGCCACGGCGGCTTGGTCGCGATGCGGCGGCTCAAGGCGCGGCGGCGGCGGCACAAAAGCGCGGCGGAGGCCGGGCTGTGGGCGGTGGAGGCCGAATGGAGGCGAAGCCAATGCACGGGGGTGCGGACACGAGCGGGCCAAGGCGGAGGAAGACGGGCGAGCGAGGTCACGGTGGCTTGGTCATACAAGGCGGAGCGAGCCTGGTGCAAGAGCGCGCGAGGACGGCCGTGACGGCGCGGGCGAGTGAAGGCCAGGCGAGATGAGGCAGAGCCATGGCCATGTCAACGCACGCGTGTAGCAACCAATTATTGGATAGTGAGTCGTCATCATAGTCAATGTTTTGTTGATGTAGCTCTGGGCAGCCTTGGGTGTAAATGTAATAAACGTATAGCCTGGTATGCATCGGGACTTGATGCACGTGTATACGGCCGAACGAATTTATACGAACACAGCAGCATGTCTTGTAGGGCGGCGCAACAGCGGAGATCGATTTCTAGTCGGTCTCGGCGGGTTAAGATCGCAACACTACGGCAGCAGGCAGCCGCAACTCTAATCCTTGACAACCCAATCTTGCACATTACCAACTCCAGAGTTAATCAGCCGAATTTTCCGTCGGTCTCGATGGAATATCTTGCGTCATTGTTCCATGAAGGCTCTTCTTCATCCGGCTTCTCAATCCCTCGAAGAAATCCCTCCAAGAACACAACACCACCGTGCTTGGCCCCACGGTGGGCGCCAACTGTCGTGGATTTGTCACGACAAGATGTCCTCATGAGAGAACTTAGGTGTGAGGCCATCGCAACTATGTGGCGGCTTGAGAGGGGTTGGTCGGAATCGAGAGACGTGAGTTTACCCAGGTTCGGCCCCTCCGATGGAGGTAAAAGCCTACGTCCTGCTTTGTGTATATTGATGATGAGGATGATCTCGATTACAAGGGTGCGGGATCGCTACCTCTAATCTCGAGAGACTCTAATCTGTCTATCTCTAATGACTTGAACTTGTCCCTCTAGGGGTGCCTTACCCCTTCCTTATATAAGTGGAAGGGGTAGGTTTACATGTAGAGTCCCACTAGGAGTAGGATTAGGACTAGTCTCTCTTGAGTCCTAATCCGGGTATTGTTTCTCTTGTGAGGGAGTCTTTCCTTTCCTTGGGCCTTCTCTGTGAGCCGACATACGCCATAACACGAGTCGGTCCTCCGATGAGCCGCCTTCTGGGCTATCGGGTCTTGTCGTTCGTCTGACCCGCCTGCCGGGTCACAAATTAGCCACCAAGCGCCGGACGGGTCAACAGTGAGTCGCCAAGTACCGGCCGGGTCATACTTCTGGCCGGGTTATACCGCGGGGTAATATCCCCGACAAGTAGTATTTCTACTTAGTACAAGTGGAGGCTAGCAAATAGATTGAGAAGCAACCAACCAAGAAACGAAAATTTACATAAATGGGCACTAAGCATAACTAACACCGAATAATGCACCACAAGTAGGATGTAATTTCATTGCATAACTATTGACTTTCGTGCTTGCATAGGTAATCACAAACCTTAACACCAATATCCTTACTAAAGCATAATTACTCACCAACATGACTCACATATTACTATCATCATGTCTCAAAACTATTACAAGGAATCAAACATATCATATTCAGTGATTCATAAGTTTTATGTAGGATTTTATGACTAACCATGCAAATGACCAATTCTTGTTGACTCTCTAAATAGATATAAGTGAAGAAAGAGAGTTTAATTCTTTCTACAAAAGACCATGCTCTAATAAATATAAGTGAAGCAAAATACCATTCTACAAATTACGGTTTTCTATGTGAAGAGAAGCAGGCAATCCAAACTTCAAATGATATAAGTGAAGCACATGAAGCATTCTATAAAGCCATACTCAAAAGATATAAGTGAAGTGCAATGAGCATCCTATAAATCAACCATGGACTATCTCATACCAGCATGGTGCATAAAAGAAAAGTGAAAACTAAACACCAAAGACGCTCCAAGATTTACACATATCACATGAATGAAACGAAAACGAAAACATACCGATATTTGTTGAAGAAAGATGGGATGCCTTCTCGGGCACCCCCAAGCTTAGACGCTTGAGTATCCTTGGATATTTACATGGGGTGCCTTGGGCATCCCCAAGCTTTAACTCTTGCCTCTCCTCCTTCTCCTCATATCGATACCTCCTCGATCTTTGAACACTTCATCCACACAAAACTTAACAGAAAACTGGTGAGACCCGTTAGTATAATAAAGCAAATTACTATTTTAAGTACTGTTGAAAACCCATTCATAATTTATATTTTCATTATACCTGCTGTATTATAACTTCTCCATGGCTTATACCACCAATAAAATCGATAGTTTCATCAAAACAAGCAAAACAATGCATCAAAAACAGAATCTGTCTTAAACAGAACAGTCTGTAGTAATCTAAACTTTTACCATACTTATGTAACTCCAAACATTCTGGAAAATTAGGACGAAATAAATATTTTGTATAGAAATACTTTGTAAAATTTTCAGAAACTTTTGACGTTCCAGTAAAAAATGTAAATTCACGCACTACAACCAAAGTTTCTATTTTTACACCGCACATACCAACAAGCAATCTAATCATCCTAAAGGCAAATCTTCGCACATTATTTTTATAATACAATGGATTTGTACAAGGGGATAATTATTTTTGTTTGCAAGTTTTTGTGATTCAAGATTCACAAAGTTTCCATGGGCATGAACAAAGTTCAGGAATTCCCCCACTTTCACGATGTTGGTCTCTCTCATTTTCACTTTTCTTTTTGTGAAGTTAGGTTCCCCTCTATATTTTTTTGTTTTTAAACTTTATAAAAGCACTCAATAGAATAAATTGACTCTCTAAAACTTCCGGGTTGTCTTCCTGGCAGCGCTTGCTTTAAAGCCATTAAGCTAGGCATAAAGTGCTCAAGTAATTGATCCACACAGATCCCAAGGTATATCAAAGCCAATTTTAATTAACAATGATTTGTAATTTAGTAGTGAGCACAAAGCAACATGTATCATGCAATGACGAAGTCCAACTCTCTTCCTATGCATCGGCATGTCATAAAAGAACAATTCATGCACATCAAGTAAAGGGCAATCCATAGTATAAGTAGTTTCTTGCAATTTTATTGTATTGGAAACATAAAGAGGTGGAGATGTAGTTCCTCTCTCATAATAATTGCAAGTAGGAGCATCAAGCATATGCATATTAGATTCATCAAAATCATCATGTGTAGTAGCAAAACGCAATCCATCAATATAATCCTTAATAAGAGCAAACTTCTCCGATATAGTGTAGTTGGGAGAATCCAGAAAGATAATAGGACTATCATGTGTGGGTGCAATAGTAACAATTTCATTCTTAACATAAGGAACTATAGCAAGTTCATCTCCATAAGAATAAATCATATTGGCATCTTGGCCACATGCATAGCAAGCATCAAGTTCATCAAAAAAGGATATTTCAAAAGAATCCACGGGATCATAGAAATTATCATAGCATTCATCCTTCGGTAAGCACGAATGGAAATTAAATAATGTATGAGTTGAAGAGTTACTCTCATTAGAAGGTGGACACGGGTAGCTAATCCGCTCTTCCTCCTTTTTTTCTTCGCTCTCCTCATCCTTTTCATCTAATGAGCTCACAGTTTCGGCAATTTCTTCTTCCATAGATTCCTGCAAAATTTTAGTCTCTTCCAAGGCAGCGGACATTCTCTCATTAAATTCAATAATATCATAATTGTATTCATAATTATCATAGCAATATTGAAGTATGGATAAATTTTCAGATTTGTAAGGAACATCATCATACTTTTCAAGCAAAGAAGCAATTTCATAAGCACCTTTAAAAGCAACAAATTCTTCTATTCGTTCCACAACATAGTAATCATAAATACCATTAGCATAAGAAGCCAAGAATTCATTCTCATTAAATAAACATTGGAAGGGAAGGTGTGGAGCCTTTATCTTAGAGCAACAAGTAAAGTCACATCTCAAGCATGCATCCCAGCAAACCATTGCAATATTTTAATTTGATCCCATAAGTGTTTCCCTTTTTGAGACAAGCGATAATCCTAAAGTACTCACGTTGATCCAACGTGTCTCCTATTATAAAGTTTAATGATGATTTCTCAGGATTATCAAAGGAGTAATTAGCGCGTTCCACATAACGAGCATCGAGGGCTTTAGGAGGTTCCCCATCTCCATGAGTAGCAAGTACAACTAATTTTGTTGGTGTTTCGTGTTCCATATCCATAACTAAAGATATAAAACAACGAATAATAGAAAGTAAAAATTACTTAGTGATAAAGCAAACAAGCACACACGAGAATATCAACCACTACGCTATTGCTCCCCGGCAACGACACCAGAAAAAGGTCTTAATAACCCACAAGTGTAGGGGATTGTTTGTAGCCTTTTTTGCTAAATAAGAGTGTCGAACCCAACAAGGAGCTAAAGGTAGAACAAATATTCCCTCAAGTTCTATCGACCACCGATACAACTCTACGCACACTTTAACGTTTGCTTTACCTAGAACAAGTATGAAACTATTTTGTAGGTGATAGGATAGTTTGCACAAATAAAACTAGAAGTACATTGCGGGAATAAAACCACGAGTAAATTGCAAGATAATAAAAGTTAGTTGTTTAGTAGAAAACTTTTGTCAAACAAGAAGGTTATTTGTGCCTAGGTAATTGATAACTAGACCGGTAATCATTATTGCAATTTTATATGAGGGAGATGCATGAGCTAACATACTTTCCGTACTTGGATGATATGCACTTATGATTGGAACTCTAGCAAGCATCCGCAACAACCAAAAATCATTAAGGTAAAACCCAACCATAGCATTAAGTATCAAGTCCTCTTTACTCCCATATGCAACAACCCACCTACTCGGGTCTATGTCTTCTGTCAATCACACCACCCACCATAAGCAAATCATGAACATATTGCAACATCCTACAGCGGGGATCCCTCACGTTTGCGCTACACATAGGGCACCATATATAGGACATCACCAAAATAAAACATACAACTCATACCAACCACGGTCATCAATTAGCCCATAGGACAAAATGGATCTACTCAAACATCATAGGATGGCCACATATCATTGGGAAATAATATATGGAGTTTAGCACCATGTTTATGTAGATATTATAGTGGGGAAGAGAGGTGTTACACCGCTGCATAGAGGAGGGGAGAGTTGGTGTTGACGGCGGCGAAGTTATTGGTGTAGATTGTCGTCACGATGATTGCCCCGGCAGCGTTCCGGCGCCACCGGGTGTCGGTGTCAAAACCGGCGGATCTCGGGTAGGGGGTCCCGAGCTGTGAGACTTGGATCGATGGTAACAAGAGATGAAGGGCACAAGGTTTTACCCAGGTTCGGGCCCTCCTATGGAGGTAATACCCTATGTCCTGCTTGATTATATTGATGATACGAGGATTACAGAGTTGATCCACCACAAGATCAAGTAGCAAAAACCCTAGATGAGTTCTGTTGTCCTACAACCTAAAACCCTCCGGCTTATATAGACGCCGGGGGTACCTAGGGTTTACACAAAGTCGGTTGCACATTAAAGGGAAAAACATGCCTATCTACTGTCGACATCTTGGAGGACACGCCACGGCTCCTTCAAACTTCCAGCTGGGCGACCGGGTCCCTGATCTTCTAATGCTCATCTAGTGGCCCGTATAGTCCGGCCTATGAGAAACAGGTCGGCTATCCGAGGACCCCTTAAACCAGGACTCCCTCAGTAGCCCCCGGACTAGCCTCCAACGCCAAGGTATATTCGGACATTCTTGTATGTCTTCGGCTTGCGAGGCGAGTCCCCCCATCCCTTCTGATTCGGCAACCATCCTATCATCGACGAAATCCCAAACGTCGCGGGATTGCTGGGTCCACAGTAATAGTGTTTCTTGGACTTCGTGCATCATGGGGAGACGAGCGGTTCAGTAGCTTTTTACAAAACTACCCCTAACACAAATGAGGCACCGCCCATTTAAACAAACTGAGCCGTGGTCCAAGCCACATCTTCTTCTTCTTCACTGGAAAAAACCTCCAGCAAAAGTTCTCCACCAAAGATGGCGAGCGCCCCCAGTTCCTCCTCGAATCCTTACGGATCCCGTCCCGGGGACTGGACTAGCTGCTCCGTGTCACTTCTTCGACTTCGCGACCTCGAGACCCAAGGGTACCTTCCTTCCTCGGATCTGACAGCCATCCACGCCGGTTTGACGTCATTCAATGGCGAGGCCCTCGCGGAGAATTTCCCCCATCCATGTAAGGGGGAGCATGTATGTTTTGTGCCATTCCTCCTGCGAGGTCTCGGGTTTCTCATTCATCCGTTCCTAAGAGGGTTACTGGTGTTTTATGGGATCCAACTCCACCACCTCACCCCAGGGTCTATTCTGCATATCTCGGGCTTCGCCGCCCTTTGTGACATGTTCCTGGGGTGCGAGGCACACTTCGAGTTGTGGAAAAAATGCTTTTGCCTCGTTCCTCGCACTCGAGACAAGACAATTTTTGAGGTCGGTGGAGCCGAAGTATGCCGCATAGCGGGGATAGGGTACCCAGTGGGGACACCAAAGGAATTGGAACTATGGACTTCGGAATGGTTTCATATCGAGGACGTCCCTTTATTCGATCCAGCTCGGAGGGGTCTGCCCGAATACTCCGATGCCCCTTTGAGGAAAAGGTACAATTGGCGCCCGAAGAGCCTGTCCCAAGAGGACAGCGTTGAGTTGCAGCGCTTAGCAGCCCGTGTGAGGATACTAGCCCATCATAAGCTGACCATGATAGACGTCATGGCCGCTGCCATCTCCCGGTGCGTCCAACCCCTCCAACAGAGGATACACCCCTTGTGGTGTTACAACGGGACAAGCGACACTACTCGCTCCCGAAGACTGGATCCTGCCGATCAAACGGCATTGGCCGCCGCACTTGCCGACCTATACAAAGGGGAGAAAGAAGATTTCATTCAGCGATCGACCAAGGAGGGATACTCAAGCCATAATCCCATCGAATGGGTGAGCCTTTAAATCCCGTGACCACAATTTGGGTTCTCAATTTGTCCCTTCTTGACCGAAGTCTTTTATCTTTATGTAAACAGGAATGGAGGAGCTTTATCGAGACAGTCAACTGTCCGGCCCCTCAGCCCGAGGACTATTCCCGTGATGATGATCCGGGCTATCATGAAGACCCAGACCTGTCAATCGAACTTGAAGACGGGGTTTTCTACCAAGAGGGCCTTGATGGCTCCAAGGTGGCCATTATTGTCGACTCTCCTGGATCCTTCCCTTCTCCTGCGACAAGCAAGAAGAAGAAGACATCCCACAAGAGGCAAGTGTCCTCCACTGACCCCAACGCGTCGGCTCCTACACCCAAGCGCCGTAGATCCGCGCGACACACACCGGCAGCGGCGGCAGCGCCTGGATTGGAAAGCAACAAGGATCCGGCAAATGAGCCGGTCGCGGGGGCGAGTGCGCCTACAAGCTCATCCCAAAGGTATTTTGCTCGATCGCTTGATTTAGTATCATGATTTGATAAAGTCTGACAAGAGACCTTTTTGTCAAAATATTCAGGCAAAGGGTTCGGCTGTCACCCGCCGAGGACATCGCCAGGGCTTCCGCCCATGCTGATCCTGCTGCGGGAGCCCCCACTGTCAATCCCGCCCCAGCCGATTCTGGTGACGCCATATCTGTCACCAAATCAGAGGTTGGGAGTGCTATGCATCATCGGCGGCGACGAGAAGCCCTGCATCATCTGGCCTTTTCCGAACAAGAGTTCGGTGCTCTGCGCACGGCGGATGCACACCTCGGAGCCGCCCGAGCTGGGTTCGGGGAGGCCATGAAATTGATATCGTCCAGCCTGCAGGTAAGTAGTCGATTATTAAAGTCCGAACACTTGTGTAGACTCAGTAGCCCCCGAGCCTTAAATTGGTCGGTACAACCGAATTAAGGATCCCTGTATTAATTTGCTGGTAATGTAGGCCTCTAAGCAACAGTGCGAGCAGCTGGCCAAGGAGCTGGAAGCCAGCCGAACACAGGTCGACTCTGTGAAGGCCGAGTTGGAGCAAGTGAAGAGCTTTACTCGGGAGGCACATGGTGAGTATATATATTCTGCTAATCTTTAGTATATCCCCATGCTTACGCAAGGGTACTATGTAGCAGCTGAATCAATAGGGCAATTACAAAAAGATTTGGATGTAGCCCGAGAATCTCAGCAATATGCCGAGTCCCAGCAGGAAGCTGGCTATCGCGTTTTACAACGGCATCTTGAAGAGAAGAACCGCCTGAAGGAGGAGAACAGACAGCAAGCCGAACAGATTGAGAGCTTAAAGGCTCAATTAGCCTAGGCCCAACGAGAAAACCAGAATTTGCAGAGAGGCATGTTTGGTAAGTGTGATTCTAACATCAGAAGGTATCTCTTATGAGTGAGGTGTGATACGCATGCCGTGACTCTTGTGCAGGTCTACTGTCCGGGCGCCCCGAAGAGGAAATCGGATCCTATCAGGGGAATCTGTTGAAGGAGCTGTCCGCCCTTCATGAGCGGGCTCGGAAGGCCATGAAGAGCATGGTGAAGGCACTGTGGCCTGCCGAGCAACCTCCGGAGGGGATGACCGAACTAATCGATCGCTTCAAGGGAGCCCGAGATAGGTTCGAGCTATGGAAGACATCGGCTTGTCGGGAGGGAGCACGAGAGGCGTGGGCGATGGTCAAGACCCGCTATACCGGACTTAACCCCGAGCGTATGGCTCAGGTTGGGCCAGTAGGGTCAGATAGACACGAAGTGCCGCTCCACCTAGTATACGACCAGGTGATGCCTGCCGCCCGTCTCTCACAAGAAGATTGCTCCTTGGACACCATAATCGATAATCTCGATCAGCAGCCAGATCTATGATCATATGTAGCTATGTACTTAATAATCGAAGAATTGCTCCATCTGTGTTGTGAACTTTGTCTTAACCGGCCATCGGCTTCAGCCTCCCGCACTAAGAGCTTGGGAGTGTTCCTTGTAAATTATCACCCTACGGGGAGGGAATTATGTTCGGGAACCAGGCATTCCGGCCATGTGGTACGAACAGACAGAAAGCACACAGGGAGATATGTTATATTACTGCTTACCGTAAGAAACATCTTCCAAAGAAAATAGTAACCCTATCGATACCTTTCTTCAGGGGTACTACGCAAGTCGTAGGAAAAAGGCCGTATACTGTTAGTATGCGGCTAAGGGCTTATGCTAGAGAACAAGCCCGAGTAATGGTCATGACGACCATAATCTTTATTAGTTGAATCCGTCGTAGCCGATCAATTGTCTACTGAAGATAGCTAGCTTTTGGCTTCACCCGTCTGAGGTACGTATCCGGATGACCCGGTCGTAGCAATCGCAGAGGTGCTCCCTTTACCCTCTAGCCGAACTATCGGGAACGTAGAGGGTAAGCACAGGAGCGAGGCAACCCACCTTGGCAAATTCTTAGTTCGAATTGATGCATATGATGGCGTAAAATACGACAAGGAAAGTTTGCGCACATAATAAATGTGAATAAGCGCTTTATAATATAAAAACATTGGCTTCGTAAAAGAAGCCCCCAGGTGCTGTGTTTGGTTTTAACACTTGAAGGTGTAGGCCGAAAATCTTAGTACAAGATCGGTTGAGCCAAACATAGAGTTGGGAAGGAAGAGAATCAAGATGGGAGGGAAAGTAGAAAATAAAGAAGAGGAAAAAAGGAAGGGAAAATAAAGGGGAAAGAGTGTGACGACACCGGTTTATCCGTAGAAGCGCCGAAGACGAGCTGCGTTCCATGGGTGTGGTTCAAGGCGATTATCCGACGGGTCTCGGAGACGGTAGGCCCCTCCCGCGAGTACTTCGTCGATTATGAAGGGGCCCTCCCATTTGGGGTTGAGTTTATGCTTCTGCTTCTCCGGAAGTCGTAAGACGAGCTCACCCACGTTGTACGCCTTTGCCCTGACCTCCCTACTTTGGTAACGTCGAGCCTGCTGTTGGTAAAAAGTGGAGCGAGCCCGAGCTATGTCGCGCTCGCCTTCTAGAGCGTCCAGGTCGTCCTGCTGATCTAACTCGGCTTCCCTATCCTCGTACATGAGCACTCTTGGCGCGTCATGAATAATGTCACAGGGGAGGACTGCTTCTGCCCCGTTGACCATGAAGAACGGTGTGTATCCCGTTGTTCTGTTCGGGGTGGTTCGCAGGCCCCATAGAACGGAGTCGAGCTCCTCGACCCAATGACAGTCGGACTCGTGAAGAGACCAGACCAAACGTGGCTTAATGCCGCTCATAATGAGGCCGTTTGCTCGTTCGACTTGTCCATTGGTCTGCGGATGATAAACTGATGCGTAATCGAGCTTAATGCCCATGTTTGCACACCAGTCCTTGACCTCTTGGGCCGTGAAATTGGATCCATTGTCCATGATTATACTGTGCGGGACACCATAACGGTGTACCACACCGGATATAAAATCTATTACTGGTCCGGACTTGGCCGATTTAACAGGATTTGCCTCTATCCATTTGGTGAACTTGTCCACCATGACCAGTAGGTATTTATTCTTCTTGGTCCCCCCTTTAAGTGGTCCGACCATATCCAGCCCCCAGACCGCAAAGGGCCAGGTAATCGGAATAGTCCGAAGAGCTGTCGGGGGCATATGGCTTTGATTTGCGAAAAGTTGGCACCCCACGCAGTGTTGGACAAGCGACTGGGCGTTCGTCCGAGCTGTGGGCCAGAAAAATCCAGCCCTAAATGCCTTGCTAACTAAGGCTCTTGATGCGGCGTGGTGACTGCCCATCCCTGCGTGGACTTCGGCCAAGAGTTGCCGACCTTCTTCCTCAGATATGCACCGCTGTAGTATTCCGGTCGTGCTTTTCTTATAGAGCTCACCCTCATGTACTTTGTAGGCTTTGGATCGCCGAACTATGCGCCGCGTCTCCGTCTGATCGTCGGGGAGTTCTTTGGGAAGAAGGTAGGCGAGGAAGGGCTCGGTCCATGGTGCGATTACTGCCATGACCTCGTGAGCCGAAGGCGTTTCATCCATTACGGAACCGCCAATAATCTGATCGTCGGGTTCGTTTATAGGAGGAATAACCTCGTCCGCACTAGTTAGATTGGTGCCCTTATCATCGTCCTGTCAAACCACGGATGGCTTAAAGAGCCGCTCCAGGAAAGTGTTTTTTGGGACGGGGTCGCGTTTAGCCCCCAGGCGAGCCAATATGTCGGCGGCTTGGTTTTTGTCTCTAGCGACGTGGTGAAATTCCAGCCCCTCGAACCGTGCGGATATCTTGAGGACAGCGTCTCTGTAGGCCGCCATCTTCGGGTTTTTGGCATCAAATTCGCCGTTGATTTGGGAGATGGCCAAGTTGGAGTCACCCCGTACCTCCAGCCGGCGTATGCCCATTGATGTTGCCATCCGAAGACCATGTAATAGTGCTTCGTATTCGGCTGCGTTGTTGGAATCGGCATAAATGATCTGCAACACGTATCGGACGTTGTCGCCCGTGGGGGATGTGAGGATAACCCCAGCCCCCAGTCCGGCCAATGTTTTAGAACCATCGAAGTACATTGTCCAGTGGGAGTATGTACTATATTCCCTTGGGAGCTCGGCCTCTGTCCATTCAGCGAGGAAATCTGCCAATACTTGAGACTTGATAGCTCGTCTTGGCTTGTAAGCGATTTCAAAGGGAAGGAGCTCAATAGCCCATTTAGCTATTCGGCCGGTGGCGTCCCTGTTGTTGATTATGTCATTCAGGGGTACTTCGGATGCCACCGTAACCGAGCACTCTTGAAAGTAGTGCCTGAGTTTCCGTGATGCCATAAATACTGTGTAGGCTATCGTCTGGTAGTGCGGATATCTGGACTTGCACTGCGTTAGTACTTCTGACACATAATAGACCGGTTTCTGTATCCGGAATTTGTGCCCCTCCTCCTCTCGTTCGATGATGAGCACTGCGCTAACGACTTGGTTGGTGGCTGATATGTATAATAACATGGGCTCACCCGCGCGTGGTGCTGTGAGTATGGGGTTACTTGCCAGGAGTATCTTAATTTCTTCTAACGCGACTTTTGCTTCATCGGTCCATTCGAAATTATTGGTCCGTTTCAGCAATTTATAGAGCGGTAAAGCCTTTTCACCGAGACGGGAAATAAAGCGGCTTAGTGCCGCCACGCAACCAGCTAACCGCTGGACGTGCTTTAGCTCTATGGGAATTGCAAGTTCTGATAGGGCGCGGATTTTAGCCGGATTTGCTTCTATTCCTCTATGGGAAACGATGAATCCGAGCAGTTTACCAGCGGGAACTCCGAATATGCATTTCTCCGGATTGAGTCGTATGTCGTACTCGCGTAGGCTGGCAAAGGTTTGCCTTAGGTCGTCGATTAGATGGCTGACGTGTTTGGTTTTGATTACCACATCGTCTACGTATGCCTCGACTGTTTTACCAACTTGTTTTGCGAGACAAGTCTGGATCATGCGCTGGTACGTAGCCCCAGCGTTTTTCAGCCCGAAGGGCATGGTGTTGAAGCAGAATGGCTCGTAAGGGGTGATGAATGTTGTTGCCACTTGATCAGATTCTTTCATTTTAATCTGATGGTATTCGGAATAAGCGTCGAGGAAACACAACGAGTCGTGTCCGGCTGTGGCATCAATAATCAGGTCTATGCGTGGTAGGGGTAAGGGGTCCTTAGGGCAGGCCTTGTTGAGGTCTTTAAAGTCAACACATAGCCGCCAGGACTTGTCCTTCTTTGGTACCATAACCAGGTTTGCCAACCATTCGGGGTGTTTAATCTCCCGAATGAATCCGGCCTCTAGCAATTTAGCTAGTTCTTCACCCATAGCCTGACGTTTGGGTTCTGAAAAGCGGCGCAGGGTTTGCTTGACGGGCTTAAAGCCTTTAATGATGTTTAGGCTATGTTCGGCCAGCCGCCGTGGGATTCCGGACATATCAGAGGGGTGCCAGGCGAAGATGTCCCAGTTTTCTCATAAGAATGTTCGCAGCGCTTCGTCCACTGTGGGATCGAGCTGAGCTCCGATGGACGCTGTCTTGTTAGGGTACGTTGGGTGCATCTGAAATTGGACGACTTCCTTTGCTGGTTTGAAGGACGTGGGTTTGGGCCTTTTACTGAGGATCACGTCATCGCTGTCTACTGTTGACCGAAGTGCAGTCAACTCTTCTGCAGCAAAGGTTTCAGCTAGAGCCTCGAGGGCAAGCGCTGCTGTTTTGTTTTCGGCCCGTAGGGCTATGTTCAGATCACTACTGGTTGTGATTACACCGTTTGGTCCTGGCATCTTAAGTTTCATATACCCGTAATGTGGTATAGCCTGGAATTTTGTAAAGGCGTCACGTCCCAACAAGGCGTGGTAGCCGCTGGGGAAGGGCACGATATGGAAGAGTAGTTCTTCGGAGCGGTAGTTGTCGGGCATGCCGAACACTACGTCCAGGGTGATGCGTCCTGAACAGCGTGCCTCCTTCCCTGGGATTATTCCTCGGAAAGTTGTAGTGCTATGCTCGATGCGAGATCGGTCAAACTGCATTTTCTCTAGCGTATCTTCGTAGATTAGGTTTAAACCACTGCCGCCGTCCATTAGCATCTTGTGTAATTTGAAGCCATCGATGATGGGGTTCAGGACTAGTGCAGCCGGTGAATGACCGGGAAGAATGGCTGGTCGGTCAGTATCTCCGAAGGTAATGGGTATGTCTGCCCATGCACTTGTTGCTGCCACATGATATACCTGTTCGAGTTCTTTAAGAGCTCTTTTCCTTCTGTTCCTCGAAGGGAACGTTTTGTAGATCATCAGGACTTCGGCATTATATTCTGATGGCGATATAGAGCGCCTGTTCGGCGGTGGTGCCTCAAGAATGGATTCACCGCTCTTCGCGATCTGCCTGACGACCTAGCAAGCTCTAAGGCTGTGAGTCGGGGCTGTGTTCAGCAATACAGAATGTATAGGGCAAGGTCTATCCAGTAGTCCATCTAAGACGGTACTGTCCCTTGGAAGGGGCCTATTTCTCTTTATGGCGGTCTCGAGTTTGGCTGGCCGCTTCGGAGGTATCCTTTTCTGCCGATCTCCTCTAGGGTATTCGGTAAAGGTTGGCTCCTAAAACAGCCGCTCGGCTTGCCAAGCGCTTTCCATGGCACAATACTTCTGTACCAAAACTGTCAGCTCGGCGAAGTCATGAATGTGCCGCCGTGCCAGGGCGTTGAGAATTCCTTTGTCATGGCAGTTGCGAATGAAAGTTGACATTGTCTCTTGATCACTGAGGCCCAGTACTTTGTTTTTGGCGAGGAGCAGTCTGGCCCAGTAATGATGAACCGTCTCTCCTGCTAACTGTTTAATGTCCCGTAAGTCAGAAGACTTGGGGTCCACTGCGATGCTTGAGTGATCGGCTTGGGAGGTGGGTGGGGAAAAATTTGATTCCACGCCACGACGAGAGTTCGGAGTCACGGACTCCGAACTATGTGAGGGTTCGGGGACCAATTCTGGTCTGTCTTCGGGACGTACTCCTGAGTCTGGGTTGTAGGCGGGGTCTCGAGGACGGGAGACTGGGGTATAAACCGTTTTTAATTCCGGCCGCTGGGGGGATGAACCCCCGGCCGGACACTCAACGGTGGCGACAAGGTGGGTGACCGTGGGGACACGAATTTCCCTGCTATCGGGTTTAAGCCCAAGCCGGTCATAGACCGGGATCTGGTCATCGGCCACACGCATGGTCTCCATCCGGTCAAATAACTCGTTGAGAAACGAGGCGATGGTAGGATGAACGTCGCTAAGGCGAGTGGGGTCGATAAGTGTTCCGGAGTCGCGCAAGAGCGGTCCCGGATCCTGTTCCACCATGGTAGATCCGGTCACAATGACCGGACTGGGTGGTCCAGAGGAGGTGGGGCCCGATGTCTTTGGTGCCGAGGCGTCAGGATCTGCGGGCTCCTCCATAGGGGTCAAGGGCTTCACCAAGACGAGTTTTCCCCGTGAATCAGCGACGAACTCTAAGGTTCTGAACCTGATTCCTTGATCGGGGGGAAGGTTCCCGATCTGACCTAGGTGGCTGATCGGGCAAACGTGTGACGAGACGTCACCGCTTGCAAGGATTTGACCTGGGACGTGAATCCCCTGGATGCAGATCTCATTGCTTGTGACTAGGCGAGCCATCGATTCCTTCTGGCGATCACAGCGGAACTCTCAATGAAAGCACCAATGTCGGTGTCAAAACCGGCGGATCTCGGGTAGGGGGTCCCGAGCTGTGAGACTTGGATCGATGGTAACAAGAGACGAAGGGGACAAGGTTTTACCCAAGTTCGGGCCCTCCTATGGAGGTAATACCCTACGTCCTGCTTGATTATATTGATGATACGAGGATTACAGAGTTGATCTACCACGAGATCAAGTAGCAAAAACCCTAGATAAGTTATGTTGTCCTACAACCTAAAACCCTCCGGCTTATATAGACACCGGGGGTACCTAGGGTTTACACATAGTCAGTTGCACATTAAAGGGAAAAACATGCCTATCTACTGTCGACATCTTGGAGGACACGCCACGGCTCCTTCAAACTTCCACCTGGGCGACCGGGCCCCTGATCTTCTAATGCTCATTCAGTGGCCCGTATAGTCCGGCCTATGAGAAACAGGTCGGCTATCCGAGGACCCCTTAAACCAGGACTCCCTCACCAGGAGAGAGGGGGAGAGAGCCCCCCTCCTTCTTCTTCTTTCTTGCCCTCCCCCTAGATGGGAAGAGAGTCCCCCCTCTAGTCCATGGCCTCCATGGCGGCGGAGGGGCAGGAGCCCCTCCGAGATTGGATCTCCCTCTCTGTTCTCATCTGTTTCGCGTTCCTGTTTTCTGGCCGAAAACCGTTTCTTATATTCCCGGAGATCCATAACTCTGATTGCACTAAGATTTTAACATGATTTTTTTCTGGATATAATCTTCCTTGCGCCCGAAGTAGAGCTCCAACCGACTTATGAGGATGCCACAATACACCACCACGCGCCTGGGCCATGGGCGCGCCCTGGTGTCTCGTGGTGGCTGTGGGCCTCCTTTTGCGTTGATTCGACCTCCCAAAAATCACAAATATTTCAAAATAATTCTCCGTAAATTTTTATCGCGTTTGGACTTCGTTTCATATGGATATTCTACGAAACAAAAAACATGCAACAAACAGGAACTGGCACTGGGCACTGGATCAATAGATTAGTCCAATAAATCATATAAATTGTTGCCAAAAGTATGTAAAAGTTGTATAATATTGGCATGAAACAATAAAAAATTATAGATACGACGGAGACGTATCATGCCGCCAAAGCAGCTGCCAAAGCTTCTAGTAGCAAGTCGGCTCCGACGACCGATTTTGAAGACCGTGTACCGGTCAAAGGTGTAGCATTAATCCATGTCGCGAGCCAGCCGATCCTACTAGATAAACCACTAGAGGGCATATCAGGGGATCTCAGGAGACTGCACGACCATGTGTTGTTGACTGAGAAAAGCCTTCTCCCCTCGAAAGATCCAGGATACCCACTTTATGCGGTTCGGGTGCCTCAGAGCAAGTGCTACATCGACAGACCCCCCCCCCCCCCCCCGAGGATGTGTTCTTCATGCAATTTGATCACATCTTTGAGATGTTTCTCATGAGATGGCTCGATTTTACGATCGTCCTCCTTTTTGTGCTACATATAAGCTTCGTCATGAGGAGAGACCAAGTCGCGCATATCTCGGTGGTGGATCCATAGTACATGCATGAGTCCTTCTTGAGTCTCGACGAGTATGAATGCGCTACTGCTAGGAATTACATCAAAGATTTCATGATAATGAATAAGGACAAGGAAATGGTGCTCCTGCCATATCATCCTAGGTAAGTCATTGTCTGATAGCCCTTTTGTACATTTAAATCATTCCTTCGCTCATATGAAGACTAATTTGAGGTGCATTTATATTGTGCAGCGACGACATCGCCGTCCTTATCGTTATTTTCCCACGAGCCTCCCATTCTGTATATTTTGACTCGTCCAGAAACTTCAAGAAGAATGACTACACCGACATAACGGCAATTCTGGACAGTGCTCTCCATGGCTTCAGCCTGAGGGGTGGACACATTGAGATCAGGAAAACAAGGAAGGGCGCGCGGGGTTTCGGGCATAAAACTAACTTCTGCTGCATCCATCAACCAATAGAAAGTAAGAACTATGGATTCTATGTCATCTACCTCATGATGGAGTTCAGAAGGGATTGCCAACAACTTTGCACGACAAGCAAAAAACGATGACCATATTCGCAAGTGGGCAGAAGCATTAGAAGCCGAAGCGGATTATAAACTTAGAGATGACTTCTTTCGCCTCCAGAGGGACATTGCAGTAATCATCATGAGAGATGTCGTCGAGGAGAATGGGATTTTCCACCACGGCACTATATCACGAGCTGATTTTTGAACTCGCATAGCCATGCAACCGCTAGTAGAAAACATGCCATTAGTCCCGGTTGGGAAGGGCCTTTAGTCCCGGTTCCCCAACCGGGACTAAAGTATAGAGACTAAAGGGTCCAAGGCTTTAGTCCCGGTTGGCTATGAACCGGGACTAAACCCTGGCCACGTGGTCGGCAGCGCGCGCCAGGGCATGGGGACCTTTGGTCCCGGTTGGTAACACCAACCGGGACTAAAGGTTTAGGAGTTTAGGGGTTTAGGTCTTTAGGGGTTTAGTGTTTATTGTTTATTTTTCCTTTTCATTTTGTGTTTTCCATTTAATTCTTTTTCATTTCAAACATATTTTACGCTACTACATACTGTACATGTTATGCATATATAATAGAATTTCTCGTAGAACCGATCATATATCATAAAATTTCCCGTACAAGCAATCATATATCATAGAATTTCTCGTATGACCACATGCATACACATATATATATATATACAATTTGGTATATACAATTTCTCGTACAATTTGCAGATCATTTGCGGATCGGGTAATGGTATTCTCCGTCGGGAGATATGACCTGCTGAAGCAAAAATCCCGCAATTTCCTCTTGAATTGCTCGTATGCGGTCCGTTGGTAGGAGCTTATCCCGCATCTCGTGCATCTTTAAAGAAGATCAATATGAACATGTTAGTTGTGCGTATATGTATTAGATCATGATAAAAAATATGAATGGTGTTTACGTACCCAAAGATCTCTTGCACTCTTGCTGCTTTTGGTCATCAAGCAAATGTTCTCGCAAACGTAATATGCACATAGTTCAGTCCCATGTGCCTGCCTCATGCACTTTACGAGAATAGAATTCAATCAGATAATAATGAAGCATGACAATGGTATTGAAACTAGAATTAAAGAGATGAGCGGACGTAGCTAGTACTACTTAATTACCCTGGGCTTTCGCCATCTCAACTCTGGTTTCCATTCACCGGTGACCTCTTTGATGAAACGCTCCAAACCCTGCCCGACAAACAAAATGAATACAGGAGTTATTAATTACTTGATATCAGGAAATGAACTAATAAAGAAGCCGACATAGTGCGTCAATGATTGAAATTACCTTTCGAGCAACGAATGCAAGCTTATGTAATCTTCAGGGTCTTTACTTAGCGAGTCCAGTACTTCAACAGTTCCATCTTCAACTCTAATGATTAGAAGGATCCAGTGGTAGCTGCGCACATGATTTGTATAAGCGGGCATGCATAACTCATCAACTACACTTAACATCGAGTATATATATAAGCAAAAATATAATTTGTAGTACAAGACAGTAACACTCACTGGAAGTTCCAAGGTAAAATTATTTCTGGTTTGTACTTTAGGGCCTTCAAAAACCTTAGAAGCATTTTCTTCGTGCCTTTAGGGTTCCTTCTCAACACTTCTTCATTAACGGTATTTGGGTCAATGAACCCAATGGCATAGACTCCAGCTCTTTTTAATTCAAAAATCTGCATTCTGCATAATACCACACAAAAGAATATAGTGAGTATAATAACAGGCAATGAACGATCTGAGCTAGAGACTTAAATTACAGAAAGAAATCACTTACACACAATAGCAACTGACGATAGATTTGTCGAGTGCTTTTTGATTGAATAACTAAAAAAATTCTTCATTTTCAATCCACAAATCTTTGTCATGGATGTAATGCTCTTTCTTGACTTTCACCATGAGGCTCTCTCGCCCGTCCTTTACTTCTCTCATGTACCAGTCATGCAATTTGTACATTTGCATTGTTAGAAGCTTCTCGTCGTCAGGACTGACCAGAGGTTTCCCGGGGACATGTTGCCATGCTATTTCCTTCGGATCCAACGGTGGAAATTCCTCGATCTCTAGGAGTTGTTCAACGGTGATACCGAGCAATCTAGCATTCTCTCTATCAGCGTCGGTTATTACCACGTTATTGGCACTCACCTTGAGCGGGCTGATCGATTGGACTGCCTGTTCTCCGAGCTAGGGAACAGTTTTCGCGCATTTACTGCTACCGCTCGACATCTGTCTTTTCTGGGATTCATAGGACTTGGTAATACAGCGTTCATAGTCTGATACCGGCCTTTTCTCCGCCAGTTTAGCTGCATCAATAAAGTGTTGTACAACCTCGTTGGGTACTTTCTCCTTTGGCGGCGGGGGCAGTTTCGGTCCAAAATGGGCCCGCAAAGCCAGATTCACTGATTCATCGAGTTCCTCGGGAGTCATATCGTAAGCTAACTTCTTTTTGGCAGGAGGCTTGGGTTTCTTCTTTTGTGTTCTCTACCGCTTTGGAGACGGCGGATATCGATATCATGGACGATTCGCGCTAGGCTCCGTCTCGGGGTGGGATGGACTATGCTGACATGGCGGAGCTTGATATCGCGGACTCGCCATGCGCTCCGTCTCGGGGTGGGATGGATTCGGCTGGCGCGGCAGAGATGGATATGGCAGACTCACCCTGCGCTCCGTCTCGGGGAGGGTTGGAGTCTGCTGATGCGGCGGACTTGGAGGAGGAGTCGGTGGCCTTGGCACCGAGTTTGGAAACACGACGCATTCCTTTTTCCACACAATGATACCACGTATGGCTTCTCCTAGTGTCAGCTCCCCTTGACCTCCAGTGTGATCAAGCTCTAGTGTATCATATCCCGACAGAACTTGATCCACCCCAACACGAGCATAGCCAGGTGGAATCGGATTGCCGTGGAGGAGTGCTTCAGGTGCATTCGGTAAAGCAAAGCCGTGCGCCACCTTCATGGATATGTTCTTGAGTTTCATGTGTAGCTCACAAGGTGTCGAATCTAGGATATCATCCACGGGGTAGTGAGCCAGCAGTGCATCATCGGACGAGACCCCCGTGGAACCCACGCTGCTTTTCGGCATAGATGATGGAATGGTACCATCCAATGCTGGATCGGGTTGCTGCTGCTGCTGCTGTGACGTGCCTTGCCTGGCTAAGTTTGTTGATTTTCTCCTGCTGCATGTTATATTTGCGTTCCAAGTCCTGAATCCGATCTACTTCATGCTTCTTCTTTCTGTCACGACTTCTGTAGCTGTCATTCCAATCTGCAAACCCCAGAAGCCACGGAACCATACATTTGCCTCGTGTTCGTCCCGGGTGTTCAGGATTCTTGAGGGCGCGCGAAAGCTCGTCCTTCTCTCTCTCGGGCTCGTACACACCCGCTCGAGCTTCTGCTATTGCTTTAATTAACTCGTCCGTGGCTTCTTTAAGACTTGCCTGTTCAAGAACCTCCCCTGTCTTTGGGTCCAACATTCCCCCATGTGCATAAAACCAAGTCCTGCACCTCTCGGGCCAAGTCTCTATTACTGGAGTGACCCCTGCAGGCTTCATGTTTCTCTCAGATTTATCCCACTTAGGCAACCCATACTTGTAGCCGCCTGGCCCTAGACGAGGATGCCATGTTTTTTTGTCGGCATTTATCTTGTTTATTCTCTACCGTTCCTTAGCTACTTGTGATTCCTTGAACTTCACAAATTCGTCCCAGTCATCTGCTAACTTCACATATTCTCCTTTGAATTCTGGAGTCTTCCTTCCGTTTTCCACGTAACTTTTCCATAATCTTTTCTTCCAAGACTGGAATTGTGTGGCCATATTCTTCAGAGCACACTTCTTGACTTTCTCCCATTGGAGATCTATGAGACCCTCTGGTAGGGTGAAATGTTTCATGAGCTCCTACACTTCTTGACTTTCTCCTGTTGGAGATCTGTGAGACCCTCTGGTAGGGTGAAATGTTTCAAGAGCTCCTCCCAAAGCAGATCTTTTGCTCTTTGGCTGACAAAGGAACTACTTGGGTATCTTTTGGCTGATTCCATTCTTGAACGGTGATCGGGATTGGGTCCCTAATGATAACTCCGCATTGATGTAGAAATTTGTCCGCATTGATGTAGAAATTTGTCCGCATTCTCTTTAGGAGCAATCGGTTCGCCATCTGCTCTGATTTGATCGATGTTAAACTTTACGCCTTGTTTCAACTTTTTTGTCGGGCCACGTTTAACCCTTGTAGAAGATTTGCTCGATCCGGAGGGCTAAAAGGAAGAAAGATTCGTTAATATATACAAATCAATCAATATATCTGATGATCACCAGAGGGCAAATTAATACCTCTCCGGACTCTGTTAAATGGACAAAAATTTCTTCGCCATCATCATTGTCAGCTGGTTCGGCTTCGTCTCTTGGTTGTTCTTCCTCAATTCCCTCACTGGATGGGTTAAGGTATTGTGAGCCATCATCTACTTCATTCTCTTCGTTTCCGGAGCGTATCAGGTCGTACATGGCATTCGCTTGATCATGGTCTCTGTCTCTACCGTCCATAGCTTAACTAATCCAGAACAAATATAAAACAATTAGAATGCATTCAATAAGCAGAACTGGAGATATGCAAATCAATACAAGGCAATGCAACAATACGATCATATAATATCACTAATACATCATCGAATAGTATCACTAATACATCATCGAATATAATATCACTAATACAGATCTAGTTGACGTCTCGTGGCGCAGGCGGTGGATACCCAAAGATAAGGAACTATGAAAGGATCATAGCTCGGGTGTGATCCCTGAAGAACCTGCCAGGTATTGGAGAACCTGGCGTCCAACGCAGCCATGTAGCATCGGACGTGCTCGTCCTCCTCCCTGACACGGCGACGTACCACCTCCGTGGGGGCCGGCTCCCTCTGCACTGACAGTGGTCCAAGCGACCGCCACCAAATAACCTCCGGGTCAACGACGGGACCCTCATTCCTCACCAAGCTCCGCGCCCTGGAAGGCAGCACCTCCCAGTGCCAGCCCAGCGGAGCCCAGTCCTGGACATGCTGGCGCCTCTCAAGCAGGTGGTCGACGGCACCGAGTCGATGATGAGGATGCGGGCCAGGCATCGTCGACGTCGAGAACAAATTCTACAACTATTTAAATTCGTACTATTTAATAAACTTTAATAAAGATGATTGCATTTAACAACTATGACAATAATAACGAGAACCACGAGTCCCGAGTCGACGAACCCCGAGTCCCCGATGATCGCCGGTGAGGAGTCCCCGATGATCGTCGGGGACTCCTCACTGACGATCGCCGGTGAACTCCTCACCGGCGATCGTCGGGGACGCCTCACCGGCGATCGTCGGGGACTCGGGGTTCGTCGACTCTGGACTCGTGGTTCGACGACTCGGGACTCGAGACTAAAAAAACAACTAAACTACAAAAACCAAAACAACTAAACTAAACTAAAAAAAACTAAAACAACTAAACTAAAAAAACAAAAACAACTAAACTAAACTAAACTAAAAAACTAAACTAAAAAACCTAAAACAACTAAACTAAAACAACAAATTAACTAAAACAAAAAATTAACTAAAACAACTAAAACCGGCCGCGGCCACGTGCGCCGGCGCCGGCACCGGCGCACTTGGCCGCGGTGTCCGCGGAGGAGGGGGAACATAGCAGGCGGTAGGATCTCGCCGGCGCGACGGAGCTCGGGGGAGGAGGTGCGGGCGGCGACGACAGGGCTCGCGGAGGCGGCACGGGCGGCGTCCGGCGTCGGGGGCGGCGACGACGTCGACGAGGACGAGGAGGCACGGCCGGCGTCCGGCGTCAGGGGCGGCGACGACGTCGACGAGGACGAGGAGGCACGGGCGGCGTCCGGCGTCGGGGGCGGCGACGATGTCGACGAGGACGAGAAGGCACGGGCGGCGTCCGGCGTCGGGGGCGGTGACGACGAGGACGAGGAGGTGCGCGGGGAGCTCCGGCAGCCTGGTGGCGTCAGGGCAGGGTCGGCGTCGGCGTCAGGGGGCAGAATGGGAGAGGTTGGAGAAGAAACGGCAAAGTCCTGTATATATAGAGGGACTCTTTAGTCCCGGGTGTCGGTGTCAAAACCGGCGGATCTCGGGTAGGGGGTCCCGAGCTGTGAGACTTGGATCGATGGTAACAAGAGACGAAGGGGACAAGGTTTTACCCAGGTTCGGGCCCTCCTATGGAGGTAATACCCTACGTCCTGCTTGATTATATTGATGATATGAGGATTACAGAGTTGATCTACCACGAGATCAAGTAGCTACAACCCTAGATGAGTTCTGTTGGCCCTACGACCTAAAACCCTCCGGCTTATATAGATGCCAGGGGTCCCTAGGGTTTACACATGGTCGGTTACACGCCGAGGGGATAAACATGCCTATTTACTACTTTAAACGTGGAGGACATGCCACGATTCTAGAAGCTTCCTTTCTGGAGTCTGGGTCCTCAATCAATCCAGTGTCCGGCAAATGGCCCACATAGTCCAGCCTATAATAAATAGGTCGGCCTCCCGAGGACCTCTTAAACCAGGACTCCCTCAGTAGCCCCCGAACTAGCCTCCAACGCCAAGAGTCCTAGCTTCAGCTACTTCATGTGATCAAAGTCTTCGGCTTGCCCAACAATGGTCGGTCGGGATAGTTCGGCCTCCGACGACGTGTAGTTTTTCCGATCACAGATCGTCTGAACACCATGAGTAACCGGCCCTGAAGGCCAAACGTCAGGGAGTAAATAGTGATTTCTGACAACCTTTCAGATGAAAGGTCACGGCCCACCCTGACCACTGAACCAGTCGTAAAGACTCGATTCCTGGCCCGAGGCCATTTCCACCAGCACGATCCATCAATGCACCGACCGTGCCCTGTTTCACACGGGATATGTTTAATCACGCGTGTATAATGACACGCACGTCTTGGGAAGCGGAGAGATTCACGGCGCCGTGAAGGGAGGCTAACCGGCAACAATCCCAATAAAAGGGGAAGAAAACCCCAAGGCTTAACCGCACTTCCCATTCACATCCCTGCTTCCCCAATCTTCCGAGCTTCCAGAGCCCAGATCTAGGTTTTCCATTCTTCCTCCTCCGAGCTTAGCAATGGCCAGCTCCAGCTCCAACGGCAAGTGGGAGGCATCCACGGTCATAGACCAGGACATTTGGGATCTCAAGGACGCCAGCTACCTCCCCGCCAATGTTTTCCACCGCGCTGCGGAGGAGGGCCAGGTGGTCCCCACCCCCAAACCAGGTGAGAGGGTGGTCTTCATCCCTCACTTCATCCGAGGATTGAGCTTCCCGCTCCACCCCTTCGTGAGGGGCCTCATGTTCTTTTATGGTCTTGACTTCCACGACCTCCCGCCGAACTCTTTCATGCATATATCGGCCTTTATCATCGTCTGCGAGGCCTTCCTGCGCGTCGAACCACACTTCGGACTATGGCTCAAGACATTCAATATCAAGCCGAAGTGTGTCGCAGGCGCACACGCAGACTGTGGCGGGGCAGTCATCAGCAAGCTACCATGCGCAGTATGGCCATCCGGCACCTTTATCGATACCATCAAGACCTGGCGGAAAGAGTGGTTTTACATCACCGAGCAAAGGGAGGAGGGCGGAACTGTTCCTGCCAAATTCAGATCTGGCCCCCCGACCAGATTGACCTCATGGGTCTGAAAGGGCCTTGATTGGGGGTCGGATACCAAGGATGGACGATCTGCAGAGGGGCATCGCCTCCCTGATAAAAGAAAACATCGATCTGACCAGCGTGGTCCAGATTATGCTCTGACGGTGTATCCTCCCCTGCGAGCGTCGGGCCTCTCCTATGTGGACTTACCGGACTGACGATGATCCTACGATCCGTCATCTCTTCCGCACCACTCGGGAGAAGCTATGGAAGGCGCTGTTCAAAGCGCAGGAGAAGTGGCCGGGCAAGAAGGCGGACAAGGGCTTGAGCGCCATCAAGCCCCCACCCGAGGTATAGCACAGTTTTATTTGATCGGCTCTGTCTTCCCAAAGATAGTCTAAGCATTTTCCGATCACCTTTCGCAGGAATGGTTGAGCAAAGCCACGGGCATCAAGTGTCCGGCTCCACAGCCCGAAGACCCCAAGTCTCCGCTGCTGTTGGAGATGCTCGTCGTGGCGCCTTACAAGGCGCCAGAGAAGAAGGAGAAGAAGAAGCCAAGCCGAACGGGCCTGCGCATCAGGGACCAGTCGGAGGCTGCGTCCGAAGAAACCCATGCCTCCTCGAATCAAGAGGAGTAGCATGAGGGTGAGGAGGGAGGTGATTCCCCCCTCGCGGGAAAGAGGGCGGCGTCATCGGACGCCGCGGAGGACTTAGATCCTCCCGCCCCGAAGAAAACGCGCCGGACACAAGTAGCCCTGTCCGGTGACAGCTCGGACTCGGATACTGAGTCCGAGGACTTCGAGAGGGTTCCGCGAAGAACCTCAGGGTCAAGCCCCCACCTCGAAGGTACAGATCCGAAGACCTTTTCGAGCTATTAGTGCTAAGTTTCGAATACTATTAACATGTGAACGCTTATTGACCTGCAGCCCACCACAAGTCCTCCCCACCGATCAAGTTTCGGACGGGGAGACCCCACCCGCCGAGCTAGCGGAGAGCGGGACCGCGTCGCACCCCTCTCCTCCGGGCGCCGCGAAGGTGTCCTCCCAACAGGCTCCTTTGGAGCCGGACACTGGGGGTGGGGGTGACGACGTCATGGCCGAGGCCAACACCTCGGCCGCCGAAGACCCGGGAGAGAGGCCCCTCCCGGATACTGAGGAGACTGGACGAGAAGATGTCCAGTCAACTCCAAGGCGGTCTTCGGAGGGCACCATGCCTCCAGAGGCACCGGTTCAATCTCCGATTGGAGATCGGGCCAATCGATCCCCACCGGCGCCACCGACCTATGGGTGGCCGGCTATGGGGGAGGCTCTGTCAAGCGCCTCCATCTCCGGGGAGCACCGCACCCTTATGGGTGCGGTATTGCAGAGCATTCAGTCCGTAGACCACGGACTGAAGGAGGCCTTCAACGGTCTCCTGACGGGCTTCCAGGTAAGCCATGTAATGCTCTATTTTATGAAATATTAATATCTTTGTGTTATCATTATATACATGACAGCCCCCGAGCCCTAGGTGAGTTTGGAAAAAACTTGGTCAATAATAGATCATTGTCTGAACTATGTACAAGACAGTATGCATTCGGAATGTCCTAACAGTCCATAAAGGGACCGGACACAAGATCATATTTATGATTTGTCAGAAGCTTTGAACCCATATAACTTTATTTGGTTTTGTTTGTTACAGGCTTCGTCTACAGCGGCGGTTACTAATGCTGCCGAGCTGGACGACCTGAATCGGAAGCTGAAGAGCTCCGAAGACGAGCTTGATGCTTTGAACAAGAGATTCGACGAGGCGCAAGGTAAGCCGAATTAGAGTATTCAAAAAACTCTTTATTATCGTACTGTCAATGCAGTATTTTTTTGATGTGTTTAATATTTGTGCAGCCTCGGCGAAGGAGATTGAGAAGCTCAAGGCCGAGCTTGAGAAGGCGAAGCAAGAGGCTTCGATTGAGAGGGCGGCTGCCAAAAAGGCGGCTGCCGCACTGTCCGCCCTGAGAGCCACCAGCGACAAGCATGAGGCTCGGGTGGAAGAAATTCAACAGGAGCTCAAGGACGTAGGCCAAAAGTGCGAGGACCTTGAGCGGAAAGGCAAGGAGCAGGCCGCCGAACTATCCACCCTCAAAACCGATATCCAAAAGGAGCGGGTGGATAGGCGGTCCTATGAAGAGGAAGTCGGTCAGGCCAAGGCTATCCTGGATGGTAAGCCATATTTATTGCAGTGTATCTTCGGGGATAGCAAGTTCAAAGTGCTCATCCAAGTATGGCGTTCCGTAGGCGCCTGCTCAGACCTCCAGAAGAGCGCCGCGGACGCGAACCAGTTCTATGCTTCGCGGGGAGAAGGAGATGAAGCTCGGCTGTTTTGGGCGCAATTCGAAGCCCCTGAGCGCTCTCCTCTCCTTGCCGAGCAGCTGAAGCAGTTGATGGAGCTACACCGGATGGCGGAGCCGGTCATGAAGGATCTCTGTATCCGGCTATGGCCCAACGAGCCATTGCCGGGCAGCTACTTCAGCCTGGTGCAGAAGCTGAGCGACGCCTCTCCTCAGATCGACGCACTGAGGCGATCTTCCTGCATCGAGGGAGCTCGGATGACCTTCGCGAAGGCCAAGGTGCACTGGCCGGGGCTGGATCCGATGAAGATAGCCACCGCCCCTCCGCCTCCTGGAAAGGAGCATTGGCGCCCCGAGCTGTACTTCTCCAGAGTTATGGAGGGTGCTCGGGCCATAGAATCGCAGTGTTCGAGAGAGAACGTGTATGAATAAAGTGTTGCAATATGTCCGAAGACTTTTCAACATGTATATATTTAACATGCATGGTTTATCATGTCTTCTATGTTTTGCATCCTTTATAACTCATTTGTGGCCGTTAAACCTGAAAGCTGCGAGTCGTCGGCTTCAGCCCCCGTGTAGATACTACGCGGGGTGTCTCTTCCAATCGCACTGTGACCCTTAGCCGAACTATCGGCACCCGAAGGCGGTAGTGCAGGGCGGACAAGGCAATTGGACCATAATGCTTTATTGCTTTCACTTAGCCGTAGGGGCGCGAGAAAGGAGTGCGGGGGGCTGATGACTAGCCCCCCAGGGTTCGTGATGTTCGGGATAACCATGGCCGAAGCCTATATCACATGGTTTGTACGAATACAAAACCCATCATATGACACGGAGTAACCTCTGGCGAGATTTAGTTAAACTTGGATTTGCAGACCAGTTCTCGCATACCATGACAGTCAGTTTTTGGCTTTCTTCGCTGAGGTGCTTGACCAGGCTAGCCGAAAACACAATCGCAGTGGTTCTCCCTTTGCCCGTTTAGCCGAACGAGCGGAACGTAAAGGGGCAACCACAGGAACCGGGCAACCCAACTATTGACCCAAGACATAGTTCGGAACCAATGCATATCAAGCGGAATCCCAAGATGCCGAACATGAAAACAGTTGTGCTTAGGGAAATTTGAAGGTCGAGCCCCCAGTCTATTAGCCGGTTGCATCGCAAAAGTATACCAGACAGGTTCCCAAAAAAGAGAGGGAGAAATAGAGAATGCGCCAGAAACAGCAAAGTGATCATGAATGATACATCTGTATTTTACTCAACAACTCTTAGTATTCAAATTGCCGATACAACTGTTGATAGGTATTAAGAATGAAATATAAACCTTACAGGAGGGGGTTGTGCCAAGGGTCTTCGATAGGTGACCTGACGTCCACGATATGCCCTATTGCTTGTCCGCGCCTGCGTCTGACAAGGAGTTGTATACCTCGATGGGTGTACTATTCGGCGAGCGGGCTTTGTCAAAAAGTCTTGAGAAGTCGCCGAAGTGTGAATGAGCTTTACGCCATAGTAGGTACGCTATGGTACCTGTAATGTGTCCGAAGACATGTTGATGGTGATAGTTCGGTCCAGCCGAACACTTACCCATTAATAAGTTTTCCCATCGCTGCCCATGGAATTTTGAGCGCGAAGTTGTGCCTCCTTGGCACGTACTTTGCCGGTACCAGGGACGTGCGATGGGGGGCGAATCCCTATTTATGGGTAGAGGAAGGTTCTGGTACTACGGGTTGAAACCGAGCTCGCTTCCCAGCCTTGGGTGCCTTTACGGCAGATGTCGGCGCTTGCCAATCATCGGTGTAATGGAATTCGGCCGCTAGGGCCAACGCATGTTCCACAATTCGGAGGGTGCGCTCTGTATTGCCGTTGACAGTAATGACCCCCCTAGGGCCGGGCATCTTGAGCTTGAGGTATGCGTAGTGTGGGATGGCGTTAAAGCGAGTGAACGCTGTACGGCCGAGCAGGGCGTGATAGCCGCTGCGGAAGGGTACGATGTCGAAGATCAAGTCCTCGCTTCGAAAGTTATCGGGCGAGCCGAACACAACTTCCAGGCTGACAGAGCCTGTGCACCGGGCTTCAACGCCTGGGATCACTCCTTTGAAGGTAGTGTTACTAGGCTTGACCCTTGACGGATCTATGCCCATCTTTTTCACCGTATCTGAGTAAATCAGATTGAGGCTACTTCCACCGTCCATGAGGACTTTAGTGAGGTGGTACCCATCTATGATCGGGTCCAGGACGAGTGAGGCCGAACCCCCGTGACGGATACTGGTTGGATGGTCACGTCGATCGAAGGTGATCGGGTATGCCGACCATGGGTTGTACTTCGGGGCTACGAGCTCTACGGCGTAGACATCTCGAAGGGCGCGCTTCCTCTCCTTTTTGGGTATATGAGTGGCGTAGATCATGTTTACTGTTTTTACCTCTGGAGGGAATTTCTTTTGTCCACCACCGATCAGACCACGAGGTTCATCCTCATCCTCGCTGCATGGGCTCTTGCCTTGGTCCTCAGATGCGAGCTTGCCGGCCTGTTTGAACACCCAACAGTTACGGTTGGTATGGTTGGCGGGCTTCTCTTGAGTGCCATGTATCTGGCAGGGCCTCTCCATGATCTTATCCAGCGGGGTGGATCCATCGCGATTGCCTTTAGGAGGCTTCTTCCGCTGCCCAGGACGGGAGTTGCGGAAACCGGCGTTAACGGCCATGTCATCGGCATCAATATTGTTGTGCCGGCGCTTGTTCTTATTGCGCTTTGGTTTCCCGTTTCCATCTCGAACTTCGGAGGTTCCAAGGTCTTCGGGGTTGTGGCTACGTCTAGCTAGCCAAATATCCTCGCCCGCGCAAAAGCGGGTCATGAGTGATGTGAGGGCGGACATTGTCCTTGGTTTATCCTGGCCGAGCTGGCGAGCCAGCCACTCGTCCCGAATATTGTGCCTAAAGGAGGCTATTGCTTCGGCTTCAGGGCAGTCAACTATCTGGTTTTTCTTGGTCAAGAACCGATTCCAGAATAGCCGTGCAGATTCTCCTGGCTTCTGGACGACGTTGCTCAGGTCGGAGGAGTCCGGCAGCCGAACATAAGTGCCCTGGAAGTTAGATCGGATTGTGTCTTCCAGGTCCTCCCAGCACCCAATTGAGTTTTCGGGGAGGCTATTCAACCAATGCCGGGCTGGCCCCTTCAGCTTCAGGGGCAGGTACTTGATGGCATGGAGGTCGTCTCCTCGCGCCATGTGGATGTGGAGGAGGAAATCCTCGATCCATATGGTTGGGTCAGTTGTCCCATCGTATTGTTCTATGTTTACGGGTTTAAACCCTTCCGGGAACTGATGCCGCATCACCTCATCCGTAAAACACAGTGGGTGTGCAGCGCCTCGGACCCGAGCTATGTCGTGCCGGTGATCGGCGTCTGCTCTGGTCCGGTTCCGTTCCCGACCTTCATTATTGCGGTCGAGCCAAGGCCGGTACCCTTCCCGTTTATCAGGTGAGTATCCTCTGGATCCGTAGATGGAACGCGTACGACCTGCTCTATCGTCCAGGTCGTGTCGCAGGTCGAACCTGTCATCGGGCTCTAGTCGCTCTTTTCCCCGTCTTCGGGGTATCGTCATCCTATAGCCGGTGTTGTCATCCGTCCTATCTCGTCCACGAGGAGGGCGGTCTGGCTTGTCGTATTGGGTATGCTTGGGAGACGACGTATCAATGAGCTCGTCATCGAATTGTGGCAGCAGCCTTCTGCGTGGATAGCTCCTGGGTTGGTCCGATAGACCGGTGCCGCATCCTTCCTCAGCTGAGAGGACTCTCGTCCATCGGTCGTTGAGGTCGTCTTGTTCGGCTTTGAGCTGCCGCTCTTTTGCTTTCAGGCTGCGGGCCGTGGATATGAGCTGTTGCCTAAACAGGTCCTGGTCTGCAGGATTGTCGGGGATGGCGAAGTCATCGGCTTCCGCATTGTCCTCCTCCTCGATAGAGCGGAGGTAGTCGTCGTCCTCGGGATCATCTGGATCATCGGGGTTGAGATGGTCTTCGGGCCTCTCCTGACCGTCTAACGGGTGTTCGGGGTTTTCGGGATCGCCGAGGTCTTCCGGGGTATCTCCGTCCCCGGTGCCATTGGTGGCTTTTCTTCCCTTTTTCCCTTTTGACCGTTTATGCGGCTTTCGGTGCCTCGATGGCGCATCATCCGATTTGTCGCCATCGTTTCTCGGAGTGTCCACCGTGTAGACGTCATATGTGGAGGTGGCAGTCCATCGCTCGGTGTTAATGGGGGTGAGGGCGTGATCCTCATCATCCATGGGATCTGCCTCCTCAGAGGCGTAGTCCAACATGTCGGTTAAATCCTGGACAGTGGCTACTAAGTGGGTGGTGGGTGGGACAAAAAATTTGTCCTGACCCATCGCCAGCCCGATCCGAGCGCAGATCAGGGTTGGGTCGTCGGTAATCTTCATCGACGAGATCCGATCTAGAGCCTCGTTGAGTATCGAGAGCTCGATCGGGTCAGTCTGCCCGGAGCCTCCGGAGCGAACTTCCGATGCGCTCGCGCAGGGAAAGTGTTCGGCAAGAACAGATGTCCGGACATCTGGCACTATGACCGGGTCCGGACTGGGAGTCGGGCCCTCGCCGGGGTAGATCCTGTGGGGGGGCCGAAGGATGGATCTGAGATTAAAGCTTCAGAGTCTTCGGGCGTGACAGGCGAGACTGTGAGCCCGGTTAGTGATAGATCGCCCCGAGAGTCTACGGAGAACTCTAAGTTCCCGAATCTGACCTCTTGATCAGGGGCGAAACTCCCGACACGGCCTAGATGGCCGGTTGGGTCGGCGTGCAGCACAATGCTGCCGAAAGCGAAGATCTGTCCAGGGACAAAAGTGCCCGTATTGCAGACCTCTTCGTTGATGACAAGGCGAGCCATCGATTCCTTCTGGTGATCACAGCGGAACTCTCAATGAAAGCACCAATGTCGGTGTCAAAACCGGCGGATCTCGAGTAGGGGGTCCCGAGCTGTGAGACTTGGATCGATGGTAACAAGAGACGAAGGGGACAAGGTTTTACCCAGGTTCGGGCCCTCCTATGGAGGTAATACCCTACGTCCTGCTTGATTATATTGATGATACGAGGATTACAGAGTTGATCTACCACGAGATCAAGTAGCTAAAACCCTAGATGACTTCTGTTGGCCCTACGACCTAAAACCCTCCGGCTTATATAGATGCCAGGGGTCCCTAGGGTTTACACATGGTCGGTTACACGCCGAGGGGATAAACATGCCTATTTACTACTTTAAACGTGGAGGACACGCCACGATTCTAGAAGCTTCCTTTTGGAGTCTGGGTCCTCAATCAATCCAGTGTCCGGCAAACGGCCCACATAGTCCAGCCTATAATAAATAGGTCGGCCTCCCGAGGACCCCTTAAACCAGGACTCCCTCACCGGGTCATGGCACCAACCGGGACTAAAGACCCTTTAGTCCCGGTTGGTATCACCAACCGTGACTAAAGGTCCTCCCTTTAGTCCTGGTTGGTGATACCAGCCGGGCCTAAAGAGGCCTTTTCGGCGGCCCAAATTCACACAGGAAGGGACCTTTAGTCCCGGTTGGTGATACCAACCGGTACTAAAGGTCTATTTTCTTTTTTTTCCCAAATTAGCACGGCCGGCTGTGGTGGGAGTTTAGTCCCACCTCGCTAGTTGAGGAGCACGACGACCAGCTTATAAGGCCCGCTGTGAGAGAGGCTGCACGAGCCTCTCTCAAACCGAGCATGTGCCTACTATGTCGCTGTTATTAAAGTGAAAATAGATGCTCTTATAGAGAAAATTCAACCTAAGTTCAAAGTGCTAGTTAACTAGCACTTAACTAGCACTTTGAATTTAGGTTGAATTTTCTTTATAAGCGCATCTATTTTCATTTTTGCTATTTTTTATGTTCTTTTTTTGCATATTAAAAGTTCTTAACAGAAATACTTTATGAATATTCTTTTTGCTATTAAAGTTTTTAACAAAAATAACTTTGATAATTTTAGTTGCATAAATTTTATATAATATTAAGTTAAATAACTTTGATTGGACGAAAACACGTCTATTACAAAGGGATTTCAATTTTTTAAACATATTTTAACTCAAGACTTTTTCTACATTCAATACGCACCATTCAAAGCCATATCATCACTTTTCAACCCTTTTCTGACTTCATTTGCTATTTTTCATGCATTTCATGATTTATTTTGAGCTAAAATGACACTGAATTGAAAAGCACTGCAAATGAACTCTGAAATGGTTGAAAGTTGGCATGGTATCATAATTTCACCCACATAGCATGTGCTAAAAAGTTGACAGGGTTACAGGAAAAACTGGATGCTCTTTGTGTACAAACTGGACAATCTCTTTCGAAGTATCAGGGTTTCGGACGGAAACTCGTCTATTTCAAATTGATTTCAATTTTTTAAACATATTTTAACTCAAGACTTTTTCTGCATTCAATATGCACCATTCAAAGCCACATCATCACTTTTCAACCCTTTGCTCACTTCATTTGCTATTTTTCATGCAATTCATGATTTATTTTGAGCTAAAATAACCCTGAATTGAAAAGCACTGCAAATGAACTCTGAAATGGTTGAAAGTTGGCATGGTATCATAATTTCACCCACATAGCATGTGCTAAAAAGTTGAGAGGGTTACACGAAAAACTGGATGCACTTCGTGTACAAACTAGACCATCTCCTTCGAAATATGAGGGTTTCGAACGAAAACTCGTCTGTTACAAAGGCATTTCATTTTTATTAACTTATTTCAACTCTAGAATTTTTGTGCATTCAATATGAACCATTCTACGCCACATCCTCAAATTTCAACCCTTTCTAACTTCATTTGCTATATTTCATCCATTTAATGAATTGTTTTGAGCTAAATGACCCTGAAATTAAAAAGCACCACAAATGAACTCTGACAAGGTTGAAACTTGGCATGGTATCATCATTTCACCCACATAGCATGTGCTAAAAAGTTGAGAGGGTTACAACAAAAACTGGATGCACTTCGTGTACAAAACTGGACCATCCCGGCTACTCACTAGAGAAGAAAAGTGATGACGGTGCAGCCAATCACATCCCAGAGTGGGATCTTGGGGTATAATTTTTTTTATTCGCGTGTGTCCCTTGATTATTGCGCCGTAACCATGGACAATCTTCATCATTTAATAGGATGCTTGGGTCAGTCTTCACTGCGAAGGGAGGAATTTCATCAAACTTTTCATAATCTTTTGACATGTCTGTCTTGTCCTCCACTCCCACGATGTTTCTTTTCCCAGAAAGAACTATGTGGCGCTTTGGCTCATCATATTATGTATCCGCTTTCTTATCTTTCCTTTTTCTCGGTTTGGTAGACATGTCCTTCACATAGAAAACTTGCGCCACATCATTGGCTAGAACGAATGGTTCGTCTGTGTGCCCAAGATTGTTGAGATCCACTGTTGTCATTCCGTACTGCGGATCTACCATTACCCCTCCTCCAGTCAGATTGGCCCATTTGCACCGGAACAAAGGGACCTTCAAATCACCTCCATAGTCAAGTTCCCATATCTCCTCTATGTAACCATAATATGTGTCCTTTTCCTTGGTGTTTGCCGCATCGTCAAAGCGGACACCACTGTTTTGGTTGGTGCTCTTTTTATCTTGGGCGATCGTGTAAAATGTATTCCCATTTATCTCGTCCCCTTGGAAAGTCAATATAGTCAAAGATGGTCTCTTGGCCAACAAGTGCAAGTCATCTTCAACATTGTCATCATTCATGAGATGTGTTCGCAACCAACCGCCGAAAGCCTCAATGTGTGTATGTTGAATCCAGGGGTCAGACTTCTTCGGGTTCTTCGAGCGTATAATATCCATGTGTTTCTCAATAAACGGGGTGACCAAGGTAGAATTCTGTAGAACTGTGTAGTGTGCTTGCGCCCAAGAATGCCCGTCCCTACATATTATTGATTTTGGTCCAAGCGTGCCTTTTCCATGCAGTCTCCCCTCATGCCGCGATTGAGGAACACCAATCGGCTTAATGTCAGGAATAAAGTCAACACAAAACTCAATAAACTCCTCTGTTTCATGGCCCTTGGAGATGCTTCCTTCTGGCCTAGCACGGTTACGAACATATTTCTTTAAGACTCCCATGAACCTCTCAAAGGGGAACATATTGGGTAGAAATACAGGACCCAGAATGGCAATCTCTTCGACTAGGTGAACTAGGACGTGCATCATAATATTGAAGAAGGATGGTGGGAACACCAACTCGAAACTGATAAGACATTGGACCAAATCATTCTGTAAGCTTGGTAGGATTTCCGAATCGATTACCTTCTGAGAAATTGCATTGAGGAATGAACATAGCTTCACAATGGCTAATCGAACATTTTCTGGTAGAAGCCCCCTCAACGCAACCGGAAGCAATTGCGTCATGATCATGTGGCAGTCATGAGACTTTAGGTTATGGAATTTTTTTCTCTGCCATATTTATTATTCCCTTTATATTCGACAAGAAGCCAGACGGGACCTTCATACTGAGCAGGCATTCAAAGAAGTTTTCCTTCTCTCCTTTGGTAAGAGCGTAGCTGGTAGGACCTTGATACTGCTTTGGATGCATGCCGTCATTTTCGTGCACACGTTGCTGGTCCTCCCGTGCCTCCGGTGTATCTTTTGTCTTCCCATACACGCCCAGGAAGCCTAGCAGGTTCACGCAAAGATTCTTCGTCACGTGCATCACGTCGATTGCAGAGCGGACCTCTAGGACTTTCCAATATTCTAGCTCCCAAAATATAGATTTCTTCTTCCACATGGGTGCACGTCCCTCAGCGTCAGTCGGAACAAATTGTCCGCCAGGACCCTTTCCAAATATTACTTGTAAGTCCTTGACCATATCAAGTATGTCATCACCAGTACGGAGGACGGGCTTCTTTCGGTGATCTGCCTCACCTTTGAAATGCTTGCCTTTCTTTCTTAAGGCATGCTTGGCCGGAAGAAATCGACGATGTCCCAGGTACACATTCTTCTTGCATTTGTCCAAATATATACTTTGGGTATCATCTAAACAGTGCGTGCATGCATGGTATCCCTTGTTTGTCTGTCCTGAAAGGTTACTAAGAGCAGGAAAATCATTGATGGTTACAAATAGCAACGCTCGCAGGTCAAATTCCTGCTGTTTGTGCTCATCCCACACACGTACACCTTTTTTATTCCACAGCTGTAAAAGTTCATCAACTAATGGCCTTAGGTACACATCAATGTCGTTGTCGGGTTGCTTAGGGACTTGGATGAGCACTGGAATCATAATGAACTTCCACTTCATGCACAACCAAGGAGGAAGGTTAGAGTCACAGGCCATGTGCTATGCATGCTGCTCTGCTCCCCAAATGGATTAATGTCATCTGCACTTAAACCAAACCATAAGTTCCTTGGGTCATCTGCAAAGTCCGGCCACTCTCTCTCGATTTTTCTCCACTGCGACCCATCAGCGGGTACTCTCAACTTCCCGTCTTTCTTACGGTCTTCTTTGTGCCATCGCAACGACTTGGCATGCTCTTTGTTTTGGAACAAATGTTTCAACTGTGGTATTATAGGAGCTTACCACATCACCTTGGCAGGAATCCTCTTCCTGGGGCGCTCGCCCTGAACATCATCACCAGGGTCATCGCGACCGATCTTATATCGCAATGCATTGCATACCGGGCATGCATTCAAATTGTCGTACTCACCGCGGTAGAGGGTGCAGTCATTAGGGCATGCATGTATCTTATGCACCTCCAATCCTAGATGGCAGACAACCTTCTTTGCTTCATATGTACTGTCGGGCAATTTGTTGTCCTTTGGAAGCTTATTCTTCATTATTTTTAGCAACTTTTCAAATGCCTTGTCAAATACACCATTCACTGCCTTCCATTGCAGCAATTCCAGTGTGGTACCAAGCTTTGTGTTGTCATCTTCGCAATTTGGGTACAACCCTTTTTTGTGATCCTCTAACATGCGCTGCAACTTCAACTTCTCCTTTTCACTTTCGCAGTTTCTCTTTGCATCAGCAATGGCCCGACCAAGATCATCAGCGGGCTCATCTGATGCCTTAGCTTCTTCTTCTTCATTCTCTTCCCCCATTGTAGTACCATCATATTCAGGACACCCAAGATAGTTGTCGTCATCCTATTCTTCTTCATTCTCTTCCATTAGAACCCCTCTTTCTCCGTGCTTGGTCCAACAATTATAGCCGGACATGAAACCGGACGCAAACAGGTGGACGTGAATCTGTTTTGAGCTAGAGTAAGTCTTATCATTCTTACACACACCACATGGACAACACATAAAACCATCCCGCTTATTTGCCTCAGCCGCACGCAAAAAACTCTACACGCCATTAATGAACTGGGGAGAGCGTCGGTCATCGTACATCCATTGCCGGTTCATCTTCATTACACAACACCGAAAAGACCAAATTAATATAAGTTCATACATAAAGTTCATACACACTTATTTTCTCATAAAACAACATACAACTATCTAGATAAAACATTTAAATGCAACAACAAATGCGATCAAAATCGCAACTAAGGTAGCAATTGATCGAACAGCATAATGATACCAAGCCTCTTTATTAATGGCATATTTTCTAATCTTTCTAATCTTCAAGCGCATTGCATCCATCTTGATCTTGTGATCATCGACGACATCGGCAACTTACAACTCCAATTTCATCTTCTCTTCTTCAACTCTTTTCAATTTTCCTTTCAAATCCTCGTTTTCTTTTTCAACTAAATTTAACTTCTCGACAATAGGGTCGGTTGGCATTTCCTGTTCAACTACCTCCTAGATAAAAATATCTATGTCAACTTGATGGGCATAATTGTCATTAACACGAAATGCAACAAATAGTTATAAAAGAGAATATACCACATCCAAATCGTAAACCGGACGAGGGCCGACGGGCACGGATATCATAACCATGGCACTATATATAACAACAATCATACAAGTAAGAAAATTATGCAAGTAACTATCTAAATCATACAAATACGATTTTTTTATTAAAAATGATAAGAACACAAGAAGAGGCTCAACAAGGTGGTGCCGGCGACGGGACGGTGCGGGCAATCAACGGTGGTTAGGACGGGGACGGGAAGGCACACTAAGTAAACCACACCTACACATATACAAACTAAGGAGTTATTTTGAGCTCAAATTGCATATAAATCAAAAAACTACCACATAATTACACCCAAACTAATACCCACAAATCACTATACTTATAAAGCATTGCACGAGCTGATCTAGCAATAAGAGATGAAAGGACAAAGTTGCTAACCTTTGTGGACACTTGGATGGATTGGGGTGCCTCAAATCTTGACAAATCTTGGCAAAATTGGAGGGAGGAGCTCGAGCTAGGGGAAGAACAGAGAGGGGAATTCGAATGGAGAAAACAGAGAAATGGACTTGGGCTGGACGAAGGGTTTATATAGGGAAAGCTTTAGTCCCGGTTCGTTATACAAACCGGGACTAAAGGTCCACCTATAGTCCCGGTTTGTATCACAAACCGGGACTAAAAGGGCTTGTGGGGGCCCCAGGCTGACACCAGCCTGCCACCACCCCTTTAGTCCCGGTTTGTGATACAAACCGGGACTATAGGTCTAGAATGAACCGGGACTAATGGGGTCCGTACACCCCAACCGCTCCTAGCCGTTGGAACCGGTACTAATGGACACATTAGTCCCGGTCCAAAGCCAAACCGGGACTAAAGTTTGAAACGGAAGGCCTGTTTTCTACTAGTGAACGTCTGGATATGACGACATTCATGAAGCTGGGTTGCGTCCTCCCGGATCAGGATGGATGGAACATGCAGTGATTGACGATGCCGATGATGATGGGTGGATTGAATTTGTACTTTCTGTATCGATGAAACTTTATGATGTAAACGGTCCTGCTGAACTTGCGTAACGCAAGCTAGTTTGTTAGTTTGGGTACGATGACCATGCGTACATCTAGTTAACTAGTTTGGGTACGATGAACATGCATTGATTAATTATGCTTACTATATGTTGCATCTATTTGCGAACTCTTTCTTTTTGTGTTGCTCAAGTATATTATGTTGCATATTATTGTTGAATTCGCTTGATGAAGATGCATCTCTAACAGGTACATAGGTCGTCGATGGCGAAGAAGGAGTGCTATGTCGTGTACATAGGGAGGGTTCCGGAAGTGTACGATGAGTGGCCGGAGTGTCAGGACCAAGTGTATCACTTCCCGGGCGGCAGCCATAAAGGGTTTGACAGTTGAAGAGAGGCGGAAGCTAGTTACTTGAGGTGGAGGCTACCACGAGAGACGAATCGGAACCGGCGCCTCCTCTACTACATAATTCCTGTCTTACTCATAGTGATAGCTCTTCTCTTCTATATCATCGTTTAGATGGATGACGATGTAGTTGCACGTATTCGAGACATGTCATAACTTGTATCGCTATTTCGAGATGATGACGAGAGACATCATTTGTGTTGGATGACCATGATGATGATGACATGATTTTATGAGACTATTTTTATGTGTATGATATGATGAGACTATAGTGTGTATGATGTTTGATAGAGACTATAGTGTAAAACCTGTACACATACAGAGGAAACATCCTGTAAAAAAATCACAAAATAGTAGCAGTAGCGCGGGTTTGGAGTCTAGCAGCAGCGAGGCGTTAGTAGTAGCGAGCTCTGAATAAACGTGTTGTAGATGTTAGTAGCAGTGCGGCCTGGTAAATTGCGCTACTGGTACATATGAATAGCAGTAGCACGAGTCCAAACGCGCTACTGCTAATAGTTAGCTGTAGCGCCGTTGCAGTAGCGAAGGCACCCGCGCTACTGATACGGGTATAACCCGCGCTATTGCTAGGCTTTTCCCTAGTAGTGTAATTCTTCATATGTTCGAGAAATAATTCACAAAAAGTTTTGTCCGATTTCGATAACTTTCGTATCTGCACAAAAATAACACCATTGTAGTTCTGCTGAAAACAACGTCATGCAAATCATGCAAATTAGAGTCCAAAACAAGAGCAGAAGTGTTTCGAAAAGTAGATATGTTTGAGACGTATCAAGTCCCCCAAGCTTAACTCATTGCTTGTCCTCAAGCAATTCAGTTGATAAACTGAAAGTGATAAAGAAAATTTTTACAAACTCTTTTGTTCTCGTTGTTATAGATATGCCTAGCTAGTGTTCAGGTTTTTAGCATAAATCACATATAACTATATCAATGATAACACTTAGCTATTATATTTACTCATGATAAGAACATAACCAACTAACGAGCAATAATAAAATATCTCACATGCCAACAATTTGTCAAAACAATCATGATATAATATGATGACATGGTATCTTGCTTGCCCTTTCCGAGACCGCAAAACATAAATGCGGAGAACCTCTGAGGTTCAAGCAGTGACTAAACATTATATATCAGGGTAGAAAAGATCCAGTCATGCTCACATCCAACATTAACTAGACCCAATGCATAAGAATGATAATAGTGCTCTCTGGTCTGGTGCTTTAGTAAGAATATGCTGACTCGAGAATAAAATAACATGATCATAAATAGAAAGGCCCTTCGCAGAGGGAAGAATTGATTTGCAGATGTTCCAGAAGTCATGGTTTAAAACAGAGAGGAAATTGTAATTTTGGGTGGTGTGCTTTTCCTGTCAACGTCACGACTGAGTTTACATGCTAAACACATTCTTGGTGGTTCCCAAGCGGAAACGTAAAGTTTACTCCTTCCACCATACATACACAAACCATGGCTGACCGAATCGACTTGTCCCCAGGAGTTTTGTTTATTATTGTTTGATTATGCAGGACTGGGCATCCTTTTTACCAGCCTCTCCCATGCAATGACAAGCGAATAAACGCCCATCTTGATAATAACCCGCTTAGCATGGAAGATACTGACCGCCCCGTCACACCATGAGCGGTACGAGCACACAAAACGGATGTTTATTTGAATGTTTAGAGGTGGCACATGCAAATTTACTTGGAACGGTAGGGTAATACCATATATAGGTAGATATGGTGGACACATGTGCAACAACTTTTGGTTTAAGGATTTTGGATGCACAAGCAGTATTCCCACTTAGTACAGGTGAAGGCTAGCAATAGATTGAGAAGCGACAAGCTAGAGAGCTAAAATTGTCATAATCATGCATTTAAACTAATTATAATTGGACACTAGCATGAGTAGGATATGAACACTCTAAATTTAAACATCATGAAGGCTGCATTGGTTTTGAATCAACTACATGTTTGCACACGGGCCAAGTCAAACCGCTCAAAATACTAGAGGATGATACCATACTACCATACCACATCACAACCATTTTAATGCATGTTGACACATAAGATAAATCATTATTCTCTCCTAGCTATTTAAGCATGGCATGAGCTATTATAATCTCTAATTGTCATCATAAACATGTTTACTCATGATATACCGAATCAAGATCGAATGAGCTAAACATATTTACAAAAACGAAAAACAAGAAGAGTTCATACCAGGTTCCTTTACCACGATCACTTCATCAAATATCGTCATTATTGCCGTTCACTTGCAAGACCGAATGATGTGATAACAATAATAGTGCAAGTGTGTCGTGGACAAAGCTAGAATCTGCGAACATTTAAACAAAGGAGAAAACAAGGTAATATTGCCTCTTTTTGTTAGATCAACATTAATGCATATGAGAGCCACTCAACATTTGCATCGTGGCCTTCTCCTTTCAACGACACAATGAAAAGAAAAGAAATTCAGAGAAACACACTGAACTATTTTTGGAATTTTTAGTTTTTCGAATGAAGCAAACAAACAAGAGAAAAGCAAAAACGAGAAAAACTATTTACACAGGAAGCTCCCAATAAGCAAAGGAAATATTTTTGGGTTTTCTTTTAATACTACAAATAACTAAACGGGAAAGAAAAACTGAAAATAAACAAGAAATATTTTTGGATTTTCAAAGTTTTTCAAACACACAAGAAGAAAAGAGGAAAAATAAAGATAACATGGATATACAATGAAAGAGGATGAACACGGACAATTCATACGAAGTGTGTGAGCATGAATATAATGTCGGTGAGAAATACATACTCCCCCAAGCTTAGGTTTTGGCCTAGCTTGGTAATCACCACTCGTAGTAGGCATCAGGTCCGGGAAAGTATTGAGGCTGAGGTTCTTGAGCGTCCCATGCCTGGGCTTCGGCCTCCATGTCGGCATACGACAATCTATGGGGCCGGCAAGGCCCCTTTCGTGGTTCGGCTGGGGAGATCCTCTAGCGCAGAGACCATAACCGATCCATGCATGCACAAGGGTTTAGACAGGTTCGGGTCACCGTAGTGTAAAACCTTATGTCATGTATTTTAGTGGATTATATGTGGGTTCATCGTACAGGAGCGCTACTTCCCGGCAAGGAATGCTCAGGGAGTATCGCTACGCATGTAGAATTAACAGAGTATCGAACTTTGTAAAGGTAGCCATGGGCCTCCTTTTATAGGCTAAGGGACTACCACAGTGGCTAGAATGGTCATTACACGGAGTAAACAATATATACTCTACCTGCCAAAATCACTAGCAAGAACTATAGTAGGAAATACCTAATTATGATGGACTTGGACATGTGCATTTAATGCGCCGTGAGGTGTCATGCCGGTGACGTCTCCCAGCAAGGATTTCCTCTCCTTCTGTACCGTTCTCCCAGCTACTTCTTATTCCTTTGCTACGCCGTGGGACTGGTGTCATTAAAGCTGCTGTAAATCCAGAAAGCTGCCACGCGCCCTGACTAGCTCCACCTAACCGCCTGCCCGCTCGACACCAAGTCGATGTGGACAATTAGCCTAACGACATGGAGTGATGGCTTGGAGGGTGGAGTCCTTGACGGGTGCATAGGAAGTCGAGTCCTCCGACAAGGAGGCTTGCCGGTTCGCTCGAACCCTTGTTTGATGTAGCTTGGAGTTTAGATTTGTTCGGCAAGGTCTTGCCGGTCTGGAGGCCGCAGTCGTCTGGTGCACAAGTTCGGGTACTAAGGGCCCCGTTCTTTAGTACACCGACAGGAACCCCCGGGTCTGGGCCAACCTGAGTCTGTGACGCTGTTGGGCTAGGCCCAAAATAGTGCACAGACACACACGGTCATGTTTCCCTACGGTTATGATGATGGTTTTCTCCGCTCCTTCCCCACGATGCGCATTGAACGTGGGTCATGGGGAAGCGGGGCGAGGCGGCGTTTGAAGGGACGTGCCTAGAAAGCCGCGTTGCGTCGGACTGGAGGAGGCGCTCCTTGTGTTGCGTGTCCCCATGCGAGGCTTGGCATTGGAGGAAAAAGGCGGCTGCCCAAGCAGTGTGCTCGGTAGTGACTGGTCGCCTCGGATGGCGAACAGTGAGCCTCTGAATCGCTCCATGCCGCTTGAGCGTCTTTGCCCCTTCCGTCCCGTCTTCCTCCCCTTACTGAACCCAGCGCGACGCGTGTCACATGCGAGATTTGGCATTGGTTGAGGAAGGCGATCGCTGGCGCGGTGCGTCCGCCAGTGTGTATCCGCCCTGGGTTATGAAGAGGTGTCTTCCCCTTCACCTCCCATCCCGTTCTTATAAATTGGGGGTCGAGGAAGACGTCGCTCATTCACATTCCTTTGCTCCATTTCACCAACCTCGTCGTCCTCCTCTTCCCCTTGCCATCTCCTCCAGCGCGCCACCCTCAGGATGGCGAGGGGCCACGGGCGTGCTCGAGGGTCCACCCCTGTCGTGAGGACCACCCCTGGGAGCCCGATGCGGATCGTAGTGACAACGGCGGGAGCCGGCTCTAGCTCCCGTGGGAGGACGACATCCAGGGATCGTGAGAGGACGCCCCCCCTCGAACCGCAGCAGCCGCGGTGGTAGTGGAGGTGCGCCCCTCCCTCCTCCCAGCGTGGGAGCTCATGCGGGGGAGGAGGCGCATGAGTTCATCGTGGTGGTGCCTCGTCGGCCCCGGAACTGGCTGCGCCTTCCTCACCCTTTCGCGAGGGCCATGGAAGGTAGCATGCCCTTCGGCCTATGGCTCCGAGCGAACGGTTGCTGCCACAGACCCGCATGGGTGTCGGTCGACCTCTCCCCCGGAAGCGCCATGTACCTGACGCGGGGGTGGAAGTCGTTCGCCCGCTCCCGTGGTTTGGGGCCCGGGCACCTTCTCCAGTTCAAGTTTGACGGGGCCGCCACCCTCTCCGTGAAGTTCTTTGGGGCTTCTGGCGTTCGCATGGGGTGCTGTGTGGAGAGCTCGAGCGGCAGCGACTACGACTCCTCCAGTGACATTGACGACGACGGCAGCACCATCGGCATCAAGCACGAGGACTCCAACAAGGCGTGTGTGGCGCTTTAGCTAGGGATTGGGGATGGGCCGATTGGTGTGGGAATGAGGCTCCATCCGCGAGACCTCGTTTCCAGATCAATCGCCACATCATAGTGGCAGATCTCCTTTTGCATTTAAATTGTACCCAATGTAGCCCTGCAAATTGCAAAGAAAAACTTGTTGGGTACCTTCCGCCAAATATCCAAGCGATTATTATGCTTTTAACGCATGTCTATCCCTTCTTGAACGTAGTTTTGTACTTGTGAGTTTTTTTATCACTACGCTTGCCGAAAACGCCTGCCGGTGCGCTCATATTTACCGCGAGAGCTCGTAGCAATGGATCCTTAGCAGCCTGCCGGTGATGCCATTGTCAACAAGGCCTCCTTGCGGTTCTTGTCGCGTCTACTTAGGATGTTGAGCAGGCTCGAAACAACCAAGTGCGCTAACAATTTCGACAAGGGTCCTTCGCGTGGATGTTTTGTCACACAATCGTCAACTTTGTTCAAGGAGAAAAAGCCTGAATTTTTAAGAAGTTTTGCAACTTCGCTTTTTCTCGTTGCATTTCTGGTCGCAAGGCGACCATCTTTGAACACGTCTGTAGGCTGCAGGTGTCCATAACGTCACTCCCCCCGAGAAGACTTGCATGTGGGGCTCCTTCTTCGTTTTGATGAAAAGAAAGAAGAGAAAATAGAGGAGGCTAGAACCTAAGTGGTTTAATAGTCACCTTACGCACGCAACAAAAGTGATCGCAGCATATCATGTAAAATACGCAAGATAAATATGGACTTTGACAGAGAGTTGTAGAATACTTAGCTTTACTAACTACGCATAGGGTCATCGCCTGGCTTTGTAAAAAGGATTACACGCCCTACCGGCGAACTTGTACAAAATGGGTTGCTGGCGGCCCGGCAACCGCAACTTACGGGTAGAACTTGCGAAGCTGCTCGATATTCCATGAGTTTTGCACCGGGGTGCCGTCTTCGTTCTCCAGGAAGATTGCGCCAGGCCTGGTGAGTTGTACTACCCGGTAAGGTCCTTCCCACTTTGGCATCAACTTGTTTGATCCCTTCATGGACTGAATCCGTCGAAGAACAAGGTCGCCTTCCTCAACGCTCCTAGCGCGCACCCTGCGGCTGTGGTAGCGGCATAGGGTTTGCTGGTATCGGGCTGCACGCAGCGCGGCCTCGAGACGATCTTCCTCGGGGAGCGTGGCGTCATCTTGCCGCATTTGCTCTTGCCGATCCTCGTAAAAGGCCCGCACTCTCGGTGACCCATATGTGTGTTCCGTGGAGAGTACCGCTTCTGCACCATAGACTAGGAAGAAGGGTGTCTCACCAGTGGCTCGATTTGGTGTCATTCTGATTGACCAAAGAACTCTCGGTAGTTCATCAATCCAGCGCCTCCCGTGCTTACGCAGCTTATCGAAAGTTCTCGTTTGGAGGCCCCACAGCACTTCAGCATTCGCCCTCTCTACTTGCTCGTTGCTCCTTGGATGAGCAACTGACGTGAAGCATATCTTGGTGCCAATGTCTTGACAGTATTGCATGAAGTTGCTGCTGGTGAATTGTGTGCTGTTGTCGGTGATGATTATGTTGGGGACACCGAAACGGCAAACTATCCCTTTGAGAAACTTGACTGCCGCTTGCACCATTACCTTTCTCGCTGGCTCCACCTCAGTCCACTTTGTGAACTTGTCGATTGCAACAAACAAGAACTCGAAGCCCCCGGTAGCACGGGGGAAAAGCCCGACAATGTCGAGCCCCCAGACTGAGAATAGCCAGGAGAGTGGTATGGTTTGAAGGGCTTGTTGTCACATCCCTAGTTTCTTCCCCTTGCTTTGTGCTAGCTAGAGTGATTCATCATGTTTAAATTTTCATCTAACCTGAAATGGGGATTAACAAAACCCTAGCACCTCATTTGATAAACCAATTCAAATAGTTGTGATTTTCAATGAATCCAAAATGCCCATCAAAAATGTCCACCATGTCTGATAAATGTTGGTAACAACATATCATAGGTGACCTTTATTTTCATAACCCCTTTGGCATTTTAATTAATCCAACAAAGCTACTAAAGATATCAAATAAAAGCATCATAATTATTTTAGTTGCTCCAAATTTTCTGAAACTTTTGTGAGAACTTGGAAATGTTCCAACTATATCCCATAAATATTCCAGGACTTTTTAGCCAAAGCTTTATTGGCCAAATTAAATAAGACAGAAAGCAGCAAATAGAAAACACAAATAAAAATACAAAAAGGGAAACGCACCTGGGCCACTTACCAATTCCAGTGGTGGCCCAGCCCACCACCGGCTCCCCCCTATCGTCTTCTTCCTCTGCCAGTAGGCAGAGGAGAAGGAGGCCATCGCGCGCTGCTCAGCGTCACGCCGGCAGCTGCCTGCCTGCCTCTCCAGGCCAGCGCATGTAGGATAAGCTCGCCAGAGCTGTCCGCATTGATCCCGCTCCCCATTCGCCCCTGCTTTCTCTCCCTCGCTCTCTGTCGCCATGGCCGCCGCAATCGAAGCTCGCCGCCGTCGCCTGACCAGCTAGAGCGCATCCCCCTAGCCTCTGACCAGACCAAAATTTCCGCCACGAGTTGCTGCTCATCCTCGCCAAGCCTCGCGACGACAGATGCTCCCAGTCGCCGCCCTGAGGTCTTCTTCAACCTTCGACCGACGAGATCGCCGGCGACCGTGCATCATCACCAGACCGTCCCCGAGCCCGCTTTCAAGGGCAACAAGATCGCCGTGAGCCCCTGGATCCATTCCCCCTCCTCCCCTGCTTGATTGCGTGTTGCAGCTACCGATTTCACCGAGACCCGAGGAGCGCTGTCGCACGAGCTCGTCGCCGGGAGCTATTCCGGTGACCATTAGCCGTTCCACTGGGTCCAATGAGCTCGTATGCTCGCGTAGATGCCGTTAGTGCTTAGCTCTAATGCGTTTGCTTGCTGTGCCATTAACTTCGAGCTCGCCCGAGCTCCGGCAGCCACGTGGCTCAACACCGGCAAAGATTCCGGCGTCTCCATGGCCACCTGACCCGGTAGATGGATGCGGCCGAGCACGGGCTTCATCTTGGTAGCCTTCGCGCGCCCAGAAGCGCTCTGTAGCGCAACTCCGGCGATGCGCCGCCGTCGTTTTGGTCGCCGTGGAGGGTCATTAGGAGTTAATCCAGCTAATTAACTTAGCTAACAGACGCTGACAGTGGGCCCTGGCTGGAGTCAAAGCCAGGGTCAACGCGGGAATTGTCCCTGAGTCAATGACATGTGGACCCCACATGTCAGTGACACTAACCAGCGTGGGTCGCTGACCAGTGTACCCCACTGGTCAGGTTTGACCTGGCAACGGTCATTTGACCTGCTAAGGTCATGCTGACGCAAGGCTGACGCAATAAAAGATTTTCTGAGTTATAATAATTCTAAAAAATAGATAAAACTTCTAAAAAACATAGAAATTAATCTGTAACTCAGATTGAAATAATTTATATATGAAAAATTATCAGAAAAATCCAAAGAATCCATTGATGCTATTATCATGCATGATAGAGAAACCTAAATAGGAGAACATTGACATTTTGCATAAAATGCAATATGTGACATAATACATGGAGTTGAATTTGAACCTAGTTTCAAACCAGCTTCATTAAACTTGATGCCAGGTGCATTAGCTCATCCAAATCATGTTCCCATGTCATGATCATGCATCATATTGGTGCACTTTCTGTGTATTGATTGTCCCTTATATCTGTTGCGGTAGGCTCTGCTCCATCGGATACCCACGAGTATCCCCCTGGAGGAGAGTACCTCTCCACCAACCTGCAAGGCAAGCACCCCCATTGATCACTCCGGTAACATCCCACTCTCTCACTCCTGCTCTCGTTTATTGCATTAGGACTATTCGATTCAACTATTACCTATTTCGGTAGTTGAACCCATTCCTCTGCATGACCTGTCATTGTCACAGTAAATAGCTAAACCAAGCAACCTAGCATATCTGGTAGATGCTTGAGCCTTGATGTGCTTTACCCTGCTTGCTTTCTATGCTTAGAGTTGTGTCAGGTTTGATTCATCTGGGTGATGAACCGGAGTGAAATGGTGTTGTTCTGATGTGATGAACTAAAGGATGAACCTGGTTTGGTAAAGGTAGCGATGAGAGGCTATGTAGGAGTACATAGCGGGTTGTCTCATTGGGACCGATCTTAGGAACTGAGTTCCGTGTTTGTGATCCAAGACTAGTTACTACCGCACACTGAGCTCCGGGCACTCCAAGCTCTCTCGACTTATCAACCGCCTAGTCCTTGGTCCAGGAGTGGCAAGTAGTTTCTGGTGTTTATAGCAATGCTGGAGGTCGTGCGTAGTGCTTACCCTAGGGGTGGTCTACGAGGCAGTAGGCAGTGGCACGGTGTACCAAGGGTCACCCGGATGGTGGGCTTGGGAACCCTGCGCACATCGTTTGAGGCCGTAGCGGAAACTTCGGCCGGACTTCCGTGTTGGTTCAGTCTCAAATAGGCGATAGCCTAGACTAGGGTCTTATGTGATTGACGGTCGTGGCCGACTCCCTCGCTGGGCTGCCGCTTGAAGGTTGCCGAGGTACCTGTTTTTATGTGCACTCAGCGATAAGTGGCGAGAGCATGTGTGAAGAAGTACACCCCTGCAGGGTATGAATCTGTTCGAATAGCCGCGTCCTCGGATATGGACAACTTGGAAACATATGCCGATCATAGACAATTTTAATGACTACTCCTAAACGTATCAAAACAAGTGTGAGTACCATGGATGGTACTCTCGTAGGTGACGGGAGCGGATCCATGGTAGAGTATTGATGTGGTGTTAGTGAACTCGTGTGCGATATCTCAAGCTTTTTCAAAGAACTGGTAGTCATAGTACAGGTTAGTCAAGAGTCAAAGCTGGCTTGCTGCATAAAACCACTACTCCCCTTGTTTATACATGAGCATGCATAGACTAGGTCTGATTTAAAGACTTGCTGAGTACGTTTGTACTCATATTTGCTTAATAACTGTTGCATATGATAACCAGGACCCATCTGGTGGGTTCTATCTAGACGTCGACGATGCCGAGTAGCTGGTATCCCAGCTATGATCTGATGCCCTGGGATGGGCTATAGTTAGTCAGGCTTTATGCGTTTTTACCTTTCATCTGTGTGTACTCAAACAACTTTAAGCTTCCACATGGCTTGTATCACTTTGTTTGTATGACTTGAGTGTCGGGTCATGTGACCCCTACCTGTATGAACCTATTATGCAAGGCTCTTTTGAGCCTTCTAAATAAATGTTGTGATGTTGTATGGTTCTGTTGTGATGCCATAGTTGTATCTATGCATATCGGGCATGTCGTGTGTACGTGTGACGTGCAACGGTATGTATGGGATTCGACACCTAGTTGTGTGCCTTTAGTAGTACTCTTTATGGGGAAATGCCTCTTTGTGTTTTCCATCGAGCTTTGGTAGCTTCCTACTGCTCCGGACACATTCATTGACCGGCATGTATCCTTCTTTGCTGTTGTGTCTCTCCCTTCAGGGAAATGTCTCGCAGTGTAATGGAGTCCATGTAGCCTGCTATGACTCGTCTACGCGCAGTTGAAGACAGAAATGTCTCATGGCGTAATGGAGTCCATGTAGCTTGCTATGACTCGTCTACACACACTGATGACCGACACCTGGATTGTTGGGTTACGTATGCATGTCCCTGTACGGATGTGCCACTTGGGTTCTTCGACTAGTCATGTCGACCCGGGTTAATTGACATTTGAATGCTAGCAACATATTCACATACGTGAGCCAAAAGACGCAAACGGTCCCGGCCAAGGTAAGGTGGCAGCAGTGGGGATAACCGTGCGTGAGGCCGCAAGGTGATGTGATGTGTTACATGCTAGATTCTTATGGCTTAGGATCGGGGTCCCGACACTTGTGCTGGTTGATGTGTTTTCTTGGCGTGGTACTGGCATGCTTCATATGTCATCACCACCGCCAGGGAATCTTGAAGGGTTGTCGGCCAATAAAAACCATGGCGGAAAGTCTTCCCGACAAGAGCTCGCGATCCGATGCGGGTGCCACAGATCCCTTCGTGTATCTCCGCCAACAGCTGTTGTCCCTCTTCCCGGGGAATGCACTTCAATTTCACACCGCTCGGTCTCCTCTTGTATAAGGTGCTTTCCACGAAATGGTGCATGATTGACTGTCGGGCTACTCTTTCAGCTTCCTTTGGCTCGTTGGGAAGTTCTCCTGTCTGGAGGTATCGGACTATTTGTTGTGCCCATGCCGGAGCCTGTGGCTCGACGAGAAGGACCCAAGGCATCTATTCCACCGCGGGAACGCTAGCTTCTACGGCAAGGACCGTCGGGCCTGCTGGAGCTCGGGGTTCACCGGCAGGCGGGTTGTCACTCCCGACAACTTTCTTGGCAGTACTTGATGACTCTGCCGAGAAGTAGTCGCTGGAATAGACTTTTCTCTTCTTGTTCTTCCGTTCTGATGGAGAGACTGAAGGTTGAGTTAATTGGAGCACAAAAGTGCCCAGCTCCACGAGCACTTACTGTGCGGCTCTCTTTGACACGTCGTCAGCAATGCTATTCTCGGCACGGGGGACATGCTCCATTTGCAGATCGTTAAAGCGCTCCTCCAATTTCTGCACTTTGTCAACATATGCTTCCATCAGGGGACTCTAGTAATATTTATTCACTTGGAGCACAACAAGCTGTGAGTCTCCTCGGATTACCAACTTCCTGATGTCGAGGTTGGCTGCTATCCGTAGTCCGGCAAGCAATCATTCATACTCAGTTGTGCTGTTCATTGATTCCTCCCTGGGAAATGCATATGGATCACGTACTTGAGGTGCTCTCCGGTGGGTGCGACAAGCAGCACTCCGACACCGGCGCCTTGCAGCGAGAAAGCTCCCCCAAAGTACATGATCCATTCTTGAGGCTTTTCCTTGCCGTGGAGGGCTGTTTTTGGGATTTCTTCATCTTGCGTTGGTGTCCATTCTGCGATGAATTCTGCCAGGGCTCTACTTTGGATGGTTGTCGTGCTTTTGAAGCTCAGGTCAAAGCTGGCCAGCTCCAACGCCCACTCGACGATCCTTCCGGTTGCCTCTGGATTCCTCAAGATGCGTTGCAGCGGGAACCGAGTGACGACGGTGATATGGTGCGCTTGGAAGTAATGGCGCAGGTTCCGGGAGACCATGAGAAGGCCGAAAAGCATTTTCTGCACCCAGTGTATCTTGATCTAGCTCCTGCAGGACAGAGCTGACAAAATACACTGGTCGATGTACCATTTTCTTGTTCTACACAGTGTGTTGCCCTACCTCTTGCATCATGCTTGCGTTGTTGGCTCCTTGGCTTGTCGGGGCTGACTCCGGCCCGCCATCCGCCGGATCGGGGGTTGCCGCTTCGTCTTCCTCAGCTTCCCTTCCCGCCACCAGCGCAGCACTAACCACTTGGTTTGTTGCCGCCAAGTATAGCAACAATGACTCCTCTGGTTTAGGTGCGACTAGGACTGGTGTCGAGGCAAGGTATTTCTTCAAATCTTGCAGTGCTGCCTCCACTTCCGGAGTCTACGTCATCGGGCTTGCCTTCTTCAGGATTGTGAAAAACGGCAGGGCGCGCTCTGCAGATTTGGAAATGAACCTGCTGAGGTCGGCGATGCAGCCCGCCAAGTGGCGCACGTCCTTGATGCGCTTCGGTGCCTCCAACTGCTCAATTGCCTCAACCTTGGCGGGGTTGGCTTCGATCCCGTGTTGTGACACAAAGAACCCGAGGAGCTTGCCAGAGGGGACTCTAAACACTCATTTCTCGGGGTTGAGCTTCAAATTGATCTTACGCAAGTTTTCAAAGGTCTCTTCTAGGTCTTGAATCAGTGTGGCCTTGTCCTTGGTCTTGACCACTATGTCATCAATGTAAGCCTCCACATTTCCGTGTAGCTGTGGCCCAAAACCAATCCGGACAGCCCTCACAAATGTTGAACCAGCACTCTTCAATCCGAATGGCATGCGCTTGAAGCAGTACGTGACGCAAGGGGTGATGAACGATGTCTTCTCTTCATTTTGCTTGGCCATGAAGATCTGGTGGTAGCCAGACTAGGCATCAAGGAAGGACAAAAGGTCACAGCCAGCAGTTGAGTCCACTATCTGATCTATGCGTGGGAAGGGGAAGGGGTCCTTAGGGCAAGCTTTATTGACATCAGTGAAGTCAATTCAAAGTCTCCACTTCCCGTTTGCCTTGCGCACTACCACTAGATTCGCCACCCAAGTTGGGTGGATCACACCTCTGATCAGGCCTGCTACTTCTAGTTTCTAGATTTCTTTGGCAATAAACTCTTGCTGTTCCACGGCTTGCTTTCAGACCTTCTGCTTGATGGGGCACACATGGGGACAAACGGCAAGGTGGTGCTCAATCACATCCCTAGGAACACCAGCGATGTCGGATGGTTGCCATGCAAACACATCGACATTCGCCCGCAGGAAGGTGACGAGTGTGCTTTCCTATTTGTTGTCAAGTGTGGCACTTATAGTGAAAGTACCGCCCTCGCCGTTCTCCCGCGCAGCCACTTGTTTTGGTTTGGGAATGGTCACGTTGCTTTTCTTGCTCCTGGCGGCAGAGGTCTCTCGTAAGTCCTTGACGGGCGTGCTGCACTCCTTGGCACGCTTCCCGGAGTCCTTACGAGGTTCACCGAAGCTCTTGCTCTTGCTCTTGCTCTTCCCCCCAGGAGCTTTGCCGGCAGGAGTGAGTGCCACGTCGGCAGACGCTGCCACCGCCTCTCGAAAGAGCTTGTCGACGCAGAGGACCGCGTCCTTATTGTCAGCACGGACGGTGATGATTCTCATTAGTCCTGGCATCTTGAGGGTATTGTAGGCGTGGTGGGATGCCGCCACAAACTTCGCCATCGCCGGTCGGCCTAAAATACTATTGTATGGCAGCGACATCTCCATGATGTCGAAAATAGCTCTCTCTGTTCTGAAGTTGAGCTCGCTGCCAAATGTAACCGGCAGAGTGATCTTCCCCTTAGACTAAGATCTTCCCGGGTTGACCCCTTGGAAAGATCCCGTTGGTTTGAGATCCGAGACAGGAATCTGCAGGCGCTTAAATACGTGTGGTGATATCAGATTCAGACCGGCTCCACTGTCAACCAGGATCTTCGTGACCTTGAGGTTGCGTATTGTTGGTGATACCAACAACGGCACACACCTGACGGCAGTGATGCGGTCAGGGTGGTCCTCAGCGTCGAATATGATTGGAGTGTTGGACCACTTGAGGGATTTTCTTGCCTCTGCCGCTGGCTCTGCTGCGTTGATCTCACGGGCCCACTACTTGAGTCGTCGGTGAGAGGAGTGCAAAGATGCGCCCCCGTCAACACCCATACAATTGACAGCCTTCTGGAATTATTGGCCTTCATATTCTTCTTCATCTCCGTCGTCATCATCGTCTTCATCATCAGACCTTTTGTCTCGGTCCCTAGCAGGCTTCTCCCTATGCTTCTTGGCCTTGCCATGGCGGCCACCACGGCTACCGCTGTTTTTCTTGCCGGAGCCACCCGCACCATCCTGTCCCTTCTCCTTGTCACACCTTTCATACTCTTGCTTCTGTTTCTCAGCAAGCTGCTCTACATGGCGGCATTCGGTGATGTCATGGTTCTTGGTGAGGTGGATCTTGCAGTACGGCCTGCCAGTCTTTCTCCTGCTGTGGCCTCGTCGTCTCCGGAGCATGCGGCAGAGCTCTTGCCGGACCCCTCAGACATGGCCTTCTTGCCGGAGTCAGAGTTGCCGTTCCCTTCGACGGCCATAACTGCTTTTCCCTTGGTTTCTGACCCATTTTCTTGGAGGCTGGCGCGTCTTCGTCATCGTCCGAGTCGACTTCCGTGCTAGCATCTTCCTCGGGGAGCCTTCTCCCCTCTTCAGCGTGTGCACACTTGTCAGCCAGAACGTATAGCTCGGCGACATCCCGCACCTTGTTAGTGCTCATCTCTTCGCGCATCCGCCGGTTGTTGATGCTTGTGATCCGCGTTGGGTTTTCCGTGAAGAGGAACGGGTGATGCAGCACAATGCAGGAAAGTATTTCGCTCTGTGAAGAACCAAGGTGTATCGAACCAATAGGAATATCGATCATCAACCGTCTTCAGCGGCTGCACACAAAGGAGCACACACTTGAACCCAACGCGGCAATAGGGTTGTCAATCCCCTTGCTCTCGTTATTTGCAAGCAAGTGAGATGGGTAGATGATAGTAGATAATTGTAAAATTGGAAAATAAAATAGAATAAAGTAAATGGCAGCAAGGTATAGAATGCGTTTGTAAACTTATAAGATGATAGAACCGGGGGCCGTAGTGTTCTCTAGTGGCATCTCTCATGTAGTAGGCATACGATGGGTAAACAAATTACTGTTGGGCAATTGATAGAAAAGCGGATAGTTATGCAATCTTTACTAATGGCAATGATCATGTATATATAGGCATCACGTCCATAAGCAAATAACCTGACTCCTGCCTGCACCTATTACTATTACTCCACCCATCGACCGTTATCCAACATGCATCTAGAGTATTAAGTGAAACAGAGTAATGCTTGGAGAATGATGACATGATTTAGACAAAGAGAATTCAATTAATATGACCTAACCCCATCGTTTTTATCCTTAGTGGCAGAAATACAAAGGCGTGTCTTGTCCTTTTCTGTCACTTGGATATAGAGCACCGCCAGATTGAACTCACTACAACGCACCCCTCTCACTGATGAGAAATCAATCTAGTTGGCCAGACTATTTCAATAGATCAGAGAGATTTATGAAGCTACAATGATCATGCAAATAAGAATCATAATAATTAGAAGTGACTCAAATGCTTCTCATGAATAACCTGAATATAAACCAACAATTCATCAGATCCCAACAAACACACCGCACAAAAGGATTACATCGGATAGATCAAAGCAAAGATGTGATGATCATTGTATTGAAGATCAAGAGAGAGAGAGAGATAGCCATCTAGATACTAACTACGGATCCGTATGTCTATGGTGAACTACTCACAACTCATCATGGAGGCAGCAAGGGTGATGTAGAGCCCCTCCGTGATCGATTCCCCCTCCGGCAGATCACCAGAAAAGGTCGCCGGATGGGTACGCAGCAGAATAGAGACTTGCGGCGGTGGAAAAAGTGTTTCGAGAGCTCTCCTAGTGTTTTTGGTATATTTGAGGATTTATAGGCCAGAGAGGGGCACGGAGGGCAGCTGAGGCGGCCACGACCCAACAGGGCGCGGCCTGCCCCTGGGTCGCGCCCTGTTAGCTCGTGGCTGCCTCGTGCAGCCTCTCGTCTCCTCCCGAAGCTTCCAGGTCTTCGTTTGGTCCAGAAAAATCATGTTAAATTTTCGTGGCATTTGAACTCCACTAGGTATGGTAGACCTGAAAAGCAAAAACACATGCAGAAAACAACAACTGGCACTGGGCACTAGGTCAATAGGTTAGTTCTCGAAAATAATATTAATTGGTAAATAAACACCCAAAAAGTATCCTAGAATGATAATATAATAGCATGGAACAATCAAAAAGTATAGATAAGTTGGAGACGTATCAGCATCCCCAAGCTTAATTCCTACTTGTCCTCAAGTAGGTAAATGATAAAAACAAGAATTTTTGATGTGACATGCTACCCAACATGGAATCTATTGCACGTTTGTTCATTGGGAAACGATGAATTAATAAACATTAACATAATAATATTACAAACATAAGAAACATAAGCATCAAGTTTCAAAGTATACGATCCAAAAAGAATCTTCACCCCCTATTCATTTTATCAGATAAGAATAGCATGGCTCTGTCTTTACCACATAAATACAAATGTCAAGAACCACGGTGTCAAGTCAGGCACTTGGATCGTACTTTTTAACGCGCTTCAGCTTTTTATTACTTGCGCAATATATAAGCGTGAACCATGGATATAGCATAAAGGTGGAAAAGAATATGGTGGTAGGTTTCAAAGGGGTGAAAGTAGAGAAGAAAGTCTCGATCAACTAGGCGTATCAACGGGCTATGGAGATGCCCATCAATAGATATCAATGCGAGGAGTAGGGATTGCCATGCAATGGATGCACTAGAGCTGTAAGTGTATGAAATCTTAACGGAAGCTTAGTGGGTGTGCATCCAACTTGCTTGCTCACGAAGACCTCGGGCATTTGAGGAAGCCCATCATTGGAATATACAAGCCAAGTTCTAGAATGAAAATTCCCACTAGCATATGAAAGTGATAAACATGAGACTCTCTACATGAAGAACAAGGTGCCACTTGGAGGCACAAGTGTGGAATAAGAGGTAGGAGCACTGTCCCTTCTCTCTTTTCTCTCATTTATTTATTTTTTTCTTTTTCTCTTTTTCTCTTTTTTTCTTTTTCTTTTTCTCCCTTTTTCCTTTCATTTTCTTTTTCTTTTTTTCTTTTTTTCGTCCGGAGCCTCATCCCGACTTGTGGGGGAATCATTATCTCCATCATCCTTTCCTCACTGAGATAGTGCCCTAATAATGATGATCATCACACTTTTATTTACTTACAACTCATAATGAGAAACTGTATGAGTCTATATGAATGCCTCTGGCGGTGTACCAGGATGTGCAATGATCAAGCGTAACATGTATGATATTAATGATGAACGGTGGCTTTGCCACAAATACTATGTCAGCTTATGTGATCACGCAAAGCAATATGACAATGGAAGCGCAAGTCATATGATGTGACGGTGGAAGTTGCATGGCAATATATCTCGTAATGACTATGGAATTGCCATGATAGGTAGGTATGGTGGCTGTTTTGAGGAAGATATAATGAGGCTTATGTGCAACATAGCGTATCATGTCACGGGGTTTGGATGCACCTGCGAAAGCTGCACCGATCCTCAAGGTGAGAATGGGCAGTGCATGGTACCGAAGAGGCTAGCAAATACGTGGAGGTGAGTGTGCGTATATCCATGGATTCACATTAGTCATGAAGAACTCACATACTTATTGCAAGATTTTACTAGCTCTCTCGAAGCAAAGGACTACTCGCATGACCCAAGGGAGGAGGTTGGTAGGAATTAACCATCGCATGCCCCCGACCTAAACAGCACTAGGATTTCAACGAAGAATAAGTATGCTCACATATCATCACCATGCTATAAATTTTTTTGGATGAACAACAACTTAACAACCTATAATTCACGATACCTTTATTAACCTATGATCATGCACTCATGCTTTTTCACGTTACCACATTAATATCATTAACCATGATTTCTCGCTACATGTGGTTTTGATTATGCGCTCATTGAGTACCTATTATTTTTGGACTAGTCTTATGACCCATGCAAATTACCGTCGCTGTTTATTAACTCTCAAATAAATATAAGTGAAGAACGAGAGTGCAATTATTTCTATAAAATATATACGCCACCGTGCTCTAAAAGATATAAGTGAAGCGCTAGAGCAACTGCCACGCTCAAAAGATATAAGTGAAGCACATAGAGTATTCTAACAAATTATGATGATATTGTGTCTCTCTCAAGTGGGTGTGCGCAGAAAACAATGATTGTGGGAAACTGAAACAAAAAAGCAAACTATTGAAAATGACGCTCCAAGCCAAACTCATATCATGTGATGAATAAAAATATAGCTCCAAGTGACATACCGATGGATTGAGACGAAAGAGGGGATGCCTTCTGGGGCATCCCCAAGCTTAGATGCTTGAGTCTTCCTAGAATATTACCTTGGGGTGCCTTGGGAATCCCCAAGCTTAGGCTCATGCCACTCCTTATTCTTTCGTCCATCGTGATAACACCCAAAACTTGAAAACTTCATCACACAAAACTCAACAAAAAACTCGTGAGATCCGTTAGTATTAGATACATATCAAATACTTTAGGTACTGTTGTAAATTGATTCATATTTTATTATTGCATAAGGTACTGTATTCTAACTTCTCCATGATTTATACAACCCAATATAATCCATGGCATCATCAAAACAAGCAAAATATGCAAGCAAAAACAGAATTTGTCTAAAATAGAACAGTCTGTAAAGATCTGTAGAGAAACTATACTTCTGTATATCTAAAAATACCTAAACATTAGGAAAACCTCCATAATTTTATATAAAAGTTTGTAAAAAAATTAGATCAAAAAGACGTTCTAGTAAAATCAGAGAAATTCTGCACTGAACGTCAAAGTTTCTGTTTTTGCACCGTATCAATTCTACTCATCTTGTGAGTCATCCCAAAGGCTTTACTTGGCACAAACACTAATTAAAACATAAAAACACAATCATTACAAAGGCAAAAATCATGTTATGACACACAAACAGAAAGTAGAACAAGAAAAATAAGATAACTATTGGGTTGGCTCCCAACTAGCGCTATTGTTTTACGCCCCTAGCTAGGCATAACGCATATGATCAAGTGTTGTCATGTTTGACATCAAGCTCCTCAATAACACAACCATGATTCTTAGGAACAATAGGAAGCTTGAAAATAGGGTCCTTTATCAGGTTTACAAAGTTGGAATGCACACTAATCATTTTGAGATCTTCGTTTCTTTTGGTAGGACGGGCACTAATGCTCTTGGGAACATATATGAACTAGGGACTTTTACTTCGAGAAGTACTTGCACTAGCTTTTGGGGGTGTGAAAGCGGAACCTACTTTATCAATGACTTCCTCCATTTTATCAATGGTATAGGATTTCAACCTCTATTAATAAGAGGAGGTGACCCTACCAAATTTTCCATGGCTTTAAAAGCATCCGAAGTGTGACTCATCAAGAAATTACCACCGGTGATCATATCAAGTACAAATCTATACCAAGTAGTAATACCAACATAGAAATTACGAAGCAAGATGCTAGGAGATTGCTTATGAATTGATTTATTTTGAGGATTGCAAATCCTATACCATTCATCTTTAAACTTTCTCCTCCCCTTTGTTTAAAATTTAGTACCACATTATTGGGAGTGAAGGGAACAAAAGAAGAACTAGCCATAGCGACACACGACAAGTAAACTAGTGACAAGCAAAGATAAATATTTTTGTATATTTGATTTTTTAATGCAAACAAAATACAACAAAAAAAAAGAAGAACAAGTGAATGATAAATTGTGTGAATTTACTTGATAGTTGATGATGATATTCCCCGGCAACGGTGCTAGAAATCCTTCCTGATGCTTGTAATCTGCGTTCGGTTTTCCGTCAAGAGGAATGGGTGATGCAGCAGAATGCGGGTAAGTATTTCCCTCAGTTAAGAACAAAGGTTTATCGAACCAATAGGAATATCGGCCATCAACCATCTTCAGTGGTTGCACACAAAAGACCACACACTTGCGCCCAACGCGGCAAGAGGGTTCTCAATCCCCTTGATCTCGTTATTTGCAAGCAAGTGAGATGTGTAGATGATAATAGATAATTGTAAATTGGAAAATAAAATAAAACAAAGTAAATGGCAGCAAGGTAGTGAATGCGTTTGTAAACTTATAAGAGGATAGACCCGGGGGTCGTAGTGTTCTCTAGTGGCATCTCTCATGTAGTAGGCATACGGTGGGTAAACAAATTACTATTGGGCAATTGATAGAAAATCGGATAGTTATGCAATATTTATTCACGGCAATGATCATGTATATATAGGCATCAAGTCCATAAGAAAATAGGCCGACTCTTGCCTGCACCTATTACTATTACTCCACCCATCAACCTCTATCCAGCATGCATCTAGAGTATTAAGTGAAGCAGAGTAATGCTTGGAGAACGATGACATAATGTAGACAAAGAGAATTCAATTAATATGAACTAACCCCATCGTTTTATCATAAGTGGCAGCAATACAAAGGCGTGTCTTGTCCCTTTCTATCACTGGGATATAGAGCACCACCAGATTGGACCCACTACAACGCACCCCTCTCACTGAAGAAATATCAATCTAGTCGGCCAAACTATTTCAATAAATCGGAGAGATTTACGAAGCTATAATGATCATGCAAATAAGAATCATAATAATCAGAGGTGACTGAAATACTTTTCATGAATAATCTGAACATAAACCCACAATTCATCGGATCCCAACAAACATACCGCACAAAAGGATTACATCGGATAGATCAAACCAACTATGGACCCGTAGGTCTATGGTGAACTACTCACAACTCATCATGGAGGCTGCAAGGGTGATGTAGATCCCCTCCATGATCAATCCCCCCTCCAGCAGATCGCCGGAAAAGGTCGCCAGATGGGTACGCGGCAGAACAGAGACTTGCAGCGGCAGAAAAAGTGTTCCGGGAGCTCTCCTAGGGTTTTTGGAATATTTGAGGGTTTATAGGCCAGAGAGGAGCACGAGAGGGCAGCAGAGGCAGCCACGACCCAACAGGGCGCGACCTGCCCCTGGGTCGCGCCCTGTTAGCTCGTGGCTGCCTCGTGCAACCTCTCGTCTCCTCCCGAAGCTTTATTGTCTTCTTTTGGTCCAGAAAATATCATATTAAGTTTTCGTGGCATTTGGACTTCGTTTGGTATGGTTAACCTGAAAAGCAAAAAAAACATGTAGAAAACAACAACTGGCACTGGGCACTAGGTCAATAGGTTAGTGCTCAAAAATAATATTAATTAGTAAATAAACACCCAAAAAGTATCCTAGAATGATAATAGAATAGCATGGAACAATAAAAAATTATAGATACGTTGGAGACGTATCAGTTGTGGACGTTCGTATGGAATGCGGCAATCACGGCAGCAAGGTGGATGTCGGGGATGTTGTCACACCCTGTGTTTGTACCACTTTGGTATGCTATGAGTTTATAAAAATTGGACCCATTCAAAAACCCCTGAATTGAGGTTTGTACTACATGTCCTCAAATTAGGGAAACTATTCTTCCCCAATTATTTTATTTGGAACCTACTATATATAAGACTTCCCAAAACCACCAAATATTATTTTTAAAGATTATTTTCATATTTTATTTAAAGGCTTTTTCTTAAGGCCAGAAAGGGTCTTTTCCACGGCAAAATTATTGTTATGCTTCCAAAATATTTGAGAAAAATTAGGGAAACTCAGTGGACATATATTGTTCATATATAAGAGTTTCAACACAGTGTCATGTTGAAAATATTGGACAAAACCCTTTCTGCCAATTTCAAGCATTTGAAATATTTCTATAAGAAATATTCTCCAATAAATCCAGGAAAATTCTAGCAAGTCACATATGCCTAATGTGATAATCTTGCCAAGTTTCATTCCAATCCAAAAAGTTTTGGTTCACAAAAGTGCCCCAAAACCATTCCTATCCAGATCCAAATTTGAGCAACTCTACATTGCCAGCAGTCTCCTATTGATCTCAAACTTTGTGGGCATGCTATAATCCCAACATGGTGCCACCACACCAAGTGGTGCATTAAGGAGAACATATTTGCATGGATAGATCTAAGAAAATCAGTTTCTGCTCATTTCTAGGGTTTACCAAGTTTACATTAGAAACTTCCTTCAAATGAGCTCAAACCTGGTGGTCAGCCCCATTTTTACCTACCATTTGGCCCGGTTAAATCTCATGGCAAGTAGAATCTTTTCACTTTCCCAAACAAGCAACAAACACCTTTTGGTCAAATTTATAACTACTGTTTTCACCTCATAACTTATTCTCCTTGAGCCTCACTTTTTACCACAACACCAGTAAGTCCCTCCCCACCTCCAGTAATCTCCCCAACCAACAACTCCATGATTGAGAGGGTGGGAGTCCCACTTGCACCCCCTGGACAGCCCCATTTCTCTCTTCTCTCTCTGCTCCGTTCCACTCATGGCCATTCCAGAGCATCCAAGGCCCCTTTCTTATTGTTTACTCCCTCCTGTAGTGCACGGACACTAGTGGACGCGTCGGAGCGCACCAAAAGCACTATCATGCCAGCCAAAGTCGCGCTCTGGAGCGCGCAGTCGCTCTCTAGAGGGTTGACCTCACGCGCCCGACCACCTCGAGCCTCCCCCTCGCGCTAGTCGAGGCGACTCGGTGTCTGCAACACACCACCGTGTCGGGAGCCACCTCTCCTTTTCTATCTCACCTCTCCACCGCGCGCACCAGACGCCGCCCCTCTCGGCCAATGCATGGCCTTGCACGCGCGAGCACCAGGGCCATGCCACGCCTCTCCTTTCTCTCCCTGGCTACCTAGGCGACTCCCACGAATGCCCCAGACACGCTCCCTCCTCCTCTAGCGGTCGCCAGAGCCATTGCCGCGGCGCCCGAGCCCTCTGTCCATGGTACACCAACGCCCCCCTATATAAAGCCATCCCGGGCCTCTCTCTTCCTTCCTTCGACCCCCTCCTGCTCCCAATCGACCCCCTGCTCCAACCATTCCTCGCCAAGAGCTCCCGAGCTCGAGATCGAGCTCGGAGTTCGCCACGTCGGCCCACCGAAGATCTCTGGGTATAGCCCCTCTCCGGCCCCATTTATTCCTCCCTTGAGCCTCTCTCACCTCCCTGACGCGTTCACTTGCTTCTCCCGTGTGGATTGCTGCAGAAACCATCGTCGGCATCCTCTCCCGGAGCTCCTCCGTCGCGGGCGTCTCTTATCCGGTGACCCAGGCCACCCCGGTGACCATCTCCACCTCCACAGGAACGGCGGCTTGGCGCTGAATCCATTCCCGTCGCTAGCCACCCTCGCCGTACCTCCCATCGCTGCCGGTGAGCCCCGCCATCCTCTGCACAGAGGTTGACGGCGACCCTGGCAAGGGGGCCCCGCTCGTCAGCCTCTGCCTCGCCCCGCCTCTCTCCCTCCGCCGCTGATATCCGGGCCCCGCCCGTCATGTTTGAAACCTGGCGGCGCGTGCGCACTAGTTCATCTAGGATGGCTAGCCTCTGGGCCGGCCCATCTACGGGTCGATCTGGCCCGGGGCACAATGCCCCTTTTTCTTTTTCTTTTCTAGCATTATTTCCAAAAATTCCACAGAAATAAATAATTTTCCAAATACAAATATCCCACCACCTAAATTCTTGTTAAAATGCAAGCTATTTAATGATGCTACTTGTGCAGCTTTTTGAAAAATAATTTATGTATTGTTTGTATTTGAAACCTTGTTTTGAATATTCAAAACCACTGCTAAAATGAATTTCACCACTTTTGACACTTCAAAACCAGAAACTACTAATTTTTGTATTTTTAGTTTTCAATCTAGTATTTTACAAAAGTTGTTTGACATGTTTTGAGTGATTTATTTTCTCTGTTTTTGCCGATCTTATTTGTGCCCCGTTACCTTGCGACGATAGATCACGTTCTTGACGAGGGAGTTGGAGAGGAAGCATTTGAAGACTTTGAAGACTTTGCTGAGCTAGGCAAGCAGCCCCTTGACCATGTCTAGGCAACCTTTTTATGCATGTCATATAGCACTTTATTATTGATGAGTTGATCATGATGCTATGGTGACCACCGCGGTGGGTTGCCTCCAGTACTTTCCTCGTTGATATTTGCATGACATGACTCTACTTTCTACCTAGAGTTGTGTGGATGGGAAGTAGATTGGATGCTAAAGTAGTTGCTATGCAAATGGGATGGGAGTATGCATGGTGTCGGAAACAAAAGTGTTTGCAAAGACTTTTCGAAAACCCAGTCGGGTGCCACTAATGCCTGAGGGAGATGTTGAGCTAGGTAACCACTTGATATAGAACTGGTGTACCGAGGCAAGTGAGTGTGTTGTTTTCGAAAATGGACTTGTTTAAGTTGCGACCATTACTCCAACCTTACATGTACAACCACGATACCCCTTATTGGATGGGGCTTTGTTGATTACTTTGGTCGACGCTAGAAGAGATCCCGCATTACTAGTGGCGGGAGAGTATGAGTTACTCTCTCGATACGGGGTCGTGCCAGAAAGGACGACCATGGGCTGTTTTCACAGACATCGGGCACACCGTTGGTCCCCTCATGGATGGTACCTGTGATATACATCATGCGGGCTGGGTACCAATGAGTGGACTCTTTGTTTAATGTTGTCAAGGGAAAGACATTGTTCGGGTGCTTACCTCGGGTATGTGAAATACCGCGAGTCGTGGCTTGAGACGGAAGTTCCCCGAGTCTTGTGGTTAAAGTGTGCAACCTCTGCAGAGTGTAAAACTATTCGAATAGCCGTGTCCACGGTTAAGGACAGTTGGGTGACCGCTATTGGGCTAGTTCCATTGGTTACAAAACTTGGTGTGTGTGTCGGACGACTCGACATGATGATGGAACACGGGATGTTAAAACCTTGTTTATATTGATATCTCTAACCTGTTCATAGGTATGGTTGTGACCTTATGATGCATGCTTACAAGATGATAGGACATGTCATTGCATCCCGAAATTAGCTTTCTATAAAATTACCTACTTAGTGCTATATCATGCATTGTTGTACTTTGTTCCAAACATGGGTTGCTTGCGAGTACATTCAAAGTACTCATTGGCTTGCCACTGGTTATTTAATTGGCCAGGCATGGAAGAGCAGGAATATGGTGAAGATTACCTTGGCGGCGAACATGCGAATTAGGACGCTTCCCAGTCAGAATGCATGTAGGGTTAAGGCAGATGTCATGGGTCTACGCTATCTTTCAAGATTTCCGCTGAGAGTTTATGTTTGTTGTTTGGCCTTCATGGCCCAATCTATGTAAGACTTAACCTTGATGGTCTTCATTTGTGTAAGAGGGAAGGTGTCGTGGTTTTGTCACGGCACATGTCCTCGTGAAAGGACTTAGGTGTGAGGCCATCGCCGCTAGGTGGCGACTCAAAGGGGTTGAACGGGAAAGAGAGTCAGGTTTACCCAGGTTCGGCCCCTCCAACGGAGGTAATAGACTACGTCCTGCTTTGTGTGTATTGATGGATAGATCTTGATTACAAGGGTGCGGAATCGCTAACCTAGCTATCGAGAGATTGTGACTTGACCCATTCGGTCCTAGGGGCTTGCCTTTATATACAGGTCAAGACCATATGGCTTACAATAGAGTCCGAGTCATATCGGGACTCGTAACCCATAATGTCTCTAACTCGCCTTGCTCCTCAAGAAGGGAATTCGGCCGGCGTCCTCTGCCTGATGGGCCTTGAGCCGCCGTCTTCAGGTACTGGGCCGCCCGGCGACTTAGTCAGCCACCGCCTTAATTATCTTGTCTTCATATCACATGGCCCATCTCAAGCATCTATAGAGCCGTAAATATGTTAACCCGGCCCACTAGGGCGGGTTATACCGTGGAGTTATATCCCCAACATTAGGCCCCATATTGATTTGAATCCATTCATGTCAATTTCTCCTCTTCATTGGCGGCTCATTATTTGATTTGTGTCTTTCATGGATCTCATAACGCCGGCTTGTAATGTTTCCAGACTCGTCATTTCCCCAGTATCGCTCTGTTGTGACATCATCCGCCGTTAATTCGGGAAATCAATGGTGACATCATGGCGAATCTAACAGTATCCGTTTGATCCCGAAAATCGAGGCTTCTTTGTTCCCCGAAATTTACTGCATTTCCTCGATTGTCGCGCTCATCAGTTGCCTCTTGGGACTCCCTCCCTTTAAATATTTACCAGGGGGTCCCCTTCTTGCTTTTCACTTCGCCTCTTCGCTTCTTCTTCTTCCTCGAGCCCAGAGTTTCATCGCACCACTGCTGTTGTTTCCTCGTGTCCGGCGACCACTCCTGAGATCATCGCGACATTTCTTCCTCGTCGGGCAAACATCCGCACGTTCCCGCCGCCATCGGTGATTATTCAAGTAAGTCATTTCCTCTGACCTAAATCCATTGTAGTTCGTCGAAGTTCTCGAGTTCTTCGGTAGCTTTTCTTCGGTTCATCACCATCGTTGGTTTCCTGAGTAGATCCCACAAGTTTAGTTTAACGCCCAAGATGTGATCCTATCCTTATTTTGGCTCGAGGGCCTCGATAGGGATAGAAGCGCATCTCGTCGTTTCGCAAGAATGGATATCATAACAAGTACATGTAAAGAAGAGATGAGTATATGGAATTGGCTTACGCTCGCCACAAGCTAAATCATGATCACATCAATACATCAATACATTCAATCGCCATACAGAAGAACAGGGTCCGACTACTGATGAAATCAAACGATAAAATGACATCCATCCTTGCTATCACAGGCTGCCGGCCTGAAACCCATCCTATGATCGATGAAGAAGAAGAAGAACTCCAAATCAAACAAGCATCGCTCTCACGTCAAAGGATCGCATTACCTGTACCTGCAACTGTTGTTGTAGTAATCTGTGAGCCACAGGGACTCAGCAATCTCATTTCCAAGGGTATCAAGACTATTAAAGCTTAATGGGTGAGGCATGATTAAGTGGTGAGGCTGCAGCAAGCACTAAGCGTTTATTTGAGTGGCTAACTTACGAGTACAAGAATAAGGGGGGATGAACGTCTCATAAATGGACATAAACTAGTAATGATCAATAAGTGATCCTGAACACCTACTTACGAGTCAAACATAACCCCACCGTGTTCCCTCTCGGATGAGAAATTCACGAGAAGAGACAGTCACGGTTACACACACGGTTGGTGTATTTTATTTGAGTTTACTTTAAGTTTTCTATGACCGGATGTTAAACAAATTTCCAAGTTGCCACATAACCGCGAGCGCGACTCTCATGAAAGAATTAACCCTGCAGGGGTGCTCCTACTCATCCATCACAAACTAACCACAAGCTGCGTTGGAATTCCTCAACCGCGGGATAACCCGTAGTATTTGCGGAATCCCGATGGAAAATCTCAACCTCGAGATAGCCCGAAGTGTCCTCAAAATCCCGCGCACAAGACGTTTGAGAAAGGTAAAACAAATCCTCCCGACGTGCCGACAATCCCGATAGAAGCCGCGTATCTCGTTCTCAGGGCACGGCGGATAAGCGAAGCGTAATGTGGCCTCATAGAAATTTCCCGAGTTGCATCGGGTTGGGCCCGCACGGTGCTCTAGTTTGGACCAACACTCATGAGGAGCACTGGCCCGGGGGTTGATTAATTATCCATGGGTGCCGGCGGGTCCTTATGCAATTTGATTAGTTATTAGGCAAATGTAGTACCACTGTTGGGCCTTGCCAGAAGAGTTTTATCCCAAAATGAAAATCAAGGGGTCCACATAACAACCCCGAGCATGTTAGAAGCGCTCAATATGGAACATAACACCGGTACACAAGTAACTAGGCCGGCAAAAGTGGAACAAAACATCGAGCAAAAGGCCAAGCCTTCCACCTTTTACCAAGTATATACGTGCATTAAATTAAATAGCATTAATATTGTGATAGGTCAAAAATATTCATGTTGCACATGGAAACAACTTGTACCTGCAACTAGCAACGCTATAAGAAGGGCTGAGCAAGCGGTAACATAGCCAAACAATGGTTTGCTGGGATGTGGAGGGGTTAGAGGCTTTTCATGGTAAATTGGTAGGCTTGACAAACAAGTAGTAGGTAGCGAGACATAGCGATAGAAACGTGACAACTAGCATGGCAATGATAGTAGTTGGATCCAGGGAAATGGTCATCTTGCCTGAGATCCCGCTTGGAAGAAGAACGAATCCGTGAAGAAGATGAGCCAACGTAGTCGAACGAATCCTCACACTCCGAACGCTTTCGGAACTATATCGAGAAGAAGCAATCCGAAAACAACAGTCAACACATGGAAACACCACAACATATGCATGACATGATGCGCAAACAAACATGATGCATGTCCGGTTTAATCATGCAAGGCATGACAATCACAACAATCAAATACTACACATTAAGTGAATCTCAATATGCAACGAGTTGCATATTAACGAAACTCCATGTTCGAATCATTTAGTTCACTCTCGTTTAGGTACTCATCAATATTAAATGTTGTTTAACATGGTTGGTCATGGTATAAGGTGATGATGGAATTAAAGCAATTTTTAAATGGAGAAGGAGAACACACGTACAACAAAATAATAAATCTCCATGTTATGAGGAATGCGGTTAATGTTGTTTATAACAGTCATTTTAAATGTTGTTCATCGGGCAAGAGGTGAAGCATACACAACTACATCATCTAGGCATTTTAAATGAGGCCGGAAGCAACATATAGCATTTCAAAAATGACCCCACATGCCAATTATGAATTTGGTCCATATCTGTCCTCACACAATTTTATATTTATTAATCAGAAAAATAAAGTGTGTCATGAGATTCTACATGTTTTTCTAGTCAAGTTTCATATGTAGATCATTTTAATCGGGGCTACGGTTAATTAGTTATGAGACAAACCATTTTATCACGGCATATATGCAAATTTAAACAAACAGCAAGTTTAAACATTTTTTATCATGGTAGAAAGTGGGACATTGTAAATCTACATGAAATTCTAGTCATTTTACATATATAAAACAATTTAATCCGATGCACGGGTGAAAAGTTATTAGATGCATGATTTTTAGGACTAATGTGTAAAACTGACAGTCACTGGATAATTGGACAAATTCGCTGGCGGAAAAAACTACTGGGCCAAAAATGGGCAATGGGCCAAACAGGGGCATGCGTAGGATAACAAAATGTGACACGGGTGGGGGATAGTCGGTCCTCACGTAGTGGGCTAGGCCCGGTCGGTGGGGAGCAGGCCGGCTTGACCAGTGGCGCTGGGCTGGGCCCTAAGGCGAGGGGAGCTGGGCCTGCTCCTGGCCCACGCGGACGATCAGCTGCGAGCGCTGGTCAACGCAGGCGGGGCGCTTGTCTCCCTGGCCACGTTCCATGCAGAAGAACAGGAGGCCATGGCGCTGCAGGGGCGAAGTCCGGTGACCTCACGATGCTCCGACGGCGAAGACGGTGGGGCCCTGCCGGATCCGGGCTGATCTGGCTAGGGAAGCTCCATTCCCGACGGGATCTGCGCGAGACGGCGGCTGCTTGCGGTGCAGGCACCCATGGCGATCCGACGACGACGGACGGCACGGGCGAAGGTCGGATCTGGCGAGTCTAGGCACAGCACGACGTTCCCCGCGAGGTAGCGCTCCAACAGGCGGTGGTGGACGGCAGGGCTTTTCCCGAAGCTCCATAGCGCACAGAGAGAGAGAGAGAGAGACGTGAGAAGAGAGAGCAAGGAGACGGAGGAAAAAAGAAGAGAGGGAGCAGGGCGGCGGGGTCCTTGCCTCCGGTGGTGGCGCTCGGTCGCCGACGAGGTGGAGGCGGGCGGCGCTGAACGAGGCTTGTCGGGAACCGGGTCGGATCGAGCAGAGGAGGAGCAGCGATGCAGCTCTCCTCGGGGCTTCGGTTGCTGGATAGGGGCGGCTCCTGCGCCGTCCGATCCGGTCACGGACGGCCAGCATGGACTGATGGGTGGCTCGATTGGATCTGGAGGGACGGATCTGGGAGATGAGGGTGGTTGGGCCGCTGGGGATCCCATGGCGACCAGGTGGCGGCGGGGTTCAGGGATTGGACAGGGGTAGGGTAGGGTTTAGACAGATTTGGTATGCGGTGGACTATAAATAGGGAAAGGTGACTAAGGTTTGGATCCTCCGATTAGATCGGACGGTCAAGATAAATAAGTTAGGAAGTCCAAATAAGAAATCGCAGATGGTTTGGGGATATAACGCGGTTGCTCCGGATCCAACGGTCATGACTCGACAAGTCGGCTTCGGGGAAGCTATCGGACACATACGAGGGTTCTGTGCACTGTGTAGAGGGACTAGGCATGGGAAGAGAGGGAAAAAATACGGGAAGCCCGGCATGAGGTTTTAAATACCGAAAAACGTCTACGATTAACCGATGATGGGGCCGCTACGGTTGACCGTTCGGGTATCAAACGACCTCCGAATGCGACAAAATTTGGTAGGCGGTCCACCTACAATAAAACAAGACTGCACGCCATCTTTCGACCCAATGCAAGAATATTTTATACGCACTTTTAAAAACAATAATTTATCGATGTCGCGCACGCGTGCTTGTGTGGTTGGTCTCGAAACGATCGTCGACGAGAACGGAGAGAACCGGCAACTATGCGCGGATGCAAGTTTTTAAAAATAACGACAACAAAGTGCCGATGCCATGTGGATAATGCGGATGATTTGATGATGAATGCGACAAACAACTAAATCACACGGCGGTAACGAAATAAAACGGGAATATTCTGGAGCGTCGGTCTCGGGCTGTTACAACTCTCCTCCACTAACAAGGGATCTCGACCCGAGATCTTAGAATGAGAAGAGAAAGAGGAAGAGAAAAAGGAAGAGGTAAAACTTAGTTGCTGCTTTGACAAACGAGTGAAACCAACGAACCTTGAAGTTTACCAAGATATGAAGAATGATATGAGGCACAAGCAAGAATTCAAAACAAATTTGGGCAGCACTTCGATAGAAAAGAGAAGCAAAACTCGATAAGATAGAAGAATTGAAATGAGGACATAACACTCCGATTAAATGGATAAGCAAGGGAAGAACATGATCTTGACAAAACGCTATGATGAACAAAGGGAGCAACATCACACTGCCTCCGAAACAAGAGAATAGAAGCTAGGTCGTTGGAAAGAAAAGAACGGAGAAGACAATGACAACTTCTGCCACAATTAATTTGAAAAGCATCTTTACAAGAATAGATTGAATGGAGTTGTTGAAAAATCAACAACGAAAAGAGAAAGCTTGATGTGGGCTTATGGTAAACATCTCAAAATTATGAGGTGACAACCGACCACTAACGGAAACAATGATTGCTTGGGAGAAACCAGAGATGCGAAACTTCTTTCATCAAGAGGATAAATTGAGAACTTGGATCATTGATAAGCACCATGATGGCAATAATCTTTAGGAAAAACGCTTTAGGTGAAATCTAATCCAAGATAACTTCAAGGAAGCGAAATGGGTTTAAATATATCATTCTTGACAAGTTCTCTTCGAGTCTCCTCATGAATCAAGAATGCTATAAGACCATCTCAAAAGATAAGAGGGAATGAATTGCACTTCGAAATACAAGACAAATGAACAAAAGAATTGAAGATTGAAAAGACTAATATTATGCCCTTGCAAAGATTTAGATGAAGCTTCGCGAAGAGATGCTTGAGAGAACTTGGAACTCCGGAAAAGAGAAGATGAGCAACTTAGAATCGAGTATTTGATATCATGAGCCACTCCGGAAAGAATTATGAGCACTTCGAGGAAAGAAGAATAAGGATTATGTTATGATTATCCTTCATCAAGTTCAATTGATAACAAGCAACGGATTTGGCATACCACTTATTCTTCTTGAAAAGATTGAGGCCAGAAAAAAGCACAAACTTGAAGAAGTCTTGAACGCACCACCGGTGAGAATTGAAACGAATGGGAATACAAGAGAATGAAGAGACCAGGATTTGCCTAATAGAAAATTGAACAAGGCACCGAAATAATTGAGATACGAACAAAGAGACAACAATTGAGAAGAATTTGGGAACGAAAGTAGACAGCTGAGAACGACGAGATCTTCTGAAATGATGACCTTCGGAGAATCGAGAAACGAACACAACATTCAAATGCTCGGGATAGATATGGGTGAAATTACTCATGATCGAAAAGAATTTGAGAGGATAGGAACAAGCTGAAACCATGAATCGTCAAGAGAATGGACAAGGATTTAAGAGAAACACTCCTTCAGTCTTCACGCTGAGATTGATGACGAGAAACACCACCATGAATTACTGAGACACTCCGGAACAAGAATAAAGAAAGGTTGAGCCAACGATGAAAATAATTTGAAGCTATCTTAGAGAAGGCATATGACTGATGGAATCCATTCTTACGTCACATTGAAAATAACTTGAGGACAAATCCAGAAAAGATTAGAAGAACCAGGTAAGATCCTGGGGAAAACCTGTGGGTTATGGGCCCACTAAAAGGAACACCGTTGAAATGATTGCTTAGGAAGAGAGATTGCACTGGTACGAATGAAAACTTGATGAGGTGACAACCTCAAAATAATTTGAAAGGATGAATGAGAACACGAATCTTCTGAGATATCTTCAGCACTCCGGATAGAATAGAGAGGTGAATAGAGAACAGATGCTTGGATAAGAATTTCTTCATGAAAAAAATATTTAACGAATGAAAAGAATATGTTGAACACCGAAAGCTTGAATTGAATCCCCCGGAAGAAAACAAGAGCCAAGAATGATGAACTTGAAGCTCCTTAGCATCTTCACACTGAATCACCGGATACGATACGGAAGAAAAGATAGCGGAAGCATCACATAAAAAGAAAGGCACTTGGATGATAATTTACTCACTGAAGAAAAAGGGCGGGAGGGTGGGGAAAAACAAAGAAAACTTAGGACAAATGAAACGATCTCCGGAAAGAAATAAGAGGATAGATCTAGCAATATTGGGGATTTCATATCTTGATGAGAAACACACCAGTTAGGAAAGATATGAAATCACCACTTGACATCGAAGCAACTCGAATTACCATACTTCAACAAAACAAAAGATGGGGCTTGAGGATTAATCCAGAAACAAATACATAACCCATTTGTATTTGCTGGAAGGATAATCTAGGTAACTACTTGAATTCCCACCTGAGAACTTCCGAATCTTTCTGGTTATGCAATCTGATCCAATGGATACACGGATCAATTACTGAATAAAACACTCAACTCCTAGCAATAATACTACCCACTAGTGTATCATATCCGTCAACACATAACCAGAGAAACCTTGGAAACTCATCTACCTTAGTCCCTCGTAATCACAACGATACTAAACATGGCAGTACATGTGATCCCGCTCCCCAGTACCGGGTGCCGCCACACTCTTCGCACCGCGAATAGTAGTGAAGCAATTTCGAACATCCGCGTCCTGAGATATTAAGGAAACTGAATGATAACGATGCGTCAAGAACCCCTTGGAGCTCAACTCCCCGGGTCCAATTCATACGTACGGGAGGCACCAAGAACAGAGTTCCGGTCACATCGACATCATAGAGGTTCCAAAATACCCGCGTGATCCTAAAAAAAATTGAGTGAGAAGAGGGGAAGAATTAAAATTCCTACGTCAGGATTCCTCACCGGAGCATAGAACAGGAGTAAAAAGAATCCAACTCCCCAAGATATAACTAGACTCAAAATAGTTTTTCACTAGACTCGACTTGACCAAGTTTGATCAATCAAGGGGCCTCCTAGGTCGGTACAGGCTCTGATACTAACTTGTAACGCCCAAGTTGCGATCCTATCCTTATTTTGGCTCGAGGGCCTCGACAGGGATAGAAGCGCATCTCGTCGTTTCGCAAGAATGGATATCATAACAAGTACATGTAAAGAAGAGATGAGTATATGGAATTGGCTTACACTCGCGACAAGCTAAATCATGATCACATCAATACATCAATACATTCAATCACCATACAAAAGAATAGGGTCCGACTACGGACGAAATCAAACGATAAAATGACATGCATCCTAGCTATCCCAGGCTGCCGGCCTGGAGCCCATCCTATGATCGATGAAGAAGATGAAGAACTCCAAATCAAACAAGCATCGCTCTCACGTCAAAGCATCGCATTACCTATACCTGCAACTGTTGTTGTAGTAATCTGTGAGCCACGAGGAGTCAGCAATCTCATTTCCAAGGGTATCAAGACTATTAAAGCCTAATGGGTGAGGCATGATTAAGTGGTGAGGCTGCAGCAAGCACTAAGCATTTATTTGAGTTGCTAACTTACGAGTACAAGAATAAGGGGGGATGATCCTCGCATAAACGGACGTAAACTAGTAATGATCACTAAGTGATACTGAACACCTACTTACGAGTCAAACATAACCCCACCGTGTTCTTTCTCGGACAGAAATTCACGAGAAGAGACAGTCACGGTTACGCACACGGTTGGTGTATTTTATTTGAGTTTACTTTAAGTTTTCTATGCCCGGATGTTAATCAATTTTCCAAGTTGCCACATAACCGCGGGCACGGCTCTCATGAAAGATTTAACCCTGCAGGGGTGCTCCAACTCATCCATCACAAACTAACCACAAGCTTCGTTGGAATTCCTCAACCGCGGGATAACCCGTAGTATTTGCAAAATCCCGATGGAAAATCTCATCCTCGCAATAGCCCGAAGTGTCATCGAAATCCCGCGCACAAGACGTTCGAGAAAGGTAAAACAAATCCTGCAAGGCCGCCCGATGTGCCGACAATCCCGATAGGAGCCGCGTATCTCGTTCTCAAGGCACGTCGGATAAGCGAAGCGTACGGTGTCCTGATAGAAATCTCCCGAGTTGCCCCGGGTTGGCCCCGCATGGTGCTCTAGTTTGGACCAACACTCATGAGGAGCACTGGCCCGGGGGTTGATTAATTATCCGCCGGTGCCGGCGGGTCCCTATGCAATTTTAATAGTTATTAGGCAAATGTAATACCAATGTTGGGCCTTGCCAGAAGAGTTTTATCCCAAAGCGAAAATCAAAGGGGTCCCTATAACAACCCCGAGCATGTTAGGAGCGCTCAATATGGAACATAACACCGGTACACAAGTAACTAGGGCGGCAAAAGTGGAACAAAACACCGAGCAAAAGGCCAAGTCAACCACCTTTTACAAAGTACACATGTGCATTAAATTAAATAGCATTAATATTGTGATAGGTTAAAAATATTCATGTTCCACATGGAAACAATTTGCACCTACAACTAGCAACGCTATAAGAAGGGCTGAGCAAGCGGTAACATAGCCAAACAATGGTTTGCTGGGATGTGGAGAGGTTAGAGGCTTTTCATGGCAATTTGGGAGGCTTGACAAACAAGTGGTAGGTAGCGAGACATAGCGATAGAAACGAGACAACTAGCATGGCAATGATAGTAGCGGTATCCAGGGAAATGGTCATCTTGCCTGAGATCTCGCTTGGAAGAAGAACGAATCCGTGAAGAAGACGAGCCAACGTAGTCGAACGAATGCTCACACTCCAAACGCTTTCGGAACTCTATCGACAAGAAGCAATCCGGAAACAACAGTCAACACATGCTAACACCACAACATATGCATGACATGATGCGCAAACAGACATGATGCGCAAACAAACATGATGCATGTCGGGTTTAATTATGCAAGGCATGACAATCACAACAATCAAATACTACACAATAAGTGAAGCTCAATATGCAACGAGTTGCATATTGACGAAACTCCACGTTGGAATCATTTAGTTCACTCTCGTTTAGGTACTCATCAATATTAAATGTTGTTTAACATGGGTGGTCATGGTATAAGGTGATGATGGAATTAAAGCAATTTTGAAATGGAGAAGGAGAACACACCTACAACAAAATAATAAATCTCCATGTTATGAGGAATGCGGTTAATGTTGTTTATAAAAATCATTTTAAATGTTGTTCATCAGGCAAGAGGTGAAGCATACACAACTACATCATCTAGGCATTTTAAATGAGGCCGGAAGCAACATATAGCATTTAAAAATGACCCCACATGCCAATTATGAATTTGGTCCAGATCTGTCCTACAACAATGTTATATTTATTAAACAGCAAAATAAAGTGTGCCATGAGATTCTACACGTTTTTCTAGTCAAGTTTAATATGTAGATCATTTTAATCGGGGCAACGGTTAATTAGTTATGAGACAAACCATTTTAACATGGCATATATGCAAATTTATACAAACAAGAGATTTTTTTTATCATGGTTGAAAGTGGGACATTGTAAGTCTACACGAAATTCTAGTCATTTTACATATATAAAACATTTTAAACCGATGGACGGGTGAAAAGTTATTAGATGCATGATTTTTACGACTAATCTGTAAAACTGGCAGTCACTGGATAATTGGACAAATTCGCTGGCAGAAAAAAAAACTAGTGGACCAAAACTTGGCAACGGGCCAAACAGGGGCATGCGTAGCATAACAAAATGTCACACGGGCAGGGGATAGTCGGTCCTCACCTAGTGGGCTAGGCCCGGTCGGTGGGGAGCAGGCCGGCTTGACCAGCGGCGTTGGGCTGGGCCTTGAGGCGAGGGGAGCTGGGCCTGCTCCTGGCCCACGCGGGTGATCAGCTGCGAGCGCTGGTCAACGCAGGCGGGGTGCTCGTCTCCCTGGCCACGTTCCATGCAGAAGAAGAAGAGGCCATGGCGCTGCAGGGGCGAACTCCGGTGACCTCGCGATGCTCCGACGGCGAAGACGGTGGGGCCCTACCGGATCCGGGCTGATCTGGCCAGGGCAACTCCATTCCTGACGGGATCTGCGCGAGACGGCGGCTGCTTGCGGTGTGGGCACCCATGGCGATCCGACGACAATGGACGGCACGGGCGGAGGTCGGATCCGGTGAGTCTGGGCACAACACGACATTCCCCGCGAGGTGATGCTCCAACAGGCGGTGTCCTTGCCTCCGGTGGCGGCGCTGGGTCGCCGGCGAGGTGGAGGCGGGCAGCGCTGAACGAGGCTGGTCGGGCACCGGGTTGGATCGAGCAGAGGAGGAGCAACGATGCAACTCTGCATGGGGCTTCGGTTGCTGGATAGGGGCGGCTCCTGCACAGTCCGATCCGGTCATGGACGGCCAGCATGGACTGATGGGTGGCTCGATTGGATCTGGAGGGACGGATCGGGGAGATGAGGGTGGTTGGGTCGCTGGGGATCCCAAGGCGACCAGGTGGCGGCGGGGTGAGGGATTGGACAGGGGTAGGCTAGGGTTTAGACAGATTTGTTATGCGGTGGACTATAAATAGGCAATGCTGACTAAGGTTTGGACCCTCCGATTAGATCGGACGGTCAAGATAAATAAGTTAGGAAGTCCAAATAAGAAACCGCAGATAGTTTGGGGGTATAACGGGGTTGATCCGGATCCAACGGTCATGAATCGACGAGTCGGGTTCGAGGAAGCTATCGGACACATACGAGGGTTCTATGCACTGTGTAGAGGGGCTAGGCATGGGAAGAGAGGGGAAAAATGCGGGCAGCCCAGCATCAGGTTTTAAATACCAAAAAACATCTGCGATTAACCGACGACGGTGCTGCTACGGTTGACCGTTCGGGAATCAACCGATCTCCGAATGCGACGAAATTTGGTAGGCGGTCCACCTACAATAAAACAAGACCGCACTCCAACTTTCGACCCAATCTGAGAATATTTTATACGCACTTTTAAACACTATAATTTATCGATGCCGCGCGCGCGTGCGTGTGTGGTTGGTCTCAAAACGATCGTCGACGAGAACAGAGAGAACCAGCAACTACGTGCGGATGCATTTTTTGAAAAATGACGACAACAATGTGCCGATGCAATGCGGATCATGCGGATGATGCGATGATGAATGCGACAAACAACTAAATCACACAACGGCAACGAAACAAAACGGGAATCTTCTGGAGTGTCGGTCTCGGGTTGTTACATTTAGTCATAAAAATAAAGCGATGGGAACACCGGTTCTTTTTTGCGTATAATATGCTTCAATCCCTTTTAGCATTTAGAGGAACTGCACCGCTACTGCTTCTCTGCTTCTCCATAAGGGCTAGCAAATATTTTGCTTTTTGGGACTATCCTTAGATCCAAAATCATAGTTGTTCCGGAGGAAACTTGTTTGTCCTACACTTAGCAAGGAAAACGTAAGCCTTTGATCTAGCTTAAGTCGCATGTGTGTTCCGGCCGGTTCGTCAGTGCAAACGTGACCCGCCATATAACAAACTGCCGGGTTTAGATGCTAGCTCCATCAGGCAATTTATTTATCGCGGATAATTAAGTCGTCTTCTCTTTAGCCCCATGTCTAAGTCGTCTCTTTATTTTGTTCAGGTGACTCATTATGTCAAAATCCACCAGCACCTGCAACTGGGTGCCCACTCAAGTTTCTAAGGTTATCTTGAAAGATTACGAAGACCATGGGTTCCTGCTGCCTCAAGACGTGGTCAGCTGGCGGGTTATCCTTGGAGAGGAAATCCCAAAACCAGAGGAGGGAGAAGTGGTGATATTCTTGGATCACCTTCAGAGGGGTTTTTCACCTCCCGGGTGAAAATTCTTTCGGGACGTCTTGCACTTCTTCCGTCTACATCCTCATGACCTGGGTCCCAACTCCATATCGAACCTTTGCCAATTCCAAGTGTTTTGTGAGGTATATCTGCAAATGGAACCCACCGTTTCCCTCTTCAGGGAATTCTTCTACTTGAACTGGCAGACCGAATGCGCGAACGGCCGTAGCCTAGAACTTGGCGGGGTCTCAATTCAGAGACAAAAAGACGTCCTTCTTCCTCCTGCCACCCTTCCAAGTCATCCTAAGGGGTGGAATAAAACTTGGTTCTACTGTCGGAATACCGCCCCTGCTGACGAGAATCCCTTGCTGGGTGACAAACCCAATCGCCTCCCCATGGACTTTGATCCTCCTGGTTGGGCTCCTCAGGAGGAGCGTTCTGAACACGCCCCCATTTACCCGAAGTTGAGGGCTTTACTAGCCAACGGGCTAACTGGAGTCGACTTAACCAGATGCTGGGTGTCTTGGAGAATTTTGCCATTAAGTCTCCGCGACAACTTGATGTATGCTTAATCCGGGGAGATGGATGATCCCCAACGATACAACAACTATTCCTTGGATGCAGTCGAGATAAATCAGATCGTGAAGAGGTTGTTGGGTGAAAACCAAGAAACTTGCAGCAAGGACGGGTTGAAGCCTTTCTGTGCTCTTAACCCGGTTCCTCCGGTTGTCGGATTTCGGGCTCCGCAAAACCCTAAGGAATTCGAACCTAGGAGCGTGTGCGAAGATTCCCCAACAGCTTCGCCCCCTCCAAGCCCTCAACATGATAACCCCGCTCGATGGCGAGGAAGAATATAGCACACGAGAGTTTACCCAGGTTCGGGCCGCTGCGAAGCGTAAAACCCTACTCCTGCCTTTGGTGGATTGCCTCACGAGGAGGTTTGTGGATGAACTAGTACAGTGGTGTGTTGCCTTGCGGGTGTGTTTGCGGGGTGGTTGTCTCATCCCCCCCTACCGGGCTGCCTCGCCTCTAATTATAGCGGCTCGGGTCCTCTTCCCTTATCGCAACGGCGGGAAGGGATCCCACAAAGGCCAAATTTGAAAGGGGACAGGAGGTACATCCCATCCTGACGAAAGGCGGTCTTTGCCTGCAAAGTAGGGGGTGGTGATGCGGTGGTGGGCTCGCTGGTGACATCCGTCCTGTCGTGCTCGCTGACCCGGTCTTGTTGCACAGGAATGGAAACCTTTAGCGGGGCTCCTTGGGAACCCGCGTTCGTCCTTGTCTCCTTTGCACCAAAGAGGAAACTATTCCCTCTGGCGCGCTGGCGCCCGCCTGGCCTGGCTGTCGTCACCCTTGACCTCTTGAGGCCTAGCGCTGCATAGAGATCTCCGCCGCTCGGGAGGAGGCCTGGGGAGGCCTCCCCCTTTCTCCTTGGCGCTGTCCTCCCCACGAGGATGGGTCCCTCGCGAGGGTCTTGTCTTGAGTGAGGCCGCGCGGGTGAAAGCACAACATGCTCCCTTGGTGGTTTTGATAATTCATGACAACATACATTGTCTCTTGGACTAATACTTTTACCTAGTGTATCTCAGGTATAGTCCATAGAGAAGGGCTGGCAAAAGGATTGTGAAGATTGTGGAAATACCCCAAGATGCAAGGAAATAGGTTGGCAAAGCTTCAAGCAAGAGGACTCTACATTTTACATTTGTGAGAAATCACTTTGAGTCCATAGGAAAGCCAATACTATTAAAAGGGGGTAAAGTTTTGTTGGTGAACAAAATGCTCATATGTGCACAAGTGATAGTCACCAAATACACCCACAAACTCTTCCACCAAATTCTGTCCATAGCCATATACTCAACATCGGTGCAACCAACATTTCCATCCCGGTGCCACTGATTCTCAACCACAGACAGACTCAGCCAAACCCTAGCCACTTCGGTGCAACCGATTCCATACCGGTGCCACCGAGTTTAGGTTGCCAACTTTCTGTTACGCAAATTCACAATACCGGTACCACCGAGATTGTTGGATCGGCGTCACCGAGATTGGGAATCTGACCGTTGGTCACCTTATCGGTGCAACCGAGTTTCCTATATCGGTCTCACCGAGATTCAAAAGTTGCCACTTTTTGGTCACTTCGGTACCACCGAGATTAACACATCGGTGTCACCGAGTTGGTCATTTTGTGTGTAACGGTTGGATTTTTGGGGATGCCTATATATACCCCTTCACCACCACCTACTCGAGAAAAAAGCACTCAGAACTATTCCATACTTGCCCCATCCAGTTTTCTGAGAGAGAACCACCTACCCTTGTGTTGAGGTCAAGATTTTCCACTCCAACCATATGGATCTTGATTTCTAGCCTCCCCAAGTTGCTTTCCACAAATCCCATCTCTTCCACCAAGCCAAATATGTGAGAGAGTGATTGTGTGTTGAGGAGTCTATCATCTTGAAGCACAAGAGCAAGGAGTTCATCGTCATTACCGAGCCTATTACCTTTTGGAGGGTGGTGCCTCCTAGATTGGTTAGGTGTCGCTTGGGAGCCTCCTACTTCGTGTTGTGGAGTGAACCAAGAAGTTTGTAAGGGCAAGGAGATCGCCTACTTCGTGAAGATCTACCCATAGTGAGGCTAGTCCTTCGTGGACGGAAGATGTTATGGAATAGTCAAGGTTGCTACTTCGTGGACCCTTATGGGTGGAGCCCTCCGTGGACTCTCGCGACCGTTACCCTCCGTGGGTTTAAGACTCCATAAACGTGGACGTACGATAGCACCACCTATCGGAACCACGGGAAAAATCTTTGTGTCCCTTATGTGTTTGATCTCCATATCTCTACCCCTTTACTTCATGTGCAATGTCTTTACTTTCCGCTGCCATATTTCTTGACATGCATGTGTAGGGCTGTTAGACTTGCTAGTCTTGCTAAAACTGTTAAAATCTGCCAACCAATTAACTTGGGAAAAGGTTAGGTTTTAAATTCCTGCTAGTAGTCTATTCACCCCCCTCTAGACACTCTTCTAGTGATCCCTCAATTGGTATCGGGGCATTGGTCTCCATTGCTTCAGTTTAATCACCGAGGAGGAAGATGGATGTGTCTAGTATAGGGAGTTTGAGTTGTAGAGTGCCTATCCTTGATGGAGAGTACTATAGTCAATGGAAAACCTTGATGCTTGAGCTGTTTAATGAATTTCAATTGAGCAAATATGTCAAGTGCCCCTATGTTCCCCCCATTGATCCTTTGCATCCCACACACGAAGAGGAAGTTGATATGCTATGCAATCTTAGAACTGTCAATCTTATTGTTAGAGCTTTACCTAGAAATGTGCTTAATCAAATGAAGAATTTTGTATGCGCTTACACTTTGTGGAATGATTTGGAGAAACGATATCCAAATTATTCACTAAGTAATCTTGATGAAATTCTTCATAAAACTATTGTCTTCCACAAAATGACGCCTAGTGATCCTAAGTTTGATGATTGTCTTTTTGAGCTTAGAGACCTCATGCGTGCTAAAGGAGATGTCACTACTATCAACAACATCATTATTGAAGCCATTCGCATTCATAAATTTGAACATTGTCATGATCATACCCCTGACGAATCTCTTGTTCTTTATGACGGGGATTTCCCACTTGATGATGACAATGTGGAACATGGCTACTATGATGAAGATGAGCTGTTCGACATCGAGTATGAGAAGATCATGAAGAATCTAAGTCTCATGGCAAACTTCAAGGATTACATGTCCAGAGGAAAAGAGTGGATTCTCGATAGCGGATGTACCGATCATATGACCGGAGATAGATCAATGTTTGAAGAGATCACACCAAACCATGGACCGCGAAGGTACGTAACGTTTGGAGACAACTCCAAGGGTAAGGTACTTGGTCTTGGTAAGGTGGCCATATCCCATGATAGCTCTATTCAAAATGTTATGCTTGTTGAATCTCTTGGCTACAATCTTCTTTCCGTATCTAGACTTGCCGACTTTGGTTTTAATGTGCTATTCACGAAAGTAGATTGCCAAGTGTTTCGTCAAGATAATCATAAAATGGTCTTTACCGGTTTTCGTAGAGGAGATCTATACATTGTCGATTTCACTAAGAGATCCAAACCTCGTACTTGTTTAATTGCAAAATCTTCTAAAGGTTGGCTTTGGCATAGAAGACTAGGACATGTTGGCATGCGTAACTTAGACAAGCTTATCAAAGGTGATCATATACTTGGTGTTAAAGATGTTATCTTTGACAAAGATAGACTTTGTAGTTCTTGTCAAGATGGAAAGCAAGTAGGTGGAAGTCATCCCGTTAAGAATATCATGACTACTAGGAGACCACTCGAGTTACTTCACAAGGATCTCTTTGGTCCAAATGCTTACAAGAGTCTCGGTGGAAATTCCTATGGCCTAGTTATAGTTGATGATTTTTCCAGATTTACATGGGTATTCTTTCTTGATGATAAGTCGCAGGTTCAAAAGATCTTCAAGAACTTCGCTCGCAAAGCGCAAAATCAGTTTGAAGTGAAGATCAAGAAGGTTCGGAGCGATAACGGGTCGGAGTTCAAGAACACCCATGTGGATACCTTTCTTGACGAAGAAGGTGTTTCACATGAGTTTTCGGCTACGTACACGCCTCAACAAAATGGAGTTGTTGAAAGGAAGAACCAGACGCTTATTGAGATGGCAAGAACGATGCTTGACGAATACAAGATGCCAAGACACTTTTGGGAAGAAGCCGTGGAAACAACATGTCATGCCACAAACCAACTTTACTTGCACAAGCTTCTCGGTAAAACAGCATACGAGCTACTCACCGGTAACAAACCCCAAGTTGGATACTTTCGGGTATTCGGCTCAAAGTGCTACATTCTTGATAAGCATCGTCGTACTAAATTTGCTCCTAAATCTCATGAAGGATTCCTACTGGGTTATGGTTCGAACTCTCACACTTACCGTGTCTACAACAACTTCACTCGAAAAGTTGAAGAGACGGTAGATGTGAAGTTTGATGAATCTAATGGTTCGCAAGTCGAATAATTGCCAAATGATACAGGTGATAAGGACCCTTCGGAAGCTATCCAAGATTTGCCCATCGGCAAGATTCGTCCCATGGAGGTGAAGGAAAGTACTTCATCAACTCAAGTGGAAGCCCCCACTTCACGTCAAGGTGAACCACAACATGACATGGAGGCATCCACAAGCGGTACACGACAAGATGATGAAGAGGAGGAAGTGCATCATGAAGATCCACCACAACCTCCTTCACCACCACCTCAAGGGAATGACACCTTCAACAACAACGAAGATGAAGGAGATGATGATGAAGAAGAAGCTCCACCATCCAACAATCGGAAGCTAACCCGAGTTCGAGCACAAGTGACCAAGAACCATCCCCTAAACCAAATCTTTGGTGATATACAAACAGGGAGAATCACTCGCTCTAAAACTCGCCTAGCTAACTTTTGTGAGCATTATTCTTTCATCTCTAGCATTGAGCCCTTGAAGGTAGAACAAGCTCTTGAAGATGCTGATTGGGTGAACGCGATGCATGAAGAGCTTCACAACTTCGAAAGGAACGAAGTGTGGACACTCGTGGAGAAGCCCAAGGATGAGCAAAACATCATCGGAACCAAATGGGTGTTTCAGAACAAGCAAGATGAAGACGGTCAAGTCGTACGGAACAAGGCTCGTCTCGTAGCCCAAGGATATACGCAAGTCGAAGGTATGGACTATGGTGAGACCTACGCCCCCGTCACTAGACTTGAAGCTATTCGCATTCTTCTTGCTTATGCTAATCACCATGATATCACGCTTTATCAAATGGACATTAAAAGTGCCTTTTTAAATGGTAAAATTGAAGAAGAGGTTTATGTTAAGCAACCACCTGGTTTTGTGAATCCTAAGAAACCTAATCATGTCTACAAGCTTCGTAAAGCCCTTTATGGTCTTAAGCAAGCCCCTCGTGCTTGGTACAAATGCTTAACGAAGTTCCTCATTGAAAAGGGTTTTGAGATTGGTAAAATTGACGCAACCTTATTCACTAAGAGAGTTAATGGTGAATTATTTGTGTGCCAAATCTATGTGGATGATATTATCTTTGGATCTACTAACCCACAATTCAGTGAAAGATTTGGAAGGTTGATATCGGAGAAGTATGAGATGTCTATGATGTGTGAGCTGAAATTCTTTCTTGGTTTGCAAATCAAGCAAACGAAAGAAGGAACTTTCATCTCTCAAACTAAGTATACCAAGGACTTGATCAAGAAGTTCAACATGCAAGAGTGCAAAGGTATGAAAACCCCTATGCCTACTAGTGGACATGTTGATCTTACCAAGGAGGATGAACCGGTTGATCAAAAAGTTTATCGATCTATGATTGGTTCATTGCTATATCTATGTGCCTCTCGTCCCGATATTATGCTTAGTGTTTGCATGTGTGCTAGATATCAAGCTGCACCTAAAGAATGTCATCTTTTGGCCGTGAAACGTATTGTGAGATATTTGATACAAATACCAAACTTTGGCATTTGGTATCCCAAAGGATCTTCCTTTAACCTTGTTGGCTATTCCGATTCGGATTATGCTGGTGACAAGGTTGATATAAAATCCACCTCGGGTACTTGTCAATTTTTGGGCAGATCTCTTGTATCTTGGTCCTCCAAGAAACAGAACTCGGTATCTCTATCTACTGCCGAAGCTGAATATATTGCTGCTGGATCTTGTTGTGCACAATTGTTATGGATGACACAAACGCTTAAGGATTACGGAATCCATGTTAGAAATGTTCCATTGCTTTGTGACAATGAAAGTGCTATTAAAATTGGTCATAATCCTGTGCAACACTCTCGAACTAAACATATTCAAGTTAGACATCATTTCATTCGTGATCATGTTGCCAAAGGAGATATTGATCTTAAGCATGTTCCCACTAACAAACAATTGGCCGATATTTTTACTAAGCCACTTGATGAGAAAACATTTTGTTACTTGAGGAGTGAGTTGAACATCATTGATGCTTCAAACTTGAGCTAGACTCACTCGGTTGCATGCAAGGGCATAAGCTTTCTTGATATTTCCATGTTGATCCTAACATGTTATCTTGTGCCATGGAATTCTATGCTCTCTTGTATTGCATCTAATCTTTTGTAGGTACTTGGAAGAATTTCATTCCACAAGATTGCCGTCAACTCCAATCATAAGCAATCTTGTCATTACCAAGTATTCACAACCCCTCTTGATGATGAAAGGAAGAAGACACCTCAATTATATCCTTGACATATATTTATAATTCTCAAGTTGGTATCATGTCAAATGGATATGTCCATTGCTCTTCCTTGCATGACTAACCTTTGTAGGTGACAAGTGTACTAAAACGAGAAGGATTGCTCCCAACTCAAGATGATCTTCATCAACCTTGAGCATCCTCAACAAGTTCACCTACAAGCCTCGTCATCAACATCACTCAAAGGTATGCACTCATATCCTTGAAAAGGCTTTACTCCAAGTCATGAGCTAAAGCAACTCAAGTGATATGAAGACATTAAAATGTTTAATCGATAGATGGTAACCCCATTTTGAGCTTAACGTAGAGTATGACCCATGATCAAGCATTCTTGCTTGACTCCTAAGTCAATGTACTCTAATATAGGTGACCTAGTCACCGCCCATCATCTAGTTAAGTATTTTAGATGGTTCACTTTCTATTTTGCGAAGACTTCTTGGAACCGCTCAAATCTTGTCTAGCTGATATCCCTTTGTAAAAACCTTCACATTCCCTTTGAAATTTTTTGGCAACACTTTGAAAACAGAAACTTGGTCCTTTATTTCCTTTGCTGTTTTAGCCTCGGAGCCACCGATACATATTTCTCGGTTCTACCGACATTGCAGATAAGCTGCACCACAAGATCTCGGTACCACCGATTTATCTGTCTTGGAGTCACCGATTTGTCTTCTTTTCTTATTTATGATCGCTGTTGCAAATCTATGTTTCTCTTGTGCCATTTGATGTGAGGATTTTGTTACTTTGATGATCCCTTCTTTTAATAATTAAAAAAAAATTCTTTTCAATGATCCCCTCAGTTTTCATTTCCATGAACCCTACATTCAATGACCCTTGTTCTCAAGGGTCCCTTCCTATCAATGATCCCTGTATCTATTCCTGTGTTTGACCTTTTTGGAAATTAATGCCAAAGGGGGAGAATACCAAAGCTTCATGCTAAAGAGGAAGATACATGCTTATGCAAAGGGGGAGATATGATCAAGGGGGAGAGCCAATATCAATATTCATATAAGGTGAGAATATCAAAGTAGGGGGAGAAAAACATATTTGGAGGATTATCTAAGATGTGTTGGAAGTTTACTTTTCTCACCCTATCCAATCCCAATATCTACGTGCTGAGATTCAGGGGGAGAGGATGTTTTAATACTGTCATATCTAAGGGGAGAAAGAAATGATTTTGGAGACATATCAATCTTAAGAAATACTATCTTCTATATGTTCTCCATATCTTGGTACTTTTGAGTTCTATTGCCTTGTTGATTGGTAGAATACTCTTGTGTTTCCTAACATTGTTTTCTCAAGTGTATTACTACTACAAGAGTGCTCAAGAACTCAAGGTAAGTATATGCATCATATCTTTGGTCAAGATAATCTCTTGCTTCTTGCACATATTGTTTGCAAGAGTGAAGTCTTAAACAAGGATACATCTCATTCACATATATTTGATGCATATAGCCAAGATACACATGACTCATTATATCCTTTCTACTATTTGTGTCCCCATGCATTCCAAAGCAACTATCCTTTAAAGGACTACACACATTTAGGGGGAGCAAATCAAAGTCATGTGCCTCTCAAAGTCTTCACTATATTCATGTATATCTTTATTTGAAGCTTTGATTGTATGTTGTCATCAATTACCAAAAAGGGGGAGATTGAAAGCACAACATGCTCCCTTGGTGGTTTTGATAATTCATGACAACATACATTGTCTCTTGGACTAATACTTTTACCTAGTGTATCTCAGGTATAGTCCATAGAGAAGGGCTGGCAAAAGGATTGTGAAGATTGTGGAAATACCCCAAGATGCAAGGAAATAGGTTGGCAAAGCTTCAAGCAAGAGGACTCTACATTTTACATTTGTGAGAAGTCACTTTGAGTCCATAGGAAAGCCAATACTATTAAAAGGGGGTAAAGTTTTGTTGGTGAACAAAATGCTCATACGTGCACAAGTGATAGTCACCAAATACACCCACAAACTCTTCCACCAAAGTCTGTCCATAGCCATATACTCAACATCGGTGCAACCAACATTTCCATCCCGGTGCCACCGATTCTCAACCACAGACAGACTCAGCCGAACCCTAACCACTTCGGTGCAACCGATTCCATACCGGTGCCACCGAGTTTTGGTTGCCAACTTTCTGTTACGGAAATTCACAATATCGGTACCACCGAGATTGTTGGATCGACGACACCGAGATTGGGAATCTGACCGTTGGTCACCTTATCGGTGCAACCGAGTTTCCTATATCGGTCTCACCGAGATTCAAAAGTTGCCACTTTTTGGTCACTTCGGTACCACCGAGATTAACACATCGGTGTCACCGAGTTGGTCATTTTGTGTGTAACGGTTGGATTTTTGGGGATGCCTATATATACCCCTTCACCACCACCTACTCGAGAAAAAAGCACTCAGAACTATTCCATACTCGCCCCATCCTTGTGTTGAGGTCAAGATTTTCCACTCCATCCATATGGATCTTGATTTCTAGCCTCCCCAAGTTGCTTTCCACAAATCCCATCTCTTCCACCAAGCCAAATCTGTGAGAGAGTGATTGTGTGTTGAGGAGTCTATCATCTTGAAGCACAAGAGCAAGGAGTTCATCGTCATTACCGAGCCTATTACCTTTTGGAGGGTGGTGCCTCCTAGATTAGATAGGTGTCGCTTGGGAGCCTCCTACTTCGTGTTGTGGAGTGAACCAAGAAGTTTGTAAGGGCAAGGAGATCGCCTACTTCGTGAAGATCTACCCATAGTGAGGCTAGTCCTTCGTGGACAGAAGCCGTTATGGAATAGTCAAGGTTGCTACTTCATGGACCCTTATGGGTGGAGCCCTCCGTGGACTCTCGCGACCGTTACCCTCCGTGGGTTGAAGACTCCATAAACGTGGACGTACGATAGCACCACCTATCGGAACCACGGGAAAAATCTCCGTGTCCCTTATGTGTTTGATCTCCATATCTCTACCCCTTTACTTCATGTGCAATGTCTTTACTTTCCGCTGCCATATTTCTTGACATGCATATGTAGGGCTATTAGACTTGCTAGTCTTGCTAAAACTGTTAAAATCTGCCAACCAATTAACTTGGGAAAAGGTTAGGTTTTAAATTCCTGCAAGTAGTCTATTCACCCCCCTCTAGACACTCTTCTAGTGATCCCTCTGCGGGCCCGTACGGACCACTAGGTGGGCCACGCCCTGGGCCGCAAGTAGGCAAGTCTGGGTACCCTGGTATCCAGAACGCCGACAGTAGCCCCCGGGCCCAAGGCGCGCTCGAGTTGGCTTCGAGGGGAAAGTCGAAGGAGATGGCCCGAAGCGTCGCGGGCCCCTATTGCTTGCGGGCCAGTTTTGGCGTGCGATGCTTGGTTGGGCGCGGGCGTCCCCGCCCCCGTGTCTCCTCGGCAACTTCCCAAACTAACAAAAGCCTGACGTCTAGCGCTGAGCCATTATTGCTTTCCTCTTCCGCGCCCTTGCTCTTCTTTCGAGATCTCCATCCTTTGTGGGAACCTCTCCAGATCTCAGCACCGCTCCGTCCTCCTTCTTGCTCCCACGGCCCCAAAGGCTTCTCGTTGGCTCCCACCGGCAAGTCGAAACCTGAAGCCCAGACCTCGGCTTCTGCTCCCATCTCGCCGGCGCTCTCAGATTCTACCATAGCCAAGGACGGGGACCTCGCCCCGGTGCTTCCGTTGACGGTTGACGACACCAATGAGCGGGGGCGGACCTTGATATGGTGCGGCTCCACGGAGAGGCATCGCCTGGCCAAGTCGGCCTATCCCTTCTTCCTCCACAGCGTCTTCTCCGGGCTCGTCCCGCCCTTCTCTGCGTTCTTCACCGCCGTCCTTGTGCACTACGGGATCCAGGCCCTCCATCTTCAACCCAACTCCATCCTGCTTCTGTCCGTGTTCGCCTTTCTACTGCGAGACTTTCGTGGGTGTGAAGCCTTCGGTGGCCCTGTTCCGCCATTTCTTATGCTTGCGGCTTCATGACGGTGCCCAACGGTGGGCATGCGTCTCCTTTGTCGCGGTCTAGAGAGGGAACATGCTCTTCAAGGCTGGGAAGAAGGTGGAGAACTTCAGGAACCGCTGGGTCTTCTTGGATCTCAAGAGCAGCAACCCTCGCCTGGAGCTCCCGAAGGGGCTGCCGGAGAAGATCCTGGCGTGGAGCTCCGCGAAGCTCTCCGACCCCCGGGCCAAGCCCGTTTTGGAGTGGGTCCTTCGAGACATCAGCGCCAGGAAGTTGACTGGGGGAATGATAGTGAAGGAGTTCCTGGTGCAACGCCTGGCGCCCCTCCGGTCTCACTCGAGGCCCATTTGGGACTACCAAGGTGGTGACGATGACATGAGGCTCCGTTCAGCGCTCCTGACCCCCGAGGAGTAGAACAGGGTTATGGCGACCCTGCTCAACGGCGACCCCGGGGACCTTCCTGAGGCCTATGCCCTACTATACTGCCGCGAAGACAAGGCTGACCTGGTCGCCGCGATGCCCAGCTTCGACGAGCTATTGCTCTCTCCGGCCGAGAGCCCCGGCGCCCCTGTGGTGGTGTCCTCCGACGACACCGCAGATGAAGAGGACTCGAAGGAGACGGCGGATGACGATCTGGAGGAAGTGTCTCCTCCGTCGTGGAGTGCACTTCTCTGCAGCTTCGATGACGACAACGCTTGCGAGCCCCCTGCTGCAAGTCCTCCGCGACTTACCAGGATCCTCAGGGGGCCGGTCCCCACACCTCGGGCCGCACGATCCGCCTTCCGGGCGACCCTGAGGAAGCGCGACGTTGGGCCTCCTCCGGAGCCCCCAGCTCTCGCCGGCAAGGTGGCCGAAGCGCCCGCCTCACCCCTGCCCGAGCTGCAGCTTGTGGGCAAGGCGGCCGAGTCCAGGGCTGGCATGACCTTGCCAGCCGTGGCCCCTTCGAGCGGTTCCACCGCTTCTTCCCACGGAGGCGCCTCCCCGGAGAAGGACGGGGGCATCCCCACACTCGCCGAGGTGGAAAGAAGGAGGAAGTGGGTCGACGTCGAGGAGTAAGTAACTTCGCTTGGTTTCTGGCCGTCTTCCGGTGGTTTATATGCCGATGATCCCTCCTTTGCTTGGTAATCAGGGGCGCCCCCTTGCCGAAGGCGAAGAAGAAGAAGGCCGTCGTCAAGCCGAGGGCGCCTTCCGACGTGATGCCCGTTCCTGGTGCCTTGCCGATGCCGGATGAGGCGCCGGGTGTCACGGGGGAGGGGGCTCGCGGGGCGACCCTCCTTGCCATGTCCGCGGTGCCCCCGATGCCTGCTGGAGTGGCCGCGTCCGTCCTTGGGGGTGCGTCCGCACCTCTGCCCGACGGGCCAGCCCCCGAGGGCCAGCTGGGTGCAGGGTCGTCCGCTCCTGCCTTGCCTGCGGTAGTGGTGCAGCCACCGGTGTCTTTCGCTCCCCATGCCCTTGCGTCTCCGGAGGCAGCTCCTACCGCCGCGCAGGCGCCGTCTGCGGGCCGTGCCTTAGCGTCACCGGCTCGTGTTCCTCCAGCCGAGTCAGGTGCTCTGGACGGGGCCTATGCCATCTTGAATCAGGTCCGAGATGCCCTTGGGAGCTCCGACGGTCGCCTTGCAAGAGAGCGCTTAGGTATTCTTTCTGGGAGGCTCCAGACTGACGCCTCAGCCGTGGCGGTCTGGGGCCAAGCCGAGGCCACCGTGGCTGAGAGTAGGAAGGAGGCCACGTCGGCCAAGGCAGCCCGAGACGTGGTGCTGGCTGATGCAGCGTCTGCCGTGAAGCGCCGCAACGAGGCGGAGGCCCATCTGAAGGCTCTTCAAGAGGAAAGGTCCGCGCTTGCGGAGAGGCTTCGCCAGCGGAAGGAGGACCTCAAGACCTACGAGGCCAAGCTTGTCGACCGTGACTCCATGCTGTCCAAGGCGGCGGCCGACCAAGCCACTGAGCGCGAGCAACAGGACAGGTTGAAGGAAGAAGTGGCTACGAAGAAGGCCCGGCTTGCCTCTAGGGAGAAGACCCTTGACAAGGCCGAGGAGAAGAAGGCTGCGGAGCTCGACGCTCTCCCTTTCGTCGAGCTCAGGCTTCGCCAGGCACTGTAGTCCATCTGCCGTGGGGGATTTACAAAACCCCTGGTAGCTCATGAGAGCGGCTTCGCGGGGCTCTCCTCAAAGCTCGCCGAGGTGCTTGAGGGTGCCGTCGCCATGGTGGAGAATGTCTTGGAGAGTGAGTGCCGTGACCTCTTCTCCGCGGCCGCGACGCGCGTCTTTAGCCACCTCTACCTTCGTGAGCCGGGTTTCGACTTCAGCTCCGTGATTCGCCCGGTCGATCCTGGGGTTCGCGCCGTTACGGCGACAGCCGTGGAGGGCGCCGTGAATGCGTTGATGAAGAAGTTTTCCTGCGTCGTCGTTCCTCACCTCCTCCTGTGGCTGCGAGGGTTGGCGGCAATGATGACAGCGGCAGCAACATCGACGACGAGCACCCCGCGACCGGGACGAGCGGTGGTGCCAGCTCCTCTTAGCTTCTTTTCCTGGGTCTTCCCCTGTAATGTTTATCGTGCCTCGTGGAGGCGTTAGACTTGTTTGCATTTTCGGAGACATTTTAATGCTTGTAATGACTGCTAATCTGTGAGGTTTTATTTCCTCGCTTCGTTTCCTTCCTGCTTGCTGTAGCGCTCTGCGTCGGCAGGGCCCGGTCCCACGCATACCTCGACCGTCGTTGGAGCGTCCGGATCACCAGGACGATGCCAAGGGGCGAGGGGCTATGAGACCAGTGAGGCCCTTGAGTCGCGATGCTCAGGGGTCCCCCTTGACGTACGAGCAACCCTCATGAAGGGAACGTTGCGAAGACGGGGTTGACTTGGGGATTTGGAGCGCCTTGAGCTCTGCGTCGGCAGGCCCGGTCCCGCGCATACCTCGACCGCCATTGGGGCGTCCGGATCACCAGGACGATGCCAAGGGGCGAGGGGCTACGAGACCAGTGAGGCTCCTGAGTCGCGATGCTCAGGAGTCCCCCTTGACGTACGAGCAGCTCCCATACCTTTCCTCACCAGTTTTCGTCCGAGAGGGACCCGTGAAGACCAGGTGCCAGGGACCTGGTGAGGTGGCATGCGCCAGGCATGGCCTGAGCGTAGCCCCCACGCAGCCCCCTCACGCGTGCCTCCTAGGGGAATGCTGCGAGATGGTGCCGCGAGGGGTCATCCTGAGGTTGAATGCACCCGCAAAGGTGCCCTCAGTTGTTTATCCCCAGCGCGGAGCATAGGGCTTCCACGTTGCGTGGGCATAGCCATTGGAGGGTCGTGTCGTCCGCCAGCGCGGAGCATGGGGCTTCCACTTGGGCGTGGGAATGGGGGGCCCTGGCTCCTAAGCCCCCCGGGCGTGTACAGCCCATTAAGTTCGTACGCGTGGCCTGCATGGTAGAACTGGGAGGTGTATCTGGGCGTCGTGAGGCAGCTCAGGCCTCACGAGGCCCTACCTCAAAGGCAGGTTGCGCCTGAATCTTCCGGTGGAAATCGTCGCTTCAAGTCCTGTACATTTTTGAGAAACCTGCACCTAATGGATTTCCAAGGGCCATCGCATGAGAAGGCCAAACACCAGCGACCCCAGGAGGTGACGTGAACGGGGCCGGCCCGCTAGACAGAGCTCAGCCATTGGATTTATCGACGCTGTAGGGATGGACCCAAGCACAGACGTCGTGCCCAGTCTTCTCATGCGACAACTTCGAGGAGGAAACACCCGACGCGCGGTTCCCATGGCGGCAAAAGGCCGACCGGAACCATGCCGCGTGCCCTGACTCACCCACTCCCAATTTGCTCATGCGAGGGCGAAGCACCGAGGGCCATGCGAGGTGACGTACACGGGGCTAGCCCACGAGATAGAGCTCGACCACTTGGATTTGTCGACGCTGCAGGGACGGATCCGAGCACAGACGCCGTGCCAGCCCTTAATCATGAGGCAGTCGAGGGCAAGCTCATTAGGGCGCAACGACATTCATGGTGGCGAACAACCGAGCATGCAGGTTGGAATACTTAGGGAAATAGATCGAAAGCATGTAAAGGCCCAATTCATGCGGGAAAGACGCGGCCGGGATGAGTTCTAGCCGCCTGAGGATAATGCAGCCCGATGGGCGCCCTCAAACTGAGCAAACCAAAAAGTTACCTGGTACGGGCCAAAAGTATCACCTGGCGGCGATGCCGCTGAAGCATGGAGGTAGTCGTAGGAGCTTGGCCTTGTGCCTCCGCAAGCTTGGCCTTCACGAGCCCGTCGCCTTAGGAGGCTCGGCGCACCCGCTCGGGCCTGGCACCTCCTCCAACTCCTCACGGTGCCTGGCCCGGTATGGCGCGAACATGGCCCGAGCAAGGCGCTGGAACGTGTCGGCCGCGTTCGCCAGCCCGAAGGGCATGCAGACGTAGTTGCGCGGGTAGGTCCTGCCGTGACTGATGCGCGTCGGCCAGAAGACGTCCGGTGATGCGGCCCTGTTGATGCTGGGTACGTTGACGCAGATGCGCGGCGCGCCGCCCGGGTCGATGACGGCGACGGCGTTGGGTGGTGCAGGGCCGCACCCACCTGGTGCAGCTTGTGCTTCCCGAAGCTCCTCGATTGCTCTGGTGACGAACTCCCGCAAACATGGCACCCCGCGCCATGCTCTCTCCTTGGATGGGTGCGTGCCGACACACGCCCCCAAGTTGTGCCCGAGAGCCTCCCTTATCGCACTGCTCAGGTCGGTAGTCCTCCGGGTGGAAGCCCCCAAGCCCGGCCCAAGGGAGGCACCGGGGGCGCCTTCCTATGCGAGGGAGGAAGGGGCCTGAGTCCCTGGCGCGGGTCCTGAGGCGCCGACCTTAGGGTTTTCAGCCCCCTGGCGTCCCTTGGAAAGGAGCTGCTTCTTCTTCTTGGGGATGTCTTCGCGGGGCAGGAAACCTCCTTCGTCATCCGAGTGCTCGGCCACCACAGTACGGTAGGCGCACTCAAGGGAGCAGACGGCATCCTTCTCATCGTAGGCGATAGTGATGACACCGCCACTCCCCGGCATCTTGAGGACGTTGTAGCCATGGTGGGTCACCACCATGAACTTGGCGAGGGCTGGGGTGCCGTCGTAGCGAGGAGGCACGTCAGGCTTGAACTTGCAGGGCCATACGGCCGGATGGAGCTCCGGGGCGATGGCACGGCAGCCCACCGGGCCCACGGGCGGTGCGCGCTCGGGAGGAACCTGGTCTTGATGCTCTTGCACGGCTGCTTCCAGGGGCGCCCAGTCGCGTTGCTGGCGCGCCGGCGCTGGGAGCGCACGCGCGTCAGCGCGGGGCCGTGGCACCACCTAGCAGCTTACTTCATCTCTCACCCTCGCCGGGGACCGCGCGGCTGGTCGCGCAGGCGTTCTTCATGCCTGGGGTCGGGGTCGATGTCGTGCTGGGGAGGAGGAGATGGCACATCTTGAGCTTCGTCACCTGCCAGGGAGGGTTGGGGCCGGAACGAGTAGGTGAACGCCGAAGCATCGCCGGCTGCGCTAACGAGCTCCGCGACGCGCCCGAGCCAGTTGTCGAGGCGGTTGGGGGCAGGGCGGTAGTGCAGCAGCTCGCGCGCCATAAGGAGTGCGCCCGATCGACGCGCCTTCCCTGGGCGGGTGTGGGAGGACGACCCAATAGCTAGAACGATTGACAGAGTGGTGGTGCGGCCGTTGTGCCGCGCGGTGACCAGCTGTGACGAGTCCTGCTGCTCGTGGGCCTCCGGGCCCATGGCGGCATTGGCCACGGGGGGGAGACCGGCGCGCAGCGGTGCGGGCCACGGGCGCCGTCTGGGCGACACGAGCAACACGGCGCTCGGCGCAGGCTCGGCGGGCGTCAGCCATCAGAGCGGTGAGGCAGAGGAAGAGCGATGCTTGAGGAAGACTCCGACACGCCCCCTACCTGGCGCACCAAATGTCGGATTTCGGGCTCCGCAAAACCCTAAGGAATTCGAACCCAGGGGCGTGTGCGAAGATTCCCCAACAGCTTCGCCCCCTCCAAGCCCTCAACACGATAACCCCGCTCGATGGCGAGGAAGAAGATAGCACACGAGAGTTTACCCAGGTTCGGGATGCTGCGAAGTGTAAAACCCTACTCCTGCCTTTGGTGGATTGCCTCACGAGAAGGTTTGTGGTTGAACTAGTACAGTGGTGTGTCGCCTTGCGGGTGTGTTTGCGGGGTGGTTGTCTCGTCCCCCCTACCGGGCTGCCTCGCCTCTATTTATAGTGGCCCGAGTCCTCTTCCCTTATCGCAACGGCGGGAAGGGATCCCACAACGGCCAAATTTGAAAGGGGACAGGAGGTACATCCCATCCTGACGAAAGGCGGTCTTCGCCTGCAAAGTAGGTGGTGGTGACACGGTGGTGGGCTCGCTGGTGACATCCATCCTGCCATGCTCGCTGACCCAGTCTTGTTGCACCGGAATGGAAACCTTTGGCGGGGCTCCTTGGGAACCCGCGTTCATCCTTGTCTCCTTTGCACCAAAGAGGAAACTGTTCCCTCTGGCGCACTAGTGCCCGCCTGGCCTGGCTGTCGTCACCCTTGACCTCCTGAGGCCTAGCGTTGCATAGAGATCTCTGCCACTCGGGAGGAGGCCTGGGGAGGCCTCCCCTTTTGCCTTGGCGCTGTCCTCCCCACGAGGATGGTTCCCTCGCGAGGGTCTTGTCATGAGTGAGGCCGCGCGGGGCCGTACAGACCGCCAGGTGGGCCACGCCCTTGGCCGCAAGTAGGCAAGTCTGGGTATCCTGGTATCCAGAACGCCGACACCGGTAAAAACCCTTCACCATTTTAATCCAGCTTTCTGAGCAGACTTTTAGCCTTTTGCCTGCTTGCTCTGATTGTTAATTTTATAGGCCACGTCTCCCTTTTGGGGCAGGAAATGAAGCAAAACTACGGCTAATAAGCCCAAAGTTGCCCCAAGTAAGAGGAATAATAAGGCGGCTGCAGAAGGGCCGTCTCAAATGGATGAAGCAGCTGCCAGTGATACTCGATTAGAGGTAAATTTTATCTTTTGTTTGTATTTCATTGAATCTAGCTGACGCCTCTTCTTCTTAGGGCGATGTCAAGACAAGCCGTGCGGGTTGTTCAGAAGGTAAGCTTCTCTCACCCGGGCACTTATCTGGATCCTCACTTTGTTTTCAAGAAAACTCAGCACAAGTCTAGGCGTCAGACCCGGAGTGGGAGTGGCGACCTTGTTGCCGGCTTACCTGATAAGCTAACTTCCCGCAAATGACCAACCGAGGTATTTAACGCTCCAATTTTTGAAGGAGGTTTGACTTGATGTGTCAACCTTTAATTCCTATGTTTTGATTTATCAGGAGTCGCCACCTTCGTCGGGCGACTCTACTGCATCCAAACTAGCACCCTTCATTATCAATCCTGGGTAAATTCCTCTTGTTATTTTTCCTTTTTGATTAGGCTATTGTCTCTACCCATGCCTTATACTGCACTCTTCATTCTGCAGGGCCAAGGCCAAGAAAAGGAAGACTGACGGGTCTTCTGCTAACCCTAAAGTCCTTGAGACGGAGATTCCTGATCTGGCGGCTCCAGAAGTTCATGCTGATCAATCTGAAGGTCATTAGGATGTCCAAACTGACTTACCTCCTCCGTTTGAACCGGCCAGCACCGATGCCGTGAATATTGAGGTTGTTCCGGCAACCAATATTAACCCGCCAAATCCCCCAACGGAAACTAAAGATGCCCCTGAGGAGGTTATTATTACTGGGGCGAGTTACACCGCTCCTGAGGTCTCCAGGGTGTTAGAAAAAAATATTGCTAAGGACGAAGCAGTGCTACCACAGAATGGGAAGACCAAGCTAGAGCTCCCAAATTATGAAAATTTTAGTGATGAAGATCTTCATGCCGGCTATCTGGACTGCCTGGCTACAAGCCGCGAAATGGAAATCGGGCTCGTTAGCATGATGAAGAATAAATACGAGGTATTCTCCTCTTTATGTGCTCATATCATATATCCTTATGTAGCCCCCAAGTCCCAGCTTATCTTTCCAAGATAAGCCGAGTCTTGTGAATACTTTGATAGACTCAACCTGTAGCCCCCAAGGGCCGGCTCATCTTCTTGAGATGAGTCGGGTCTTGATAATTTGAAGAACTTCGACCTGTAGCCCCCAAGGGCTAGCTCATCTTCTTGAGATGAGTCGGGTCTTGATAATTTGAAGAACTTCGACCTGTAGCCCCCAAGGGCCGGCTCATCTTCTTGAGATGAGTCGGGTCTTGTCCGTAACTTAATGTCGAAAGAACTGATATACATTAGCCCCCAAGTGCCAAATATATTGCTTACAATTTGCTTGGGACTTGTTATAAATTTTGTTTACTACGCAGGAAACTTAGAAGACTGCTGAATCAAGTATAGCTGGCTTAAAAAGGACCTGGAAAAGGGGCAAACCGCCAAAGCAGAGATTGAAGAAAAACATTGACTCTCATTGGTTTAACTGGAACGCACCAACGCATGCTTTTTGAAGGAGAAAGAATCCTTTGAAGTTGAAAAGGCGGCTCTAATGAAGCGTGCAGAGGACGCTGAGGGTCACCTCAAACCCATCACCGAGGAACTGTCCGAGTAGAAACGACACATTGCCCAGATGACCCAAGCTGTTTTTGGTAAGTATCCATGATTTCTTCCTTTTTGATATATGAATAATGGTCACTTGGCGACTCATGTATTGATGCTATTTTGCAGGCCCCCGGACGAGCAATCTTAAAAATAATAGCCTCTTGATGCTTAAGGCCGTTTGCTCATTGACAGAGCAACTCTATGCTGGGAGTCATCTTGCAGTCAAGGTAGTGATGGGGGATAAGTAGCCTTTAAAACTTATAAAAAATGTGTTGGAATGCCTTTCAACCATTCCACAGCAAATTCAAGAACTAAAAAGGTTAGCAGCCCGAGCCGGCGCGACATATTCGTTGAGTCACGCTCTAGCTTAAGGAGCAGAGCTCGACCAGGTAGAACTGGCAAAAGGCTTCCCCGAGTTTAAGGTTGATGGGTAAGAATTTTCTCAGGATGACTATACTTCTTGTGTCAAAGCCTCTCAAGTGTTGTCCACCCAGTTGGTGTCTGAAATGAAGCTGAAGAATTATCAGGCGGCTTATGATGCCAACCACTCATGGATTCCACCGCCCAGTTATACATCGGTGAATCTGGTTCCCCAATGACGTAAGCACATCTTCGCCCCTGAAGTGGACCCGTCTTCCATCTTTGATGACGAGGCCATATTCCAAGCTTTATCCCATTGTAACTGGGACATGGACAATCTTTAGATACGAGAACCAGAAGACCCAGCGGCGGATAACCCAGAGGCGTCTCATGCGCAAGATTAGACCGCAGTTGACCCGGATGGCGTGGACGGCGAGTCAGTAGAACGATGATATGAGCTTCTTAGTCGCCATCCTGATAGCTTAAGCCCCCAAGTATGGGGTAAAAACAATTTGTGGCTCCTTGAGCCTGTAATAGGGATAGCTTTTGAAAAACTGCTGTGTCGTGCCATCGTGCACGTTTGCGCCTTTATTGGTGCAAAATATTTATACTCCTGGGCTTGATACCATTTTGCTGTTCTGCCGTCTTGTCGTTTGCACATTCTTTTTGTCGATGAATGTCTTTGGCAGGGAAAAGCTGAGCAAAATAAGCCGGCAGAAGGTCTTAATCTTCTAGATTTAAACAGTCTGTTTCTCCTCCAACAATGTTGAAGATTATATGATTTGTTAACTGGCCACTATGTGAACTCAATTGTTCAACACGGTTTCTCAAGCGTGAGCCGGTAATAACTTTGAACCTGAAACTTACTGTAATACACGAAGTAAGTAAGGTATTCTTGATAAGCCAGCTCGATGAGACTCGGCAAAAAGAAACTGGTTTTCAAAGCTCCAAGTCCATTTGGCTTTTCCCCGATAATATAATTTTGTGCTGGTCATGCAGCTAATAACCTGGGTATTTCATGTATGAACCGGTAATGAGAACAGGGCGTGCCCGAAACATTTTATGTGGTGATAACATAATAATAGTACATAGTACCGTTAGAAACTGGCTTTCGAGGCTCAAAAATATAAAGCGGCTCTTTGAAGCCGGCTTTGAAGGTATTGACCACGTAATCCTGGTTATCATAAACCGGGATGCTGATCGGCCAAAAGGCTTCATATGTCTTCTTAAATGTCTTATGATATATCCTGATCTGAAAATCAGTTTTTCGCACAGGTATGACCATGCTAGCATGATGCGATGATGATGCGAATGATGTAATGATGTAGTGCAAATAACATATGCACATGATATCAAAGTAATTGTCGGCCTTTGAGGCTCGACATGAAAAGACCGGCTTTCGAGGCTCGAGTCTTGCTTCAATGAAGCGGGTATGATAACCCATGGTTTATCCTAGCTCTCTATACGCCGGCTCTCTCATGACTCAAGCCGGTGTTTTAACCTTGATAAGTTCAGGGTCCAAAAAGGATTAACTTGTCAAGAGTACACGGGGTCATCTGATTGGAGTCGCATCAAGCGCACATGCAGGTTTAACCATATATGGCGTTCATTTTGCCGGGTCAAGAGGGTGAGAAAGTTAAGCTTGATGAGCTGGAAGCCCCCAGATGCCCAAAATATTGTGGCATTATTTTGCCGGGTCACAAGGGTGAGAAAGCTAAACTCGATGAGTTGGAAGCACCCAAGTGCCTATTGTTTCAAAAAAAAGACTCGAGCTCAATTTGTAGGCTGAAATGGCTAAATACCCTGCAATTCAGGAGCGCCAGCTTTATTATACTCGAAACATAAATAAGTATACACATAATTTGCAAGGGGGAAGAAATTACAAAAAAGGAGCCGACGGCTCTAGGTATAGTAAGGCCGCATGTGTTCTAGGGCCGGCTTGTTTCCTTCTTGGAGGTATAGAATTATTTCTTGTAAAAACCCTCCAGAGCATGAATTTTGTTCAGGGATTCAGTTACTAGTGGTACTGACCGTTATTTAGTTGCTTGGGATTACTTTGGAATCCTCCTTGGTTATTATGTTGATTGCCCTGGCCAGGATGCTGCCCATTGCCATTATTTCCCTGATGTTGAAAACCAGCCCCCGAGCCACCTTGTGACCCACCGGGTCCGTGCTGACCCGGGTGTCCCCCACCATTGCCTCCTGGATTATTCTAGAAAACCTGGTTACGGAACTCTTGCATAATGTAGCAGTTTTCCCACGAGTGGGTAGCCGGTTTATCCCAGGTACTGTGCTTGGGACATGGTGCTTTAAGCGCCTCCTCATAGTTGTGAGGCTATTCCCATTCTAAGCCCCTCCAGGGTGACCTTTGCGTTGCTGATTTTTGAAACCCGTGTTAGTGTTGGCAACAAAGTCTGACCCGCCATCGGGCTGCTTCCGCTTGTTGTTATTTTGAGCCCCCTGGTTATCACCGTGACCATGCTGGCCCTTTCCTCCATCAGCCTTTTTGCCTTTAGCGGTCTTGTCCTCATCCGAGCTCGGATCTTTCGTGCTATCTGACTCGGCATATCTAGTTAGGACATCCATTAAATCACCCATATCTTGTACCTTTCACTTGAGCCATCCGAGCTTCTGAACCAACGGTTGGAAGTGACAGTTCTTTTCAAAAATCAGGACCGCTTGAGCCGCCATGCTGCTGTCTGATGAGTGGATAATTTCCACGACCCGGCGGGTCCAGTGGTGGGCCGATTCGTCCACTAGCTGAACGCAATGCTGCAGATCCACTATTGTCATAGGAATCTTGCAGGTTCCCGAGAAATTCTTGATGAACCGCTCCTTCAGCTCTGCCCAAGTGTTGATGGAGTTGGGCGGCAAATTTTTCAGCCACGTCCGAGCCGGTCCCTCCAACATCATGGTTAAATACTTGGCGCATACAGCGTCACTGACATCCAGCATATCCATCACTAGCTCATAGCTTTCGATCTAGGATGCCGGCTCAAGATCCGCCATGTAGTTTGACACCTTACGAGGTGTAGGACCGAAATTATGTCTAGAGGGGGTTGGGGTGATTAGACTACTTGACCAAATAAAAATTCTACCTTTTCCCAATTTTAAGTGTTTGCAGATTTTAGCAATGATAGCAAGTCAAGCAGACCCTACACATGCATGTCTAGGAGTATAGCAGCGGAAAGTAACACTAAGCATGTATAGTAGAGGGTAGGGAGGAAGATCAAATGCAATTTGTAGACACGAAGATTTTTCCCGTGGTTCCGATAGGTGGTGCTATCGTACGTCCACGTTTATGGAGTCTTCAACCCACGGAGGGTAACGGTCGCGAGAGTCCATGGAGGGCTCCACCCATAAGGGTCCACGAAGTAGCAACCTTGACTATTCCATAACGGCTTCCGTCCACGAAGGACTAGCCTCACTATGGGTAGATCTTCACAAAGTAGGCGATCTCCTTGCCCGTACAAACTTCTTGGTTCAACTCGACAACACGAAGTAGGAGGCTCCCAAGCGACACGAAACCAATCTAAGAGGCACCACCCTCCGAAAGGTAATAGGCTCGGCAATGTCGATGAACTCCTTTCTCTTGTGCTTCAAGATGATAGACTCCGCAACACACAATCACTCTCTCACAGATTTGGCTATGGTGGAAGAGATTGATTTGGTGGAAAGAAACTTGGGGAGGCTAGAGATCAAGATTCATATGGATGGAATGGAATAGCTTGATCTCAACACAAGGGTAGGTGCCTCTCTCTCAGAAAATTAGATGGGGCAAGTATGGAATAGTTCTGAGTGCTTCTCTTTTGAGTGGGTGGTGGTGAAGGGGTATATATAGGCATCCCCAAAAATCCAACCGTTACACCTAAAGTGACGAACTCGGTGACACCGATGTGTGAATCTCGGTGGTACCGAAGTGACCAAAAGGCAATAACTTTTGAATCTCGGTGAGACCAATATATAAATCTCGGTGGTACCAATTAGGTGACCAACGGTCAGATTGCACAACTCGGTGACGCCAATATTCACATCTCGGTGGTACCGATTCTTGACCATGGCTTACCAGAGAGTTGGTCCAGAAACTCGGTGATACCGATTCACAATTCTCGGTGGTACCGATTCTTGTGATTGGCTATCCAGAGAGTTGGTCCAAAAACTCGGTGAGACCGACTGGCAAAACTCGGTGGTACCAAAGACTGAAAATGGCTAAACAGAAAGTTGGCAACTGAACTCGGTGGCACCGATGCAGAATCGGTTGCACCGATGTGCTAGGGTTTGGCATGGGTCTGTCTGAGTTTGGGAATCGGTGGCACCGAGTGGGAATTGTTGGTTGCACCGATTTTGAATATTTGGCTTTGGACGGACTTTTGTGGAAGAGCTTGTGGGTGTTTTTGGTGACTATCTCTTGTGCACGTGGAGCATCTTGTTCACCAACAGTACCTTACCCCCTTTTAATAGTATTGGCTTTCCTATGGACTCAAAGTGATTTCTCACAAAGTGAAATGTAGAGTCCTCTTCCTTGAAGCTTTGCCAATCCATTTCCTTGCTTCTTGGGGTATCTCCACAATCCTTTTGCCATCCCTATCATTGACCTTTTCCTGAAATATACTTTGTGGAAACATTAGCTCAATGCATATATGTTGTTATTAATTACCAAAACCACCAAGGGAGCAAATGTGCTTTCAATCTCCCCCTTTTTGGTAATTGATGACAACATATAGATCAAAGCTTTGACATATGATATAATCAATGAATATAATCGTCACTTTGAGAAGTATGTGATAAGCAAGAGCTCCCCCTAAATTTGTGCATTATTTTAAATTTGCATTTGAATGCAAATGCACAATCGATTAGGTACATGGGGCACTCTTTCATGTCACATACAACTTGGTGGTGTGCGAGAGTAATAAGAATGAACATCATAGCACAACACAAACAAGTAACGGTGAATGACCATCTCATAAGCATCATAATGATAGGAAGTAGTAGCAATACACATCAAGTGTATGATGAAACACTAACAAAGTTCAACACAAGCAAACCAAAAGATCACATGTTTTGGAAAAGCGATAAAAACCAACGCTCTCTCACTCGAAGCCTAAAGATCTATATACATCTTCTCCCCCTTTGGCAACAAGTTACCAAAAAGTTCAAAGGTATATAGCTAATCGTTCATCTGGGGCTGATCTCCTCCGGTAGCTGGTGAAGGAGTCGAGAGAACTGCATCGGCAAAGACTTCAGCTGACGTCATGGACGGAGTTGGAGTAGCAACTGGAGGTACTGGAGGAGCTGATGGAGCTGAAGAGGCTATAGCAGGTGCTGATGAAGAAGGCCTCAACTCTGGAGCTGGCACTGTGGCTGATCTGGCCTGAGTACTGAACTGAGTGCTTGGCCTGAGAGGAGAGTCATCCTCATCATCTGTAGTGTGGGGACTAGGCACGCTATCCACTTCCTTCTTGAGCTCGTTCACGGTCTTGGTCAGCCCATCCACCTTGTCATTGAGTGTCTTGATCCTCACAAGACTATGCTGATTCACCAAGTTGTCCTTGATATCTTTCTGCATGCCCTGAACGATATTGATCAAGAGATCCATTTGCTCGTTCTTGGATCTAGGGACTTGAGCACTAGTGGCTCTAGCTGCCTCTGCCTCTGCTGCAGCTGAGGTGGGATGATCTGGGTTCATCACCACAATATTGTCTTCTAGATCAGGCTGTAGGGGCAAATGTGGCCTGTCAAGAGCAAAGATGTGCTTCTCCAGCTTAGAGTTGATGAGCATCTGAATGTAGGGTGCATAGCAGCATAAGCGCTTCTGATCAGCAGCAACCCTCTTCACAGTCTCTACTATCAAGTCCATCACTCTTATCCTGGTGTGTCTATCAAGATGGATCAGCATGTTGATGGAGTAGCCTCTAATCATCTTGTCATCTCCAGACTTAGGCATTAAGGTGTGCCTCAAGATGGTGTTGATGGTTCGCAGACCTGCCTGGAGGAAGTAAATGGATCCTAGCTTGTGAGACTTCACATGTGTAGCAGGGATCTCATTGTACATGTTCACCATAGCATTGTGGCTCTCCTTGGATTCAGAATAGACATCCAGATCTCCTTCTTCCACCTTTGGGACTCCTAAGATGGTAGCCCATTCCTCAACAGTTGATTAATACCTTGCTCCTTAGTCATCCATACAATTCTACCATCTCCATAGAAGTGGGCAGTGGAGTAGAATTGCATGATCATCTCATCGTTCCATGCAATGAATTTCTTGCCAACAAATTCATCCAAACCAATGCAGTGAAAGTTGTCTTGAACACTTGGGAAGTAATCTTGATTCTCCTTGATATACTTCCAATCAACATATCTCATGTCACTTACAGCTGGGCTCTTATCAAGCAGGATTGTCTCGTAGAAATCTTGTTGCTCCTTGGTATAAAACCTGTAGTCCACAGCTGTTTTCCTTCTCTGGGCATATGGATCAATGGCTCTCCATTCCCTCAAACCAGAGTCCTTCCACTTCTTCATGTCTTCAGCAAGCAGGTGGCTGGCATTGTGCTCTTGAAGGTGTGGTCTTAGCTTCATCAAAGCAGTGAAATCATCATCTTCAGCTTCCCTAAAAGTGGAGGTCTTGTTCTTGCTGGAAGCTGGTATCTCTCTGGAGAAACTCTTGGGTTTTTCAGCACAGCAGCCTTCTTGGGTGCAGTCTTGGTGCTCTTGGATGTGTTAGTTTTGGGCATAGCATCTGCCATAAGCTTCTTCTTCTTCTTAGGAGGAGCCTTGGTAACTGGCTCTTCCTCCTCCTCTTCAGCAGCTGCCTCTACTGGATCCTCATACATAGAGGTTTTTCTGCCAATAACAGGGATGATCCTCTTTCTGGCTCTCTTCTTCTCCCCTGCCTTCTTAGGCATAGACTTCTTGGGAGGCTCAACAGTCATAGTTGCCCTAGAGCTCTCTGCTGCTCTAGCTGATTCAGAACTAGCATACTCCTTCCTGATGGCTTTCTTCTTCTTGGAAGAAGTGGATGCAGTGGTGCTCTTGGCAGCATCATCTCTCTTGGGCAGCTCCTCAAGGATGACGGCCTCATCCTCCTCATCAGAATTGAGATTCCTCCTTGTCCTTGTAGCAGCCTTGGGCAAGTCAGGAGAACTAGGAACATCATCATAGCTCCCCTCAGGACTAGTGCCTGATCTCATGTCAACACTCTGCTCTCTGAGATCATTCCGGCTATCATCTGAAGCAGACATCTCTAACCCTGTGAATAAATTATAGAAGAGTGGAAAGGGATGAGTCATCACAAAATGCAGATATTTTCAAAAGATTGAACTAAAATTTCTTAAGTTTTGCATTCTGTCAAATGTATGTCGGTACAACTGAAGCAAATATTTTGGACCTACCGAGACAGACAGTCTCCATAACAGAAACTTGGCACCACTTTCGGTGAGACCGAAAATGGGAACTCGGTTTCACCGAGACTGTTCTCAGTCGACCAGAAAAGTGAATCGGTGCTACCGATTCTTTTGCGTCGGTTCTACCGAGATTCATGTGGCGGACGGCAAAACCTAAAAAATCGTTCGTTCGCTATTTTACTGGAGTTTCTCGTGGATGAATCAATCTCAAGCTATGGATTATTGATGGAAAAGCCCTAATGCACAAGAATCGGAGGTTGGAGCGAATGAGGGGTCGAAATCGTACCCTAGCTTGGTGACGACTTTGCTACGGCGGCGATGGGGGAGAGGATTCTGTCGACGGCGGAGACTTCCAACGGCGGAGGTGCTCGGGAAGACGAAGGCGATGACCAGGGGCCTTCGTTCGGTAGCAAGGGTTTCGGAGGGGGCGACGGTTGAAGAATAGATTTCAAAAGTCGGGTCTGCCTCTACATAAAACCATAGCTGTCGGTGACATCGGTTCTAACTTTTCGGTGTCACCGAGTTCCTCAACTGTCTCCTGACAGGGAAACTCGGTGTAACCGAGAAGATGGAATCGGTGGTACCGAGGTAGAAAACCAGATCAACCCTAGGCATTCGGTGAGACCGAAATTTTGGGTTGGTTCCACCGAGATGCACTTGGGAGGTTTTAATGGTCAGTCCTTTGTCGATACGGAACTCCGAGTGCTCCTCACATAGAGAGATCGAAAAGTCCTTGTTCAAATTTTGTGATGCAACAATAATAGAATATGAGGTAAGAAAGCATAGATAGCTAGAGAGTGGTCCTAGGCATTCTTGTCCATCCAATTGGCAAAAGAAAAATCAAAAGCCAAATAGCAACAATTGGATGTCCTCGAATGGATAAGCAAATGCAGACCAACATGCTCACACAATAAGATGTCAAATGAAATCATGGCAAACATGCACATACATACTAGCATCTATCAAGCATTTTGGCGATGACGGGGTCATCTATATATGAGTATATTGACTTAGGAGCCAAGTAAGAATACTTGATCATAGGTCATACTCTTCGTTTAAGCACAAGTGGGGTTACCACTTTTACATAAAGCATTTAATGTTGTCACATACTATGAGATGCTTTAACTCAAGTCTTAGAGTAAAGCTCCCCCTTGATGTGACATCCCCCCATAGGAGGGATAAACTAACCTTGGTTTTGTCGATGAAGACTTCATGTTGGTGAGGTAGTGGTGGATGCTCAAGGTTGATGAAGATCACCAAGAGTTGGGAGCATCCTTGTTGTTTCCTTACTCTTCTCACCTACATGGGTTAGTCCCAACACACAAGAGACAAATACAAGGATATTTATGGACATGGAGTGCAATACATACATGATGATGTCCATGGATTTGTTGATTACCTTGTCCCTTGCTTACCTTTGAGGGAATGTGTGACTCCTTGACCTATTGCATGTTGTTGATGTTGATTGCAACAAGTTCTTGCCAATAATGAACGTGAGTGAATTTCATTGGCGGAGTCACCCCTCAAGAACTTCTCTAGTTCTTCTTCTTGGGGACCCACATCAACTTGATGGGGATCCTTGGTGTTGAAGTGGCCCTTGTAGAAGTTGAGCTTGAAGTAGGCTTGGGAACCCACTCCACCAAAGCTTGGGATTCATCTTCATATGAGTCAATGTCCTCTTGAAGCTTGTTCTTGCCCTTGAGCTTGTGGTCTTGTGGTGGAAGGTCATCTTGAAAGCTTGTTCCCTTGGGGAGAGTATGTTCATACTTCTCCTTTTGAGGAACAAACTTGGGCTTGGGGTATTGACCTTCTTCCCATTCAACTCCATTAGCGTTGAAGTAGCCAATGCCATGGTTCTTCCGGTATCCTCCGTGCTTGCGTACAATCTCCTCAAATTGCTTACACCCGGCAAGACTCTTGTAGATACCTTTCTCTATAATTCCTTTCAATAAATCGTTTTCTTGCTCAAGTGTAACTTGGCTAAGAGAATCATCATTAGTGGAATCGATAAAACTACTAGAAGCAACATCAATAGATTTAGCATTTTTATTGTTGCTACTAGATGAAGAACCTTTCTTGCCTTTGTTACTAGTTTGTCTAGGTTTAACTTGTGGCATGACAAGAGTAATCGTTTGGCTAGATAAGATGAAGTCTTCTTTCGGAGATCGTCATTGATAGCTTTAAGAAACTCATGCTCTTGCTCCAAGGTGAGCTTCTCGAAGCGTAGCTTCTCATGAGTCCTTACAAGCGCTCTATGATCTTCGAGTGTAGATTCATGGGCTAACTTAAGAGTGTTTAATTCTTTAGTTAGTTGTTCTATTTTCATCTTATCATCATCAAATGACTTATCTTGGCTAACATGAGAATTATCAAGTTCATTTTGACTAACATTACTAGTTTTATCAAAGAGCAAGTCATCATCACAAAGTCATCTTCATCACTATCGAAATCAAGATACTCGGGGTGTGATACCTTGGGGCCTTTAGCCATGAAGCAACTTCCACTCCCTTCATTAGGTGAATCAAATAGATCATAGGAGTTGGTAGTCACTAGTGCAAGTCCGGAAACACCTTCATCTTGACTATAGTCAGAGTTGGAGTGATAGCTTCTCTCGGAGTTGTGCTACTTCTCGAGCATGCGTTGGTTTCCGTGAAGAGGAACGGATGATGCAGCAAAGTAGATAAGTATTTCCCTCAGTTGTTGAGAACCAAGGTATCAATCCAGTAGGAGGTACAAGCAAGTCCCCAATAGATGTACCTACACAAAGAATCAAACACTTGCACCCAACGCTATAAAGGGGTTGTCAATCCCTTCACGGTTACTTGCAAGGATGAGATCTGATAGAGATAGATAGAATAGATTGCTTGAACGGAAAGTAAAACAAAAGTAAAAATAATGCAGCAAGGTATTTTTGGTATTTTTGGTTTTAGATCTGAAAGTATAAGATGGAAAATAGACCCGGGGGCCATAGGTTTCACTAGAGGCTTCTCTCATGATGGCAAGTATTACGGTGGGTGAACAAATTACTGTCGAGCAATTGATAGAAAAGCGAATAATTATGAAGATATCCAAGGCAATGATTATGCATATAGGCATCACGTCCGTGTCAAGTAGACCGAAACGATTCTGCATCTACTACAATTACTCCACACATCGACCGACTCCTGCCTGCATCTAGAGTATTAAGTTCATGAAGAACAGAGTAACGCATTAGGTAAGATGACATGATGTAGAGGGATAAACTCAAGCAATATGACGAAAACCCCGTCTTTTTATCCTCGATGGCAACAGTACAATACGTGCCTCGCTACCCCTACTTTGTCACTGGGTGAGGACACCATAAGATTGAACCCAAAACTAAGCACTTCTCCCATTGCAAGAATTACCAATCTAGTTGGCCAAACCAAACCAATAACTCGAAGAGACTTGCAAAGATATGAAATCATGCATATAAGGATTCAGAAAAGACTCAAATAATATTCATAGATAATCTGAACATAAACCCACAATTCATCGGATCTCGACAAACACACCGCAAAAGAGTATTACATCGGATAGATCTCCATGAAGATCATGAAGAACATGGTATTGAAGAGCAAAGAGAGAGAAGAAGCCATCTAGCTACTAGCTATGGACCCGAAGGTCTGTGGTGAACTACTCACGCATCATCGGAGGGGCAATGGAGTTGATGTAGATGCCCTCCGTGATCGAATCCCCCTCCGGCAGATTACCGAAAAAGGCTCCAAGATTGGATCTCACGGGAACCGAGGCTCCTGGCGGCGGAAAAGTGTTTTCATGGCTCTCTTTGGTATCCAGGGAATATTTCTGAATTTATAGGCCGAAGAATAGGGTTGGGGGAGCTGCCGTGGGCCCACAAGCCAGGGGGCGCGCCCTACCCCCTGGGCACGCCCCTGTGGCTTGTGGCCACACGGCGGCTCTCCTGCCTTGGTCTCCAAGCTTGGTAGATGTCTTCTGGTCCAAGAAAAATTATTCTGAAGATTTTATTCCGTTTGGACTCCGTTTAATATTCCTTATCTGCAATACTCAAAAACAAGGAAAAAATAGAAACTGGCACTAGGCTCTAGATTAATAGGTTAGTCCCAAAAATAATATAAAATAGCATATTAATGCATATAAAACATCCAAAACAGATAATATAATAGCATGGAACAATCAAAAATTATAGAGCATCCCCAAGCTTAATTCCTGCTCGTCCTCGAGTAGGTAAATGATAAAAACAGAATTTTTGATGTGGAATGCTACCTAACATATTTATCCATGTAATATTCTTTATTGTGGCATGAATATTCAGATCCGTAAGATTCAAAAGAATAGTGTAATATTGACATAAAAACAGTAATATTTCGAGCACACCAACAAGACAATTGTGTCCTTTCGAAATAACATGGCCTTAGAAAGTTATCCCTACAAAATCATATGGTCTGGCTATGCTCCATCTTCCCCACACAAAGTATGTAAATCATGCACAACCCCGATGAACAAGTCAAGCAATTGTTTCACACTTTTGGTGTTCTCAAACCTTTTCAACTCTCACGCAAAACATGAGCGTGAACCATGGATATAGCACTATAGGTGGAATACAATATGGTGGAGGTTGCAAGGAAAAAGGGAGAAGATAGTCTCACATCAACTAGGCGTATCAACGGGCTATGGAGATGCCCATCGATAGATATCAATGTGAGTGAGTAGGGATTGACATGCAACAAATGCACTTAGGGCTATAAGTGTATGAAAGCTCAAAAAGAACACTAAGTGGTCGTGCAAGATGAAACTCCACTAGTTATATGAAAGTGACAAAATAGGAGACTCTCTATCATGAAGATCATGGTGCTACTTTGAAGCACAAGTGTGGAAAAATATAGTAGCAATTGTCCCTTCTCTCCTTCTCTCATTTTTTTTCTCTTTTTTTTCATTTTTTTTTCTTTTTGGTGGGCATCTTTGGCCTCTTTTTTTTTATTTGGGCTTCGCTGGCCTCTTTTATTTTTTGTAATGTCCGGATACTCATCCCAACTTGTGAGGGAGTCATGGCTTCCATCATCCTTTTCTCATATGGGACAATGCTCTAATAATGAAAATCATCACGCTTTTATTTACTTACAACTCAAAAAGAAAATTACAACTCGATACCTATGACAAAATATGACTCTATATGCAAGATGAAAGTGATGGTGCATGTCATGAAAAGCGGAACGGTGGAAGTTGCATGGCCATATATCTCGGAATGGCTATGGAAATGCCATAATAGGTAGGTATGGTGGCTGTTTTGAGGAACATATATGGTGGCTGTTTTGAGGAAGGTGGGTTTGATGTACCGGCTAAAGTTGCGCGGTACTAGAGAGGCTAGCAAAAGTGGAAGGGTGAGAGTGCGTATAATCCATGGACTCAACATTAGTCATAAAGAACTCACATACTTATTGCAAAAGTCTATTAGTTATCAAACAAAGCATTAGACGCATGCCCCTAGGGGAGAGGTTGGTAGGAGTTAACCATCGCGCGCTCCCGACCCTCACACAAAGGTTGACAATCATTAAACAAATCATGCTCCGACTTCGTTACATAACGGTTCACCATACGTGCATGCTACGGGAATCACAAACTTCAACACAAGTATCTCTTCCAATTCACAACTACTCACTAGCATGACTCTCATATTACCATCTCCATTATCTCAAAACTATATGCAAGGAATCAAACTTCTCATAGTATCCAATGCACTTTATATGAAAGTTTTTATTATATCCCTCTTGGATGTCCATTATATTAGGACTAAAATCATAACCTAAACAAATTACCATGCTGTTTTAAGAAACTCTCAAAATAATATAAGTGAGGTATGAGAGTTCAATAATTTCTATAAAATATAACACCACCGTGCTCTAAAAAGATATAAGTGAAGCACTAGAGCAACATTGCCTAGCTCAAAAGATATAAGTGAAGCACATAGAGTATTCTAATAAATTCACGATTCAGCGTGTCTCTCTGAAAAAGAGTGTGTGCAGCAAGGATGATTGTGGCAAATTAAAAAGCAAAGACTCATATCATACAAGACACTCCAAGCAAAACACATATCATGTGGTGAATAAAAATATAGCCTCAAGTAAATTTACCGATGGATTGAAGACGAAAGACGGGATGCCTTCCGGGGAATCCCCAAGCTTAGGCTTTTTGGTATCCTTGAATATGGCTTGGGGTTCCTTGGGCATACCCAATCTTAGGCTCTTGCCACTCCTTATTCCATAGTCCATCAAATCTTTACCCAAAACTTGAAAACTTCACAACACAAAACTCAACAGAAAACTCATGAGATCCGTTAGTATAAGAAAAATAAATCACCACTTTAGGTACTTTTGTGAACTCATTATTTATTTATATTGGTGTAATATCTACTGTGTTCTAACTTCTCCATGGTTCATACCCCCCGATACAACCCATAGATTCATCAAAATAAGCAAACAACACAAAGAAAACAGAATCTGTTAAAAACAGAACAGTCTGTAGCAATCTATAGACTTCGAATACTTCTTAAACTCCAAAAATTCTAAAAAATTAGGAAAATCAGGGAAATTTGTATATAAATATTTTGTAAAAATTTCAGATCAAAATAACGTTCCAGTGAATTTACAAAATTTCTGGACTGAGAGCAAAAGTTTCTGTTTTTCAGCAAAATCACATCAACAAACACCGTAGACCATCCCAAAGGTCTTACTTGGCTCAAACACTAATTTAAACAAGAAAACACAATTATTACAGAAGTAATAATGTGGAAAACACACCAAAACAGAAACAAAAAAACAGAAAGCAAAAATAAAATTGGGTTGCCTCCCAACTAGCGCTATTGTTTAACGCCCCTAGCTAGGCATGATGATTTCAATGATGCTCACATAAAAAGTAGTAATTGAAATATGCAAGAGAGCATAATGAATCTCATGAAAAACACATTTAAGTCTATCCCACTTCCTATGCATAGGGATTTTGTGAGCAAACAATTTATGGGAACAAGAATCAACTAGCATAGGAAGGCAAAACAAGCATAACTTCAAAACTTTGAACACATAGAGAGGAAACTTGATATTATTGCAATTCCTACAAGCATATGTTCCTACCTCATAATAAATATCAGTAGAATCATGAAGGAATTCAACAATATAACTATCATATAAAATTTTCTCTTCATGATCCACATGCATGCAAAGTTGACACTCTTCCAAAATAGTGGGATTATCATTAACTAAAGTCATGACCTCTCCAAACCCACTTTTATCAAAAATTTCATAAGATTGAACACTCTCCAAAATAGTGGGATAAATAATGCCTAAAGTTGACACTCTTCCAAACCCACTTTCAATATCATATTCATCACGAGTATTAAATAAATTATCAAGATCGTAAGAAGCATTATCACCCCAATCATGATCATTGCAATAAGTAGTGGTCATGGCAAACTCATCAAATATAGCATCCCCAAGATTGTTGGTTTGCATATAATTAGCACAATAGATATTAATAGAATTTATAAAAATATCATTGCAATCATGCTTTTCATTCAAGGAAACATCGTGAATCGCTTCATCACAATTTTTAGATTCACGAATCTCAAGCAAAACTTCATAGAGATAATCAAGTACACTCAACTCACTAGCAATTGGTTCATCATAATTGGATCTCTTGAAAAGATTAGCAAGTGGATGAGGATCCATATCAATAGATTTTTAGCAAGAAAAGATGCAAGCAAATAGAAGGCACATGGTAACACAAGTAGACAAAAAGAGATCCGGCGAGAAAAAGGCGAATAAAACGGCAAAATTGGTGAAGTGGGGGAGAGGAAAACGAGAGGCAAATGGCAAATAATGTAAATGCAAGACATGAGTTTGTGATGGGTACTTGGTAGGCTTGATGTAGATCTCTCCGGCAGCCACGTCAGAAATTGACAAGTTGACAGGAAAATTCTTCTCGAGCATGCGTTGGTTTCCGTGAAGAGGAACGGATGATGCAGCAAAGTAGATAAGTATTTCTCTCAGTTGTTGAGAACCAAGGTATCAATCCAGTAGGAGATACAAGCAAGTCCCCAATAGATGTACCTACACAAAGAATCAAACACTTGCACCCAACGCTATAAAGTGGTTGTCAATCCCTTCACGGTTACTTGCAAGGATGAGATCTGATAGAGATAGATAGCATAGATTGGTTGAATGGAAAGTAAAACAAAAGTAAAAATAATGCAGCAAGGTATTTTTGGTTTTAGATCTGAAAGTATAAGATGGAAAATAGACCCGGGGGCCATAGGTTTCACTAGAGGCTTCTCTCATGATGGCAAGTATTACGGTGGGTGAACAAATTACTGTCGAGCAATTGATAGAAAAGCGAATAATTATGAAGATATCCAAGGCAATGATTATGCATATAGGCATCCCGTCCGTGTCAAGTAGACCGAAACGATTCTGCATCTACTACTATTACTCCACACATCGACCGACTCCTGCCTGCATCTAGAGTATTAAGTTCATGAAGAACAGAGTAACACATTAGGTAAGATGACATGATGTAGAGGGATAAACTCAAGAAATATGATGAAAACCCCATCTTTTTATCCTCGATGGCAACAATACAATACGTGCCTCGCTACCCCTACTCTGTCACTGGGTGAGGACACCGCAAGACTGAACCCAAAACTAAGCACTTCTCCCATTGCAAGAATTACCAATCTAGTTGGCTAAACCAAACCAATAACTCGAAGAGACTTGCAAAGATATGAAATCATGCATATAAGGATTCAGAAAAGACTCAAATAATATTCATAGATAATCTGAACATAAACCCACAATTCATCGGATCTCGACAAACACACAGCAAAAGAGTATTACATCGGATAGATCTCCATGAAGATCATGAAGAACATGGTATTGAAGAGCAAAGAGAGAGAAGAAGCCATCTAGCTACTAGCTATGGACCCGAAGGTATGTGGTGAACTACTCACGCATCATTGGAGGGGCAATGGAGTTGATGTAGATGCCCTCCGTGATCGAATCCCCCTCCGGCAGATTACCGGAAAAGGCTCCAAGATTGGATCTCATGGGAACCGAGGCTCCTGGCGGCGGAAAAGTGTTTTTGTGGCTCTCTTTGGTATCGAGGGAATATTTCTGAATTTATAGGCCGAAGAATAGGGTTGGGGGAGCTGCCGTGGGCCCACAAGCCAGGGGGGCGCGCCCTACCCCCCTGGGCGCGCCCCTGTGGCTTGTGGCTACACGGCGGCTCTCCTGCCTTGGTCTCCAAGCTTGGTAGATGTCTTCTGGTCCAAGAAAAATTATTCCGAAGATTTTATTCCGTTTGGACTCCGTTTAATATTCCTTATCTGCAATACTCAAAAACAAGGAAAAAACAGAAACTAGCACTAGGCTCTAGATTAATAGGTTAGTCCCAAAAATAATATAAAATAGCATATTAATGCATATAAAACATCCAAAACAGATAATATAATAGCATGGAACAATCAAAAATTATAGATACGTTGGAGACGTATCAAGTTATTGTCAGAGTCGGAGCCGAAAACCCATTCACCAACATGAGCTTGATGTCTTCTTCTTGTGTAGCTCTCGGTGTACTTGTCCTTCTTCTCCGAGTCCCTACTTCTCCTTGAGGATCTTCGTTCATAACGATAATCTCTACTCCTTCTCTCTCTTTGAGGTGATTCATTCCTTGAGCTTCGTCTTCTAGGTTACTCTTCCCTTCGTTTGTAGGGATCCGTGCACTCATTGGAGTAGTGTCTGGGCTTCCTACAATTGTAGCAGTTTCGGTCACGACTTGACGAACGCTTCTCTTCATATCTTGAGTTGGAGCTTTGTTCTTTGCCTCTATTCTTGTAGAACTTGTTCAATTTCTTAACCATGAGGCTTATCTCTTCATTGGTGACAAGGTTGTCGCTTGAAGTTGCGAGAGCATCACTTGTGGCTTTGTAAGCACCGCTAGACTTGTTTTAAAGATCTTCTTTGTCTTTGAGTGTCATCTCATGAGCAACAATCCTTCCAATGATTTCCGTAGGTTTGAGATCTTTGTAGTTGGGCATCATTTGGATCAATGTGCACACGGTGTCGTATCTCTCATCCAAAGCTCTAAGTATCTTCTTGATGATGAATTTGTCGGTCATTTCTTCGCTTCCTAAGCCGACAATCTCATTTGTGATGAGAGCTAGCCTAGAGTACATCTCTGCGACTCCTTCACCATCCTTCATCTTGAACTTGTCAAGCTGACTTTGAAGAACGTCCAACTTGGATTCTCTCACGGATTCGGTACCTTCGTGCATATCAACCAAAGTATCCCAAATCTCTTTTGCATTCTCAAGACTGCTGATTTTGTTGAATTCTTCGGGGCATAGGCAGTTGAAGAGAATGTCACATGCTTGAGCGTTGTATTGCAACATCTTCAATTCATCCGCAGTCACTTCACGATCCGGTTCCTTTCCATCACCAAAGAATTCACCTTGCAAGCCAACACGAACAACAGCCCATACGGCGGGGTTATGACCTAGAATATGCATTTTCATTTTGTGCTTCCAACTAGAAAAAATTGTGCCATCAAAGTACGGACCTCTACGGTGATAATTTCCCTCACTAGACACCATACTCTCCTAGGTTGTGAGACCAATGCAATGGAGACCAAAGCTCTGATACCACTTGTAGGACCGAAAGTATGTCTAGAGGGGGGGGGTGATTAGACTAATTGACCAAATAAAAATTCTACCTTTTCCCAATTTTAAGTGTTTGCAGAATTTAGCAATGATAGCAAGTCAAGTACACCCTACACATGCATGTCTAAGAGTATAGCAGTAGAAAGTAACAACAAGCATGTTTAGTAGAGGGTAGGGAGGAAGATCAAATGGAATTTGTAGACACGAAGATTTTTCCCGTGGTTCCGATAGGTGGTGCTATCGTACGTCCACATTTATGGAGTCTTCAACCCACGGAGGGTAACGGTCACGAGAGTCCACAGAGGGCTCCACCCATAAGTTACACAAAGTAGCAACCTTGACTATTCCATAACAACTTCCGTCCATGAAGGACTAGCCTCACTATGGGTAGATCTTCATGAAGTAGGCGATCTCATTACCCGTACAAACTTCTTGGTTCAACTCCACAACATGAAGTAGGAGGCTCCCAAGCGAAACCTAACCTATCTAGGAGGCACCACCCTCCAAAAGTTAATAGGGTCGGCAACGTCGATGAACTCCTTGCTCTTGTGCTTCAAGAGGATAGACTCTTCAACACACAATCACTCTCTCACAGATTTGGCACCGATGTGTGAATCTCGGTGGTACCGAAGTGACCAAAAGGCAGTAACTTTTGAATCTCGGTGAGACTGATATATAAATCTTGGTGGTACCGATTAGGTGACCAACGGTCAGATTGCACAACTCGGTGACGCCGATATTCACATCTCGGTGGTACCGATTCTTGACCATGGATTACCAGAGAGTTGGTCCAGAAACTCGGTGGTACCGATTCACAATTCTCGGTGGTACCGATTCTTGTGAATGGCTATCTAGAGAGTTGGTCCAAAAACTCAGTGAGACCGACTGGCAAAACTCGGTTGTACCGAAGACTGAAAATGGCTAAACAGAAAGTTGGCAACTGAACTCGGTGGCACCGATGCAGAATCGGTTGCACCAATGTGCTAGGGTTTCGCATGGGTCTGTCTGAGTTTGGGAATCGGTGGCACCGAGTGGGAATTGTTGGTTGCACCGATTTTGAATATTTGGCTTTGGACAGACTTTTGTGGAAGAGCTTGTGGGTGTTTTTGGTGACTATCTCTTGTGCACGTGGAGCATCTTGTTCACCAAAAGTACCTTACCCCCTTTTAATAGTATTGGCTTTCCTATGGACTCAAAGTGATTTCTCACAAAGTGAAATGTAGAGTCCTCTTCCTTGAAGCTTTGCCAATCCATTTCATTGCTTCTTGGGGTATCTCCACAATCCTTTTGCCATCCCTATCATTGACCTTTTCCTGAAATATACTTAGTGGAAACATTAGTTCAATGACATATATGTTGTTATTAATTACCAAAACCACCAAGGGAGCAAATGTGCTTTCACGAGGCACCTTGAAATCAATGCGCATGCGCTCGGCGCGGAGTACCGGGGATAAGCATAGTATCCCAATTGTCCTACTGTTGGTCCCAGCCCCCAAACTCGCCGATTGAGGTTGAAGCTATTGAATCGCCCGTGCTGCCGCTTCCGCCTATGCCTGTCGTGCGCCTCTGGCTGCATCAACAACTGCCTGGGCGTCTGACGGCATGGGCCGAGTTGGGGAGACCTGAGGCTGTTGCCTACGCCCACTGCTGGAAATGGCCAGAGACTCCACATGGCGGCCCTTGCTAGCATAGTGAGTGGAATGCAACCGATCCAGGCTATATGAGTACTGCGCCTATTGCACAACGGCTATTTTCAGCATCTCAATGGCGTTTCTAGCTTCAACCTCAATGGGGGTGTTTCCGGTAATAGGCAGTGGTTCCAAATTCCGGGTTTACGTTAGGATGTTATCAACAGGGTTGGAAAAATGACCCCGTGGAGTCTGGAATCCTCAAGGCGAGGAGTGAGCCGGGGGTGGTTGAGCAGGTTCCTCTTGCCGATTCACAGGCGGTTGAACAGTTCCTGCTGTCTGTTGTGGGGTAGTAAAAAGTTGTTGTGGCTCAAGGTTCAGTGGGAGCCCGCGGTGACGTCTTCTCTCGTAAACCGCCTCTGATGCTTCCCTCTAAAATCCTAACCGCCAAGCCTCGGCTTTAAGGCGCTCCATCTCATGATGAATCCGAGCCTGTAACTCCGCCATCCGCGCATTTTCTGCGTCAATCTCCTTCTGCACCTCGACTATCTGGCTACGCAGTTTAGTTATCTCCACATTGCGCTCTTCCTAATTCTCTGTGGTTACTGGTTTTTCCACGAGTTTCGCCATCTCAGCCACGAGATCAGTCATGGCTTGAGCCGGTGTTTTGGTTGACCCGCCGGAACCTCCAGCCATGGCTGGATCGGGAACCGATGTAGCTCCTACCATGTAGACGGCGATTTGGTGATGCGACTCGTCGTATTCCTCGGGGGGCTCTGTTTCCAATGAGCCCCCAAGTCTGCCATCATAAAGAGGACAGATCACTCCGTATCTCCCGTGGATGACCCGCCGTCTGAGTTGATGAGGGCGTTCTCGCTGGAAGTCGGCTCGTCCGAAAGACTGATTCCTTGCGTGAAACCGACGAAGTCGTGATGACGGCCGCCTCGGCACTGGCCGGTTTGGGCGCGCTGAGCAGACTCGTCGAGGTTGGTGTAGATGTCCGGCTCGGGTGTCACCAAATCGATCTCACCGATGGGAACTCGAGTCGCGCGTTCGATCGAGTCAGTCTCAACGCTCCAGTCCGACTTATTGACGTAGATCTTGTCGCGGCGACTCTTGATCATCGGATCAACCGCAAACTTCCAAAATCCTGGAAGGGTTTCCTTCGAGAACTCAACTCCACCGGGCGAAGGCCCCACGGTGGGTGCCAACTGTCATGGTTTTGTCATGGCAGATGTCCTCGTGAAAGGACTTAGGTGTGAGGCCATCGCCGCTAGGTGGCGACTCAAAGGGGTTGAACGGGAAAGAGAGTCGGGTTTACCCAGGTTCGGCCCCTCCAATGGAGGTAATAGCCTACGTCTTGCTTTGTGTGTATTGATGGATAGATATCGATTACAAGGGTGCAGAATCGCTAAGCTAGCTATCGAGAGATTGTGACTTGACCCTTTCGGTCCTAGGGGCTTGCCTTTATATACATGTCAAGACCATAGGGCTTACAATAGAGTCCAAGTCATATCGTGACTCGTAACTCAAAATGTCTCTAAATCGCCTTGCTCTTCAAGTAGGGAATTCGGCCGGCGTCCTCTGCCTGGTGGGCCCTAAGACGCCATCTTCAGGTGCTGGGCCGCCCAGTGACTTAGTTAGCCACCGCCTTACTTATCTTGTCTTCATAGGACACGGCCCATCTCAAGCTTCTATAGAGCCGTCAATATGTTAACCCGGCCCAGTAGGGCGGGTTATACCGTGGAGTTATATCCCCAACAGAAGGCACTTGTCCACCTTCGAGAAATCATCCCCGAGATGGTTGATGAGCCAGCTACTCACCACGTACCTTTCAGGAAGGATGATCTTGGCGATAGATGGACGTTGGTCCCATCTAAGGAGGATGGAACACCACTGAGGTTCCAGACCTACTTCAGCCTCTCCGCCGACAGTCTGGCTCACAACCTGATTAAGGAGTCTGTGAAGCTCCGCAAGGAACTTCACTACACCCGAGAGCTACTTCGTCAAGCCAAGATGAAGCCAGGAAGGATCAAGAAGGATGGAGCCCCCGAGGGACGACCAACTATCGCTTAAAGAGGAGGATTACCACCAGCTAGAGACGCACCCACTCGTCGTCATCACATGAGTGCGAAGGAGTACCGTGAGCTCTTCACCGCACCACCAGCGAAGCGTCATCATAATGGACCTCCCCGCTCTCCGACCCCTTTGTCGATGCATGATAACCCACAAGTATAGGGGATCGGAACAGTTTTCGAGGGTAGAGTATTCAACCCAAATTTATAGATTCGACACAAGGGGAGCCAAAGAATACTTGAGAGTGTTAGTAGTTGAGTTGTCAATTCAACCACACCTGGAGATTAAATATCTACAGCAAAGTGATAAGTACCACAGTAATATGATAGTTTTGATAGCAGTAGCAACAGAAACAGCAACGGTAACAGTAGTAGCAATAGTTTTGTAACAGTTGGAACAGTAGCAACAGCAATAGTAACTTAGCGAGAACAATAAGTGGAAAACTCGTAGGCACTGGATCGGTGAACTCGTTGGATGATATTCATCATATAACAGTCATAACCTAGGGCGAGACAGAACTAGCTCCAGTTCGTCAATGTAATGTAGGCATGTATTCCGTAAATAGTCATACGTGCTTATGGAAAAGAACTTGCATGACATCTTTTGTCCTACCCTCCCGTGGCAGCGGGGTCTATAAGGAAACTAAGGGATATTAAGGCCTCATTTTAATAGAGAACCGGAACAAAGCATTAACACATGGTGAATACATGAACTCCTCAAACTACGGTCATCACCGTGAAGTATCCCAAATATTGTCAGTATGGGGTTGACGGATCATAACACGTAATAGGTGCATATGACTAGGGAACATAGGATGAAGAACATGGATATAGAGATGATAACATAAACGGTTCAGATCTGAAATCATGGCACTCGGGCCCTAGTGACAAGCATTAGGCATAGCAAAGTCATAGCAACATCAATCTCAGAACATAATTTATACTAGGGATCAAGCCCTAACAAAACTAACTCGATTACATGATGAATCTCATCCAACTCCTCACTGACCAGCAAGCCTACAAAGGAATTACTCACTCCCGGTGGGGAGCATCATGGAATTGGCGATGGATAAGGGTTGGTGATGACGAAGACCGAAGATTCCCCTCTCCGGAGACCCAAACGGGCTCCAAATCTGGCCTCCCGATGAAGAACACGAGGTGGCAGCGGCTCCGTATCATAAAACATGACGAAACTTTCTCTCTTATTTTTTTCTTCGAAAATAGGAATTTATAGTGGCGGAATTAGGGTCAGTGGGGTCACGAGGTGCGCACAACCCACCAGGGCGCGCAAAGGGGGCCTGGCATGCCCTGGTGGGTGCTAGCCACCCTGGCCCCCTTCTCCGGTAGTTTTTGGCTCCAATAATTCTTATATATTCTGAAATAATTCTCCAAAACATTTCGTTCCATTCTGAGAACTTTTGTTTCTACACAAAAACAACACCATGGCAGTTCTGCTGAAAACAACGTTAGTCCGGGTTAGTTTCATTCAAATCATGCCAATTAGAGTCCAAAACAAGGGCAAAAGAGTGAGGAAAAGTAGATACGTTGGAGACGTATCAGTTCACTAGGAATGGGGTACCCAGTGCCCCTGACTGATGCACATGCAGTAGTAGCACGACCATGCCAACACCAACCCAAGACAAAGAAGCCGCTCTTCACAAGGTCAAGGAGCGCATCAAGAAGACCAAGACCCCGGCAGAGGCAGCCTACACTGGCTACCAACGTCGGCAAGCTCAATGCATCGGCCCAGGAGGGGCCCAAAACGCGCCAGCCATGTCCTCGTTGCCTGCTGGGGACCAAGGCACGCACACCCTCAAGAAGACCCGGCAAGCCACCCCCCAGCGGAGGCGAGCCAAGCAGCCACCGCTCCACCGCATCACAACGCTAGTCAGTTATCGATACGGTATCGAGCCCTCAGATGGCCAAGTGACTCTCGCTAAGCACGTGGTGACGCACCAGAAGAAAGATTATGCCCACTTGACACCCGTCCAAAGGCGTGTCAAGACACTCGGCACCAGCCAGCTAGGTGGTGGTAAGAGCTTGCCGGGGATGCATCCTCGCGCGCCACCTAGACTAGCAATCATGGTATTTTGTCCTAAGTACCAGAGTTCGGTATGATAGCTCTGTTAGCTATCTAATCCCTAGATAATGACTGTTTTGCCACTGTGGTTGCCCCTTGCCCTATAAAAGGAGGCCCAAGGCAACCTAGCTCAGGATTCAGACTTTTGGACACTTGTACTCGCATGGCAGCTCCCCCGACGGCAACCTTGCCGGGTTTGAGCGTTGCGTGAGCTTGGTGCTCCTCTGATCAATCCACCAAAGCAAGAGTAGGGTTTTACGCTTCTCAGCGGCCCGAACCTGGGTAAAACACCAGCGTACCATCGTCGTGCTGTCCCCTGGTCTTTGCTCTTTGTGCAACATGACCTCCCCTTGCCGAACCACAAAGGGGCCTTTGGTCCCATAGGTGATCGTGCGCATCCGTGCCCTGACATCTTTGGTGCGCCAGGTAGGGGGCGTGCTTCATTTGCGCGAACCTGAGGCCATGGACAGTGCATTGATCTTCATCACCGTCTTCTTCACCCATGGCTCCCAAGAAGAAGACCGGCGCGACCGCACATCCTTCCACTTTGAAGGCTCCTTCGCACACAGCCGCGGGAGCCACTGGCACATCGGCGGCAGCGAGTGAAGCAGGCACCGTGGGCGACGCGACTGGCACAGGCGGCGCCCCCATCGTGTCTCCCACGGCCGAAACTAGAGCGAGGAATGCCGAAGAAGAGCAAGAACAACATTCTGGCGAGCTCGACCCTAGCGCCGCGGGAGGAGGAAACATTCGGTCTCCACCTCCCCGCCGTGTTGGTGGCCGCGACCGTAACAGTGGCGCCCAATCTGGGGGCAGCCGTGATCCTCCAGCAGTGCCTGTTGCAGGCACGGCTGCTGTCACGCGCCTTGCCCAGAGCAAGACGGGGTGCCAAGCGAAGCCATAGACCCACAAGCTCAGCCTCCTCCACGACAGACCGTCTCGGCGACTGGCGTGCGGCGGCATGGACGCGGCGACGCTCCTCTTGGTTCCACCAGGAGTCGAGCGACGTCGCGATCCGCCTCCTTAGCCATGCCGACCATAACAGCAGAGGCTATGGCGCGGGCTCAACTACTGCTGAACTTCCCGCCGGCGGCTGACAAGATGGACGAGTGGAGAGCCACCATCCAGAGTTTGATCGGTTTCGTCGAAGGCAGCAAATCGCAGCATGCAGAGCCATCGAGATACCCGCGGACGGCGACGGTGGCCCGGACTGACGGTCGCGTCGAGGGGGGCACACCAACGGTGCAATCCCCTCCGCAACAATAGGCCCAAAGGCAGCCACAACAAGCTCCACGTGCCAACGAGCCCGACGAGGCATCTATGGTCTCGTTTGGCTCGCATGATCACCGGGACCAGAGGCGTGTCCTGAACGACCGGCGGAGGGAAGACGCGCGCATCACCATAGAGCGACGCCGGCAAGCACACCGCCAATTCTAGGACCGAAAGTATGTCTAGAGGGGGGGTGATTAGACTACTTGACCAAATAAAAATTCTACCTTTTCGCAAATTTTAGAGTTGGCAAGTTTTTAACATTCATGGCAAGTCAAGTACACCCTACACATGCAAGTTCTAAGTGTATAGCAGTGGAAAGTAACAACAAGCATGTATAGAAAGGAAAGGGTTGGAAGATCAAACACAAATATAGACACGATGATTTTTCCCGTGGTTCCGATAGGTGGTGCTATTGTACGTCCACGTTTATGGAGTCTTCAACCCACGGAGGGTAACGGTCGCGAGAGTCCACGGAGGGCTCCACCCATAAGGGTCCACGAAGTAGCAACCTTGACTATTCCATAACGGCTTCCATCCACGAAGGACTAGCCTCACTATGGGTAGATCTTCACGAAGTAGGCGATCTCCTTGCCCTTACAAACTTCTTGGTTCAACTCCAGAACACAAAGTAGGAGGCTCTCAAGCTACATCTAACCAATCTAGGAGGCACCACCCTCCAAAAGGTAATAGGCTCGGCAATGATGATGAACTCCTTGCTCTTGTGCTTCAAGATGATAGACTCCTCAACACACAATCACTCTCTCATAGATTTGGCTTGGTGGAAGAGATGGGATTGGTGGAAAGCAACTTGGGGAGGCTACAAATCAAGATCCATATGGTTGGAGTGGATGATCTTGACCTCAACACAAGGGTAGGTGGTTCTCTCTCAGAAAACTGGATGGGGCAAGTATGGAATAGTTCTGAGTGCTTCTCTTTCGAGTGGGTGGTGGTGAAGGGGTATATATAGGCATCCCCAAAAATCCAACCGTTACACACAAAATGACCAACTCGGTGACACCGATGTGTTAATCTCAGTGGTACCGAAGTGACCAAAAGGTGGCAACTTTTGAATCTCGGTCAGACCGATATAGGAAACTCAGTTGCACCGATAAGGTGACCAACGGTCAGATTGCCTAATCTCGGTGACACCGATCCAACAATCTCGGTGGTACCGATATTGTGAATTTGCGTAAGAGAAAGTTGGCAACCCAAACTCGGTGGCACCGAAGCAGAATCGGTTGCACCGAAAAGGTAGGGTTTGGCTTAGGTCTGTCTGAGTATGGGAATCGGTGGCACCGAGTGGAAGTATTGGTTGCACCGATTTTGATTATTTGGCTTTGACAGACTTTTTGTGGAAGAGCTTGTGGGAGTTTTTGGTGACTATCACTTGTGCACGTATGAGCATTTTGTTCACCAAACAGAACCTTACCCCCTTTTAATTGTATTGGCTTTCCTATGGACTCAAAGTGATTTCTCACAAAGTAAAATGTAGAGTCCTCTTGCTTGAAGCTTTGCCAATCCTTTTCCTTGCATCTTGGGGTATTTCCACAATCTCCACAATCCTTTTGCCAATCCTATCATTGATCTTTTCCTGAAATATACTTAGTGGAAATATTAGTTCAATGACTTATATGTTGTTATTAATTACCAAAACCACCAAGGGAGCAAATGTGCTTTCAATATCCCCCTTTTTGGTAATTGATGACAACATATAGATCAAAGCTTCGACAAGGATATAATCAATGAATATAATCGTTGCTTTGAGAAGTATGTGATAAGCAAGAGCTCCCCCTAAATTTGTGCATTATTTTAGATTTGCGTTTGAATGCAAATGCACAATCGATTAGGTACATGGGGCACTTCTTCCATGTCACATACAACTTGGTGGTGTGTGAGAATAATAAGAGTTAACAACATAGCACAACACAATCAAGCAAAGGTGAAAGATCATCTCATGAGTAGCATAATGATAGGAAATAGTAGCACACATTAAGCGTATGATCAAAACACAAACAAACGTGTATCACAAGCAACCAAAAGATCAATTGTTTTGAAAAAGCAATAAACACCAAACGCTCTCTCACTCGAAGCCTAAAGATCTATATACACTTCTCCCCCTTTGGCAACAAGTTACCAAAAAGATCAAAGAGATATATCTAAGCGTTCTTGGGCTGATCTCCTCCGGTTGTTGATGAAGGAGTCGAGAGAACAACATCGGCGAAGATCTCTGCAGATGTCGTGGATGGAGTTGGAGTGGCAACTGGTGGAACTGGAGCTGATGGAGCTGAGGTGACAGTAGCTGGAGCTGATGAAGAGGGCCTCAAATCTGGAGCTGGCACAATGGCTGATCTGGCCTGAGTAGTGACCTGTGTGCCTGGCCTGAGAGGAGAGACATCCTCATCATCATCATCATCATCATCATCATCTGAAGAATGAGGAAGAGGCACTGAGTCAACTTCCTTCTTGAGCTCATTGACTATCTTAGTCAGCCCATCCACCTTATCATTAAGGGTCTTGATCCTTTTTTCAAAGATTCTAACAAGACTGTTTTGGTTGTCCAAAATGTCCTTAATGTCCTTCTGCATGCCCCGAACTGATGAGATGAAGAGATCCATTTGCTCATTCCTGGATCTGGGAACCTGAGCACTAGTGGCTCTAGCTGCCTCTGCCTCTGCCTGAGCTGCAGCTGATGTGGGATGTTCTGGGTCCATCACCACAACATTGTCCTCGAGATCTGGCTGTAGGGGCAAGTGGGGTCTGTCCAAAGCAAATATGTGCTTCTCCAACTTGGAATTTATGAGCATCTGGATATAGGGTGCATAGCAGCATGAGCGCTTCTCATCAGCAACAACCCTCTTAACTGTCTCAACAATTAAGTCCATGACTCTAATCCTGGTGTGTCTGTGAAGATGGATCAGCATGTTGATGGAGTAGCCTCGGATCATCTTGTCATCTCCTGACTTGGGCATCAAAGTATGCCTCAGAATGGTGTTCATGGTACGAAGGCCAGCCTGGAGAAAATAGATGGATCCTAACTTGTGAGACTTCACATGAGCAGCAGGGATCTCATTGTACATATTGGCCATAGCATTGTGGCTCTCCTTGGATTCTGAGTAGACATCCAAGTCACCATCCTGTACCTCTGGAACTCCCAAGATTGCAGCCCATTCATCAACAGTGGACTCATATCTTGCTCCTTCAGTCATCCATACAATCCTACCATCTCCATAGAAATGTGCAGTGGAGTAGAATTGCATGATCATCTCATCATTCCATGCTGTAAACTCTCTGCCAACAAACTCATTCAAGCCAATGCAGTGAAAGTTGTCTTGGACACTTGGAAAGTAGTCTTCATTCTCCTTAATGAACTTCCAATCCACATACCTCATGTCACTCACAGCTGGACTCTTGTCAAATAGCACAGTTTCATAGAAATCCTGTTGCTCCTTGGTATAGAACCTGTAGTCCACAGATGTCTTCCTCCTTTGGGCATATGGATCAGCAGCTCTCCATGCCCTCAAACCTGAATCCTTCTCTTCTTCATGTCTTTAGCAAGGGGATAGCTGGCATTATGAACTGGAAGGTGTGGCCTGAGCTTCATCAAAGCAGACATAGCATCTTCATCCTCAACTCTGGAGGTAGTTCCCTTGTTCTTTTCAGAAGCAGGGATTTGTCTTGATAACCTCTTGGGTTTTTCAGCAGCAGCTTTCTTGGGTGCAGATTTAGTGCTCTTGGATGTGCCTGACTTTGGCATAGCATCTGCCATAAGCTTCTTTTTCTTCTTGGGAGGGGCTTTCTCAACATGTACTTCCTCCTCCTCAGCAGCAGCACCAGCAACCTCCTCAGGGTCCTCAAACATGGAGGTTTGCCTGCCAGTGACATAGACAATCCTCTTTCTGGCTCTCTTCTTCTCCCCTGCCTTCTTAGGCAAAGACTTCTTAGGGGGCTCAACAGTCATGGTAGCTCTAGCACTCTCAGGTGCTCTCATAGCTTCAAAGCTAGCATACTCTTTCCTGATAGCTCTCCTGGAAGAGGTAGCTTCATTTGCTGACTTCTTGGCAGCCTTCTCTTGCTTCTTGGCAAGAACCTCATTTGGCACAAAATCTGAATCCTCCTCATCTGAATTCAGCTTCTTCCTGGCCCTAGTAGCAGCCTTGGGCAACCCATGAGAACTGGGAGTGCCTGGATCTGAAGGTGAACTAGACTCAGGACTAGTGCCTGAATCCATCTCAACACTCTTTTCTTGGAAGTTGTTCTCACTGTCCTCAACACTTGACATACTGACCCTGTGAATAGAGTATAGAGGAGCAGAAGAAGATGAGTCATCACAAAATGTAGCTGGTTTTTGAAAGCTTGAACAAAAGATTCTCAAGATTTACATTCTGTCATATGGAAACCGGTACAGCCGAAGCAAAAATTTCGGTGCTACCGAGACTGACTTTCTCTTTAACAGAAACTTGGCACTCCTTTCGGTAAGACCGAAAAGAAGTACTCGGTTTCACCGAGATAGTTCTCAGTAGCACAGACAGGAAAATCGGTGACACCGATTTGTTTGCTTCGGTTCCACCGAGTTCCATCGGGCGGAAGGTAAACCCTAGAAAATCGATCATTCTCTAATCTATGGAGTTTTCTCGTGGATAGAAAGATGTGCAAGAGGTGGCTTATAGATAAAATCAAATCCAATGCGCGAGAATCAGATGGGGAGCGCAAGGAAAATCGAATCCGTACCCTAGCTTGGCGACGGATCCGCTACGGCGGCGACGGTGGCGAAGATGCTCGTCGACGGCGAGAATTCCAGCGGCGGAGGAGCGCGGGGAGACAAGGGCGATGACCAGGGGGTCCTTTTGCGGCATCTTAGGGTTTGGGGCGCGACGATTGAAGATTGAATTTTCGAACCGTCAGGACCACAACTTATATACCCTTCACTGTCGGTGACGCCGATTCTAAATTTTCGGTGTCACCGAGTTCCTCAACTGTCAGTTGACAGGGAAACTCGGTGTAACCGAGAAAATGGAATCGGTAGTACCGAGATTGAAAACCAGATCAACCCTAGGCATTCGGTGAGACCGAGAATTGTGGGTTGGTTCCATCGAGATGCACTTGGGAGGTTTTAATGGTCAGTCCTTGTCGATACGGAACTCTGAGTGCTCCACACACAGAGGGATCGAAAAGTACTTGTTCAAATTTTGTGATGCAGCATGAATGGAATATGAGGTGAGAAAGCATAGATAGCTAAAGAGTGGTCCTAGACATTCTTGTCCATCCAATTGGCAAAAGATAAATCAAAAGCCAAATAGCAACAATTGGATGTCCTCAAATGAGAAAATAAGTGCAGACCAACATGCTCATACAATAAGATGTCAAATGAAATAATGAGAAACATGCACATACATATTAGCATCTAACAAGCACTTGGGCAATGACGAAGTCATCTATATATGAGTATTTGACTTAGGAGCCAAGTAAGAATACTAGATCATAGGTCATACTCAACCTTTAAGCACAAGTGGGGTTATCACTTTTACATAAAGCATTTAATGTTGTCACATACTAAGAGATGCTTTGACTCAAGTCTTAGAGTAAAGCTCCCCCTTGATGTGACATCCCCCCATAAGAGGGATAAACTAACCTTGGGTTTTGTCGATGAAGACTTCATGTTGGTGAGGTAGTTGTGGATGCTCAAGGTTGATGAAGATCACCAAGAGGTGGGAGCATCCTTGTTGTTTCCATACTCTTGTCACCTACATGGGTTAGTCCCAATACATAAGAGACAAATACAAGGATATCTATGGACATGGAGTGCAAAGCATGTGTAATGATGTCCATTGATTTGTTGATTACCTTGTCCCTTGCTTACCTATGAGGGAATGTGTGACTCCTTGAACTATTGCATAGAGTTGATGTTGATTGCAAATAATTCTTGCCAATAATGAATGTGAGTGAATTTCATTGGCGGAGTCACCCCTCAAGAACTCTCTAGTTCTTCTTCTTGGGGACCCACATCAAGTTGATGGGGATCCCTGGTGTTGGTGTAGCCTTTGTAGAAGTTGAACTTGAAGTAGCCTTGGGAACCCACTCCACCATAGCTAGGGATTCATCTTCATATGAGTCAGTGTCCTCTTGAAGCTTGTTCTTGCCCTTGAGCTAGTGGTCTTGTGGTGGAAGGTCATCTTGAGTGTTTGTTCCCTTAGGAAGAGTATTTTCATACTTCTCCTTTTGTGGAACAAACTTGGGCTTGGGGTATTGATCTTCTTCCCATTCAACTCCATTTGCGTTGAAGTAGCCAACACCATGGTTCTTACGGTATCCTCCGTGCTTGCGTACAATTTCCTCAAATTGCTTACACCCGGCAAGACTCTTGTAGATACCTTTCTCTATAATTCCTTTCTATAAAGCATTTTCTTGCTCAAGTGTAACTTGGCTAAGAGAATCATCATTAGTGGAATCAATAGAACTACTAGAAGCAACATTATTAGGTTTAGCATTTTTATTGTTGCTACTAGATGAAGAACCTTTCTTGCCTTTGTTACTAGATTGTTTAGATTTAACTTGTGGCATGAATGTAGACAAGAGTAGTCGTTTGGCTAGATAAGATGAGGTCTTCTTTCGGAGATCGTCATTGATAGCTTTAAGAAACTCATGTTCTTGCTCCAAATTGAGCTTCTCAAAGCATAGCTTCTCATGAGTTCTTACAAGCTCTCTATGATCTTCAAGAGTAGATTCATGAGCTAACTTAAGAGTGTTTAGTTCTTTAGTTAGTTGTTCTATTTTCATCTTATCATTATCAATTGACTTATCTTGACTAGCATGAGAATTATCAAGTTCACTTTGACTAACATTACTAGTTTTATCAAAGAGCAAGTCATCATCACAAAGTAATTAAATCATCTTAATCACTATTGAAATCAAGATACTCGGGGTGTGATACCTTGGGGCCTTTAGCCATGAAGCAACTTCCACTCCCTTCGTTCGGTGAATCAAATAGATCATAGGAGTTGGTAGTCACTAGAGCAATTCCGGCAACACCATCATCTTGACTATGGTCGGAGTCGGAGTGATAGCTTCTCTCGGAGTAGTTGTCGGAGTCGGAGCCGGAAACCCATTCACCAACATGAGCTTGATGTTTTCTTCTTGTGTAGCTCTTGGTGTACTTGTCCTTCTTCTCCGAATCCCTACTTTTCCTTGAGGGTCTTCGTTCATGACGATCATCTCTACTCCTTCTATCTCTTTGAGGTGATTCATTCCTTGAGCTTCGTCTTCGAGGTGACTCTTCTCTTCGTTTGTAGGGAGCCGTGCACTCATTGGAGTAGTGTCCGGGCTTCCCACAATTGTAGCAATTGCGGTCACGACTTGACGAACGTTTCTCATCATATCTTGAGTTGGTGCTTCGTTCTTTGCCTCTATTCTTGTAGAACTTGTCGAATTTCTTGACCATGAGGCTTATCTCTTCATTGCTGACAAGGTTGTCGCTTGAAGTTGCGGGAGCATCACTTGTGGCTTTGTAAGCACCGCTAGACTTGTTGTGAAGCTCTTCTTTGTCTTTGAGTGTCATCTCATGAGCAACAATCCTTCCAATGACTTCCGTAGGCTTGAGATCTTTGTAGTTGGGCATCATTTGGATCAATGTGCACACGGTGTCGTATCTCTCATCCAAAGCTCTAAGTATCTTCTTGATGATGAATTTGTCGGTCATTTCTTCGCTTCCTAAGCCGGCAATCTCATTGGTGATGAGAGCTAGCCTAGAGTACATCTCTGCGACTCCTTCACCATCCTTCATCTTGAACTTGTCAAGATGACTTTGAAGAACATCTAACTTGGATTCTCTCACGGACTCGGTTCCTTCGTGCATATCAACCAAAGTATCCCAAATCTCTTTTGCATTCTCAAGACGGCTGATTTTGTTGAATTCTTCGGGGCATAGGCAGTTTAAGAGAATGTCGCATGCTTGAGCGTTGTATTGCAACATCTTCAATTCTTCCGCGGTCGCTTAACGATCTGGTTCCTTTCCATCACCAAAGAATTCACCTTGCAAGCCAACACGAACAACAGCCCAAACAGCGGGATTATGACCAAGAATATGCATTTTCATTTTGTGCTTCCAACTAGCAAAATTAGTACCATCAAAGTACGGACCTCTACGGTGATAATTTCCCTCACTAGACGCCATACTATCCTTGGTTGTGAGACCAATGCAATGGAGACCAAAGCTCTAATACCACTTGTAGGACCGAAAGTATGTCTAGAGGGGGGGCGATTAGACTACTTTACGAAATAAAAATTCTACCTTTTCCCAAATTTTAGAGTTGACAGTTTTTAACATTCATGGCAAGTCAAGTACACCCTACACATGCAAGTTCTAAGAGTATAGCAGCGGAAAGTAACAACAAGCATGTATAGAAAGCAAAGGGTTGGAAGATCAAACACAAGTGTAGACATGATGATTTTTCCCGTGGTTCTGATAGGTGGTGCTATCGTACGTCCACGTTTATGGAGTCTTCAACCCACGGAGGGTAACGGTCGCGAGAGTCCACGGAGGGCTCCACCCATAAGGGTCCATGAAGTAGCAACCTTGACTATTCCATAACGGCTTCCGTCCACGAAGGACTAGCCTCACTATGGGTAGATCTTCACGAAGTAGGCGATCTCCTTGCCCTTACAAACTTCTTGGTTCAACTCCACAACACGAAGTAGGAGGCTCGCAAGCGACACCTAACCAATCTAGGAGGCACCACCCTCCAAAAGGTAATAGGCTCAGCAATGATGATGAACTCCTTGCTCTTGTGCTTCAAGATGATAGACTCCTCAACACACAATCACTCTCTCACAGATTTGGCTTGGTGGAAGAGATGGTATTGGTGGAAAGCAACTTGGGGAGGCTAGAAATCAAGATCCATATGGTTGGAGTGGATGATCTTGTCTTCAACACAAGGGTAGGTGGTTCTCTCTCAGAAAACTGGATGGGGCAAGTATGGAATAGTTCTGAGTGCTTCTCTTTCGAGTGGGTGGTGGTGAAGGGGTATATATAGGCATCCCCAAAAATCCAACCGTTACACACAAAATGACCAACTCGGTGACACCGATGTGTTAATCTCGGTGGTACCGAAGTGACCAAAAGGTGGCAACTTTTGAATCTCGGTGAGACCGATATAGGAAACTCGGTTGCACCGATTAGGTGACCAACGGTCAGATTGCCCAATCTCGGTGACGCCGATCCAACAATCTCGGTGGTACCGATATTGTGAATTTGCGTAACAGAAAGTTGGCAACCCAAACTCGGTGGCACCGAAGCAGAATCGGTTGCACCGAAAAGGTAGGGTTTGGCTTAGGTCTGTCTGAGTATGGGAATCGGTGGCACCGAGTGGAAGTATTGGTTGCACCGATTTTGAATATTTGGCTTTGACAGACTTTTTGTGGAAGAGCTTGTGGGAGTTTTGGTGGCTATCACTTGTGCATGTATGAGCATTTTGTTCACCAAACAGAACCTTACCCCCTTTTAATAGTATTGGCTTTCCTATGGACTCAAAGTGATTTCTCACAAAGTAAAATGTAGAGTCCTCTTGCTTGAAGCTTTGCCAATCCTTTTCCTTGCATCTTGGGGTATTTCCACAATCTCCACAATCCTTTTGCCAATCCTATCATTGAACTTTTCCTGAAATATACTTAGTGGAAATATTAGTTCAATGACTTATATGTTGTTATTAATTACCAAAACCACCAAGGGAGCAAATGTGCTTTCACCAATCCGACAGGCACAACGTCCCAGATGCTGGTGACCCCGCGCCCAGTGTTGGCGGGTACCTACCTTATGAGGTTGGGTGCCCGGCCTTCACTCGCGAGCTGCGACCGCTCCGCTGGCCATCGGCCCGAGCCTTCAAGCCTGAGCTGACGGAGAAGTACGACGGGAAACTGAACCCGGCAGAGTTCCTGGGCATCTACACGATTGCCGTTCAAGCCGCCGGAGGAAGAGAGGAGAAGGTGCTCGCCAATTATTTCCCTTTGGCACTCAAGCCAAATGTGAGATCGTGGCTGATGCACCTGCCGGAAAACTCTATGTCATCATGGGATGATCTGTGCAACGAGTTCATCAGCGCCTTTACAGGTGGCCACAGGAGCCAGGATAACCCAGCGACCTGCAAGTCCTTCCGTAGAAGGAAGGAGAGGCCTTACGGAAATACATCCAGAGATTCAGCCGAGTGCACCGCAATATCCCAGAGATACACCCCGCAGCCGTGATTGCCGCGTTCCATTCAAACGTGTGCAACAGGAGGATGCGGGCCAAGATGAATGTAAAGCTCCCCAAGACCGTCAATGAGCTGTACACATTGGCGGACAAGTGTGCTCGTGCTGAGGAAGGAAGGTGACTCCCCGGAGAGGAGGCTGGCGTCGAAGTCTACTCAGATGACGACGACGATGCCCCCGGCTCAAAAACGAGAAGCCGAAGACATAAAAAGAAGCGCAAAGGGAAAGAAGTGTTGGCTATTGAGAGCTCTGGTAATCTCGCTGCTGGCAAGAAGGCCAAGGCCGAGACCCCCAGCAAGGGAGCTGCCGCATGCGCTGATTGCCGGGAGGCAGCAGCAGCAGAGAAGACCGGAAAGTCAGACGGGTTGTACTGCAAGATCCACCGCACTAAGGGCCATGATCTACAAGAATGTCGCCAAGTTGAGCAGCTTGCTGAGAAGCAGAAGGTTGAGTACGAGAAGCACGACAAGGAGAAAGGTTAAGACGGTGCTACTGGGAAGGGTCGTGGTGGTAGAGGAGGTCGCCACGGCAAGGCCCCACAGCAGAAGGAAAAACCTGCTAGAGGCCGCAAGAGGAAAGAAGAAGATGATATGAGTGATAATGGGGATGATGAAGAGTCCAGTGATCGAGAATTCCAGAGGGCAACTGAAGCCATGTGTGTTGACAGTGGTGCGTCCTTACATTCTTCTCATCGCCAGCTCAAGCAGTGGGCACGGGAGATCAGCACTGTGGAGCCAGCTGCAGAATCCAGAAGGCCACTCAAATGGTCCCGCACACATATCATCTTTGATGAAGAGGATCGTCCCGATCGCACCACTGCGGTCGGATGTTTGCCGTTGTTGGTCTCCCCAACAATCCGCAACCTCAAAGTAACCAAGATGTTAGTTAACGGCGGGGCAGGGTTGAACTTGATTTCCCCTAAAGTGGTTGAAAGACTGCAGATCCCTGACGGAGAGCTCAAGGGCACGGGTACGTTCCAAGGAGTCAACCCCGGCCGGAGCCAACCCAAGGGAAATATCACTTTGCCTGTGACGTTTGGCGGGGAGTTGAACTACCGGACCGAGAAGGTGGTGTTTGATGTGGTTGAGCTCCCCTGCCTTACAACGGAATTCTTGGTCGCCCAGCTCTGGCGAAGTTCATGGCAGCATCCCACTATGCTTACAACACTTTGAAGATGCCAGGGCCCATAGGAATCATCTCCATCCCATCTGATAAAAAGGATGCAGTCATATGTGTGGACAAGATGTATCGAGATGCGGTAGCAGCTGAAGTTGCAGGGGCACCAGCTCCCACCAAAGAATCAAAGAAGGAGAAGAAGCCTAGCAGAGACGCCAGAAAGGACACCGAGAAGCGTGCCTCTTAGGAGTGCGCCGCCCCCGGCAGGGCAGGATGGCGCTGACGGTACATTTACCATCAGCGCCACCCTTACTGACAAATAGGAAAGCGCGCTCATTGCCTTCCTGCGGGCGAATATCAATTTGTTTGCCTGGTAACCATCAGACATCCCCATTGTTCCCAGGGAGGTAGTTGAGCACCACCTTGCTGTCTGCCCCCATGCCAGACCCGTCAAGCAGAAAGTTAGGAAGCAAGCCTTGGAGCGGTAGCAGTTCATTGCCGAGGAGATCAAGAAACATGAAGCAGCTGGTTTGGTCAGAGGAGTGTTGCATCCGACATGGTTAGCCAACCCGGTAGTAGTGCGCAAGGCGAATGGGAAATGGAGGCTTTGAACTGATTTCACTGAATTAAACAAAGCATGCCCGAAGGACCCTTTTCCCTTGCCACGCATCGACCAAATTGTGGATTCCACTTCCGGGTGTAACTTGCTTTCCTTCTTGGACGCATACTCTGGATACCACCAGATATTCATGGCTAAGGAATATGAGGAAAAGACCGCGTTCATAACTCCGTGTGGCACGTACTGTTTTCTACGCATACCCTTCGGGTTAAAGAGCACCTGTTCTACCTTTGCCAGGGCAGTGCAGATTAGATTTGAGCCCCAGTTGCACAGAAACGTGGAAGCTCACATGGATGACATAGATGTCAAGACCAAGGATGAAGCAACTCTCATACAAGACTTGGAAGAAACTTTTATGAACTTGCGCAAGATCAATCTGAAGCTCAACCCTGAGAAGTGTGTGTTTGGTGTCCCATCCGGCAAGCTGTTTGGGTTCTTTGTGTCTCAGTGAGAGAAGCCAATCCCGACAAGATCAAAGCGATCGAGCAGATACCAGCCCCCAAGTCCATCAAGGACGTAAGGCGTTTGGCCGGATGCATTGCCGTGTTGAGTAGATTCATCTCCATATCCGCTGAGCGCGCCCTGCTGTTTTTCATGGTTCTGAAAAAGGCTGGCCCAATGAAGTGGACCCCGGAAGCAGAAGCAGCGCTACAAGATCTGAAAACTTACTTGTATTCTGCGCCCACATTGGTCGTGCCTAATCCACAAGAATCGTTTCTGTTGTACCTAGCGACAACAAATCAAGTGGTTAGTGCAGCACTAGTGGCGCAGCGGGAAGTGGATGAAGACATAACCACTGCAACTGATATCACCGGGAGTGGCCCCAAAACATCCACGGCAAGACCATATGCAAACCCAGGGGAACCTAAGCCGACAAGCGAAGGCAATTCCAAGGAAGTGGCCAAGAAGAAGGTGGTGCAGCGGCTAGTGTACTTTGTCAGCTCCTTGTTACAAGGGGCTAGGTCAAGGTACTCTGAATTACAAAAGCTAATCTTCGGCCTTCTCATGCCTCGAGGAAGCCGCGCCACTATTTCCAAGCCCACGAGATCACTATTGTCAACCGCTTTCCACTACAGTGCATATTAAGAAACCCCGAAGGCACTGGCAGGATAGTTGAGTGGGTGCTAGAGCTGTCAATTTTTGGTTTGAAGTATGAGAGCACTTCCACTATCTAGAGCAGGGCGTTGGCAGAATTCGTTGCAGAATAGACACCCACACCAGACGAAGAGGTCGCACAGACAGTCCTCCCCGACAAGGAAGCACCTAAAGAATGGATCAAGTACTTTGACGGTGCTTTCTCACTCCAGGGCGCCAGAGCAGGCGTGCTCCTCATCGCCCCCACCGGAGAGCACCTCAAGTATGTAGTCCGAATGCACTTTCCCCGGGAGGAGGCCACCAACAACATTGCTGAATATGAGGGGCTCCTTGCCGGGCTCAAGATCGCGGTGGAATTGGGAATTAAAAGGCTGATCATCCGAGGAGATTCTCAACTCGTGGTGAGACAAGTCAATAAAGACTATTAGAGTCCGTTGATGGAAGCATACGTGGAGGAAGTGAGGAAACTGGAGGAGCACTTTGACGGATTACAAACAGAACATGTGCCGCGTGCAGAAAACAACATCGCTGATCATCTGTCAAAGTGCATTGCGCAAAAGCTCCCTATGGAACCAGGAACCTTTGTCCTCCACCTCACTCAGCCATCAGTATATCCCCGTCAGCGATAACCAGGAACAGAAGAAAGCTGAACTCCGGCAAGCATTTCCCGGCAGAGCTTCCCGAAGCCGCTGGTAGAGAAGCTGTCGGGGATAGTCTCGTTTCGCCTGGTGAGCAGCTCCCTCCTGCGGAACCCCAGGTTCTTGCAGTCGAGACAAGCGCTCCCACGGACGAGGAGATGCCTTTAGTCCTTGTTGTCGAGCCCAGGCTCCAGCTTGAGCACAACACATAGTCCATTTCCTTCAAACAGGAGAGCTTCCCAAAGAACTAGAAGATGCTAAAAAAGTATGTACCAGTTTGTCAATGACACTCTGTACAGAAAAAGACCAAACGGTGTGAAATTGAAATGCATTTGCCGGGAAGATGGACTGAAGCTGTTGGCAGAGATTCATGGAGGTGTGTGTGGATCTCACATTAGATCAAGAGCCCTTACCGGGAAAGCCTTCCGACAGGGTTTCTATTGGCCCACCACCCTCCAAGATGCAACTAAGCTAGTCACCAAGTGTGAAGCCTGCCAGTTCCACTCAAAGAACATCCATCAACCGGCGCAAGCTCTCCAGACGATCCCTTTATCCTGGCTATTCTCGGTCTGGGGGCTCGATATTTTGGGCCCCTTTCCCCGCGCTGTCGGGGGCTTTGAATTCTTGTTCGTAGAAATCGACAAGTATACAAAGTGGCTTGAGGTAGAACCAGTGAGGAAGGTGACCGCATAGTTAGCTGTCAAGTTCATGAAAGGACTGGTGTGCCGTTTTGGAGTGCCCAACAGGGTGATCACTGACAATGGCACCCAGTTCATGAGCCGCACCTTTATGGAGTACATCCAAAGCCTTGGAAGCAAGGTCTCTTTCGCCTCTATTGCCCATCCAAAGAGCAACGGGTAAGTCGAGAGGATGAACACTGAAGTGTTGCGTGGACTCAAGACAAGAACTTTCGATAGACTGCGGAGATGCGACAAGCGTTGGATAGATGAGCTGCCGGTGATTCTTTGGTCCCTCGAAACGACACCAAATCGAGCTACCGGCCAGACACCCTTCTCCCTGGTATACGGGGCGGAGGCAGTTCTCCCCACGAAACTCATATACGGGTCACCTCGAGTACTTGCCTACGATGAAGTAGAGCAAAAGCAGCTACGGCATGACGATGCCTTGCTCCTCGAGGGAGATCGTCTACGGGCCGCTGTGCGTGCTGCATGCTACCAGCAAGCCCTGTGCCGCTACCATAGCCGTAGGGTCCACGCCCGGAGCTTTGAGGAAGGCGACCTTGTCCTTAGGCGCGTTCAGTCCGCCAAGGGTACCAACAAGTTGACGCCGAAGTGGGAAGGCCCTTACCGGGTAGCACGAGTCACCAGACCTGGCGCAGCCGTCTGGAGACCTAAGATGGCATCAAAGTGCTTAACTCATGGAACATTGAGCATCTTCATAAGTTCTACCCATAAGGCGCAGTTGCCGGGCTTAGTCCCCGGCATCCACCTTTTGTACAAGCCTTGCCGCAGTTGCATGTAACCCTTTGTACAAAGCCAGGCGCAGACCTTGTACACGCAAAAAAAAAGCTAGGCATTGCATCATATCATCAAATTGCATGTTTACTATGCATTTTTCTTATGTTGCAATGTTATCGCTTTTAAGTTTTAGAGATCCACTAGAGTACTTGATGAGCCTGTAATCCTTGTCACTGTGTTCTCTCCCCAGAGGACAGAGACCTATTGCCTTACATGTTTTACCGCCAGGAAAACAAAGAAGAAGGGCAAGGGAACAAGGACGGCGGCTCGTCGTACTCCAGAGAGGGATACTGCCTGAAAAGATAAGACTAATCGCGTATCCCAAGTCCGGTGCTATTTTACTTCCTTTAAGGAAACACCTCCTTATTCCTTTTTGACTGCATGCCACAAAGTTCATCCCGCAACGGAAACCCTTGTCGGGACGAGTGGCCTCTCAGCTCCTGTTGATCATCAGCTCTGGGGGCTGCGACGATACCGACAAGGAGCTTTGCCGGGGAACGATACCAGCCAGCTGCCGGGTGCTCGCTACCCCTTTGGCGCTCGCGGTTAGTACTGACCCAGCAAGTCGTTCCATGCGGCAAGGACAAACATAATGGCGCAGTACAAACAAGAAGGAAGGAAAGGATAGTACTTAAGGAAGAAAAAAAGCATTCATTCATTCATTTTTTTGATACAAATTGGATAAGGATTACATTATGATTAGCTAAAACTTTGCAAGAGCCTACATCTTTTGACTTATAAAAATATAAGTGCCCAGTAATGCCTTTCTTTCCCCTCTCCTCCTAGGAATTAGGTCGAGAAGAAATAGAGGGCGAAAGGAGCGCCTGGCTGGGATTCAGCGCTTCCCCACCAGGACCAGAGGGACGCGTCCGAGGAGCGGAAGGCCCCTGCCCCCAAGCAGGGCGGACGAAGCCGACGGAGCGGACAAAGCCGACAAGGGGAGAGAAGGCGGAGGGTAGGTGCAGATGGTAGCGCTGCCAGAGCCCAGCTGGTGATGATGGTGCTGCCAGCGAGCGTGACGCGTCGGAGCCGTCAACCACGCTCCTAAAGCGTCGTGGGTCGCCAACTGCCATCATCTTCCTTATCGCCACCGCTCGAGTAAACGCCTCCGCCTGCGTCCGAACTCCCGACGCGGCAGCCGAGGAGACTCACAGAGAGCATGGTCGTCCCTGACGGCCCCGTGCAGAGAAGTCTCCCTGCCCTTAAGGTGTGCACACAGGCGAAAAGCTCCCACCCATGTGCAGGATACACAACACCATGGGTGGAGAACCCTACCGCGACCCATGAAGAACCGTTGTCGTGATCACTCACGTGCAGCCAATGGCCGTACGGATGATCTTTTGTCGTCGCCTTGAAGAAGGAGCACATAACCCACAGTTGACCACAGCGCTGCACTTTCGCCATGGAACATAGCGCAATGTTGACCGCGTGGGGTTCTGCCGAGGCTGAAACAGCGGGCGACGCAGTGGCAAGTGCACCACCGCAGCTGCCCCTAGTACGGCCGCCATGCCGCCCGCTCTCCCATCCGAGGATCCTCCCACCAGCTCTCGATCCGGAACCATCAACTAAAGCCGGGAGCTGAGCCCAGATACGAGAAGAAGACCCTGTGGTGGCAAGAGCGTCCACCCGACCCTTCCCCTAGCCATCAGGAGTGAAAGGACGGTCAGACGAACCAGAAGAGAAGGACAAGCAATGTGGACTTGGGATTAAGGAGAAGGAGATGGATGAGCATCGCCACCGTGACCCCGTAATTTATAGGGGAGAGCACGGGGGCTGGCTCTCCTCCGCTCCAGAGCGGCCGCCCATCCCCACCAATCCCACTACCCACGATCATGGGCGAACAGGTAACCGCCTCGATGCTCCAATCCCTGGTGCTGCGGTTTCTGCCACTCCCACGCCCGTGGGCCATGCGCATCCACTGCAAACTCACCGCAATGCATGCGGCGCGCGTGGCGGAAATGGCCTGAGGTAGCAAGCAAGTGCTGACTTAAAGGTCGGTAGTTACTCCCTCATATTGCTCGCCTGTGCATAAATTTTGGGCCTGACCCAACGACGATGTGCGAGCGCGTTTGGCCCAGACCCGGGGGCTCCTGTCGGTGCACTAGGAATGGGGTACCCAGTGCCCCTAACTGATGCACAGGTAGTAGTAGCATGACTCCGCCAACAACAACCCAAGACAAAGAAGCCGCTCTTCACAATGTCAACGAGCGCATCAAGAAGACCAAGACCCCGACAGAGGCAGCCTACACTGGCTACCAACGCCGGCAAGCTCAATGCAACGGCCCATGAGGGGCCCAAAACGCGCCAGCCACGTCCCAGGTGGCTGCCGGGGACCGAGGCGCACACACCCTCAAGAAGACCCGTCAAGCCATCCCCCGGCAGACGCGAGCCAAACAGCCACCGCTCCACCGCATCACAACGCCAGTCAGTTATCGATGCGGTGTTGAGCCCTCAGATGGACAAGTGACTCTCGCTAAGCACGTGGCGACGCACCGGAAGACAGATTATGCCCAGTTGACACCCGTCCAAAGGCGTGTCAAGATACTGGGTAACACCCAGGTAAGCGGTTGTAAGAGCTTGCCGGGGATGCATCCCCGCGTGCCACTCTGACTAGCAATCATGGTATTTTCTCCTAAATACCAGAGTTAGGTATGATAGCTCTGTTAGCTATCTAATCACTAGATAATGACTTTTTTGCCACTGCGGTTGCCCCTTGCCCTATAAAAGGAGGCCCAAGGCAACCTAGCTCAGGATTCGGACTTTTGGACACTTGTACTCGCGTGGCAGCTTCCCCGAAGGCAACCTTGCTGGGTTTGAGTGTTGCGTGAGCTTCGTGCTCCTCTGATCAATCTACCAAAGCAGGAGTAGGGTTTTACGCTTCTTAGCGGTCCGAACCTAGGTAAAACACCAGCGTACCATTGTCGTGCTGTCCCATGGTCTCTGCTCTTTGTGCAACGTGACCTCCCCTTGCCGAACCACAAAGGGGCCTTTGGTCCCATAGGTGATCGTGCGCATCCGTGCCCCGACACCCTTCGACTAGAGACGACACCCACACGTATGATGACAAGGAAGAAAACCCGTAGGAGTGTGAGTACGAGGCCGAGCACTCCAGCATTTGAGTCCGAGAACCCCTAGGGTAGGACAAGTCATGTATCCCTTATGCGAAGTTGAGTCCGTGTAATGGTTCATATGACACCATGTGTGGTAGTTGTTTGTTTTTCTTGTTTGTGTCCCGATGCAAGTCGTTCTTTTGCCCTAGGCAACATGTAAGCGACTCCATTGTCTATCTTATCTTAATATTATGTGTTTGGTCTTTCGACCTTTGTTTGATTATACCTGCACTATACCTGCCCCCTTAGGCACACCTCCTCTATCCTTGCTTTTTATAATCTCTTTCCTAGTCATTTGACTTGGCTGCTCCAAACAGGATGGTGACTGCTACCCGCACCAGCACCTTCCCCAACCCCAACGCTGCCGGCTCCAGCCAACAGCAAGCGATTGGCGAGTCTGCTGAAACTGGAGCTCACTAGGAGAAGCCCCATGGAGATATTCCCCCACCACCACCTCCATCGAAGAACATGACCATAACTCAGTTTCTCCAAGTTCTCCAGGAGGAACTCCAAGCCAACTCCACTACTATTTGCAGATGGCTCAGGCCCTTGTGAACAACCAGCAGCAAGGAGGGAACGGCAATGGCCGTTCCACTCTGTCAGAGTTCATGAGAAATTCACCCCAACCTTCACCGAGAGTGCTGAACCTCTGGATGCTGATGACTGGATTTGTACCATCGAGGACCTCCTTGCACTGGTCAACTGCAATGAGGATCGTGAGAAGGTTCTTTATGCCTCTCACTGCCTCGGCGGTACCGCCAAAGCTTGGTGGGATGGATTTAAGGTCATGCAAGGCGACCGTGTGATCACTTGGGCTGATTTCAAGGAAAGTTTCCGCATGGCCCACATTCCGTCTGGGATCATGGCTATCGAGATGCGTGAATTGCGAGCGCTGAAGCAAGGAAGTGTCTCTGTCAAGGAGTAAATGCAGAAGTTCAACCTCCCGTCGAGGTATGCACTTGAAGATGTCAACACTGAGGCGACTAAGATGGAGCGCTGCATTGAGGACTCCAGCAAGCCCTGCAGTATCAGCTCATTGTCTGTGACTGTCGGACCTTTTTCTACCTGGTGAACAAGGCCCTCATGCTTGAAGACAAGCGTCATGCCATGGAATACACTCGCAAGCGCAAGATGACCAGCAAGAGAAGTTCCAGCAACCGGAAGCCTTGCCCATGGCAGCCACCCCCAGCCAGGCCAACCTATCAGCCTCAGCAAGCAAGGACTCCTACACCTCATCCGAGCTACCAGCCTCAGTACTATGCCAATCCTAGGCCAGCTTACAACAAACCCATTAACAAACGGCGACAAAAATAGCAACTCAGGCCAAGTCACTTGCTTTGGTTGTGGTCAGCCAGGGCACATATCCACGCAGTGCCCCAACAGGAAGCCTGATGCACCGCGCCCTAATGTGCCGAACCAAGGTCAAGGCCATGGAGCGCCACCAGGGAACCAAGGTCCCCACAACTAGCCAAACAATGGCAACAGTCGTGTGAATCACGTCATCGCTGAGGAAGCCCAGGGAGACCCAGACGTCATACTGGATACATTCCTTATCAATTCAACACCAGCAACCATTCTATTTGATTGTGGAGCTTCACATTCTTTTGTTACCCAAAAGTTTGCATTAGAAAGTGGTATGAAGCCTACACCCCTGGGTAGTCATATGGTGGTACAGACCCTAGGATCGGTTATGAGAACCAAGACAGGATGTAAAGGAGTTGGGATTGTCATCAACGGAGTAGAATTCCTAGCAGACCTTATCGTCTAGAAGTCGCAAGGCTTGGATGTGATCCTAGGCATGGATTGGTTAACCAAGCACCAAGGCTTATTAGACTGCGCCAAGCGGATTGTTACCATGACCAATAGCCAAGGATTTGAAGTCAAGTATGTCCCCAACCCTTCCACCGCTCAAGCTCCACAACCAAATTGCCTATCGGGAGTTGAGTTGGACCAAGTGCCAGTGGTATGTGAATACCCTGATGTATGTCCTGATGAGCTGCCCGGAATGCCTCCTGACCGTGACATTGAGTTCATCATTGAGCTAATGCCGGGAGCAGGACCCTTCTATAAGAAGCCCTATAGAATGGGGTCCGAAGACTTGGCTGAACTGAGCAAGCAATTGTCAGAGCAGCTCAGGAAAGGATTTATACGCCCCTAGTGCCTCTCCTTGGGGATCACATGTTCTGTTTGTGGAAAAGAGGGATGGTACTATTCGACTTTGTGTCGATTATTGATCTCTCAATCAAGTCACAATCAAGAACAAGTATCCACTCCCCAAGATTGAAGACCTGTTCGATCAGCTGAATGGTGCCAAGGTGTTTTCCAAGATCGACCTCAGTTTTGGATACTACCAACTGAAGATCAGACCCCAAGACATTCTGAAGATGGCATTGTTAACCCGGTATGGCATGTACGAGTGCATGGTCATGTCATTTCGACTGATCAATGCCCCTGCCTACTTCATGTACCTCATGAAAAAAGTTTTCATGGAGTACTTGGACAAGTTTGTTGTCATCTTCATCGATGACATACTCATCTTTTCCAAGTCTGAAGAAGAGCATGCACAACACTTGAGATTGGTCCTGGATAAGCTTCGAGAGCACCAGTTTTATGCCAAGTTCAGCAAGTGCTAATTATGGCTGCATGAAGTTGGATTCTTGGGTCATGTGCTGACTGCTGAAGGATTGTCAGTGGATCCTGCCAAGATTGAATCCGTGATTGAATGGCAATCCCCAATCAATGTGAAGGGAGTCAGAAGCTTCCTCGGACTCATCGGATATTACCGCAAGTTCGTCGAAGGATTCTCGAGCATTGCTAGACCCATGACTCAGCTCTTGAAGAAGGACAAGAAGTTCGAATGGACGCCGAAGTGCAAGGAAAGTTTCCAAGAGCTCAAGAAGAGATTGACGACACCCCCGTTTTGGCCATCCCCGATATTCACAAGGAGTTTGTGATATATTGTGATGCATCAAGAATCGGGCTTGGACGTGTTCTGATGCAAGAAGGCAGAGTCGTAGCATTTCTATCCAGACAGCTACGTCCTCATGAAGTGAACTACGCTACTCATAATCTCATGTTGGCAGCAGTAGTTCATGCCTTGAAGACATGGCAACATTACCTTCTAGGGAAGCGGTGTGAGATATACGCAGACCACAAGAGTTTGAAGTATATTTTCATTCGGAAGGAATTGAACATGAGGCGGCGAAGATGGTTGGAGTTGATCAAGCACTATGACCTCAGTGTGCAATACCACCCTAGAAAGCCTTACATGGTAGCAGATGACTTAAGCAGAAAGGCTTGTTCCTTGAATGCTATGATTAAGGAAAGGCTATCGGCCCTTTACGAAGAGCCTGAAAGCTTTGGCTTGGAACTAGTTGTACCTGGATTCCTAGCCAACCTCGAAGCAAAGCCTACCTTGATGGATAATATTAAGGAGGATCAGAAGGGACACGAGAGTATTGAAGGCATCAAGAGGAAGATCAAGGCAGGCAAGGCCCTAGGATTCTCAGTGGATGAACAAGGAGTCGTATGGTTTGGGAATCGCATCTGCGTACCCAACAAAGTTCAGCTCAAGAATCTGATCTTGCAAGAAGCCGATGACACTCTGTACTCCATCCATCCTAGAGGAACCAAGATGTACCAAGACCTCAAAGCAAGATTCTGGTCGCACGACATGAAAAGAGAGATAGCCACTTTCGTCGTTAAGTGTGACATATGTCAGAGAGTCAAAGTTGAGCATCAACGACCCGTTGGACTGTTACAACCTCTCAAAGTGCGTGAATGGAAGTGGGACAAAGTCGGGATGGACTTCATCACCGGTTTGCCCAGGTCAAGCAAGGGACATGATTCCATTTGGGTCATTGTCGATCACCTGACCAAGGTAGCCCACTTCATTCCCGTCAGGACCACCTATAATGGGAACCAGCTAGCCAACCCCTACATCAACCGGATCGTGAGCCTCCATGGAGTTCCTAAGGAGATCTTATCAGACCGGGGAACCCAGTTTGCCACGAGATTTTGGAACAGATTCCAAGAAGCTATGGGAACCAAGTTATCCTTCAACACTACTTTTCACCCTCAGAACAGAGGACAGACGGAACGAGTGAATCAGATACTCAAAGATATAGTTCGTTCTTGTGTTCTGGCGTATGGAGCCAAGTGGGAAGATTGCCTACCATTCGCTGAGTTCTCCTACAATGACATTTATCAGTACAGTCTTCAGATGGCACCGTTCGAGGTGCTATATGGACGCAAGTGCCCCACCCCCCTCAACTGGTCAGAACCCGGAGAAGGACTAGTCTTTGGACCAGATATTCTCCGCGAAGAAGAAGAGCAAGATCAACTCGTCAGACAACGTTTGGAGACCGCCAAGTCAAGACAGAAGAGCTACGCCGACTCACACCGCCGAGACATGAGTTTCCGTGTTGGAGACTATGTCTATCTCCGAGTCACACCTCTCAAGGGAACCAAGCGCTTCCACATCAAAGGAAAGCTCGCACCAAGGTATATCGGCCCCTTCAAGATCACCGACAGGCGAGGAGAAGTTGCCTACTAGCTAGAGCTACCTTCCGAGCTATCCGATGTGCACAACGTTATCCACGTGTCACAACTCTGGAAGTGTCTCCAAGTTCCTAATCGCCCCGACCTCTACAAGGACATCTATCATCAAGCCATCGACCTTCAGCTAGAACTCACCTATCGTGAGAGGCTAGTTCGCATCTTGGATGAAGCCGAGCATTGCATTCAAAGCCGCACCATCAAATATTTAAAGGTCCAATGGAGCAACCACAGTGAAGCAGAAGGAACCTGGGAGCGTGAAGACTATCTTAGATCTGAGTTCCCTTATCCTTTTAGCGCCTAGCTTAGGAATCTAGGGGACGAGATTCTTATAAGGGAGGTAGGCCTCTCACAACCTATGTTTGTACCACTTTGCTATGCTAAGAGTTTATAAAATTTGGACCCATTTAAAACTTTCCGTGTGCTTGTGCATGTTGAGTTGATTGCTATTAGCTTTGGTTGCTTGATTGTGGTTAATTCTCCAAAGTCCTCCCTCTCCCAAAACTCATCTACTTGATCCAAACCCTTTGCCCAATGATCATGCCATGTGTATAGGACCTAAGACTATTTTTATAAAATATTATTTTGGCCAAAAAGCATTTATTCAATTTAGGTTTTCAAAACCCCCTAAATTGAGGTTTGTACTACAAGTCCTCAAGTTATGGAAACTATTCTTCCCCAATTTTTTTATTTGGAACCTACTATATATAAGACTTCCCAAAACCACCAAATATTATTTTTATATTTTAGTTAAAGGCTTTTTCTGAAGGCTAGAAATGGTCTTTTCTAGGGAAAAAATATTTTTATGCTTCCAAAATATTTGAGAAAATTTAGGGAAACTCAGTGGACATATATTGTCCATATAAAAGAGATTCAACACAAGGTCATGTTCAAAATATTGGACAAAACCCTTGAAAACCCTTTCTGCCTATTTCAAGCATTTCAAATATTTCTATAATAAATATTATCAAATAAATCCAGGAAAATTCTAGCAAGTCACATATGCCTAATGTGATGATCTTGCCAAGTTTCATTCCAATCCAAATTATTTTGGTTCAAAAAAGTGCCCCAAAACAATTCCTGTCCAGATCCAAATTTGAGCAACTCTACATTGCCAAATGTCTCCTATTGATCTCAAACTTTGTGGACATGCTCTATCCCCAAATGGTGCAACATCACCAAGTGGTGCATTAAGGAGAACATATTTGCATGGATAGATCTAAGAAAATCAGTTTCTTCTCATTTCTAGGGTTTACCAAGTTTGCATTAGGAACATTCTTCAAATGAGCACAAACCTGGTGGTCAGCCCCATTTTTACCCACCATTTGGCCCTGTTAACACTCATGGCAAGTTGAATCTTTTTACTTGCCCAAACCAGCAACAAACACCTTCTGGTCAATTTTAAAAACTACTGTTTTCACCTCATAACTTATTCTCCCTTGAGCCTCACTTTTTACCATAGCACCAGTCAGTCCCTCCCCACCTCCAGTAAACTCCCCAACGGTCAACTCCATGATTGAGAGGGTGGGAATCCCACTTGCACCCCCTGGACAGTGTCACACCCTGTGTTGTATCACCTTGCTATGCTATGAGTTCATAAAATTTGGACCCATTTAAAACTTTTTGAGTGCTAGTGCATGTTTGAATTGCTTGATGTTTGCTTGTTTGGTTGATTTTGTTTTGGCACCCAAGGACTCTTCCTCTCTACATACTCTCTTCCTTGACCCAAACTCCCTGCCCAATGATCATGCTAGTACTAGTACCTAAAACTATTTTTATCAAATTTTATTTTGGCAAAAAGGCATTTATTCAAATTGGGTTTTCAAAAACCCCTCAATTGAGGTTTGTACGACAAGTCCTCAAATTGGGTGGATTTTTTTGCCACAAAGACTTTATTTGGAACCTACTATATATAAGACTGCCCAAAACCACCAAATATTAATTTTAAATATTATTTTCCTATTTTATTTAAAGGCTTTTATTTAAGGCCAGAAATGGACTTTCCTAGTTAAAAATTATTTTTATGCTTTGAAAATATTCGGGAAAATTTAGGGAAACTCAGTGGACATATATTTTCCAAATATATGAGTTTCAACACATGGTCATGTTCAAAATATTGAACAAAACCTTCCAAAACCCTTTCTGTCTCTTTCAAGCTTTTGAAATATTTCTATAGGAAGTATTCTCAAATAAATCCAGGAAAATTCTATCAAGTCACATATGCCCTATGTGATTATCCTGCCAAGTTTTACCCCAATCCAAATTATATTGGTTCACCAGAATATCCCAAAACTATTCCTATCCAAAGCCAAATTTGAGCAAGTCTACATTGTCAAGTATTTCCAATTGATCTCAAACTTTGCACACATGTGCTAATCCCCAAATAATGTTACTTCACCAAGTGGTGCATTTAGGAGATTAGTTTAGCATGCCTAGATCTACAGAAACCTGATTCTGTTAATTTCTAGTGTTTACCAAGTTTGCATTGCCAAATTTTCTCAAATGAGGTCAAACTTAGTGGACAACCTCATTTTTACCTTCCATTCCATCCTGTTAAATCTCATAGTAAGTGGAGCCTTTTTACTTGGCCAAACCAGCATCAAACACCTTCTGGTAGTTTGGTAAAAGCCATGTTTTACCCCCTTCCACTATTCTCATTCATCTCAAATTTTTACCACAGTCACTCCTATACCTCCCCTACCTCCAGTAAAGTTTGTGTGGCTCAGCTCAATGATTGAGTGGGGTAAAATCCCAATTACCCCTTCTTGACAACAAGTTTTCCCCTCTCTCCTCCCCCATTTCTACTTTCTACCTCTTCCCTTAGCACCTAAGCATCCAAGGGGCATCTCCAGAGTCTCCAGGAGATAGTGGGCAAGGCAGGGCATGCTTAGAGCGCGTGAGGCAAGCCTGGCATGCCATAACGGCGCTCTGGAGCGCGCTACAGTGCGCAACCGCACTGTAGCCGCCCACCAATCACAACTCCCGAGAGCTTTGGGACCCCCCTCGTGGCCCCTTGATTCCCCTCGACGTCCACAACCCTCTAAAGTGTCGGCCCCTCTCCATTCTCTCTCCGGCGACCTCCAGCGCGCGTGCCCGACGCCGCCTGGTTCGGCCAACCGCGGGCCTCACACACGCGCACACCCTCGCTTCCCCTCTTGCTCCCTCTGGCCCTAGACCGACCCCAGGTAGACCCCAGACACGCCCCCGCTCGCCCCCGCGCCCTCCAGCGTGGGCTACAACCTCGCCGGTGCACCCATGCTTGGTGCACCGTCGCCCCCCATATAAAAGGGCCTGCCCGAGACCATTTCTCCCATCCAGACCCCCTCTCTCCCATCCAATCGAACCACCGCACCACTGGTTCATCCCCTCGAGGCCCTCGTGCTCGGTATCAACCAGAGCTCTACCGCGGCGGCACCACTGTCGATCTCCGGGTATGGCCCCTCTCCGGCCCCCATTTTTGCTCCCTCAAACTCCCCTTGGTGCCCTGATCATTTTCCCCCTCCTCCCCGTTCATTTGCAGCTAAGGGACGACGCCGGCGACCTCCTCCCGTAGCGGCCCCGCCGTGCTTCCTCGTCGCCGGTGAACCAGTGCATCTCCGGCCTCCCTTCCACCTACGAAGGAACAGCGGCTCGACGCCAAGTCCATCCCCATCCTCTGCACGCCTCGCTGTGGCCTGGAACGCCGGTGGTTAGCCCCTGCCCCCTCTGGTCGCGGGGTCAGGGATGACAGGTGGGGGCCACCTGTCATCCCCACCTCTCTCGCCCCCCTCACTGGCATACGGGCCCTGCCCTTCAGGTTTAAACCTGACGCACGCTGGGGCACCGAGCCGCTCGGGCTGTCTGCGCTGGCTGGGCCAGCTCGGCTGGCCGGTTTGGCCCGAATGGCACAGTGGCCCTTTTTCTTTTCTTTTTCTGTGGAGTTTTCCAAAAATTCCACAAAATCAAATATTTCCCCAAATTTGAATGTTCTTCCATTATAAATCTTGTAAAACTCTATAGTATTTAATAATGCCACTTCTGAATTTTTTTTGAGAATGTTTCATGTAGTGGTTCTATTTAAAACCTAGTTTTGAATATTTTAAACCTTTATTAAAATAGTTTTCAAAACCTTTTTCACTTCAAAAACAGAGACAAATATTTTTAGTTTTTAATGTAGTATTTTACAGAGTGATGTAACATTTTAGAAGTGGATTATGTGCTTTGTTTTTACTGTGTTCTTATTTTTGCCCGTTAAAATTTGCGACGATAGATTGCGTTGTTGACGAGGGAGTTGGACCAGAAGACTTTGAAGACCATGAAGACTTTCTTGAGCTAGGCAAGCAGCCCCTTAACCATGCCTAAGAAACTTTTTCATGCATGACATATTGCACTTTATTTCGATGTATTGATCATGATGATGTGGTAACCACTTTGGTGGATGCCTCTGTTACTTTTCCATTGATACTTGCATCATGCATGACCCTACCTTCCTATGAGGGTTATGCAGGTGGGAGTCGATAGGATGCTTAAGTAGTTGCTACGCAAAATGGGACGAGAATATGCATGGTGTTGGAAACAAAGGCTTTCAAAGACTTTTCGAAAACCTCGTCGGGTGCCACTAATGCCCGAGGGAGGAGATGAGCTAGGTAACCAATTGAGAGAGAAGTTGTGTACCGGAGCAAGCTGTGTGCGTGTTTTCGAAAACGGATTAAATTTAAGATTTGTCGACCGTCTCAACCTTACTTTTACAACCACGATACCCCTTATGGGACGGGGCCTTGTTGATTACCTTGGTAGGTACAAGCATTGAGCCCGCATTACTAGTGGCAGGTAAGGCGACCATGGGCTGTTTTTATAGACACTGGGTACACTGTTGGTCCCTTCATGGATGATACTGGTGATGTACATCATGCCGGCTATGTGCCAACGAGTGGACTCTTTGTTAGTATCGTCAAGGGGAAGGCATTGTTCGGGTGCTTACCTCGGGTATGTGATATACCGCGAGTCGTGGCTTGACACGGAAGTTCCTCGAGTCTTGTGGGTAAAGTGTGTAACCTCTACAGAGTGTAAAACTATTCGAATATCCATGTCCATGGTCAAGGATAGTTGGGTGGTGCTCCTTAAATTACATCCATTGTTTCCCAAAACTTAGCGTGTGTGGGTGTGTGAGACAAAGATGATACTTGAGACAAGTAGGATGACTTGACGTGATGGCTGAACATGATATGTTCAAACCTTGTTTATATATATATATATATATGTAACCTGTTCATACAGATTCTTGTATCCATTTGATGCAGGCTTACAAGTTGATAGGACATGACATTGTACTTAAAATTAGCTTTCTGCAAAACTTACCTACTTAGTTCCATATCATGCATTGTTATACCTTGTTTCAAAACATGGCTTGCTTGAGAGTACATTCAAAATACTCATTGGTTTGCCACTGGTTATTTAATTGGCCAGGCATGGAAGAGCAGGAATATGGTGAAGAATTCGTTGGTGACGACCATGCGAATTAGGACGCTTCCCAGTTAGAATGCCTATAGGGTTAAGGCAGATGTCATGGGTCTATGCTATCTTTCAAGAATTCCGCTGCGAGTTTATGTCTGCTACTTGGCCTTCATGGCCCTACCTATGTAAGACTTGACCTTGATGGTCTTTATTTGTGTAAGACGGTATGTATGAATGTAAGACTCTTGTTATTCAGCTTCTGTGTGTTCAGTGAGCATTGATCTCAGGGATCACTGTACACGTGCATTCAGTGATCACGACTTACGAGTCGGGATCCCCACAGAGCTGGTATCAGAGCCATCCTGATTGTAGGAAGCCTTAGTTAGCATGGACTTTAGTTAGGATAAAACCATTTTCAAAACTGTACCTAGTACCTATAGTTAGGAGTTTCTGCACTTCTTATCTGTTCTAGTCTTCTCTCGACACTCTACTAACTCTCGTCCCTTCAAACCTTTGTAGATGGCTGTCGTACCCGACGCCCTCCTAGCATCCGGCTTTCCCCTACTCCTTGAGGATAGCCTACAGGAGAAGTGTCAGTATCGCCGACCACCCGTTTTCCTCTACCACGAGCACTGGGTCGATGCCGTCACGAAGGAGTACCAGGTTGATGTGGTCATGAAGGCAAACGGCTCCCTGACTAGTTGGTTGTTTGAGGGACCGGAGACGGAGACCCTGGCGCTCGCAGTCGAGACAGCTGCACGCAAGGCACTTATCCACCTTCGAGACATCATTCCAGAGATGGCTGATGAGCCAGCCACTCGCCACCTCCCTTTCAAGAAGGATGAGAATGGCGAGGGTTTGACATTGATTCCATCCAAGGAGGATGGGATGCCACTCAGGTTCCAGACCTACTTCAGCCTCTCCGCCGAAAGTCTGGCTCACTGCCTGATTAAGGAGTCCGTGAAGCTCCGCGAGGAACTTCACCACACCCGAGAGCTACTCCGTCAAGCCAAGATGTGGCCCGACAAGATCAAGAAGGATGTTACCCCCGAGGGACAACCAACTGTCGCTTACAGAGGAGGAGTACCCCCAGCTAGAGATGCACCCACATGTCGACGTCGCATAAGTGAAAAAGAGTATCGTGAGCTCTTCACCGCACCATTGGCGAAGCGCCGTCAGGATGGACCTCCTCGTTCTCCGACCCCCTCGACCAAAAGAAGACGCCTGTACGGATGATGACCAGGAGGAAGATCTTGAGGAGCGTGAGTACAAGACCAAGCAATCCACCACTTGAGTCCAAGAACCCCTAGGGTAGGATCAGTCATGTACCCCTCATGTGAAGTCGAGTCCGTGTAATGGTTCATATGAAACCATGTATGCTTGTTGTTTGTGTTCCGATGCAAGTCGCGCTTTTGCCATAGGCAACATGTAAGAGACTCCATCATCTATCTTATCTTAATATAATGTGTTTGGTCTTTAGACCTATGTTTGATCACACTTGCACTATACCAACCCCCTTAAGCGCGCTTTCTCTATTGCTGCTTTCCATCTCGTCTATCCCAATTGTTTGACTTGGCTGCTCCAGACAGGATGGTGACTGCAAGCGGCAACAACTCCTTCACCAACCCTTAAGCCGGCAACTCCAGCCAGCTCACGCTAGAGAGCACCCGGAGCAGCCACAAGGCGACATTCCCCTGCCACCACCTCCACCGGAGAACATGACCATAGCGCAATTTCTCCAAGTTCTCCGGGAGGAACGCCAAGCCAACACTGCCGCCATCCAGCAAATGGCTCAAGTCCTTGTGAACAACCAGCAGCAAGGTAGGAATGGTAATGGCTGCTCCACTCTGTCTGAGTTCATGAGGAATTCGCCCCCAACCTTCACTGAGACTGCCGAACCTCTGGATGCCGATGACTGGATCCGCACCTTCGAGGGCCTCCTTGCACTGGACAACTGCAACGAGGATCGTGAGAAGGTGCTTTACACCTCTCATTGCCTCAGAGGTACCGCCAAAGCTTGGTGGGATGGATTCAAGGCCATGCAAGGCGACTGCGTGATCACGTGGGCCGATTTCAAGGAAGGATTCCACACCGCCCACATTCCTTCTAGGATCATGGCTATCAACAAGAGAGAATTCTGAGTGCTGAAGCAAGGAAGTGGCTCTGTCAAGGAGTATATGCAGAAGTTCAACCTGTTGTCGAACTATGCCCCTGAAGATGTCAGCACTAAGGCCGCTAAGATGGAACGCTTCATGGAAGGACTCCAGCAAGCTATGCAGTATCAACTCATTGTGTGTGACTGTCGGACCTTCTTTGACTTGGTGAACAAGGCCCTCATGCTTGAAGACAAGCATCGTGCCATGGAAGATACTCGCAAGCGCAAGATGATCAGCAAGGGTAGTTCCAGCAACCAGAAACCTCGCCCCTGGCAGCCAACCCCAGCCAAACCAACCTACCAGCCTCAGCAGTATGCCAATCCCAAGCCTGCTTACAATAACCCCAATAACAACAATGGCAACATGAATAAAAATAACAACTCAGGCCAGGTCACTTGCTTGGGATGTGGCCAGCCAGGACACATCTCTAGGCAGTTCCGCAAGAAGAAGCCAGATGCTCCGCACCCCAATGCGCCAAACCAAGGTCAAGGCCGTGGAGCGCCACCAAGGAACTCAGCTCCCCGCAACAATCCCAACAATGGCAAGGGTCGTGTGAATCAAGTCACTACTGAGGAAGCCCAGGAAGACCCGGACGTCATACTAGGTACGTTCCTCATCAACTCAACCCCAGCAATCGTACTGTTTGATTGTGGAGCCTCGCATTCTTTTGTTACCCAAAAGTTTGCACTAGAGAATGGTGTGAAGCCTACACCCCTGGGTAGTCATATGTTGATACAAACTCCGGGTTCAGTTATGAGGTCCAAGGTATGATGTAAAGGAGTCGAGATCAACATCAACGGGGTAGAATTCCTAGCAGACCTCATAGTTTTGGATTCGCCAGGCTTGGATGTGATCCTTGGCATGAACTCGTTAACCAAGGACCAAGGCTAGCTAGACTGTGCGAAGTGAACCGTTACCATGACCAAAATCCAAGGGGTGGAAGTCAAGTATGTTCCCAACCCTTTCCCCGCTCAAGCCCCTCAGGTTAACTGTCTGTTGGGAATTGAGTTGGATCAAGTGCCGGTGGTATGTGAATAACTAGATGTATTTCCTGATGAGCTGCCCGGAATGCCTCCTGACCGCGACATTGAGTTCATCATTGAGCTAATGCCCGGAGCAGGACCCATCTATAAGAAGCCCTGTAAGATGGGATCCAAAGAGTTGGCTGAATTGAAGAAGCAACTGGAAGAGCAGCTCAGGAAAGGATTTATTTGCCCTAGTGCCTCTCCTTGGTGATCACCTTTTCTATTTGTGTCCAAGAGGGACGGAACTATCCGACTCTGTGTCGATTACCGTTCTCTCAATGAGGTAACAATAAATAACAAGTACCCACTTCCCAAGATTGAAGAACTGTTCGATCAGCTAAATGGTGCCAAGGTGTTTTCCAAGATCGATCTCAGGTCCGGGTACTATCAGTTGAAGATCAGACCTAAAGACATCCCGAAGATGACATTTGTGACCCGGTATGGCCTGTATGAATACACGGTCATGTCATTTGGGTTGACCAATGCCCCTGCCTACTTCATGTACCTCCTGAACAAGGTCTTCATGGAGTATCTGGACAAGTTTGTCGTTGTCTTCATCGACGACATACTCGTCTTTTCCAAGTCTGAATAAGAGCATGCACGACACTTGAGATTGGTCCTAGACAAGCTTCGAGAGCACCAGATTTATGCCAAATTCAGCAAGTGCGAATTCTGGCTGTATGAAGTTGGATTCTTGGGTCATGTGTTGACCGCAGAAGGATTGTCAGTGGATCCTACCATGATCGAAGACGTGACTGAATGGTAATCCCCAAGCAATGTGAAGGAAGTCGGAAGCTTCCTCGGACTCGCAGGGTATTACCGCAAGTTCGTCAAAGGATTCTCGAGCATTGCCCGACCCATGACTCAGCTTTTGAAGACGGACTAGAAGTTCGAATGGACAACAAAGTGCGAAGAAAGCTTCCGAGAGCTCAAAAGGAGATTGACAACAGCCCCAGTTTTGGCCACCCCTGATATTCACAAGGAGTTGGTGATATATTGTGATGCATCAAGAACCGGGCTTGGTGGTGTTCTGATGCAAGAAGGCAGAGTCATAGCATATCTATCCAGACAGCTAAATCCTCATGAAGAGAACTACGCTACCCATGATCTAGAGTTGGCAGTTGTAGTTCATGCCTTGAAGACATGGCGACATTACCTTCTGGGAAAGCGATGTGAGATATACATGGACTACACGAGTTTGAAGTATATTTTCACTCAAAGGGAGTTGAACATGATGCAACGAAGATGGTTGGAATTGATCAAGGACTATGACCTCAGGGCTCAATACCACCCTGGAAAGGCTAATGTGGTAGCAGACGCCTTAAGCAGAAATGCTTGTTCCTTAAATGCTATGATTAAGGAAAGGCTACCCGCCTTGTATGAAGAGCTTGAAAGCTTCGGCTTGGAACTAGTTGCACCTAGTTTTGTAGCCAACCTCGAAGCAAAGCCTACCTTGATGGATGATATTAAGGAAGCTCAGAAGGGTCATGACAACATTGAAGTCCTCAAGAGGAAGATTAAGAAAGGCAAGGCCCCAGGATTCTCAGTGGATGAGCAAGGAGTTGTATGGTTTGGGACTCGCATATGTGTGCCCAACAAAGTTGCGCTCAAGAATCTGATCTTGCAAGAAGCTCATGACAATCCATATTCCATCCATCCTGGAGGAACCAAGATGTACCAAGACCTCAAGACAAGATTCTGGTGGCATGGCATGAAGAGAGAGATTGCCACTTTCGTCGCTAAGTGTGACATATGCCAGAGAGTCAAAGCTAAGCATCAGTGACCCATTGGATTGTTACAACCTCTCAAAGTGCCTGAATGGAAGTGGGACAAGGTTGGGATAGACTTCATCACCGGTTTGCCTAGGTCAAGCAGGGGACATGATTCCATTTGGGTCATTGTCGATCATCTGACCAAGGTAGCCCACTTCTTTCCTGTCAAGACCACCTATGATGGAAGCCAGCTAGCGAACCTCTACATCAACCGTATCGTGAGTCTTCACGAAGTTCCAAAGGAGATTGTGTCAGACCGAGGCACCCAGTTTACCTCAAGGTTCTGGAAGAAGTTTCAAGAAGCAATGGGAACCAAGCTATCATTCATCACTGCTTTTCATCCCCAGACCGGAGGAAAAACAAAACGAGTAAACCAGATACTCGAGGACATGCTTCGTGCCTGTGTTTTGGCGCCATTTGATGCATCTTACAAGTTGATAGGACATGGCATTGTACGTGAAATTAGCTTTCTGCAAAATTTACCTACTTAGTGCCATATCATGCATTGTTATACCTTGTTCCAAAACATGGGTTGCTTCCGAGTACATTCAAAGTACTCATTGGCTTGCAGGAATATGGTGAAGAATTCGTTGGTGACGAACATGCGAATTAGGATGCTTCCCAGTCAGAATGCCTGTAGGGTTATGGCAGATGGCATGGGTCTACGATATCTTTCAAGAAATCCACTGTGAGTTTATGTCTGCTATTTGGCATTCATGGCCCTACCTATGTAAGACATGACCTTGATGGTCTTTATTTGTGTAAGACGGTATGTATGGATGTAACACCCTTGTTATTCAGCTTATGTGTGTTCAGTGAACATTGATCTCTGGGATCACTGTACACGTGCATTCGGTGATCACGACTTATGAGTCGGGGTCCCCATAGGCATCCCCATTTCTCTCTTCTCTCTTTGCTCCCTCCCACTCATGGCCATTTGAGAGCATCCAAGGCCCCTTTCCAATTGTTTACTCCCTCCTGTAGTGCATGGACAGTAGTGGACGCGCTAGAGTGCACCAAAAAGCACTGTCATGCCGGCCAAAGTCGTGCTCTGGAGCACACAGCCGCGCTCTAGAGGGTTGACATCATGCGCCCGACCACCTTGAGCCTCCCCCTCACGCCAGTCGAGGCGCCTCAACGTCTGAGACACACCACCGTGTCGGGAGTCACCTCTCCTTTTCTCTCTCACCTCTCCCCCGCGCGCACTAGACGCCGCCCCTCTCGGCCAATGCATGGCCTCACACGCGCAAGCGCCAGGGCCAGGTCGCGCCTCTCCTCTCTCTCCCTGGCTACGTACGCGACTCCCACGAACGCCCCAGGCACGCTCCCTCCTCCTCTAGCGGTCCCCAGAGTCATTGTCGTGGAGGCCGAGTCCTCTGTCCATGGTACACCGACGCCCCCGCTATATAAAGCCACCCCGGGCCTCTCTCTTCCTTCCTTCGAACCCCTCCTGCTCCCAATCGACCCCCTGCTCCACCCAGTCCTCCCCCGGAGCTTCCGAGCTCGAGATCGAGCTCGGAGTCCACCGCGTCGGCCCACCGAAGATCTCTTGGTACAACCCCTCTCCGGACCGGTTTCTTCCTCCCTTGAGCCTATCTCACCTCCCTGACGCGTTCCCCTCCTCCCGTGTGGATTGCTACAGAAACCATCGGCGGCAAGCATTCCCGAAGCTCCTCCGCCGCGGGCTTCTCGTCACCGGCGACCCAGGCCACCCCTGCGACCATATCCACCATCACAGGTACGGCGGCTCGACACTGACTCCTTCTCGTCGCTAGCCACCCTGGCCATACCTCCAATCGCCGCCGGTGAGCGCCGTCGTCCTCTGGACAGAGGTTGATGGTGATCCTGGCAAGCGGGCCCCGCTCGTCAGCCTCTACCTTGCCCCGCCTCTCTGTCCCTCTCGCTGACCTCCGGGCCCCGCCCGTCAGATTTGAAACCTGGCGGCGCATGCACACTGGTTAGCCTGGGCTGGCTAGACTCTGGGCCGGCCCAGCTACGGGTCGATCTGGCCCGGGGCACAGTGCCCCTTTTTATTTTTATTATCTAGCATTATTTCCAAAAATTCCACATAAATAAATATTCGTCAAAATCCAAATATTCCACCACCTAAATTCTTGTTAAAATGCAAGCTATTTAATAATGCCACTTGTGCACCTTTTTGAAAAATAATTTATCTACAGTTCGTATTAAAAACCTTGTTTTGAATATTCAAAACCACTGCTAAAATGACTTTCACCACTTTTGACACTTCAAAACCAGAAACTACTAATTTTTGTATTTTTAGTTTTCAACCTAGTATTTTACAAAAGTTGTTTGGCATTTTTTAGTGATTTATTTTCTCTGTTTTTACCGCGATCTTATTTATGACCCGTTACCTTGCAACGATAGATCACGTTCTTGACGAGGGAGTTGGAGCGGAAGCATTTGAAGATTTTGAAGACTTTGCTGAGCCAGGCAAGCAGCCCCTTGACCATGTCTAGGAAACCTTTTTATGCATGTCATATAGCACTTTATTATTGATGAGTTGATCATGATGCTATGGTGACCACCTCGGTGGGTTGCCTCGATTACTTTCCTCGTTGATACTTGCATGTCATGACTCTACTTTCTTCCTAGAGTTGTGTGGGTGGGAAGTACATAGGATGCTAAAGTAGTTGCTATGCAAATGGGATGGGAGTATGCATGGTATCGGAAACAAAAGTGTTTTCAAAGACTTTTCGAAAACCCCGTCGGGTGCCACTAATGCCCGAGGGAGATGTTGAGCTAGGTAACCACTTGATAAAGAAGTGGTGTACCGAGGCAAGTGAGTGTCTTGTTTTTGAAAACGGATTTTTTTAAGTTGCAACCGTTACTCCAACCATACATGTACAACCACGATACCCCTTATGGGATGGGGCTTTGTTGATTACTTTGGTCGATGCTAGCAGGGAGCCTGCATTACTATTGGCGGGAGAGTATGAGTTACTCTCTTGATACGGGGTCGTGCTAGAAAGGACGACCATGGGCTGTTTTCACAGACACCAGGCACACCGTTGCTCCCCTCATGGATGGTACTTGTGATGTACATCATCCGGGCTGGGTACCAACGAGTGGACTCTTTGTTTAGTGCTATCAACAGAAAGACATTGTTCGGGTACTTACCTCGGGTATGTGAAATACCGCGAGTCATGGCTTGACACGGAAGTTCCCCGAGTCTTGTGGGTAAAGTGTGCAACCTCTACAGAGTGTAAAACAATTCGAATAGTCGTGTCCACGGTCAAGGACAGTTGGATGACCGGTCTTGGGCTACGTCCATTGTTTACAAAACTTGGTGTGTGTGTGTGTGTGTGTGAAAAAGGGAGATACACGAGTTGAATCAGACGACTCGACGTGATGATTGAACATGGGATGTTCAAACCTTGTTTATATTGATATCTGTAACATGTTCATAAGTATGCTTGTGATCTTATGATGCATGCTTACAAGATGATAGGACATGCCATTGCATTCCAAAATTAGCTTTCTACAAAATTACCTACTTAGTGCTATATCATGCATTGTCGTACTTTGTTCCAAACATGGGTTGCTTGCGAGTACATTCAAAGTACTCATTGGCTTGCTACTAGTTATTTAATTGGCTAGACATGGAAGAGTAGGAATATGGTGAAGATTACCTTGGTGAAAAACATGCGAATTAGGACGCTTCCCAGTCAGAATGCCTGTAAGGTTAAGGCAGATGGCATGGGTCTACGCTATCTTTCAAGATTTCCACTGCGAGTTTATATTTGTTGTTTGGACTTCATGGCCCTATCTATGTAAGACTTGACCTTGATGGTCTTCATTTGTGTAAGACGGTATGTGTGGATGTAAGACTCTTGTTATTTAGATTATGTGTGTTCAATGAGCATTGATCTCTGGGATCACTGTACACGTGCATTCGGTGATCACGACTTATGAGTCGGGTCCCCACAGAGCTGGTATCAGAGTCATCCCGGGTAGGAAGCCTAAGTTAGCATGGACGTTAGTTAGGATAAAACCCTTTTCAAAACCTATACCTAGTACCTATGCTTAGGAGTTTCTGCACTTCTTATCTCTTCTAGTCTACTTTCAAAACTTACTGTCTCCCCTCCGCTTAAACCTTGTAGATGGCTATCGTACCCAAGCACCTCCTAGCATCCGGTTTCCCCCTACTTCTTGGGGACAGCCTGGAAAAGTGCCAGTTTCGCCGACCTCCCGTTTTCCTCTACCACGAGCACTGGGTCGATGCCGGCACGAAGGAGTACCACGTAAATGTGGTCGTGAAGGCAAACGACTCCCCAACGAGTTGGTTCTTTGAAGGACCATAAATGGAGATCCTGGTGATCGCAGTCGGGACGGCTGCATGGAAGGCACTAATCCACCTTCGAGACATCATCCCCGAGATGGCTGACAAGCCAGCTGCTTGCCACCTACCTTTCAGGAAGGATGATATTGGCGAGAGTTGGACATTGGTCCCATCCAAGGAGGATGGAACACCACTCAGGTTCCAGACCTACTTCAGCCTCTGCACCAATAGCCTGGCTCACAACCTGATTAAGGAGTCCGTGAAGCTCCGCAAGGAACTTCACCACACCCAAGAGCTACTTCGTCAAGCCAAGATGAAGCCAGACAGGATCAAGAAGGATGGAGCCCTCGAGTGACGACCAGCTATCACTTACAAAGGAGGAGTACCCCCAGCTAGAGACGCACCCACACGTTGTCATCGCATGAGTGCGAAGGAGTACCATGAGCTCTTCACAGCACCACCAGCGAAGCATCGTCAGAGTGGAACTCCCCGCTCTCCGACCCCTTCGACTAGAGATGACACATGCACGGAATACGACAAGGAAGAAGACCTGAAGGAACATGAGTACGGGACCGAGCACTCCACCACTTGAGTCCGAGAACATCTAGAGTAGGACAAGTCATGTATCCCTTATGCGAAGTCGAGTCCATGTAATGGTTCATATGAAACCATGTGTGCTAGTTGTTTGTTTTTCTTGTTTCTGTTCTGATGCAAGTCGTGCTTTTTCCCTAGGCAACATGTAAGCGAGTCCATCGTCTATCTTATCTTAATACTATGTGTTTCGTCTTTCGATCTTTGTTTGATTATACTTGCACTATACCGACCCCCTTAAGCGCACCTCCTCTATCCTTGCTTTTTATAATGTCTTTCCTAGTCATTTGACTTGGCTGATCCAAACAGAATGGTGACTGCTACCCGCACCAGCACCTTCCCCATGCCTAACGATGCCGACTCCAGCCAGCAGCAAGTGGCTGGCGAGTGTGCTGAAATTGGAGCTCACCAGGAGCAGCCACATGGGGACATTCCCCCGCCACCACCTCCACCGGAGAACATGACCATAACTCAGTTTCTCCAAGTTCTCCGGGAGGTACGCCAAGCCAACTTTGTTGCTATTCAGCAGATGGCTCAGGCCCATGTAAACAACCAACAGCAAGGAAGGAACATCAATGGGCGTTCCACTCTATCAGAGTTCATGAGGAATTCGCCCCCAGCCTTCACCGAGACTGCTGAACTTCTAGATGCCGATGACTAGATCCGCACCATCGAGGACCTCCTTGCACTGGTCAACTGCAATGAGGATCGGGAGAAGGTTCTTTATGCCTCTCAGTGCCTCGGTGGTACCGCCAGAGCTTGGTGGGATGGATTCAAGGGCATGCAAGGCGACCGTGTGATCACTTGGGCTTATTTCAAGGAAGGTTTCCGCACGGCCCACATTCCTTCTGGGATCATGGCTATCAAGAAGCGTGAATTCCAAGCTCTGAAGTAAGGAAGTGGGTCTGTCAAGGAGTACATGCAGAAGTTCAACCTACTGTTGAGGTATGCACCTAAAGATGTCAACACTGAGGCGGCTAAGATGGAGCGCTTCATTGAAGGACTCCAGCAAGCCCTGCAGTATCAGATCATTGTTTGTGACCATCGGACCTTTTGAGACCTGGTGAACAAGGCCCTCATGCTTGAAGACAAGCATCGTGCCATGGAAGACACTCGCAAGCGCAAGATGATCGGCAAGGGAAGTTCCAGCAACCAGAAGCCTCGCCCATTGCAGCCACCCGAGCCAGGCCAACCTATCAGCCTCAGCAAGCTAGGACTCCTGCACCTTGTCCGAGCTACCAGCCTCAGTAGTATGCCAATCCCAGGCCAGCTATTAACAACCCCAATAACAACAATGGTGGCAACAATAGCAACTCAGACCAAGTCACTTGCTTTGGTTCTTGTCAGCCAGGGCATATATCCAGTCAGTGGTCCAACAGGAAGCCAGATGCACCATGCCCTAATGCGCCGAACCAAGGTCAAGGCCATACAGCGCCACTAGGGAACCAAGTTCCCCGCAACCAGCCCAACAATGGCAACGGTCGTGTGAATCACGTCACCGCTGAGGAAGCTCAGGGAGACCCGGACGTCATACTGGGTACGTTCCTTGTCAATTCAACCCCAGCATCCATTCTATTTGATTGTGGAGCTTCGCATTCTTTTGTTACCCAAAAGTTTGCACTAGAAAGTTGTATGAAGCCTACACCCCTGGGTAGTCATATGTTGGTACATACCCCAGGATCGGTTATGAGAACCAAGATAGGATGTAAAGGAGTTGGGATTGTCATCAATGGAGTAAAATTCCTAGTAGACCTTATCATATTGAAGTCACAAGGCTTTGGATGTGATCCTAGGCATGATTGTTTAACCAAGCACAAAGGCATGTTAGACTGCGCCAAGCGAATTTTTACCATGACCAATAGCCAAGGAGTTGAATTCAAGTATGTCCCCAACCCTTCCTCCGCTCAAGCTCCACAACCAAATTGCCTGTGAGAAGTTGAGTTGGACCAAGTGCCAGTGGTATGTGAATACCCTGATGTATGTCCTGATGAGCTGCCCGGAATTCCTCCTGAGAATGACATTGAGTTCGTCATTGAGCTAATGCCCGGAGCAGGACCCATCTATAAGAAGCCCTATAGAATGGGGTCCGAACAGTTGACTGAACTGAAGAAGCAACTGGCAAAGCAGCTCAGGAAAGGATTTATCCACCCTGGTGCCCCTCCTTGGGGATCACCTGTTCTGTTTGTTGAAAAGAGGGATGGTACTATTTGACTTCGTGTCGATTATCGATCTCTCAATCAAGTCACAATCAAGAATAAGTATCCACTCCCCAAGATTGAAGACCTGTTTGATTAGCTAAATGGTGCCAAGGTGTTTTCCACGATCAACCTTAGGTCTTGATACTACCAACTAAAGATCCGACTCGAAGACATTCCGAAGACGGCATTTTCAACCCAGTATGGCGAGTACGAGTACACAGTCATGTAATTTCGGTTGACCAATGCCCCTGCCTACTTCATGTACCTAATGAACAAAGTTTCCATGGAGTACTTTGACAAGTTTGTTGTCATCTTCATCGATGACATACTCATCTTTTCCATGTCTGAAGAAGAGCATGCGCAACACTTGAGATTGGTTTTAGATAAGCTTCGAGAGCACCAGCTTTATGCCAAGTTCAGCAAGTGCAAATTCTGGCTGCACGAACTTGGATTCTTGGGTCATGTGCTGACTGCTGAAGGATTGTGAGTGGATCCTGCCAAGATTGAAGCCATGAATGAATGGCAATCCCCAAGCAATGTGAAGGAAGTCAGAAGCTTCCTCGGACTCGCGGGGTATTACCGCAATTTTGTTGAAGGATTTTCGAGCATTGCTAGACCCATGACTCATCTCTTGAAGAAAGACAAGAAGTTCAAATGGACGCCGAAGTGCGAGGAATGTTTCCAAGATCTCAATAAGAGGTTGACAACAGACCCAGTTTTGGACACCCCCGATATTCAAAAGGAGTTTGTGATATATTGTGATGCATCGAGAATCGGGCTTGGAAGTGTTTTGATGCAAGAAGGGAGAGTCGTAGCATATCTAGCCAGACAGCTACGTCCTCACGAAGCAAACTACGCTACTCATGATCTCGAGTTGGTAGTAGTAGTTCATGCCTTGAAGACTTGGTGACATTACCTTCTAGGGAAGCGATGTGAGATATACACAGACCACAAGAGTTTGAAGTATATTTTCACTCATAAGGAATTGAACATGAGGTAGCGAAGATGATTGGAGTTGATCAAGGAATATGACCTCAATGTTTAATACCACCCTGGAAAGGCTAACGTGGTAGCATATGCCTTAAGCAGAAAGGCTTGTTCCTTGAATGCTATGATTAAGGAAAGGCTAGCCGCGCTGTACGAAGAGCTTGAAAGCTTTGGCTTGGAACTAGTTGCACCTAGATTCCTAGCCAACCTCAAAGCAAAGCCTACCTTGATGGATAATATTAAGGAGGCTCAGAAGGGACATGAGAGTATTGAAGGCATCAAGAGGAAGAACAAGGCAGGCAAGGCCCCAGGATTCTTAGTGGATGAACAAGGAGTCGTATTGTAACAGCCCAAGACCGACGCTCCAGTCGCCTTCCATTTATTTTGAGTTCACCTTGTGTTTTATTTGTTTGTCGCATTCATCATCGCATCATTAGCATCATCCGCATTTCGTCGGCACTTTGTTGTTGTCATTTTTCAAAACTTGCATCCATTAGTAGCTGTCGGTTCTCCCGGTTGTCGCCGTTGACCGTTTCGAGTCCAGCCACACACGCACGCGCCCACGGCATCAATAAATATTGTTTGTAAATGTGTGTATAAAACTTTCTCAGAATAGGCCGAAAGTGGGCGTGCGATCTTAATATAGTGTAGGTAGACCGCCTGCCAAATTTCATCGCATTCGGAGGTCGTTTGATACTCCAATAGATAAGCATATAGAGGCACTATAGCCGGTTAAATCGTCAGACGTTTTAGTTTATAAAACTCTGTAACAGGCCGCACACTTTTCTCTCATCCCCATCTAACCCCATGACCGGAGCCGTCCGATTGCGATCGGAGGGCTCGAATCGGTGCAAAAATCCCCTAAACCTAGTGCCCTTGCTATATATGGATGACCTACCCTGCTTGTTTTGGAAACCCTAGAGCCTCCCCTTGTTTTCCGCGCCCCACCCACCTCTCAGCCGCCGCCAGCTCCTTCCCCTCCAGCGCCACGGGCCCGGACTGGCTCAGCCCGGCCGCCGCCGCCCTCGTAGCTGCCAGGAGCGGGCGCTCGTCCCCTATCCGATCTGGATCGAGAGAGCCCCGAGCTCCTCCCAGCCGCCCGAGCCAGCCCCGCATCGCCGGAGCACGTCCTAGTCATTCTCGCCGCCGGACGCCCATGACCCCGCGCCTCCTTGCTCCTCTCTGTCTTCGTCCTCCCTCCAGCTCTCCCTCACCCCGACCTCTCTTCCATTTCTTCAGGAACCCGCCATGGATGCCGCTGCCCCAAGCTCCGTCCATCGTCGTTCGTCGCGTCACCACCGGATCCGGTTGCCCTACGGCCTGATCTATCCATTACCGCTTCATCCGCGTCACCCCGCCTGCCTAGGTCATCGCGCCGCCCGCCGGAGTTCATCGGCGCCGCTGTCTTCCCTGGATCATGTGTTCGTGCGAGGGAGAGAAGTGCTCGACGCCGGTCGTTCCCGTGCTCGCATTGACCCGTGCCTGGGCCAGTGTCAGCGCAGTGGGCCGCTGTCTAGCCTGCATCGCGCCAGCCGAGTCCAAGCCTGCCCCGCCTTGCCTCCGTTCTAGGCCGCGTCTGGCGTGACCGGCCCAGCCCCTCAGCTCCTCCAGTTGGCCCGAAAGGTGCTAGGTGAGCAGTCTATCGCTATATCCCGCCCGCTGGCGCAACGTATTATCTGTCGCCCATGTTCCTGTTGGCCCAGTTCCAAACATTCAGCCCATAGTGTTTTTTTTCTCGTCTGTGAATTTATCTATTTACCGAGAGATTCCAGATTTGCAGAAAACCCCCTACATCATGCATATCATAACTCATCAACCGTGCATCACATGTAAAAACTTTATATATGTAAAATGCTCAGAATTTTGTGTAGATTAATAATATACTACTTTCATCCATGTTTAAAATGTTTAGAATTAATTTGGGTAAATAACATGCTAAAATGATTTATTTCATAACTAAATAACCGTAGCTCCGATTAAGACGATCCACATATGTAACTTGACTAGAAAAACGTGTAGAATCGCATGGCGCGGTTTATTTTCCTATTTAACAAATATATAATATGTTTAGGACAGATCTGGACCAAATTCATAATTTGCACATGAGGTCATTTCGGAATTGCTACATGTTGCTTTCGGCCTCATTTAAAAATGCCTATGTCGGAATCGGGGCTCCGGGGACCCAAGAGAGGTTTGAACTCAGGGGTGCATCCGCTCTCCAACCCCGCTCTCTCACACTAACCTACGGCGATGCTCCGGCGTGCTTGAGCTTGGGGGGGACAATGAACACCACGATCTACCCAAGTTCGGGCCACCTTGCGGTGTAAAACCCTACTCCTGCTTGTCTGGTTTGCTTAGTGGGAGAGAGTGAGTACAAAATGGGGTGTCCCCTTCTACGATTGTTGCGTTCTTCCTTTTATACCAGCTTCGTTCCTCTTCCCCAAAAATATCAGGCGGGAAGGGTTGCCCCAAGCGTCAGTTTGACTGGGGACATGACTGCGACCCATCCTGATAAAAGTGCTCTCCGCCTGCCAAAGCCTCCCTCCATGACGCGCTGGTGGGCTCGGGGATGACCTCCATCCTGGCGAGCCCCCAGCTTTGACCGTCTAACACCAAACGGGAAACCTTTGGGGGCCACTCTGGGAACTGGCGGGCTGGCCCTACTACCTTAACACCAAAGAGGAAAGGTCTTCGTGTCGCGGCTCCGGACGATGCTGGGCAGGGCGCGTACCGCCCTTGGAACGGACCAGGCTGCGCGCCCCTGCTGAGCTGCCGTGGACCTGCATCTCACGAGGGCACCACAGGGGGCGACCTCGCGAGGCCTCCTCTGGGGGCGGACTGGGGTGCCTCCGGTAGGTCGCCTCATGAGGCGGGGGCCCAATGATGCCCTTCTTCGTGACGCCATGTGGACGGGTTACCCTGGGCCCATGCCCTGCGTCGTGACATGGGCCTCAAGCAGACGGGCCTAGGTACCCCCTATCCCAGTGGCCCAACTGTAGCCTCCAAGCCTACCGTGCATGTGTCCTCGCCAGCTGGAGGGGTGAAGTGGTGCTGGCTCCAACTGCCTGTGTGCCAGTCGCGATGCGTGGCGCGCACCGGGGCGTGGGGCGTCCCCACCTCCATGCAATGCCTCGACAACTGCCCAGGCTAGTATAAAGATGGCTCGCGGCGCTGGGCCATCATTACCTTTCCTTGCCCGGCGTCTACCTCGTTGTGTCTCCTTCCTCCGCCTGAGACTCCACAAGATCCAACCTCGAGCGAAATGCTCTTCTCCCCATCTCGTTCGCTGCCCCGTTGCTCGGGTGGCCCCGGGCAGGAAGAAGGTGAAGGCCAAGGCTCTGGCCGCGAGCCCCCAGGAGCTCGGGGCAGCCCTCCTGCGCTCCTCCGTCGCCAAGGAAGGGGACCTCGACCCGGTGCGCCCGCTGATAGCGGGCGACCGGAATGAGTGGAAGGCAACCGTGATCTCCCTTGGTGTGACAGCGCGGAGCGATCTGGGGGCGACCGCCTACGCCTTCTTCCTCCATAGCGTTTGCGCCAGGCTGGTCCCGCCGTTCTCCGAGTTCTTCTGCGCCATCCTTACCCATTATCAGATACACACCATGCACCTCCAACACAACTCAATTCTCCTCTTGTCCATCTTTACATTTTACTACGAAGCCTTTGTGGGCGTGAGGCCCTCGATGGCGCTCTTTCGCCATTTCTTCAGCCTGCGGTTCCCTGCCCGGGACCAGCTCTCGGCGTGTGTCTACTTTGTTGATGTCAAAGGAGCCAGCACCCGCCTGAAGGCCGGGAAGAAGGTGGAGGGCTACCGGCAAAACTTGGTTTACCTAGATGCCCTCCAAGTCCACACGCTCCTGGGGATCCCTACTTCCCTTCCCGTGCAGCATTCTGGATGGAGCCATGCACCGCTCTCTGGCACAGGGACAGGACCTCTCCTGGAGCAGATTGCTTTGCACGGGAACACCCAGCTGCGGGGGCGATAATCGTCAAGCAGATCCTGGGGCAGCGCATCACACCACTCCAGGCGCACTCGCGGCCCGTGTGGGAGTACGAGGGCACGCAGGACCCGATGAGGCTGCACCCTGCCGGCCTATCGCGTGCCGTGTTTGAAGGGGCCGTAACGGCCCTGCTCAGCTCCATGTCCGGCAATCCTTCCTAGGCCGCAGGCCCGCTGTATGGCCAATACGACCGAACGTATCTGGCCGCTCTCTTGCCCACCTTCGACGAGTGGGGACTCGTGCTGAGCAGTGATACTCGTGATCTGCGTTGGGTTTTCTATGAAGAGGAATGGGTAATCGCAGCACAAAGTGGGTAAGTATTTCCCTCAGTTATGAAACCAAGGTTTATTGAACAATTAGGAATACCAATCCTCAACCGTTTTCAGCGGCTGCACAAAAAAGAACAAACAACTTGCACCCAATGCAGGCAAGAGGGTTGTCATCCCCTTGATCTCGTTATTTGCAAGCAAGTGAGTTGTGTAGATAATTGTAGATAATATTAAAGTGCAAAATAAAATAAAAGGTAATAAATAACAACAAGGTAATGATAGCATTTGTGAATTTATAAGGGAATAGACCCGGGGGCTGTAGAGTTCTCTAGTGGCATCTCACATAAGCAAAGCATACGGTGGGTAAACAAATTACAGTTGGGTAATTGATATGAAAGCGAATAATTATGTGATGTTCATGACTATGATCATGTGTATATAGGCATCACGTCCATAAGCAAATAGGCCGACTCCTGCCTGCACCTACTACTATTACTCTACTTCAAGGGCGCTTCTATGCTTGCCTCTCTATGTATTAAGTTCATGACAAACGGAGTAATGCTTGGAGAACGATGACATGATGTAGACAAAGTAAACTCAACTAATATGAATAAACCCCATCGTTTTATCCTTAGTAGCAACAATACAAAGACGCAACTCGTCAGGTTGAACCTACTACACCGCACCACTCCCACCGAAGAAATATCAATCTAGTTGGCCAAACTATCTCAACAGATCGGAGAGCATTGCGAAGCTATGATGATCATGCAAATAAGAATCATAGTAATCAGGTTTGACTCAAATACTTTTCATGAATAATCTGAACATAAACTCATAATTCATCGGATCCCAACAAACACACCCAAAGGGATTACATCAGATATATCAGGGCAAAGATGCGATGAACATTGTATTGAAGATCAAGAGAGAGATAGATTGCCATCTAGGTACTACCTACGGACCCGTAGGTCTGTGGTGAACTACTGAAACATCATGGTGAGGGCAGCAAGGTTGATGAAGAGGCCCTCCCTGATTGATCTCCCCTCCGGCAGGGTGTCGGAACAGAGGTGTAGATGGCTTCCTGTTGGAACAGAGACTTGGGGCGGCGGAAAAAGTGTTTCTGGAGCGCTTCTGGTGTTTTTAGGGTATATGTGAATTTATAGGCCAGAGAATGATGTCGGGAGAGGCTCCAGGGCGCCACAACATATCTGGCCATGCCCAACCTGGGGTGTGGCCATATGGCTTGTGGGACCCTGGTGCATCTCCTTGTCCTCCTCCGAATCTTCTAGGTCTTGTATTGGTCCAGAAAAAATCACCAAAAAGTTTCGTGCCAATTGGACTCCGTTTAGTATTGTAACTCTGAAAAGGTAAAAACACGCAGAAAACAGGAACTGGCACTAGGCACTGGGTCAATCGGTTAGTGCTCAAAAATATTATAATTTGGTAAATAAATACCCAAAAAGTATCCTAGAATGATAATATGTCAGCATGGAACAATCAAAAATTATAGATACGTTGGAGACGTATCAGCATCCCCAAGCTTAATTCTTGCTCGTCCTCGAGTAGGTAAATGATAAAAACAGAAATTTTGATGTGACATGCTATCCATTATGTAATCTTTGGTATGTATGCTCATTGAGAAATGATGAATTAACAAACAGCAACATAGTAATATTTATAAGTACAGGAAACAAAATAATTGTTTTTTCAAAGTATACGATCATAAAAGAATGTTTACCCCTATTCATCTTATTATATTAGCAAGGCATGACTCCATCTTCACCACATAAATACAAATGTTAAGCACCACGGTGTCCAAGTCAGGCAATTGGATCAGACTTTTTCAATATGCATCAACTTTTTATTCTTCGTGCAATACATGAGCGTGAACCATTGGACATAGCATATAGGTGGAAAAGAATATGGTGGTAGGTATCAAAGGGATCAAAGGGGTAAAAAGTGGAGAATATAGTCTCGCATCAACTAGGCGTACCAACGAGCTAGGGAGATGCTCATCGATAGATATCAATGCGAGGAGTAGGGATTGCCATGCAAATGATGCACTAGAGCTATAAGTGTATGAAAGCTCAACGGAAGCTAAGTGGGGTGTGCATCAAACTTTCTTGCTCATGAAGACCTCGGGCATTTGAGGAAGCCCGTTATAGGAATATACAAGCCAAGTTTATTATATGAAAAGGTAATTCCCACTAGCATATGGAAGTGTCAACATAGGAGACTCTCTATATGAAGAACATGGTGCCACTTTGAGGCACAAGTGTGGTAAAGGATAGTAGCAAAGTCCCTTCTCTCTTTTCTCTCATTTTTATGGTGGGCTTTTCTCTTTTTTTGCCTCCCCCATTTTCTCTTTTTTTATATGGTGGGCTCAATTGTCCTCCCACATTTTTTATTTCATTTTTCGTCCGGAGTCTCATCCCGACTTGTGGGGGAATCATGGTCTCCATCATCCTTTCCTCACTGGGACAATACTCTAATAATGATGATCATCACACTTTTATTTACTTACAACTCAACATGAATAACTAATAGGAAGATATGAGTCTCTATGAATGCCTCTGGCAGTGTACCAGGATGTGCAATGATCTAGCATGAAATTTATCAAAAATATGAAGAACGGTGGCTTTGCCACAAATACTATGTCAGCTTTATACAGTCATGCAAAGCATTATGATGATGAACGAACTAGTCATGTGAAGTGACGATGGAATTTGCATCGCAATGTATCTCGGAATGGCTATGGAAATTCCATAATAGGTAGGTATGGTGGCTGTCTTGAGGAAGATATAATGAGGCTTATGTGCAATAGAGCGTATCATGTCACGGGGTTTGGATGCACCGACGATACTTGCACCGATCCTCGAGGTGAGAATGGGCTATGCACGGTACCGAAGAGGCTAGCAAATATGAGAAGGTGAAGATGCGTATGTCCATGGTGTCACATTAGTCATAAAGAACTCACATACTTATTGCAAAGTTTTATTAGTTTTATTACAAATGAAATTACTCCTCGCATGCCCCGAGGGAGGAGGTTGGTAGGAGTTAACCATCCCGTGCCCCCGACTCAAAACAACACTAGGATTTCAACGAGGAATATAAATGCTCACACATCATCACCATGCCTCTTTAATTTTTAGATGAATAACAAGTTAACACCTCTTAATCTCGACACTTCTACAAATCAAATTTTTTGGACTCACACCTTTTTCATATTACCACATCAATGTCATTAACCCACAACTTCTCTATATGTGCTACACGATGGTTTTGATTATCATTCATTGAAAATCTAATATTCTTGGACTAGTCTTATGGCCCATGAAAATTACCATCACTATTACTCAGATCTCAAACAAATATAAGTGAAGAACGAGAGCATATTATTTCTATAAAATCTACACGCCACCGTGCTCAACAAGATGTAAGTGAAGTACTAGAGCAACTGCCTAGCTCAAAAGATATCAGTGAAGCACATAGAGTATTCTAGCAAATTATCATGAAGGTGTGTCTCTCTCAAATAGGTGTATCCAGCAAATGATGATTGTGACAAACTTAAAGTAAAAGTAATCAAAAGCAAACGATGCTCCAAGCAAAACACATATCATGTGATGAATAAAAATATAGCTCCAAGTGACATACCGATGGATTGCGATGAAAGAGGGGATGCATTCCGGGGCGTCCCCAAGCTTAGACTCTTGAGTTTCCTTATAATTATACTTCGGGTGCCTTGGGCATCCCAAAGGTTGGGCTCTTGCTACTCCTTATTCCGTAGTCCATCGTGATCACACCCAAAACTTGAAAACTTCAATCACACAAAACTCAACAAAACTTCGTGAGATCCGTTAGTATAAGAAACATATTGCGTACTTGAGGTACAGTGATAAATTGATTCAAATTCATTTTTCATAATAGGTACTGTATTCTAACTTCCCCATGTCTTACACCCCCCGATATAGTCCATGGCATAATCAAAACAAGCAAACTATGCAAGCAAAACAGAATCTGTTTAAAACAGAACAGTCTGAAGAAATCTGTAAAGAGCACATCTTGTGTAACTCTAAAAATTCTGAACAATTAGGACAACATAAAGAATTTGTATAGAAATACTGTGTTAAAATTTCAGATCATTATCATGCTCCAGTAAAAAATGAAAATTCCTGCACTTGGGTCAAAGTTTCTGTTTCAGATTCAGCATAGTTTCTAGTCATCTTGTGAGTCATCCCAAAGGCTTTACTTGTCACAAACACTAATTAAAAACATAAAAACACAATCATTATAGAGGCAACAATCATTTTATCATAGAAAAACTTAAAGTAAAAACAAAAATGAAGATACATATTGGGTTGCCTCCCAACAAGCGCTATTGTTTTATGCCCCTAGCTAGGCATAATGCATAGTTTCAAGTATTGTCATCTTTGACACTCAACCCGTAGGTAGATCTCATGATTGATTCATAAGGTGGTTTAATTATCTTCCTAGGTAATTGTTCCATCCCTTTCTTTAATGGGAATTGGAATCTTATGTTTCCCTCTTTCATATCAATAATTGCACCTATAGTTCGTAAAAAGGGCCTTCCAAGTATTATGGGACAAGAAGGATTGAAATCAATATCAAGAACAATGAAACCTACAGGCACATAATTTTTGTTTGCAATAATAAGCACATCATTAATTCTAACTAAAGGTTTCTTGATGGTAGAATTCGTAAGATGCAAGTTTAGGGAACACTCTTCAATATTAGTGAGACCAAGCGTATCACATAAAGTTTTGGGTATAGTTGAAACACTAGCACCAAGGTCACACAAATCATTGAATTCATATTTATTTATCTTTATTTTGATAGTAGGTTCCCATTCATCATGCAATTTTCTAGGAATAGAAATTTCAAGCTCAAGTTTCTCATCATAAGCTTTTATCATAGCTTCTACTATATGTTCGGTAAAAGCTTTGTTTTGTTCATAAGCATTGGGTGAGCTAATAATGGATTGCAGCAAGGAAATACATTCTACTAAAGAGCATTTATCATAATTGAAGTCCTTGTAATACAAGATAGTGGTCACATCACTAGTTAAAGTTTTGACCTCTCCAAACCCACTTTTTCCAGTTTTAGCATTAGAATCATCACCCTCCAAGCAAACGGGACGCTCCTTAATTAAAGTTGACTCATCTCAAGTCCCTTTATCATTTATATTCAGATATGTAAACAAAGATTCAATAGGAGAAACACCAATCATTTTAAGATCTTCATCATGATTCATAACCGGGAAAGATTCCGGTTTAGCGACCATCCTATTTACTAGAGTGGTTTGCTTTTCAGAGATTTTTCCTAAAAATTCTTCAGTGTGAGAAAATTGTGATTGAAGGATAGATACCTCTTTATTGATCTCATCAACTTGCACACTAATATCATCAAGCAAAATTGAATGTTACTTTATTTCAGAGGTAAAGAATTTATTATGCTCAAACTGTGAAGACATGAAGGTTTTCATAGAACCCACTATTTCCGACATTCTTTTATAATAAGAGATATTGTGGAATATATCCTCAGACATGGTGACCAGCAAGCAAAGCAACAAGCAGGACAAGCAAACTAGCAAGTAAAGCAAACTAGTAACTAGCAAAGGTAAATATTTATGTATTTTTTTATTTTTACGCGACAAACTAAATATAACAGCAAATAAAAAGAAGAACAAGTGAATGAAATTTTGTGTGAAGTTACTTGATAGTTGGTGATGGTATTCCCTAGCGACGATGCCAGAAATCCTTCCTGATACTCGTGATCTGCATTGGGTTTTCCGTGAAGAGAGCACAAAGTGGGTAAGTATTTCCCACAGTTATGAAACCAAGGTTTATCGAACCAATAGGAATACCAATCCTCAACCGTCTTCAGCAGCTGCACACAAAAGAACAAACAACTTGCACCCAATGCCGGCAAGAGGGTTGTCAATCCCCTTGATCTCGTTATTTTTAAGCAAGTGAGTTGTGTAGATAATTGTAGATAATAGTAAAATGCAGAATAAAATAAAAGATAATAAATAATGGCAAGGTAATGATAGCGTTTGTGAATTTATAAGCGAATAGACCCGGGGACCATAGAGATCTCTAGTGGCATCTCTCATAAGCAAAGCATACGGTGGGTAAACAAATAACTGTTGGGCAATTGATAGAAAAACGAATAATTATGCGATGTTCACGACAATGATCATGTGTATATAGGCATCATCTCCATAAGACAATAGGCCGACTCCTGCCTGCACCTACTACTATTACTCCACTTCAAGAGCGCTTCTATGCTTGCCTCTCTATGTATTAAGTTCATGACAAACGGAGTAATGCTTGGAGAACGATGACATGATGTAGACAAAGTAAGCTCAACTAATATGAATAAACCCCATCGTTTTATCCTTAGTAGCAACAACACAAAGAGGCAACTTGTCCCCTTCTGTCACTGGGATATAGAAACTCGTATGGTTGAACCCACTACTACGCATCACTCCCACCGAAGAAATATCAATCTAGTTGGCCAAACTATCTCAAAAGATCGGAGAGCATTACGAAGCTATGATGATCATGCAAATAAGAATCATAGTAATCAGGTTTGACTAAAATACTTTTCATGAATAATCTGAACATAAACTCACAATTCATCGGATCCCAACAAACACACAATACAAAGGGATTACCTCGGATAGATCAAGGCAAAGATGCGATGAACATTCTATTGAAGATCAAGAGAGAGAGAGAGAGAGAGATTGCCATCTAGGTACTACCTATGGACCCGTGGGTCTGTGGTGAACTACTCACACATCATGGTGAGGGCAACAAGGTTGATGAAGAGGCCCTCCGTGATCGATCTCCCCTCCAGCAGGGTGTCAGAACGGAGGTATAGATGGCCTACCGTCGGAACAGAGACTTGCGGTGGCGAAAAAAGTGTTTCGGGAGCGCTTCTGGTATTTTTAGGGTAGATGTGAATTTATAGGCTAGAGAACGACGTCGGGAGAGGCTACAGGGGGGCAAAACATATCTGGTCGCGCCCCCCTGGGGCGTCGCCAGATGGCTTGGGGGCCCCCGGTGCATCTCCTTGTCATCCTCTGAAGCTTCTGGTCTTGTATTGGTCCAAAAAAATCACCAAAAAGTTTCGTGGCAATTGGACTCCGTTTAGTATTGTAACTCTGAAAAGGCAAAAACACGTAGAAAATAGGAATTGGCACTGGGCACTAGGTCAATAGGTTAGTGCTCAAAAATATTGTAAATTGGTAAATAAATACCCAAAAAGTATCCTAGAATGATAACATGTCAGCATGGAACAATCAAAAATTATAGATACGTTGGAGAGGTATCAAGCGGCAGCGAATGGTCGCGGGGGAGCCCCCCCGTACAGGTGTCGTCCTCCGCCGAAGACAGGGGCAGCGAAGATTCTGAGGCGACCGACGGGGAAGAGGAGGAGGAGGATGCCGACTGGGGGCTACCGCCAGGCCACGACCAGTCCCAGTGTGACTTCCTCGGCCTTCCGACCTTGTTGTGGCAGCGGAGGCCTATGCCACTGGCTCCCAGGTGCTGAATGTCAGGGTCCCGGTGCGAGGCGGCCAACGCTCATGAAGCCACCGCCCTTCTCCAAGGGGTCCCCCCAGGCCCTTGGAAATAAATTGGACCCGGCTGGACCCACCAGGGTTCACGCCGAGCGTTCTTCCGGTGTCACAAGGGGGCGCCCGAGAGCGGCGGTGGCGCGCCTTCCGCCGCCGAGAAGAAGCGGAAGTGGGCCGCTGAGGAAGAGTAAGTGCTCGAGCTTGCACTTACGCCTTGCGCTTGTGAATTGCAGGCTCATGCTAATTCTTCGTCCGCGCAGGCACCGGGTCGGCGGCGACGGGAAGAAGAAGAAGACCAATGACGTGGCGAAGGTGACATGCACCCCGAAGGCGACGTCGACGCTAGGACGCAATCTTGGAGTGCCCGGGGGAGCTCTGCGACAGGCCAACGCCATGCCTGAGCATGCGAGGGGCGCAGCGACGCCCAATTTCTCTTCTACGCAGTCGGGGGACCGATCGCCGAGGCAGCGGAGGACCGGCCCCCGGCGCCTCCCGTCATAGCTGCAGCCCCTAGCCGATGGAGCCAAAGCCGGCGTGGCAGCCCTCCTCAAGCGTCCCCTCTCCCATAGCCGAGCATGGTGCGGGGAACCTCCAGGGCCATCCCAAACCAGGATAGCTTTTGGGGCCGATGGAGCTCACGCGGCGGCTCCGCCTAACTTGCCATGGGAGCCGGCTGGTGAGGAAAAGCCAGAGCCCCCGGTGCCTGAGGCAGAGAACATTGAGGCCCTTTCGGTTGAGGCAGCGACCAGTGCTGAGGCACCGGCGCTCCGCCCGACCCTCGCGCTCATGACCCATCGTGCCCCGCTCGGGCAAGAGGCCCTGTCCGATGCTCGGGCTGCGCTCGATCGGTTTGTGGGAGACTCTCAGGATGCCGAAGCGCGCCTCACCGGGGAGCACCTAGAGATCGCCACCCTGCTAAAGCGGCTCTCGGCTGCCCTCACGGAGAGTGAGAAGGATGTTGTCGAAGCAAAGGCGGCCCGCGAGGGCGCCCTTGCCTCGAAGGCCGAGGCTGCCAAGTGCTGCGAGCAAGCGGAGGACAACCTGAAGACGCTCTGGGACGAGCGAGACGTGCGGGCGTAGCAGCTGCAGCTGCAGGAAGACAGCCTCAGGACCCGCGAAGGACAGCTCGCTGACCGCGACACTGAGCTGGCGAAGGTGGCGGCCAAGCAAGCCACGGAACGCGAGCGCCTGGAGGCGCTGCAGCGCGAGGTGACCAAAGCCCAGGAATCCCACGCGGAGCGCATCTCCGAGGCGAACACCGCGCTGGACACCAGGGAGAAAAAGGTCCAGGCAGATGCCAACGCGAAGGCATCAGTGGACAGCGCTGCCTTTTCTTCTCTTGAGCTCCGGGCTCGCAAGGCCTTCCAATCCTTGTGCACGGGGGGCTTCGATGCTCCTCTCACCACCCTTGACGCCGGCTACGTCGAGCTTTCTGCCAGGCTCGTGGGGGATCTTGAGGAGACGGTGCGGAACGTGGACGACTTCCTGGAGGAATAAATGCCGGGACCTGTTTTTGTGGCGGCAACTCGAGTCTTCAGCCACCTCCTTCTTCGCGACCCACACTTCAACTTCGATGAGGTGGTAGGCCCCGTCCCTGAAGAATCTCGCGACCGCCTGGAGGCAGCCGTGGAGGGCCCTATGAGCATGCTACTTGAGAAGTTCACCTGCAACGATTGCGACGACGGTGGTGCCGATACTCCTTTCGTCGTCCTGCAGGACTTAATCTACCTTGCGGTAGTGTAAGACGATGATTTTAATGTACTGAACATCATAAGCTTGTAATGACTGCCAGCTATCCGCAGACTTTCCTTTCATGCCTGGTTTTCCTCAAGCTTGCCTCTGTGCTCTGCGTCGGCAAGGCCCAGTCCTGCGCATTTCTCAGATGTCGCTGGGTTGTCAGGTCGCGATGCCTACACAAGGCTAGGAGGTGAGGGGCTTCAGGAACTAGTGAAGGCTCCTGAGGCGCGATGCTCAAGAGCCCCCTCTTGACGTATGAGCGGCCCTCGAGAGGAAACACGCGCTAGCCAGTTTGTGCCTGGGCATTGCGTGAGGAAACTAGGCACCAAGGGCCTTAGTGGGGTGATGTGCACGGGGGTAAGCCGGCGAGCCATAGCCCTGTCCGTTGGGTTTTTCAGAGCTGCTGGGACTAACCCGAGCACAGGCAATGTGCCCAGCCCCCGCTCACGCGAGGCCCAAGGGGGAACTGGTTAGTGAGTGTGGCGGGGTGGGGTGACGCCCCCGATCGACCACCCAGCACGGAGCATGGGGCTTCCACTAGGCGTAGGCATAGTCGCGGTTCGACAATCATTCCGTCAGCACGGGGCGTGGGGCTTCCACTTGGGCATGTGCATAGTCGCGGTTTGACACTGACTCTGCCAGCGGGGAGCATGGGCCTTCGACTTGGGCGTGGGCAGGAGTCCTCCTAAGGCTACTGGGCGGCGCTCCAGGAAGCTCCATGGCGTGTACAGCCCCAACCTCATTATTACGTTAGACGGTCACAGGCGGCGATAAGGAGGGGTCGGATATTCCAGGCACCGGGCTCAGGAATTCCTTCCTCCATCCTCAAGCGTTTTGCGCCTAGTCCTGTCACAGCCCTAGAATTTGATTGTAAATAATGTTATCAGTTGCATCAATGGCATCCATGCATCATGTTAAAATTCAATTGAACTTGAAATGGGGATGACCTAAACCAACCCCTAATGAATTAAACCAACTTCAAAACAAATTTGAATCAATGAACCAAAAATGACCTTCATAAAACACTAGCAAATGGGATTTACCTCAAATCAAATAACTAGTCCAAACCAACACATTTCTGGTTTCAAAAGAAATATTTGAAACCAGTGAAAATTATTATTGGAATTAAATTTAGTTACTTTAGTTTTTCATAAATAAATGTAGTTGTCCACAATAGAAAACAAAATGTTCTCTCTGTGAGGAATAATCCATTCAACCACAGGAACAAGTTTTATGTTTTTCAAAAATGCTTTTGTATTTTTATAGAGTAAAACACAGTACATAAAATAGAAAAGAAACAAAATAAAATGAAGAGAGGAAACTTACCTCGAAGCCCACTTACCCTGAGGCCCCACACTGTAGTTGGCCGGCCCAGCCCACTTGGCGCTGCCAGTCGTCTCCCACCTCGCGCCAGGAGGACGCGAGGCGCGTGGTCGCCGCGCGCCCGGCCACCTCTAGCCTGCCTGCTCGCCCTAGACATCGCCTAAGTGCGTCACGCGACCCCCCCCCAGAGCCACCCGCATCAATTTCCCCTCGCATCTCTCTCCCTCTCCTCCTCTGGCTCTCTCTCCCTCGCCACCAGAGAGCCATGGCCGCCGCCCCTCGCAACCACCGTGGACACCGGCCACCCCTCGCTTCCCTGTTCGGTCCAGAAGCACCGCCGCATCGCCCTTCTCCTCCACCCCAAAGGAATCAAGGTGGGAGGACCCGGAGCATCCTCTCCGTCGCCGTTTCCATCTCCGGCAACTGGTACGTCTCCAACGTATCTATAATTTATGAAGTATTCATGCCATGTTTACAATAATTCTATATGATTTTGATATGATTTTATTAGAACTAACCCGGACTGACGCTGTTTTCTGCAGAACTACCGTGGTGTTGTTTTTGTGCAGAAATAAAAGTTCTCGGAATGGGCTGAAAATTTACGAAGAATATTTTTGGAAAATATAAAAAAAACTGGAGCGAAGAGTCACCGGAGAGGAAGGCCGAGGAAGCCACAAGCCACAGGGGCGCGCCCCCCTAGGGCGCGCCCCCCTAGCTTGTGACTTCCTCGGGAACCTTCTGGACGTGGGACCGCCGCCAAAAATTCCTATAAATAGAGAAACCCCCAGAAACAAACCTAGATCGGGAGTTCCGCCGCCGCAAGCCTCTGTAGCCACGAAAAACCAATCGGGAGCCCGTTCCGGCACCCTGCCGGAGGGGGAAACCATCACCGGAGGCCATCTTCATCATCCGGGCGGTCTCCATGACGAGGATGGAGTAGTTCACCCTCGGGGCTGAGGGTATGTACCAGTAGCTACGTGTTTGATCTCTCTCTCTCGTGTTCTTGAGATGACACGATCTTGATGTACCGGGACCTTTATTGATATAGATGAATCATATGGAGTTTTCCCCTCTCTATCTTCTTGTGATGAATTGAGTTTTCCCTTTGAAGTTTTCTTATCGGATTGAGTCTTTAAGGATTTGAGAACACTTGGTGTATGTCTTGCGATGGGATATCCATGGTGACAATGGGATGTTCTATTGATCCACTTGATGTATGTTTTGGTGATCAACTTGCATGTTTCGTGACCTTGAGAATCTATGCATAGGGGTTGGCACACGTTTTCGTCTTGACTCTCCGGTAGAAACTTTGGGGCACTCTTTGAAGTTCTTTGTGTTGGATTGAACATGATGAATCTAAAATTGTGTGATGCATATCGTATAATCAAACCCATGGGTACTTGTGGTGACAATGGAGTATCTAGGTGACATTAGGGTTTTGGTTGATGTGTATCTTAAGGTGTTATTTTAGTACGAACTCTAGGGCTGTTCGTGACACTTATAGGGATAGCTCATAAGATTGATCGGAAAAGATAACTTTGAGGTGGTTTCGTACGCTACAATAATTTCTTCGTTTGTTCTCCGCTATTTGTGACTTTGGAGTGAGCTCTTTGTCGCACGTGAGGGATTTACATATGATTCAACTATGTCAGTATTGTTGAGAGAACTTGCACTAGTGAAAGTATGAACCCTAGGCCTTGTTTCCAAGCATTCCAATACCGTTTTTGCTCACTTTTGTTACTTGCTACCTTGCTGTTTTTATATTTTCAGATTACAAAAACCTATATCTACCATCCATATTACACTTGTATCACCATCTCTTCGCCGAACTAGTGCACCTATACAATTTACCATTGTATTGGGTGTGTTGGGGACACAAGAGACTCTTTGTTATTTGGTTGTAGGGTTGTTTGAGAGAGACCATCTTCATCCTATGCCTCCCACGGATTGATAAACCTTAGGTCATCCACTTGAGGGAAATTTGCTACTGTCCTACAAAACTCTGCGCTTGGAGGCCCAACACGAGTCTACAAGAAGAAAGTTGTGTAGTAGACATCAAGCTCTTTTCTGGCGCCGTTGCCGAGGAGGTGAGTGCTTGAAGGTATATCTTTAGATCTTGCAATTAAACCTTTTAGTTTCTTGTTTTTCACTAGTTTGGTTTTATAAATGAAAACTACAAAAAAATGGAATTGAGGTTGCCTCATATGCTTCATCTTTTTAATGTCTTTCGTGAAAATGATGGAAAAGAAAATTGTGCTCAAGTGTTAGAAGAAGAAGTTATTAAAATGTTTGGCACTAAATCTTTGAGTGATGAGCATGATTGCAATGTTGTTAGTATGAATTCCTTTAATATTCATGATGCTAATGATATGCAAAGCCACAAGCTTGGGGATGCTATGTTTGATGAAGATGATATGTTTAGTCCCCCAAGTTTTGATGAGCAAAACTATTATGATGATGGCATGCCTCCTATCTATGATGATTATTGTGATGACACGTCTGCTATAAAGAGTGATAGTAATCAAGAAACTTGTCATCATGATTTTAATATTCAAAGTGGTTATGTCAATCAAGTACCTCATGATAGTTATTTTGTTGAGTTTGCTCCCACTATTATGAATGAGAAAAAAATTGCTTATGTGGAGAGTGACAAATTTTCTATGCTTGTGGATCATGAAAAGAATGCTTTATGTGCTGGTTATATTGTGGAATTCCTTCATGATGCTACTGAAAATTATTATGAGAGAGGATCTTATGCTTCTACTTATTGCAATAATATCAAGTTTCCTCTCTATGTGTTCAAAGTTTTGAAGTTATGCTTGTTTTGCCTTCCTATGCTAGTTGATTCTTGCTCCCATAAATTTTTTGCTCACAAAATCCCTATGAATAGGAAGTGGGTTAGACTTAAATATGCTTGTCATGAGATTCATGATGCTCTTTTGCATGTTTCAACTACTATTCTTATATGAGCATCATTGAAATCATCATGCCTAGCTAAAAGGCTTCAAAGAAAAGCGCTTGTTGGGAGACAACCCAACACTTTTCCCTTCTGTTTTTGTGTGATCACATGATTAAGCTACTGTAGTAATCATGTTTTATAGCTTTTGTCTCAATAAAGTGCCAAGTAAAGCCTTTGGGATGACTCACAAGATGAGTAGAACTGATGCTGAACCAAAACAGAAACTTTTGCTCTCAGTCCAGGAATTTTGCAAATTAACTGGAACGTGATTTTAATCTGAATTTTTTACACATGATTGATATACAAATTTCCTAGATTTTCCTAATTTTTCAGAATTTGTATAGACAGGTAAGTATGGTTACATTACAGATCTTCACAGACTGTTCTGTTTTTGACAGATTCTGTTTTGCATGCATAGTTTGCTTGTTTTAGTGTTTCCATAGCTTATATTTAGTTGTATAAATTATGGGAATGATAGAATACAGTAGGTATCATGTGGGAACAATTATGAATCTTGTCTTGACAGTACCTAAGTGAATTATCCTTGTTTATTATACTAACCCATCTCACGAAGTTCCGTTAAGTTTTGTGTGATTGAAGTTTTCGAGTTTTGGGTGAGACACCGATATGAGGAGAATAAGGAGTGATAATAACCTAAGCTTGGGGATGACCAAGGCACCCCAAGGTAATATCCAAGGAATACTCAAGCTCCTAAGCTTGGGGATGCCCCGGAAGGCATCCCCTCTTTCGTCTTCAACACTATCGGTATATCTTACTTGGAGCTATATTTTTACATAATATGAGTTTTGCTTGGAGCATCATTTTATTTTCTTGTTCTCTGTTAGGTGTTATTTATAATCTTGTTTTTCAATAAAAAGTTCCAAGAATTGCCTTAGGATGCTTGCATTGCATGTTTGATGTGTGCTGTGTAAAAACAGAAACTTTGGCTGTAGTGTTTGAATTTTCATATTTTACTGGAACGTGGAAAGTTTCTGAATTTATTACACAGTATTTTCATATAAATTTTATAGCATGTACTAAATGTTCATAATTTTTTGAGTTACAGAAGTACACTGTTTTCATAAATTTCTACAGACTGTTCTGTTTGGACAGATTGCTGTCATAGTTTCGTTATCTACTTATCCTATAGTTTCCATAGCCTATATTGGTAGATATAAATTGTGGAAAGGATAGGATACAGTACCTAATGTTTGAAAATTATTATGCAACTTGTCTTGGCAGTACATGAAGTGTTGATTTATTCTTATGTGTACCAACCTATCTCACGAGTTCTTTTCGAGTTTTGTGTGGATGAAGTTTTTGAGAATAGGTGAAACCATGATATGAGAGGATTGAACGAGATACAAAAGCTGAAGCTTGGGGATGCCCAAGGCACCCCAAGTAAATATTTCAAGAAGTCTCAAGCATCTAAGCTTGGGGATGCTACGCATCCCACCTCTCTTCATCAACAATTATCGGTTAGCCTATGTTGAGTCTAAATTTTTATTCGTTCACATGATGCGTGCTATTCTTGGAGTGCTATTTTTCTTTTGCTTGCTGTTGAATAAAATACTCATATCTGAAGATATTTATTGAGGGAGAGAGAGTCCTAACATAGCTCCTTAATTGTTTGACTACTCATTGATCTTCACTTATATCTTTTGAGAGTAGTTTGTCATTTCCTCTCATGCTTCAACTTTACCTTTTTGAGAGATGAAATTTTTATGCTCATGTGCTTCATTTAAATTTGTTTGAGCTTGCCAAAAAGCAATGGCAATATATGAAACCAGTCCCAAAGTGATAGATATCCAAGGAGGATATAATAAAAACTTTCATGAAGATCATTGGACAAATTAAACTTGATTCTTTGTAATAGTTTTGAAACATGATGATAGTAATATGTGAGTCATGTTAGTGAGTAATTATGCTTAGTAGGAATATTGGTGTTAAGGTTTGTGATTCCCTATGCATGCACGAAAGTCAATAGTTATGCAATGAAGTTACATCCTACTTGTGGTGCATTATTCGGTGTTAGTTATGACTCAATGCTCACTTATGTGATTTTTCGTTCCTTGGTTTGGTCGCTTCCCAATCTATTTGCTAGCCTTCATTTGTACTAAGTAGAAATACTACTTGTGCATCCAAAACCCTTAAACCAAGTTTTGCCTTATGAGTCCACCATACCTACCTATATGCGGTATTTCCATGCCGTTCCAAGCAAATTTGTATGTGCCATCTCTAAATTTTCAAAATAAATTTTCTCTTTTGTGTGCCCGTACCGCTCATGAAACGGTGGGGAGTATCCAATATTTTTCCATGCTAGGTGTGTTATTCTCACGATATGTGTTGATTCACTATCATTCATGAGAAAGTGGCTGGTATTCGGGATGCCCAGTCCCATGCTCAAAATTCAAATGAAAAAAAATATAATGCAACAAAACTCCCCCAGGATTGTTGTTTGTATGGACGGTACCCGTGGATTCGGCTCGCCGTGGAGTGTGATTGATTGGTGGAGGGGGAGTAAAAACTTTACCATTCTGTTTGGGAACCGCCTATAATGTATCTAGCATCGAAAGTATTGTGAGCTACTTCGTCGTTTTCGTTGACAGGAAAAGCATGCCACTCAAAATATTTTTCTCTCTCCATTTAAACCTTGAGCACTGGCACCTCTACAAATCCCTACTTCCCTCTGCGAAGGGCCTATCTATTTACTTTATGCAATTTTTATTTTTGCTTTGAGTCTCCATCTTCTCTTATAAGCACCAACCAGGGGGCACTATGATCGTACTTGAGCATTGGGCATAGCTAATATTTGAGTGTGTTTCATGAATGGATCAATGATTGAGCATGATGGGCTAGGGATAACTTTCTTTAGTGTTGATATTTTGAAAGACATGGTTGCTTGTTGATATGCTTGAGTATTGAAGTCATTTTGCTAAAACTAGACTATTGCTTTGAATCATTTACAAGTCCAAATGTCCATGCTATACAAAGAAGAAAAGAATATGATGAACATGTTGGGTAGCATTCACACTTCATAAATTATTTCTTTTATCATTTACCTACTCGAGGACGAGCAGGAATTAAGCTTGGGGATGCTGATACGTCTCCAACGCATCTATAATTTATGAAGTATTCATGCCATGTTTACAATATTTCTATATGATTTTATTAGAACTAACCCGGACTGACACTGTTTTCAACAGAACTACCGTGGTGTTGTTTTTGTGCAGAGATAAAAGTTCTCAGAATGGGCTGAAAATTTACGAAGAATATTTTTGGAAAACATAAAAAATACTGGAGCGAAGAGTCACTGGAGAGGAAGGCCGAGGAAGCCACAAGCCACAAGCCACAGGGGCGCCCCCCCCTAGGGCGCGCCCCCCTGGCTTGTGACTTCCTCGAGAATCTTCTGGATGTGGGACCGCCGCCAAAAATTCCTATAAATAGAGAAACCCCCAGAAACAAACCTAGATCGGGAGTTCCACCGCCGCAAGCCTCTGTAGCCACGAAAAACCAATCAGGAGCCCGTTCCGGCACCCTGCCGGAGGGGGAAACCATCACCGGAGGCCATCTTCATCATCCCGGCGGTCTCCATGACGAGGATGGAGTAGTTCACCCTCGGGGCTGAGGGTATGTACCAGTAGCTATGTGTTTGATCTCTCTCTCTCGTGTTCTTGAGATGACACGATCTTGATGTACCGCGAGCTTTATTGATATAGATGAATCATATGGAGTTTTCCCCTCTCTATCTTCTTGTGATGAATTGAGTTTTCCCTTTGAAGTTTTCTTATCGGATTGAGTCTTTAAGGATTTGAGAACACTTGGTGTATGTCTTGCGATGGGATATCCATGGTGACAATGGGATGTTCTATTGATCCACTTGATGTATGTTTTGGTGATCAACTTGCGGGTTTCGTGACCTTGAGAATCTATGCATAGGGGTTGGCACACGTTTTTGTCTTGACTCTCCGGTAGAAACTTTGGGGCACTCTTTGAAGTTCTTTGTGTTGGATTGAACATGATGAATCTGAAATTGTGTGATGCATATCGTATAATCAAACCCATGGGTACTTGTGGTGACAATGGAGTATCTAGGTGACATTAGGGTTTTGGTTGATGTGTATCTTAAGGTGTTATTTTAGTACGAACTCTAGGGCTGTTCGTGACACTTATAGGGATAGCTCATAAGATTGATCGGAAAAGATAACTTTGAGGTGGTTTCGTACCCTACAATAATTTCTTCGTTTGTTCTCCGCTATTTGTGACTTTGGAGTGAGCTCTTTGTCGCACGTGAGGGATTTACATATCATTCAACTATGTCAGTATTGTTGAGAGAACTTGCACTAGTGAAAGTATGAAACCTAGGCCTTGTTTCCAAGCATTGCAATACCGTTTTTGCTCACTTTTGTTACTTGCTACCTTGCTGTTTTTATATTTTCAGATTACAAAAACCTATATCTACCATCCATATTACACTTGTATCCCCATCTCTTCGCCGAACTAGTGCACCTATAAAATTTACCATTGTATTGGGTGTGTTGGGGACACAAGAGACTCTTTGTTATTTGGTTGCAGGGTTGTTTGAGAGAGACCATCTTCATCCTACGCCTCCCACGGATTGATAAACCTTAGGTCATCCACTTGAGGGAAATTTGCTACTGTCCTACAAAACTCTGCGCTTGGAGGCCCAACACGAGTCTACAAGAAGAAAGTTGTGTAGTAGACATCAGCAACCGAGCTCCTCCTCCGACGGATTCGATGCCGTCCGCTCGTCCCCAACCTCGTCGTGTGCACCAACCGCACCGCTATGAGCCCCGGGCCTCTTTCCCCCTAACCCCGTTGTCGTTCGCGTCCCCTAGCTCCCCAAGCCGCCGCAGCCGAAGCTCCAGGCCGCCATTCATGGCGCCACCATGGCTAGGACGGGCACAGCTCGTGGCTGAGCATGTGGTCGTGCTCTTGGAGGCCATAGGACGCCGCATGCTCCCTCTTCTTGCCCGCCTAAGCCCCGTAGTGTCGCGCCCGTGCAACCCGAGCCGCTGCCGCCGCCAAGCCACGTCGTCGGCGCACTTCCAGTGCCCCTCCGGCCAGCTAGTGGCCACCAATGGACGCGGCCCGTCCCCAGCTCTCCAAAGAGCCTAGCGGCGCATCGAACGGAGCCCTGTAGGCCAATTCCGTGTACCTCCGACGTCGCGGATGGTCGCCGGCATTCAGCCGCCGGCGGATGTGACGTGGCACATCATTAGCGGTTAATGACGGCCTAAATATCACTCTGAGACACTGACAGCAGGATCCACGAGATTAATTAACCACCTAGTTAAGTTAGTTAAGCATTTTTAGTCCCTGTCACCGACTGACGGGCTCCGCCAGTCAGTTTGTCCTGGCCACGTCAGGGTTGACCAGGCCCACATGTCAGCCTCTGTGGCTGGCCCTGAGCCACTGACCAGTGGGCTCCACTGGTCAGGTTTGAACCAGGCCGTGTCTGTTGACCACTGACGTCACCCTGACGTAAGGCCGATGCAGTAAACAATTCTGGAATTAAAATAATTCAAGAAAGGATTTATTAATTATAGAAAATACTCAAACTTCTAGAAATCATAGTAATTCAACAGTAACTCAGATGGAAATAAATTATATATGAAAAATGATCAGAAAAATATAAGGAATCTGTTTATGGCATGTTCATGCATGTTTGAACAAGTTAACATGACCAAGTAGGACGTTTCATGATTAGGACAATTTAATAAATAGTGTTGGAGTTAGAATTTGGTATATATCTGAATTCCACTTCACTTAATATGACTACTTATTGCTCTAGGTAAATTCAATGCTTTAATATGACATATCATACAACATGTTTGTTGCATTGCATTGAATGTGTTCCTTTCCTATTTTGCTGGTAGTGTTCCTTCCCGGTAGATGATGGTTCCGACGTTGAGATCGTTGTCACCGATGAAGACTCATTGTTATCTTCAGAAGTGTCAGGCAAGAAACCTCCCCTTGAGCATACTGATATGAACCCACCCTCTCGCTCCTACTCTCTTTTACTGCATTAGGACAATAACGATTCAACTGTTACAAGTTCTCAGTAGTTGAACCCATTCCTTTGCATGACCTGTCTTTGTCACAGTAAATAGTTGAAACCACTTAGCATGAGTAGCAACTGCTTGAGCCTTGTTGTGCTTACTCATCCATGCTTGCTTACTGTGCCTGCTATGCTTAGTGTCGTGTCGGATCTGATCCATCTGGGCGACGAATCGGAATGGTGATGTTCATGTCCTACTATGTGAGAGTTAAGTGTGTGAATCCGATTTGGTAAAGGTAGCGATGAGAGGCCATGTAGGAGTACATGGCGGATTGTGTCATTGGGACCGTCCTTAAGAACTGAGTTCTGTATTTGTTATCCAAGACAATATACTACCATGCATTGGGCCCGAAACCAATGGACCTTCTCGGCTTAGTAATCGCCTTGATCTTTGTCCAGGAGTTGCAACTAGTTTCTGGTGTTTGTAGGATGTGCTGGCGGCCGTGCATAGAGCTGACCGGAGGGGTAGGCTATGGCGCGGTAGATGCACCCATGGCCGGGTGTACCAAGCGTAGTACCATCCGTTAAGGTGGGCTTGGGAACCCTGCACACATCGTTTGGGGCCGTAATGAAAACTTCGGCCAGACTTCCTTGCGGGTTCAGTCTCAAATAGGCGATAAACCTGGACTAGAGTCTTATCTGGTTAACGGTCGTGGCCGACTCCCTCGCTGGGCTTCCGCTTGAAGGTTGCCGAGGTGCCTTTTTACGTGCACATGGCGGTAAGTGGCGGGAGCGTGTGTGAAGAAGTATACCCCTGCAGGGTGAATTAATCTGTTCAAATAGCCGCGTCCTCGGATATGAACTACATGGAGAACTTATGTGGTTCATAGATAAGTGAAATGGATACTTTAAAATGCGCAAGATAAGTGTGGGTGCTATGGATGGCCTTCTCGTAGGGAGACGGGAGTGGATCCATAGTGGTGTATTGATTTGGTGAATATGTGGACTCGTGTGCGCTATCCCACCTCAAAGATACTAGTTGTAGTCGTAGTACAGGTTAGCCAATAGTCAAAGCTGGCTTGCTGCAATAAACTCCACCACCCCCCCTTTGTTGATAATGATGCATATGTAGATAGTTCTGATGTAAGTCTTGCTGAGTACCTTTGTACTCACGGTTGCTTAATTTTGGTTTTGCAGGGGAGACGTCAGTCTCATTAGTGATTCTTACGACGTGAAGTTCGATGTTCACCGGATTAGCTTGGGAATCCCAGACAGAGGTCTGGCTCCTATGGTAGGGTCGTTGTAGCTTTTCAGGCTCTTCCAGCCGCTTTTATTAGATGTCTGTACCCAGACATGTAACTTCCGCTTGTTGCTTGTATGCTCTAAATGTTGGGTCATGTGACCCCTTCTGCTTGTAATATCATATTATGTAAGGCTCTTCTAAGCCTTCTAAATAAATGTTGTGTTGTTGTATGGTTATGTTGTGATGCCATACTTGTATCTATGCACATCGGACATGTCGGGCGTACGTGTGACGTGTAACAGTATGTATGGGATTCGACACCTAGTTGTGTGCCTCTAGTAGTACTCTTTAAAGGAAAACGCCTCTTTGTGCTTCCACTGAGCCTTGGTAGCTTGCTACTGCTCCGGACACATTGATTGACCGGCGTGTATCCTTCTTTGCTGTTGTGTCTGTCCCTTCGGGGAAATGTCTCGCAGTGTAATGGAGTCCATGTAGCCTGCTATGACTCGTCTATGCGCAGTTGATGACATTTATGTCCCACGCCGTAATGGAGTCCCTGTAGCTTTCTATGACTCGTCTACACACGCTGAGACCGACACCTGCATTGTTGGGTTACGTATGCATGCCCCTGTACGGATGTGCCACTTGGGTTCTACGACTATTCATGTCGACCTAGGTTCTTGGACATTTGAATGCTACCGACATATTCACATTCGTGAGCCAAAAGGCACAAACGGTCCCAGCCCAGGTAAGGTGGCAACCGTGGAGATAACCGTGCGTGAGGCCGCAAAGTAATGTGAAGTGTTACATGCTAGATTCTTATGGCTTAGGATCGGGGTCCCGACAGCGTTGGTATCAGAGCTTGACTGCCTGTAGGATTACCAAGCCAAACTGGTCGATGTTGAGTCTAGAACTGCTCTAGTTATATAAGGGAATTGATTGTGGAAGGGAACGTAAGATTCTTTTTACTCCTTTCCTCGTGTCATTCTAATTCTGAGTCACCCTCTCCTTTTCTACGGGGTTATGAAACTAGGCTTTCCCATCTATCTATCAGGATGACGAGTTACTATGCTGGAGACTTATAGGAAAGTTGTTGTCTTCTTGGATCGATGTCTCTGTAAGAATTCAGTTGTTCTATTGTCAGTTTCATGCAGGTTGCCTCATATTTCATGTCCGTACAGCCGTTATGTTGTCCGAGTTATCCAAGGTTTATAAATAATCTGATGCAGTTGCAAACTCTTCCATCTTGAACCGATGCCTTTTGGGCTAGACAAAGCACACTAATTCTTGTGTTAAGGTACTCCGTTACCTCGACGTGTTTGTTAAAGTGATAGGAAACCATGTTATCTCGGAGAACCACCCAATGGTCTAGTTGTGTTTTGTGTTCCCAATGTGATCATTCTGGCCATCGTTATCGAAAGCATCCTGTGATGTTATTAGTGAGTAGGTATTCTATCTATGTGTTCTTGAACCCATGATTCATTCCTCCCACTCTTGTTGACAGTATTTGCTCGTTCCTTTAGGATGATTAGTGACTTTGATCTAGTCCTCGAGGTTTGTGGTTTATCGTTCTTCCAATACCATGAACCAACTGCGGCAGAAGTTCCTCGTGAACTGGAGATCACAACTAGAGTGCTCCTCATGAGTTCTCCATTCCATAAGTTGTGACACTGCCAATCCTACCCTTCTGCATGGTTTATCCAGAAGAATTATGTTGAACTCGTTCGACATGCTAACCATGCATCTACAACTCAGAAAAATTATGTGCTTTTGAGTTGCCCCTTTTCAGTTGTATTCTGACCCTCGTCTATCAGTGGATAGTCAAGAGTAGCTGTGCAATCGTTTTCATCGATGCCTTTTATTCTTGTGGTCCGTCAAGTCATTCTATTTCAGACTGACTAGGAGAAACAAACTCCAGTACCTTATCCATTTCTTGGATTGGGTCAAAGCAGTTGTATTCCGCAGATCAAAATGCCAATCCAGCTTTTGCTCTGTTCTACCTTAAAGTATTACCCTCTTCATGTCGAGAATGTCATGAGTATTGCACGGCCTCTTATGCATTATTGATACCGTGGTACTTCTCGCCATCATTATTCATTCCTTGGTATCCATGTTAGTTGTAACTGGAATGCCGACAAATGAACTGTGGTGTGTGAAATCAATACCTCTAGAAATCCTATTGCTTGGAAGTTAATGGACAATAATTTCACTCTTAGTGTGATGGTCATTGAATTGTCTCCTAAGATTGACCGTGCTACCTAGTCCATCTTTCATGGTGCACTCCTCGATCAACGAGTTAGGTTTGTGCCAAGCTCTTTTGATCATATCGTCTTGCCCTGAAAAGCAAGATTGCTCTCGAGCTCAATAACATATCGGTGGATCGTGATTTTCCGAATATCTTCTCAGAAGTATTACCAGGTTGTCCCCTGACCGTCATGTTGAGTTCGTGATCAAAGTGGCTTTCCTATAAACCATCCTTTCTCCAATAATCTGTGTTGGATACCCTTGAACTAGTTGGTTAAGCTAAACAACAACTTGGAGAGTTGGAAGATAAAATCTTTGCCTAAAATAGCTCGTTCCAAGGGGATATTCTATGTGGTGTGTGTGTGTTTAAGAAAGATGATGTCCTCATCATTTGATCCTTGTCATCAATTGTTGCAACCATTGTCTTGTCCAATCTTTGATTTGAATATGGGCTATCGTCAAATCAAACTCAGAACGAAAGATCTTCATAATGTTGTCTTACTCGGGGAGGTTTCCCCGAGCATATACCATTATGTCTTCTTGTCTGACCAATACTCTCACTTTTCTCACATAGTTGTGGAATTCCATATAGAGGGATATCTTGATGAAATGTTGTTGAGCCCATCGGCAACATTTTCATCTATTCCACGATTCATCCTGGACATTAAGCTAGTATTAGAAACTTTGTAGGCCATATCTTTGTGCTTCGTTCATGAAGTATATGGTTGGTGAAAAGAAGTGACTTCCTCTAAGTTCACGTGCATTTGACGCAAGTTGCCACCGTGAATTTAAGAAAGTATGTCTTGCTTCCTTTGGGATCATCCCAAGTCAGTCATGCATGTGCGAAGTATGCTATGGTTTGATAGGTTGGCCGCCTCCACTCCATATGTAACTCCTAGCACACCAAGCCACTGATTGATTTGTTCAACGAAAAGAAGTCCATTAAGTGCTAATAGTAGTTCATGCATCGGGCTTCGTTACCTCAAATGATGGTTCCAAACAAGAATTCGAAAGTGTTTTGTTGTAGGATTTCTATGTGGTCACGTTTGCCTTCGGCAGTGAGTCCACATGAGTCTTGCAATCCAGCTCATGTTTTGGAGTTGGCTTCCACAGTTCATTTCCTGAGGAGCTCGCAACATCATCTCGTCGATTTGTGTTGCAAAACTCTCTTTTCGGACATGCTGAGTCTGAAGTATCCTGACACCAATCATATCTGAATATCAGGCAGATATAATTATTGGAACGTTACCCAAGAGTTATAATATTGGTCTACCTAAGACCCGGCAAAGTGATGTTGTGGCTAACGCACTTAGCCGGAATACCTACTATTATAATATCTTGTATCAGTAACATTAGGCACCTCGCCATGAGGATTTCATATGACTTGTTCTAGAAGTTGATACCCATGGACCCTTGGTACCCCGAAGTCCGACCTTTACTTGATGTTCTAGTTACCAAAAGCTACCTATAGCTGGGTTACGCTAACACATCAAGGAGAACATTAGAAGCGGGGTGCTAAATGTGTCTCGGTCGATCATCCAGATTTCATTCCTTGGCATAGCTAAGATGAAAATTGAGAAAGTGTTGTCTTCCTTTGAATCTGTATCCTCCATCACTATTCATCATGGTAGTATGATGAGTCACCAAGATCTTGGCATAGATGTTGGTAAAATCCCGATGAATATGGAGATGCTCAAGTTCTTGAGAGCACGCTCAGACACTGGGTTATATTCTCGGCATCATTTGGAATGTGTCTTCCGTTGTCGAGTGGTTCTATAACTCTAGTTTCCTTTCCGATCTGAGTATGCCATTTCTTTCGGACTCCTTCAAACGATCATTGTGAATTTCCTTAACCTGGTATGAAGAGTTTCAATGATCTTTGGATCAAAAGAAATTCTTTTTGCCACTTAAGGGAATAACTCCACGAGTCACCTCCCTTAAGGTGCCCCGTATTGGTATTATGGCAACTAACTCCTCGCTACTTTGAAACCCATGTACCATCTGTTTTGGCATGGAATTGTTACCTACCAATTAAACCTCCGTTATCTACCCCATTCCCTCGTTCTCGAGGTATGTTCTATGTCTCAGCTCGAGAGACGTTTTGACGTCCCATTCTACGAGCTGATCATGAGTTGCTCGATCTTTGAGAAGAGAAACTCTTGTAGAGTTTTCCCGTTCCTTCGTCGTCTTGTTGAGTGAAGGTCCCGAATGCAAAGATGTCAAAATCAACATGATGCAGTGAACCAACATCTTAGAGAAGGGCAATTGGACCATGAAGATTGTGATAGTTTAGTGTCCCAACTGTTCTCTTACCCTATGCCTGAATCTCGGATTGAGATTCTTGTTTAGTGGGGGTGAGTTGTCACAGCCCTAGAATTTGATTGTAAATAATGTTATCAGTTGCATCAATGGCATCCATGCATCATGTTAAAATTCAATTGAACTTGAAATGGGGATGACCTAAACCAACCCCTAATGAATTAAACCAACTTCAAAACAAATTTGAATCAATGAACTAAAAATGACCTTTATAAAACCCTAGCAAATGGAATTTACCTCAAATCAAATAACTGGTCAAACCAACACATTTCTGGTTTCAAAAGAAATATTTGAAACCAGTGAAAACTATTATTGGAATTAAATTTAGTTACTTTAGTTTTTCATAAATAAATGTAGTTGTCCACAATAGAAAACAAAATGTTCTCTGTGTGAGGAATAATCCATTCAACCACAGGAACAAGTTTTAAGTTTTTCAAAAATGCTTTTGTATTTTTATAGAGCAAAACATAGTACAGAAAATAGAAAAGAAACAAAATAAAATGAAGAGAGGAAACTTACCTAGAATCCCACTTACCCTGAGGCCCAGCACTGTAGCTGGCCGGCCCAGCCCACCTGGCGCTGCCAGTCGTCTCCCACCCCGCGCCAGGAGGACGCGAGGCGCGTGGTCGCCGCGCGCCCGGCCACCTCCAGCCTGCCTACTTGCCCTGGACATCGCCTAGGAGCACCACGCGACCACCCCCCAGAGCCGCCCGCATCAATTTCCCCTCGCATCTCTCTCCCTCTCCTCCTCTGGCTCTCTCTCCCACACCGTCAGACCGCCATGGCCGTCGCCACTCGCAACCACCGTGGACACCGGCCACCCCTCGTTTCCCTGTTCGGTCCAGAAGCACCGCCGCATCGCCCTTCTCCTCCACGCCAAAGGAATCAAGGCGGGAGACCCCGCAGCATCGTCTCCGTCGCCGTTTCCATCTCTGGCAACCGAACTCCTCCTCCGACCGATTCGACGCCGTCCGCTCATCCCCAACCTCGCCGTGTGCACCAACCGCACCGCTGTGAGCCCCCGGCCTCTTTCCCCCTAACCCCGTTGTCGTTGGCGTCCCCTAACTCCCTAAGCCGCCGCAGCCGAAGCTCCAGGCCGCCATTCATGGTGCCACCGTACCTAGGACGGCCACAGCTCGTGGCTGAGCATGTGGTCGTGCTCCTGGAGGTCAGAGGACGCCGCCTGCCCCCTCTTCTTGACCGCCTGAGCCCCGTAGTGTCGCGCCCGTGCAACCCGAGCCGCTGCCGCCGCCAAGCCATGTCGTCGGCGCACTTCTGGTGCCCCTCCGGCCACCTAGTGGCCACCAATGGACGCAGCCCATCCCCAGCTCTCCAAGGAGCCTAGCGGCGCATCGAACGGAGCCCTATAGGCCAATTCCGAGTACCTCCGCCGTCACGGATGGTCGCCGGCGTTCGGCCGCTGGTGGATGTGACGTGGCAACATCATTAGCGGTTAATGACGGCCTAAATATCACTCTGAGACACTGACAGCAGGACCCAAGAGATTAATTAACCACCTAGTTAAATTAGTTAAGCATTTTTAGTCCCTGTGTCACCGACTGACGGGCCCCTCCAGTCAGTTTGACCTGGCCACGTCAGGGTTCACCAGGCCCACATGTCAGCCTCTGTGGCTGGCCCTGAGCCACTGACCAGTGGGCTCCACAGGTCAGGTTTGACCCAGGCCGTGTCTGTTGACCACTGATGTCACCCTGACGTAAGGCTGATGCAGTAAACAATTCTGGAATTAAAATAATTCAAGAAAGGATTTATTAATTATAGAAAATACTCAAAACTTCTAAAAATCATAGTAATTCAACAGTAACTCAGATGGAAATAAATTATATATGAAAAATGATCTGAAAAATACAAGGAATCTGTTTATGCCATGTTCATGCATGTTTGAACAAGTTAACATCACACAGTAGAACATTTCATGATTAGGACAATTTAATAAATAGTGTTGGAGTTAGAGTTTGGTATATATCTGAATTCCACTTCACTTAATATGACTACTTATTGCTCTAGGTCAATTCAATGCTTTAACATGCCATATCATACATCATGTTTGTTGCATTGCATTGAATGTGTTCCTTTCTTGGTTTGCCAGTAGTGTTCCTTCCCGATAGATGATGGTTTCGACGTTGAGATCATTGTCACCGATGAAGACTCATTGTTACCTTCAGAAGTGCCAGACAAGCAACCTCCTCTTGAGCATACTGATATGAACCCACCCTCTCGCTCCTGCTCTCTTATACTGCATTAGGACAATAACGATTCAACTGTTACAAGTTCTCGGTAGTTGAACCCATTCCTTTGCATGACCTGTCTTTGTCACAGTAAATAGTTGAAACCACTTAGCATGAGTAGCAACTGCTTGAGCCTTGTTGTGCTTACTCATCCATGCTTGCTTACTGTGCCTGCTATGCTTAGAGTCGTGTCGGGTCTGATCCATCTGGGCGATGAATCAGAATGGTGATGTTCATGTCCTACTGTGTGAGAGTTAAGTGTGTGAATCCGATTTGGTAAAGGTAGCGATGAGAGGCCATATAGGAGTACATGGCGGATTGTCTCATTGGGACCGTCCTTAAGAACTGAGTTCTGTATTTGTTATCCAAGACAAGATACTACCATGCATTGGGCCCGAAACCAATTGACCATCTCGGCTTATTAATCGCCTTGATCTCTGTCCAGGAGTTGCAACTAGTTTCTGGTCTTTGTAGGATGTGTTGGCGGCCGTGCATAGCGCTGACCGGAGGGGTAGGCTATGGCGCGATAGATGCACCCGTGGCCGGGTGTACCAAGCGTAGTACGATCCGTCGAGGTGGGCTTGGGAACCCTGCACACATCCTTTGGGGCCGTAATGGAAACTTCGTCCGGACTTCCTTGCGGGTTCAGTCTGAAATAGGTGATAAACCTGGACTAGAGTCTTGTGTGGTTAACGGTCGTGGCTGACTCCCTCGTTAGGCTTCCGCTTGAAGGTTGCCGAGGTGCCTTTTTACGTGCACATGGCGGTAAGTGGCGGGAGAGTGTGTGAGAAGTATACCCCTGCAGGGTGAATTAATCTGTTCGAATAGCCGCGTCCTCGGATATGGACTACTTGGAGAACTTATGTGGTTTATAGATAAGTGAAATGGATACTCTAAAATGCGCAAGATAAGTGTGAGTGCTATGGATGGCCTTCTCGTAGGGAGACGGGAGTGGATCCATAGTGGTGTATTGATTTGGTGAATATGTGGACTCGTGTGCGCTATCCCACCTCAAAGATACTACTTGTAGTCGTAGTACATGTTAGCCAAGAGTCAGAGCTGGCATGCTGCAATAAACTCCACCACCCCCCTTTGTTGATAATGATGCATATGTAGATAGTTATGATGTAAGTCTTGCTGAGTACCTTTGTACTCATGGTTGCTTAATTTATGTTTTGCAGGGGAGACATCAGTCTCATTAGTGATTCTTACGACGTGAAGTTCGATGTTGACCGGATTAGCTTCGGAATCCCAGACAGAGGTCTGGCTCCTATGGTAGGGTCGTTGTAGCTTTTCAGGCTCTTCCAGCCGCTTTTATTAGATGTCTGTACCCAGACATGTAACTTCCGCTTGTTGCTTGTATGCTCTAAATGTTGGGTCATGTGACCCCTTCTGCTTGTAACATCATATTATGTAAGGCTCTTCTGAGCCTTCTAAATAAATGTTGTGTTGTTGTATGGTTATGTTGTGATGCCATAGTTGTAACTATGCATATCGGACATGTCGGGCGTACGTGTGACGTGTAACGGTACGTATGGGATTCGATACCTAGTTGTGTGCCTTTAGTAGTACTCTTTACGGGGAAACACCTCTTTGTGCTTCCACTGAGCCTTGGTAGCTTGCTACTGCTATGGACACATTGATTGACCGGCGTGTATCCTTCTTTGCTACTCTGTTTGTCCCTTCGGGGAAATGTCTCGCAGTGTAATGGAGTCCATGTAGCCTGCTATGACTCGTCTACGCGCAGTTGATGACATTTATGTCCCACGGCGTAACGGAGTCCCTGTAGCTTGCTATGACTTGTCTACACACGCTGAGACCGACACCTGCATTATTGGGTTACGTATGCCTGTCCCTGTACGGATGTGCCACTTGGGTTCTACGACTAGTCATGTCAACCCGGGTTCTTGGACATTTGAATGCTAGCGACATATTCACATTCGTGAGCCAAAAGGCGCAAACGGTCCCGCCCAGGTAAGGTGGAAGCCATGGAGATAACCGTGCGTGAGGCCACAAAGTAATGTGAAGTGTTACATGCTAGATTCTTATGGCTTAGGATCGGGGTCCCGACAAGTCCATTCAGGGCGGCTGCACCCTTATGCAATCCTGAGATACGGGGGTGATGCGCGTCGGACGGTCGGCCTGAGGCCACCATATGAAGGGGTTGGACACTGAGGACCTATTGAGGTGATGTGTGCAGGCCTGGCCCGCCAGACAGAGATCGGTCATTCGGGTTTACCGACGCTGTTGGGATGGACCCGAGCAGAGACGACGTGTCAAGTTCCCTCATACGATGACCAAGGGAGGAAACGCCTGAAGCGTAGCACCGGAGGTGGCGAAACACCTCACTGGAAGTTATGCAATATCAGGCCGCGCCATTGTTCATCTTCCTATGGCCGTTCCATGAAAAGGGCGAGGCACCAAGGACCTTGTGAGGTGACGTGCACGGGAGCAAGCCCGCGAGACAAAGCTCGATTGTTTGGATTTGTCAACGCTGCAGGGACGAACCCGAGCACAGACACCGTGTTCTGTCTCGATAATCAGACGTGTCACACCCTATGTTTGTACCACTTTGCTATGCTATGGATTTATAAAATTTGGACCAATTTAAAACATTTTGAGTGCTTGTGCATGAATTGATTGTTTGCTGTTTGCTTGTTTGGTTGATTGTGATTTGTTCCACCAAATTCTTCTCCTCCCTAAAACTCATCCACTTGATCCAAACTCTCTGCCCAATGATCATGCCATGTGTATAGGACCTAAAACTAATTTTTATAAAATATTATTTTGTCCAAAAAGCATTTATTCAATTTAGGGTTTCAAAAACCCCTAAATTGAGCTTTGTACTACAAGTCCTCAAATTAGGGTGAATGTTTTTCCCAAAGGCTTTATTTGGAACCTACCATATATAAGACTTCCCAAAACCACCAAATTATATTTTTAAAGACTAGTTTCCTATTTTAATTAAATGCTTTTTCTTAAGGCCAGAAATGGTCTTTCATAGGGAAAATTTATTTTTATGTTTTTATAATATTTGAGAAAATTTAGAGAAACTCAGAGGACATATACTTTCCAAATATATGAGTTTCAATACATGGTCATGTTCAAAATATTGGAAAAAACCCTCCAAAACCATTTCTGTTCATTTCAAGGATTTGAAATAATTCTATAAGAAATATTCTCAAATAAATTCAGGAACATTCTAGCAAGTGACATATGCCTAATGTGATGATCTTGCCAAGTTTCATTCCAATCCATATTGTTTTGGTTCACAAAAGTGCCACAAAGCAATTCCTGTCCAGATAGAAATTTGAGCAACTCTACATTGCCAAATGTCTCCTTTTGATCTCAAACTTTGTGGACATGCTATAATCCCCAAATAAGGTCATCACACCAAGTGGTGCATTAAGGAGAATAGATTTGCATGGATATATCTAAGAAAGTCAGTTTCTGCCCATTTCTAGGGTTTGCAAAGTTTGCATTGTCAACTTTCTTCAATCATGCTCAAACCTTGTGATCAGCCTTATTTTTACCCATCATTTGATCCCCTTAAAACCCACAGCAAGTGGAGTCTTTTTACTTGCCCAAAACAGCATCAAACACCTTCTGGTGATTTGGTAAAACCCCTGTTTTCACTCCCTTACTTGTTCTCCATGCTCTCAAATTTTTACCACAACTCCTCACTGTTGTCTCCTACCTACAGTAAGAAAATCCAGCTCTGGTTCAATGATTGGGGGGGGGGGTATAAACCTTATTTTTACCCCTCAGGACAACTATGGCAGCAACATTTCTACCTCTCCCTCCAAATTACCTCTACTCTCCTTAGCCCTCCTAGCTCCTAGAGCACCTCCAAAATCACCAAGACCTAAGGGACACGCTGGGACGGGTCCAGAGCATGCAATGCATGCCATGTCATGCCAAGGCATGCTTTGGAGTGTGCTACAGTGTGTCCCCCCACTGTAGCAGGAGCATCCCAAGGCCCCCCGACCGTGTTGGGGTGAGGGACCTAGTCCCTTGGCCCCTCCTCGACGTCCGCATGCATCCAAACTATCGGCCCCCTCCTAATTCTCCCTCTGGCGCCCTCCCGCACGCGTTCCCTAGCGCCGCCCAGCTCGGCCAGTGAGCAAGCTCACACGCGCGGGCGCCCAGCTCTGTCTCTCTCTCCCTCCAATCCTTCCCCGTGAAGCTAAATCCCTCTCGCACGCCTATGGACACTCCTGCAGGGCCCTCCCTCGCTGTCCAGCACCCCTCCCGCGGGCACCATGGACACTGTCCACGGTGTCCACGGTGCTCCGACCCCGAGCCTATATAAGGCCACCCGAGCCCTTCTGTCCCCTCTGGAACCCCTCTTTCCATCCCAATCAACCACCTCGAGCCCCCATTTAAGCTCCCGAGCCCCCTGCACTCGGAATCGACCGAGGCGCCGCCGCATCGGACGTTCGGCGATCTCTGGGTACAGAGCTCCTCCGGCCCTCATTTTTCCTCCAATAGGTTCCACTCCATGCGCTGACCCTTTTCCCTCTCCCCCGTGCCTATCACAGCTCGGAGTAGGCGTATCAATCTCGAGCCGGAGCTCCGCCGCTCGGATCCGACGTCGCCGCCACTGCCACCTCCATCCAATAGGCGACGACGCCCTGACTCCATTCCTGCCGCTAACTCGCCTCGCCGTCGCCGGAATCGTCGCCGGTGAGCGTCCCCTGCCCTCTGTCGCGAGGAAGGAGATGACTAGCGGGCCCCGCTTGTCATCCTCTCCCACGTCTCCTGCCCCCTCTCATCACTGGCCGACCGACCCCACCGGTCAGGTTCAAACGCACGCGGGCACGTGCACGGCGGTTCGCCTGGGCCGTTTCTCTCCTAGGCCGGCTCGGCTCGGTCCGTTTCAGCCCATAGCAAATAGTGAGTTTTTTCCTTTTTATTTTTCAAGGGACTTTCAAAATTTCCACTCAATTAAATAAAAATCCAAATCCAGTGATTCCAACTCCATAAATCTTGTAATATTATGTGCTATTTAATGATGCCGCTTGTGCCAAATTTTTAAAACTTTTTATGTATTGTTTCATTTTAAACCCCTTTTTAAGCACTTTTAGATTCTGTTAAAACGCTTTTCACTACTTTTTACACTTCAAAACCGGAAACTAATTTTTTTTGTATTCTTAGTTGTAAACCTAGTATTTTACAAAAGTGGTTTGACATTTTTATGAGTAATCTGTTTTCCCTTTTTTGTGTTATTGCCTTATTATACCCCGTTACTTTGTGATGATAGATCTCGTTCTTGACGATGGAGTTGGACCAGAAGACTTTGAAGACCCCGAGGACTTTGCTGAGCCAGGAAATCAGCCCTTTGACCATGTCTAAGAAACCATTTTATTGCATGGCATATAGGACCTGTTCCGTTGCATTGAATCATGATGAATCGGTGACCACCGTGGTGGATTACCTCCGTTACTTTCTCGTTGATACTTGCACTGAGCATGACCCTACCTCCTAATGAGGGTTGTGCGGGTGGGAAGTAGATATGATGCTCAGTAGTGCTACGCAAATGGGACGTGAATATGCATGGTGCTGGAAACAAAAGTGTTTTCAAAGACTTTTCGAAAACCCCGCCGGGTGCCACTAACGCCCGAGGGAGATGATGATGAGCTAGGTAACAACTTGACAAGGAAATGGTGTACCGAGGCAAGTGAATGTGTTGGTTTTTCGAAAACAGATTGGTGTAAGTTGCGACCATTATTCCAACCTTACATGTACAACCACGATACCCCTTATGGGACGGGGCTTTGTTGATTACTTTGTAGGTACTAGCATTGAGCCCGTATTACTAGTGGCGGGAGTGGCGTGAGCACTCTCGATACGGGGTCATGCCTAAAAGGACGACCATGGGCTGTTTTCACAAACACCGGGCACACCGTTGTGTGCCCCCGTGGATGATACTTGTGATGTACATCACAGGGGATGGCACCGACGAGTGGACTCTCTGTTAGTATCATCAGGGGAAAGGCATTGTTCGGGTACATACCTCGGGTATGTATTGTACCGCAAGTCGTGGATGACACGGAAGTTCCTCGAGGCTTGTGGGTAAAGTGTGCAACCTCTCCAGAGTGTAAAACTATTCGAATAGCCATGTCCACGGTCAAGGACAGTTAGATGACCGCTTGTGGGCTACGTCCATTGCCCACCAAAACATGGTGTGAGTGTGTGGGAGAGGAAAACTTGAGTTAAGTCGAATGACTTGACATGATGATTGAACATGAGATGTTCGAACCTTGTTTATATTGATATATGTAACCTGTTCATATGGATACTTGTGACCTCGTGATGCCTGCTTACAAGATGATAGGACATGTCGTTGCATTCCAAAAACTAGCTTTCTGCAAATTACCTACTTAGTGGTATATTATGCATTGTTAGACCTTGTTCCAAAACATAGGTTGCTTGCGAGTACATTCAAAGTACTCATTGGCTTGCCACTGGTTATTTAATTGGCCAGGCATGGAAGAGCAGGAATATGGTGAAGAATTCGCTGGTGACGAATATGTGAATTAGGACGCTTCCCAGTCAGAATGCCTGTAGGGTTAAGGCAGATGGCATGGGTCTACGCTATCTTTTAGGATTTCCACTGCGAGTTTATGTTTGTTATTTGGCCTTCATGGCCCTATCTATGTAAGACTTGACCTCGATGGTCTTTATTTGTGTAAGATGGTATGTATGGATGTAAGACTCTTGTTATTCAGCTTTTGTGTGTTCAGTGAGCATTGATCACTGGGATCACTATATACGTGCATTCGGTGATCACGACTTATGAGTTGGGGTTCCGACACAGCTGGTATCAGAGCCATCTTGACTGTAGGAAGCCTTAGTTAGCATGGCCATTAGTTAGGATGAAACCACTTTCAAAAACTACAACTAGTATTTATACTTAGGAATTTTTGCACTTCTCTTCTTTTCTGGCCTATTTCAAACCCTTGCCGACTCTCCTCCCTTCAAACTTTTGTAGATGGCTGTCGTACCCGAGGACCTCCTAGCATCCGGCTTTCCCCTACTCCTTGAGGATAGCCTGGAGAAGTGCCAATTTCGCCGACCTCCTGTTTTCCTCTACCACGAGCACTGGGTCGATGCCATCACGAAGGAGTACCACGTTGCTGTGATCGTAAAGGCAAATGACTCCCCAACGAGTTGGTTCTTTGAACGACCACAGATGGAGACCCTGACGCTTGTAGTCGAGACGGCTGCACGCAAAGCACTTATCCACCTTCGAGACATCATTCTGGAGATGGCTGACGAGCCAACCACTCGCCACCTCCCTTTCAAGAAGGATGAGAATGGCGAGAGTTGGACGTTGATTCCATCCAAGGAGGATGGCATGCCACATAGGTTCCAGACCTACTTCACCCTCTCCGTCAACAGTCTCGCTCACAACCTGATTAAGGAGTCCGTGAAGCTCCGCGAGAGCTACTTCGCCAAGCTAAGGCGAAGCCACACAAGATCAAGAAGGATGGAGCCCCTGAGGGGTGACCAGGCATCGCTTTCCGAGGAGGAGTACCCCCAGCTAGAGATGCACCGACACGTCATCGTCGCATGAATGCGAAGGAATACCGTGCGCTCTTCACTAACCCACGGGTGAAGCGTCATCGGGATGACGCCCGTACTGATGATGACAAGGAGGAAGATCCTGAGGAGCGTGAGTACGAGACCGAGTAGTCCACCACTTGAGTCCGAGAACCCCTAGGGTAGGATAAGTCATGTACCCCTCATGCAAAGTCGAGTCTGTGTAATGGTTCTTATGAAACCATGTGTGCTTGTTGTTTGTTTTTGTTTTTTGTGTTCCGATGCAAGTCGCACTTTTGCCTTAGGCAACATGTAAGCGACTCCATCATCTATCTTATCATAATGTTCCGTGAGGTCTTTCGACCCTTGTTTTATCACACTTGCACTATACCAACCCCCTTAGGCGCGCTTCCTCTATTGCTGCTTTCCATCTCATCTACCCCAGTTGTTTGACTTGGCTGCTCCAAACAGGATGGTGACTGCAACCCGCAAAAGCTCCTTCCCCAACCCGGAAGCCGGCAACTCCAACCAGCAATAGGGAGCTGGTGGGACTGCTCAGGCTGGAGAGCACCAGGAGCAGCCACATGGCGACATTCCCTCGCCACCACCTCCACTGGAGAACATGACCATAGCTTAGTTTCTCCAAGTTCTCCGGGAGGACCATCAACTCAACTCAGCTGCTATTCAGCAGATGGCTCAAGCCCTTGTGAACAACCAGCATCAAGGAAGGAACGGCAATGGCCGCTAGACTCTGTCAGAGTTCATGAGGAATTCGCCCCCAACCTTCGTCGAGACTGTCGAACCTTTGGAAGCCGATGACTGGATCCGCACCATTGAGGACCTCCTTGCACTGGTCAACTGCAAGGAGGATTATGAGAAGGTGCTTTATGCCTCTCACTGCCTCGGAGGTACCGCCAGAGCTTGGTGGGATGGTTATGCAAGGCAACCGTGTGATCACCTGGGCTGATTTCAAGGAAGGATTCCGGACCGCTCACATTCCATCTGGAATCATGGCTATCAAGAAGAGAGAATTCCGAGCGCTGAAGCAAGGAAGTGGCTCTGTCAAGGAGTACATGCAGAAGTTCAACCTCCTGTCGAGGTATGCCCCTGAAGATGTCAGCACTGAGGCCGCTAAGATGGAACGCTTCACGGAAGGACTCCAACAAGCCCTGCATTATCAACTCATTGTCTGCGACTGCCGAACCTTCTTCGATCTGGTGAACAAGGCTCTCATGCTCGAAGACAAGCGTCGTGCCATGGAAGTCACTCGCAAGCGCAAGATGATCAGCAAGGGTAGTTCCAGCAACCAGAAGCCTCGCTCATGGCAGCCAGCCCCAACCAAGCCAACCTATCAGCCTCAGCAAGCTAGACCCCCTGCACCTCGTCCGAGTTACCAGCCTCAGCAGTATGCTAATCCCAGGCCAGCTTACAACATCCCCAATAACAACAATGGCGGCAGGAACAACAACAACTCTGGCCAGATCACATGCTTTGGATGTGGTCAACCTGGACACATCTCTAAGTTGTGCCCCAATAAGAAGCCACATGCACCGCGCCCCAATGCGCCAAACCAAGGTCAAGGCCGTGGAGCGCCACCAAGGAACCAAGCTCCCCGCAACCAGCCCAACAATGGCAAGGGTCTTGTGAATCAAATAACCGTTGAGGAACCCAGGAAGACCCGTACGTCATACTGGGGACGTTCCTTGTCAACTCAACTCTAGAAACAGTTCTGTTTGATTGTGGAGCTTCACATTCTTTTGTTACCCAAAAAATTGCACTAGACAGTGGTATGAAGACTACACCCCTGGGTAGTCATATGTTGGTACAGACCCCGGGATCGGTTTTGAGAACCAAGATAGGATGTAAAGGAGTTGGGATTGTCATCAATGGAGTAGAATTCCTAGCAGACCTTATCATCTTGAAGTCGCAAGGCTTGGATGTGATCCTAGTCATGGAATGGTTAACCAAGCACCAAGGCTTGTTAGACTATGCCAAGAGGACTGTTACCATGACGAATAGCCAAGGAGTTGAGGTCAAGTACGACCCCAACCCTACCTCCGCTCAAGCCCCTCAGGTTAATTGTCTGCGGGAATTGAGTTGGATCAAGTGCCTGTGGTATGTGAATACCCAGATGTCTTTCCCGATGAACTCCCTGAAATGCCTCCTGACCGCGACATTGAGTTCGTAATTGAGCTAATGCCCGAAGCAGGACCCATCTATAAGAAGCCCTATAGGATGGGATCCGCAGAGTTGGCTGAACTGAAGGAGCAACTGGCTGAGCAGCTAAGAAAAGGATTTATTCACCCTAGTGCCTCTCCTTGGGGATCACCTGTTCTATTTGTGTCAAAAAGGGATGGAACTATCCGACTCTGTGTCGAATACTGTTCTCTCAATGAGGTCACAATAAAGAACAAGTACCCAGTTCCCAAGATTTTCGATCAGCTAAATGGAGCCAAAGTGTTTTCCAAGATCGATCTCAGGTCCGGGTACTATCAGCTGAAGATCAGACCCCAAGACATTCCGAAGACAGCATTTGTAACCCGGTATGGCTTGTATGAATACACGGTAATGTCATTTGGGTTAACCAATGCCCCAGCTTACTTCATGTACCTCATGAAAAAAGGCTTCTTCAAGTATTTGGACAAGTTTGTCGTTGTCTTCATCGACGACATACTCGTCTTCTCCAAGTCTAAGGAAGAGCATGCGCAACACTTGAGATTGGTCCTAGACAAGCTTCGAGAGCACTAGCTTTATGCCAAGTTCAGCAAGTGCGAATTCTGGCTGCATGAAGTTGGATTCTTGGGTCATGTGTTGACTGCAGAAGGATTGTCAGTGGATCCTGCCAAGATCGAAGCCGTGACTGAATGGCAATCCCCAAGCAATGTGAAGGAAGTCAGAAGCTTCCTCGGACTCGTGGGATATTACCGCAAGTTCGTCGAACGGTTCTCAAGCATTTCTAGACCCATGACTCAGCTCTTGAAGAATGACAAGAAGTTTGAATGGACGCCGAAGAGTGAAGAAAGCTTCCAAGAGCTCAAGAAGAGATTGACAACATCCCCAGTTTTGGCCACACCCGATATTCACAAGGAGTTTGTGATATATTGTGATGCATCGAGAACCGGGCTTGGTGGTGTTTTGATGCAAGAAGGCATAGTCGTGGCATATCTATCCAGACAGCTATGTCATCATGAAGAGAACTACGCTACCCATCATCTTGAGTTAGCAGCTGTAGTTCATGCTTGAAGACATGGTGACATTAACTTCTAGGGAGGCGTTGTGAGATATACATAGATCACAAGAGTTTGAAGTATATTTTCACTCAAAGGGAGTTGTACATGAGGCAATGAAGATGGTTGGAGTTGATCAAGAATTATGACATGAGTGTTCAATACCACCCTGGAAAGGCTAATGTGGTAGCAGATGCCTTAAGCAGAAAGGCTTGTTCCTTGAATGCTATGATTAAGGAAAGGCTACCCGCCTTGTATGCAGAGCTTGAAAGCTTTGGCCTGGAACTAGTTGCACCTGGTTTCCTAGCCAACCTGGATGCAAGGCCTACCTTGATGGATGATATTAAGGAAGCTCAGAAGGGTCAAGATAGCATTGAAGGCATCAAGAGGAAGCTTAAGAAAGGCAAGGCCCCAAGATTTTGAGTGGATGAGCAAGGAGTTGTATGGTTTCGGACTCGCATCTGCGTGCCCAACAAAGTTGAACCCAAGAAGATGATCTTGCAAGAAGCCCATGACACTCCGTATTCCATCCATCCTAGAGGAACCAAGATGTACCAAGACCTCAAAGCAAGATTCTGGTGGCAAGGCATGAAAAGAGAGATAGCCGCTTTTGTCGCTAAGTGTGACTTATGCTAGAGGGTAAAAGCTGAGCATCAGCGACCCGCTGGATTGTTACAGCCTCTCAAAGTGCCTGAATGGAAGTAGGACAAAGTCGGGATGGACTTCATCACCGGTTTGCCCAGGTCAAGCAAGGGACATGGTTCCATGTGGGTCATTGTCGATCACTTGACCAAGGTAGCCCACTTCATTCCTGTCAAGACGACCTACAATGGAAACCAACTGGTCAACCTCTACATCAACCGGATCGTGAGTCTCCACGGAGTTCCTAAGGAGACTATGCCGGACCGAGGCACCCAGTTTACCTCGAGATGCTGGAATAGATTCCAAGAAGCCTTGGGAACCAAGTTAACCTTTAGCACTGTTTTTCACCCTCAGACTGGAGGCAACACAGAATGAGTAAATAAGATAATCGAAGATATGCTTCATGCCTGTGTTTTGGCGTATGGAGCCAAGTGTGAAGATTGCCTACCATTCGCCGAGTTCTCCTTCAACAAAAGCTATCAGTCGAGTCTCTAGATGGCACCATTTGAGGTATTGTATGGACGCAAGTGCCGTACTCCCCTCAATTGGTCAAAAACCGGAGAGGGATTAGTCTTTGGACTGGATATCCTCCACGAAGTAGAAGAGCAAGTTCAACTCGTCAGAGAACGTTTAGAGACGGCCAAGTCAAGAGAGAAGAGCTACGCTGACTCACACCGCCGAGACATGAGTTTCCATGTTGGGGACTATGTCTATCGCCGAGTCACACCTCTCAAGGGAAACTTGCGCTTCCACGTCAAAGGAAAGCTCGCACCAAGATATGTTGGCCCCTTCAAGATCACCGACATACGAGGAGAAGTTTCCTACCAACTGGAGCTACCTTCCGAGCTATCCGATGTGCACAACGTTTTCCATGTGTCACAACTCCGAAAGTGTCTCCAAGTTGCCAACCGCCCCGACCTCTACAAGGACATCAATCATCAAGCCATCGACCTTCAGCCATACCTCACTTATCATGAGAGGACAATTCACATTTTGGAAGAAGCCGAGTGTTGCACCCGAAGCCGCACCCTCAAGTACTTCAAGATCCAATGGAGAAACCACACTGAAGCAGAAGCAACATGGGAGCGTGAAGACTATCTTAGAACTGAGTTCCCTTATCTTTTTGGCGCTTAGCCTAGGAATCTCGGGGACGAGATTCTTGTAAGGGGGTAGGTTTGTCACACCCTGTGTTTGTACCACTTTTCTATGCTATGGTTTTATAAAATTTGGACCCATTTAAAACTTTTTGAGTGCTTTTGCATGAATTGATTGTTTGTTCCTTGCTTGTTTGGTTGATTGTGATTTGTTCCACCAAATTCTTCTCCTCTCTAAAACTCATCCACTTCATCCAAACTCTCTGCCCAATGATCATGCAATGTGTATAGGACCTAAAACTAATTTTTATAAAATATTATTTTGGCCAAAAAACATTTATTCAATTTAGGGTTTCAAAAACCCCTGAATTGAGGTTTGTACTACAAGTCCTCCAATTAGGGTTAATCTGTTTCCCCAAAGGCTTTATTTGGAACCTACCATATATAAGACTTCCCAAAACCACCAAATTATATTTTTAAAGACTATTTTCCTATTTTAATTAAAGGATTTTTCTTAAGGCCAGAAATGGTCTTTCATAGGGAAAAATAAATTTTATGCTTTTAAAATATTTGAGGAAATTTTGGGAAACTCAGAGGACATATATTTTCCATATATATGAGTTTCAACTAGTGGTCATGTTCAAAATATTGAACAAAACCCTCGAAAACCATTTCTGTTCATTTCAAGCATTTGAAATATTTCTATAAGAAATATTCTCAAATAAATCCAGGAAAATTCTAGCAAGTCACATATGCCTAGTGTGATGATCTTGCCAAGTTTCATTCCAATCCAAGTTGTTTTGGTTCCCAAAAGTGCCACAAAACCATTCATGTCTATATCCAAATTTGAGCAACTCTACGTTGCCAAAACTCTCCTATTGATCTCAAACTTTGTGGACATGCTCTAATCCCCACATAATGCCATCATACCAAGTGGTGCATTAAGGAGAATAGATTTGGATGGATAGATCTAAGAAAGTCAGTTTCTGCCCATTTCTAGGGTTTACAAAGTTTGCATTGTCAACTTTCTTCAATCATGCTCAAACCTTGTAATCAACCTTATTTTTACCCATCAGTTGATCCTGCTAAAACCCACAACAAGTGGAGTCTTTTTACTTGCCCAAAACAGCATCAAACACCTTCTAGTGATTTGGTAAAACCCCTGTTTTCACTCCCTTACTTGTTCTCCATGCTCTCAAATTTTTACCACAACTCCTCACTGTTGTCTCCTACCTCCAATAAGAAAACGCAGCTCAGGTTCAATTATTGGGGGGGGGGGGTAGATACCCTATTTTTACCCCTCTGGACAGCTATGACAGCAACATTTCTACCTCTCCTTCCAAATTACCTCTACTCTCCTTATCCCTCCTAGCTCCTAGAGCATCTCCAGAACTCCGAAGAGCTAAGGGACACGTTGGGACGTGTCCAGAGCACGCAATGCATGCCATGGCATGCTCTGGAGCGCGCTACAGTGCATCCCCGCACTGTAGCAGGAGCATCCCGAGGCCCCCGACCGCGTTGGGATGAGGGACCTTGTCCCCTGGCACCTCCTCGATGTCTGCATGCGTCCAAACGGTCGGCCCCCTCCTAATTCCCCCTCCGGCACCCTCTAGCACGCATGCCCAAGCGCCTCCCAGCTCGGCAAGTGAGAAAGCTCACACGCGCGGGCGCCCAGCTCTCTCTCTCTCCCTCCAATCCTTCCCCGCGAAGCTAAATCCCTCTCGCACGCCTATGGACATGCCTGCGGGGCCCTCGCTCGCTCCAGCCCCGAGCCTATATAAGGCCACCCCGAGCCCTTCTCTTCGCTCTGGAACCCCTCTCTCCATACCAATCAACCACCCCAAGCCCCCACTTAAGCTCCGGATCCGCCTGCACTCGGGATCGACCGAGGCGCCGCCGCATCGGACCTCCGGCGATCTCTGGGTACAGAGCCCCTCCGGCCCTTATTTTTCCTCTAATAGGTTCCACTCCGTGCGCTGACCTTCCCCCCCCCCCCCGTGCCTATCGCAGCTCGGAGCAGGTGTATCAACCTCGAGCCGGAGATCCGCCGCTCGGATCCGACGTTGCCGCCGTTGTCGTCGTCTCTGGCGGCCACCGCCACCTCCACCCAATAGGCGACGATGCCCTGTCTCCATTCCCACCGCTAACTCGCCTCGCCGTCGCCGGAATCGTCGCCGGTGAGCGTCCCCTGCCCTCTGTCACGATGAAGGAGATGACAAGTGGGCCCCGCTTGTCATCCTCTCCCTCGTCTCATGCCCCCTCTCCCTCACTGGTCCACCGACCCCACCGGTCAGGTTCAAACACACGTGGGCACATGCGCCGCGGTTTGCCTGGGCCGTTTCTCTTCTGGGCCGGCTCGGCTCTGTCCGTTTCGGCCCATAGCAAATAGTGAGGTTTTTCCTTTTTCTTTTTCAGGGGACTTTCAAAAATTCCACTCAATTACATGAAAATCCAAATCCAGTGATTCCAAGTCCACAAATCTTGTAATATTATGTGCTATTTAATGATGCCACTTGTGCCAATTTTTGAAAACTTTTTATGTACTGTTTTGTTTTAAAACCCCTTTTTAAGCACTTTTAGATTCTAGTAAAATGCTTTTCACTACTTTTTACACTTCAAAACCAGAAACTAATAATTTATGTATTCTTACTTGTAAACCTAGTATTTTACAAAAGTGGTTTGACTTTTTTTGAGTAATCTATTTCCCCTATTTTGTGCTATTTCCTTATTATACCCCGTTACTTTGCGACGGTAGATCACGTTCTTGACGAGGGAGTTGGACCAGAAGACTTTGAAGACCCCGAGGACTTTGCTGAGCCAGGCAAGCAGCCCTTTGACAATGTCTAAGAAACCATTTTATTGCATGGCATATAGCACTTGTTCCATTGCATTGAATCATGATGAATCGGTGACCACCATGGTGGGTTATCTCCGTTACTTTCTCGTTGATACTTGCACTAAGCATGACCCTACCTCCTTATGAGGGTTATGCGGGTGGGAACTAGATATGATTCTCAGTAGTACTACGCAAATGGGACGGGAATATGCATGGTGATGGGAACAAAAGTGTTTTCAAAGACTTTTCGAAAACCCCGTCAGGTGCCACTAACGCCCGAGGGAGATGATGATGAGCTAGGTAACTACTTGACAAGGAAGTGGTGTACCGAGGCAAGTGAGTGTGTTGGTTTTTCGAAAACGGTTTGGTGTAAGTTGCGACGATTATTCCAACCTTACATGTACAACCACGATACCCTTTATGGGACGGGGCTTCGTTGATTACTTTGGTAGGTACTAGCATTGAGCCCGCATTACTTGTGGCGGGACTGGCATGATCACTCTCGATATGGGGTCATGCCTCAAAGAACGCCCATGGGCTGATTTCACAGACACCGGGCACACCGTTGCGTGCCCCCGTGGATGATACTTGTGATGTACATCACGAGGGGTGGCACCAGTGAGTGGACTCTCTGTTAATATCATCAGGGGAAAGGCATTCTTCAGGTACTTACCTCAGGTATGTAATACACCATGAGTCGTGGATGGCACGGAAGTTCCCCGAGTCTTGTGGGTAAAGTGTGCAACCTCTGCAGAGTGTAAAACTATTTGAATAGCCGTGTCCACGATCAAGGACAGTTGGATGACCACTCTCGGGCTACGTCCATTGTTTAAAAAAACTTGGTGTGAGTGTGTGGGAGAGGAAAACTTTAGTTAAGTCGAAAGACTTGACATGATGATTGAACATGAGATGATCAAACCTTGTTTATATTGATTTATGTAACATGTTTATATGGATACTTGTGACCTCATGATGCCTTCTTACAAGATGATAGGACATGTCGTTGCATTCCAAAAATTAGCTTTGTACAAATTACCTACTTAGCGTTGTATTATGCATTGTTACAGGTTGTTCCAAAACATGGGTTGCTTGCGAGTACATTCAAAGTACTCATTGGCTTGCCACTGGTAATTTAATTGGCCAGGCATGGAAGAGCAAGAATATGGTGAAGAATTCGTTGGTGACGAACATGCGAATTAGGACGCTTCCCAGTCAGAATGCCTGTAGGGTTAAGGTAGATGGCATGGGTCTACGCTCTCTTTCAAGATTTCTTCTGCGAGTTTATGTTTGTTATTTGGCCTTCATGGCCTTATCTATGTAAGACTTGACCTTGATCGTCATTATTTGTGTAAGTGCATCTTGTGCCCCTTAGTGATTTTGGTGTATTGAAGGCTTATAGGTTAAGGGACTAATATGTGTGTGAGTGTACACAGGCTCTATAAGTCGCTGAGGAGTTTGATATTTCCCTGAAGACTTTGAAAATGAAGAATTTGGTGTGACCTTGAAGATATTGATACGAGCACTATGAAGCGTGAAGACTTTTGTTTTCGTAATTGCATTTCCTTTCTTTGAGTCATATGAAACATTGTATTGTTCATCTCAAAGTGGTGCTCATCTCAAAGCCTACACTGTATTGAGGTAATACTAAGGAAAATTTTCCAAGTGGTGCTCATCGCAAAGCCTACACATACCCAAAACCTTCAAGTGAAGCCTTTGGAAATCTCTTACAGTTCAGTCAATTTCTTCAGTGACAGAGACGAAGTTCTTCTTGTCTCTGAGGAATTTGTTCTGACTGAGGATTTAGGATTTCGCCAGTGCGAATTACCTACCGTGAGGAATATGATAGCCCTGAGGAATTTGAGAGCTCAAATATCCGACCGTTGTTGTGCCTCACGCCAGCTATCCAGATATCTTATCCACATAACGGTCATATCATTAGGGGCATTTATGTCATATCATATCGTGTTGCACCCTGGCTATAAATAGCTGCTCCCCACAACACTAGCCGGTTGGCTGTTTAGAGAGAGATTGACAAGTGTCATTTGAGAGCAACCCATCCTTTGAGGACTTTGAGAGAAAATCATCAGTGAGGAAAAACCCAAAACACAAAGTGATTGAGCATCACTGAAGACATTATTCCTGTGTGGAACCGACGCTTGTTACCTTTGAAGATTGTGCATCTTCCGGACACTTAGGCATCATGGTCTAGAGCATCCAAGAGGAATTGTGGATCGCCGGGTGATCGAGTTTGTGAGGGTTTGGAAGCCTACCCTGAAGACTTACCACGAGTGTTGGGCGAGGTCTGCGTGACCATAGCTGAAGGACAATACGGTAAGGACTGTGTGTCTTTTGGTTTAAATACCAAGCCGCTCTGAACCAGACGTATGACTGTCACAACAGTGGGAACTGGGTCATCAAATCATTGTCTTCATCGAGCTCCTGGTTCTATTTCCTCGACCCTCCTATTTCCTAGAAGTATTGCTGATGGATCTGATCGTTACTGTTTGAAGAATTTGACTGAAAACTTTCTCAATTTCCTCATCTCAAATTCTTCTTTCACTTTGTCTACTGCCTGCTTATCCTGTTCACGCTACTTATGCTCTGTGTATGTTTCATTTCATCATGATGACTATGCTACTGCTATGTTTCACATGCACTTGAGTACTTATTCCGCTGCTGGTTGTTCTTCACTTAGCAAACTCCTGATCTAGTAATTCCTAAGTGACGAATTTGTAAAAATCACCTATTCACCCCCCTCTAGTCGATATAACGCACTTTCAATTGGTATCAGAGCAAGGTACTTCCTTGTTCTGTGTGATTTTGGTTTAACCACCTGGAGTTTTAGTTATGTCGACTGCTGGCATGATCAAGGTCTCAATTGGGTGTCCTACCTTCGATGGGACGGACTACCCCTACTGGAACAACAAGATGCGCATGCATCTTGAGGCAATTGACAATGATCTCTGGTATGCTGTGGAAATGGTGTTCCCTCTGTCACTCCCACTGTCAACGCTGATGATGTGAAGAGATTCAAGCAACTCGACTCTCAAGCGAAGAATATCATTTGTGGCCATCTGAGCAAAGGTCGGTATGGCAGAGTGAGTGCTTTGGAGTCTGCTAAGCTTATCTGGGATAGGCTGTCCAAAGTCAACGAAGGTGTTTCAACTCAACGTGACTCTCGAGTTGATGTTCTTCGCAATCTCTTCAACCGCGTCAAAAGACTCGACAACAAAAATGTTCAGCAAACTTTCGATCTTCTCACTGATATCTCCAATGAGCTTCAAGCTCTTGGTGCCACTGACATCACCGACCATGAGATGGTGAAGAAACTGCTGAGATCTCTTGATTCCTCATTTGATACACTTGCTTTGATGATTCAAGAACGTGGAGACTACAAGTCACTAGATCCTGCTAATATTCTTGAGAGACTCAATACTCATGAAATCCAACAAGCTGAAAAGAAAGACCTCTATGGACACAACTATGGAAGAACTCGTGCACTGAAGGCTAAAGCAATTTCCTCATCTGAAGGCGAAGAATCTGACAGTAGCCTTGGTGATCCTGAAGAACCGAGTCAGGAGCTAGCAATGCTCGTGAGGAAATTCCAGAAGTTCTCAAGGAGAGGCCGATTTGGAAAATCTTAAAGAAGTGGCATGAAGAAATACAAATCCTCATCAAGCGACTACAAGAAAAGAACTTGTCACAAATGCAAGAATCTGGCCACTACATCGCTGACTGTTCTCTCTGGTAAAAAGAATCAAAGAATAAGAAATACAAAGATGATAGTTCCGATGACTCAAAGAAAAAGAAGAAATCTTCAAAGTCCTCATCTTCAAAGTCCTCATCACACAAGAAGAACAGCTCCAGAAAGGCTCAGGCACTTATTTGGCAAGGAAATGGATTCTGAAGAAGAATCTGAAGAATATGAGGAAGAGGAGGAATCTGAGGAGGAATCTGACTCTGGTGTGGCAAGCCTAGCCCTCATTACTTCTTTCGTCAGCAAGTCAATCTTCAACACCAAGGAAAGTGATGATGACTCCAACCGAGGGGACGATGCCTATCCTCCCACCTATTGCTTCATGGCAAAAAGTGGCAAGGTATCCATTGCATGCCCCGTCTTTGTTGGCACTGACTATCCCAAATGGAAAGTCCTCATGCGGAAGCACCTCCTATCAAAGAACGATGAGTTATGGACTGTTGCAAAATTAGGACTGACGGATCTCTGCAAGATGGCCAATGTTGATGACATTCATAAGTACACACAGCTGGATGCTCAGGCGAGGAATATCATCTGCTCTAGCTTATCAAAGGACATGTTCAAGAGCATATGTCATCTTCAAAATGCAAAGCTCATCTGGGATTGGATCTCCGATGTCCGTGAAGGTTATCGCACTCGTCAAGATTCCATGTTCATCCAATACAAGAATTTCCTCAAATCTCAGGAAACAAATCCAGTTTCATCTTCCTCATCAATGTGCCTCATGGCAAAAGCATCAAAGGTACTCAAACACCATTCCTCATCTGAATCATGTGAATGTGAATCTTATGAAAACCTCAAACCTAGCTATTCCAAACTTTCTAATATTGCCACCAAACAACAAACAGCTTTGGAAAGGGTTCAGAAATGCTAGACAAAGGCGATGACCTGTTGAATGAGGAAATAGATCGTACTCAAACTCTGACTAAGGACCTTCAAAGTCTTAAGTCTAAGTTTGATAACCTTCAAAGTCGTGATGATGCTCTCTTAGTCGATCATGAGAAACTTTCTTATGAATCTCTTCAAAGAAAGCAAGATCTTGAGAAACTAAGGGTGTCTCATGAAGATCTTCAAAGGGATAATGATTCTTTACTCGCTCAACAGATCAGTACCACTCAGGAAGATTTCGTTCCTGTCAGCGTTCTGGGATCGGGGGTACCCAGATCTGCCTGCCTGCGGCCCAGCGCGTTGGCCACCTCAACGGCCCAGTACGGCCTGGCTACAAGCCCCCCAAGACAAGACCCTCGTGAGGGCCCCGGCCTCGCGAGGCGAACAAGGCCAAGACCTCCAGAGGAGTGGCCTCACCAGCCTGCTTCCTGAGGAGCGGAAATTTCTATGCAGGTACCCGGACTCAGGAGGGTGCGATGATGTGAGCCATGACGACCAAGGCCAGGCGGGCACCAGCGGGCGCTGAGGGGACAATTTCCTCTTTTGTGCTAAGGAGGCAAGGACGTATGAGGGTTCTCAAGAAATCCCCCAAAGGTTTCCATTCCAGTGCAACAAGACCAAGCCCCTGAGCTTGGCAGGACGGATGTCATCGCCGAGCCCACCTCTGTGTCACATCCAGAAGCTTTGGAGGCGAAGACCACCTTTAGTCAAGATAAGATGTACCTATTGTCCCCTTTCAAAATTAGCCGTTGTGGGAGCCCTTCCCGCCTGTGCGATGAGGGAAGAGGACCAAGGCCACTATAAATAGGGACTAGCCTCCGCCGTAGAAGGGGGAGACGGATCCTTACCTCAGAGCCCTCGCGAGGTCGCTTAACCACTGTACTCGTTCATCCCCATCCTCCTCGTGAGGCCAATCCACCAAAAGCAGGAGTAGGGTTTTACACCACAAGGTGGCCCGAACCTGGGAAATCTCTGTTTTCATCTTCTCCTTCACTCGCACGCATTCGACGAGGCTTGGCTACGGGGCAGCGAGCTTGGGGCTAGAGTTGGTTGAGATATTCGCACACGCCCCAGAGTTCGAACCTTCTTGGGTCTGCGGAGCCCCGATTCTGACATTTGGCATGCTAGGTAGGGGCGTGTCGTGATCCTCCCTCCAGTTTCGCTTCGTCTCCGCTTAGTTGCTCCCATGGCCGACGCCCGCAGAGTCCGCGCCGAGTGCCGGGCTGCCCGCGTCGCCCAGACGGCGCCCGTGGGCCGCGGCGTCCCATGTCGGTCCGGCTCTCCTACAGCTAACGCTGCCACTGACCCAGCCGCTCACCAGCAGCAGGACTCATCGCAGCCACCCACCGTGCGGCGCGATGGCCGTACCGCTACTCCGTCCCTCGTTCCCTCCATGGCGTCGTCCTCCCACGCTCGCCACGGGCCGGCGAACGCGCAGGTTGTGCTGCTCATGGCGCGTGAGCTGCTGCATTATCGTGCCGCCAACGATCGCTACGTCGACTGGCTTGGTCGCATCGCCGAGCTCGTCAACACCGCCGGCGAGGTCCCGGCGCCCTCCCACTCACTCCGTCCCCCGCCCTCCTAGGCGAGCGACGTGGCTCACGGCGCACCTCCTCCTCCTTCTCTGCACGGCGCCGACCCCGAGCCTAGACGCGAAGCGTGCCCACACAACTTGCCACATGGGTCCCCGGCGCAGACACGGGATGAAGCAAGCTGCCAGGTGGTGCCGCGACCACGAGGTGACGCGCGTGCGCTCCCCGCACCGCTGCGCCGGCACCAAGACCGTGCGCCGCCGGAGGCTGCGGCGCACGGGTGCCAAGACTAAGCTTCCCTCGCATGGGTCGCAGCTGTGAGTGGAGCAGGCTGTCGCGTCTTCACCCCGGAGCTGCGCCGTGTCACCTGGCCCGGCAAGTTCAAGCCGGACATGCCTCCATGCTACGACGGCACCCCCGACCCTGCGGAGTTCCTCCAGCTCTACACGATGAGCATAGAGGCGGCGAGCGGTGACGACAAAGTCATGGCGAACTGGTTCCCCATGGCTCTCAAGAGTGGCGCGCTCTCCTGGCTCCTTAACCTCCCGGAGGGATCGTTCTCCTCCTGGGACGAACTCCGCGAGCACTTCATCGCCAACTTCTAGGGCACCCGCGACCGCGCATTTGCAGTGAACGACCTGCGGTGCGTGAAGCAGTAGCCGGGCGAGACCCTGCACAAGTACATACAGTGTTTCACGAACATCTGCCTTAAAATCTCGAAGGCATCGGATGAGGCCATCATCTCGGCATTTACCGATGGCGTCAGGGACGTCAAGATGAAAGAAGAGCTCGCCATCCATGATGATCTGTGCTCAACCCTGGAGATGTTCAACCAGGCAAACAAGTGCGCAAGGGCCGAGGAGGGCCGCCTTTCCCTCCTCGAACTTCCGGAGGCAGACCCTAAAGACAAGGAGGCCAAGGCTAAGGAGGTGAAGCGCAAGGGTCCCACTATGCTGGCAGCAGAGCCCGAGATGAAGCGCGGTCGTGACCATGATGAGCCCCCCAAGGGAAACCGCCCATTCTGCATCTTCCACTACACACACAGCCAAAACACCAACGACTGCCAGGAGCTCAGGGCGCTCCGCGATGAGCGCCTCGGCCGCCGCCCCGAGCGCGGCGACCGTGGCTACGGCCATGGAGGGGGCCGCGGCGGAGGCCGCTGGGACAACCGCGACCCATGTCAGGACTGGTGCGACCAGCCTCGCGAGGACCGCTGGCGTGACGAGCCTCACGACGGACCCCGGCGCGATCAGCCTCGCAAGGCCCATCCTTAGGGCAATGCTGGCCTCCCTCCGCTGCCGCCGCCGCAAAGGAGGAATGACGATAACCAGCAGGATGATGGGTCTGGGGGCTTCCAGGAGCCCCGTGCGATCGCCTGCATCCTAGGCCGTGCTCAGGCCCCTGCTTCGAACCACATCTTCAAGTAGTTCTCTCGTGAGGTGAACGCAGCCCTCCCGAAGCTCGAGGTCGGGCGTCCCCTCAGGTGGTCACAGTACGCCATTACCTTCGACTCCAAGGATCACCTCAAGTGCTCGGCCGCCGCAGGCGCGCTCCCCATGCTCTGCACGCCCACCATCAGCAACGTCCTCGTCACCAAGACCCTCGTCGACGGTTGCATTGGGCTCAATGTCCTCTCTGTCGAGACGTTCGAGAAGTTTCAGGTGCCCTATGATCAGCTCATGTCGACCAAGCCCTTCTCAGGAGTGACCGATGGCTCCACCATTCCCTAGGGGCAGGTGCGCCTCCTGGTCATCTTCGGCAAGCGCGATAACTACCACACCAAGCTCATCAACTTCGATGTCGCCTACATCCACCTCCCGTACAACACCGTCCTCGGGTACCCTGCCCTCGCCAAGTTCATGGCAGCAACCCACCATGGCTACAACGTCCTCAAGATGCCAGGGTGCAACGGTGTCATCACGGTCACCTGCGATGAGAAGGATGCAGTCTGCTCCCTCGAACGTGCTTACCATGCCGCGGCAGCTGAAAATTCTGACGACGAGGGCGGCATCCTGTCTCCTGAGGACACACCCAAGAAGAAGAAGTAGCTCCTCCCCAAGAGCCGTTAGGGGACAGAGATCCCCAAGGACGGCGCCTCAGGCCCCATGTCCACTGCTGGGGCGCCTCTCCCTCCCGCATAGGAAGGCACGCCCGGCGCTTCCCTCAGGGCGGGCTCGGGGGATTCCACCTGGAGAGCTTACGACCTGACTGGTGCGACGAGGGAGGTGCTTAGGCACCACTTGGCGGCGTGCTTCGACGAGCGCCCCCACAAGCAAGGAGCACAGCGCGAGGCGCCAGGCTCACGAGAGTTCATCACCAACGCGATCGAGGAGCTTCAGGAGGCGTGGGCCATGCGCGGCGAGCGTCACCCCGCACCACCCAGTGCAGCTGCCGCCCCCGACGTGGGCGGCGGGCTGCGCGTCTTCGTCAACATCCCGGGCCTCAACAGTGCCGCATCACAGTGCCTCTACTGGCCATCGCGTGTCAGTCGCACTGGGGGCTACCCCTGCAGCTACGTTCGCATGCCCTTTGGCCTCGTGAATGTGGGCGCTGCGTACCAGCACCTCACGCAGGCCGTGCACGCGTCTCATGAGGCCCGGCGCCGCGCGGTCCTTCAGGAGGTCCCAGACCCTCAAGAGCCCCCTGGGTCTCGTGGGCCCCTCGAGCCTCCGGAGCCCTCAGGCTCATGAGGATCAAGATTCAACAACTACTCCAACACTTCAACAGCATCATTACCAGGTGACCTTTTGGTTTGTTCATTTGAGCACGCCCCTCGGGCTTCATTATCCTCAAGCTGTTAGGGCCCGCCCCTGCAGCTGTATCGTTTTGCGCATGTATCAGAACTGGTTCTGCATTTGATGAGTTTTCTAAGTATTCCAACCTGCATGCCCGGTGCTTTGTCACCATGAATGTCGCTGCGCCCTAACCACCCCGCCCTCGACCGCCTCATGATTAAGGGCTAGCACGGCGTATGTGCTCGGGTCCGTCCCTGCAGTGTTGATAAATCCAAGCGACCGAGCTCTGTCTCCCGGGCTAGTCCCGTGCACGTCACCTCCCGGGGTCCTTGGTTCTTTGTCCTCGCATGAGCTAATCGAGAGTGGGTGAGTCAGGGCGCGCAGCCCGGTTCGTATAACCGTAGTTCGGCGCTTCACCGTCGCGGGAGCCGCGTGCCGGGTGTTTTTCCTCGGGTTTGTCGCATGAGAAGACTGGGCACGGCGTTTGTGCTCGGGTCCGTCCCTGCAGCGTCGATAAACCCAATGACTGAGCTCTGTCTGGTTGGCCGGCCCCATTCACGTCACCTCATGGGGTCCTTGGTGTTTGACCTTCTCATGCGATGGCCTCCGGAGATTCATTCGGCGCAGGTTACCCCCATCACACAGGTCTTGTAAGCGCGCCCTGCGTCGGGAAATTCAGGCACACCCCGCCTTGAGGTAGGGCCTCGTGAGTCCCGCACTGGCTCACGGGTGCCCAGATACACCTCCTCCAGTTCTGCCGTGCCAGTCATGCGTACGAACGAAATTGGGTTGTAGACGCCCAGAGACTCTAACATAGAGCTCCCTTCCCATGACCAAGTGGAAGCCCCATGCTTCGTGCTGGCGGACGACACGGTCGCTCAGCGGCTATGCCCACGCCCAGTGGAAGCCCCATGCTCCGCGCTGGCGGACGACACGGTCGCTTAGCGGCTATGCCCATGCCAAGTGGAAGCCACATGCTCCGCGCTGGTGGACAAACAACGGAGGGCGCCCTTGCGGCTGCACCAACCTCAGGATGGCCTCTCGGCACTTCAACTGGCACCGTCACACAGCATTCCCCTGGGATGCACGCGCAAGGGGGCTGGACAGGGGCTACGCTTAGGCCATGCCTGGCGCACGCCACCTCATCAGGTCCCTGGCACCTGGTCTTCCTGCGTCCCTCGCAAGCAAAAGCTGGCGAGGAAAGGTATGGGAGCTGCTCGCACGTCAAGGGGGACCCCTGAGCATCGCGACTCAGGGGCCTCACTACTCACGTAGCCCCTCGCATCTTGGTCTCGTCCTGGCGATCCGGACACCCCAACGGCGGTCGAGGTATGCGCGGGATTGGGCCCTACCGATGCAGAGCACTAAGGCGCTCCAAATCAACCTCGTCGTCGCCATGTTCCCTTCATGAGGGCTGCTCGCACGTCAAGGGGGACCCCTGAGCATCGCGACTCAGGGGCCTCACTAGTAACATAGCCCCTCGCCCCTTGGTCTCGTCCTGGGGATCCGAATGCCCCAACGGCGGTCGAGGTATGCGCGGGATTGGGCCCTGCCGATGCAGAGCACAAAAGAAAGCCGGAAGGAAACAAAGCGCGAAAGGAGATCACAGAGTTCAAACAGTTAATACAGGCGCTGAATGTTTTGCGAATTCAAACAAGTCTTACACCTCCACGAGGCATGATAAATGTCGCAGGTCGAAATCTAGGAGGAGGGGCCATCATCGCCATAGCCATCGCAGCCACTCATCCCAGGCACGGTGAGCTCGTCATCTACATCACTACCGCCACCGTCGTCGCCACTGCTCGCAGGGGGATCGGCGTCGGGGACGCAGGCGAACTTCTTCACTAGCGCATCCACGGAATCCTTCATGGCCGCTGCCGCAGTGGCGCGAGACTCAGGGGCAACCGGGATGATCACCGCGTCAAAAGCAAAGCTGGGCTTGCGGAGGTAGAGGTGGCTAAATACACACGTCGCGGCCATGGAGAAAAGGTCGCGGCACTCGCCCTCCAGGATGGCGTCCACCCTGGCGACAGCACCTTCGAGCACCTCAGCGAGCTTGGAGGAGAGCCCTGCGTAGCCGCCCTCAGGAGTCGCCAGTGGCTCCTTGAATCCTCCCCTGTAGATGGAGTGCAGCGCCTGGCAAAGCCTGAGCTCGACGGAGGGGAAGACATCGTGCTCCGCGGCCACCTTCTTCTTAGCAGCGGCAAGGGTATTCTCCCTGGCATCCAGCTGGGCCGTCGCATCGGAGACATGCCGGGCATGGGACGTCTGGGCTTCTGCTACCTCCTCCTTCAGCTTGGCCAGACGCTCGCGCTCCGTGACTTGGTCAACAGTCACCCGGGACAGCACAGAGTCATGATCGGCGAGCTTTGCCTCGCGGGCCTTGAGGTCCTCCTCCCGCTGGTGGAGCCACTGTGCGTCCGCGGTTCGCTCCTCGTGAAGGGCCTTCAGGTTGGCCTCTGCCACGACGTAGCGCTCCACGGCAGACGCTGCTTTAGCCTGCACCGCGTCGCGAACCGCCTTGGCTTCAGCGGGCTCCTTCCTGCTCTCCGCGGTGGCAGCCTCAGCTCGACCCCAGGCCGTCTTGCTGGCTGCGTTAGCCTGGAGCCACCCAGAAATAAGACCCAGGCGCTCCCTCGCGAGGGAGCTCCTGTCGGCGTCTTGAAGGTCGGCCCCGATCCGGCCTAGCGCAGTATAGGCCTCGTCCAAGGCGTCAGGCCTGATCAGAGGGCCACGGTTTGCGAGCGCAAGGGCCTGACCAGGAGGTGGCACCAGCACGTCGGCGGGTGCTGTGTCCAAGGGGGCAGTGGCGTGGCAGATTTAGGGCACTGGAGGCTCCAGTTTCTCCTCAGGCACGACAAGGGCAGACGACTTCACAGCCTGCTGGCCCACGGGGGCTGGCTCCTCCTGAAGCTGTGTCGCTGCGTCCTCAGGGGCAGATTCTGCCAGAACGGGGCGGGAAATAGCCCCCTCCACCGGCCATTGGGTCGCCCTGGCCGCGGCAAGGAGTTCCGCCTAGTGAGCCTCCACACTCCCGGCGCCCGGCCTCCCAAGCGGCGCCGGCAAGCTGCCAGGAGTAGGTGTCACACCCGTTTGCCCGGGTGCGGTGTTGCTGGGGCACCCAAGGGTTGCGCTGAGTTGGCGTGATGCGCTCCCGCCCCCACCGCGTCTGCGGCCAGAGGCTGACGGCGCCCTCCGGACCGGGGGCTCCTTTGGCTCGGTGCTCACCTTCCTCTTCTTAGGCACGTCGTCGCCACTGGCCATCGAGAGGAGAAGGGGCCGTGAATACGCGCGCAATCTATAATCGACCAAAGGCGAGGCAGGTTACTTACTCCTCGAGCGCAATCCACTTCCTCTTCCTCTCCAAGATGGGCTTCGCCCGGGGATGAATGAGCTTCACGGAGCCCCGCGCAAGGGTCTTCTCGGGCAGCTCCGTCGGGAGCTCCAGGCACGGATTGAGGCCCTGGGCATCCAAGAAGACCTAGCGGTGCCTGAAGCTTTCCACCTTCCTACCGGCCTTCAGGAGCATATTCCCGCTCTGGACCGCGACGAAGGAGGCGCATGCCGACCGGTGCGCGCCGTCGTGGAGCCGTAGGCTGAAGTAGTGGCGGAAGAGGGCCACAGAGGGCCTCATGCCTACGAAGGCCTCGCAGTAGAAGGCGAAGACGGACAGGAGCAGGATGGAATTGGGGTGAAGATGGAGGGCATGGATCCCGTAATGCTCAAGGATGGTGGTGAAGAACCCCGAAAAGGGCGGGACGAGCCCGGAGAAGACGCTGTGGAGGAAGAAGGGGTAAACTTTTTTTGCCAAGGTGCGCTGCTCCGCAGAGCCGCACCAGATCAAGGTCTGGCACCACTCATTGGAGTCGCCCGCCGTCAACGAAAGTGCTAGGGCAAGGTCCCCCTCCTTGGCGATGGTGAATGCCGTAAGCGCCGGCAAGGGGGAAGAGGAGGCCGAGGCCTGAGCCTCAGACTTCGACTTCCCGGCGAGCAAGAGGAAGGACGGCGCTGCGCCAAGATTTGGAGGAGGTTCTCGCGAAGAAAATGGGATCTGAGCAGGGGAGCAACAGCGCAAGGAAGAAGAGCAATGATAGCTCAGCAGCGGGCGCCAGGCTTTTGTCAGCCTAGGCAGTTGTTGAGGCGACGTGGGAGCGGAGGCGTCAGCGTCCTGCCACGTGCCACGGGTCGAGCCTAGCCCGCAGGCGATTGGGGGCCCGCGGCATTTTCGCCCTTCGCTCCTTGCCTTCGCCTCGAAGCCAGGACATGCACGCCTTGGGCCTGGAGTCTACTGTCGGCGTTCTGGGATCGGGGGTACCCAGATATGCATGCATGCGGCCCAGCGCATGGCCCACCTCGACGGCCCAGTACGTCCTGACAGGAAACCCCCCATAACAAGACCCTCGTGAGTGTCCCGGCCTCGCGAGGCGAACAATGCCAAGACCTCCAGATGTGGCACCCCAGCTCAGAGGGAACCAGAATGCCCCGTATTCCAGCCCAGGGACAAGTCTTCTGGAATACGGCACAGTTGGCATAGAACAAATCAGCTCTTTATTACCATGAATAAGGTTACAAGGGTACCTGGATTACATCGACACGGCGATACTATGCCTACCTAGGTTAGCTCTATGCTAATAGCGGAACAATCCTAGGAAATGAAATAACTCTCGGCAGCGGAACAACGACTGCGGTGATGGACTCCACTCCGCAGGGACTCTGGCTGGAACACGCATCCTAGCTCGCAAACTCGACATCCACGACGAGCAAGCAATCATGGCATGACCTGCAAACTGGCATGATACGCCAGGTGAGTACTTTGAATGTACTCGCAAGCTCACGACAACCAAACAATGCTGCAAACAATAGCATGGCAATCAACATGTTAAATACTTAAGAGCTTCACTTACTGTACCAGTTACCAACTTACTCACATCCGGGTTGTCCCACAACCCTCGGAATACTCATGCTTCATTGAGTACCTCCGACCATACGAAGAGTTCTTCCATCATTACTAACTTTGATACAGTTGACCATCTACTGAGGTCTGGACGGGCTGTCGAATACCGTGGACGCGGCTATTCGAATAGATTTTTCACTCTGCAGAGGTTGCGCACTTTACCCACACCATGAAGCACCTGGCCTCGCGATCTCACTCGGGTGGACCAGCGTTGCTTCAACGAAACCTGCCTGACCCGTGACTCTTTCATCGTACCACCAGCACTCATCCTCCCCCGGAGGTCTGCCTTGGGTGGCCCTTGTGTCCTCATGACACCTGCCACCGTCGTGGCCAAACTATGTAGACCCAAACGGGGGCTACTGTCCCAAACGGGGACTCCCGGGCTAAACAACTCAACTGGGCTCACAAGGTTATCGCCGCCTACCGGGCCAGGGTAGCACGCGCACATAACCTTCCCTCTTTGGTGGTACCGATAAAAGAGCACGCAGTTAGACCAAGTCAAGGCCGTCCCATACCGGCAAATGTGGTTGCACGGATAAGCCCGAACAGGTGACTCAAGATCAACCCACTAATTACTTGGCAAACATAGTGGTTTATCACAATAATCGAGATGACAGCAACTAAGCATTTAAATTAATTACTATGAATTATCACATAGCAAGTGAATGAAGGTAATTCCTTTGTAAATGCAAGCAATTCAATTAAATATGTAATGCTATTGAAATACTTCACAGACAGGCCCCTGAGGGCTGAACTGAAAGTGTATTTTGAGGAAATACGCCTTCCAGCAGATGAAAACGCACTTCGGAGAGTGCACCTCCACTTAAGCCAGCTGGGCCCGCGGTGGGTCAACGGCGTGAGGCTTACAAGCGGGGCCCACGGCTGACCTCTCTCTGTCCCATCGCCCTCTTCCTCCTCCCGACAGAAGAAGCAGAGAAGACCGGGCAGGGCGCGGCCGGCGAGGGGAGCCGCTGCTCCGGCGAGCTACTCCGGCCGGCGAGGGGACCGACGGGCGCGCCGACGAGCACCGCATCCGGGGAGAGGCTCGGCCGAGCGCGGAGAATACAGAACACAGCGATGGGGGTGGCTCTGACCGAGCGCGGCCGGCGAGGGCCACGGCGGCTCCGGCCGTTTCCAACCAAAGTGAGGCCACCGGCGGCCTCGGGAGACCACACCGCACTCGCCTGAACCAGGCACGGGTGTCGGGCAGGCTTGGAGTGGCGGTGCCGCGCGGAAACAGAGAGCAGCGGCGGCGGTCGACCTTTGGGTGCGCGAGGCGATAGCAGCTCCGGCGAGAGGGTGAGGTGGTGGGGAGGCTCGCCGGGGCCTGGGTGCTCTTCTGGTGGATAAAGGAGGGAGGGAGGAGCCCTGGCTGGCTCGAATTCGAGCCAAGGCCGAGGCGGCCATGATGGCCATGGGAGGGAAATTGGAGCTCTTCGAGCTCAATGGAGGGCTGGGGAGGACGCTAGGAGAGAGGGGGAGATGCTGCGGGCGCTGAGGATGCCCGAAGAGGCTCGAGGCCGCGGCTTTTTTAGCCGGGACGGCACAGGGCTTGGCCACGGCCGCGGCGACGCGTGTGCCGTGCGCCGGAGCTTCGGGAGCTTGCCTGGAGAAGGAGAGAGGCTTCCTGAGAGGTCAGAGAAGAGCTGAGGAGGCTCGAGCGCGCTCAGGAGAGCTCAGGCAAGCTCGGGAAGGCTCGGGACGGCGCAGGCAACCGGACCCGGCGGTGGCAGAACTGGCCATGTCACGGGCGCGGCTACTGCACCACGTAGGAGGGGACTTGAGAGGGGGAGAGGGGTCCAGCACAAAGAAGACGACGCGATGAAGCTCCTAGACATGGCTAGGAGTCGAGGGAGAGGAGGAAACAGACGAGACCGAGGGCTCCACTCGCCAGAGCGCGCATATGGCACGCCGGCTGCGTGGTCACCGCGTGAGCTGGCGCACTCGGTGCACCCTGACCGGTCTAATCATGTCAGAAGGAAGGGTCATTCGAAGGATAAGGTCAAAGAGGAAAGAAACAGGCATAGAGGGGCTGGAGCTGACCACAGCTAGCAGTTTTTCTTTGGAACAGCAAGGTGTTTGGAGTAGGGTGGGGGAGATTCAACTAGGCATTGATTCTGGTTTTTGGCTGAGAGCTATCACACACTAAGATGATCTCTACTGAAAATTTTCAGCTCATTTGCATGAGGATAAATAGTACTTGCAGTAGAATGGACCCTACTGGACCGAATTGCTAATCTGGATGTGGCACTCACATATAGTGTTGCCTTGAGCTGAAAATGGGCATTTGATAATGATTTGGTCGTATGAGAGTACCATAAAAATTTCATGCCATTTGGGCAAGCCAAAATGGTACTTCCTTCATAATGGACCTCTCTGACCAGAATCTTAGGAAAATTCCTAAGGGAAAATTGCTAGATGGAATGAGCCAAAATTTGGTGGAGATAGGTTATATGGGTAGGAGAATGTTCTGGTAAAATTTCAGTAATTATGGAGCAACATAAAATATAGTTGCTTCACAACCCAAAATAATAACTAGAGACAAAGATTTGATGATGTGATCACATAGAAGATGGGATGATGCTCAAATCTTGAAGAGAGTCATTATTTGGGCATATGAAGAGGCTGGAAAAATTTCAACTCATTTGCGTACTCTCGGCTAGCACTTGCTTCACAAAGCTTCCTCTGGATCAGAAACTTTGGAAATTTGCCAAGAAATATTTACTAGCCAAGTTGAGTTGAATTTTGTCATGCAGCAATGATATGGATAGGAAAGAGTGCCCAAAAAGTTTGGGAGCAAACAAGCAAGGATAAATGGCACTTGCTTCACAAAATGCCATCTGGGCAGAATAGGAAAAGGAATATTGGTGGGATATTTTGAACATGGCAAGGATAGGTTTTGACATATTTGAGGAAGATATGACCCCAACAATTTATGAGAATTATTTGGGAATTTTCGGAATGATGAAGATGTGGGTTCCTTCACAACCCAAGGCAGACAGGGTTTTTCCTTTAATAGAAAAAGGAATATGCCCAAGAAAAAGATTATTAGGATTGGTCCAAGATGGAAATGACATGGTCTTGGGATGGTTTAGAGGTTGGCAAGCCACTACGGAAGAGAAATCAAGGGTGATCCTTCCAGGTTCCAAGACTACCAAACCACGGAAAAGCAAAACCAGACCAAAATCAAAAGAAAAAGAAATGGGCAAAATCTAGGGTGTTACAAACCTACCCCCCTTAAAGAAATCTCGTCCTCGAGATTTGGTTGCTCAGGGGTCAAACATAAATATTCCCACTTAAGGAAACCGTTTCCAACTCGGGTTTCCTTTTTGCCTTTGTACAATGCTCCCGCTGGATTTTATCTGACCCTCTGCCTGGCTTTGGTGTGGTTTGTTTCACGGGGTCCTCATTCTGACAGGTCTTACCTCATATTTATTACTCTGACTTTAATCCTTTTATGTCTGCTGACCTGTCTCGGGGGGGGGGGGGCAATGGATTATCCTGTCTGAAATACCTGTCCTTCGCAAATCCGGGAGTTGTTCCTCATGGACGTGTGATGAAGTCCCATATGGTCAACCGTCCATTGAGTTGTGAACATATCCTCTCGGTGGACACGAAATCTTTTACTCTTTGCATTGGGTGGCTTCAAATGGCTGTGTGCCTTCCAAACTCAACTGGTGCTGTGAATCATACCGTTTCTCCTGGTGGAATCGGACTTCTTGCAGGGGTTACGGAAACATCTTGGCTAGGTTCACTGCCCTTAGCATCACATTTGTACCAACGACTTGGTTGTAGCCTGTCGTGACCAGCGTAAAGGGTACGACCTTATAACGGCATTATCTGCAAGCTTGACTGACGGGGTCCTACCAGGAAGATCTTGTCCCCAGCAGGTTATCTTTTGACTGATTTCCCTAGATGAGGACACACGCTTTGAGACAGTCATCATCCTTCTGATTGTTCCATTTGACAGGCTTGAATATCCACTTCTGACGATTCTGGAATATATAGCTGGCTGAGCGGGTTGACTCGATCTGGGGTCCTTGCAAATGGAATAGACCCCGTGGGCGTGTATCCACGGTGATTGGTACCGAACCAGACTGTTTTGAGTATCTGTACTATGTTGATCTTGCAACCATTATCATACCTGTATGGCAAATCTTGCTCCTTCATTATGGTTCTCTTTGCCTGGATCCTCAGTTGAAAGAGCTTAGCCTGTTGTGTTCTTGATTCTTCGGATGACCATGGGTGCTGCCAGGTACAATATTCCGGCAGGCATATTACTTAACAAGTTGTAGCTGTAGGGTAATGACCGTCTGAACCCGTGGATGAAACCGGCAAATAAACCAGTAGCCACCAAAACGGTCTTTACAACTCAGATCTGGGACATTACTGGATTAACTCAACCCCGACTCAAGACGGCTGAAAAGCAGCTCAGAGCATGAGACGGTGTCGATAAGAAGAAAGTAGCAGTTCCCTAAGACGGCCGAAAAACAGCTCAGAGCATAGGGTCGCTGCTACGGAAAGAAATTCAACAGTTGCCCGAGACGGCCGGAAAACAGCTCAGAACACGGGCCAGTTGCTGACAAGAGAAATAAAAGTCGGCATCCACCCCGGACGGCCGAAAACAGCTCAGAACACAGGCGTGGTGCCGTTACCAAAGAAAGACGGGCAAGGGTTCATCCGTGTCCCATACAACTTATCCATAGGTTGTTGGTCATCTCACTGAAGTGCATAACTGGCGTTCTTCTTCTTCTTACATAGCTCATGCAATGGTCAGATTCTCACTGGCTGGCATCATTGTATGAGTAACTCCTATCACCTTGGCAGCATGTCCACCATATGTATTGAGTATATGCAGCTGAGTGCTTGGTTCCTAAAGCAGGCTTGTGTTCTGACTGACCTTTTGGCCTTCTGACCAACTGTTGTGAATCTGATCCTTGGATTGCATGGTCATATGCTACCAATTGTCGGTGGAATAGCTTGTATTGATGTCAATGCGATGCCTTGCTGACGAAGATTGCATAGCTGGTGCTCAAAAGCTTTCCCTCTTAAAGACTTGCCAGGGAAGACTCGGTACCTTAGGCCAGAGGCTTCTGCGGTAGCTTACTGAAGAAGCCTGAGTTTCTTTCACTGGAAGGTATCCATGTGCCGTATCGGGGAAGACAGAGGGACCTTGCGTAGTACGCTTCTCTGATAGCTTGTGAAGAAAGACCAGGTTGCTTACATCTGAAGCTTTCTTTTGGCTATATGCTGACTGAGTGCATATATATATCCCTTGATGTTTCTGCTGTCGGTTACTTGTTGTATGCAACAGGGTATTCGGCTATCCTTCTTGCTGAACACCGCATTCATAACACATTCTGGCTTGATTCCAGGATATAGCAAGGTTCAAATTGTACTCATAGCAGACTCAAACCGTGTGTATGAATCATACCTTTGACACAGGATGTACTTTGGATCGGGCACACAGCCTGTCGTCTTGTTGATTCAATGATTACTGCTGTGAAGGTTGCACTGATGCATACTTGATGCTGACAATCAATCTAGCCAGGATATCATTTATATGCAGGCCCGATATTCCTGATATAATGCAGTCTGCTGAAAATTCCATATTGTTGAGCTGAGTTTCCAAAGGACTGCCTTTACTGATTTCTTTGAGGCCAGTGTCGGTGAGCAACTTCCATAAGGGGAAAATAAGGTAACAGCAAGGGCCCAAAGAAAGAGAAAACAAAGAAACGACTAAAGCAAAAGCACACAAGATGACACACAAGCAATAATATGCATTCCTACTTAAGCACACAAATCTCGCAAGAGATCCGGTACTACGGTCTAACATGCTGTGGCGGTGTGCACGAAAGTGAATCAATGTGTGGAAGGACTTGGTGTAAACAAGGCTACACCAAACACAGGCTTAACACCGGTTCCATCTGGACGGACACGGTGGCGAGGACGAACTTGGTGATCGTGGGTCGGAACACAAGGGTCACGACCACATCATCATCAAGCGGACGGAAGAAAACCGTACTCGTCCAGAGGATGGATGGCAGGGAGGGATGGCGATGAAAAAGAAGGCTTCTGGGCATTGCCCTTTCCTGATAAGCAAGATCAGTAAGGGTTGCCAACGCGGCTAGAGGGATGGGCAAGATCCGGGATAGAAACATGTCTATCCTCGAATCAATAGGGGTCGGAAGAGAATATATTGGTGTGGTACCGGTGCATCAGTTCGACAAGGGATTGACACCACCAAGCACCTTGGCATCACTCCGCTGGGACGGAGATAACACCACACCAAGGAACAATCATGCAAACTGGAGAGCGCAGGTGGTGAATCGAAACCGATGCCACCTACACTCACCAGATCCATCGTTAGTGATAAGATATCTAGTCTATATGCATGCTATGCACAAACAAATGCAACAAACACGTGCAGCAAACCAACTGGACCCTATACTACCGGTTACTAACGCTCGCGCGATCTAGGGCGTCCTACAGCCAGACCTGCTCTGATACCAACGCTTGTGGCACCCCAGCTCAGAGGGAACCGGAACGCCCCGTATTCCAGCCCAGGGACAAGTCTTCAGGAATACGGCACTGTTGGCATAGAACAAATCAGCTATTTATTACCATGAATAAGGTTACAAGGGTACCTGGATTACATCGACACGGCGATACTACGCCTACCTAGGTTAGCTCTATGCTAACAGCGGAACAATCCTAGGAAATGAAATAACTCTCGGCAGCGGAACAACGACTGCGGTGATGGACTCCACTCCGCAGGGACTCTGGCTGGAACGCGCATCCTAGCTCGCAAACTCGACATCCACGACGAGCAAGCAATCATGGCATGACCTGCAAACTGGCATGATACGCCAGGTGAGTACTTTGAATGTACTCGCAAGCTCACGACAACCAAACAATGCAGCAAACAATAGCATGGCAATCAACATGTTAAATACTTAAGAGCTTCACTTACTGTACCAGTTACCAACTTACTCACATCCGGGTTGTCCCACAACCCTCGGAATACTCATGCTTCATTGAGTACGTCCGACCATACGAAGAGTTCTTCCATCATTACTAACTTTGATACAGTTGACCATCTACTGAGGTCTAGACGGGCTATCCAATACCGTGGACGCGGCTATTCGAATAGATTTTTCACTCTGCAGAGGTTGCGCACTTTACCCACACCATGAAGCACTTGGCCTCGTGATCCCACTCGGGTGGACCAGCGTTGCTTCAACGAAACCTGCCTGACCCGTGACTCTTTCATCGTACCACCGGCACTCATCCTCCCCCGGAGGTCTGCCTTGGGTGACCCCTGTGTCCTCATGACACCTGCCACCGTCGTGGCCAAACTATGTAGACCCAAACGGGGGCTACTGTCCCAAACGGGGACTCCCGGGCTAAACAACTCAACTGGGCTCACAAGGTTATCGCCGCCTACCGGGCCAGGGTAGCACGCGCGCATAACCTTCCCTCTTTGGTGGTACCGATAAAAGAGCACACAGTCAGACCAAGTCAAGGCCGTCCCATACCGGCAAATGTGGTTGCACGGATAAGCCCGGACAGGTGACTCAAGATCAACCCACTAAGTTTACTTGGCAAACATAGTGGTTTATCACAATACTCGAGATGACAGCAACTAAGCATTTAAATTAATTACTATGAATTATCACATAGCAAGTGAATGAAGGTAATTCATTTGTAAATGCAAGCAATTCAATTAAATATGTAATGCTATTTAAATACTTCATGGAATGGGTGTCCTGGCTTGCCTGGGATGAGGGATCCACCGGGAAGGAGTGCGGAAAGGTCGCGGAAGGAGTTGCCGAAAACAGTTCTCTCCCGGAGGGGGCTGTTTACGGGCAAGGGCAAAAAGGGTCATTTTCACTATGGGAACACATAATGAAATTGATACCAACACGACGGGCTCGACGAGACGAAGACGTGGGCTTTGGAATCACCTCGAACGGAGTTTCGAGCGAAAAGATATGGGCGTTTGAAGTCCAGGGACTAATCTGTAAAAGTTTTATTCACAGACAGGCCCCTGAGGGCGAAACCGAAAGCGTATTTTAGGAAATACGCCTTCCAGCGATGAAAACGCACTTCCGAGAGTGCACCTCCACTTAAGCCAGCTGGGCCCGCGGTGGGTCAACGGCGTGAGGCTTACAAGCGGGGCCCACGGCTGACCTCTCTCTCTCCCATCTCTCTCTTCCTCCTCCCGACAGAAGAAGCAGAGAAGGCCGGGCAGGGCGCGGCCGGCGAGGAGAGCCGCTGCTCCGGCCAGCTACTCCGGCCGGCGAGGGGACCGACGGGCGCGCCGACGAGCACCACATCCGGGGAGAGGCTCGGCCGAGCGCGGGGAATACAGAACACAGCGATGGGGGTGGCTCTGACCGAGCGCGGCCGGCGAGGGCCACGGCGGCTCCGGCCGTTTCCGACCAAAGTGAGACCACCGGCAGCCTCGGGAGACCACACCGCACTCGCCTAAACCAGGCACGGGTGTCGGGGAGGCTTGGAGTGGCGGCGCCGCGCGGAAACAGAGAGCGGCAGCGGCAATCGACCTTCGGGTGCACGAGGCCACAGCAGCTCCGCCGAGGGGGTGAGGTGGTGGGGAGGCTCGCCGGGGCCTGGGTGCTATTCTGGTGGATAAAGGAGGGAGGGAGGAGCCCTGGCTGGCTCGAATTCGAGCCAAGGCCGAGGCGGCCATGATGGCCATGGGAGGGAAATTGGAGCTCTTCGAGGTCAATGGAGGGCTGGGGAGGACGCTAGGAGAGAGGGGGAGATGCTGCGGGCGCTGAGGATGCCCGGAGAGGCTCGAGGCCGCGGCTTTTATAGCCGGGACGGCGCAGGGCTCGGCCACGGCCGCGGCGACGCGTGCGCCGTGCGCCGGAGCTTCGGGAGCTTGCCTGGAGAAGGGGAGAGGCTTCCCGAAAGGTCAGAGAAGAGCTGAGGAGGCTCGGGCGCGCTCAGGAGAGCTCAGGCAAGCTCGGGAAGGCTCGGGACGGCGCAGGCAACCGGACACAGCGGTGGCAGAACCGGCCATGTCACGGGCGCGGCTACTGCACCACGTAGGAGGGGACTTGAGAGGGGGAGAGGGGTCCAGCACAAAGAAGACGACGCGATGAAGCTCCTAGACATGGCTAGGAGTCGAGGGAGAGGAGAAAACAGATGAGACCGAGGGCTCCACTCGCCAGAGCGCGCATATGGCACGCCGGCTGCGTGGTCACCGCGTGAGCTGGCGCACTCGGTGCACCCTGACCGGTCTAATCATGTCAGAAGGAAGGTTCATTCGAAGGATAAGGTCAAAGAGGAAAGAAACAGGCATAGAGGGGCTGGAGCTGACCACAGCTAGCAGTTTTTCTTTGGAACAGCAAGGTGTTTGGAGTAGGGTGGGGGATATTCAACTAGGCATTGATTCTGGTTTTTGGCTGAGAGCTATCACACACTAAGATGATCTCTACTGAAAATTTTCAGCTCATTTGCATGAGGATAAATAGTACTTGCAGTAGAATGGACCCTACTGGACCGAATTGCTAATCTGGATGTGGCACTCACATATAGTGTTTCCTTGAGCTTAAAATGGGCATTTGATAATGATTTGGTCATATGAGAGTACCATAAAAATTTCATGCCATTTGGGCAAGCCAAAATGGTACTTCCTTCATAATGGACCTCTCTGACCAGAATCTTAGGAAAATTCCTAAGGGAAAATTGCTAGATGGAATGAGCCAAAATTTGGTGGAGATAGGTTATATGGGTAGGAGAATGTTCTGGTAAAATTTCAGTAATTATGGAGCAACATAAAATATAGTTGCTTCACAACCCAAAATAATAACCAGAGACAAAGATTTGATGCTGTGATCACATAGAAGATGGGATGATGCTAAAATCTTGAGGAGAGTCATGATTTGGGCATATGAAGATGCTGGAAAAATTTCAACTCATTTGCGTACTCTTGGCTAGCACTTGCTTCACAAAGCTTCCTTTGGATTAGAAACTTTGGAAATTTGCCAAGAAATATTTACTAGCCAAGTTGAGTTGAATTTTGTCATGCAGCAATGATATGGATAGGAAAGAGTGCCCAAAAAGTTTGGGAGCAAACAAGCAAGGATAAATGGCACTTGCTTCACAAAATGCCATCTGGGCAGAATAGGAAAAGGAATATTGGTGGGATATTTTGAACATGGCAAGGATAGGTTTTGACATATTTGAGGAATATATGACCCCAAAAATTTAAGAGAATTATTTGGGAATTTTTGGAATGATGAAGATGTGGGTTGCTTCACAACCCATGGCAGACAGGGTTATTCCTTTAATAGAAAAAGGAATATGCCCAAGAAAAAGATTATTAGGATTGGTCCAAGATGGAAATGACATGGTCTTGGGATGGTTTAGAGGTTGGCAAGCCACTACGGAAGAGAAATCAAGGGTGATCCTTCCAGGTTCCAAGACTACCAAACCACGGAAAAGCAAAACCAGACCAAAATCAAAAGAAAAAGAAATGGGCAAAATCCAGGGTGTTACACCAGAGGAGTGGCCTCCCCAGGCTGCTTCGCAAGGAGCGGAGATTTCTATGCAGGTACCAGGCCTCAGGAGGTTACGATGACGTGAGCCATGACGACCAAGGCCAGGCGGGCGCCAGCGGCCGCAGAGGGAACAATTTCCTCTTTTGTGCTAAGGAGGCAAGGACGTACGCGGGTCCCTAAGGAATCCCCAAAGGTTTCCATTCCAGTGCAACAAGACCAAGACCACGAGCTTGGCAGGATGGATGTCATCGCCGTGCCCACCTCTGCGTCACATCCAGAAGCTTTGCAGGAGAAGACCACCTTCAGTCAGGATAAGATGTCCCTCTAGTCCCCTTTCAAAATTGGGGGTTGTGGGATCCCTTCCTGCCTGTGCGATGAGGGAAGAGGACCAATGCCACTATAAATAGGGACTAGCCTCCGCCGTAGAAGGGGGAGACGGATCCTCACCTCAGAGCCCTCGCGAGGTCGCTTAACCACTGTACTAGTTCATCCCCATCCTCCTCGTGAGGGCAATCCACGAAAAGCAGGAGTAGGGTTTTGCACCGCAAGGTGGCCCGAACCTGGATAAAACTCTGCGTCCACCTTCTTGTTCACTCGCACGCATTCGACGAGGATTGGCTGCGGGGCGGCGAGCTTGGGGCTAGAGCTGGTTGAGATCTTCGCACACGCCCCAGAGTTCAAACCTTCTTGGGTCTGCGGAGCCCCGATTCCGACAGTTCCACCTTGTTTGAAATGCATCGAACGAGAAACTGCTAATTCACCTGAAAGTTCAAATGCTTCTATTGCTGAAAATTCTTCAACTATATCTGTGGTCACGAATTCCTCATCTGAGGATACCACAAGTGTCACTAATGAAAATGCAGGGTTGAAGGAATTGTATGTGGCGGGCATATACAAAAGCCTCAAAGGGCATCAAACCCTTTGCGATGTGCTTAAAAAGCAAATTCTGAATAGGAACTCCGGGAAAGAGGGTATTGCCTTTGAGAGGAAACTCAATGTTGATGGATCCTACTAGAAACCTAAGCAGTACCCCAAAACTTCAAGGGTTGCTGCATAAGGACCTCCTGTAGATCCATCCACTTTATCTCGCTTTACTTGTGAATCTTCATATTCCTCTCATGAGTCATTTGACTCCAACTATAAAATGTTCAAAAATCAGAATGGCGAAGTATTTGCCAGATATGTTGGTACTAACTGCAGGAATGGTCCTCCGATGAAGAAATCTGGGTTCCCAAAAGGTACCTTGCAAATCTTCATGTGAATGTCATCATGACACCACGAGTGAAGAAAAGGAACCCCACACCAAATTCTTCATTGGGACAAAAGTCTTCACAAGGACCCAAGTCCTCACATGGACCAAATTCCTCATATGGTCAAAACTCATATCATTCTCGTGCTAATGCTTCTGTTTCGCAGGGAAAATCTAAAGCCGTCGAAGAATTTCTCTGCTTATTCATATGAGTACTCTAATCCCCCTCCTGTGAAAAGAAGTGCACTTGCTTCAATGCCACCCTTCTGATATGGAGCGCGCAGAATGATGAACTCTTTGCCACCCCTCCAAATGTGGGTGGTGAAGAAATTGAACTAATATCTTATGCAGGTTTAGGTCTCCAGACGAACTTAAGCTACTGATGAATTTGCTGGAGACCTAAGGAAATGCTTAAAGGACGCAAGATAATCACGAATAAACGAATCATTCATTTCTCACGTCCTCATATTACTTTACTTACTATACCATGTGATGAAATTCAATCTGATGAATTTGATATCATATTCTTCACTCTGAAGTATATGTGTTCGTAAGTGGTACTAATTCATCTGCAGGATGAGCCACCTAAAGCTACTGAGTGGGTCCTCGACAGTGGTTGCACCAACCACATGACTGGTGACAAGAGTCTATTGATGGACATTCCCCTTGCTCCATCACATCTGAAGCATATCACCTACTCTGACAAAGGAAAAATCAAGGTATTGAGTCTAGGTAAGGTTGCAATCTCAAAGGATCGACACATGGATAAAGTGATGCTTGTCGAATCCCTTGGATTCAACCTCATGTCTGTCTCAATGCTTTGTGATCTTGACATGGTTGTCATCTTTGGCAAATATCGTTGTGTTGTCGTCATGGAATCTGACAAATCCAAAGTCTTCGAAGGCTTTAGGAGAGGAGACTTGTATATTGTTGATTTCTCTATAGGTCCACAGCCGACCACATGTCTACTTGCAAAAGCTTCAGAAGGCTGGCTATGGCATCGACGACTTGGACACGCTGGCATGAGGAACCTGCACACGCTCGCGAAGAAGAAACACGTCATTGGCATTGAGGGTGTCAAATTCCTCAAGGGTCACTTGTGTGAGGCTTGTGAGTCTGGAAAGATGACCAGATCCAAGCATCCCTTGAAGACTATCATGACTACCACTTGTCCTTTTGAATTGCTTCATATGGATCTCTTTGGTCCCACTCACTAGGCCACACTAAAAAATACTCCATGCTTATATGGCTTTGTCATTGTTGATGATTTCTCTCGTTATACTTGGGTGGACATTATCTTGTATAAATCTTAAGTGCAGATTGTCTTCAGACAATTTTCTTCAAGGGCCTTGACAAATTTCAGCGTTAAAATCAAGCATATTAGGAGTGATAATGGGACTGAGTTCAAGAACACTTATCCTGATGAACTTGGTATTACTCGTGAGCTATCTGCCCCTTATACTCCTCAGCAGAATGGTGTCGTGGAGCGCAAGAATAGGACTCTTGTTGAGATGGCTCGCACCATGCTTGAAGAATACAAGACCCCTCACCGCTTCTGGCTTGAGGCAATCAATACTGCTTGCCACATCATTAACATGGTATATTTTCACAAATACCTCAAGAAGACTTCATATGAACTCCTCACTGACAAGAAACCCAATGTGAGTTATTTCAAAGTCTTCGGTGCTAAATGCTGGATTAGAGAACCTCACCACAGTTCTAAATTTGCACCGAAAGCACATGAAGGTTTTATACTTGGTTACGGAAAGGACTCGCACACTTACAGACTCTTCAACACCTATCAAACAAGGTTGTTGAAACTGTAGATGTGCCATTCGATGAAACTAACGGCTCGCAAAGAGAGCACCTACATCCTGTGCTAGATGAAATGTCTCCTGAGTAATCCATTAGGTTAAGGCCACTGAAGATATGATCCCTACTGAAGAACCTCTACCCTCTGAAGAAGTTGTACCTAACACTGAAGATATTCATGCTGGTGCACCTGAAGAAAATGGTGCTGAAGAAATGCTCGAACTCAACAAAGTATTCAACTCGCTCATCCAAGAATTGCAAATGAAGTGCAGATTGAGAAAATCCTCGGCGACATCAATGCACCAGGTCCTCTCACTCGCTCAAGAGCTTCTCATTTGTCTAACTTTTGTGGGCACTTTGCTTTGGTCTCTATCACAGAGCCCACCAAAGTTGATGAAGCATTCTTGGAGCCTGAGTGGACTCAAGCCATGCAAGAGGAATTGCATCAATTCAATCTCAACAACATGTGGGAACTTGTCAAGCGCCTAGATCCTCGCAAGCAAAATGTCATAGGTACCAAGTGTATCTACCGCAATAAACAAGATGAACTTGGTCAGGTAGTGAGGAATAAAGCCCATCTTGTAGCACAGGGCTACACACAAGTTGAGGGAATTGACTTTGATGAAACTTTTGCACCTGTTGCTAGACTTGAAGCTATTCGCATATTGCTTGCTTATGCTAACCAGCACAATATCATCTTATATCAAATGGATGTGAAAAGTGCATTCCTCAGTGGTAAGCTTGAGGAAGAAGTATATGTTGCTCAACCCCGAGGTTTTGAAGATCCTAAGCATCCTCGCAAAGTCTTCAGACTCAACAAGGCTCTCTATGGCCTCAAGCAAGCCCCTCGGGTGTGGTATGACACTTTGAAGGAATTCCTCATGAAGAAAGGCTTCAAACCCGGTTCACTTGACCCAACTATTTTCACAAAATCATATGATGATGAATTATTTGTATGCCAAATATATGTGGACGATATTATCTTTGGATGTACTGAGAAACATTACAACGACGAATTTGCCTATATGATGAGTGAAGAATATCAAATGTCTATGATGGGAGAGCTCAAATTCTTCTTACGCCTTCAAATTCGTCTACAACGCAATGGCATCTTCATCGCTCAAGAGAAATACCTCAAGGATGTCCTGAAGAAATTCGGCATGCATGATTGCAAAGGCGTCAAGATTCCTATGCCAACATCTGGTCAACTCTGCACTGACGAAAATGGTAAAGATTTTGATCAGAAGGTATATCGCTCCATGATTAGCTCTTTATTGTATATATGTGCATCTAGGCCAGATATTATGCTTAGTGTTTTCATGTGTGCCCGTTTTCAAGCAACACCGAAGGAATCACACCATAAGGGTGTGAAGCATATTCTTCGATATCTAGCTCACACACCAACACTAGGATTATGGTACCCCAAGGGCTCAGATCTTGACCTCATTGGATATTCTGCTTCTGATTATGCTGGTGATCGTGTGGACCGCAAGTCAACATTAGGTACATGTCATTTCGTCAGACGATCCTTAGTCTGTTGGTCATCAAAGAAGTAGAACTGCGTGTCACTATCTACCGCTGAAGCTGAGTACATTGCTACTGGTTCCTGTTGTGCTCAATTGCTATGGATGAAGCAAACCCTCAAGGACTACGGCATCAACATGAAGAATGTCCCTCTCTACTGCGACAATGAGAGTGCCATCAAGATTTCTCACAACCCAGTTCAGCACTCAAAGACCAAGCACATCCAGATTTGTCATCATTTTCTTCATGACCATGTGTTGAAGGGCGATATCTTCATCGATCACGTGAAGACTGAAGAACAGCTGGCTGATATCTTCACAAAGCCCTTGGATGAGAAGAGATTTTGCAAGTTGCGGTGTGAGCTAAATATATTAGAATCTTCAAATGTTCTTTGAAAGGACACACATCCTAACACTTATGCAAAATTGATGACTTTGATGCACAACACACGAAGTAACGTTTTTCTTCAATCAATGAAGATAAACTCTCTAAGTGTGAAGTAATTAATGAAGAATTGGATTCTCAGAACCCTACGACAATTGTACACGGTGTCTGAAATCATCATTCTTATACGGTGGGTCACGCCACCACCCAAGTTGAATTTGAGTTTTTCATCAATTTGCAAATTCTTCAAATCTTCAAATTCTTCACATTTGCAAATTCCTCAAAATTTCAAATTATTCAAACTTTTCAACTAGTGTTCTTCATCTGAGTTTCTTCATTGACTATATATATACATTTGAGTTTTTCAATGTCCTCAACAACATTCACTTATAGCTAATTCTTCAAGTTGATTTTCTTCTAAGTGAATGTGATCAGACCCGTTCCCCCTCTATGCTAAACTCAACCCAGTCTGTTCACAAATTCTTCATATGCGTTCTATTTGAAACCCATTCAAAATCTTCACTGTGTCCTTGTCAGCTGAAGAATTTGCAAATGAAACTTTAAAATATTCAATTTCAACTTTTGGCGGTTGCCGCTCAAACCGATTCCCATGACTGGATAACCCACGACCCTCCACTATCTCCACCTCTCAGTACGTGGGTGACACATGTCGCTAGGATAGCAAGGGTCAGGGGTAAGGATGTCCAAAATCTTCGGACGTTGAGTTTTCCACCTCCACTATAAATACTCCTCCCCCCTTCACTGCTCAAAGTTATTTCTCTTGCTCTCACCCCGTCGCTCTCAAGCTCAGACCTAGCGCTGCCGCTAAACCTCATCGTCGCCGGAGAGGAACAGCTTCACTGCCTCGACATCCTCGCCGTCATACTCGCATCGGCCGCGGAAATCTTCACTCCGCCGCCGCTGTAGCTATCTTCCACCGCCAAGTTAGGGCGTGGGAGGTCTGGACTGACAAACTTCTCAGTTCCTACTCCCAGTTCGTCATGTTCTTCACGAGGGTAATTAAAATCTAATTTTACTGCCCTATTTTGATCCCTATGATTTTCACAAAAAGCTCGAAAGGTGTTTATTCTTCAACAATCCATCTCTTAAGTACCAAATGAACTCCTTCTCTTCATTTATTTCGCTAATTTATGATTTTCTTCAAGATTCCTCAATTGTGTGGATCTTCCATCTGCACAACTCTGGAACCTAAGTCAAGAACACTTAGTGAAATTCTTCAAAGAGATCTATGGTCAAATTCCTCAAACTTGATAATATTTGCAAAATTTCTAAGAACGCATATGACCTCTTCAAATTCTTCGCACCTATACTTTGTTCACAGGTACAAAATGTGTGCTGATGAATCTCTAGGTTCTCATCAACTTAACTCATTTGCAGCGTTTCTTGAAGGAAAATTGCATACGTCCTTAGAATCATCAAAAGTTCAAATTCCTCAGTCGAAGAAAATGGCTGGTGGGAAAAGACTTCAGAAAGGAGGAAAGAAGCCAGAATCCAATACTGCTTTTGAGATTCCAGAAGAAATATACCTTGAGTATTGTACACCTGATGAAGCAACGTATGGCAAGGAAACCAGAGAAATATGAAAAATTCGCATTCACAAGATTGAGCGGAGATGGGCAAGGGAGTGGAGAGAGTATCGCTATGTTACACCTAAATACATGAAGAAGTTCGCTTTGAACCCTCCCTGCCAAAGACCACCATTGCCTGAAGGCCAGTTTGCTGACCCCACTAGCATCATGAGTGGTGAAGACTTTCCCCAGGAGTGGGCTAAACGTCAAGCCAAATTGGCGAAAACTGCCAAAGAGGTTGTAGGAAATTCCATGAGGATTGTGCTGCTGCTACATCTGCTGGGGCCTCTGCCAGTGAAACTGCCCCGAAGAAAATCTTGAAGAAGAAAGCAGAAATGAAACCAAAGTCTTCAAGCCAAACGCCCTCACGACCAAGTTCTTCATAGCAAATTCCTCAGGCTACTTCATCAAGTGCTCCCGCAATGCCCTCAGTGGCTGCACAATCTTCTGCTGCAGCTGCCAAGTCCTCAACACCAGTGCACCTTCCCACGTGCCACAGAACTGCTGGTTTTTCAATTGCTTCAGGGGCATCTGCAACTTCCTCAGCCCAAGCACATTCTTCAAGCAGTCCCACTCTGCTGAAAGTGAAAACTACTGCTGGACGAGGCAGGAGGCCAAGTCCGCATCAGAAGAAGGTGATATTCCAAGTTCCCTCAGAATCTGAGGATGATGAAGCTAATGACGATGAACTTGCTGAAATCGTCAGAAACAAACAAGAGAGAGTGGCTCAGGCAAAGGGCACTCGAATTCCTCTTCTGCTCGATCCAAGAACTGTGCTAGACTTCATTGATACCTAGCACAACGATCCTAACACTCCCATTGATGACTTGAAGCTGCCTCCTAATCCAAGTCATGTCCTCACTTCTTTCATTGGTGAAGAAAAATGGAAGTATGAAACGGCCAGAAAGGCGAAGAAGGCTCAGTACAAGAAAGAGCGCTTCATGAAGAACATTGTTCTAAATCTGACGCCTGAACAACTTATCTCTGTCCAAAAGGACATCAAAGGCCTCAGTAATGAATTTGACCGACACTATGCTGATTGGAAAGGAGCCAAGGTCCGATTTGTCAACATGGCTGACAAAGTCATCAAAGACCACAACACCAGGGTTGCTGCTCTTTCGCAACCACAAAATCCTCAGGCTAGCTCTTCCGCTCAGCCTGCTGAAGAAACCGCAAGCGCAGCTGAAGAAATTTAGGCTGCTAAAGAAATTCCCAAGGCAACTCCCAAAGTTGCTCCTGAAGAAATTGTCAGGCCAGCTGAAGAAGTTGTTGTGCCTGATGAATCTGCCAAGGCGACTGCATCGGTTGTGCTTGAAGAAACTGCTCCACTTTCACCTCAAGATCCCCCAACCAAGTCCTCAACGGTGAAGAAAGTGACTCTTCCTTCTGCATCAGAAGTGAAGAAAACAAAGTCTCTAGAGAAGGAAGCTGCACTAAAAAGAAAAGCATCAACATCTACAGAATCCTCAACTGCAAAAAGATTGAAGACTTTGCCAAGTTCTTCAACTGAACCTATTGATGCAACTCCTATCTCAGATGTCCCATCCTATGAAATAGTGCCATTTGGTGAAGATTATGAAATTCCAAATGATGAAGCTGGAGAAGATCACTCTACTGCTTCCACAGAGCAGATTGATGAAGAAATTGTTGTTGAAGACTTCACTTCAAATTCACTGGTATCATCGCCCCCGCCTCAGTTCACAGCTGAAGAGGCGGGTGTTGAAGAAGTGGACGAGGATGTGGACATTGGTTGTACCACTTCGGTTATCAATAATGAATATTGGGATGCAGCACACCCCAATTCACCAATTACCATCCCTCTTACACAAGTTCCTCAGTCACTTGCTCAGACTGAAGAAATTGCAACAGGGTCAGAGTGTCGTCCCACTCCTCTCAAGTCTATTCCTGAAGAAACTCATGCTACATCAGCTGAAGAAGTTCAAACCCAGACTGCAGCTGAAGAAACTCCAAAACAAGTTCGTCAGTCTGGAGTAGCTGTTGTCATGCCGAGGGTGATTGGCGGACGCTACAAGCTAAATCTTCAGCCCAATCCCTCATTGCCCTCCCAAAGCTCAAAGCGGCCCAAATTCCTCAAGGAGAACTTTTATGAGGAACATCATTTCTTCACTGGTGCAAATCCATATGACTCTCCGAGGATTAGACGCAAGCGATTCTGGACTGCCACCCAGGCTAACTTCTATGGTGTTGTGCTATTCGATAAGGACAAAACCTTCTAGCACCGTCAAATTCCTCATGCAGACATGGAGAACATTCCATGCTTCTCTCCAGTACTAAATGTTCTTCATGAAGCTAGACTGCTGCCATTCTATGTTGATATTTGTGATTGGAATGAAGAACTCATTCTTCAATTCTATGCTACACTACACATCTCAGGTGATGCACAAGATGTCAACACATGGGTACTTGACTGGATGACTGATGACACACATTACACTGCTCCAGCAATTGAATTGTTTCGTTTGGTCCCAGTCAGTATTCCATCAGACGGAGCAAGATGCCTCTATGAAGAACCTGAGCTTCCCAATCATCTCATGCAATTACTGATGAAGCCTTTGGCGCCAGGCCAAGCTCCCAGAACCACTTTTCTGGTGAAGGATTTGCTCTATGTGCCCAGAACGGTGTATCGCATCTTGACCAAAACCCTCAACCCTATCAAAGGTCATAATTCTGAAGAAGAAGATGTGGTTGGAATCATGAAGAATTTGCTTTTCAACATCATTCATGGGATTCCAATAAATCTTCATGATTTCTTCATGAGGACTTTGACCAACATTGCCTTATCTCTGTTTGAACTGAAGCCATATGCTCCCTGGATCATGAAATTCATCCGGGCAAGATCATCAATTCCCTATCAAGCTGATTTTCAAAATCATTTTAGTTTCCTGCCCCCGATTGAAGTCCTCAAGAATATATTTTCCTCAGTTGAAGGAAAGGGAAAAACTGTTATTGATGAAGGATCTCGCCCTCTGAATGGACAATTTCGTCAAGCTGCTTCATACTCTACAAATGATGATACAACATCTCAAGACTCTGCAGCAAGAGCCACAACACAAAATCCTCAAGAAACTGCCCCCAGAGTGATGACCGATCGGGAACTTCTTCTCAGTCTTCATCAGAAGGTCGATCGAACCACAAATGGGTCAAACGACAGTTTGGTTCAATTCTTCATGACATGACTGTCACACATAGCTCTGTGAGGAAAAATCTCTACTATCTGCATGAAGTCTTCGACTGCACATGGGCCATTCTGTCTCATCTCAAGACTCCTGAAGAACTTGTAGAGATAGAATTTCAGTAGGACTTTGACTAGTCGTATACGCCCAAGAAGAAATTCAAGAAGGTTCATGTTCCTCAACTGGTGACCAATTCATTTTCATCATCGCGCAAGACGGATGACGCTGAGGACCTTGACGAAACTGCCACGGGCCCTTCAACGACAAACGACCCTGACAACAACGCTGACGCTCCTCCACCACCTTCAAGATGAAATTCTTCAGGGGCGCTAGTCCTCAATTTCGTCCCTTTTGGTCACTTGATGACAAAGGGGGAGAAATTTGAGTTAGTCTTCAAGCGAGTCTCTATATGGGCTATTTTTTTAAGTTACAACTCTCGCTCTTCTGAAGTGTTTGTTGAATGGGTTGTAAACTTAAGTCCGATGGTGGTCTGACTCTTTTGAACTGCTTTCTGCATGCCTATTTCCTCAAGTATCTTAATGCACGCATGCTAAATTTTGTCAGACTCCATTTTCCATCATGGATTTCAATTTCCTCCTGATATATGTTAAATGCATGTATGGATTACAAGATATAGGGGGATATCTCCAAGATCATATCCTGCCATGTGCATTTGCAGTCCAAAGCAAATTCCTCAAATATGCACATCTTGAGGGGGAGTTCCTCTATATCTTTCAATCAAATTCCTCAAACTCAGTACTTACACTTTCACATGTTATCCCCATAGAAAACTTAACCTATTTGTCATCAATCACCAAAAAGGGGGAGATTATAAGTGCATACAATACCCCTTAGTGATTTTGGTGTATTGAAGACTTATAGGTTAAGGGACTAATATGTGTGTGAGTGTACACAGGCTCTATATGTCGTTGAGGAGTTTGATATATTCGGTGAAAGTCGACCCCTAAAAATGAATGTCTTCAACTGAAGACTTTGATATTCCCTGAAGACTTTGAAAATGAAGAATTTGGTGTGACCTTGAAGATATTGATACGAGAACTATGAAGCGTGAAGACTTTTGTTTTCGTAGTTTTATTTCCTTTCTTTGAGTCATAGGAAACACCGTACTGTTAAAGGGGGTCGAGGTAATACTAAGGAAAACCTTCCAAGTGGAGCATATCTCAAAGCCTACAGATACCCAAAACCTTCAAGTGAAGCCTTTGGAAATCTCTTATAGTTTAGTCAATTTATTCAGTGACAGAGACGAAGTTCTTCTTGTCTCTGAGGAATTTGTTCTGACTGAGGAGTTAGGATTTCGCCAGTGAGAATTACCTACCGTGAGGAATATGATAGCCCTGAGGAATTTGAGAGATCAAATATCCGACCGTTGTTGTGCCTCGCGCCAGCTGTCCAGATATCTTATCCACATAACGGTCATATCATTAGGGCATTTACTTCATATCATGTCGGGTTGCACCCTGGCTATAAAAAGCTACCCCCCCCACAACCACTAGCCGGTTGGCTGGTCAGAGAGAGATTGACAAGTGTCATTTGAGAGCAACCCATCCTCTGAGGACTTTGAGAGAAAATCATCAGTGAGGAAAAACCCAAAACCCAAAGTGATTGAGCATCACTGAAGAGATTGTTCCTGTGTGGAACCGACGCTTGTTACCTTTGAAGACTGTGCATCTTCAAGACGGTTAGGCGTCATGGTCTAGAGCATCCAAGAGGAATTGTGGATCGCCGGGTGACCGAGTTTGTGAGGGTTTGGAAGTCTACCCTGAAGACTTACCATGAACCTTAGCTCAAGGAGAATACGGTAAGGACTGTGTGTCCAGGGACTGTGTGTCTTTTGGTTTAAATACCAAGCCGCTCCAAACCAGACGTACGACTGTCATAACAGTTGGAACTGGGTCATCAAATCATTGTCTTCATCGAGCTCCCTGTTCTATTTCCTGATCCCTCCTATTTCATAGAAGTAATTGCTGATGAATCTAATCATTACTGTTTGAAGAATTTGACTGAAGACTTTCTCAATTTCCTCATCTCAAATTCTTCCATCACTTTGGCTACTGCCTTCTTATCCTGTTCACGCTACTTATGCTCTGTGTATGTTTCATTTCATCATGATGACTATGCTACTGCTATGTTTCGTATGCACTTGAGTACTTATACCGCTGCTCGTTGTTCGTCACTTAGCAAATTCCTCATCTAGTAATTCCTCAGTGATGAATTTGTAAAAATCGCCTATTCACCCCCCTCTAGTCGATATAACACACTTTCAATTTGTGTAAGACGGTACGTATGGATGTAAGACTCTTGTTATTTAGCTTCTGTGTGTTCAGTGAGCATTGATCTCTGGGATCATTGTACATGTGCATTCGGTGATCACGACTTATGAGTTGGGTCCCCACAAGACGGCCGGAGGGAAGGGTCGTGAGGGTGCAGCAAATGCAGGTGCTGACGAAGCACCGGGCGCAAGACTTAAGCAAGGATAATCACATTCGCTACACGACCAAAATGTGTGGAGGCCACTAGGAAGAAACCCTTACCCGCTCGAGGATAATGCAGTCCGGAGGGCACCCTCAATTTTAAACAACCAAAAAGTCACCTAGGGATTATGTTGCTGCAGGAGCGGCCGGCTGCTTGGCGAAGCGTGCCGTGGGAGTCCACACCTCAGGAACCAGGTGGTTCCCGAGGCCTTGGGGGCCGGCGAGGAGCCGACGCCTCGCGAGGTGCGAACGCGAGTTGCATGAGTATCTGGTCGGTGGTGCCAGCGTTCCTCAGGCCGAAGGGCATGCAGGTGTGGCCGTAGGCGCCACCCCTGCCTCACCTGGCCTGCGGCGGCAGGAAGAGGCCCCGCGAACTGGCGTCGTTCAGTCCCGCGATGTCGACACACATGCATACGTTGATGTCATCCCGGGAGCTGCCGTCGGCTTGTCAGGCTGCGCTGAGCAAGGCATGCAACGCATGGCTCGAGCCTCCCCGTAACAGCCCGAGACCGACGCTCCAGAAGATTCCCATTTTATTTCGTTGTCATCGTGTGATTCGTTTGTTTGTCGCATGCATCATCGTATCATTCGCATCATCCGCATCGCATCGGCACTCCGTTGCCGTCATTTTTCAAAACTTGCATCCATTCGTAGTTGCCGGTTCTCTCTGTTCTCGTCGTTAACCGTTTTGAGACCAACCACACATGCACGCGCTCGCGGCATCGATAAAATATTTTTTTCAAAAGTGCGTGTAAAATATTCTCAGATTGGGTCGAAACTTGGCGTGTTGTCTTGTTATATTGTAGGTTGACCGCGTGCCAAATTTCATCGCAATCGGAAGTCGTTTGATACCCGAACGGTCGACCGTAGCGAGACCGTCATCGGTTTATTTGTCGAAAGTTTTCGCGGTTTCTAAAACTCTGTCACGGGCGACAAAACTCCCCCTCTTCTCAGCCCACAACCCCCTACACAGCCCATCAACCCACCCTAAGCCTACCTAACCCTAGGGCGCAGCCGGAGCCGTCCGATCGCAATCGTACAGTCCGAAAACACCCTAAAACAACAATCCCTAGCCTCTCCTACTATAAATAGATGCCTCCCCTGCCCAAAAATGGCGCCCCCTAGCCTCTCCATTGTTTTCCATGCTGGCGCTGTCCCCCGTCGCTGCCGGGAATGAGCGCACCGGCCCCGGATCCGGTTGCTCCCGCCTCGCCGCAGTCGCATCGCCCTCTCGCCGCGCCGCCGTCGAGCCTCGCCTCGTCCTCGAGCATAGGGGCGAGCACCCCATTGACCGCTGCCTAGCCACACGTGGGCCTTAAGGCCCATCCCACGCCGGCCCACCGCATGCCAGATCAAGCCCAAGCCCTTGGTGAGCACCCGAATCCAACTCCTCGCCCTATGCGCTATTTTGTGATCATGCATTCACTGCACTGTTTCAGCCCATATGCGAGATTCGGCCCGATTCATTTTTTTTCCGTCTCGTGAATTTGTCTATTTAACCTGTGAATTATCCGTAATACAGAAAAAAATGCATGTTCTCAAAATGCCAATAAATAATTAACCGTGCATCGGATCCAAATATTTTATATATGTAAAATGTGTAGAATTATGGGTAGATTAAATATTTCCCATAACCATTGTTTGGCTATGTTATCGCTTGCTCAGCCCTTCTTATAGCTTGCTAGTTGCAGGTGCAAGTTGTTTCCATGTGCCAACATGGATATTTTTGAGATATCACAATATTATTGCTAATTAATTTAATGCACATATATACTTGGTAAAAGGTGGAAGGCTTGGCCTTTTGCTCGGTGTTTTGTTCCACTTTTGGCGCCCTAGTTACTTGTGTACCGGTGTTATGTTCCATATTGAGCGCTCCTAACATGCTGGGGGTTGTTATGGGGACCCCCTTGACTTTCGTTTTGGGATAAAACTCTTCTGGCAAGGCCCAACATTGGTACTACATTTGCCTAATAACTAACAAAATTGCATAGGGACTTTCCAGACCCCGTGGATAATTAATCAACAACCCAGGCCAGTGCTCCTCATGAGTGTTGGTCCAAACTAGAGCCACTTGCGGGGCCACCCGGGGCAACTCGGGGGATCTCTATCCAGCTACCGTACATAGTGCTCATTCGGTCGTGTCCTGAGAACGAGATACGCGGCTCCTATCGGGTTCATCGACACGTCGGGCGATCTTGCTTGATTTGTTTTACCTTTCTCGAACGTCTTGTGCGCGGGATTTGGAGGACACTTCGGGCTATCTCGAGGTTGAGATTTTCCATCGGGATTCCGCGAATACTACAGGTTATCCTGTGGTTGAGGAATTCAAAGCAGCTTGTGGCTAGTTTGTGATGGATGAGTTGGAGCACCCCTGCAGGGTTAAATCTTTTCGAGAAGCCGTGCCCGCGGTTATGTGGCAACTTGGAAATTTGTTTAACATCCGGTCATAGAAAACTTAAAGTAAACTCAACTAAAATGCACCTACCGTGTCGTGGATTTGTCACGGCAAGATGTCCGGGTTAACGGACTTAGGTGTGAGGCCATCGCAACTATGTGGCGGCTTGAGAGGGGTTGGTCGGAATCGAGAGATGCGAGCTTACCCAGGTTCGGCCCCTCCGATGGAGGTAAAAGCCTACGTCCTGCTTTGTGTCTATATTGATGATGAGGGCGATCTCGATTACAAGGGTGCTGTCTTGCTACCTCTAATCTCGAGAGCCTCTAATCTGTCTATCTCTAATGACTTGAGTCTTGTCCACTTGCCCCTCTTGGGGCGCCTTAAACCTCCTCATATAAGTGGAAGGGGTAGGTTTACATGTAGAGTCCTACTGGGAGTAGGACTAGGACTACTCTTTCATGAATCCTAATCCGGGTCTTGGTTCCTTCGTGATGGAGTCTTTCCTCTCCTTGGGTCTTCTCTGTGAGCCGCCCCTCCAAGCCCGTCCATGAGCCGCCTTCCGCCGGCTTGCTCGCTGGGCCTTGGGCCTTGTCGCTCGTCTGACCCGCCTGTCGGGTTACCGATGAACCGCCAAGTCTCGACCGGGTCACTAGTGAGTAGCCAAGTCCTGGCCGGGTCATACTTCCGGCCGGGTTATACCACGGGGTATATCCCCGACATTAGCCCCCAGGTTAGCTTGAATTTATTCATGCTAAGCTCCTGAAATAAGAATAAATATGTTAAATGTCCGGCTCGCTCCACTGGCCGGCTTAATGAAGTAGCTCCTTGAAAATCCGGGTTTCTTCTTCATATGAACGGGCCGTCTTCTCAATCGTCTTGCTTGTCAGTGTCCTTTGAAGTAAAATATTGGGAATACAACACCCATATGCCATTGAGTCGGCCTCCAATACTCTTCAACTTGTGAAACCGGGTTGCTTATATAAACTCTGCCAGGTTATGATCTTTTGATAATGCCGGGTCATGATTGTTGGTGACGCCGGGTCAAACAACTAGACTCCAGCTGAAAAAATATTGGGATGAAAATCCATCTGATGTAGAGCCGGTCTTCCAACGCTTCAGCTCCATGAAGAAATGAGATCTAGCTCACTCAAAATTTGATAGCTTAAAAATGTCCTGCTATTTTTATCTCTATATTACCTGTAGCCCCCAAGCTCCAAGTTTATCCATGATAACTTGGCGCTTTGCAATAATATCTTTGATGGTGTAGCCCCCAAGTACCAGGTTGTCTTGCCTGCAGCAGCCTGGGACTTGTAACTGTCTTATACTTTATAAAGCTTCGGCTGGTGTAGCCCCCAAGGACCGGGTTGTTTTGCTTGCAACAACCTGGGACTTTTGAACTTGGTGTTGAATGTTGAGAAATCTGGGTTGTCATCTGAGTCACCAGATATATACTGAGTGTCTTGTATTTCACAAGTGTAGCCCCCAAGGGCCGGCTCATCAGCGTGTGATGGGCCGGGTCTTCCAATTTGGACCTTATAATCTGCTTGAATAGCCGAATACTGTAGCCCCCAAGTGTCGGGTCGCACGCCTGTGGCGACTTGGGACTTTAGCAATTTTGATTTGAGTAGTGTAGCCCCTAAGGGACGGGTTGCATGCCTGCGGCGACTAGGGACTTATATCCACTTCTCCTTTGAAAAGAAAAACATCACATGATGTAGCCCCCAAGTGCCGGGTCGCACGCCTACAGCGACTTGGGACTGTATGAGAATAGCCCATCATAATGCACTTCAGAAGTTCTCTTGAACTGATATTTGATCTGTTTTGAAATGAATCCTTGACCATGGTTGCAATATAACCCGGTATGAATATCCCGGAATAATTCCTTTGTCTTTGAAATGAAATCCCTGCTCGTGGTTGCGGTGCAACCCAGCAAATATATGTTTGAGAAATCCATGAGTGCTGTAGTATACTACAGAGCACTGGTTGAAGAAATCCAATAGCCGGTCAATTAAAAGACACGGCATTATGTCTGATAGGGCGGCTCTTCAAGAATAATCAATTTTCCAAGCTGGCTTGAAAAAACCCCAATCATTTAATACTGGTTATGATAAACCATGATGAAGATCCAGCCATGTTGTCTATGAAAGATCTATTTGTTCCTTGCAGAGGGTACGATGTAACCCGGTTTGGTGACTGGCTTTCCGCAGCATAAACAAATATGGATATGCATGTATGATGATGCATGATGTGATGATGCAATGCAGGATGATGTAATGCAAGTTAAAATGTATGACTCAAGCTTTGTTCTTTTTCGAAAAACTCATATGCCGGTTCTTCTGGGTGGACTCGCTGCTTGAACTCTTAACAGTACAGGGTCTCTAGTGAGAGTGACCATCAATTCCTTTGAGCGGCTCAGGGTCTCTAAGCGAGATTAACTGATAAGAGCGCAACGAACCAGAGAGAGACGCAGCAAACGGCGGGTCATGCCCCCAGGGCCCGTAAGCTACCTCTCACGTGACATAAAACCGTCGTTTGAACCTTAAACAGTGCAGGGTCTTTAAAAGAGTAACTGTTTAAGAGTACGAACGGGCCACATAGCGGAGAGTATGCAGCAGATGGGTGAGTTTATCGTCGCTTTCCGAAAGCTGGCCCTCACGTGACAAGAGCAGCCGGTTTAACCTTGACCAGTACAGGGTCTCTAGTGAGAGTGACTGTCAAATACTTTGAACAGCTCAGGGTCTCTAGCCGAGATTAACTGGTAAGAGTTCGGCGGGTCACCTAGCGGAGCAGCAGCAACATACAGGCAGGTTTAACTCGAACTTGCGATGGCTGAAGAGCCGATCAAGAGGGTGTGTAAGCTAAACCCGGTGGGTTGGAAGCCCCCAAATGACCTTGTTGACGGAGTCAACTTTTTGGGTTTACAACCCGGCCTTACGGTGGCTGAAGAGCCGATCAAGAGGGTGTGTAAGCTAAACCCGGCGGGTTGGAAGCCCCCAAATGACCTTGTCGACGGAGTGACCTTTTTGCACCATCTTGTAAGCCGCCATCTTGTATGAAGAAACGGCAGAAGCGTCCAAGTGACTTTATGATCATCCAATAAATCAGGGCACCCCTGTTTGAACGGTGCATCATGGCGGCTCGTCCGCTTGGGCAACTTTTAATTTTCTGAAACTCGAACTTTGCGAGAGATAGACTCCTTTTGAACCGGACGTTGAGCTGGATATTGAGAGCCCCGAACTTTGTCAGAGATAGATTTCTCTTGAACCGGATGTTGAACCGGAAATTTTCACCAATGTGGTAATAGTCAATTCTGCCAAGTCATGTCGGTGGAGCCCCCGAGTCTTAAGTCGACTCGAGGAGTTGGCTTGAGATTCTTCATACTTGGCTGTGGCATAACCAGGCATATAGTTGACAGCGGAAACGCTGGAATGTGTTGAAGCTGAAGGTGAGGTGGCGAGTTGATGATCTTCGCGACACTCATTGTATATCCTTTGCGTTGAGAACGCGATGTGAATCCGCGGAAGGTTGACCTTGACCGTGGCGGGTTATAAATGATCCCGTATGAGTTGTGTCAGTAACCCAGTCGATGGTTCGTCCCGGCTGGTTGTTGATGTTAAGCAAACCATAGTGGCGGCGACTTGTGCGCCTGTCCATTGAGCCATTTGGTGTAGGCAGAGGTAAATAGCTGGTGCAGACAGATGAATCGGCCGCGGCATTAGAAGGCGGCGCGGATGGATGAGTCGGCTGTGGCGTTGTAAGCCGGCGCAGACGGGAGAGTCGGCTATGGCGTTGTAAGCCGGCGCAAACGGGAGAGTCGGTTGTGGCGTTGTAAGCCGGCATAGACGGGAGAGTCGGCCACGGGCGTTGTAAGCCGATGCGGACGGCGAGTCGGCCGTGGCGTTGTTGGTGAAAACCATACCACGGATACGGCAGCTTGCCGCATCCATCGGGCGGCTCATACTGGCGGGTGATCGTGCGCGGTACCGGCGTATTGATGTAAGCTGGGCCACGGCAGCGGTGGCTTGCGCGCGTCTATTGAGCAACGCGCCACAGACAAACACTAGTACATAACGATGATGTCGTGCGCCCCATCTCCGCGGCATAATGCCACTTGAACAATTGTCCTGCGTAAAAAATATCGCAGGCCAAAGTAACTGTTCTCACAGAAAATAATATGTACTGAAAACAGAAAGGGCAAATAGCACCTGGTATTTCTGCAGATGAACGCGGACGTTTTCTCGGATGACCGCGGATGTAGAGACAGAGTAGTAAGGACAATTGTTCCTGTGTTGATATTGATTTGAAGAAAAATATAACATTGTTGGTACTTGGCAGCCTTCTTTCCTTCTCTCTTTTTTTTATCCTTTTCTTCCTTGGACCACCAATGCAAGGGAGGGGGGCCGGCTTGAGAGCTCCCGACTGGGGGCCGGCCGCTCATAGCGACAAGAGGGCGCGGCGGCGGGGCCAGCGCAGCGGCGGATCCAGGTGGTGGCGGCTCATGGCAGTGGCGGCGTGCTGCGGCAGCAGCGGGCCGGCTCGGCGAACATGGCGGAGTGGGAGGACCGCAGCGCGGCGAACCACGGATGCGGAGGCCGATGCAGCACAGTGAGGCCAGGCCGCTGCGAGGCCAGGCCGCGACGGCGCGCGGTGGCCGACCGGAGGGCGAGCGCGCGCACGGGGTGAGGCGGAGGTGCGCGGTGGGGGTCGGGGCGAGGTGGCTCGCCGCAGCAGAGCCAGGGGGCGAGGCGGAGGTGCGCAGTGGCGGCAGCAACCGGCCGGCTCGGCGGCTCGCGGGGCGGAACCGGCGGCGAGTTGCGGCAGAGCGTGCGGCAGCAGCGGCGCGACGCGGTTGGCTCGGACGCGCAGCGGTGAGGCGAGCCACGACGGAGGTGGGCGCGGCGAGGACGAGGCGCAGCGGGCGGCGTTGTAGAGCGGCAGCTCGGTGAGCATGCGAGGCGGGGGCGAGGAGCAAAGCGGAACAGTGCGTGGCAAGGCCGGCTTTCGTGGCGGAGCCGGCTCGAGGGCGAGCAGCCACAGCGGCAGAGGCGAGGCCGGCTCGAAGTCGTCGCCGATGCACGCGGTGAGGCGGCAGCAGAAGCGAGGCGGCTCGAATCCGACGCGGGTGCGCGCGGCGAGTCGACGCCGAGGCGAGGTCGAGTTGGCCATGGCGCAGTGGCAGTAGGCGGAGACCGAATCCACGGTGGAGAGGTGAGCGTGGGACGGGGCGAGGCGCGCGTGCGGACGGGAGCCGCCCGGAGCAGCGCGTGGAGGCGGCGAAACCGACGGAAGGCCGGGTCGTAAGCAGAGGCAGGTGAAGGCGAGGACGGCTCGTAGGCGGCTCGACGACGGCGGACGCGGAGCGCGGCAAAGGCAGCTCGACGACGGCGGACACGGAGCGCGGCAAAGGCGGCTCAAAGGCGCGGGGCGACGGTGTGGTGGCTCGAGGCATGGTGGAGGCGGAGCGGCGAGCCGGCCCACGGCGGCTCACGGCTGAGGAGCTGGGCGCACGGCGGCTCATGGAGCAGGGCGCGTGGCGGTGGTAGTCGGCGGCGGTGAGGTTGCTGTTGCGGAGTCATGCCGGCGAGGCGAGGTGACAGCGGCTGGCGGGCGTGCAGTCGAGCGGAGGTGAGCCGGCCAGCGTGGGCGCAAACGTGCGCGAGCCGGTGCTGCGGCTGGATGCAGGACGTGTGCGGAGGCAGAGGCCAGCCATGGCATAGGCACAGCGATTCGAGCAGGCTCGCGGCGGCTCGAAGGTCAACTTGAGGCAGCGGAGATTTGAGGCAGCAGGCCAGCTCGATGCAAGGCCGTGAAGAGGAGCCCCCAAGTTCGAGGCGGATCCGGTTGACGAAGTGGGCCACGGCGGCGCCTGCGGCTGCTGCGGAGGAGAGGCGCCGGCGGGCTGAGGCGGAGGCCGCGGCGGTGATGGACCGCAGCTGTAGAGGAGTTGGACGGTGGCAACTTGGCCACTGCTGTGAAGGTGGGCGGCGGCTCAGCATTGGCCGCGACTGAGGAAGCCCCTGGCGACTCGCCGTTGTTGATGAAGATCGGACCAATTGAAATCTGAATCTGTCCAATCGCGAGCTTCTCAATCCCTGAGAGAGATCCCTCCAAGAACATAATCCACCGTGCGCAGCCCCACGATGGGCGCCAACTGTCGTGGATTTGTCACGGCAAGATGTCCGGGTTAACGGACTTAGGTGTGAGGCCATCGCAACTATGTGGCGGCTTGAGAGGGGTTGGTCGGAATCGAGAGATGCGAGTTTACCCAGGTTCGGCCCCTTCGATGGAGGTAAAAGCCTACGTCCTGCTTTGTGTCTATATTGATGATGAGGGCGATCTCGATTACAAGGGTGCTGTCTTGCTACCTCTAATCTCGAGAGCCTCTAATCTGTCTATCTCTAATGACTTGAGTCTTGTCCACTTGTCCCGCTTGGGGCGCCTTACCCCTCCTCATATAAGTGGAAGCGGTAGGTTTACATGTAGAGTCCTACTGGGAGTAGGACTAGGACTAGTCTTTCATGAATCCTAATCCGGGTCTTGTTTCCTTCGTGATGGAGTCTTTCCTCTCCTTGGGTCTTCTCTGTGAGCCGCCCCTCCAAGCCCGTCCATGAGCCGCCTTCCGCCGGCTTGCTCGCTGGGCCTTGGGCCTTGTCGCTCGTCTGACCCGCCTGCCGGGTTACCGATGAACCGCCAAGTCTCAACCGGGTCACTAGTGAGTAGCCAAGTCCTGGCCGGGTCATACTTCCGGCCGGGTTATACCGCGGGGTATATCCCCAACATACCGTGTGTGTAACCGTGACTGTCTCTTCTTGTGATTTCTAAACCGAGAGAGAACACGGTGGGGTTATGTTTGATTTGTAAGTCGGTGTTCAGGATCACTTAGTGATCATTGCTAGTTCACGTCCGTTTATGCGACGATCATCCCCCACTTATTCTTGTACTAGTAAGTTATCCACTCAAGTAAATGCTTAGTGCTTGCTGCAGTCTCACCACTTAACCATTCCTTACCCATTAAGCTTTGCTAGTATTGATACCGTTGGAAATGAGATTGCTAAGTCCCCATGGCTCACAAATTAGTACAACAACAGTTGCAAGTACATGTAAAGTGATGCTTTGACGTGAGATCGATGCTTGTTTGATTATTAGTTCTTCTTCTTCTTCATCGATCATAGGATGGGTTCCAGGCCGGCAGCCTGGGATAGCAAGGATGGATGTCGTTTTTATCGTTTGATTTCATCCGTAGTCAGGCCCTGCTCTTATGTATGATGTTTGGATATGATGTTGTATTGATGTGATATTGGTGTATCTTGTGGCGAGTGTAAGCCAATTCCATATACTCATCTCCTCTTTACATGTACTTGTAACGATATCCATTCTTGCGAAACGACGAGATGCGCTTCTATCCCTATCGAGGCCCTCGAGCCAAAATAAGGATAGGACCGCATCTTGGGCGTTACAAGTTGGTATCAGAGCAAAACCGACCTAGGAGCCCCCTTGATTGATCGAACTTGGCCGAGTCGAGTCTAGAAAAAAAACTACTTTGAGTCTAGTTATATATCGAAGAGTAGGATTCTTTTTACTCCTCCTCTATGCTCTGGTGAGGAATCCTGACGTAGGAATTTTAATTCTTCCCCTCTTCTCACTCAAATTTTTTAGGATCACGCGAGTATTTTGGAACCTCTATGATGTCGATGTGACCGGAATTCTGGTCTTGGTGCCTCCCGACTGTATGGATTGGACCCGGGGAGTTGAGCTCCACGGGATTCTTGACACATCGTTATCTTTCACTTTCCTTAGTATCTTGGTACGCGGATGTTCGAAATTGCTCCAATACTATTCGTGGTGCAAAGAGTGTGGCGGCACCCAGTACTGGGGAGCGGGATCACATGTACTGCCATGATTAGTATCGTTGTGATTACGAGGGTCTAAGGTAGATGAATTTCCGAGGTTTCTCTGGTTATGTGTTGACGGATGTGATACACTGGTGGGTAGTATTATTGCTGGAGTTGAGTGATTTATTCAGTAATTGATCCATGTATCCGTTGGACCAGATTGCATAACCAGAAAGATTTCGGGAGTTCTTAGGTGGGAATTCAAGTAGATACCTAGGATTATCCTTCCAACAAATGCAAATGGGTTATGTATTTGTTTCCGGCTTAATTCGAAAGCTTCATCCTTTGGTTTTGTTAGAGTATGGTAATTCGAGTTGCTTCGATGTCAAGCGTTGATTTCATATCTTTCCTAAGCGTGTTCTCATATTTCTATGAGAGTGCTAATCCTCTTGATCAATCAAGTTTTCATGTCTATTCTCTCCATCTAGAGTAATTCTCCTCAAGTGAATTCAATCATCTCCAATATTTTCAAGATCAAATCCTCGTATTTCTTTCCGGAGTTCGTCTCATCTGTCTCAAGTTGTCTTTGTTTTTTCCACCCTCACGCCCTTTTCTTCAATGAGTAATTTATCATCCAAGTGCATTTCTTTTCATGTCATGATTCCGCTATCTTCTCTTCCGTTTTATATTCGGTGATTCATTGTGAAGATGCTCAAGTGCTAAGTTCATCATTCTTCATCTCCATTTTCTTCCCCGGTGGATTCGATTCAACTTCTCCATGTTCATCATATCTTTTCATTCATTAAACGCATGCCCATGTTCAAAGTTCTTGTCCAAGTCTCTCTTGTTTATTCATCTCTCTCTGTTCTATCCGGAGTGGCAAGATATCCCAGAAGACTCATTTTTCATTCAAGTCCTTTCAAATTATTTCGAGGTTCTCACCTCATCAAGTTTTTGTTTGTTTCGATGCAATCGCTCCTTCTAAGCAATTGTTTCAACGGTGGTTTCTTTTGAGTGGGCCCATAACCCACAGGTTTTCCCATGATCTTACCTGGCTCTCCTAATTTTTCTCCGGAGATCTCAATTGCTTTTCAAATATGACATAAGAATGATTTTCATCAGTCATATTCCTTCTCCAAGATCGCTTCGAATTAATTTTCTTCATTGGCTCAACCTTTCCGTATTATTGTTCTGGAGTATCGTAGTAATTCTTGGTGGTGTTTCTCGTCATCATTCTCAGTGTGAAGACCGAAGAAGAGTTTCTCTTAAATCCTTCTCTGTTCTTTTGAAGATTTGTCATCTCAGTTTCTGGTGATCAATCAAGTTGTCATGTCTATACTCTCCATCTAGAGTAATTCTCCTTAAGTGAATTCAATCATCTCCAATATTTTCAAGATCAAATCCTCATATTTCTTTCCGGAGTTCGTCTCATCTGTATCAAGTTGTCTTTGTTTTTCCCACCCTCCCGCCCTTTTATGAGTAATTATAATCCAAGAGCATTTCTTTTCATGTCATGATTCCGCTATCTTCTCTTACGTTTTATATTCGGTGATTCATTGTGAAGATGCTCAAGTGCTAAGTTCATCATTCTTCGTCTCCATTTTCTTCCCCGGTGGATTCGATTCAACTTCTCCATGTTCATCATATCTTTTCATTTGTTAAATGCATGCCCATGTTCAAAGTTCTTGTCCAAGCCTCTCTTGTTTATTCATCTCTCTCTGTTCTATCCGGAGTGGCAAGATATCCTAGAAGACTCATTTTTCGTTCAAGTCCTTTCAAATTATTTCGAGGTTCTCACCTCATCAAGTTTTTGTTTGTTCCGGTGCAATCCCTCCTTCTAAGCAATTGTTTCAACGGTGGTTTCTTTTGAGTGGGCCCATAACCCACAGGTTTTCCCATGCTCTTACCTGGCTCTGCTAATCTTTCTCCGGAGATCTCAATTGCTTTTCAAATATGACGTAAGAATGATTTTCGTCAGTCATATTCCTTCTCCACGATCGCTTCGAATTAATTTTCTTCATTGGCTCAACCTTTCCGTATTATTGTTCTGGAGTATTGTAGTAATTCTTGGTGGTGTTTCTCGTCATCATTCTCAGCATGAAGACCGAAGAAGAGTTTCTCTTAAATCTTTCTCTGTTCTTTTGAAGATTTGTCATCTCAGCTTTTGGTGATCCTCTTAAATTATTTTTGATTGTGAGGAATTCCTTCCATATCTACCCGGAGCATCTTAGATTTTTTTTCATTTCTCAATCCTCCGAGGCCATCATTTTAGAAGATTTCTTCGTTCTTAGCTTTTAGCTTTCGTTCTCCAATTCTTCTCAATTGTTGTCTCTTCATTTGTATCTCAATTATTCCGGTGCCTTGTTCAAGTTTCTATTAGGCAAATCTTGATCTCTTCATTCTCATGTATTCCCATTCATTTCAATTCTCACCGGTGGTTCGTTCAAGACTTCTTCAAGTTTGTGCTCTTTTCTGGCCTCAATCTTTTCAAGAAGAATAAGTGGTATGCCAAATCCGTTGCTTGTTATCAATTGAACTTGATGAAGGATAAGCATAACATAATCCTTATTCTTCTTTCCTCGAAGTGATCGTAATTGTTTACGGAGTGTCTCATGATATCAAGTTCTCGATTCTAAATTGTTCATCTTTTCTTTCCGGAGTTCCAAGTTTTCTCAAGTATATCTTCGCGAAGTTCCATCTTAATCTATCCAAGGTCATAATCTTATTATTTTCAACCTTCATTTCTTTTGATCATTCTTTTGTATACAGAGGTTCTTTATGATGGTTCATCAAAGATTTCTTTCATTCTCAAAGTGTTCTTCAAGATTCTTGTTGGAGAGGCTCAAGTAGCATTCGTCATGTATTTCAAAGTGCAATTCATTTCTTGCTTATGTTTTGAGGTGGTGTTATAGCATTCTTGATTCATGAGGAGTCTTGTCAGGGACATATCCCCGCGATATAACCCGGCCGGAGTATAACCCGGCCAGGACTTGGCGATTCACCGAAGACCCGGTCACCAGCTTGGCGGTTCATAGTCAAGACCCGTAAGGTGGGCCAGAAGACGGAGACCACGCCACATGGCGGGTTACCAAGTGGGCCATGAGGAAGACAAGACATGAAGACCAGGCCATATGGCGGCTTGCCAGATGGGCTGACGTCAAGGCCCAAGAGGCATGAGGCGACTCATGGGCCAGAAGATGTAAGCCGCCATAAGATGACTTGTTCTGTAAGACTAAGGAGTTGGAACCAGGATCGGTTACGTTGTATAATGTCAGGACCGGTTTTCCAGGATATTAATTTCCCAGTAAATGTTCCTTGTGCTCACCAGCCCCAGGATTACTGTTAGCTGAAGAGACACAATCTTGATACAGAAATTCCAAGCAAAATACAAAATATGTAGTACAAGACCATTCTGGTCTATGAGTACAACAAAAGGTTTCTAGTGGTTGACGGCGGAAGTGGTTCGGGGTCATCAGCGTCTATGGGACTACATTTCCCACTGGAACAGCTGACCTGGATAATTCCTATCTTCGCGTATCTGCTATCTTCGATGCCTAGGTTCCGGGCTGTCGTCGACGTGCTCCTCTCCAAGTAAGAAATCTGGCCAAGACAATAGCCAGGGACAAGCCAGTGAGTACTTTGAATGTACTCGCAAACATCATGAAACAGGTATAATATAACAGATGATAATCAAGCACTGAAATATTCCATCGTCACTTAGTCAGTCACACAATAAAAATTCATGACGTAGGGATTATAAGGAAAATTATGCCACAGTCGGGCGTCTGAGCGACACCACATAAATGGCTTATAAAGAAAATAAATAACAAGCATGCCACAGTCGGGCGTCTGAGCGACACCACATAAAGGGCTTATAAAGAAAATAAATAACAAGCATGCCACAGTCGGGCGTCTGAGCGACACCACATAAAGGGCTTATAAAGGAAATAAACAACAAGCATGCCACAGTCGGGCGTCTGAGCGACACCACATAAAGGGCTTATAAAGGAAATAAACAACAAGCATGCCACAGTCGGGCGTCTGAGCGACACCACATAAAGGGCTTATAAAGAAAATAAAAATGAATATCCAGGAGGTAGAACCGTCCCAGGGATACTCAACATTGCAAATAATATAAATGGTTAGTCCATAATAATAATAATCATAATCATTATTTGTCACACGTGATGATCAATGTTCCGGTTTAGAAGTTTTTCCTCCGAAGACCGACACTAAGACCGACACTTGACCCATCCCAGACTGTAGTCCTTAACCGCGGACACGGCTATTCGAATAGATATAAACTCTGCAGAGGGTGTACTCTTTACCCACGAGTAACGGATTCCTTTAGTCCAACAGGACTAATTCCGCTTATGGTCTTTTAATTGAAAACACACCTGACCCACACACACCAGCTTAACTTACCGGTGCCTGGAATCACCCACGACACTCGTTAAGCAAAACTCTTAGTGGGGAGGCTACAACCTCGACTAGCATGGGATCACAAAATTTATAACGCGCGCAAACTATGGAAGCTCGAGAGGGATATCAGGAGTCTTCTACCGGTCGGAATGAGCCTCGGGGATCCCTTAAATAGGCGCGCAAGGTCGGTTCGCGGCCGCAGTGGATAAGAACGCCAGCGACTGTCACAGGGGCGACGAGGCGGCGATTGGAGCTGGTCGGTGCATTCCGACGAACTCCTCACTGCTCAAGGGGGCTAGCTGGCGCGCGCGCGTGGCTTGGGCGGCGCTGCCAAGGCCGGGGCCTGCTGCGGCCGTCCGCTAGCTGCCATGGCCGACCTGACGGCGGCGCTGCGGGCATCCAGGAGGTGGCCAGGGCGACTCTGCGACGAGGGAGGGGTCGGGCGCATTGGCTGCGAGCGGGAAAGGATCAGGACGAGCGCGGGGAGGCGGCAGCGGGACGCGGCGACTCGGGTGCACGCACGTGCAAAACGCGCGTTCTGCTCGCGCCCAGAGCACGCACGCGAGGTGCTCGGCAAAATGCCAAGATGTGCCAGGAGGCTCCACTGCCCACGGGGCTCTACAGGGTTGGATTGCTGGCCAAGGCAAGGCTAGAGGACAAGGTGATACAGCCAGACAAGCTAGTCCCTAATGCAAAGCTAGGAGGGTGTCAAAACAGTTCATGCACTCAAGCTGCTCGACAAAATGCTAAGGGCATCCAGAAAGTTTTGCTAGTGACCAAAATTTCCAGATTAGAGTCTCTTTATATGGAAGAAGGGATGGCGAGGTTATTTGGAATAAAACAAAAACTAGTTAGTGCAATCCTTTGAGAAAACCAAATCTGGACAGAAAAGAAAAGCTATTATTGCATGGACCAAAAATATTCAAATGGGTCCAATATCCTGGACTTAAGGGTTTGGTAGCAAGGAATAATGGCAGGAAAAATCTCAAGATGACTAGAGCAAAACAAAATAGGGTCATAGTACAAATTAACAATCTGGACTAGAATACAAATGAGGATGGTCTGCTCAGATTTTCCAAAGAACACAAATGGATTTTTGCATAAAAATGAATTATATACTCCTAATAATATCTCCAAATTTTTATGGAATTTTTAAAGAAATATATAAATAGGTTGTAGTGCAATACTACAAACTGTACCAGATTCGAAAACTTGAGGTAGGGCTCAAAATCCCCAAAGGACTAGGAGATATTTTTGCATCAAAGTGATTTAGGAACATCACATGTCGTCTACAAATTTTTGTAGAATTTGAAATGAAGTTATCCACTGGTTGTAGTGCAAATGAGGCTCCCAAAAATTATGAGAAACCAATTTAAAAGGAATAAAGCTTAGGAGAAATATTATATAAAAAAAATATTTCCACTGATCATATATAATAAAAATAAAATGTTCTTGAGAAGGTATTCAAGTGCAACAATTATTTTTGAAAAGTTTCTACTTGGAGGGAAAACTCCACAATTCAGAAGAAAGGAGTGATTCTAGAATCAAAAGATGATCCAGAAAATAAAAATTTAATTTCCTGGCAAAAATTTTAATTAATAAAAACATGGTCAAATTTTTGGGGTGTTACATATAACCCGACCCGGACTCGTGTAAGCCCAGGGCCTCGACCTATGTATATAAAGGTGAGCCCCTACGGCGTGTTAGACAAGTTAAGTAAGACAGAAACCAAGTATCGAGAGCTAGGGCAAGCAAGCCGCCTCTTGTAATCGATACACCAGTCAATACAATATAAGCAGGACGTAGGCTTTTACCTCCACGGTGAGGGGCCGAACCTGGGTAAACTCGTGTCCCTTGTCCCGTTTAAACCCTTTGAGTCCACCTCTTTAGCGATGGCCTCGAACCTAAGTCTTCGGACATCTGCCGTGACAAATCCACGACAGTTGGCGCCCACCGTGGGGCAAGCGCTCGGTGGTGTTGAGTTCTCAAAGGGTTCTCTCTCTGGGAGCGAAGGGTACGTCAATGGTGAGATAACCAAGAGTCGCCATGGGAGACTCTACCTCGACGACGCCGGCTGGGGTCCTGAGGCCGACTCAATCGAGCATGGTTTCCGGGTCCCCTTCGGTGGAATCAACATCTTCATCGGCAAGATCGGCGGATCTGAACCCGGGCCGGACATCTGCACCGACATCGTCGAGCCGGCCTGGCATGAGCAAAGCGCCCAAAGCATGCAACCCGCCTGTGTTGACCCGGGCAGGGAGCACGTCTTCGTTGGCTTTACTCAAGGCATGGATCTTGAAGGTTCTATGTCACAGGAGGAAACTCTGGTTTACTCAGAGGAAGGATCCTCGAGTGGAGAGACGGAATCGATCTATCAGCTTCATAATGGTGGACTTGGGGGCTACGACGAGCCTTACCCCGAGTCAGAGTATCATGAGCCGGAGGAGGATGAGCCGCCAAACCGCGCTGCCATTTTTATGGCGGGTTCCGCGGCGGCTCCGAGCGGTACAGCCGCCGGTGCGACCGGGTCTGGGTCAGGCAGGCCCCCGGTTCAGGTTCTTCTGGATCTGATGAACGAGTTTACAACCCTAATGGAGACTGAGGTCACTACTGAAAACCAAGCGGCCCGTAATGCGGAGATCGCGAGGTTAAAGAATCAGATGGCCGGAGTCCAACAGGAAATCAATGAGCTGAAGGCTCAGATGGATGCTGAGGCAGAACGCCTTAAGGCGGACGCTTTTCGCCTTGAGTTAGAACAACAGTCAACAGCGGCGGTTTATCGCATGAGACATCAATCCCGGTTGCCGGAGCAATATGAAGCTAGGAATCTTTTTAACACGCCAGGAACGGGACGGAACATACCTTTGACCGTAACCCGGACGGCGGAAATACCTGGAAACCGGGCGGCGGCTCAGCGTCAGCAGCTAGACCCGCCCTGACGGAACCAAAACCTACTACCACTTTATGCAACACCGGCGGGTCATTATGCTAACCCGGCGGAGAACATGGTGGCAGCGGCAACCAGGCTTGATACAATCCCAATCCCCGATGAGGCGCCGTATGCAGAAGAGGTGCGGAATGCCATCAGATACCTGCGAACGGCGATGCACTCAACCCCCATCCACAGCCGTAGCTACAGCCGGTGTTATGAGTCGTCGGCGGTCTCTAGCTGTAACCCGCCTCAAGCTGATCGGGCGGCTCTAGATGTTCAAGCACGGGTGGAACGGGCAAAAGAACAGCAAGAAGCGGCGGCTCAGGCGACGGCGGCGGCTCATCAAGAACCCACAGTTGCACCCTCCGTCTCATTAGGAGCAGGAATAACCTCCAGGGCTATGGGAGTGCCCTGTTTGGTGCCGACTCTGCGGAATGAGCGTTTGCCGAAAGATTTTAAGGGTCCTCGAAAGGTGCCCAATTACACGGCTGACTTACCTCCCGAGGCTTGGGTTGAAAGCTATGAGCTAGCCATGGAGATGTTAGACGTCAGTGATGCAGTCTGCGCAAAGTATTTCATCATGATGCTGGAAGGGCCGGCTCGCACATGGTTGAAGGGTTTACCACCCAACACCATTACTTCCTGGGCCGAGTTAAGGGCGAAATTCATCAAAAATTTCCAAGGAACGTGCAAGCAGCCCATGACGATTGTGGATTTGGACCATTGTGTACAACATACTGATGAGTCGGCTCATCACTGGGTCCGGCGGGTCTCCGAAATCATCCACTCTTCTGAGCAGATTACGGCGTCTCAGGCGGTTTTGATTCTAGAAAAGAATTGTCACTTCACGCCTTTGAAGCAGAAGCTTGGCCGGCTCAAACGGTCATGTCAAGACATGGGGGAGCTCATGACGGCTCTCACCAAATATGCAGACTCCGACAACACGAAAGACCCGGGCTCTGATGATGAGAAATCAGGTCAGGGGAAGAAAGGCAACAATGGCAAGGGCCAACAGCAAAGTATGGCTGGAAGCAACCCGGGCAAGCGAAAGCACCCGGACGGCGGGTCAGAACTGGTGGCAAACACCAACACCAGGAACACCCGTGCTAAGGGTAAAGCTCCTATCAACCTGGAAGAGATGCTCAATAAGCCTTGCCCAGAGCACAGCCGGCCCGATAAGCCGGCACGACATACCTGGGGAGATTGCTACATTATGCAACAGTTCCGGGATTACAGCCTTCAACAGCATCGTGATAGCAGTAATGGTCCATCAGGCGGCTCAGCACCGGGCGGCTCAGGGGCCGGCTTTGGTGCTGGTGGCTCAGGAACCGGTTACCAAGATCAGAGCGATCATGGAGGTCATAATCAACAGTTTGGCGATGGAAGCCAACAGCAGAATAACCAGTCGGGGTATCTGATTAACCCGAAACAGCTCGGCTAGGGTTAGTACCATGCTTAAAACCCGGCTCAAGAGAAGACCGTCTCTCACAAAGCTTTGAGACCTTGATAGCCGGCTCAGCATCCGGTTCAAAGGAATTCATCTCTCGCAAGTTCGAGTTTTAAAGAATATTGTAAAGTCGCCCAAGAGGACGAGCCGCCATGATGTACCATTCAAATATGGGTACCCTGGTTCATTGGATAATCATAAAGTCATTAGGGGGCTTCCAAACCCACCGGGTTTAGCTTTCATACCCTCTTGACCGGCTTTTAAGCCATAACCAGACTAGAGTAATCCTGCCTGTTTGCCAAGATGTTACTCCGATCCCCTGTACTCTTGATAAGTCATGAACTTATCCAGGTTAAAACATGATGGGTCATGTGAGAGCCGGCTTACAGAAAGCGAGGATACTCCATGGGCTATTAAGCCGCCTTTGTTGAAACTTGGTTAAACGTGCCTGTTCGCCAAGATGCTACTCCGATCCCCTGTACTCTTGATAAGTCATGAACTTATCCAGGTTAAAACATGATGGGTCATGTGAGAGCCGGCTTACCGAAGCATGGACAAACCAGTGGCTATCACGCTAGTTTCATTGAAGTAAGACCCAAAGTCAGACTATAAAAGGTCGTTTGGGGGCTTCAACCCTCTCGATCAGGATCTTCAGCTACCCTCGCAAAGATAAAAGACTTAACAGTTCCGGGTTATGCTTCTTCAAGCCGCCCTCACAGCAATGCAGAGCATGCTCTGTATTGTTTATTTTTGCAGGTCTCGTCTCTTAAGACAAGCCGGTCACCGAACCGGGTTACATCGTAACCTCTGCAAGCATAATGAAGACTCTAAATAGCCGACCTGGCTGGATATTCTTGAGTCCCCCTATTAATTATAATGCCGGGTCATCTAATTGACCGGCTCTTGGATTTCTTCAAACAGTGCCCTGTAGTATACTACAGCACTCATGGATTTCTCAAGCACATATTTGCCGGGTTGCATCGCAACCACGAGCAGGGATTTCATTATTAATACCGGGTTACAACCACGGTCAAGGAATGACAATATTCTTATACAGTCCCGAGTCGCCGCAGGCAGGCAACCCGGCTGTTGGGGGCTATATTATTCAAATCCGGTTTATATCAAGTACGCAAGTCCCATGTCGCTGCAAGCATGCGTCACGGCACTTGGGGGCTAATGCAAGCCGGTTTTCAAGTCAGTACATTGTCAACAAGACCCTGTTATCTCAAGGAGATGAGCCAGTTTTCTGCGATCCTTCTAAGTCCCGGCCCAGTACATATTATTGACCCGGCACTTGGGGGCTACACCGCTCAGATCAAATTCTCTGAAGTCCCAAGTCGCCGCAGGCATGCGACCCGGCACTTGGGGGCTACAGTATTCAGCTGTTCAAGCAGATTATAAGGTTCTCATTGAAGACCTGGCCCATCACATGCTGAAGAGCCGGCTCTTGGGGGCTATACCAGTTGAAGCTTTATAAGGTATAAGACAGTTATAAGTCCCAGGCTGCTGCAGGCGAGACAACCTGGTACTTGGGGGCTGCACAGTCAAAGATATTATCGCAAAGCGCCAAGTCATCATGGATACACTTGGAGCTTGGGGGCTACAGGTAATATGGATATATCAAAAAAGTTGAAAAGAGTTATCAAAGTCACCCCGGAGTCTGGTTATCTGACCCGGCGTCACCAACATTACATGACCCGGCGATTCAAATATTATAACCCGGCGGTGATAACCCGCCGAGAGTATTGGAGGCTGACTCAATGGCATATGGGTGTTATATTCCCAGAATTTTACTTCGAAGGACACTGACAAGCAAGACGATTGAGAAGATGGCTCGAGCTTAGCATGAATAAATTCAAGCTAACCTGGGGGCTAATGTCAGGGATATATCCCCGCGATATAACCCGGCCGGAGTATAACCCGGCCAGGACTTGGCGATTCACTGAAGCCCCGGTCACCAGCTTGGCGGTTCATAGTCAAGACCCATAAGGTGGGCCAGAAGACGGAGACCAAGCCACATGGCGGGTTACCAAGTGGGCCAAGAGGAAGACAAGACATGAAGACCAGGCCATATGGCGGCTTGCCAGATGGGCTGAGGTCAAGGCCCAAGAGGCATGAGGTGACTCATGGGCCAGAAGATGTAAGCCGCCATAAGATGACTTGTTCTGTAAGACTAAGGAGTTGGAACCAGGATCGGTTACGTTGTATAACCCGACCCGGACTCGTGTAAGCCCAGGGCCTCGACCTATGTATATAAAGGTGAGCCCCTGCGGCGTGTTAGACAAGTTAAGTAAGACAGAAACCAAGTATCGAGAGCTAGGGCAAGCAAGCCGCCTCTTGTAATCGATACACCAGCCAATACAATATAAGCAGGACGTAGGCTTTTACCTCCACGGTGAGGGGCCGAACCTGGGTAAACTCGTGTCCCTTGTCCCGTTTAACCCCTTTGAGTCCACCTCTTTAGCGATGGCCTCGAACCTAAGTCTTCGGACATCTGCCGTGACAAATCCACGACAAGTCTCGAAAAGAATTTGTCAAGAATGAGATATGTAAACCCATCGTTTCTTTCTTGGAGTTATCTTGGATTGGATTTCACCTAAAGCTTTTCCTAAGGATTGATGCTATCATGGTGCTTATCAATGATCCAAGTTCTCAATGTATCCTGGAGGTGGAAGATGTTTCCATCTCTTGTTGCTCCCAAGCAATCTTTGTTTCCGTTAGTGGCGGGTTTTCACCTCTTAATTTTGAGATGTTTCCATAAGCCCACAACAAGTTTATTCTTTTTGCTGTTGATTTTCCAACAACTCCGTTCAATCCTTCTTGGTAAGGGTGTTTTTCAAATTCAAATGTGGTAGAAGTTGTCATTTTCTTCTCCATTCCTTTTCCTCCAGCGATATCACTTCTATTCTTTTGTTCCGAAGGCATTGTGATGTTGCTCCCTTTGAACCATCATCTCGTTTTATCAAGATCATGTACTTTCCTTGCTTATCCAGTTAACCAAAGTTTTGTGCCTCTCTTTTCAATTTCTTTCCATCTTATCAAGTCTTCCTTCTGTTTCAACCGAAGTGTTGCCCAAATTTCTTTTGAATTCTGGCTTGTGCTTCGTGCCATTCTTCAACTCTTTCCAACTTCAAAGTTTTGTTAGTTTCATTCGTTTGTCAAAGAAGCAACTAAGTTTTACGTCTTCTTTTTCTCTTCCCCTTCTCATTCTAAGATCTCGGGTCGAGATCTCTTGTTAGTGGAGGAGAGTTGTAAATGCCCGAGACCGACGCTCCAGAAGATTCCCATTTTATTTCGTTGTCATCGTGTGATTCGTTTGTTTGTCGCATGCATCATCACATCATTCGCATCATCTGCGTCGCATCGGCACTCTGTTGCCGTCATTTTTCAAAACTTGCATCCGTTCGTAGTTGCCGGTTCTCTCCGTTCTCGTCGTTAACCGTTTTGAGACCAACCACACACGCACGCGCCCACGGCATCGATGAAATATTGTTTTCAAAAGTGCGTGTAAAATATATTCGGATTGGGTCGAAACTTGGCGTGTGGTCTTCTTATATTGTAGGTAGACCGCCTGCCAAATTTAATTGCAATCGGAGGTCGTTTGATACCCGAATGGTCGAGCGTAGCGACACTGTCATCGGTTTATTTGTCGGACGTTTTCGCAGTTTCTAAAACTCTGTCACGGGCCACAAAACTCCCCCCTCTCCTCAGACCACAACCCCCTACACATCCCATCAACCCACCCTAAGCCTACCTAATCCTAGGGCGCAGCCGGAGCCGTCCGATGGCGATCGTACGGTCCGAAAACGCCCTAAAACAGCAAACCCTAGCCTCTCCTACTATAAACAGATGCCTCCCCTGCCCAAAAATGGCTCCCCTAGCCTCTCCATCGTTTTTCGCGCCAGCCCCGTCCCCCGCCGCCGTCGGGAATGAGCGCACCGGCCCCAGATCTGGTTGCTCCCGCCTCGCCACGGCCCTGCCTCGCTGCCGTCGCATCGCCCTCTGGTTGCTCTCACCTCGCCTCTTCCTCGAGCACGGGGGCAAGCACTCTGTTGACCGCTGCCTAGCTGCACGTGGGCCTTGAGGGACATCCCGCGCCGGCCCACCGCGTGCCAGATCGAGCCCAAGCCCTTGGTGAGCACCCGAATCCAACTCCTCGCCCTATGCGGTATTTTGTGATCATGCATTCACTGCACTGTTTCAGCCCATATGCGAGATTCGACCCGATTCATTTTTTTCCCGTCTTGTGAATTTCTCTATTTGAGCTATGAATTATCTGTATTACAGAAAAAATGCATGTTCTCAAAATGCCAGTAAATAATTAACCATTCATCGGATCCAAATATTTTATATATGTAAAATGTGTAGAATTATGTGTAGATTAATTATTTCCCACTTTCATGCATGAAACATGTTTATTGTGTAGTTTGCTTTCAATTCGCATAAATGTCATTATTTTGCATTGCGCACAATTATTTAACTTTGCATCCAAATTGATCAAACCATATATGTAAAATGTGTATATTAAATATATCGCATTTTCATGCATGTAAATATATTTAACTTGCTGTTTTCATGTAGGTTGCATAAATAACTTGCTAAAACGGTTTATGTCCTAATCTCGCATAATTGTTGTGTTATTTTTTTTAATATAAAAACCCAAATATTATATATGATTTTGGGGTAAAAAAATCCATAGAAATTATCTGTGCAATCAGTTTTGTCATTTAAGCAAGTTTGTGTGCATGTCAGTTTTGGCTATGATGCCCTTTTGTTTATTTTGAGTGAATTAATCCATGCATTTTCGGGAATAGTTGCAAACATGAGATATGCCCTTTGACATGTGTGCTAGGCCCTGGTATTTTTGCTTGCCATGATAATCCATGTTTAGGTGTTATTTTCTTGTTGCCAACATGCTATGAAATATTGTTTTTGTGAGGGGTCTAAATATTTCTAAGTCTGGAACTGTTATTTTGTTGTCATGTTGCCATGTGATTTGCTGGTGTTCTAGGACTCTTTTGTTGTTGCCACCATGGAGTCTTTTGTTAAGCATGTTTTGCTCTGCCATGTTGTGCCATTTGTTCTCATGTAGAGGTTTTGCATCCTAATTAATTCTGCTATCAATGATGTCAATCTGTTAAAAACTACTGCTCTTGTCTACTCTAATTTTCACTGTGTGAGAATCTGGTTATTTCAGAATGCCATGTTGTGTTGATGTTTGCAAAGATTCTGTGCATAATTTAATGTTGCCATAATGGAATGAATTGTAGTGAATCATGTCCTATACCTTGCTGTTAAATTTAATGCCAATATATGACTTGTAGCATATAGTTTTAGTGTTGTCAATATGCCTTCAGGTTAACTTTGCTTTGCTAAAACTAGTATTTTTCACTAAGTCCTTAACTGTTGTTCCAATATGCCATCTTGTGAGCCCGTTTTCTATTGATCCATGCGTCTACTCAATTTGCTGGTATGATATGAATTGTTGTGCATCATGTATGCTACAGCCCCATGTCTTGGTTGTGCATTTTAGATTCTGGTAGCCTATTAGTTTGAGGTGTGCAAAATGACATGTTGCTGTTTTGGGCAGATTATAGCTAAAAGCTTGTGGTGGTTGTTGTGGTTGAACCGTTGCTCCGTTTTGTACACGCCATATATGAAACTTGTCGGCGTTCTGGGATCGGGGGTACCCAGACCTGCCTGCCTGCGGCCCAGCGCGTGACCCACATTGACGGCCCCGTACGGCCTGGCGACGGACCCCACAAGACAAGACCGTCGCGAGGGGCCCGGCCTCGCGAGGGGAACGATGCCAAGACCTCCAGAGGAGCGGTTTCCCCAGGCCGCCTCCCGAGGAGCGGAGATTCCTATGCAGTGCCCGGCCTTAGGAGGCTGCAATGACGTGAGCCATGGCAACCAAAGCAGGCGGGCGCCAGCGGGGGCAACAGAGACATTTTCCTCTTTCGAACTAAGGAAGCAAGGACAGATGTGGGTTCCCAAGGAAGCCACCCAAAGTTTTCCATTCCAGTGCAACAAGACCAAGACCACGGGCTCGGCAGGACGGATGTCATCGCCGAGCCCACCCCTGCATCACTCCAGGAGCTTTGCAGGCGAAGACCACCTTTAGTAAGGATAAGCTGTACCTCTTGTCCCCTTTCAAATTTGGCCATTGTGGGATCCCTTCCTGCCAGTGCGATAAGGGAAGAGGACCAAGGCCCGCTATAAATAGGCACTAGCCACCACCATAGAGATGATCGGATCCACCCACACCAGAGAGCCCTCGCGAGGTCGCTCAACCACTGTAATAGTTCATCCACAAACCTCCTCGTGAGGCCAATCCACCAAAGCAGGAGTAGGTTTTTACACCGCAAGGTGTCCCGAACCTGGGTAAATCTCTCGTGTCCATGTTCTTGCGCTCTCATGCATCTTCAGTAGGGTCTGGCTGTGAAAGCACATTTGCTCCCATGGTGGTTTTGGTAATTAATAACAACATATATGTCATTGAACTAATGTTTCCACTAAGTATATTTCAGGAAAAGTTCAATGATAGGGATGGCAAAAGGATTGTGGAGATACCCCAAGATGCAAGGAAATGGATTGGCAAAACTTCAAGCAAGAGGACTCTACATTTTACTTTGTGAGAAATCACTTTGAGTCCATAGGTAAGCCAATACTATTAAAAGGGGGTAAGGTACTGTTGGTGAACAAGATGCTCCACGTGCACAAGAGATAGTCACCAAAAGCACCCACAAGCTCTTCCACAAAGTCTGTCCAAAGTCATACATCCAAAATCGGTGCAACCAACACTTCCCACTCGGTGCCACCGATTCCCAAACTCAGACAGACCCATGCCAAACCCAAGCCAGTCGGTGCAACCGATTCTGCATCGGTGCTACCGAGTTCAGTTGCCAACTCTCTGTTTAGCTATTTTCAGTCTTCGGTACCACCGAGTGTCGCCAGTCGGTCTCATCGAGTTTCTGGACCAACTCTCTGGATAACCATTCACAAGAATCGGTACCACTGAGAATTGTGGATCGATGCCACCGAGTTTCTGGACCAACTCTCTGGTAAGCCATGGTCAAGAATCGGTACCACCGAGATGTGAGAATCGGCGTCACCGAGTTTACGCAATCTGACCGTTGGTCACCTGATCGGTACCACCGAGATTTATATATCGGTCTCACCGAGATTCAAAAGTTGTCACCTTTTGGTCACTTCGGTACCACCGAGATTAACACATCGGTGTCACCGAGTTGGTCACTTTAGGTGTAACGGTTGGATTTTTGGGGATGCCTATATATACCCCTTCACCACCACCCACTCGAAAAAGAAGCACTCAGAACTATTCCATACTTGCCCCATCCAATTTACTGAGAGAGAGCCACCTACCCTTGTGTTGAGATCAAGCTATTCCACTCCATCCATATGAATCTTGATCTCTAGCCTCCCCAAGTTGCTTTCCACCAAATCTATCTCTTCCACCATAGCCAAATCTGTGAGAGAGTGATTGTATGTTGAGGAGTCTATCATCTTGAAGCACAAGAGCAAGGAGTTCATCGACATTGCCGAGCCTATTACCTTTTGGAGGGTGGTGCCTCCTAGATTGGTTAGGTGTCGCTTGGGAGCCTCCTACTTCATGTTGTGGAGTTGAACCAAGAAGTTTGTATAGGCAAGGAGATCGCCTACTTCGTGAAGATCTACCCATAGTGAGGCTAGTCCTTCGTGGACGGAAGCCGTTATGGAATAGTCAAGGTTGCTACTTCGTGGACCCTTATGGGTGGAGCCCTTCGTGGACTCTCGCGACCGTTACCCTCCGTGGGTTGAAGACTCCATAAACGTGGACGTACGACAGCACCACCTATCGGAACCACGGGAAAAATCTTCGTGTCTACAAATTGTGTTTGATCTTCCATCCTACCGTCTACTATACATGCTTGTTGTTACTTTCCGCTGCTATACTCTTAGACATGCATGTGTAGGGTGTGCTTGACTTTCTATCATTGCTAAAATCTGCCAACACTTAAAATTGGGAAAAGGTAGAATTTTTATTTGGTCAAGTAGTCTAATCACCCCCCCCTCTAGACGTACTTTCAGTCCTACAAGTGGTATCAGAGCTTTGGTCTCCATTGCATTGGTCTCACAGCCTAGCAGAGTATGGCGTCTAGTGAGGGAAATTATCACCGTAGAAGCGACTGCGGATGAATTGAAGATGTTGCAATACAACGCTCAAGCATGTGACATTCTCTTCAACTGCCTATGCCCCAAAGAATTCAACAAAATCAGTCGTCTTGAGAATGCAAAAGAGATTTGGGATACTTTGGTTGATATGCAAGAAGGTACCGATTCCGTGAGAGAATCCAAGTTGGGCGTTCTTCAAAGTCAGCTTGACAAGTTCAAGATGAAGGATGGTGAAGGAGTCGCGGAAATGTACTCTAGGCTAGCTCTCATCACCAATGAGATTGCCAGCTTAGGAAGCGAAGATATAATCGACAAATTCATCATCAAGAAGATACTTAGAGCTTTGGATGAGAGATGCGACACCGTCTGCACATTGATCCAAATGATGCCCAAATAAAAAGATCTCAAGCCTACGGAAGTCATTGGAAGGATTGTTGCTCATGAGATGATACTCAAAGACAAAGAAGAGCTTCACAACAAGTCTAGCGGTGCTTACAAAGCCACAAGTGATGTTCCCTCAACTTCAAGCGACAACCTTGTCACCAATGAAGAAATAAGCCTCATGGTCAAGAAATTCAACAAGTTCTACAAGAATAGAGGCAAAGAATGAAGCTCCAACTCAAGATATGAAGAGAAGCATTCGTCAAGTCGTGACCGCAACTACTACAATTGTGGGAAGCCTGGACACTACTCCAATGAGTGCACGGCTCCCTACAAACGAAGAGAAGAGTCACCTAGAAGACGAAGCTCAAGGAATGAATCACCTCAAAGAGAGAGAAGGAGTAGAGATGATCGTTATGAACGAAGACCCTCAAGGAGAAGTAGGGATTCGGAGAAGAAGGACAAGTACACCAAGAGCTACACAAGAAGAAGATATCAAGCTCATGTTGGTGAATGGGTTTCCGCCTCCGACTCCGACAACAACTCCGAGAGAAGCTATCACTCCAACTCCGACTATAGTCAAGACGAAGGTGTTGCCGGACTTGCACTAGTGACTACCAACTCCTATGATCTATTGGATTCACCAAATGAAGGGAGTGGAAGTTGCTTCATGGCTAAAGGCCCCAGGTTATCACACCCCGAGTATCTTGATTTCGATAGTGATGAAGATGACTTACTTTGTGATGATGACTTGCACTTTGATAATACTAGTAATGTTAGTCAAAATGAACTTGATAATTCTCATGCTAGGCAAGATAAGTCATTTGATGATGATAAGATGAAAATAGAACAACTAACTAAAGAACTAAACACTCTTAAGTTAGCCCATGAATCTACTCTCGAAGATCATAGAGAGCTTGTAAGGACTCATGAGAAGCTACACTTCGAGAAGCTCACCTTGGAGCAAGAGCATGAGTTTCTTAAAGCTATCAATGACGATCTTCGAAAGAAGACTTCATCTTATCTAGCCAAACGATTACTCTTGTCTACATTCATGCCACAAGTTAAAACTAGACAAACTAGTAACAAAGGCAAGAAAGGTTCTTCATCTAGTAGCAACAATAAAAATGCTAAATCTAATGATGTTGCTTCTAGTAGTTCTATTGATTCCACTAATGATGATTCTCTTAGCCAAGTTACACTTGAGCAAGAAAACGCTTTATTGAAAGGAATTATAGAGAAAGGTATCTACAAGAGTCTTGCCGGGTGTAAGCAATTTGAGGAAATTGTACACAAGCACGGAGGATACCGAAAGGACCATGGCATTGGCTACTTCAACGCTAATGGAGTTGAATGGGAAGAAGGTCAATACCCCAAGCCCAAGTTTGTTCCTCAAAAGGAGAAGTATGAAAATACTCCTCCCAAGGGAACAAACACTCAAGATGACCTTCCACCACAAGACCACAAGCTCAAGGGCAAGAACAAGCTTCAAGAGGACATTGAATCATATGAAGATGAATCCCAAGCTTTGGTGGAGTGGGTTCCCAAGGCTACTTCAAGCTCAACTTCTACAAGGGCTACTTCAACACCAAGGATCCCCATCAAGTTGATGTGGGTGCCCAAGAAGAAGAACTAGAGAGTTCTTGAGGGGTGACCCCGCCAATGAAATTCACTCACATTCATTATTGGCAAGAACTATTTGCAATCAACATCAACAACATGCAATAGTTCAAGGAGTCACACATTCCCTCAAAGGTAAGCAAGGGACAAGGTAATCAACAAATCCATGGACATCATCACACATGCTTTGCACTCCATGTCCATAGATATCCTTGTATTTGTCTCTTGTGTGTTGGGACTAACCCATGTAGGTGAGAAGAGTAAGGAAACAACAAGGATGCTCCTAACTCATGATGATCTTCTTCAACCTTGAGCATCCACCACTACCTCATCAACATGAAGTCTTCATCGACAAAACCCAAGGTTAGTTTATCCCTCCTATGGGGGGATGTCACATCAAGGGGGAGCTTTACTCTAAGACTTGAGTTAAAGCATCTCTTAGTATGTGACAACATTAAATGCTTTATGTAAAAGTGGTAACCCCACTTGTGCTTAAATGATGAGTATGACCTATGATAAAGTATTCTTACTTGGCTCCTAAGTCAATATACTCATATATAGATGACTCCGTCAACACCAAAATACTTGATAGATGCTAGTATGTTTGTGCATGTTTGCCATGATTTCATTTGACATCTTATTGTGTGAGCATGTTGGTCTGCATTTATTTATCCATTCGAGGACATCCAATTGTTGCTATTTGGCTTTTAATTTTTTTCTCTTGCCAATTGGATGGACAAGAATGCCTAGGACCACTCTCTAGCTATCTATGCTTTCCTACCTCATATTCTATTCTTGCTGCATCACAAAATTTGAACAAGTACTTTTCGATCCCTCTGTGTGAGGAGCACTCGGAGTTCCGTATCGACAAAGGACTGACCATTAAAACCTCCCAAGTGCATCTCAGTGGAACCAACCCAAACTCTCGGTCTCACCAAATGCCTAGGGTTGATCTGGATTTTCAATCTCGGTAACACCGATTCCTTATTCTCGGTTACACCGGGTTTCCCTGTCAGCCGACAGTTGAGAAACTCGGTGACACCGAAAATTTGAACCGGTGTCACCGACAGCGAAGGGTATATATCCTGGCGGACACGACTTTTGAAATTCAATCTCAAGAGCCCGTTTCCTCCAACCCTAAGCTACCGCTCCGGACCCCCTGGTCGTCGCCCTTGCCTCCCCATGTGTCTCCACCGTTGGGAATCGCCGTCGTCGACGGAATCTTCACCGTCATCGTCGCCGTAGCGGATCCTTCACCAAGCTAGGGTATGGATCCGACCCTCCTTGCGCTCCCCGTCCGATTCTTGTGCTGTGGAGTTAATTTTATCGATAAGCCACCGATTGCAAACCTCCCTATCCTCTAGAAAACTTGGTAGAATAGCGAACGAACGATTTTTAGGTTTTGTCGTCCGCCACATGAATCTCGGTAGAACCGACGCAAAAGAATCGGTAGCACCGATTCTGTTTTTCTGGCAAACTGAGAACACCTCAGTGGAACCGAGTACCAATTTTCGGTGTGACCGGAAATGGTGCCAAGTTTCTGGAAAGTAGGTTGTCTGTCTTGGTGGGTCCGAAAATTTTGCCTCGGTTGTACCGACATACATTTGGGAGAATGCAAAATTTGAGAAATCTTAGTTCAATGTTTTGAAAATGTGTGCATTTTGTGATGACTCATCCTCTCCACTCCTCTATACTCTATTCACAGGGTCAGAGATGTCTGCTTCAGATGATAGTGAGAACAACTTCAGAGAGGAGAATATTGTCATGAGTTCAGGCACTAGTCCTGAAGAGAGTTTTGATGATGTGCCTAGTTCTCCAGATTTGCCCAAGGCTGCTACAAGGACTAGGAGGAAGCTCAATTCTGATGAGGAGGATGAGGACTTCATCCCTGAGGAGCTAACTAAGAAAGACGATGCTGCCACTTCTTCCAAGAAGAAGAAAGTTATCAAGAAGGAGTATGCTAGCTCTGAGACATTGAGAGCACCTGAGAGCTCCAGAGCAACTATGACAGTTGAGGCCCCCCCCAGGAAATCTATGCCTAAGAAGGCAGGGGAGAAGAAGAAGAGAGAGAGGACAAAATTTGTCAAGGCTAAAGTTCTTCCATCTACTCCAGAGTATCTAGATGAAGAAGAAGAGGAGGAGGTAGAGCCAGCTGCAAAGGCACCTCCCAAGAAGAAGAAGAAGCTTATGGCAGATGCTATGCCTAAAACTAACACTTCCAAGAGCACCAAGTCTGCTCCCAAGAAGGCTACTGGTGCTGAAAAGACTAAGAGATTTTCCAGAGAGATACCAGCTTCCAACAAGAACAATACCTCCACTTTCAGGGAAGCTGAGGGTGATGATGACATGACTGCTTTGATGAAGCTCAGACCACACCTTCTAGAGCATAATGCTAGCCACCTGCTTGCTGAAGATATGAAGAAGAGGAAGGATTCTGGTTTGAGGGCATGGAGAGCTATTGATCCATATGCCTAGAGAAGGAAAACAGCTATGGACTATAGGTTTTATACCAAGGAGCAACATGATTGCTATGAGACTATCTTTCTTGACAAGAGTCCAGCTGTGAGTGACATGAGATACGTTGATTAGAAGTACATCAAGGCAAATGAAGATTACTTCCCAAATGTTCAAGACAACTTTCATTGCATTGGCTTAGATGAATTTGTTGGCAAAGAATTCACTGCATGGAGCGATGAGATGATCATGCAATTCTACTCCACTGCTCACTTCTATGGAGATGGTAGAATTGTGTGGATGACTGAAGGAGCAAGGTATGAGTTTACTGTTGAGGAATGGGCTGCCATCTTATGAGTCCCAGAGGTGGAAGATGGTGACTTGGATGTCTATTCTGAATCCAAGGAGAGCCATGATTCTATGAAGAACATGTACAATGTGATCCCTGCTGCAAACTTGAAATCTCACAAGTTAGGATCCATTTACTTCCTCCAGGCTAGGCTCCGCACCATGAACACCATCTTGAGGCACACATTGATGCCTAAGTCTGGGGATGACAACATGATTCGAGGTTACTCCATCAACATGCTAATCCATCTTGATCGACACACAAAGATAAGGGTGATGGATTTGATAGTAGAGACTGTGAAGAGGGTTGCTGCTGATCAGAAGCGCTCATGCTGCTATGCACCCTACATTCAGATGCTAATCAACTCCAAGCTGGAGAAGCACATTTTTGCTCTTGACAGGCCACACTTGCCCCTACAGCCAGATCTTGAGGACAATGTCATGGAGATGAACCCAGATCATCCCACCTCAGCTGCAGCACAGGCAGAGGCAGAGGAAGCTGGAGCCACTAGTGTTGAAGTCCCTAGATCCAGGAACAAGCAAATGGATCTCTTGATCACTACCGTTCAGGGCATGCAGAAGGCATCAAGGACATATTGACAAATCAGCATAGTCTTGTGAGGATCATGGAAAATAGGATCAAGACTCTAAATGACAAGGTGGATGGGCTGACCAAGACTGTGAACGAGCTCAAGAAGGAAGTTGACAGCGTGCCCAGTCCCGACACTTCAGATGAGGAGGATGACTCTCCTCTCAGGCCAGGCACTCACTTCACTACCCAGGCCAGATCAGCCACAGTGCCAGCTCCAGATTTGAGGCCTTCTTCATCAGCACCTGCTACAGCCTCTTCTGCTCCATCAACTCCTCCAGTACCTCCCGTTGCTACACCAACTCCGCCCATGACGTCTGCCGACATCTTCGCCGACGCAGTTCTCTTGACTCCTTCATGGACAACCGGAGGAGATCAGCTCCAGAAGAACCATTAGCTATATCTCTTTGAACTTTTTGGTAACTTGATGCCAAAGGGGGAGAAGTTGTATATAGATCTTTAGGCTTCGAGTGAGAGAGCGTTGGTGTTTATTTCTTTTTCAAAAACATTTGGTCTTTTGCTTTGGATGTGTTGAACTATGTGGTGTTTGATCATACACTTGATTATGTGTCGCTACTATTTCCTATCATTATTGATGCTTATGAGATGGTCAATCACCTTTACTTGTTTGTGTTGTGCTATGATGTTCATTCTAATTACTCCCGCACACCACCAAGTTGTATGTGACATGGAAGAATGCCCTATGTACCTAATCGATTGTGCATTTGCATTCAAATGCAAATTTAAAATAATGCACAAATTTAGGGGGAGCTCTTGCTTATCACATATTTCTCAAAGTGACGACTATATTCATTGATTATATCATATGTTGAAGCTTTGATCTATATGTTGTCATCAATTACCAAAAAGGGGGAGATTGAAAGTACATTTGCTCCCTTGGTGGTTTTGGTAATTAATAACAACATATATGTCATTGAACTAATGTTACCACTAAGTATATTTCAGGAAAAGTTCAATGATAGGGATGGCAAAAGGATTGTGGAGATACCCTAAGATGCAAGGAAATGGATTGGCAAAACTTCAAGCAAGAGGACTCTACATTTTACTTTGTGAGAAATCACTTTGAGTCCATAGGAAAGCCAATACTATTAAAAGGGGGTAAGGTACTGTTGGTGAACAAGATGCTCCACGTGCACAAGAGATAGTCACCAAAAACACCCACAAGCTCTTCCACAAAGTCTATCCAAAGTCATACATCCAAAATTGGTGCAACCAACACTTCCCACTCGGTGCCACCAATTCTCAAACTCAGACAAACCCATGCCAAACCCTAGCCAGTCGGTGCAACCGATTCTGCATCGGTGACACCGAGTTTAGTTGCTAATTCTCTGTTTTGCTATTTTCAGTCTTCGGTACCACCGAGTTTCGCCAGTCGGTCTCACCGAGTTTCTGGACCAACTCTCTAGATAGCCATTCACAAGAATCGGTACCACCGAGAATTGTGGATCGGCGCCACTGAGTTTCTGGACCAACTCTCTGGTAAGCCATGGTCAAGAATCGGTACCACCGAGATGTGAGAATCAGCGTCACCGAGTTTCCGCAATCTGACCATTGGTCACCTGATCGGTACCACCGAGATTTATATATCGGTCTCACCGAGATTCAAAAGTTGTCACCTTTTGGTTACTTCGGTACCACCGAGATTAACACATCGATGTCAACGAGTTGGTCACTTTAGGTGTAACGGTTGGATTTTTGGTGATGCCTATATATACCCCTTCACCACCACCCACTCGAAAAAGAAGCACTCAGAACTATTCCATACTTGCCCCATCCAATTTTCTGAGAGAGAGCCACCTATCCTTGTGTTGAGATGAAGCTATTCCACTCCATCCATATGAATCTTGATCTCTAGCCTCCCCAAGTTGCTTTCCACCAAATCAATCTCTTCCACCATAGCCAAATCTGTGAGAGAGTGATTGTGTGTTGAGGAGTCTATCATCTTGAAGCACAAGAGTAAGGAGTTCATCGACATTGCGAAGCCTATTACCTTTTGGAGGGTGGTGCCTCCTAGATTGGTTAGGTGTCGCTTGGGAACCTCCTACTTCGTGTTGTGGAGTTGAACCAAGAAGTTTGTACGGGCAAGGAGATCGCCTACTTCGTGAAGATCTACCCATAGTGTGGCTAGTCTTTCTTGGACGGAAGCCGTTATGGAATAGTCAAGGTTGCTACTTCGTGGACCCTTATGGGTGGAGCCCTTCGTGCACTCTCGCGACCGTTACCCTCCGTGGGTTGAAGACTCCATAAACGTGGACGTACGATAGCACCACTTATCGGAACCACGGAAAAAATCTTCGTGTCTACAAATTGCGTTTGATCTTCCTTCCTACCCTCTACTATACATGCTTGTTGTTACTTTCCGCTGCTATACTCTTAGACATGCATGTGTAGGGTGTGCTTGACTTGCTATCATTACTAAAATCTGCCAACACTTAAAATTGGGAAAAGGTAGAATTTTTATTTGGTCAAGTAGTCTACTCACCCCCATCTAGACATACTTTTGGTCCTACAGGCTGTGGAGCTGCAGGCTTGAGACTTGAGCTGGTTGGGATCTTCGCACACGCCCCATAGTTCAAACCTTCTTGGGTCTGCGGAGCCCTGAATCCAACATTTGCCGTTCCAGGTAGGGTGTGTCGAGGTCTCCCTTCCGGTTCCGCTTTGTCTCTGCTTCGTCTCCGCTTCGTCACTCCCATGGCCGAGGCCCACCGAGTCCATGCCGAGCGCCGGGCCGCCCATGTCGTCCAGACGGCGCCCATGGGCCGTGACGCCCCGCGCCGCTCCGCTTCTCCTGCAGCCAACGCTGCCACTGGTCTAGCCGTTCAAGACCAGCAAAACTCGTTGCGGCCACCCACCGTGCGGCGCGATGTCCGCACTGTTACCCCGTCCCTCGTCCCCGCCTTGGCGTCGTCCTCTCACGCTCGCTACGGGCAGTCGAACGCGTAGGCTGCACTATTCATCGCGCACGAGCTACTGCGCTACCGCCCCGCCCATGATCGCTATGATGACTAGCTTGGTCGCATCGTTGAGCTTGTCAGTGTCGCCGGCGAGGTCCCGGTGCCCACCCACTGGCTCCGTCCTCCACTCTCTCAGGCGGGTGATGTGGCTCATGGCGCACCTCCACCTTCTTCTCTGCACGGCGTCGACCCCGAGCCCAGGCGCCAGGCACGTCCGCGCAACCAGCCACGCGAGGCGCCGGTGTAGGTGAGGGATGAAGCAAGTTGCCAGGTGGTGCCAACGCCGCGGGGAGACGTGCGTGTGCTCCCCGCACCTCCGCGCCTTCATCAAGACCGTGCGCCGACGAAGGCCGCGGCACACGGGCGACAAGACCCAGCTCCCCCCGTACACGTCGCACCTGTCAGCGGAGCAGCCTGTCGCGCTTTATCCCCGGAGCTACGCCATGTCAACTGGCCCGGCAAGTTCAAGCCGGACCTGCCTCCACGCTATGATGGCACCCGTGACCCCGCGGAGTTCCTCCAACTCTATGCGCTGAGCATCGAGGCGGCGAGCGGTGACGACAAAGTCATGGAGAATTGGTTTCCCATGGCCCTCAAGGGTGGCGCTCTATCCTGGCTCCTAAACCTCCCGGAGGGATTGATCTCTAACTGGGATTAGCTCCGCGAACGCTTCATCACCAACTTCCAGGGAACGCGTGACCGTGCCCTGGGGGTGAACGACCTGAGGTGCGTGAAGCAGCAGCCAGGCGAGACCCTGCACAAATACATACGGCGCTTCAGAACGTGCGCCTCAAGATCCCGAAGGCGTCGGACGAGGCCATCATCTCGGCGTTTACCGATGGCGTCAGGGACATCAAGATGAAGGAGGAGCTCGCCTTCCATGATGAACTGTGCACGGCCCTGGAGATGTTCAACCTGGCGAACAAGTGCGCAAGGGCCAAAGAGGGTCGTCTCTCCCTCCTCTAGCTTCCGGAGGCAGACCCTGAGGACAAGAAGGCCAAGGCTAAGGAGGTGAAGTGTAAGGGGCCCGTAGTGCTGGCGGCCGAGCCTGAGACAAAGCGTGGTTGAGTCCAAGATGAGCACCCCAAGGGCGGCCGCCCATTCTGGATCTTTCCCTACACACGTAGCCACAACACTGAAGACTACCAAGAGCTCAGGACGCTCCGCGACGAACGCTTCTGCCGCTGCCCCGACCACGGCGACCGTAGCTACAGCCATGGAGGAGGCCGCGGCGGAGGCCTCTAGGACAACCGCGACCCACGCCAGGACTAGCGCGATCAGCCTCGCGAGGTACGACCTCAGGGCAATGCTGGCTTCCCTCCACTGCCGCCGCCTCCAAGGAGGAACGACGGTGACCGGCGAGATGACGGGGCTGGGGGCTTCCAGGAACCCCATGCGATCGCCTGCATCCTGGGCGGTGCTCAGGCCCGTGCCTCCAACCGCATCTTCAAGCAGTTCTCTCATGAGGTGAACGCCGCCCTGCCGAAGCTGGAAGTTGCGCGTCCCCTCAAGTGGTCACAGGTCGCCATCACCTTTGACTCCAAGGACCATCTCAAGTGCGCAACAACCGCAGACGTGCTCCCCATGCTCTGCACACCTACCATTAGAAACGTCCACGTCACCAAGACCCTCATTGATGGTGGCGCTGGGCTCAATGTCCTCTCCGTCGAGACGTTCGAGACACTTCATGTGCCCTACGACCAGCTCATGCAGACCAAGCCCTTCTCAGGAGTGATCGATGGCTCCATCACTCCCTGGGGCAGGTGCGGCTCCCGGTCACCTTCAGCAAGCGTGATAACTATCACACCGAGCTCATCGACTTCGACATCGCTCACATCCATCTCCCGTACAACGCCATCCTCGGGTACCCTTCCCTCGCCAAGTTCATGGCGGCAACCCACCACGGCTACAACGTCCTCAAGATGCCAGGGAGTGGCGGCATCATCACCGTCGCTTGTGATGAGAAGGATGCAGTCTGCTCCCTCGAGCATGCCTACCAGACTACGGAGGCTGGGAACCCTGACGACGAGGGGGCATCCTGCCTCCCGAGGACACACCCAAGAAGAAGAAGCAGCTCCTCCCTAAGGGCCGTGAAGGGACGGAGGCCCTGAAGAGCGGCACCCCAGGCTCTGCGCCCGTCGTTGGGGCGCCTCGCCCTCCCACATAGGAAGGCGCGCCCGGCGCCTCCCTCAAGACGGGCTCGGGGGCTTCCACCTGGAGAGTCTCTGACCCGGCCGACACGACGAGGGAGGTGCTCGGGCACCACTTGGAGGCGTGCACTGACGCACGCACCCACAAGCAAGAAGCATGGCGCGAGGCGCCAGGCTCACGAGAGTTTGTCACCCAAGCGACCGAGGAGCTTCAGGAGGCGCTGGCTATGCGCGGTGAGCGCCGCCCCGCACCACCCAGCCCGGTTGCCACCCCTGACGAGGGCGGCAGGTTGAGCATCTGTGTCAACGTCCCGGGCCTCAACAGGGCCGCATCCCAAGGCCTCTTGTGGCCGTCGCACGTCAGCCGTGGAGGGGTCTACCCCTGCAACTACGTTCGCATACCTTTCGGCCTCGTGAACGTGGGCGCCACGTTCCAGCACCTCGCACAGTATGCGTTTGCGTCCCACGAGGCCTGAGACCACGCGGTCCTTCAAGATGCCCCGGACCTTCGCGAACCACCTGGGCCTCGCGGGCCCCTCGGGCCTCCGGAGTCTTCAGGCTCATGAGGATCAAGCTTCAACGACTACCTCTACGCTTCAGCAGCATCTCTACCAGGTGACCTTTAGTTTATTCATTTGAGGCGCCCACTGGACTGCATCATCCTCAGGCTGTTAGGACTCGCCCGCTGTCGTATCGTTTTGCGCATGTATCAGAACTGGCTTTACATTTGATGGATTTTCCAAGTATTTCAAATTGCCTTCCCGGTGCTTCGTCGCCATGAATGTCGCCGCGCCCTAACAACATCGCCCTCGACCGCCTCATGATTAAGGGCTGGCACGGCGTCTGTGCTCGGGTCCGTCCCTGCAGCGTTGTTAAATCCGAGCGACCGAGCTCTGTCTCACGGGCCGGTCCCGTGCACGTCACCTCCCATGGTCCTTGGTGTTTCGTCCTCGCGTGAGCTAATCGGGAGTGGCTGAGTCAGGGCATGCGTCCTGGTTCATATAACCGCAGTTCGGTGTTTCGTCGTCACTGGAGCCGCGCGCCGGGTGATTTTCCTTAGGTCTGTCGCATGAGAAGACTGGGCACGGCGTCTGTGCTTGGGTCCGTCCCTGCAGCGTCCATAAACCCAATGGCTGAGCTCTGTCTGTAGGCCCGGCCCCGTTCACGTCACCTCCTGGGGTCATTGGTGTTTGGCCTTCTCATGCGGTGGCCTCTGGAGGTTCATTCGGCGCAGGTTGTCCCTATCACACAGGTTTTGTAAGCGCGCCCCGCCCCAGAACGCCCAGGCGCAACCCGCCTTGAGGTAGGGCCTCGGGAGACCCGTGCTGGCTCACGGGTGCCCAGATACACCTCCTCCAGTTCTCCCGTGACACTCTCACGTAATAATGAGTGGGCTGTATACGCCCGGAGTCCCCCTAGGATGCGGAGGGCCCCCCAGTCACGCCCAAGTGGAAGCCCCATGCTCCGCACTAGCGGACGACACGGTCCCCCAATGACTATGCCCACGCAAGGTGGTAGCCCCATGCTCTGCGCTGGTGGATAAACAACTGAGGGCGCCCGAGCAGCTGCACCAACCTCAGGATTGCCCTTCGGCCCCTTCACGCAGAATTTCCCTGGGATGCGCCTGCGAGGGGACTGGACGGGGGCTATGCTCAGGCCACGCCTGGTGCGTGCCGCCTCACCAGGTCCCTGGTACCTGGTCTTCTCGCGCCCCTCCCAGACAAAAGCTGGCGAGGAAAGGTATGGGAGCCACTCGTACGTCAAGGGGGACCCCTGGGCATCGTGACCCAGGAGCCTCACTAATCACACAACCCCTCACCCCTTGGTCTCGTCCTGGTGATCCGGTCGCCCCAACGGCGGTCGAGGTATGCGCGGGATTGGGCCCTGCCGACGCAGAGCACCAAGGCGCTCCAATTCAACTCCATTGTTGCCATGTATCCTTCATCAGGGCTTCTCGCACGTCAAGGGGGACCCCTGGGCATCGTGACCCAGGGGCCTCACTAGTCACGTAGCCCCTCACCCCTTGGTCTCTTCCTGGTGATCCAGACGCCCCAACGGCGGTCGTGGTATGCGCGAGATTGGGCCCTGCCGAAGCAGAGCACAAAAGCAAGCAGGAAGGAAACAAGGCGCAAAAGGAAATCACATAATTCAAACAAGTTATTACAAACATAGGATGTTTTGCAATTCAAACAAGTCTTATGCCTCCACGAGGCACAGTAAATGTCGCAGGTTGGAGTCTAAGAGGAGGGGCCGTCATCGCAAGGCCGCCGCCGCCGATTGCCTTAGTCACTTCGAGCTTGTCGTCAACGTCATCGTTGATGCCTTCGTCGCCGCTAGTTGGCTCCACCACAGGGGGCTTGGTGTCGGGGACGCAGCCGAACTTCTTCATCAGAGCATCCACGGAATCCTTCACGGCTGCCTCAGCGAAGGCGCGGAACTCAGGGGCAATCGAGGCCATCACCACGTTGAAATCAAAACCTGATTCGCGGAAGTAGAGGTGGCTGAAGATACGCGTCGCGGCTGCGGAGAAAAGGCCATGGCACTCATTCTCCAGGATGGCATCCACCTTGGCGACCGCACCTTAGAGCGCCTTGGCAAGTTTGGAGGAGAGCCCGGCGTAACCGCCCTCGGGAGCCGCCAGCGGCTCACCAAACCCTCCCCTGCAGATGAAGCGCCCTTTGCGGCAGCCTTTTCCTCAGAAGCGGCAACGGTCTTCTCCCTAGCATCCAGCTAGGCCGTCGTGGCGGAGACGTGCTGGGCATGAGACGTCTCAGCCTCTGCTACCTCATCCTTCAGCTTGGCCAGACGCTCGCGCTCTGCAGCTTGGTCGTCGGCTGCCTGGGACAGCACGGAGGCGCGATCGGTGAGCTTCGCCTCGCGAGCATTAAGGTCTTCCACCCGCTGGTGAAGTTGTTGCGCGTCCGTGGCTTGCACCTCTTGAAGGGCCTTCAGTTTGGCTTCCGCCTCACAGCAGCACTCCGCGGCAGTCACAGCCTTGGCCAGCACCGCATTGCGGGATGCCACAGCCTTGGCGCCCTCCTTCTTTCGCTCCGTGGCGGCAGCCTCAGCCTGGCCCCAGGCCGTCCTAATGGCTTCGTCGTCCTGGAGCCACCCGGAGATAAGCTCCAGGCGTTCCCCTGCAAAGGAGCGCCTATTGGTGCCTTGGAGGTCGGCTCGGATCCATTCAAGAGCGGTGTAAGCCTCATCCAGGGTGCTGGGCCTAACCGGAGGGCCGCTGCCCATGAGCACGAGAGCCTGACCAGGAGGCGGCGCCCGCACCTTGACAGGCGCTGTATACAAGGGAGCTGCAGCGCGTTTGGCTTGGGACGCTTCAGGCTCCGGTCTCCCCTCGAGCACGACAAGAGCGGACGACTTCTCGGCCTGATGGTGCACGGGGGTTCGCTCCTCCCGAGGGCGCGCCGCGGCGTCCTCCGGAGCGGACTTCGTCAGGAGGGGGTAGGAGGTTGCCCCCTCCATCTCCGTTGGAGACGCCACGGCCGCGGCGAGGGGCGCCGCTTCGTGAACTTCCACGCTGCCGGAGGCTGGCTCCCCGGTCGGCGTCACCACAACGTCAGGAGGAGGCGTTACACCCGCAAGCTCGGGCGCCGTGGGGCTGGAGGCCGAAGGTGCCGTCCGGGCAGGGGGCTCCTTCGGCTCGGCGCCCGCCTTCCTCTTCTTTGACTCTATGACGACCCTGGCCACCAAGGAGAAGAGGCCGTGAGCATGCGCACAATTTATAGTTAATCAAGGCGAGGCAAGTTACTTACTCGTCGACCACGACCCACTTCCTCTTCCTTTCTGCGTCGTTGAGGGCCGGGATGCTCCCGCCTTTCTTCGGCATGGCGCGGTCGTCTAGAAGGGTGGCAGCATTGCCCGAGGGGCCGCGGCCAGAAGGGCCACGTCTGCCCCGAAGGTGGCCACCCCGTCTTTCGGCTGCGGCTCAGATGGGGACGAGGCCGGCGCTTCGAGCGCCGTGACGGAGCGCGTGGAGCCCACCGGAGGATCCGTGGCACGCGTTTCTTCGGGGTCGCCCGGCTGAGTGTCAGCGTTGCCTCGGAGGCAGGTGTTGGCTTCCTAAGGACCCTGGCGAAGAGCAGAGAGCCCGCGGCCGAGGGCTCGTCGGCATCGTCGTCATCTTTGAGATTACGGAGGAGCACACTCTGCGACGGAGGAGACGCCTCTTCCAAGCCGTCATCCGTGGTCTCCTCCGAGTCTTCATCACCGCTGGGCTGCCGAAGGACACTGGCACCGAAGAGTTGGGGCACTCAGGAGGCGTGAGCCCGCGCTCATCAAAGCGGGCATGGCGGCAACCAGTTCCCCCGTGTCGTCGCGTCGGTACCGCGGGGCGTAGGCCTCGTGGAGGTCCCCGGGGTCGCCGTGGAGCAGAGTAACCACGGCCCTGCCCAAATCCTCACCGGTCAGGCTAGTGGACCGAAGCCTGATGGTGTCCCTTGCTCCATCGAACTCTCACATGGGCTTCGAGTGCGCCTGGAGCGGCGCCAAGCGCTGCATCAGGAACTCCTTCACTATCATCGCCCCGGTCAATTGCTTGGCCTCCATGTCCCGGGAGATCCGCTCCAAGACGGGCTTCGCCCGGGGATCGGTGAGTTTCGTGGAACCCCACTCGAGGGCTTTCTCGGGCAGCTCCGTCGGGAGCTCTAGGCGCGAATTGAGGCCCCGAGTATGCATGAAGACCCATGTCACACCCTGTGATTTGCCTCATGACTAAGTTAACATGACTCAAAAATTAGGGCCAGTTAAAACTTTTTGAGTGCATTTGAATGTTTGACTTGTGTGTTATTTGCTTGCTTGTTTGATTGCTTGCTAAGTGCTCTATAATTCATAAAACATCCTCCTACCCTCAAGAACTATTTTCCTTGATCCCAACTCTTGTCCAATGATCATGCCATGTGTATAGGACTTAAAAATATTTTTACAAAATATTAGTTTGGCCAAAAAGCATTTATTCAGATTAGGTTTTCAAAAACCCCTGATTTGAGATTTGTACTACAAGTCCTCAAATTGGGTGGATCCTTTTTCTCCAAAGACTTTATTTGGAACCTACTATATATATGACTTCCCAAAACCACCAAATATTAATTTTAAAGATTACTTTCCTATTTTATTTAAAGGCTTTTTCTTAAGGCCAGAAATGGTCTTTTATAGGGAAAAATTATTTAAACGCTTTCAAAATATTTGAGAAAATTTAGGGAAACTCAGTGGACATATAATTTCCATATATATGAGTTTCAACACATGGTCATGTTCAAAATCATGGGCAAAACCCCTCAAAACCCTTTCTGTCCAAATCAAGCTTTTGAAATATTTCTATAAGAAATATTCTCAATAAATTCCAAGAAAATTCCAGCAAGTCACAATTATCATATGCGATGATCTTGCAAAGTTTCATCTCAATCACAATTGATTTGCTTCATCAAAATATTCCAAAACCATTCCTGTCCAGAGCCAAATTTGAACAACTATACATTGTGAAGTTTCTTCCCTTGACCCCAAACTTTGTAGGCATGAGCTAAACCCCAAATAATGATACCACACCAAGTGGTGGATTTGTGGGAAGTGATATGCATGCCTAGATCTATAGAAATCTGATTCTGTTGATTTCTAGGTTTCACAAAGTTACATTGTGAACTTTCTTCAATCAAGCTCAAACTTGGTGATACTCTCTATTTGTACCTATATTTTCATCCTGTTAAATCTCATGGCAAGCAAACCCCATTTGCTTAGCCAAACCACCATCAAACACTTCTGCTTATGCTGCAAAGAACCTTGTTTGACCCCCTTCCACTATTCTCCTTGATCTCAAACTTTTCCCACAGTCTCTAGGATGCCCCCTCTACCCCTAGTAAGAATCTCAAGCCTCATATCAATGGTTAAGTGGGGTAAAACCCCAATTTCCCCTCCTGGACAACAGTTTTTTCTCTCTTTCAGCTTCTCTTCTCAACCAAGGAACCCCCTACAGCATCCAATGTATCCCCTGGACTATTTTTCTACCCCCTAGATCCCCTAGACACAGGTGGACATGCAGAAGCTGCCAAGGCAATGCCATGGCATGCAATAGCCGCGCTCCAGAGCACGCTACAGTGCCCGACCGCACTGTAGCCGCCGCCCTGTGCATGGCTCCGACAGCCTCGGGCCTCTCCAGCGTGTCCCCCGAGACCGCCTCGACGTCCTCAACACGGCAGTTGGTCGGCCCCCTCCTCTCTCTCCCTCTTATGGCCTCCCTTCGCACGCACGCCGGCCGCCCGAGAGCGCCAATGGGCGACCTCGCACGCGCAAGCCTCTCCCTCCCCTGGCTTTCTCTCTTTGCTTCCCTCGACGTAGACCGCCCCCACGGAGACTGCAGACTCGCCCTAGAGCACCCCCGTAGCCTCTGGCATAGTCCGGGGCATGGCCGTGGACGTGGCCTACGGAGCTCCGGCGCCGCGGCTATAAGAAGCCTCCCCAAGCCCCCTCTGCACTCCCTTCGCTCCCTCTCTCTCCCACAGCCCCCCTGGACCGGTTCCCCCATCCTCCCATGCCCTCCTTCCACCCCCATTGCCGAAGCTCTCCTGCCGGCCCCTGCTCAAATTCGAGCGACGTGGACGCTCCCCTCCTCTCTAAATCCCCCCAAGGAATCAGAGGCGCCTCATGTTCTTCCCACGTGCTCCATTTCCTCCTTCCCGAGCCCGTGTCGCCTTGTCCACCTTGGCCGACGACCTTCCCCCCGCCGCGACGGAAGCAGCGCACAGACCGGGCCTCCCCAGGGCCCGGGGACCGCCCAGGCGAGTGCGGCTCGCCGCTCCGAGCTCGCCGATGATCGGGACGCCGCCGGGGACGCCTTGTGCCGCCGGGATGGGGCACTGGCGCGGGCTCAGCCGACCTTCTCTACCTCCTCCTGTTCGAGCGGGAGGAGGGAGATGGACCTGACGAGCGGGCCCCGCCTGTAAGCCACACCCGGCCGGGCCCCTCCCGTTTAAGTGAAAACGGGTTTACCCCGGTGGGTGCTTTTCCACGCGGGAAACGTACTCAGGCGAACCCGCCTTCGACGTAGTCCCTTCGCCTCGCTGCCGAGCAACTGGGCCGGCCCAGTTGCTATCCTACGCCCGGGGCACTGCTTAGCCCTTTTTGCTTTAGGTAAATTCCTTTTTCTTTTTTCCTATGGCACTAAACAATTCATAGAAAACTCATTTGGACTCCAAATAAATTAACTCAAACTCCTACAGATTCCTAAAATCTTTTCCTATCCAAATATGTGCATTGCACATTTTTACTGCAAACTTTCCATTATGGTTCAAACTCAAATTCATATTTGAACCATGAAGTGCCCCACTTGTAAAATCCCTAGGGGATTCAAATTAACTCCAAATGCAGTGACTCAAATTCCTAGGTGCATGTAAAATCCTGTCCTAGGATGTGAACATTTTTCCTTACACTTATTCTGCTATGTCATATATTGGACCATTTCTTCATATATGTCTCACTTTGAAAATCCCTAGGAGAATCATGCCAACTCCATATCCATTGAAACCACTTCCCAAATGTTTCTAAAATCATGCCCTATTTGATGAGTGCATCCACTCCTTTTTATAAAAATATTTTCTATAGGCTTGTTATAGGATCATCAATTCCTTCATGTCCACCATTCAAAAATCCACCTTGATCCACATCCTATGAGACCTCCTTGGTTATTTTTCTTATGACCAGAGGTGTCCAAGAAAAATAAAACTCCTGATTATAGAGCACTTTTATTGTCTGCTTCCTGTGTTGCTTATTGCGATTGTTTCCGGCGATAGTTGACGAAGTAGACGGAGTGCTCGGAGTTGGATCAGAAGCGTGAGAAGACCTCAAAGACTTTGCTGAGCCAGGCAAGCAACCCTTTGACCATGACTATGAAACCTCTTTTTGCATGGCATATAGCACATTATTTCTGGATGATGATCATGTTGATGTGGTATCCCCTTCGGTGGTATGCCTCCGTTACTTTCTTGTTGATACTTGCATTGTGCATGACCCTACCTCCTTATGAGGGTTGTGCGGGTGGGATTAGTTAGGTTGCTAAGTAGTTGCTACACAAAGTGGGACGGGAATATGCATGGTGATGGTAACAAAATGATTTCAAAGACTTTTTGAAAACCCCGTCGGGTGCCACTAATGACCGAGGGAGATGATGATGAGCTAGGTAACCACTTGATAAAGAAGTGGTGTACCGGAGCAAGTTGTGTGTGTCTTTTCAAAAACGGAGAGATTTAAGATTTGCTGACCATCCCAACCTTACATGTGCGACCACTCTACCCCTATATGGGAAGGGGCTTTGTTGATTACCTTGGTGGGTACTAGCATAGAGCCCGCATTACTAGTGGCGGGAGTGGCGTGGTCACTCTCGATACGGGGTCGCGCCTGGAAGGGCGACCATGCGCTGTCTTTACAGGCACCGGGCACACCGTTGTGTTCCTTCATGGATGGTACTGTGTAGAGCAAGGCTCGTGTTTGTACATCATGAAGACACGGACCAACGAGTGGACTCTTTGTTTAGTATCGCTAGGGGAAAGGCATTGTTCGGGTGCTTACCTCGGGTATGTAATATACCGCGAGTCGTGGATGACACGGAAGTTCCCCGAGTCTTGTGGGTAAAGCGTGCAACCTCTGCAGAGTGTAAAACTATTCGAATAGCCGTGTCCACGTTCATGGACAGTTGGAGGTCCTGCTGAAACTACGTCCGATGTTTTCACAAACTGGTGTGTGTGTTGGTGGCAAAGATGATACTTGAGTTAAGTTAGATGACTTGACATGATGTCTGAACATGAGATGCTCAACCCCTGCTTATGATGATATCTATAACAGTTCATATGGATATCTGCCAACTGTTGATGCATGCTTTCATAAGGTATTTGATCATGTCATTGCACTCAAAATTAGCTTTCTGCAAAATTACCTACTTAGTGCTATATCATGCTCTGTTGAACCTTGTTCCATACATGGGTTGCTTGCGAGTACATTCAAAGTACTCATTGGCTTACCACTGGTTATTTTATTGGCCAGGCATGAAAGATCAGGTTATGAATAAGATTACCTTGGTGACGAACATGCGAGCTAGGACGCTTCCCAGTCAGAATGCCTGTAGGGTTAAGGCAGATGGCATGGGTTCACGCTATTGTTGAAGATTTCCGCTGCAAGTTTATGAAGACTAGGCCTTAAGGGCCATATTCGAGTAAAACGGTACGTAATGGATGTAAGACTCTTGTTATTCAGTTTCTGTGTGTTCAGTGAGCATTGATCTCTGGGATCACTGTGCACGTACATTCGGTGATCACGACTTATGAGTCGGGGTCCCCACAACCCAGCGGTGCATAAAGCCCTCCACCTTCTTCCCGGGCTTCAGGAGCGAGTTCCCGCTCTGGACCGCGACGAAGGAGGCGCACGCTGATCGCTGTGCGCAGTCGTGAAGCCGCAGGCTGAAGTTGTTGTGGAGGAGGGCGACAGAGGGCCTCACGCCCACGAAGGCCTCACAGTAGAAGGCAAAGACGGACAGGAGAAGGATGGAGTTGGGCTTAAGGTGGAGTTCCTGGATCCCATAATGCTCGAGGATGGCGGTGAAGAACCCTGAGAAAGGCGGGAAAAGCCCGGAGAAGATGCTGTGAAGGAAGAAGGGGTAGACTATCTTCGCCAAGGTGCATGGCTGCGCGGAGCCGCACCAGACCAGGATCTCCCCCCACTCGTTGGTGTCACCCACCGTAAACAGGAGCACGGGGTCGAGGTCCACTTCCTTGGCAATGGCGGAGGACGAGAGCGCCGGCGAAGGGGAAGCAGTAGACGACGCTTGAGCCTCGGGCTTTGACTTCCCGGAGGGCGCCATCTGCAAAGTCCCTAAGGGAAGAGAGCAGGAGGAAGGGCGGCGCAACATTCACATTTGGAGGAGGTTCTCACAAGTGAAAGGGGATCTAAGTAAGGAAGCAAGGAAGGAGAACAATAATGGATCGGCAGCGGGTACCCGGCTTTTGTCGGTCTGGGCAGTTGCCGAGGCAACATGGGGCGAAAGCGCCCTTGTCCTGCCGCATGCCACGCGGATTGGCCCGCCGGCGGTTGGGGCCCGCGGCATTCCAGCCTCTCTTCCTTGACTTTGCCCCGAAGACAGCCCGAGCGCGCCTTGGGCCCGGGGGCTACTATCGACGTTCTCGGATCGGGGGTACCCAGACCTGTCTGCTTGCGGCCCAGCGCGTGGCCCACATCGACGGCCCCGTACGGCCTGGCGACGGACCCCACAAGACAAGACCCTTGCGAGGGGCCCGGCCTCGCGAGGGGAACGATGCCAAGACCTCCAGAGGAGCGATTTCCCCAGGCCGCCTCCCGAGGAGCGGAGATTCCTATGCAGTGCCCGGCCTTAGGAGGCTGCGATGACGTGAGCCACGTCAACCAAAGTAGGCGGGCGCCAGCAGGCGCAGCAGAGACAGTTTCCTCTTTCATGCTAAGGAAGCAAGGACAGACGCGGGTTCCCAAGGAAGCCCCCCAAAGGTTTCCATTCCGGTTAACAAGACCAAGACCACGAGCTCGGCACGGCGGATGTCATCGCCGAGCCCACCTGTGCGTCACGCCAGGAGCTCTGCAGGCGAAGACCGCCTTTAGTCAGGATAAGCTGCACCTCCTGTCCCCTTTCAAATTTGGCCGTTGTGGGATCCCTTCCCACCAGGGAGATAAGGGAAGAGGACCAAGGCCCGCTATAAATAGGGAGTAGCCACCACCGTAGAGAGGATCGGATCCACCCACACCAGAGAGCCATCGCGAGGTCGCTCAACCACTGTACTACTTCATCCACAAACCTCCTCATGAGGCCAATCCCCCAAAGCAGGAGTAGGTTTCTACACCGCAAGGTGGCCCGAACCTGGGTAAATCTCTCGTGTCAATCTTCTTGCCCTCTCACGCATCTTCGGCAGGGTCTGGCTGTGGAGTTACAGGCTTGAGACTTGAGTTGGTTGGGATCTTCGCACACGCCCCAGAGTTCGAACCTTCTTGGGTCTGCGGAGCCCTGAATCCGACAAAACTTGCTTAGAATTCCATGTAGTTTCATAATATCTTGTTACATCCATGATTTAACATGTTTGTGGTGGTCGTTTGCATGCATTTCGCATTCATGACATATTCATCTTGTGTTGGTCATATCTTTTAGGCCGTAGCTCCGTTTTAAATGATCTATATATGTAAACCGCTTAGAATGACGTGTAGAATCACATGGTGCATTTTGTTTTGATGTTTAACAAATATAAAACATGATTAGTTCAGATCTGGACCAATTTCGAAATTAACACATGGGGTCGTTTCGTAAATGCTATATGTTGTTTCCGACCTCATTTAATATGCCTAGATGGCTAGTTTACTTATGCTTCACCTCTTGTCATGTTTAACAACATTTAAACAAGATCGAACATAAGAATTGAACGTGGAGTTTCGTCGATATGCAACTCGTTGCATATCGAGCTTCACTTAATGTGTAGTAAATTGTTGTTGTGCTTTGCCATGTCTTGCATAACTAAACCGGACTTGCATCATGTTGTTTGCGCATCATGTCATGCATATGTTGTGGTGTTTATCATGTGTTGATTGTTGTTTCCGGACTGCTTCTTCTCGATAGAGTACCGAAAGCGTTCGGTGTGTGAGGATTCGTTCGACTACGTTTAATCGTCTTCTTCACGGATTCGTTCTTCTTCCATGCGGGATCTTAGGCAAGATGAACATTTCCTTGGATACCATTACTATCATTTCCATGCTAGTTGTCTCGTTTCTGTCGCTATGTCTCGCTACCTACCACTTGTTTGTCAAGCCTCCAAAAATTCCATGAAAAGCCTCTAACCCTCCACATTCCAGCAAACCATTGTTTGGCTATGTTACCGCTTGCTCAGCCCTTCTTATAGCATTGCTAGTTGCAAGTGCAGGTTGTTTCCATGTGCCAACATGGATATTTTTGAGATATCACAATATTATTGCTAATTAATTTAATGCACATATATACTTGGTAAAAGGTGGAAGGCTTGGCCCTTTGCTCGATGTTTTGTTCCACTTTTGCCGCCCTAGTTACTTGTGTACCGGTGTTATGTTCCATATTGAGCGCTCCTAACATACTCGGGGTTGTTATGGGGTCCCCCTTGACTTTCGTTTTGGGATAAAACTCTTCTGGAAAGGCCCAACATTGGTACTACATTTGCCTAATAACTAATAAAATTGCATAGGGACTTTCCGGACCCCGTGGATAATTAATCAACAACCCAGGCCAGTGCTCCTCATTAGTGTTGGTCCAAACTAGAGCCACTTGCGGGCCACCCGGGGCAACTCGGGGGATCTCTATCCGGCCACCGTACGTAGTGCTCATCCGGGCGGTCTTGCTGGATTTGTTTTACCTTTCTCGAACGTCTTGTGCACGGGATTTGGAGGACACTTCGGGCTATCTCGAGGTTGAGATTTTCCATCGGAATTCCACGAATACTACGGGTTATCCCGCGGTTGAGGAATTACAACGCAGCTTGTGGTTAGTTAGTGATGGATGAGTTGGAGCACCCCTGCAGGGTTAAATCTTTTCGAGAAGCCATGCCCGCGGTTATGTGGCAACTTGGAAAGTTATTTAACATCCGGTCATAGAAAAATTAAAGTAAACTCAATTAAAATATACCAACGGTGTGAGTAACTGGGAACTGTCTCTTCTCGTCATTTCTGAACCGAGAGAGAACACAGTGGGGTTATGTTTAATTTGTAAGTAGGTGTTTAGGATCACTTATTGATCATTGCTAATTCACGTCCGTTTATGCGACGATCATCCCCCCTTATTCTTGTACTTGTAAGTTAGCCACTCAAGTAAATGCTTAGTGCTTGCTGCAGCCTCACCACTTAACCATTCCTTACCCATTAAGCTTTGCTAGTCTTGATACCCTTGGAAATGAGACTGCTGAGTCCCCGTGGCTCACAGATTACTACAACAACAGTTGCAGGTATAGGTAAAGATGCTTTGACGTGAGAGCGATGCTTTTTTGATTTGGAGTTCTTCTTCTTCTTCATTGATCATAGGATGGGTTCTAGGCCGGCAGCCTGGGATAGCAAGGATGGATGTCGTTTTTATGGTTTTTTTTCGTCCGTAGTCGGACCCTGCTCTTATGTATGATGTTTGAATATGATGTTCTATTGATGTGATATTGATGTTGCTTGTAGCGAGTGTAAGCCAATTCCATATACTCATCTCCTCTTTACATGTACTTGTAACGATATCCATTCTCGCGAAACGATGAGATTTGCTTCTATCGCTATCGAGGCCCTCGAGCCAAGGTAAGGATAGGACCGCATCTTGGGCATTATACTCCCGCAGCCTACCGATTTCCTGGGGGATGAATTCCTACGCCCCTAGTGCCTGGCACTTCTTTCTTCTCTCGTACGAGCGGGCATTGAAGCATGCCTCCAAGTGGTGCCCAAGCACCTCCCTCGTCACACGGGTGAGGTTAGAGGCCTTCCAGATGGAAGCACCCGAGCCTGGCCTACAGGAGGTGCCGGGCGCACCTTCCTATGATGTAGGGAGGCGGGTGCTAGCGACGGGCACAGGGTTCGCGATGCTGCCGCCGGGCGCCGCACCCCTTGCCTCGGGTTGGCCTTGGGCGGGTAGTAGTTGCTTCTTCTTTGGGGGCGCGGCATCACGGGGCTTGGTATTTCCCTCGTTGTCACAATACTCAGCCGCAGCCGCTTTGTATGCGTGCTCGAGGGAGCAGACCGCGTCCTTCTCGTCGCAGGCGATGGTGATGACGCCACTGCAGCCAGGCATCTTGAGGACGTTGTAGCCGTGATGAGTCGCCGCCATGAACTTGGCCATCGCCTGGTAACCCAGGATCGCCCTATACGGGAGGCCGATGTGCTCCACGTCGAAGTCATTTCGCTCGGTGTGATATTTGTCACGCGAGCCGAAGGTGACCGGGAGGCGGACCTGCCCCAGGGGGACGGTGGAGCCTTCCTTCACCCCCGAGAACGGCCTCGTCGGCGTCAACTGGTCATAAGGCACTTGAAGTGTCTCGAAGGTTTCCATGGAGAGCACGTTTAGGCGTGCACCCCCATCGATGACGGTCTTGGTTACCATGATGTTGCTGATGGTAGCGGTGCACAACATCGAGAGCACGCCCGCGGCTGCTGTGGACTTGAGGTCATCCCTAGCATCGAAGGAGATGGCGTATTGTAACCACTTGAGGGGCCACGTGGCCTCTGGCATCGGGAGGGCCGTGTTCACCTCGCGAGAGAATTTATTGAATAGACAGTTGGACGCTGGGGCATGGCATCCGCCAAGGATGCAGGCTATCGTGCGAGGCTCCTGATAGCCCCCAGACCCCTCGTCCCGCTTGGCGTTGTCATTCCTTCTAGGTGGTGGAGGCAGTGAGGGGAGAGCTGCGTTGTCCTGAGGGCGCGCCTCGTGAGGCTGTTTGCGCCAGGCGTCCTCGCGAGGCTGACAACGCCAGTTGTCCTCACGAGACTGCTCGCGCCAGCCTTGGCGAGGGTTGCCGCCGCAGCCGTCCCACTTGCCTCCGCTGCGATCGCCTCCGCGTCCAGCACTGCGACCGCTGCGTTCTGGACGTCGCCCCACGCACTTGTCGCGGAGGGACTTGAGCTCCTGGCAGTCTTCGGTGTTATGTGTGTGCACGTCATGGTAGATGCAGAACGGGCGACGGTCCTTCTCGGGCGTGTTGCGGTCGCGGCCGCGCATCTGCTGGGGATCTGCGGCTAGAACAGCTGTCCATAGCATTTGACCTCCTTGGCTTTCGCCTTGCCATCATCCGGCGCGGCGTCGGGGACATCATGGATAAAGAGGCGACCTTCCTCGGCCTTGGCGCATTTGTCGGCGATATTGAAAACCTCCAGAGCTTTTCGCACATTCGGACGTCCTTGATGCTGCTGGTGAACACCGTGATGATGGCTTCGTCCGAGGCACGTGGGATCTTGTTGCGCACCTGACTGAAGCGTTGGATGTACTTGCTAAAGGTCTCTCCAGGGAGCTGCTTCACGGGCCGCAGGTCATTGACGAAGAGCGGACGGTCATGCGTGCCCTTGAAGTTGGCGACGAACAGCTCACAAAGCTTGCTCCAAGAAGAGATCAACTCCTCGGGCAGGTTCATGAGCCAGGAGCGCGCACCATCCTTGAGGGCCATGAGGAACCAGTTCACCATGACCTTGTCGTCACCATTCGCCGTCTTGATGCTCAGCGCGTAGAGCTAGAGGAACTATGTGGGGTAGCTCAGGCTTGAACTTGACGGGCCAAACCACCCTCTGCAACTCGCGAGTGAAAGCTTGGCAGCCCACCGTGCTGGTGGCGACACCATTCGCGAGGGCGGCTTGATTCTGGCGTCCAGTGATACGTCTCCAACGTATCTATAATTTTTGCTTGTTCCATGCTGTTATATTATCATTCTAGGATGTTTTACAATCATTTTATAACAACTTTATATCATTTTTTGGGACTAACCTATTGACATAGTGCCAAAGTGCCAGTTGTTGTTTTTGCTTGTTTTTTTACTTCGCAGAAAATCAATACCAAACGGAGTCCAGTCACGACGAAACTTTTTGGAGATTTTTTCTGGACCAGAAGACACCCAGTGGGCCAAACATCTGTCGGAGAGGTTGTCTGTGGAGAGCACAACCCACCAGGGTGCGCCAGGGAGCCCCGGCGCGCCCTGATGGGTTGTTCCCTCCTCGGCCCCCTTCTCCACCGCCTCTGATGCCTATAAATTATGAAATATTCGGAAAACCCTAGGGGAGTCGACGAAACACAATTCCAGCCTCTGCAAGTTCCAGAACCTCGAGATCCAATCTAAACACCATCACGGAGGGGTTCATCTTCTTCATTGGTGCCTCTCCGATGATGCGTGAGTAGTCCACCATAGACCTACGGGTCTGTAGGCAGTAGCTAGATGGCTTCTCCTCTCTCTTATGATTCTCAATACAATGGTCTCTTGGAGATCTATTTGATGTAAACTTTTGCGGTGTGTTTGTTGGTGTCAGATTTCGGGCTCCGCAAAACCCTTAAGATTCGAACACAGGAGCGTGTGCGAAGATCCCCTGCAGCCTCGCCCAACCTAGCTCGCTACTCGATGAACACAGCAACGAACTCGCACGATGACGAGGGAGAAGATGAACACGACAGTTTACCCAGGTTCGGGCCGCTGCGAAGCGTAATACCCTACTCCTGCTTTGGTGGATTGCCTCTCGAGGAGGTGGGGTGGATGAACTAGTACAGTGTTTTAGAGCCTCATGAGGGCTCCCCTTGAAGTGTTCGAGGCCCCCTATGGCTCGCTGATGGATGAGTGGTGGAATGGATTCGGATCTCTCTCTATGGTGCAGCCTACCCTCTATATATAGCGGTGGCTCTGGTCCTCTTCCCTTATCGCAATGGCGGGAAGGGATCCCACAACGGCCAATTTTGAAGGGGGACAGGGGTACGTGCCCGCCCTTCCCAAAGGCGGTCTTCGCCTGCAAAGTAGCTGTCGACGGCGCAGGGATGGGCTCAGCGATGACATCCGCCCTGCGGGGCTTGTGGTTGCGGTCTTGTTGCACCGGAATGGAAACCTTTGGGGGGTGCTTTGGGAAGCCGCGTATGTCTCTGCTCCCTTTGCACCAAAGGGGTAACTGTGCCGTCTGGTGTGCTGGCACCTGCCTGTCCTTCCTTGCGTCACCCTTGACTCCTGAGGCCGGGCCTTGCATAGAAATCTCCTCGCGAGGGCCCTAGGCTCGCGAGGAGGAGCAGCATCAAGACCAGCAAGGGATGGGCCTCCTCAGGCCCCTTCCGGAGTGGCGGAGATTTCTATGCAAGGCCCGGCCTCAGGAGTCAAGGGTGACGCAAGGAAGGACAGGCAGGTGCTTTGTCTTGAGTGGGGCCACGCCCGGCTGTGTTTGGTTGATGAAGTGGGCCATGCCCTGGACCGCAGGCAGGCAGGTCTGGGTACCCCCGTTCCCAGAACGCCGACAGTAGCCCCCGTGTCCAAGGCGTGCTCAAGCTGGCTTACGGGCGAAGCCTCGAGGACGGCCCGAAGCGCCGCGGGCCCCAAACGCCTGCGGGCCAGGCTTTGCACGCGTCAAATTCCCCTTGCGGCGGCGCCCCCGCTCCCCGAGGGTGCCAGGGACCGTTCCAAGTCAGACTGACGCAACGCCCGCGCGTGGCGCCGGCCATCATTGCCCTTCCTTGAATGCTGCTACTACTTCGGGCCACGCGGATGCGAGCCTTCAAAGGCCGCATGCCCCCGGAACGCGAGGGGGCGTCGGGCGGTCTTTGGCTGTATATAAACGGGTGAGGGCGAGAAAACCCTCACTCGTCTTTGTCTTCTTTGCCTCCACACCCCTCGAACCGCCGCTTCCCAGTCATGGCGCCAGTGAGGAAGTTCTCTGCTGCCGAGAAGGGGAAGGCTCCCGGGGTGGATCCTGCCGCTCCGCCGCCCAGGAGGGGCCGCAGTCGCCCCCGGAAGTATGCCGTGATGCCGGTGGTGGCTCCCGGCGAGCGCGGCCGTGTTCCTGCACGCCCTGGGATCACCATCGGCGGCCGCGGTGGGACGCCGTCCAACGCAGGCGGCCGCAGTGGCCGAGGCGGTGGCGACCGAGGTGGGAGGTCGGCGGTGGCCACCCGGCCTCCGCGCCCGCGGCTTCATTCGGCCGGCACAGCCCAGGAGTTCGTGGTGTGGGCGGAAAGGCCGGAGGCCGCTTGGTTCCAGCTCCCGAACTCCTTTGCGAGGGCACTTCCGGCCGGACGGCCTGCCGGCCTATGGCTGCAGGCCGACGGCCGCTGCAGCGCGGCGTCTTGGGTGGAGGTCGAGGTCACCCCCGGAGGCTACGTGTACCTGAACCGCGGGTGTCAAGCATTTGCCCGCGTTCGTGGTCTGTAGGGGAGGCCTACCCTCCACTTCAAGTATGACGGGGAGGCGACGCTCTTCGTCAAGATCTTCAGGGAAGAGGGCGAGCGCCTGGGGTGCTGCCCGGAAGACGTCGGCCACGGCGATCTTCGAGATGAGCTTGCCCTTCATGACGGGCGCCGCGCCTCCAGCAGCAGCGACACCCCCTCCGAAGGAAGCCCGAGCGACAGCAGCGACAGCAGCTACGACGCGCCGCCACACCGGTAGCCCCCGTGCGGCTTTTCACCTTCTTCCTCCTCCTCTTCTTCTGTACCTGCAATCCAAGAAGTAAGGGAGGCCCTGCGGGCGTGTAACGCACTCGGGTGCCTGCCCCTCTTAATCAATACCTTTTGCATTTTATTGGTTGGAGTTGTCTTCCGGTCGCGGTTAGGATACTTAGCTTGACAGGCCCGCAGTAGGCTTCCGGGTTGAGGGGGAGCGGCTATGGCGCTCGGAGGGTCCGCTCGCCCGGCAGGCTTCTTCTTCTTGTGATTGAGGTGGGTTGGGAGCCCTGTCGGCTCTCTGTGTCTGTAGGTCCCAGTCCCGCACATTTCCCTACCATCGCATGGTACGGCCAGCTCACCTGGACGCTCCTCACGACGCGGGGCCCCGACACCCTTGATGCCGACCGGATCACCAAGGACGACCACAAGGGGCAAGTGGCTTTTCAACCGGTAAGGCTCCTAAGGCGCGATGCTCAGGAGCCCCCTTCGACACTCAAGCAGCTCTACGTCGGCAGGTCCCAGTCCCGCACATTTCCCCACCACCGTTAGGTACGACCGGAAACCAAGGACGCACTTCACGGGGCGAGGCCCCGACACTCCTGATGCCGACTGGAAACCAAGGACGACATCAGGGGGGCGAGTGGCCTTATGACCGGTAAGGCTCCTGAGGCGCGATGCTCAGGAGCCCCCTTAGACGCTCAAGCGGCCCCCGAAAATTCTGCTTCCTGCCCTGGGAAGGCCGGGCTTCCTGAGGCTTCCTGAGGCTTCGAGTTGTCGTTCAAGTAGCCCTACGTCGGCAGGTCCCAGTCCCGCACATTTCCCCACCACTGTTAGGTATGACCGGAAACCGAGGACGCACTTCACGGGGCGAGGCCCCGACACTCCTGATGCCGACCGGCAACCAAGGATGACATCAGGGGGGCGAGTGGCCATATGACCGGTAAGGATCCTGAGGCGCGATGCTCAGAAGCCCCCATAGAAGCTCAAGCTGTCTGAAGAAAATTTTTGTTTCCTTTCCAAGATGGCGCGTCGGGCCATGAATGGAGACCCCGGGCGAGTACGAGGCGGCATGCGCCTGCTGACCCATCCGTGAGTGCCATGCGAGGATCCGGGCGCCAAGGCCTTGGTGAGGTGTAAGCACCGTGCACCCCAGCCCCCACTCGCGGGGTACGAGGGGGAGGGGAGCAGGCGAGTGCTTGACTCGGAGAAAGAGAAAGCAAAATAAGGAATGGCAATGAAAATGAATCTTTGACCCTTCCCTTTTAAAATGTGATTTGGAAAAACCACGAGTTTAGTTTCATAAAGGTTGGCAAATCCAAGCAGGAGAAAAGCAAATAACGGCCGCGTCCGGCACCTAGACTAGTCTTCGTCTTCCCCCAGCGCTGAGCGTAGGCCATCCACGTTGCATGAGCATAGCCATTGATGGGCAGTGTTGACTTCTCCGCCAGCTCTGGGCTGTGGCTGCCACATTGCGTGGGAGGAACCCCTCCGCGTGCTCGGGGGGCTCCGGGCGTATACAACCCTCTCATTATTACGTGAGAGTGTCACGGGTAGAACTTCCGGAGATGCTGGATGTTCCAGGCGTTCTGGATGGGGACCCCGTCCTGAGTCTCCAGGCGCACGGCGCCAGGCCTGGAGACATGAACGACCTTGAACGGGCCCTCCCACATGGGCGAGAGCTTGTGCAAGCCCTCCCTGGAGAGAACCCGCCTCAGGACGAGGTCTCCGACTTCCAGGGTCCTAGAGCGGATGTTGCGGCAGTGGTAGCGCCGCAGCGCTTGCTGATACCGCGCAGCTCGGAGCGAGGCCCGATGACGTGCCTCCTCTCCAAGCATGAGGTCAGTTCCCCGTGCAGCATCCTGACGCTCCTCGTCGAATGCCAAGACCCGCGGGGATCGGTGCTTGATCTCGTGGGGGAGGACAGCTTCGGCTCCGTAGACGAGGAAGAACGGGGTCTCGCCAGTGGGCTTAGTCGGGGTGGTGCAGATGGACCACAACACCGACTGAAGCTCATCGACCCAACCCCTGCCGCAAGCTTCAACCTTCTTCTTGAAGCTCCTTGCCTTGAGGCCCCGTAGGACCTCCGCGTTGGCGCGCTCCGCCTGGCCATTGCTCCGTGGGTGGGCCACCGAGGCGTAACATATCTGCGTTCCAAGGTTAGCACAATAGGTCTTGAAGATGTTACTTGTGAATTGCGAACCGTTGTCGGTGATGATGTGGTTGGGGACGCCGAAGCGACTCACGAGGCCCTTGATGAACTTGATGGCCGACCCGGCCGGGATGGTGCGGACGAGTCCACCTCCGCCCATTTGGTGAATTTGTCGATGGCGACGTAGAGGTAGCGGTACCCGCCCGCTGCTCGTGGGAAGGGCCCCAGTATGTCCAGCCCCTAGACCGCAAAGGGCCAGGAGAGTGGAATGGTCTGGAGGCCCTGCGCGGGTTGGTGAATCTGTTTGGCATGAAACTGGCAGGCCTCACAAGACCGGACCAGCTCGATGGCGTCGTCAAGCGCCGAGGGCCAGTAGAAGCCCGATCGGAACGCCTTCCCTGCAAGCGTGCGCGAAGAGGAGTGATGCCCGCAGTCTCCTCCGTGGATGTCGGCCAGCAGTTCACACCCCTGCTCCTTGGAGATGCACCGCAGCGCGACGTCATTCGGGCGCCTGCGGTACAAGTTGCCGTCTTGCAAGCAGTAGGCCGTGGCCTGTCGGGCCACGCGCTCCGCGTCTTCCTCCTTTTCCGGTAGCGTGCCGTGAAGTAGGTACGCCCTGAACTCTTGCATCCAGCTGTTGGCCTGAGGCTCCAGGGCCAGGAGTAGTCGGGCTCCTGAGGCCTGGCCATAGTCCGGAGCTCCCGAGGGCGACGCTGGGGGTAGCTCCTCACTTCGTGGCGCCAGGTCCTCAGCATGCGGCGCCACGGAGGGTTTGAAGAGCTGCTCCTCGAAGACGCCTGGCTCCTGGGGCTCACGGCGCGAGGCCCTCTTGGCGATGTCGTCGGCTTCCTTATTCGCGCTGCGCGGGATATGTTGCAGCTCCAAGCCCTGAAAACGTTTTTTGATCTTACGTACCTCTTCCAAATATGCCTCCATGTGCTCGTCCTTGGGTGTATATTCCTTGTTGGAGAAGTTGACGAGGAGCTGGGAGTCGCCCATGACGGTGAGGCACCGGATTCCCAGGGCCGTCGCCCACTTGAGGCCGGTGATGAGGCCCTCGTACTCCGCGATGTTGTTGGAGACCTTCTCTCCATGCTGGAAGCAGAGCTGCACAGCATAACTGAGCTTGTCTCCCGTCGGGGAAGCGAGCACAACCCCAGCTCCCGCTCCCTTGCGCGTGAAGGCTCCGTCGAAATGCATGATCCATCCCTCTGGTGCCTCGTCGCCAGGGGTGAGGGACTCGCTCCCATCTAGCCCCCTGTCCGGGGCGTCTATCCATTCCACCACAAAATCCGCTAGGGCTGCCCCTTTGATGACCCTGGTCATGCTGAACTCGATGTTGAAGGCCTGCAGCTCGATGTTCCATTCGGCGACTCTTCCCGCCGCGTTGAGGTTGCGTAGGATTTTCTCCAAGGGGTAAGCAGAGACGACCTTGATGGGATGCCCCTGGAAGTAATGGCGCAGTTTCCTTGAAGCGACAAGGAGCGCTAGGAGGAGCTTTTGCTGCATGGGGTAGCGTGAGCGCACGTCTCGTAGCACCGTACTGACATAGTATAACGGGTGCTCTACGAGAGTGAGGTCCCCTATGGTGTCCTGCTCCGTCACGGGCCCGGGAGGCCTAGGCGCCTCGGGGGCCGTTGGTGCAGAGGGGGCCTCATGAGGGTCAAGCGCTTCGGGGGCCGTGGGAGTGGCTTGGGCCTCAGGAGCTTCGTCGTGAGGGGAAACAAGCTCCTGAGGATCCTGCGAGCCCCATGGCTCCGTGCTTGGGGGCCCGCCGGCGCCTGTCGATGTTGCGCGTGCGCCGGCCCGCTCCTCCCTGACCGCCACCAATGCAGCGCTGGCGGAGTGGGGGGTGGCAGCCAGGTATAGCAGCAGGGGCTCCCGAGGGCGAGGCGCTACCATCACCGGCGGGCTCGTGAGGTATCGCTTGAGTTCCTCGAAGGCCGCGTCCGCCTCAGGGGTCCATTTGAAAGGGCCCTTCCTTTCATGATCTTGAAGAATGGTAAGGCCCGCTCGCCAAGCTTGGAGATGAAACGCCCCAAGGAGGTCACACATCCTACCAATTTCTGCATTTCCTTGAGGGTCTGGGGCGCGCTCATCTTGTTTATGGCCTTGACCTTTTCCGGGTTCGCCTCGATTCCCCGGTGCGACACCAGGAAACCGAGCAGTTTGCCCGAGGGGACCCCAAAGACACACTTTTCAGGGTTGAGCTTCAGGTTCACTTCCCTCAGGTTGGCGAACGTCTCCTCCAAGTCTTCGACCAGGGTCTTGGCCGCCCTGGACTTGACCACGATGTCGTCGACGTAGGCTTCCGCATTTCTCCCGAGCTGCGGCCCCAGGGTGATGTGCATCCGCTGCTGGAAGGTCGCCCCGGCTTTCCGCAGCCCGAAGGGCATGCATGTGTAGCAGAATACCCCACACGTAGTAAGGAAGGCCGTCTTCTCGACGTCCTCCACCGCCATTTTGATCTGGTGGTAACCCGAGAAGGCGTCCAGGAAGCATAGGAGGTCGCACTCCGCGGTGGAGTCCACGATCTGGTCGATGCGCGGCAGCGGGAATGGGTCCTGGGGACAAGCTTTGTTGAGGCTCGTGAAGTCGACGCACATACGCTCCTTCCCGCACTTCTTTGGGACGACCACCGGGTTGGCCACCCACTCTGGGTAGCGCACCTCCCGGATGACCCCTGCCTCCTTGAGCTTGCCGACCTCCTGGGCAATGAATGACTGCTTCTCCGGAGCTTGCCTTCTTGCCTTTTGTGTCACCGGACGCACGTTCGGGCACACCATGAGGTGGTGCTCGATCACGTCCCTTGGGACCCCCACCAGGTCGGAGGCGCTCCACGCGAACGCGTCTTTGTTCGCCCGGAGGAAGGCCACCAACGCCTCCTCTTGATCTTGAGGCAAGTTGGCGCCGATGGTGAAGGTGGGCCCGGGGTTTCCTTCGTCCACCAACACCCGCTTCGTCTCCGCCCGACTCTGAGAGAATAGCTGCCTCTTCTTCACTGGCGCGACGTCAGGGAGGGCGCCCCCGGGGTCCTCCGCAGCCTGCGCGGCGGCCCCGGCACAGGTGCGTGCCGCGGCCGCGGCTTTGTAGGAGAGCTTGAGCACGTGGGACGCGTCCTTGACATCCCCCACGACGGTGAGGACACCGCCGCTCCCGGGCATCTTGACGACGTTGTAGCCCGGGTGCGTTGCCGCCATGAACTGAGCGAGGGCGGGGTAGCCTAGTATCGCGTTGTACGGGAGGTGGATGTGAGCGACATCGAAGTCGACCTGCTCGGTGCGGAAGTTGGAGCGGGTGCCGAAGGTGACGGGGAGGCGCACCCACCCCACAGGGACGACGGACCCGCTGACGACCCCAGAGAAGGGCCTTGAAGGTGCGAGCTGGTCACGGGGTAGCTGCAGCGCGTCGAAGGTGTCCACGGAGATGACGTTGAGGCCAGCGCCACCGTCTATGAGGGTCCTGGAGATGGCGATGCCGCGTATGGTCGGCGTGCACATCATAGGAAGCGTTCCAGCGGCTGCCGCCGTCTTGGGGTGGTCGTCGGGGCCGAAGGTGATGTTGATCTCCGGCCATGCACGGTGCTGCGCGGGCTCGGGCCGCGACCGAACCTCTCCTACGTGGCATAGGAAACGCTTGATATGGCGGCCGGAGGGTGGTTCCTGTGACCCGCCGAGGATGCAGGTGACCGCGGGGGCGGCCCCGTGCGCCCAAGCGCCGTCACGCGTCGGGGACTGGCCGTCGCCGTGGGTCTCGCCCGCCATGGAGTTGTCGAGCCGGGGCTTGGCCGTCGCCACGAGTGGGGAAGCTCCGACACGCCCCCTACCTGGCGCGCCAAATGTCGGATTTCGGGCTCCGCAAAACCCTTAAGATTCGAACACAGGGGCGTGTGCGAAGATCCCCTGCAGCCTCGCCCAACCTAGCTCACTACTCGATGAACACAGCAACGAACTCACACGATGACGAGGGAGAAGATGAACACGACAGTTTACCCAGGTTCGGGCAGCTACGAAGCGTAATACCCTACTCCTGCTCTGGTGGATTGCCTCTCGAGGAGGTGGGGTGGATGAACTAGTACAGTGTTTTAGAGCCTCATGAGGGCTCCCCTTGAAGTGTTCGAGGCCCCCTGTGGCTCGGTGATGGATGAGTGGTGGAATGGATTCGGATCTCTCTCTACGGTGCAGCCTACCCTCTATATATAGCGGTGGCTCGGGTCCTCTTCCCTTATCGCAATGGCGGGAAGGGATCCCACAACGGCCAATTTTGAAAGGGGACAGGGGTACGTGCCCGCCCTGCCCAAATGCGGTCTTCGCCTGCAAAGTAGCTGTCGACGGCGCAGGGATGGGCTCAGCGATGACATCTGCCCTGCGGGGCTGGTGGTTGCGGTCTTGTTGCACCGGAATGGAAACCTTTGGGGGGTGCTTTGGGAACCCGCGTATGTCTCTGGTCCCTTTGCACCAAAGAGGTAACTGTGTCGTCTGGTGCGCTGGCGCCTGCCTGTCCTTCCTTGCGTCACCCTTGACTCCTGAGGCCGGGCCTTGCATAGAAATCTCCGCCGCTCCGGAAGGGGCCTGAGGAGGCCCATCGCTTGCTGGTCTTGATGCTGCTCCTCCTCGCGAGCCTAGGGCCCTCGCGAGGGCCTTGTCTTGAGTGGGGCCACGCCCGGCTGTGTTTGGTTGATGAAGTGGGCCATGACCTGGACCGCAGGCAGGCAGGTCTGGGTACCCCCGTTCCCACAATGCCGACAGTTGGGATCCGATGAATTTTGAGTTCATGATCAGTTTCTATCCATGAATATTATTTGAGTCTACTTTGATCTCTTATATGAATGATTGCTTATAGCATCGTATTTCTTATTCGAATCTTTGGTTTAGGTAGGCCAACTAGATCGATTTTTCTTGCCATGGGAAGAGGTGCTTTGTGATGGGTTCGATCTTACGGTGTTCTTTCCCAGTGACAGAAGGGGCAGCAAGACACGCATGTATCGTTGCTATTAAGGATAACAAGATGGGGTCTATTCCTACATGAATAGATCTTGTCTACATCATATCATCGTTCTTATTGCATTACTCCGTTTTTCCATGAACTTAATACACTAGATGCATGCTGGATAGCGGTCGATGTGTGGAGTAATAGAGGTAGATGCAGACAGGAGTCGGTCTATCTATCTTGGATGTGATGCCTATGTAATGATCGTCGCCTTGGATATCGTCATGACTATTCGATTTTCTATCAATTGCCCAACAATAATTTGTTCACCCACCGTGCGCTATACTCATGAGAGAAGCCACTAGTGAACCCTACTGCCCCTGGGTCTTCTTTTCCATCATATTGCTTTCTGATCTACGTTTTTTGCAATCTTTGTTTTCAGATCTACAAACCAAAAGCCCAAAAATATATTGCTACATATTTACTCTTTTTTATTTGTGTTCTTGTGAGATCTATCTCTCCTATCTATCACTACCTAATCTATCTTATTACCATAGAGAGATTGACAACCTCTCTTTCGCGTCAGGTTGCAAGTATTTGTTGTTTGTGTCGAGGTGTTGCTTATTGGGTGGTGGTGATCCTCCTACTGGTTCGATAACCTTGGTTTCATAACTGAGGGAAATACTTACCGTCGCTGTGCTGCATCATCCCTTCCTCTTTGGGGAAATACCAACGCAGTCCAAGCGCGTCAAAGGAATTTCTGGTGCCGTTGCCGGGGAGGAAGCGGTCTCTTCTACGTGCCCATCGTAGGCGTCGAGGGGACTCCACTATCATCTACCAGGTTCCTAATCACAAATCTCATCTCCTTGCAATTACATTATTTGCCATTTGCCTCTCATTTTCCTCTCCCCCACTTCACCAATTTGCAGTTCTCTTCGCCCTCTTTTTCGTTTGTCCTTTTTCTCGCCGGATCTCTTGCCTAGTCATTTTGGCTAGTTCTACCTTTGTTGCATGTACTCCCGATAATGAGGTTCTTAATTTTAAGCAAAGTTGAGGGGAGAACCTAAAAGATGCTTGGTATAGGATTTGCAATGCTCATAATAGATCTATCCATAAGCAATCTACCGTTGTTCTTTTTCACAGTTTTTATGTGGGCATCACCACTCTGTATAGATTCATCCTTGATACGATTACCAGTGGGAATTTCTTGATGTGTCCATCTTTGGATGCTTTTAATGCTTTGGGGAGTTTAGTGGGATCACCACCTATCATGATCAACGAAACAACTTTAACTCTCGAACACGTTATGGAGAGATTAGATGCTATTGAAAAGAAGATGATTACTAAAGAACATCTCAGAGATTTGTATAAGAGATTGCATAATCTTGCAAATAATATTGGGGCTAAGGCGGGAGATGCCATTAAATTACTAAAAGCAAAAGAAACCGTAGTTAACGAAAGGGTAGAAGAAAGTCCTTACCGTATTGATAAGTTGGAAGAAATCTTTAGTAATTTGGGTTTGGATTTTCTTCTATCAAATCTATTGAAAAAACTCCCGTAAAAATTGGCAAGACCACGCAAGTCACTAAGAACAAAGTTGATACATCTAGTGGCCACAAGGGAGATCTTAAAATGATTAGTGTTCATCCCGACTTTGTTGAAATCATAAGAGATCCTATTTACAAAAATGAATTTTTTGGTTTTCTTCCTAGGAATGTTATCGTTAAAAACATGCATGCTAAATCCTTGAAGAAATCTAGTTGTGTGATTGAAGAGTTGAAAACCAAAGATGACAATACTTGAATCTATCCATTATGCCTAGCTAGGGGCGTAAAACGATAGCGCTTGTTGGGAGGAAACCCAATGAATAAATAAAATGTTGCTTTTCCTTTCTATTTTTGAGTGTTGACACAATTATGCCTCTGTTATGATTGTGTTTTTATGGTTTATTTAGTGTTTGTGCTAAGTACAACCTTTAGGATGATTCATAGGATGAGTAGAAGTGATGCTGAATCTGAAACAGAAACTTTGCGTCCAGAATATGAATTTTCATTTTTTGCTGGAACGTGATCTTGAGCTGAAATTTTAACACAGTGTTTCTATACAAATTCCTTACGTTGTACTAATTTTTCAGAAGTTTTAGAGTTACAGAAGTATGGCTAGAGTACAGATTACTACAGACTATTCTGTTTAAGACAGATTCTGTTTTCGTTGCATTGTGTGCTTGTTTTGATGAATCTATGGTTTGTATTGGGGGGTATAAGCCATGGTATAGTTAAAATACAGTAGGTAAAATACAATTATAAAATTTGAATGGGTTTGCAATGGTACCTAAAGTAGCGATTTGCTTTGTTATACTAACGGATCTCACGAAGATTTTGTTGAGTTTTGTGTGATTGAAGTTTTCAAGTTTTGGGTGAGATCACGATGGATAAGGAATAAGGAGTAGTAAGAGCCTAAGATTGGGGATGCTACCACACCCCCAAGATATATCCAAAGACAAACAAGCAACTAAGCTTGGGGATGCCCCCGAGTGGCATCCCCTCTTTCTTCTAACGACCATCGGTATTTTACTTGGAGCTATATTTTTATTCGTCACATATCAAGTGTTTGGCTTGGAGCGTCTTGTATCTTTGCTTGCTTTGTTTTTTAGTTTTTCCTTTGTATCCTTGCTGTACACACCTATTTGAGAGAGCCACAATCATTCTATGATTTGTTAGAATTGCTCTATGTACTTCACTTAAACTTTTTGAGCTATAGAATTGCTCTAGTGCTTCACTTATATCTTTTTGAGCACGGTGTGCTTGGAAACTTTTGTAGAAATACTCTCATGCTTCACTTAGATTAATTTGAGAGTTAGTAAATTTTGAAGAAATCCTCTCATGCTTCACTTATACCTTTTTGAAAGATGACATCTTTATGCTCATGTGCTTCACTTAAATTTGTTTGAGCTTGCCACGAAGCAATGGCAATATATGAAACTAGTCCCAAAGTGATAGATATCCAAGGAGGATATAATAAAAACTTTCATGAAGATCGTTGGACAAATTAAACTTGATTCCTTGTAATAATTTTGAAACATGATGAAAGTAATATGTGAGTCATGTTAGTGAGTAATTATGCTTAGTAGGAATATTGGTGTTAAGGTTTGTGATTCCCTATGCATGCATGAAAGTCAATAGTTATGCAATGAAGTTACATCCTACTTGTGGTGCATTATTCGGTGTTAGCTATGTTCAATGCTCACTTATGTGATTTTTCGTTTCTTGGTTTGGTTGCTTCCGAATCTATTTGCAAGCCTCCATTTGTACTAAGTAAAAATACTACTTGTGCATCCAAAATCCTTAAACCAAGTTTTGCCTTATGAGTCCACCATACCTACCTATATGCGGTATTTCCATGCCGTTCCAAGCAAATTTGTATGTGCCATCTCTAAATTTTCAAAATAAATTTTCTCTTTTGTGTGCCCGTACCGCTCATGAAACGGTGGGGACTGTCCAATATTTTTTCATGCTAGATGTGTCATTCTCAAGATGAGTGTTTATTCACTTGTCATTGCACGTGAGTGCGGCGGTAATAGGGATGCCCATTCCCGAAATGAAAAAGAAAAAATATTTGCTTTATGTTGTCAAATAATAAATTCCTTGGAAAATGTTGGTATGGAAGGCAACCGTGGATACGGCCCGCCATGGAAAGTGAAAGTTTGGTGGAAAAAGGAATAAACTTTATTTTCTCTTTGGGAACCGCCTATGATATATCTATTATGGAAAGTATTTTGAGCTACTTTGTCGTTTTCGTTGACAGGAAAAGCATGCCACCAAAAAACAATTCTCTCTCAATTTAAACCTTGAGCTCTGTCACCTCTACAAATCCCTATTTCCCTCTGCGAAGGGCCTATCTATTTACTTTATGCAATTTTTATTTTTACTTTGAGTCTCCATCTTCTCTTATAAGCACCAACTAGGGGGCACTATGATCGTACTTGAGCATTGGGCATAGCTAATATTTGATTGTGTTCCATGAATGGATCAATGATTGAGCATGATGGGCTAGGGATAACTTTCTTTAGTGTTGATATTTTGAAAGACATGGTTGCTTGTTGACATGCTTGAGTATTGAAGTCATTATGTTAAAACTAGACTATTGCTTTGAATCATTATAAGTCCAAATGTCCATGCTATACAAAAGAAAAGAATATGATGAACATGTTAGGCAGCATTCCACATCAAAAATTCTGTTTTTATCATTTACCTACTCGGGGACGAGTAGGATTAAGCTTGGGGATGCAGATACGTCTCCAACGTATCTATAATTTTTGCTTGTTCCATGTTGTTATATTATCATTCTTGGATGTTTTACAATCATTTTATAACCACTTTACATCAATTTTTGGGACTAACCTATTGACATAGTGCCAACGTGCCAGTTGCTGTTTTTTCTTGTTTTTTTACTTCGCAGAAAATCAATACCAAACGGAGTCCAATCGCGACAAAATTTTTTGGAGATTTTTTCTGGACCAGAAGACACCCAGTGGGCCGAACAACTGCTGGAGAGGTGGACTGTGGAGAGCACAACCCACCAGGGCACCCCAGGGGGGCCGCGGCGCGCCCTGATGGGTTGTGCCCTCCTCGGCCCCGTTCTCCACCGCCTCTGATGCCTATAAATTCTCAAATATTGGGAAAACTCTAGGGGAGTCGACGAAACACAATTCCAGCCGCCGCAAGTTCCAGAACCGCGAGATCCAATCTAAACACCATCACGGAGGGGTTCATCTTCTTCATAGGTGCCTCTCCGATGATGTGTGAGTAGTCCACCATAGACCTATGGGTCCGTAGGCAGTAGCTAGATGGCTTCTTCTCTCTCTCTTATGATTCTCAATACAATGGTCTCTTGGAGATCTATTTGATGTAAACTTTTGCGGTGTGTTTCTTGGGATCCGATGAATTTTGAGTTCTTGATCAGTTTCTATCCAAGAATATTATTTGAGTCTTCTTTGATCTCTTATATGCATGATTGCTTATAGCATCGTATTTCTTCTTCGAATCTTTGGTTTAGTTAGGCCAACTAGATTGATTTTTCTTGCCATGGGAAGAGGTGCTTTGGGATGGGTTCGATCTTGCGGTGTTCTTTCCCAGTGACAGAAGGGGTAGCAAGACACGCATGTATCGTTGCTATTAAGGATAACAAGATGGGGTCTATTCCTACATGAATAGATCTTGTCTACATCATGTCATCGTTCTTATTGCATTACTCCGTTCTTCCATGAACTTAATACACTAGATACATGCTGGATAGCGATCGATGTGTGGAGTAATAGAGGTAGATGCAGGCAGGAGTCGGTCTATCTATCTTGGACATGATGCCTATATAATTATCATCGCCTTGGATATCGTCATGACTATTTGATTTTCTATCAATTGCCCAACAATAATTTGTTCACCCACCGTGCGCTATACTCATGAGAGAAGCAACTAGTGAACCCTACGGCCCCTGGGTATACTTTTCCATTATATTGCTTTCTGATCTACGTTTTTTGCAATCTTTGTTTTCAGATCTACAAAACCAAAAACCCAAAAATATATTGCTGCATATTTACTCTTTTTATTTGTGTTCTTGAGAGATCTATCTCTCCTATCTAGCACTACCTAATCTATCTTATTACCGTAGAGAGATTGACAACCTCTCTTTCGCGTCGGGTTGCAAGTATTTGTTGTTTGTGTGCAGGTGCTGCTTATTGGGTGGTGGTGATCCTCCCACTGGTTCGATAACCTTGGTTTCATAACTGAGGGAAATACTTACCGTCGATGTGCTGCATCATCCCTTCCTCTTTGGGGAAATACCGACGCAGTCCAAGCACGTCATCCCGCGGCCGCGACATCCTGGACGATCCTGTCTTGGCGCTGGCGCTGCTGCTCGAGGATCACCCGCACATTGGGCGGCGCACGACGGACGATCTGGCATCTAGCTTCATCTTGTGCTGGCGGAGGCGCTTCGCAGGCGGGTCGCGCGGGCGTGCGTCGTGCCGAGGCTCGGCCGGTTTGTCGCGCAGGGGAGGCGATGGCGGCGCTCCGTGCGCCATGTCCCTGGCCCGAGACGGTGGGGGGCGGAGTGAGCGAGAGGGCGCCGGGGCTTCTCCGGCAGTGGTAACAAGCTCGGTGATGCGGCCCAGCTAGGCGTCGTAGCTGGCGTCTGCCGGATGGTAGCGGAGCGGTTTGCGCTCCATGAGCAGCGCAGCCTGCGCGTTCACATGCCCAAGGCGAGGGTGGGAGGAGGAGGCCGTGGCAGTGCGGTCGTTCCTTCGCATGAAAGGGTGCATGGAGGAGTCCTGCTGCTCGCGTGCAGCAGGGTCGGTGGCGGCGGCTTCGGCATCGGCGGAGTGGCGGCGACCGTCACACCCGCGGGCGCGGTCTGTACTATGCGGGCCTCTCGGCGCTCAGCACGCACACGACGGGCTTCGTCCATGGGGTCGGCGAGGGTGGAGCCGAAATGAAGCTGAAGAGTGGCGGTGCACCCCTACCTGGCGCGCCAAACATCGGAATCAAGGCTCAAGAGAGGGTCAAACTCAGGGGTGCGCCAGCTCTCCAACCTCCCTCTCTCACCCTAACCTACGGCAAAGCTCCGGCGTGCTTGAGCATGGGGGGAGGAACAATGAACACCACGATCTACCCAGGTTCGGGCCATCGTGCGGTGTAAAACCCTAATCATGCTTGTCTGGATTGCTTAGTGGGAGAGAGTGAGTAAAAAATGGGGCGTCCCCTTCTACGATTGCTGCCTTCTTCCTATTGTACCAGCTTCGGTCCTCTTCCCCGAAAATATCAGGCGGGAAGGGTTGCCATAAGCGCCAGTTTAAAAGGGGACACGACCACGGTCCATCCTGACAAAAGTGGCCTCCGCCTGCCAAAGCCTCCCTCCATGACGCGCTGGTGGGCTCGGGGATGACCTCCGTCCTGGCGAGCCCCCAGCTTTGACCATCTAACACCAAACAGGAAACCTTTGGGGGCCGCTCTGGGAACTGTCCGGCTAGCCCTGCTCCCTTAACACCCAAGAGGAAAGGTGTTCCTGTCGCGGCACCGGACGACGTTGGGCAGGGCGCGTACCGCCCTTGGAACGGATCAGGCTGCGCACCCCTGCTGAGCCGCCGTGGACCTGCGTCTCGCGAGATCACCCTAGGGGGCGACCTCGCGAGGCCTCCTCTGGGGCCGACGGGGGTGCCTCCGGTAGGTCGCCTAATGAGGCGGGGGGGCCATGATGCCCTACTACGTGACGCCATCTGAATGGGTTTCCCTGGGCCCAGGCCCTGCGTCGTGACATGGGCCTCAGGCAGACGAGCCTGCGTAACCCCTATCCCAGTGGCCCGACAACCTAGATGATGTAGTTGTGTATGCTTCACCTCTTGCCATGTTGAACAACATTTAAAATGATTCTTTAGTTAAACAAAATTAACCGCATTTATCGTAACATGGAGAGTTATTATTTTGTTATACGTATGTTCTCCTTCTCCATTTAAAATTGCTTTAATTCCATCTTCACCGTATGCCTTGACCACACATGTTAAACAACATTTAATATTGATGAGTACCAAAACAAGAGTGAACTAAATAATTCGAATGTGGAGTTTTGTCAATATGCAACTCGTTGCATATTGAACTTCACTTAATTTGTAGTGTTTGATTGTTGTGCTTGCCGTGCCATGCATAATTAAACCGGACATGCATCATACTTGATTGCGCATCATGTCATGAATATGTTGTGGTGCTTACCGTGTTATTTGTTTGTTTCCGGATTGCTTCTCCTCGCTAGAGTTGCGAAAGCGTGTCAGATTGTGAGGATTCGTTCGAATACGCCCATTCGTCTACTTCACGGATTCGTTCTTCTTCCAAGCGGGATTTCAGGCAAGATGAACATTTCCCTGGATACCACTACTATCATTGCCATGCTAGTTGTCTTGTTTCTATCGCTATGTCTTGCTACCTACTACTTGTTTGTCAAGCCTCCCAAAATGCCATGATAAGCCTCTAACCCTCCACATCCTAGAAAACCATTGTTTGGCTATGTTACCGCTTGCTCAGCCCCTCTTATAGCATTGCTAGTTGCAAGTGCAGGTTGTTTCCATGTGACAGCATGGATATCTTTGGATATCACAATATTCTTGCTGTTTAATTTAATGCATCTATACACTTGGTAAAGGGTGGAAGGCTCGGCCTTTTGCCTGGTGTTTTATTCCACTCTTGCGGCCTTAGTTTCCGAGTACCGGTGTTATGTTCCATACTGAGCGCTCCTAACATGCTTTAGGTTGTTATGGGGACCCCCTTGATAATTCGTTTTGGGATAAAACTTTTCTAGCAAGGCCCAACATTGGTACTACATTTTCCCAACATTATAAAACTGATAATTAATTTGACGCATAGGGAGTTAGCGCTAACCGTGGTTCGTTATTCAACATAATACAGGGGGGAGTGATGTTGGTGCTGGTCCAAACTATTGCACCGTGCGGGCTACCTGGGGCAACTCGGGACGTCCGTTATTCTACGCTTAGCTCATCCGCCATGTCCTAAGAACGAGATATGCGGCTCCTATCGGGATTGTCTACACGTCGGGCGACCTTGCTTGATTTGTTTTACCCTTCTTGAATGTCTTGTGCACTGGCTCCAAGGATACCTTGGGCTATCTCGAGGTTGAGGTTTTCCGGCGCAACATGTGGTTAGTTTGTGATGGATGAGTTGGAGCACCCTTGCAGGGTTAAATCTTTCTGAAAGTCGTGCCCACGGTTATGTGGCAACTTGGAAATTGTTTAAAATCCGAGAATAGAAAACTTGAAGCAAACTCAATTAAAACACACCAACTGTGTGCGTAACCGTGACCGTCTCTTCTTGTGAGGTTTGAACCAAGAAGGGAACATGGTGGGGTTATGGTTGACTCATAAGTAGATGTTCAGGATCACTTCTCGATCATTACTAGTTCACATCTGTTTATGCGTATATCACTCTTCTTATTCTTGTCCTCGTAAGTTAGCCACTCAAAAAAATGCTTAGTGCTTGTTGCAGCCTCACAAGTTAACCATACCTCACACATTAAGCTTTGCTAGTCTTTATACCCATGGAAAGGAGATTGCTGAGTCCCTGTGGCTCACAGTTTACTACAACAATAGTTGTAGGTATAGGTAATGTGATGCTTTGATGTGAGAGTGATGCTTGTTTGATTTGGAGTTCTTCTTCTTCTTCATCGATCATAGGATGTGTTCCAGGCTGGCAGAATGGGATAGCAAGGATGGATGTCGCTATTATCATTTGATTTCGTCCGTAGTCGGACCCTCCTCTTATGTATGATGATTGAATATGTTGTTATATTGATGTGATCTTGATTTAGCTTGGCGAGTGTAAGCCAATTCCATATACTCATCTCCTCTTTACATGTACTTGTAACGATATCCATTCTGGTGAAACGACGAGATGCACTTCTATCCCTGTTGAGGCCCTCGAGCCAAAATAAGGATAGGACAACATCTTGGGCGTTACACGTATGGTTTGGGAATCGCATCTGCATACCCAACAAAGTTGAGCTCAAGAATCTGATCTTGCAAGAAGCCCATGACACTCCGTACTCCATCCATCCTGGAGGAACGAATATGTACCAAGACCTCAAAGCAAGATTCTGGTGGCATGACATGAAAAGAGAGATAGCCACTTTCGTCGCTAAGTGTGACATATGTCAGAGAGTCAAAGCTGAGCATCAGCGACCCGCTGGACTATTACAACCTCTCAAAGTGCCTGAATGGAAGTGGGACAATGTCGGGATGGACTTCATGAAGGGACATGATTCCACGTGGGTCATTGTCGATTACCTGACCAAGGTAGCCCACTTCATTCCCGTCAAGACCACCAACAACGGTAACCAGTTAGCCAACCTCTACATCAACCGGTTCGTGAGCCTCCATGGAGTTCCTAACGAGATCGTATCAGACCGGGGAACCCAGTTTACCTCGATATTTTGGAACAAATTCCAAGAAGCTATGGGAACCAAGTTATCCTTCAGCACTGCTTTTCACCCTCAGACCGGAGGACAGACGGAACGAGTGAATCAGATACTCGAAGATATAGTTCGTGCTTGTGTTCTGGCGTGTGGAGCCAAGTGGGAAGATTGCCTACCATTCGCAGAGTTCTCCTACAACAACAGCTATCTGTCTAGTCTTCAGATGGCACCGTTTGAGGTGCTATATGGAAGAAAGTGCCGCACTCCCCTCAACTGATCAGAAACTGAAGAAGGACTATTCTTTGGACCAGATATTCTCCACGAAGCAGAAGAGCAAGATCAACTCGTCAGAGAGCGTCTGGAGACTGCCAAGTCAAGACAGAAGAGCTACGCCAACTCACACAGCCGAGACATGAGTTTCCGTGTTGGACACTATGTCTATCTCCGAGTCACACCTCTCAAGGGAACCAAGCGATTCCACGTCAAAGGAAAGCTTGCACCAAGGTATATCAGCCCCTTCAAGATCACCAACAGGCGAGGAGAAGTTGCCTACCAGCTAGAGATACCTTAAGAGCTATCCGATGTGCACAACGTATTCCACGTTTCACAACTCCGGAAGTGTCTCCAAGTTCCCAATCGCCCCGACCTCTACAAGGACATCTATCATCAAGCCATCGACCTTCAACTAGACCTCACCTATCGTGAGAGACCAGTTTGCACCTTGGATGAAGCCGAGTGTTGCGCTCGAAGCCGCACCATCAAATATTTCAAGGTCCAATGGAGCAACCACACTGAACCAGAAGCATACTGGGATCATGAAGACTATCTTAGATCTGAGTTCCCTTATCTTTTTAGCGACTAGCCTAGGAATCTCGGGGATGAGATTCTTGTAAGGGGGGTAGGTCTGTCACACCCTGTGTTTGTACCACTTTGCTATGCTAAGAGTTTATAAAATTTGGACCCATTTAAAACTTTTTGTGTACTTGTGCATGTTGAGTTGATTGCTATTAGCTTTGATTGCTTGATTGTGGTTAATTCTCAAAAGTCCTCCCTATCCAAAAACTCATCTACTTGATCCAAACCCTTTGCCCAATGATCATGCCATATGTATAGGACCTAAGACTATTTTTATAATATTATTTTGGCCAAAAAATAATTTATTCAATTTAGGTTTTCAAAAACCCCTCAATTATGGTTTGTACTACAAGCCCTCAAATTAGGGAAACTATTCTTCCCCAATTATTTTATTTGGAACCTACTATGTATAAGACTTCCCAAAACCACCAAATATTATTTTTAAAGATTATTTTCATATTTTATTTAAAGGCTTTTTCTTAAGGCCGGAAATGGTCTTTTCCAAGAAAAAGGATTTTTATACTTCCAAAATATTTGAGAAAATTTAGGGAAACTTAGTGGACATATATTGTCCATATATAAGAGTTTCAACACATGGTCATGTTCAAAATATTGGACAAAACCCTTTCTGCCTATTTCAAGCATTGGAAATATTTCTATAAGAAATATTATCAAATAAATCCTGGAAAAGTCTAGCATGTCACATATGCCTAATGTGATGATCTTGCCAAGTTTCATTCCAATCCAAATTGTTTTGGTTCACAAAAGTGCCCCCAAACCATTCCTGTCCAGATCCAAATTTGAGCAACTCTACATTGCCAACTATCGGTGTACTAAGAACTGGGGGTCCCTAGTACCCAGACTTATTGCCGGATTCGCACCAGCCTTCGAGGAAAACCGAAGACAAGACCGAAGCAAGGCGACCAGGACCTTCACCAGGCGGAGTAGCCTGCCAACGGGCGTCCCGGCAAGATTCCAACCCGTCAGGCCGCCGCTCCACCTCACCAGGGACAATTGTCTACATCGGCTGAGGTGTCGAGCAGGCAGGCGGGCAGGCGAAGCTGGCCGGGGCACGTGGCTATAGCGGCGGGCCTGTTGCAGCTTTAATGCCACCCGTCCCGCGGCGTGGCAGAAGAATAAGAGGTAGCTAGGCGGACGACACAAAAGGAGAGGCAATCCTTGCCGGGAGACGTCGCCAGCGCGCCACCTCACGGCGCATTCAATGCGCCTGTCCTAGTCCGTCAGAGTTAGGTATTTCCCACTACCACTCTTACGACAGCCCCTTTAGTTGTAAGAGCGCACTATACACCTAGTAAATGACCATTGTAGCCTTTGTGCAAACCCCTTAAACTATAAAAGGAGGCCCATGGCTACCTTGACAAAGGTCGACACCTTGTCCATTTGCACATGTAGCTGCACTTCTCGAGCATCCTTGTCGGGTGGCTGTGCTCCTGTATTTGGACCCAGATATACAAACTACACAGACAAGACGTAGGGTCTTACGCTCCCGAGCGGCCTGAACCTTTATAAACCCCGCACGCAGCTATGGCTGACGGATGCTCTTAGTGTACTCGACGCCCCCCGCCGAACCATAAAGACACCCCGCTGGTCCCATACATCGTCGTGAATCAGACCCCCGACATCTTTGGCGCGCCAGGTAGGGGCGCCTCCTGTGCGCGAATCTTCACCGGCGTTTCTGTGTGCCTTCGCCGATGCCCATGGCGCCCAAGAAGGCCAGGGGCGCGGCGACGCCCGCCGCGACCACGTCCAAGTTGCCATCCCAAGCCGCCGATGGTGGCGACCACCGTGCTCACCCCGTTGGTGAGCGTAGCCATAACACTACACGGAGTTCCGCGAACCACAACCCGGACCCCGCCGCCATGATAGTGCGAAACGTGCCGGCGGTGACCGGGGGCGACGCCGCTGCAGCGGCCGAGGAAGCAGCCGCGGCCGCAGTGGATGCAAGGGCTGCGATCGAACTTCCACCGCACCCCGTGAGATGGCGAACCGGAGCCCCGCACGGACGGGACCCTCATGCGCCACTCCCCAGGAGCGCAAAGCCGAGTTCCATGCCCCCCTCCTGTTGAGGTCAGACTGCGGGCGACGACGCAGGAAAGCGCTCCTTCTGGCATTGCCAGGAGTAAGAGCGCTACCTATGCCTCGCCCCGTCCAGTCCCCAAAACCACGGGAGAAGCTCTGGAGCAGGCTTAGCTACTGCTGAACTTTCCGCCCGCACCAGAGATGATGGTGAAGTGGAGGGCGGCCATACAAAGCCCGCTGAGCTTCACCAACAACGAAAAACAGGATGCGGCGGGTTCCTCGCGCGCACGGCGTGCGGCTCCCACGGAACCCACCGCTGGACGCGACGCCGGCGGGGCACACATGGTGCAGTCGCCCCCACGACAGCAGCGGAATTCCCGCTGGACCGACGTACAAGACGAGGTGTTTCATGTGTCGACGGACCAGCGGCTGAAGCAAGACCAATGCCAAGTCTTGAAGGACAGGCGCAAGGAAGCCGCACGCACCGCCATCGAAAGACGACGGGAAGCGCGTCGCCAATCCGATGGTCGCGCAGATCCAGCCGTCGACAAGCCCGCGCCTGGGGCGCCCGGCAGCCTACCTTACGAGGTCGGATGCCCGGCGTTCACCCGCGAACTACGACAAGTCTGATGGACCTCCATTAGAGCCTTCAAGACGGAGTTGCCGGACAAATACGATGGTGCGTTCAGTCCGTCAGAGTTCCATGGCATCTACACCTTCGCGGTGCAGGCGGCCTGGGGACGAGACGAGAAGGTGCTAGCCAACTACTTCCCGCTAGCGCTCTAGCCCAACGTGAGGAGTTGGCTCTTGAACTTGCCGAAGGGGTCCATCTCTTCCTGGGCTGACCTGTGCAATTAGTTTGTCGGGGACTACCATGGGGGCCACAAGCTCCCGGGGCAACCCAGTGATCTGCACGTACTCCCCCAGCAAAACGGCGAGACCCTCCGCAAGTACATCTAGAGATTCAGCCGCGTGCAGCACAACATCTCCGACATTCACCCCGCAGCGGTGATCGCTACGTTCCACACAACATATGCAATCGCCGCATGCGCGAGGAGATGAGCATCAACAAGGTGTGAGATGTCTCCGAGCTCTACGCTCTGACCGACAAGTGTGCGCGAGCTGAGGAAGGAAGAAGGCTCCCGGGGGAGGATGCTGGCGCAGAGGTCGACTCCGACCACGACGAGAACGCACCTGCCTCCTCGAAGAAGGGGCGCAAGTGCAACAAGAAGCGCAAGGGCAAGGCAGTGATGGCTGTCGAGAGCTCCGGCAATCCTAACGCCGGCAAGAAGGCCAAATCCGAGGGGCCCGGCATGGACATTGTCGTCTGCTCCGGAGACGACGAGGCCGCGGCAGGCGAGAAGACCGGCAAGCCCTACTGCAAGATCCACATCACCAAAGGCCACGACATCAACGAATGTCGCCAAGTAGAACAGCTTGCTGAGAAGCAGAAGCAAGGGTACTAAAGGCGCGACAAGGAGAACCGCATCGGTCGAGGCAACCGCCGCGGCAAAGCCAGACAGCAGAAAGAAAAGCCTGCTAGAGGTTGAGGCGACAAATCGGATGATGATGATGACAATGACAAATATGAAGAGGGATCTGACAAGCAAGAGTTCCAGAAGGCCATGGATGCTATGTGTGTTAACGGAGGCACATCTTTGCACTCCTCCCACAGGCAGCTCAAGCAGGGGGTCCACGAAGTCAACGCGGCGGAGTCAGCGGCAGTGGCAAGGAAGCCCGTCAAGTGGTCCAACACTCCCATCTTCTTCGACGCTGAGGACCACCCTTATCGAATCACCGCGGTCGGGTGCGTGCCATTGTTGGTCTCACCAACGATTCGCAACCTCAGAGTCACGAAGATGTTGGTCAACAGTGGGGCCGACCTGAACCTGATTTCGCCCGATGTGATCAAGCGGCTGCAGATCCCGGATTTGGACCTCAAACCGTAAGGCTCCTTCCAAGGAGTGAACCGGGGGATATCTCAGCCAAAGGGATAGATAACCCTCCCGGTCACATTCGGCAGCGAACTCAATTTTAGGACAGAGAGGGTCGTCTTCGACGTCGCCAAGATGTCGTTGCTATACAATGGGATCCTGGGCCGCCCGGCACTAGCGAAGTTCATGGTGGCGTCTCACCACGCCTACAACACACACAAAATGTTGGGGCCGATGAGCACCATCAATGTCCATGCAGACAAGAAACACGATGTCCTCTGCGTCGACAAGCTCTACTGGGAGGCAATGGCAGCGTCTGCTGGCAAGGCACTCGCTCCTACTAACAAAGCTCCCGGGGGGGAGAACAAGGATAAGATTTTTGGCGAGTCTCGTAAGAACTCCAGGAAGCGCACAACAGAGTGTGGCACACCCGTCGAGGACTTACCAGAGACCTCTGCCAACAGGAGCAAGAAGGGTAAAGTGACCATCCCCAAGACAAAGCAAGTGGCTGCGCGGGAGGACGGGAGGGCGGTGCTTTTACTATAAGCACCACCCTTGACAGCAAATAGGAAAGCACGCTCGTCTCCTTCCTGCGGGCGAATGTCGACGTGTTTGGCTGGCAACCGTCTGACATCCCCGGTGTTCCCAGGGAGGTTATCGAGCACCACCTTGCTGTCTGTCCTCATATGCGCCCCGTCAAGCAGAAGGTCCGAAAATAAGCACTAGAGCGACAAGAGTTTATTGCCGAAGAGATCAAAAAGTTGGAAGCAGCACGCGTAGTCAGGGGTGTACTCCACCCGACATGGCTAGCGAATCCCGTGGTGGTGCGTAAGGCAAGCGGGAAGTGGAGACTTTGTATCCACTTCACAGACGTCAATTGGGCCTGCCCAAAAGACCCCTTTCCCTTGCCATGCATTGACCAGATAGTGGACTCGACCACCGACTGTGACCTGTTGTCATTCCTTGACGCCTACTCTTGTTATCATCAGATCTTCATGGCCGAAGAAGACGAAGAGAAAACAGCGTTCATCACTACCTGCGACACATACTGTTTCAAGTGTATGCCGTTTGGTGAAGAGCGCGGGTTCAACGTTCGTAAGGGCCGTCCAGATTGGCCTCAGACCGCAGCTGCATAGAAATGTGGAGGCCTACATGGACGACGTCGTAGTCAAGACCAAGGACAAGGCCACGCTAGTCCAATATCTAGAGGAGACCTTTGCGAATTTGCGCAAGATCAACTTGAAGCTCATCCCTGAGAAGTGCATGTTCGGGGTACGATTCGGCAAGCTCCTCGGTTTCTTCATATCTCTACGCGGGATAGAAGCCAACCCCGCCAAGATTGAAGCAATCGAACAACTGGAAGCACCAAACCGCGTCAAGGACGTGTGACGGCTGGCGGGCTGCATCGCCGCCCTCAGCTGATTCATCTCCAAATCCGCGGAGTGTGCCCTGCCATTTTTCAAGATCCTGAAAAAGGCAGGCCCGATGACGTGGACTCTAGAAGTGGAGGCAGCATTGCAAGACCTGAAGAAGTACCTGTCCTCGGCCCTGGTCCTAGTTGTGCCCAAGCCTGAGGAACCATTGCTGTAATACTTAGAAGCAATGAACCAGGTGGTCAGCACCGCGCTAGTGGCGGAGTGGGAAGCCGAGGACGGCGAACCAACGGCCTCCAAACCGACATCCAGTGAACCTGAGCCGACCTGGGTGAGCCAAGAAGTCGACACGAAGATGGCATGGTAAGCAGAATAGCGAGCGCTGCAGAAGACAAGGGTGGTGCAGCGACCGGTGTACTTTGTCAACTCCCTCCTGCAGGGGGCTCGGTCAAGGTACTCCGGGATTCAGAAGCTGCTCTTTGGCCTCCTCATGGCCTCCCGCAAGCTGCGCCACTACTTCAAAGTGCATCGCATTACAGTTGTCACCCGCTTCCCGCTGCAGCGGATCCTGAGGAGCCCGGAGGCAACTGACAGGATTGTTGAATGGGCTTTGGAATTGGCCGGTTTTGATCTGAGCTTTGAAAGCATGGCGACCATCAAAAGATGAGCACTGGCAGAGTTCGTTGCTAAATGGACGCCGACCCCAGATGAGGAAACCCCGAAGACAACTCTTCATGGCAAAGAAACACCTCAGGTATGGATCATGTACTTTGATGGAGCATTCTCCATGCAAGGCGCCTGTGCTAGAGTGCTGCACATAGCACCCATCGGAGAGCAATTCAATTATGTGGTCAAAATGCACTTCCCTCGGGTGGTGTCGACCAACAACACAGCTGAGTATGAGGGTTTACTTGCCGGGCTGCGTATAGCGACAGAGTTGGGAATCAGGAAGTTGATAGTCTGGGGAGACTCACAGTTGGTTGTGCGCCAAGTCAATAAGGATTCAGAGCCCCCTGATGGAAACATATGTTGATGAAGTGAGGAATTTGGAATCGCATTTCGACGGTCAACAGATGGAGCACGTCCCGAGGACAGAGAATGACGTCGCCGACGACCTATCAATACGGGCAGCCCAGAAGTCGCCTCTGGAACCAGGCACCTCTCTGCTTCGACTCACTCAACCATCAGTTACACCATTGGGACAGCAAACCAAGAAGAGGAAAATCAGTTCCGGCGACTATTTCCCAGCTGAGCCACCTGTGGCCGCCAGGAAGGTTGCCAGGAGTGATGAAATGCTCGACGGTGAGCGCCAAGCCCCGGCGGGATTGGCGGTCCCTGCCGCCGAAGCTAGCGCTCCCGCGGAAGAAGAGATGCCTTTAGTCCTTGTCGTCGAGCCACGGGCTCCGACAAGGGCGCAACAGATTGTCCAATACCTGTAGACATGAGACCTCCCCGAAGAGCAAGAAAGAGCCGAGAGAGTAGCCCGACAGTCGAGCATGTATCATTTCGTGGACAACGATCTATACAGGAGGAGACCAAACGGGGTGAAATTGAGGTGCATCGCTCAGGAGGAAGGACAACGGCTGCTGGCAGAGATACACGAGGGGATTTGTTGCTCCCACGTAGGATCAAGAGCCCTTGTCGGGAAGGCTTTCCGGCAAGGCTTCTACTAGCCCACAGCTCTTCAAGACGCCTTGGCGGTGGTAATGACGTGTGAAGCATGCCAATATCATACCGAGCAGATACACCAACCAGCACAAGCCCTTCAAACCATACCGCTCTCCTGGCCATTCTCGGTCTGGGGGCTCGACATCGTCGGTCCCCTCTCCCGCGCTACCAGGGGCTTCAATTTCTTGTTTGTCGCTATCGACAAGTTCACGAAGTGGACCGAAGTTGAGCAAGTGAGAAAGGTGACGACATAGGCGGTGGTTAAGTTCCTCAGAGGGAATGCTTGCCATTTTGGGGTCCCAAACAGGATCATCACCGATAACGGCACACAGTTCACCAGCAACACTTTTATGCAATAGTGTCAAGATATCGGCTCCCGGATCTGCTTCGCCTCAGTTGCTCAGCCTAGGAGCAACGACTAAGTGGAGAGGGCGAATGCTGAAGTGCTGCGGGGTCTCAAGATGAGGACTTTCGACAAGCTGCGCAAGCACGGAAGGCGCTGGATTGATGAGCTACCGGCGGTTCTTTGGTCGATCAGAACGACGGCAAATTGAGCCATCGGCGAAACACCCTTTGCCCTGGTCTACGAGGCCGAGGCAGTTCTCTCGACGGAACTCATGTACGGGTCACCGAGAGTGCGGACCTTTCACGAGGACCAGCAAGAGCGGCTACGGCATGACGATGACACGCTCCTCGAGGAAGATCATCTCTAGGCCACACTATGCGCCACTAGGTACCAGCAGGCCTTGCGCCGCTACCATTGCCGCAAAGTGCGCGCCAGGATTGTTGAGGATGGCGACTTTGTCCTTCAACGGATTCAGTCCGCGAAGGGATCAAACAAGTTGATGCCAAAGTGGAAAGGCCCTTACCGGGTGGTACGAGTCACCAGGCCTGGTGCAGTCCGCCTGGAGACCGAAGATGGCACCCCGGTGCAAAACTCGTGGAATATCGAGCATCTTCGCAAGGTCTACCTATAAGGCGTGGTTGTCGGGCTCCCCGACAACCACTTTTGTACAAGTCTCGCAGCAATGCGTGTAATCCTTTGTACAAAGCCAGGTGATGACCCTATGCGCAGTTAGTAAAACTAGATATCCCGCAAGTTTATCCTGCCTAGATACATATTTGCATTATGTTTCATTATGTGGGTTATAGCAGTAGCTCATTGCCAGCATAAGGTCATTATTGAATCGCTAAAAGCCCATAGCACACCCAATGTTTTCTTCTTTATTTTTCTCGAAAGGAAGCAAGATTCCTTCCCAACACGAGCAAGTTCTCTCGGGGGGAAGAAGGGGCGGCAAGGGCGAACGCGTTCGGAGCAACAACCTCACCGCAAGAAGGGTGGCAGAGGATGGAAAAGATAAGTAAAACTGTTTCCCTGCTACAAACTGCAGCCTAAGGAAAGAACTACGCGCGGGTGGACCCTTATCGGAATCATTGTGCACCGGGGCTTGGAAGCATGCCCAGCACCTCGGATAGTCGTGGCAAGGACGATGAGGTAATCTTGCCGAGGGTGGCGCTACGGGAGGGCGCTCGGGATCTATCCTTAGAAGCGCCCCTCGATAAGACACCCCACATCAGCATAGGTTCCCGACAAGCGTAAAGGTCGGAAAGGCACCGCAATACAGTTTTCAAAACAAAGGGGAAAGAAAAAGAGGGATTGATGCGCAAACATGCAAGGCAAATCCTTGATATATCGGTAGTACCCAACGTGTTTCTTTGATTTTCTTTCAGGATTTCGTCGGGTACAACCTGTATACAAAAGGTGAACCCCAAGCTCAGCAGCGGCGGTGTCGAGGTCAAGTCGGAGCACGATTTCCTCTAACGCCGCCGCCGCCGTCCGGAGGGAGATTGACCACTACGACGTGGCAATCTATCCGGAAAAAAGACCCCAGGAGCGGGGCCTCGCCTTCTCAATCCCTCCAGGTCACCGACGCGCCCTCTAAATCCCTCCAGGGTACCGGCGCGCGCGCTACTCGAAGTCATCACCATCTATCTGGATGCCGAGGACGCCGTCGTCGTCATCGCTGCCACTGGAGGAGCCAGAGTCACCGCCGCTGGAGCCTTCCGCGCAATACTCTAGGCAGGCCCCCAAGGCCCCGAAGAGCTTCACAGAGAGGGTGGCGGAGTCATCAAACTCAAAGTGGAGAAGATGCCCGAGCCCGATCCCCCGCGAGCGGGCAAACGACCTCCACCCTCGTGCTAGATACATGGCGCCTCCAGGGGAGGGGTCGACCGCCACCCACACAATCCAATCGTGGAAGCCGTCGGCATGGAGCCACAAGCCTCGAGGGCGGCGGGCCTCCATGGCCCTCGCGAAAAGATCGGGAAGACGCAGCCAGCTCCGGCGCCGCCGGGGGACCACCACGAGGAACTCTTGCACCTCTACTCCCTCGTAAGTGATGACCCACAAGTGTAGGGGATCAATCGAAGTCCTTTCGATAAGTAAGAGTGTCGAACCCAACGAGGAGCAGAAGGAAATGACAAGCGGTTTTCAGCAAGGTAATTTCTGCAAGCACTGAAATTGTAGGTAACAGATAGTTTGATAACAAGATAATTGGTAATAAGCAAGTAACGGTAACAGTAAACAAGGTGCAGCAAGGTAGCCCAATCCTTTTGTGGCAAAGGACAGGCCAGAACAGTCTCTAGTAACAGGCAAAGTGTTCTTGAGGGTACACGGGAATTTCATCTAATAACTTTTATCATGTTGGTTTGATTCATGTTCGCTACTTTGATAATTTGATATGTGGGTGGACCGGTGCTTGGGTGCTGTTCTTACTTGAACAACCTCCCACTTATGATTAACACCCTCGCAAGCATCCGCAACTATGAGAAAAGTATTAAGATAAAATCTAACCATAGCATAAATGTTTGGATCCAAATCAGCCCCTTACGAAGTAGCGCACAAACTAGGGTTTAAGCTTGTGTCACTCTAGCAACCCATCATCTAATAACAACTCCACAATGCATTCCCTTAGGCCCACGAATGGTGAAGTGTCATGTAGTCGACATTCACATGACATCACTAAGGGAATCTCAACATACATATCATCAAAATATCGAACACATATAAAATTCACATGATTACTCGCAACATGACTTCTCCCGTGACCTCAAGAACAAAGGTAACTACTCACAAATAATAACCATGCTCAAAATCAGAGGGGTATTAAATAGCATAATGGATCTGAACATATAATCTTCCACCAAATAAACCATATAGTAATCAACTACGCAAGGTAATCAACACTACTAGTCACCCACAGGTACCAATCTGAGGTTCCGGTACAAAGATTGAACACAAGAGATGAACTAGGCTTTGAGAGGAGATGGTGCTATTGAACATGTTGATGAAGATTGGCCTCCCAAAGACGAGAGGGTGTTTGTGATGACGATGGCTTCGATTTCCCCCTCCGAGAGGGAAGTTCCCCCGGCGGAATTGCTCCGCCGGAGGGCAAAAGTGCTCCTGCCCAAGTTCCGCCTCGAGGCGGTGGCGCTTTGTCCCGAAAGTCCTCCTCTCATTTTTTTCTAGGTCAAATGTGACTATATACCAGAAGATGGGCTCCAGAGGTGGGCAGAGGTGGCCATGATACACCAGGGCGCGCCAAGGGGGGGGGGGTCTGGCGTGCCCTTGTGGGTTGTGCCCACCTGGCTGGTCCCCTCCGGTAGTTTTCTGCTCCAGTATTTTTTATTAAATACAAAAATAATCTCCGTAAAATTTCATCTTCATTGGAGTTGTGCATAATAGGTATCTTTGATGTGCTTTTGTTAGGTCCAGAATTCCAGCTACCGGTATTCTCCCTCTTTGTGTAAACCTTGCATATTATGAGAGAAAAGGCATTAGAATCACTCCTCAAAGCATTATTATTCAACAAAACAAAGTAAATAACAGTAGGAAATCATGATGCAAAATGGACGTATCAACTCCCCCAAGCTTAGACCTCGCCTGTCCTCAAGCGAAAGCCAAAATTGAAAAGCATGTCCACATGGTTTGAGAGAGAGGTGTCGATAAAAACAAAATACGGACATAGAAGCATCATGCTTATTGGTATAATAGCAACAAAATCTATCATAAAAACTTATTTAAATACATTTTTATCATATAGCTTCCCATGAACAAATAACAATTCATCACAACATAGAAGTATGAAGCATAAACCTTACTGGGAACCAACAAACTATGTTCTCAGTCAACTTTGCAACTATAATTCATTATATTTTCAGGAAGGGTCTCATGTCGGAGCCTTTTGGCAAGTCCACATACTCAACCATCATTTAGTCTTCTATGATTGCTAACACTCATGGCATACCCATGAACAAAAAGTTTCAACCGGACACACAGGAAGATAGGGGCTTATAGTTTCGCCTCCCAACGTATTCACCTCAAGGGCGATGTCAACAATAATACCTCATGCGCACCCATATTCAACTGGATATATGTGCCTAGATCTTTCCTCACCAGATGATGCTTGCAAAAGAAAAAGTAAAAAGGAATAGGGAAGATTACTTTGACTCTTGCATAAAAGTAAATACATAAAAGAAAAAGATATGCCCTTCGCAGAGGGAAGAAGAGGTTGTCATGCGCTTATTGGTTTGTATGCCCAATCCCTTAAAGTAAAAGAACGTCACACTACATTGCCCCCTATGATAGCAACCTTTATTATGCAGTCCGTCGCTTTTATTACTTTGCCATCATAAGTTCGTATAGCGCTCAATTTTCTCTTACACTAATTGATCAAACACTTTTAGAAGCAATTTTTATTGCCTTATTGCACCGATGACAACTTACTTGAAGGATCTTTCTCGATCCATAGGTAGGTATGGTGGACACTCAAAGAATTAATTTGTGTTTGTGTTTTTGGATGCACAAGTAGTATCTCTACTTAGTGCGGAATTTTGGCTAGCAAAGATATTGAGCAAGCACCACATGTTGAAGGATCTATAACAATATAACTTCTATGTGGATATGAACAAACATAAATCATTATGTTGTCTTCCTTGTCCAACATCAACAATTTTGAGATATAATATTTGATGGGGGCTCACAATCATAAAAGATGTCCAAGATGGTGTATTTGCATGTGAATCTTCTCTTCCCTTATTAACTGTTTAATGAATTGCATCATTGACCAATGCTATGTTTGTCAATCTCCAATAAATTTTACTACTTATACTTTTCCTTATGTGATATCATTACTCACCATAAGATTAGCATATGATTCTTTTCATTTGTTTCTTGTTTTCTTTATTTTGATTGCAACAAGAAAGAAGAGATGCAAAAACTCAAACTAAACTTTATTATATAACTCTCACTCGATTACATAGATAGGTAGGCTATGAAACTAACACACGAAAATAGATCACGCTAAACTTTTATTCAACTAAAGCAAAGGGAAACTAAAGATCGAACTAAAATAGGTAAAGGTGAATAAAAGTGGTGGTGATACGATACCGGGGCACCTCCCCCAAGCTTGGCTCGAGCCAAGGGGAGTGCCCATACCCGTGTGCTTAAGTCTCCTTTGGTGGTGGTGATGAAGAAGGTGGCGGTGATGAAGAAACCTTCTTCTTCAACTTATATTTAAGCATAAAGTTTGCCTCCCTTAGATCATCATTCTCCAACTCAAGATTTAATATCGTTTTGCATAATGCCTCCTTGCTCTCCTGTAGAAAACGAGACGGGATAAATTGGACTTTAGGTTTGTATCTTCTAGGGAGGCTTGACTTCTTAAATTCCACATGCATGTCTCCGGGTTGAGGCAATGGATCATCCTCTTCCTCAGAGCTATCATCTTTTGTTTCCTTCTGTAACATCCCAAATTTTGGAATGTTATAATTACTAGAATGATTGATTGTATGATTGAGTGATTGAAATTTGAGTGAAATTTGATTTTCTTTGAAACTTTTGAATGAGAGGGAATAACATGACTTTCCCCTTTGCTTTTGAATTCAAATTCAAACAATTCAAATCAGTGAGAGAAGATGAAATGACTTCTTCAAATAAAATATTTGAAAAGTGGATTTGAAAGTTTTTGGAATCTATTCCATTTTTTTGTTCTATTTCAAAGCTTGAAAGATTTCAAAGTTCATTGCCCCAAATTTCAAAATTTGAGAGGAGGAACATGACCCACCAAAACCAGGGGTATTTTTGTGAAATTTTGAATCATAAAACCCAGGGGGTTATTTGAAAATTATTTGCAAAAGAAATAAAAACAATTAAGGCATTTTTCTGAAAATAATTTTTTTTAAAGTATTTATTTTTGGCCGTGGAAAAATGTCCATCTTATTGAATTTAATTTTCTGAGAATTTTGGTATATAATACCTATATATTTGAGTGTATCTTTGTTTTCCTTTCTTTGTTTTTCTTTCTTGCTTTAATAAAAAAAAGGAAAAAGGTTTTAAATAGGAAAAACTGTGAGCTATTTAGGAAACCACCGTTTCGGCCCGTTAGCAAATCAGGCCCAAGATCCACTCGCCGGATCCGAATCCTCATCGTATCGGTCGCCCGAACGCTTTCACCCTCTCTCTCCCTCGCCGACATGCGGGACCCACCGCCCGTCCGTATCCCGTCGCGGTCGCCTCTTTCCTTTCCTCCCTCCCCTTTCCTTCCCGACGCCGGCGACCAAATCCCCTCCGGATCCTGTCGATCTCTTTCTTTCTGAGCACTCCGAGCCGCTGCCTATAAAGCCCGTGCACACCCGCACCCGTTCCACCCCTAAAACCCAACCCTGAGCCCCTCTCGTCCTCGCAATCCCTCATCGGAGCTCCGCCACGGCCGACGCGCCATTGCCGACCCCCTGCTCGCCCTAGCCACCCCCTCGACCGCATGAGCCCACCATCCTCTCCGCCACCCTCGCCCGCACCTCCCCGTGCACTCGCCTGAGCTCCAGAGCCGCCGTAGCGATCTCCCCGTCGACCACCCGAACACCTCGCCGCCCCCGAGCTCGTGCTGCTCGCCACCGTCGTCCCAGAGCCACGCCAAGGCCAACAACGTCGTCGCCGCGCTCGTCTTCATCGTCTGGTGCTGACGCCAACGCCCGAGGACCACCGGAGACGTCTCCCCGTCGACTTCGCCGCCTCTGCCCCGCCGGAGCCTCGCCGGAGTTCATCTCCACCTCCTCTGTAAGCCGCCGCCGCCCTCCACCGTCCGATCTGTAATCTACGGTGTAGATTAGAACCCGCGTACCCCTTCGGTTTAGTTAAAAGAACCGGCCGGTTTTTCCTGTTAGTTATTTTAACCGAATCGTTATTCTTTACATTGCGGCCATTCGTTCGTTTAGCTCTAACGTGCACACCCCGTAACCAATGAGAAACAGCCACGTAGCGCACCTGTTCGTTAGTTTAGGTTTTTAGTTTTCTGTTTTTGTTTTAGTTAACAGAATAGTTTCTGATTTTGTTTTAGCTATAACTTTTAGAGTTTTTAATATTTTTGAGTGATTCTTTTTGCATCGTGTCAAAAAATTTTATATAGTTTCTATAGATATAAAGTTTGACCATATTTGAATATTTGAAATGCAGTTTCAAACAGATTTGTATTCAAACTTGTTTTGCTTATAACTTGAGTTTAAAAATATATTTTTGAGTGAATCTTTTTGCTACTGGTCACTAATGACTTTGTTTATCAGTAGGAACAATGTGGGAATTTTTAGCATATTTTAAATTAGGGTTTCAAGCAAAACAGATTCTGTTTTAGTTCTTTTTAGGTTTATTTCTATTTCTTTTTAATTGTTTTAATTTATTTTTTCTTTTATATTAGTTGACAAGTTTTACTTTATTTTTCTATTAGTTAGCAGTAGTATTTCAACAAATATTATTTCTTATTTTATTTATTATTTTTGATAGCATGAAATCAATTCTAGTTTCATAATAACTTGCAAATTGATTTTCATTGCTAGATTGATTTCCTATTTGAAAATATTTTTATAAATTGTTTTATAAATTTTACTCTCTGTTAACTTAGCTGTTTTATAATTTGTTTTGTCTTATTTTAGTATTTTATTGTTTTTCTTGTTGTTAAGTTTATTAGACAAAAACTTATGTTGTTAGGGTGTTGTTTTCATAGTTCTTAGTTGTTCTTCAAAAGTAATTCTTTTTGCTAGTAAAAATATTTGCTAAATACTTTTGTTAGATCTTTACTTAGTTGTTGTTTTGTTGCTGTTGATAATAGGCTAATTGTAGGAAAACCTTTTCTTAGTTGCTTGATGAAGTTTTGTTGTTTTAAATTTTTTTCTTAAGTTTTTCCTTCATCACAACCCTATTGTATTTAGTTTTTGTGTTGCCTTTTGATTGATTGTATTGATTGCTAGAAGTGGTTGCTTATGAATGCAATGCTTTATTATATAGATTTTCATCGAAGAGTGACGAATAGTTCTATCAAGTTATTTTTTGAGAGCGATATTTATCTTCATCAACCCTACCAGGCAAGTTCACTTTGATCATCAATTTCATACCTATGTTTTATTGCATGTAGTGACATCATTCAACAAATCCCTCCAGTAGTATTATTGAATTCTTGTAGTTGAGTAGAATGCATGAGGTAGGAACCCACCACTTGTTACTAAAGCCTCGGGAACGCTAGTTATTTTAATGCTATGCTAAAGTAGACGGGGTTTGGTATGAGTGTTCGAGAGTGGTGTGAGGTGAAGGACTCTACGTCAAAGACGACAAATTCATGAAGGCATCTTCAAGTCCTGCATCTTCAAGACCTCAAGACTTCGCGACTCGAGAAACAGGTTTTCAATACACACTACTGGGTGAGGGATGGATTTGATGGGCACCCTGGAGTAACCAGTGGATGGCCGGGATGCATGGAGAAGCGCCATGACATCTTGCGGAAAGCCTCACCCAGACTCAAAGAGACGGATGAATACTTCATGCCCGGAAGCTTACCTGTGTAGCCACAAGTCATTATGGGCTCTGGCTTGGTTGATCTTTGTTGTGACTCTGGCTGGGCAGTGCTACGAGATGTAGTCGATGTTAGGATTGGATGGGCACTGACAGTAGTCAGGGAAACACTCTGAAAGACCATGTTTCGTTCGTCCTGTTCTCAAACACCCGGCAGTGCGAGGACTTACAAGGAGGGAACGAATCTTGTGGGTAAAGTACACAACACTCTGCAGAGTTAAACCTAATTGATTAGCCGTGTCCCCGGTTACGGACAATTTGAGCCTCTGGACTTGGATCTATCTCTGAACTCTCAACACTGGACTGATAAATAATTTGTGGGCAACTTATGTTACTTGTGGGCATTGAGACATCGGTTGGCGGAACCATGTCATAGTAGATAACTCTATAGTGAAGACTCCTGATATTCCTTTGTTGTAGGAAAAATAAAACAAAATCAGCTTTTATGCAAAAATTCAGACCCAGTGCCACAAAGCCTTATTGCATATAGTATAGAATCATCATCTGTTTTTCTCTTATTGTGATCTTGCCGGTACATTCAATGTACTGACCTACACAGCTGCAACGTCTTATGTTGCAGATAAGTTTCTACGACGAGTAAGAGTACGATTCAGGGTTACGGTCTACACTCAACCTGCCGTTGGTGTTTATTGGGACTCACCTCCCGTTGACTGTTTCCGCTGAGATTTTAAGGTATATATCAGTTTACGTTAATTACATGTGATTGCACTTTGATATATACATTGATGTACTGTGTGTGCCAGCATACTGATCCAGGGATGGCACGGTCACACAGAGGCTTGACTCGTTTTGAGTCGGGACGCTACAGAGATGGTATCAGAGCACATGTTGACTGTAGGACGTGACCCTAGAAACTGGAAAGCCCTTAGGAAAGGATATACCTCAAACTATCTTTTCGAAAAGATCCTTTACTTCTCATCTTATCTGAGCTTTATCAAATGTTCTCCTTTACCTCAAATAGTTAGACAATATCCTTTCCCCTTTGAGCACATGAAGGATCAACTAAGACCACTCCGAGAAGGACAAGATGCCGGACAATCGTAACCAATTCAGAGTAATAGGAGGATTACCCTATACAACAAGAATTGAAGTTACACCAGTTGAAGACCTTGAAGACCCGAAGAATTCAAAGACCCTGAAGCATTTCAATATGACCTTTAGAGGACCACCACCCCTGTTGTATACTCACGTTAGATGCGATGATTTGTGAGCTGTCATTGTGTGATGTTTTTCCGACAGCCGTAAATAAAACCTATTTTCAAAACTATTGTTTGTGTTGTTTGTATCCCCTCCCTCTCTCTCTCTTACCCATCTCATCGCCAAAACCTTGAACCCAATAGATGATGAATGAAGCTGGACTCGTGTATTCTGGATCGATGACTCGGTTGGAGACGGAAGAATGGATTCAGAACATGGAGGATCACCTAAGGAGTAACCATGTTGCAAGGAACGAGATGGTCCACTATGCTCTTCGGTACTATGTAGAAGGTGCTGCATCTTGGTGGAAGATGCATGAAGCTATCCATGGAAGGCTAGAAGCAATCACTTGGGAAGAATTCAAGATGACTCTGCAAAAATATCATGCTGTCAGCAACACCCAGAAGCCCCGTTGCAAAGATGTGAAGGAGCCTTGTGCATGCAAGATCTGTGGAGAAATAGGACACACCCAGGAAGAACACAAGGATGGATGCCCTCATTGTGAAGAAAATCACCCAGCTGAGGAATGCCCGACTGGGCAAGTGACTTGTTTCTTGTGTGAAGGAACTAGTCATTTTCCGGCTATACCCCAAGGTACAAGAAGTGATGAAGCAGCAGAAGGAAGCAATGAAAGAAGTCCTCGGGAAAAAGTTAGAAGAACCCATGAAGATGGGAGATATACCAAACCCAATCGTAGATACCAAGTCATGTTATTCATGTGGAGAAGAAGGACATATTTCCCAGAATTGTCCGAACGAGTATCTGGGAGATTTCCCGACAGCAGAAGTGCAATATGACCCTCAGGAGATAGAAAGAATGATTAACCTTGACAAGAAGAAAGGCCAAGTAAGTAGAAGCATCAGATGTTTACATTGCAGCTTGGAGAGACCTCATTGTTATTGCAAGAAGTATGAGCCAAGCATCAAGCAAGGAACCCAACCCAAGAAGAAGAAGAGGACTCCGTGGTTTTCTACACGGAAGGATCTGAGCCACATCACTTGTCATCGGTGCAACAAGACCGGACACTACTCCTATACCTGCCCGGAGAAGAAGGCTAAACATGAGTAGTTGAGTTTTGGATTTTGGAAGTAATAAATGTAATAGGAAGCCTTTTTTCTTGAGGTTTTGAAGTTGGATTATGTAACAGAAGTCTCAGAAATTGTAATAACTTCATGAATCAATAGAAATTATTGTCATGATTTCATATGTTGAATTGTTACTCTGTAAGCAAGATCTCCGACCATTTTATCGAGGATATGAGAAAATATGGTCTATGCAGGCATATGTACATTTCATTTTAAGTGTGGTAGTAACCGGTAAAACCACAGGATCCAAGGAATAAGAAGGTACCGTTCTTGCCAAGGAGTCTGGATACAATTGAAGGTAATGCTGGACCATATCAAACTATGTGGATGACAGCATTTGCAACAAAGTACTTTTGAAGTTGGAATTTTGAATAAGGATGAAATGAAGGAATGATGGTGATGAACCAATACCTAAGTTTAAACAGACCAATGGAAAGGAAAATGAATTCCACAGAGTGGAATCTAGACAAGAATAAGCCTGTGATTTATTTTACTCAAGGGTATGATGGAATGAATTGAAGGTAATGTTGGAATATGACACGCTAGTAACCCCAAGGCTGAGTTAAAGCTGTTCAAGTATTCAAGTGAGCCCACAACTCACAGACCTCAGGATTGATAAGGATCAAGCACTACCCTTATGAAGGAAGGTACTTGGAAGAAGCTATGACAGATCAAGCAGACGTTTTCTTAGGAGAATACGTAAACCTGAGAGATGTGAAGAAACGATAGATGTTTTTGTTTAGCTTGCAGAATCAATGGATTTATCCGAACTTCGTTCGTGGACAAGAGAAATTCTGCAACGCTTGTGAGGAAGCCCAAGTGTTAGAATACGAGATTCACTAAACCTTATACAAGGTAATGATTTCAGTGCGACATGGCTTGGCCACCATGACGACTTACTCTTATCATTCTCTTGCTATTTGGAATGGTAAATCTGAGAGACTTACCCATAGTAAAGAGACGACGTTCTTTGAAGCTTTTGTTTAAACCTTAGAATGGTATGATAGAGACCCATTGTACATGGCAGCTGTTGCCAAACGTAGGAATTGTACGGTGAGGATGAAGCCTAGACCCATTTTCACTGCAGGATAACCACTAATGGTAGACCACCATGAGATCATCGGTAAATTATTTAGAATGATCATGAGACTTGTCAGTAAGAAGACCCAGTAACGGAAGAACTTTGTATTGACCAAGGAACACTGGAATTTGCAGGAAACATTATGAAAGAACAACAACACAGGAGTTACTGTGGAGAATGTGAAGAGGCAAATATTGCCAAAGACCCAGAGGATTGTCATAATTTTTGAGGGACCAGTAACTCTCATTTTAAGTGTGGTAGCACCCACACTTGTCAGACCAGTGGAATTGCTAGAAGACCCCCAAACCCTAACCTTTTCTTTCTAGCCTCTTCAAATCTCGAGGACGAGATTCATTTTAAGTGTGGTAGGTTTGTAACATCCCAAATTTTGGAATGTTATAATTACTAGAATGATTGATTGTATGATTGAGTGATTGAAATTTGAGTGAAATTTGATTTTCTTTGAAACTTTTGAATGAGAGGGAATAACATGACTTTCCCCTTTGCTTTTGAATTCAAATTCAAACAATTCAAATCAGTGAGAGAAGATGAAATGACTTCTTCAAATAAAATATTTGAAAAGTGGATTTGAAAGTTTTTGGAATCTATTCCATTTTTTTGTTCTATTTCAAAGCTTGAAAGATTTCAAAGTTCATTGCCCCAAATTTCAAAATTTGAGAGGAGGAACATGACCCACCAAAACCAGGGGTATTTTTGTGAAATTTTGAATCATAAAACCCAGGGGGTTATTTGAAAATTATTTGCAAAAGAAATAAAAACAATTAAGGCATTTTTCTGAAAATAATTTTTTTTAAAGTATTTATTTTTGGCCGTGGAAAAATGTCCATCTTATTGAATTTAATTTTCTGAGAATTTTGGTATATAATACCTATATATTTGAGTGTATCTTTGTTTTCCTTTCTTTGTTTTTCTTTCCTGCTTTAATAAAAAAAAGGAAAAAGGTTTTAAATAGGAAAAACTGTGAGCTATTTAGGAAACCACCGTTTCGGCCCGTTAGCAAATCAGGCCCAAGATCCACTCGCCGGATCCGAATCCTCATCGTATCGGTCGCCCGAACGCTTTCACCCTCTCTCTCCCTCGCCGACATGCGGGACCCACCGCCCGTCCGTATCCCGTCGCGGTCGCCTCTTTCCTTTCCTCCCTCCCCTTTCCTTCCCGACGCCGGCGACCAAATCCCCTCCGGATCCTGTCGATCTCTTTCTTTCTGAGCACTCCGAGCCGCTGCCTATAAAGCCCGTGCACACCCGCACCCGTTCCACCCCTAAAACCCAACCCCGAGCCCCTCTCGTCCTCGCAATCCCTCATCGGAGCTCCGCCACGGCCGATGCGCCATTGCCGACCCCCTGCTCGCCCTAGCCACCCCCTCGACCCCATGAGCCCACCATCCTCTCCGCCACCCTCGCCCGCACCTCCCCGTGCACTCGCCTGAGCTCCAGAGCCGCCGTAGCGATCTCCCCGTCGACCAACCGAACACCTCGCCGCCCCCGAGCTCGTGCTGCTCGCCACCGTCGTCCCCGAGCCACGCCAAGGCCAACAACGTCGTCGCCGCGCTCGTCTTCATCGTCTGGTGCTGACGCCAACGCCCGAGGACCACCGGAGACGTCTCCCCGTCGACTTCGCCGCCTCTGCCCCGCCGGAGCCTCGCCGGAGTTCATCTCCACCTCCTCTGTAAGCCGCCGCCGCCCTCCACCGTCCGATCTGTAATCTACGGTGTAGATTAGAACCCGCGTACCCCTTCGGTTTAGTTAAAAGAACCGGCCGGTTTTTCCTGTTAGTTATTTTAACCGAATCGTTATTCTTTACATTGCGGCCATTCGTTCGTTTAGCTCTAACGTGCACACCCCGTAACCAATGAGAAACAGCCACGTAGCGCACCTGTTCGTTAGTTTAGGTTTTAGTTTTCTGTTTTTGTTTTAGTTAACAGAATAGTTTCTGATTTTGTTTTAGCTATAACTTTTAGAGTTTTTAATATTTTTGAGTGATTCTTTTTGCATCGTGTCACAAATTTTTATCTAGTTTCTGTAGATATAAAGTTTGACCATATTGGAATATTTGAAATGCAGTTTCAAACAGATTTGTATTCAAACTTGTTTTGCTTATAACTTGAGTTTAAAAATATATTTTTGAGTGAATCTTTTTGCTACTGGTCACTAATGACTTTGTTTATCAGTCGGAACAATGTGGGAATTTTTAGCATATTTTAAATTAGGGTTTCAAGCAAAACAGATTCTGTTTTAGTTCTTTTTAGGTTTATTTCTATTTCTTTTTAATTGTTTTAATTTATTTTTTCTTTTATATTAGTTGACAAGTTTTACTTTATTTTTCTATTAGTTAGCAGTAGTATTTCAACAAATATTATTTCTTATTTTATTTATTATTTTTGATAGCATGAAATCAATTCTAGTTTCATAATAACTTGCAAATTGATTTTCATTGCTAGATTGATTTCCTATTTGAAAATATTTTTATAAATTGTTTTATAAATTTTACTTTCTGTTAACTTAGCTGTTTTATAATTTGTTTTGTCTTATTTTAGTATTTTATTGTTTTTCTTGTTGTTAAGTTTATTAGACAAAAACTTATGTTGTTAGGGTGTTGTTTTCATAGTTCTTAGTTGTTCTTCAAAAGTAATTCTTTTTGCTAGTAAAAATATTTGCTAAATACTTTTGTTAGATCTTTACTTAGTTGTTGTTTTGTTGCTGTTGATAATAGGCTAATTGTAGGAAAACCTTTTCTTAGTTGCTTGATGAAGTTTTGTTGTTTTAAATTTTTTTCTTAAGTTTTTCCTTCATCACAACCCTATTGTATTTAGTTTTTGTGTTGCCTTTTGATTGATTGTATTGATTGCTAGAAGTGGTTTCTTATGAATGCAATGCTTTATTATATAGATTTTCATCGGAGAGTGACGAATAGTTCTATCAAGTTATTTTTTGAGAGCGATATTTATCTTCATCAACCCTACCAGGCAAGTTCACTTTGATCATCAATTTCATACCTATGTTTTATTGCATGTAGTGACATCATTCAACAAATCCCTCCAGTAGTATTATTGAATTCTTGTAGTTGAGTAGAATGCATGAGGTAGGAACCCACCACTTGTTACTAAAGCCTCGGGAACGCTAGTTATTTTAATGCTATGCTAAAGTAGACGGGGTTTGGTATGAGTGTTCGAGAGTGGTGTGAGGTGAAGGACTCTACGTCAAAGACGACAACTTCATGAAGGCATCTTCAAGTCCTGCATCTTCAAGACCTCAAGACTTCGCGACTCGAGAAACAGGTTTTCAATACACACTACTGGGTGAGGGATGGATTTGATGGGCACCCTGGAGTAACCAGTGGATGGCCGGGATGCATGGAGAAGCGCCATGACATCTTGCGGAAAGCCTCACCCAGACTCAAAGAGACGGATGAATACTTCATGCCCGGAAGCTTACCTGTGTAGCCACAAGTCATTATGGGCTCTGGCTTGGTTGATCTTTGTTGTGACTCTGGCTGGGCAGTGCTACGAGATGTAGTCGACGTTAGGATTGGATGGGCACTGACAGTAGTCAGGGAAACACTCTGAAAGACCATGTTTCGTTCGTCCTGTTCTCAAACACCCGGCAGTGCGAGGACTTACAAGGAGGGAACGAATCTTGTGGGTAAAGTACACAACACTCTGCAGAGTTAAACCTAATCGATTAGCCGTGTCCCCGGTTACGGACAATTTGAGCCTCTGGACTTGGATCTATCTCTGAACTCTCAACACTGGACTGATAAATAATTTGTGGGCAACTTATGATACTTGTGGGCATTGAGACATCGGTTGGCGGAACCATGTCATAGTAGATAACTCTATAGTGAAGACTCCTGATATTCCTTTGTTGTAGGAAAAATAAAACAAAATCAGCTTTTATGCAAAAATTCAGACCCAGTGCCACAAAGCCTTATTGCATATAGTATAGAATCATCATCTGTTTTTCTCTTATTGTGATCTTGCCGGTACATTCAATGTACTGACCTACACGGCTGCAACGTCTTATGTTGCAGATAAGTTTCTACGACGAGTAAGAGTACGATTCAGGGTTACGGTCTACACTCAACCTGCCGTTGGTGTTTATTGGGACTCACCTCCCGTTGACTGTTTCCGCTGAGATTTTAAGGTATATATCAGTTTACGTTAATTACATGTGATTGCACTTTGATATATACATTGATGTACTGTGTGTGCCAGCATACTGATCCAGGGATGGCACGGTCACACAGAGACTTGACTCGTTTTGAGTCGGGACGCTACACCTTCATGGTAGCATCTTCTTCCTCCTCCGAGGTCCATAGATAGGGGTAAATTTCCCTAAAGATCTTTGGGTCTGAGACATAGGGATCAACATGGCTCTCCCCCTCCGAATCTTGAGATGACATATTTTTAGATCTGTCAGGGAATCAGCACGAAACAAGAACAGAGGATTTTTCTGCGATGCGGTCGTCAAAACAGTCGGGGGTATATATAGAGAATTTTTATTCTTGGGAAACAAGCATATGGAAGGAAAACGGAGTCGGGATGGCATCCGAGGTGGGCACAACCCACTAGGGCGTGCCCAGGGGTGCCTGGCGCGCCTTGGTCTATCATGCTCACCTCGATCACCTTCCGGTTTATTTTATATTTCCAAAATTTTCTAATATTCCAAAACTGACGAAATATATTTTTGCGGATTTTTCGGAGTCAGTTTACTTACCGTATCACGTACCTCCTATTTTTCAGAATTCTGGAGTGTTCCGGAAGGTTTCTTTTAAGTGTTCCTCCGTTGTCATGGTTTGGATAACATTGCTTTCATCATTAATAGGCGTACCTGAGATATAATGCTTAATTCTTTATCCATTGACCACCTTCCGATTAGTACCTTCGGCGTTATTAATCTTAATAGCTCCAAATCGATAAACCTCTTCGATAATATATGGTCCTTCCCATTTGGAGAGAAGCTTTCCTGCAAAAAATCTTAAACGGGAGTTGAACAAAAGAACATAATCTCCTATTTTGAATTCCCGCTTTTGGATTGTTTTGTCATGCCATATTTTTACTTTTTCTTTGAATAGCTTGGCATTTTCATACGCTTGGGTTCTCCATTCATCTAGTGAGCTAATATCAAATGGCCTCTTCTCACTGGCAAGTTTGAAATCATAGTTAAGTTCTTTAATTGCCCAGAATGCTTTGTGTTCTAATTCTAGAGGCAAATGACAAGCTTTCCCATATACCATTTTGTATGGAGACATACCCATATGATTTTTATAAGCTGTTCTATAGGCCGAAAGTGCATCATCTAATTTCTTAGACCAATTCTTACGAGACCTATTGCCAGTTTTTTGTAATATTAATTTGATTTCTCTCTTGCTAAGTTCAACTTGACCACTAGATTGAGGATGATAGGGTCGTGCAATTCTATGGTTTACATCATATTTAGCAAGCATATTACGGAAAGCACCATGGATAAAGTGTGAACCACCATCAGTCATTAAATATCAAGGGACTCCAAACCTCGGGAAGATAACCTCTTTAAGCATTTTGATGGAGGTGTGGTGATCAGCACTACTAGTTGGAATAGCTTCTACCCACTTAGTGACATAATCAACAACAACCAAAATATGAGTGTACCCGTTGGAGGAAGGAAAAGGCCTCACATAGTCAAAACCCCAAACGTCAAATGGTTTGACATTCATCACAAGATAAGACAAACTTACGGGCATCTTTGAAGAGAGTAGGCCAATAAAAACCAGATTGCAATACCTTATGAGCAGTTCTATCTCCCGCATGATGTCCTCCATAAGCTTCGGAATGACATTTCTATAGGATTTGTTCCTGTTCATGCTTAGGTACACAACGTCTAATAATACCATATGCTCCTTCTTTATAAAGATGTGGGTCATCCCAAAAGTAATGTCTCAAGTCATAGAATTTTTTTCTCTTTTGTTGGTAAGTGAAGTTAGGTGGTATATATTTATCGACAATGTAGTTAGCATAATCACCATACCAAGGTGTGTTTTGAGAAACATTTATTGCAGCTAACTATTCGTCAGGGAAACTATCATCAATAGGTAGTGGGTCATCAAGAATATTTTCTAACCTAGAAAAGTTATCAGCTATGGGGTTCTCAGCTCCCTTCCTATCAACGATGTGTAAGTCAAATTCCTGAAGCAAGAGAACCCACCTAATGAGTCTAGGTTTAGCATCTTTCTTTTCCATAAGGTATTTTATAGCAGCATGATTGGTGTGAACAATAACTTTCGAATCAACAATATAGGATCTACATTTATCACAAGCAAACACAACTGCTAAAAATTCTTTTTCAGTAGTGGCATAATTTCGTTGGGCACTGTCTAGAGTTTTACTAGCATAATGGATAACATTCAATTTCTTATCAACTCTCTGTCCTAGAACAGCACCAACAGCATAATCACTAGCATCACACATAATTTCAAAAGGCAAGTTCCAATTAGGTGGTTGAACGATAGGTGCAGAGGTTAAGGCTTTCTTGAGTGTTTCAAAGCCTTCCACACAATCATCGTCAAAAACAAAAGGAATATCCTTTTGTAAAAGATTAGTAAGAGGCCTAGAAATTTTAGAGAAGTATTTAATGAACCTCCTATAAAAACCAGCATGACCAAGGAAACTTCGAATACCTTTAATATCTTTAGGACATGGCATTTTCTCAATTGCATCGACTTTAGCTTTATCCACCTCAATACCTCATTCAGATATTTTATGCCCCAAGACAATGCCTTCATTCACCATAAAGTGGCACTTCTCCCAATTCAAGACCAGATTAGTTTGTTCACATCTCTGCAAAACTCGATCAAGGTTGCTTAAGCAATTATCAAAAGAAGTCCCGTAAACAAAAAAATCATCCATGAAAACCTCCACAATCTTTTCACAAAAATTAGAGAATATAGCAGTCATACATCTTTGAAAGGTAGAAGGTGCATTGCATAAACCAAAAGGCATGCGTCTATAAGCATAGGTTCCAAAAGGGCAAGTAAAGGTAGTTTTCTCTTGATCGGATTGTGACACAGGTATTTGAGAGAAACCAGAATATCCATCTAGAAAACAAAAGTGTGTGTGCTTAGATAATCTTTCTAGCAGTTGATCAATGAACAGCAGAGGGTATTGGTCCTTCCTAGTAGCTTTATTTAATTTTCTAAAATCAATTACCATTCTATAGCCAGTGACAATTCTTTGTGGAATGAGTTCATTCTTATCAATGGGAACAATGGTAATACCTCCTTTCTTAGGGACACAATGAACGAGACTTACTCATCTACTATCAGCTATGGGATAGATTATACCTACTTCCAGAAGCTTTAATATTTCAGTTCTTACCACTTCCTTCATCTTAGGATTCAACCGCCGTTGGTGATCAACAATGGGTTTAGCATCAGGTTCCATATTAATCTTGTGTTGACATAGAGTGGGACTAATGCCCTTAAGATCATCAAGAGTATATCCAATAGCAGCCCGGTGCTTCCTTAGAACTTTTAATAATCTTTCTTCTTCATGCTCTGAAAGGTTAGCACTAATAATAACAAGATATATATTTTTCTCATCAAGATAAGCATACTTCAAAGTGTTAGGCAATTGTTTTAATTCAAACACAGGATCACCTTTAGGTGGAGGAGTACCTACAAGAGATTCAAATGGAAAATTGTGTTTCAGGAGAGGTTGTTGTTCAAAGAAAATTTTATCTATCTCATTCCTTTCAGGCAAGTGCATATCATTTTCATGGTCAAGCAAATAATGTTCTAATGGATTAGTAGGAGGCACAACAATAGAAGAAAGACCAATTATTTAATCCTTACTAGATAATGATTTATCACGAGGTTGTCTACAAAGCTTGGAAATATTAAACTCATGGGACACATTACCAAAGCTCACACAGACAATTTGTTTTTCACAATCTATCTTAGCATTGACGGTGCTCAAGAAAGGTCTACAAAAGATAATGGGACAAAAGTCATCTTGTGGGAACCAAGAACTAGAAAATCAGTAGGGTATTTTGCTTTCCCGCACAAGACTTTAACATCTCTTACAATCCCAAGTGGTGTGATAGTGTCTCTATTAGCAAGTTTAATAGTAACGTCAATGTCTTCCATTTCAGCAGGTGCTATCTCATCCATAATTTCTTGGTATAGAGAAAAAGGGATAGCACTCACACTAGCACCCAAATCACATAAACCATGATAGCAATGATCTCCTATTTTGACTGAGACAACAAGCATGCCTTCTATGGGTCTATGTTTATCTTTTTCATCGGGTTTAGCAATTCTAGCAGCTTCATCACAAAAGTAGATAACATGCCCATCAATATTTTATACCAAGAGATCTTTAACCATAGCAACACTAGGTTCTACTTTAATTTGCTCAGGGGTTTAGGTGCTCTTATATTACTTTTACGAACCACAGTTGATACCTTAGCATGTTCCTTTATCCTGACAGGGAAAGGTGGTTTTTCAATATAAGCGGTAGGCACAACTGGATCAACATTGTAACAGACAGTTTATTCTTTAGCTATGACCGGTTATTTAATTTCTTCTTTAATAGGGGGATGATATTTAAACCACTTCTCCTTAGGGAGGTCAACATGAGTAGCAAATGCTTCGCAGAAAGAGGATACTATCTTAGAGTCAAATCCATATTTAGTGCTAAACTTATGAAAACTATCGGTATTCATAAAAGATTTAACACAATGAAATTCAAGCTTTATACTTGACTCATTACCTTCGTCGAGTTCCAATCTTTAGAGTTGCATTTAATTCTTTCTAAGAGATCCAACTTGAATTCAATAGTCTTCTTCATATAAGAACCAACACAAGAAGTATCGAGCATGGATTGATCATTATGAGAAAGGCGAGCATAAAAATTCTGAATGATAACTTCTCTCGGAATGTCATGATTGGGGCATGAATATAACATTGACTTAAGCCTCCCCCAAGCTAGAGCGATACTTTCTCCTTCACGTGGCCAAAAAATATATATATAATTCCGATCACGATGAACTAGATGCATGGGATAAAACTTTTGGTGGAATTCCAATTGCAAACCATTCCAGTTCCACGATCCAATTTCATCACATAGCCTATACCATGTCAATGCTTTTCCCTTCAAAGATAAAGGGAAAACCTTCTTCTTAACTTCATCTTTGGGTAAACCTGCAAGCTTAAATAATCCACAAATTTCGTTCACATATAAGAGGTGCATATCAGGATGTTCAGTTCCATCTCCTGCATAAGGTTTAGCAACCAGTTGTTCTACCATACCCAAAGGAATTTCATAGCCAACATTTTCAGTAGGTGCTGTAGGTTGAGGGGAAACTAATTGTGGTTCCGATCGAGTTGAAGATACCCCGAACAAACCCCTCAAAGGATTGTTTTCCATAGTAGCAAGTAGCAATAAATTTCAGCACGTAGTATAAGTTTTTCCTTACCGATTTCCACTTACCAAGAACGCTTCACTCCCCTGGCAACGGCACCAGAAAAGAGTCTTGATGACCCACAAGTATAGGGGATCAATCGTAGTCCTTTCGATAAGTAAGAGTGTCGAACCCAACGAGGAGCAGAAGGAAATGACAAGCGGTTTTCAGCAAGGTAATTTCTGGAAGCACTGAAATTGTAGGTAACAGATAGTTTGATAGCAAGATAATTGGTAACAAGAAAGTAACGGTAATGGTAAACAAGGTGCAGCATGGTATCCCAATCCTTTTGTGGAAAAGGACAGGCCAGAACAGTCTCTAGTAATAGGCAAAGTGTTCTTGAGGGTACACGGGAATTTCATCTAGTCACGTTCGTCATGTTGGTTTGATTCGTGTTCCTTACTTGGATAATTTGATATCTGGGTGGACCGGTGCTTGGGTTATGTTCTTACTTGAACAACCTCGCACTTATGATTAACCCCCTCGCAAGCATCCGCAACTACGAGAAAAGTATTAAGATAAAATCTAACCATAGCATTAAACGTTTGGATCGAAATCAGCCCCTTATGAAGTAGCGCTTAAACAAGGGTGAAGTGTCATGTAGTCGACAATGCATTCCCTTAGGCCCAGGAATGGTGAAGTGTCATGTAGTTGACGTTCACATGACACCACTAAGGGAATCACAACAAATATATAGTCAAAATATCGAATACATATAAAATTCACATGATTACTCGCAACATGACTTCTCCCGTGACCTCAAGAACAAAGGTAACCACTCACAAATAATAATCATGCTCAAGATCATAGGGGTATTAAATAGCATAATGGATCTGAACATATAATCTTCCACCAAATAAACCATATAGTAATCAACTACGCAAGGTAATCAACACTACTAGTCACCCACAGGTACCAATCTGAGGTTCCGGTACAAAGATTGAACACAAGAGATGAACTAGGGTTTGAGAGGAGATGGTGTTGTTGAATATGTTGATGAAGATTAGCCTCCCAAAGATGAGAGGGGTGTTGGTGATGACGATGGCTTCGATTTCCCCCTCCGGGAGGAAAGTTCCCCCAGCGGAATCGCTCCGCCGGATGGCAAAAGTGCTCCTGCCGAAGTTCCGCCTCGAGGCGGCGGCGCTTCATCCCGAAAGTCCTCCTCTCATTTTTCCTAGGTCAAATCTGACTATATACCAGAAGATGGGCTCCGGAGGTGGGCCGAGGTAGCCATGATACACCAAGGCGCGCCCAGGGGGGTCTGGCGCGCCCTAGTGGGTTGTGCCCACCTGGCTGGCCCCCTCCGGTAGTTTTCTGCTCCAGTATTTTTTATTAAATACAAAAATGTCGGATTTCGAGCTCCGCAAAACCCAAAGAAGTTCGAACATAGGGGCGTGTGCGAAGATCCCCAATAGCTTCGCCCTCCTAGCTCACAGCTCGATAGCCTAGTTCGACGGACTCACTCGATGGCGAGGAAGAAGGTAGCACACAAGGATTTACCCAGGTTCGGGCTGCTGCGAAGTGTAAAACCCTACTCCTGCTTTTGGTGGATTGCCTCACGAGGAGGTTTGTGGATGAACTGGTACAGTGGTTGGTTGCCTCGCGAGGGCGCTCGGGTGGTGTTGGATCTCCCCACTACGGGGCAGCCTAGCCTCTATTTATAGTGGCTCGGGTCCTCTTCCCTTATCGCAAAGGCGGGAAGGGATCCCACAACGGCCAAATTCGAAAGGGGACAGGAGGTACATCCTATCCTGACGAAAGGAGGTCTTCGCCTGCAAAGTGGCCGGTGGTGATGCAGAGGTGGGCTGGGCGATGACGTCCGTCCTGCGGAGCTCGTGGTCTTGGTCCCATTGCACCGGAATGGGAACCTTTGGCGGGGCGCCTTGGGAACCTGCGTGTGCCCCTGCCTCCTTTGCACCAAAAAGGAAATTGTCTCCTCTCGAGCGCTGGTGCCCGCCTGGCCCAGCTTGCATCACCCTTGACCCCCCGAGGCCGAGCATTGCATAGAGATCTCCGCCACTCAGGAGGGGGCCTAGGGAGACCCCTTCCCTCTGAGGGTCTTGGCGCCGTCTCCCTCGCGAGTGTGGGGCTCTCGCGAGGGCCTTGTCTTGAGTAAGGCCGCGCTGGGCCACGCTTGACTGTCGAAGTGGGCCATGCCCTGGGCCGCAGGCTGGCGGTTCTGGGTACCCCCGTTCCCAGGACGCCGATAGTAGCCCCCGGGCCCAAGGCGCGCTCGGACTGGCTTCGGGGCGAAGCCGGAGAAGATGGCCCGGAGCGCCGCGGGCCCCAAAGGCCTACGAGCCCAGTCTGACGCGCGGTAAACCATGAGGCACGGACGCCTCCGCTTCCCCATGAAGCCTCGGCAACCGCTCCGTCTGACTAGCAACCAGCGCACGTCGCAGGGCCATCATTGCCCGGGATGAGGGAAGGTGCCGGTTGGCCTCCACCCGGCTATAAATGGGCGGGGGAAACGGAGCCCCCATCCCATTCCTACTCCTTGCTCCCTCGCCTTTGTCCTTCACCTCCTCTATCATGACGCCGGTGAGAAGGTTTTCCGCCGCCGAGAAGGGCAAGGCCTGCCAGGGGGTGCCAGACAAATAGCCTCCCAAGAGGAGCAGGGGGCATCCTCGCAAGTATACTAAGGCGTCGGCGGCGGTGCCTCGTGGGCGTGGGCGTCCCTCCGCGAGGACCGGTGCTTCTGCTGGCGCAGCCGGAGGCGGCGGGCGCGACGGCCATGGCCGGGGAGGGAGACCCGCAGTTGGTGCTCAGCCGCTGCGTCCGCAAGCCCGCACGGCCGACGCGGGCCTGGATTTCCTGGTGCCGGTGGAGAGGCCGCGAGCACCTGGTTGCAGCTCCTGCGCTCCTTCATGGAGACGTTGCGGGTTAAGAGCCCGCAGTTTTGTGGCTGCAGGCCGACGGTTGTTGCAGTGGCGTGTTGTGGGTGGACGTCGAGGTTACCCCCGCAGGCAACGCCCTTTTGAGCCGCGGGTGGCAGAGCTTCGCCCGCACCCACGGCCTGGAGGGGAGGCCCACGCTCCACTTCAAGCACGATGGCGCCGCGACGCTTTTCGTCAAGATCTTCGGGGAGGGTGGTAGGCGCTTGGGGTGCTACCCGGAGGGCGGTGGCAGCGGTGATCTTGGAGGTGAGCTTTCCCTTGGCGACGGTCGCCATGCTTCCAGCAGCAGCGACACCTCCTCCGAGGAGATCCCGAGCGACGACAGCTACGACGCCCCGCCGCGTCGGCGCGCCCAGACTTTGGGGGGGGGGAGCCAGCCGCGACGGCACCGCTCCCCCGCCCGGGAAGCGGCCAGGCCGGCGTGCCACCACGGCCCCGTCAAGGAGGAGGAGGCCTCCGATCGAGCACCGGTGCGCCGAGGCAGGGGCCTCAGGCGCAGTAGCCCCCGGGGGGGCTCCTTCGCCTTCTTTTCTTTTCCTCTTCCTGTCACCAAAAATCAGGGGGGGGGCCTTCTGGGCGTGTAATGAACTTTGGCGCTTCCGCCCTTTTATTACTATTCTCATCACGTACTGCAGTCCCTGCATTACTGTTAATCGAGACTTCCTGTTGATCGTGGTTAGGGTACTTAGCTCGATGCATCCGCGGCGGGCTTCTGCGTCGTGAGGTTTGGCAGTGGCACCCGGGGAGCTTGGGGAGGTTCCTCCTTCCTGCGAGTGAGGCGGCTTGGGGGGCCCCTTTCGGCACTCTACGTCTGCGGGGCCCGATCCCGTGCATGCCCCGACCACCGCTGGGGCGCCCGGATCACCAGGACGAGACCAAGGGGTGAGGCCTCGACGGGCGTTGGGGCGTCCGGATCACCAGGACGAGACCAAGGGGCGAGGAGCCACACGATCGGTGAGGCTCCTGAGGCGCGATGCTCAGGAGCCCCCCTTGACGCTCAAGCGGCGCTCTACGTCTACGGGGCCCTATCCCGCGCATGCCCCGACCACCGTTGGGGCATCCGGATCACCAGGACGAGACCAAGGCACTACTAGGAAAAACCTTATAGGCAGGACAATATCAGTAGCGCTGGAATGTAACAGGCGCTGCTGCTACTTACCAGTAGCGCTGGATTTAGGCAGCGCTACAAGTAAAGACTTAGCAGTAGCGCTGGAAACATAAAGAGCGCTACTGATAAGCGGGACCCGACGAGCCCACCGACACTATTTTTTGTAGCAGCGCTGTCCAGAATATAGCGCTACTACAAAGACTTTAGTAGTAGCGCTGTATTTTGTGGAACCGCTACTGCTAATGGGCCCCACTTAATAGTAGCGCTCTTTCTTGAAAGCGCTACTACTAAGTGTCATAGCAGTAGCGCGTTCTGGAAAACAGCGCTACTGCTAAGCGTGGCTGGTGCCACCTTTTCACCCCCTCCCCATCCTCCCCCTTTGCCCTCTCTCCCGCTCCTTTCCCCTCTCCCCTCACCATTGTTGCCCTTCTTCTCTCTTCCTCCTACCTCTCTTCTCTCCCCATTAATGCCCCCCTCCACCATAACTCTCCTCCATAAATGGCCTTCTCATCTCTAGCTAGCTCCATAAATGCCCCCTACCTCATTTGTTTGGCTCTCCCTCCATTCCATTAGATATAGATCTAGCTAGCTCATCTCTCTCCCTCTCCATTAGTTACCTAGAGTCATCTCTCCTCCCCAACAACTTGATCTAGCTAGCTATTGACATGTCCCCAACAACTAGATCTAGATAGATCTAGCTAGATATAGGTGAGTAAAAAGTTGTTCATTTCAAGAATAGGAATATGTGTGTGAATGGGAATAAGTGTGTTTGGGATATGGAGAGATTTGTGCGAGTGACATGCCCCCGAGTTGCTTATGTTTTGCTGAAATGTCGATTTATTTCCGTTTCGGTGAATTTCAAGCAAACTCGATATGTCCTATTTTTAGGCAAGGTCATGCCAAATTTTTATATGACTTTGATGCATGCATGCATTTTGTTTATAACCCTTTTGCTTGTTATACTGTGCATGCAGTCGGTCATGAAGGTGAGTGGATGGAAGGTGGAGCGATACATGCAATCCGCGGTGATGGACATACATGCAAATAATCGGACTAGGATTAGAAGTCCGTGTACAAGATGCAAAGAAGGAGTCCTTTTGGACCCTTTTGATCGTGGCAGGTTGAAGGCGCACCTGCTGATAAATGGTTTCATGGATGGCTATACTCGGTGGATAAGTGAAGATGATGATGATGAGGACGTCCACATGGCAGGGAATAACGACATGGGGCTAGACGAAGAGATGACCGATCGACACGAAGACAATGGCGTCGGACATGGCGGCGGGGAAGAGTTAAATGACGGCGGCGGTGAAGATTCCGAACATGGCGGCGGAGAAGATTCCGGACACGGTGAAGAAGAGTCCGGACATGGTGGAGAGGCAGAGGCGGCGGTCACGCCGCAGTCTTCGACGCTACTAAGTGCAGTTGTGCAGGACTCTCATGTTCGAGACCTCCTTCGCAAGAGTACGACTAGCGAGAGACCTGCTTCTAGAGAGGAGGCGAAGCTGGCGCAACTTGAAGTAGACTCGAAGACTCCATTGTATGACGGTTGCGATCCCGAGGTGACCCGCTTGAGTTTCACGCTCGAACTTCTAAAGACGAAGGACAAAAACAAATGGACAGACAAAAGCCTCGATGAGCATTTGAAGTATCTACATAATAAAGTTCTTCCCGCGGGGAACCTGTGTCCTACTAGTGTCGATGAGGCCAAGAAAATCGTTTGCCCTTTTGATTTGCCGCACATTAGGTACCACGCATGCATCAACGATTGCATCATTTATCGGGGGGAGCATGCGGAAAAAACCAGCTTCCCCGCCGCCATGTCCGACGCCGGAGCTGCTACTGAAGGTATGGAAAACGAGGTCTGTTTTCTGGGACTTGGAGTACTGGCCCAATCACAACATGCCTCATTGCCTTGATCAAATGCATATCACGAAGAATGTCCTCGAGAGCTTGCATGGCACACTGATGAACATGTCGGAGAAGCCAAGGACGGGCCGAATGCAAGGAAAGACTTGGAAGATTTGAAGATCAGGAAAGATCTCCACCGTAAAAAGTCGACGGAGGAGACGGAGACGGAGACGGAGGACACACCGCCGTCCTATGGACGTGTGCAGGGCGTCGGAGATGGCTCCTCATGGAAGACATGCTACCACGAGGAGCTAGAGGAAAGAAGGAAGAGAAAGTTGCTTACTCAACAGACCATCTACCAGAAGGTCGCGCTTGCGATAAATAAGTCCAAAGCTGAGACCAAAGCAGAGTTGGAACAGATAGTCGATGCAAGGGTCAGTGCAGCGGTAGCTGGCGTCACGGCTGACTTCACATCTTCCATTTCCAGCTTGCTTCTGGCATTTTTTGAATGGACGAAGAAAGATCCAGATAAAGCGCCAGTGGACTTTCCCCTTCCCAGCTACGTCGGGAGCAATTCGGTGAACATCGCACCACCAGCACCTGCTCACGCCACCGCACATGCTCCCGCTCCTGTTCATAGCAGCCCGTCCTCCGTCTCTGGACTACTCGGCGGGCCTTCGTCTATGGCTGAGCTCGACGCCCTCACGGTAATTACGCGTCATACCCTTTTCACCAGCATGTCTATATAGTCTTCCGTTTCAATTACCTTTCGGATGTTTGACGTCGCAGACATGTCTTCGTAGGCCAACGATACCCCGTGCACCCTACTGTACAACATCAAGGGCCAGAAGGTGGCCGTGGGAAAGGCAACGATCGTGAAGCCGAAGGACCGCATGTTCCACAACCGAGAGATGCCCGATGGCGTCTTCAAGGTTAACATGGCCAGTGTCTTAGCGGGCTTCGAGGATTTGCCTCCTCCGGTACCAGTCGATGACGAGGAGACCCCTCAACGGATTGGCGCATGGAAGAGCTGGTTCTTGCCTTGGCCGAAGACACTTCTTCGTGTCGAGGCGCCCGGTATCACACCAACGACAGCTTCTCAAGAAGGTATGAACACCACCCCACCTACCAAATTACCTGCACCTGTCATGGCGGGTGATAGCGGACGACGCGAGGGAGAGCCTCCATTAGTGCCAGATGACGTCACCCCCGTTGTCGAAGAAGCACATGCTTATGATGACATGGAGGAGGATGATGATGACCCAGACAAGTATTTCAATACCGCCTATGATGATGGAGGATTGATGGCTTAGGACGACGAAGACTCAGGCATTGAGCGTGGAGATGATGACTTGATGCTGCCTGATTAGCCGGAGCCGGAACGTCCTAATAAGGCGGAATGCAAAAAGTCTCTCTTCAAGCGATCCTCGCAGGAGACGCCTCCAGATGCCGCCTCTACCCAGCAACAACCCGAGGGTCGTCCACTGATTAGCCCGACGACACTGGGGGTGACAGTTAGGGAAGGTATGGTGGGCTCACTACCGCCACCCGCCAAGAAGCAAAGGAGGAGACCGGGCGAGAAAGGCCCTAAAGGCGCCAGAGCTGCATCAAGCAGCCAGCCGCCTCTGAAGCCCCGAGAGGTAGACAGAATACCTGTTGTAGGTGCGGAGCGTTTCCATGTCGCCGGCCACCCGATCCTACCTCAGAAAGCGCTAGAGGACATACTGAACAATGATCTAAGGAGACTTCATGATGATGTGCTGGCCAGAGAGAAAAGCCTTCTCATCTCGGGAAAATCAGGATATCCACTTTACGCGGCTCAGGTGCCGGGTGGGAAGTTGTACGTCGAGGGATGGCCCACGGATAAGTTCATCCTGCGATTTGACTACATCTACGACATGTTCCACATGACCAAGCTAGATTTCCAGTTCATCCGCATGTATGCGCTGTATCTCAACTACATCATCAGGATCGAGAACATAAAATATATCTGCGTCGCGGACCCGTACCATATGCACGAGAGCTTCTTGGATGTCTGCAAAGAGCACCGTGACTATGTGAGCAAGTACATCGGCTGCTTCATGATCGCTAATAAGGACAAGGAAGCGATTCTCCTGCCTTACCATCCCACGTAAGTCATCAGCGCATATCCTTTCGTAAGTGTTAATCATTCCTTTGCAAGCATGGAGGCTAATTTGAGGTGTACTTAATTTGCGCAGCGGGGGGGGGGGGGGGCGCCGTCCTCATCGTTCTGTACCCAGAATACTCCCATGCTATATACTTGGACTCATCGAAGAACATCAAGAAAAAGGATTACAAGCACATAAAGAGTGTTCTCGATAGTGCCATGTTAACCTTCAGCATGTCTGGTGGATATATCAAGGTGAAAAAGTTCAGGAGGAACGGGCTGTTTTTCAGCCATAAGACCGACTTCTGCTGCATCCAGCAACCGCACATCAGTAAGGCTGATGGATTCTACCTCATGCATCACCTACTCGAGTTCAAAAGGGATAATCAACGCCTTCGCATGTCAGCTACTACCAACGATGCCGAGATTCTCAACTGGGCCACAAGCATAGGAAAGACACCGGATCATCGAATCTGAGCTGAGTTTTATCACGTGCAGTGTGAACTTGCCCAAGTGATCATGAAGCAGGTCCTCAAACCAACAGGGACGTTCTACCATGGGCCAATCACGCGGGATGATGTCCGAGCACTGCTAATCGCTCAGCGTCTGGACCTGAAGACTTTCAAGAAGCTCGGGTGCTTCGTCCCTGACTATGAAGATTGGACCGAGGACTGATTGTCGTTGACAATATATGTGTCACTAGCGTCCATACGAAACTATGTGATGTAATTAAACCATGGTCCTGAACTAGCGTAGATCGCTGTAGTTAATTAGTTTGGGTATGAGGAACTTCGTCATTTATGTTTACTATAGGTTGCTTGTATTTTGCTAATTATGCCTCTTTGTGTTCTTAAGTACATTATGTTGCATATTATCGTTCACGATGCAGGTACATAGATCAGAGATGGCGAAGGGCTGCTACGTCGTGTTTGTTGGGAAGCTTCCAGGAGTCTACGACCACTGGCCAGACGCTCAGGCCCAGGTGGACAAGTACCCGAGTGCTAGCCACAGAGGGTTCGACAGCAGAGCCGAAGCGGAAAGTAGTGACTTGAGGTGGACGCTCCGGCAAGAGCGGGGGCGGAACCGCCGGTGCCTCAAGTACTACATAGTCGCGGTCTTGGTCTTGCTGATCGCTCATCTCTTCTACATCATGGTTTAGATAGAGATGATGAAACTTGTGTGTGTGCCATGACCATGCAGTTGCACTTATTCGAGACATGACATGACTTGTGTATCGCTATTTTCGAGATGTGATGATATTTGTGTTGAATGATGATGATGATGGTATGACGAGACTACTGTATGTGTATGATATGATGATAATAGTGTATGTTTATTGTGATCTGATGAAACTACTGTATAGAGCCTGTATAAATACATCACGAATACGTAGAGGGGGTATGAATCTGTGAAAGCAGGAATACTAGCAGCAGCGCTGGAAGGCATCTAGCAGCAGCGCTGGATTAGTAGCAGCGCTTGCCTTTCCACAGCGCTACAGCTAAGTTGTAGCAGTAGCGCTGGTCAGTGCAGCGCTACTGCTAACCAGACTTAGCAGTAGCGCTGCACCAACCAGCGCTACTGCTACAACTTAGCTGTAGCGCTGGACCCAGCGCTACTGCTACAGGTTTTTCAAGCGCTACTAGTAGGGTTTCTCCTAGTAGTGAGGGGCGAGGCCTCGACCGCCATTGGGGCGTCCGGATCACCAGGACGAGACCATGGGGCGAGGAGCCACGCGATCGGTGAGGCTCCTGAGGCGCGATGCTCAGGATCCCCCCTTGACGCTCAAGCGGCGACCATTCCTTTCTACCGATTCTTGCCCCAGGGGGCGTGATCCTCCAAAGGCTTTTAAGATAGCGCACCGGGCCGCGGCGGAGCCCCCGAGCGAGGGTGAGGCGGCACACACCTACTAGCTAACTCGAGAGCGCCATGCAAGGACCAGGATGCCAAGACCACGCGGGGACCAGGACGCCAAGGCCTTGGCGAGGTGTGCGCACCGTGGTAGTAGACCCCGCTCATGGGCCGCGGGAGGGAGAGGCTGGCAGGCGTTAACCCGGAGAAAGAAACTTCAAGAGAAAAATCTGCAAGGAGAAAAAATTCCCGCCCCTTTTTCTTTAAATAGAGTCGAAAAAGCCTCGAGTTTCATTCCCAAAAAATGGCAAGATCGAATACAAGAAAAGCAAAGAACAGCCACGTCTGGCACCTAGGCTAGTCTTCGTCTTCCCCCAGCGCGGAACATAGGGCATCCACATTGCGTGGGCATAGTCATTGGAGGACAGTGTTGTCCGCCAGCGCGGAGCATGGGGCTTCCACTTGGGCGTGGGTGGGAACCCTTCCGCGTCCTCGGGGGGCTCCTGGCGTATACAGCCCACTCATTATTATGTGAGAGTGTCACGGGTAGAACTTGCGGAGGTGCTGGATGTTCTAGGCATTCTGGATGAGGACACCGTCCTGAGTCTCCAGGCGTACGGCGCCAGGTCTGGAGACACGGGCGACCTTGAACAGGCCCTCCCACATGGGCGAGAGCTTGTGCAAGCCCTCCCTGGAGAGGACCCACCTCAGGACGAGGTCTCCGACTTCGAGGGTCCTGGAGCGGACGTTACGGCAATGGTAACGCCGTAGCGCCTGCTGGTATCTCGCAGCTCGGAGCGAGGCTTGACCACGGGCCTCCTCACCAAGCACGAGGTCTGTCCCCCGCGAGGCATCCTGACGCTCCTCGTCGAATGCCAAGACCCGCGGGAATCGGTGCTTGACCTCGTGTGGGAGGACGGCTCCGGCTCCGTAGACGAGGAAGAACGGGGTCTCGCCGGTGGGCTTAGTCGCGGTGGTGCGGATGGACCACAACACGGACTGAAGCTCATCGAGCCAGCCCGTGTCGCAGGCCTCGAGCTTCTCCTTGAAGCTCCTTGCCTTGAGGCCCCGCAGGACCTCCGTGTTGGCGCGCTCTGCCTAACCGTTGCTTTGTGGGTGTGCCACTGAGGCGTAGCATATCTGCGTTCCAAGGTTAGCGCAATAGATCCTGAAAAGGTTGCTCGTGAACTGCGAACCGTTATCGGTGATGATGCGGTTGGGGATGCCGAAGCGGCTCATGATGCCCTTGATAAACTTGACGACCGACCCGGCGGGGATGCTGCGGACAGGCTCCACCTCCGCCCACTTGTTGAACTTGTTGATGGCAACGTAGAGGTAGCGGTACCCGCCGGCCGCTCGCGAAAAGGGCCCCAGTATATCCATCCCCCAAACCGCGAAGGGCCAGGAGAGCGGGATGGTCTGGAGGCCCTACGCGGGCTAATGAATCTGCTTGGCATGGAACTGGCAAGCCTCGCAAGACCGGACCAGCTCGGTGGCGTCGTTGAGCACCGTGGGCCAGTAGAACCCAGTGCGAAACGCCTTCCCTACAAGGGTGCATGACAAGGAGTGGTGTCCGCAGTCTCCTCCATGGATGTCGGCCAGCAGCTCGCACCCCTATTTTTTGAACACGCATCACAACGCGACGTCGTTCGGGCGCCTGCGGTACAGCTCATCGTCCCGCAAACAATAAGTTGTGGCATGTCATACCACATGCTCTGCGTCTTCCTCCTTTTCCGGTAGTGTGCCGTGGAGCAGGTACGTCTTGAACTCCTATGTCCAGTCATCGACTTGGGGCTCCAGCGCCAGGAGCAGTCGGGCTGCTGAGGCAGGACCACAAGTTGGAGCCCCCGAGGGTGGTCCTGGGGGTAGCTCTTCACTCAGCGGTGCCTGATCCACGGTTGGGGGTGCCGCGGATGGCTTGAAGAGCCATTCCTCGAAGACGCCCGGCTCCTGAGGCTCGCGATGCGATGCCTTCTTGGCGATATCATCGGCCTCATTGTTCGCGCCGCGCAGGACGTGCTGCAATTCCAAGCCCTAGAAACGTTTTTCAATCTTACGTACCTCTTCCAAGTATGCCTCCATGTGCTCGTCTTTAGGCGTATACTCCTTGTTGGAGAAGTTGACGAGGAGCTGGGAGTCACCCTTTATGGTGAGGCGCTGAATCCCCAAGGCGGCTGCGGCCTTGAGGCCGGCGATTAAGCCCTCGTACTCTGCGTTGTTGTTAGAGACCTTGTCACCATGCTGGAAGCAAAGTTGCATGGCGTAGTAAAGCTTGTCTCTGGTCGAGGAGATGAGTGCAACTCCGGCCCCTGCTCCCCTGCGCGCTAAGGCCCCGTCGAAGTGCATGATCCAACCCTCAGGCGCCTCGTCGCCGGGGGTGATGGATTGGCCCTCGTCCAGCCCCCGGTTAGGAGCGTCCGTCCATTCGGCTACAAAATCCGCCAGGGCTGCCCCCTTGATGACCCTGGTCATGCTGAACTCTAAATCAAAGGCCTGCAGCTCGAAGTTCCATTCTGCGACCCTTCCTGCTGCGTTGGGGTTGCGCAGGACCTTCTCCAAGGGGTATGCAGAGACGACCTTGATGGGGTGCCCCTGAAAGTAATGGCGCAGTTTCCTTGAAGCGGCAAGAAATGCAAGCAAGAGCTTCTGCTGCATAGGGTAGCGCGAGCGCGCATCCCGCAGTACGGTACTGATGTAGTACACCGGGTGCTCGACGAGGGAGAGGCCTTCCGCACCGCCCCGCTCCGCAGTGGGCTCATGAGGCCCGGGTGCCTCGGGGTCGTCGGGGCGGCTGAGGCCTCAGGAGCGTCGTCTTGAAGAGGTGAGGGCTCCAGGGCATCCTGTGAGTCACCTTGCTTCATGCCCGGGGGCCCGCCTGCACCTGATGGTGTCGCGCGCGCCGACACGCTCCTCCCTGACCGCCACAAGGGCAGCACTGGCAGAGTGCGGGGTGGCAGCCAGGTATAGCAGTAGGGGCTCCCGGGGGCGAGGTGCCACCATTACTAGTGGACTCGTGAGGTACCGCTTGAGGTCCTCGAATGCCGCATCTCCCTCCGGAGTCCATTCGAAGGGGCCCTTCCTCTTCATGAGCTTGAAGAATGACAGGGCACGCTCCCCAAGCTTGGAGATGAAGCGTCCCAAGGAGGTCATGCAGCCCGCCAGCTTCTGCATTTCCTTGAGGGTCTGAGGCAGACTCATCTTGCTTATAGCTTTGATCTTCTCCGGGTTGGCCTCTATCCCTTGGTGCGACACCAAGAACCCGAGCAGTCTGCCCGACGGGACACCGAAGACACACTTCTCAGGGTTGAGCCTCAGGCTGGCGAACGTCTCCTCCAGGTCCTCGATAAGGGTCTTGGCTTCTCGTGACTTGACCTCGATGTCGTCGACGTAGGCTTCTGCGTTCCTCCCGAGCTGCTGCCCTAGGGCGATGTGCATCAGCCGCTGGAAGGTTGCTCCCGCGTTCCGTAGCCCGAAGGGCATGCACGTGTAACAGAACACACCGCATGTGGTGAGGAAGGCCGTCTTCTCGACGTCTTCCATCGCCATCTTGATCTGATGGTAGCCAGAGAAAGCGTCCAGGAAGCATAGAAGGTCGCACTCGGTGGTGGAGTCCACGATCTGGTCGATGCGTGGCAGCGGGAATGGGTCTTCGGGCCAAGCCTTGTTGAGGTTAGTGGAATCGACGCACATGTGCTCCTTCCCACACTTCTTCGGGACGACCATCGGGTTGGCCAGCCACTCCGGGTATCGCACCTCCCGGATAACTCCGGCCTCCTTCAGCTTGCTGACCTCCTGGGCGATAAACGCCTGCTTCTCATGAGCCTGCCTCCTCGCCTTCTGCTTTACCGGGCGTGGATTAGGGCACACCATGAGGTGGTGCTCGATCACATCCCTCAGGGCCCCCACCAGGTCGGATGCGTTCCATGCAAACGCATCCTTGTTCGCGCGAAGGAAGGCCACCAACACCTCTTCCTGCTCCTGAGGGAGGCCGGCGCTGATGGTGAAGGTAAGGCCGGGATTCTCGTCATCCACGGGCACCTGCTTCGTTTCAACCCGGTTCTGAGAGAACAACTGCTTCTTCTTTACGGGCGTGGCGTCGACAATGTCCCCGGTGCCCCCCGAGGCCTGCGCGGCATCCCCAGCCTTAGGACGCGCCGCAGCCGCCGCCTTGTAGGCGACCTTGAGCACGCGGACTGCGTCCTTGGCGTCTCCGACGACGGAGAGGATGCCGCTGCTCCCAGGCATCTTGATGACGTTGTAGCCCGGGTGCGTTGCGGCCATGAACTAGGCGAGGGCGGGGTAGCCGAGTATCGCGTTGTAAGGGAGGTGGATGTGGGCGACGTCGAAGTCAATCTGCTCGGTGCGGTAGTTGTAGCGGGTGCCAAAGGTGACGGGGAGGCGCACCCGCCCCAAGGGGGCGACGGAGCTCCCGGCCACCCCAGAGAAGGGCCTTGAGGGTGCGAGCTGGTCATAGGGTTCCTGCAACGCGTTGAAGGTCTCCACGGAGAGGACGTTGAGGCCGGCCCCGCCGTCTATGAGGGTCCTGGTGATGGCCACGGTGCTTATGTTTGGTGTGCATAGCATGGGGAGTGTACAGGCGGCAGCCGTTGTTCTGGGGTGGTCGTCGGTGCCGAAGGTGATGTCGACCTCCGGCCACGTTCGAGGCCACGGGGTCTCGGACGTGGCCGAATCATGCTCGCCTGGCGGAGGAATTGCTTGACCTGCGGTTGGAGGCGGGCGCTTGCAATCCGCCAAGGATGCATGCGACCGCCGGGTCGGCGCGGCCGCGCGCCAAGGGCTGCCTGGCCTCGGAGGTCACGTCGGCCATGGTGTTGGTGAATCGTTGCCCGATTGCAGCCGCGGATGGGGAAGCTTCGACACGCCCCCTACCTGGCACGCCAAATGTTGGATTTCGAGCTCCGCAAAACCCAAAGAAGTTCAAACACAAGGGCGTGTGCGAAGATCCCCAACAGCTTCACCCTCCTAGCTCACAACTCAATAGCCTAGTTCGACGGACTCGCTCGATGGTGAGGAAGAAGATAGCACACGAGGATTTAGCCAGGTTCGGGCCGCTGCGAAGCATAAAACACTACTCCCGCTTTTGGTGGATTGCCTCACGAGGAGATTTGTGGATGAACTATTACAGTGGTGGGTTGCCTCGCGAGGGCGCTCGGGTGGTGTTGGATCTCCCCACTATGGGGCAGCCTACCTCTATTTATTGTGGCCCGGGTCCTCTTCCCTTATCGCAAAGGCGGGAATTGATCCCACAACGGCCAAATTCGAAAGGGGACAGGAGGTACATCCTATCCTGATGAAAGGTGGTCTTCGCTTGCAAAGTGGCCAGTGATGATGCAGAGGTGGGCTCGGCGATGACGTCCGTCCTGCAGAGCTGGTGGTCTTGGTCCCGTTGCACCGGAATGGGAACCTTTGGAGGGGCGCCTTGGGAACCTACGTGCGCCCCTGCCTCCTTTGCACCAAAGAGGAAACTGTCTCCTCCGGCGCGCTGGTGCCCGCCTGGCCCAGCTTGCGTCACCCTTGACCCCCCGGGCCGAGCATTACATAGAGATCTCCGCCGCTCAGGTGGGGGCTTGGGGAGACCCCTTCCCTCTAAGGGTCTTGGCGCCGCCTCCCTCGTGAATGCGGGGCTCTCGCGAGGGCCTTGTCTTGAGTAAGGCCGCGCTGGGCCGCGCTTGACTGTCGAAGTGGGCCATGCCCTGGGCCGCAGGCTGGTGTTTCTGGGTACCCCCATTCCCAGGACGTCGACAAAAAATAATCTCCATAAAATTTCAGCTTCATTGGAGTTGTGCAAAATAGGTATATCTGATGTGCTTTTGTTAGGTCCATAATTCCAGCTGCCGGTATTCTACCTCTTTGAGTAAACGTTGCATATTATGAGAGAAAAGGCATTAGAATCACTCCTCAAAGCATTATTATTCAACAAAACAAAGTAAATAACAATAGGAAATCATGATGCAAAATGGATGTATCAGTGAGCCCCCAAATGGGGCCGCGGGGGAGATGCACCTCCGCCGCCGTCACCACAATGCGCATCGGGCTCAGGGGGCTGCCCCTCCCGGTGCCCCTAGGACCTCGAGCGCGACCGTGATCCCTCGCCATCGCAGAGGGAGCGCGCTGAAAGCGGTGGCGAAAGGAAGAAGTAAGGAGCACCAAGCACTTGAAAGTGCTAGTTATCGACTAGAGGGGGGGGTGAATAGGCAATTTTTATGAAAGTCTTCGAAACAATGATTGTATTCAAAATATGCCGAAGCGAAACAGGATATTGTAGGGATACTATCAAGGATCTAGGCAATGCATGCAATACATGGAAGATATACAAGCAAGTTTAGCATTATCATCATACACACAAAGGAGAGCCGAAGACCAACTTAGACAGTATGAAGATAAGTAGCAGTTACGAATGTCTTCGGGGTATGTCTTCAAACAGTAGTATTCAAGCAAAGGCTGCACAATTAAGAACATAATGTAAGAGAGTGAAGGATAGAACCAATAGCTTGATGAAGACACATGATTTGTTGGACCAGTTCCCGTTGCTGTGACAATTGTATGTCTGGTTAGGGAGGCCGAGATTCAACTCAGAAGACCTTGTGTTCACCTTATTCCCCTTGAGACAAAGTCACTTAAACAACGCCCAATCACTCAGGTAAGTCTTCAAGGGAGACTTCCGAAACCCGTACATACTTGGTCACCCAGAAATCCACAATGACTCTTGGATGCTCTAGACCCAGACACCTAACCGTCTGGAAGATCAAAGTATTCAAGTGTAATAAGTCTTCTGTTCACTCAGAACAGATTAACTTTGGTGATGGTCAAACACTCTAGCTCTAGGTGTTTAGGTTTATCCTCGCAGGATATTTCTCTATCTCAATGTCTTCGAGGTGGGTTGCTCCAAAACGACAACAGCCGTATCTCTCTCTGAGCAGCCACCTACTTATGGTGGAGGGGGGGAGCTATTTATAGCCAACAGGCAACCCGGCCTGATATGAGCAAAATGACCCTGGGTCAATGGCCAACCGACATGTGTCACAATAGTCGGATTTCAAAGACACGCAGCAACCTTACATGGGCTACAAGTAAAGCTGACTCAACCAACTGTGGAAGAGATTTCCTCTCATTGTCTTCACTCAAAGACATAGGTATGGGTTGAGCATCACATGAGCGTCTGACTTCGATCATATCGACCCCACTTAACAGTACGGTGGTTCCTATGAATCAGGAAAGAAGAAACAAAACTACCAAAAGACTTCATCTTCGCGTTTCATTATCTTCAAGCGATTATCTTCAAGTACCACCAATGGCTTCGGCCATCATCATTGTCTTCGGACAATTTTAGGGGTCGTCTTTGACTGTTAAACCGAATATCGAGGGATTTCTATCTATGTTAACCTGTGAACTCTCACAAACACATTAGTCCGTCAACCACGTTTGTCTCCAATACTCCAAAAGCAAACAAGGGTGGCACTAGATGTACTTACCATCTCCCCCTTTTTGGTGATTGATGACAAACTGGTTGAAGTTTTCAATGGGAATAAAATATGTGAATATAAAGACTTGGAGATTATGATTGCAAGATATAGAGAGCTCGCCCTGAAGATGTGCTTATGAAGATTTTGCTTGGAATGCAAAAGCACATGGCAGGTTAGAGTTTGTTGAGATCTCCCCCTATATCTTGTAATCCAATCACTATGCATTTAAAAGATATTTCAAAGAAAATGAAATGCATAATGAAAAATGGGCGTCTGCGGTATGGTTTCGGGCGCATATGATAAAACTTGAAGTAGCGACAAAAGTACGGTGAACATAAAGTGTGCAGACGTCTATCAGGACTTAAGTTCTACAACCCGAATAGCAAATGTTCAGAATGAGAGTTGTAAACTCAACAAAAGTAGCAGCACCCAGCCCATATCGATAGACCCATTTGAAGACTATTACCAATGCTTCTCCCCTTTTGTCATCGCCTGACAAAAAAGGGACGAAGACATCAAGCACTACGCGTCCCCAACATGAGTTGAGGTCGACGGTGCAACAGGGTCACGGTGCGTTGGTGTAGATGAGCTTGGTGCAGTGCCACGTCGCCGAGTCGATGGAGGCAGAGAGGTAGCATCATCAGCTTTATCTGCAAGCCTGACATTGACAGAAGGTGCCTAAGAGGAGAAATCACTGTCTTCGAGCGATGGAGTCTTGCGCCACTTCTTCGTGCTGGGAGGTGGGGCACCAAATTTGTAGCATTGGTTGAAGCCATCCTCTCAAAGATCTTCCTCAAGAGCCATCATGGTCAAAGTCTTCCATGAGCGACGACTGGTTTCATAGGCCACAAATGCATTCTTGTTGGTGAGATTGCCAATACGATTGATATCTTGAACCATGGAATGCATTTGTCTTTTGTCCACTCGTGGTCCCGATCCTGCTTCTGAATCAGAGAGACTAGAAGTTCTTGATCAGTTAGGGCACACTCTCTTCTTGGTAGGTTCTGGCGAGGCAGAGTGCTAGCAGTGGCTTAAGTGGCAGTTGCACTTGGTCGAGGTTGGCGAAATGAGCCAATCAATCTTGCCCTTATGAGATCAGACGGAAGGTGAAGACCTTCATCTTCAGCAGTGCCACTGGTGCCTTCCACGATAGGATTCTTGCCTTTGGAGGGATAGAGATCTGCTTGGACAATTTCAATGTCTGGAAGATAAATGACATGATTGCGAGTAGAGGGTAGAAACCTGGTGCTGGTTCTATACTTGATGAAACCCATAATCCATGGGGCATATATCTTCGGCTCAAAGAGATTGATACCATTTGCTGCAAGATTGCGGAGGAATAAATCTTGAAGATTAAACCTGATGCCATAGACAATGTTGTAGACCAATGTCTTCAGAGCCCCTTCAAGCTTGTGAGTTGAGTTATGCCCTTTTGTTGGCCAGATAGTATGCCGAAGAATATGTTAGATTGTCCTTGGCACATACTGAAGATCATCAACAAAGAATGAAGTGGGCAGGTCTGCATCTTGAGCCAAAGGCTTCATCAATGTAAGCATATCAGTCATATTGGGCTCTGGCATTTGAAAAATACTTCTAGTGGCAGCATCACAGGCTTCAGATCGAGGATCTAAGTCTTCTTCGGAGGCAACAGGAGGTGTAGCAGGGAAGAAGTCCAAAGTAGAGGTAGTGATGTGTTCATCATGGATCATGAAATCCATCTTCCAAGTGTTCAAGTCTCTGCCAAAACCAGAGATGTGGAGAGTTGCATAGAACTGGAGGATGAGTTCCTCATTCCAGTCTTCATGGTCTATGATAAATGGCAACAATCCAACATCCCGAAGACCATCCAGTGCTTGATCAAAACAGGGAAGATCATTCATGGATTCAAAGCTGAGATGCTTGTGGGCAAAGATCATGTTTTGTCCATAGAGCACACACATGTAGTACTGACGTTGTCGAGCACTCCAAAATCTGACAGATTCTATCTTGGGACGGTTGTATGGATTGCGGTCTGAGTCAAGAAAGGTGTTGTTCAATTTGAAGCTTCTGACTTCAAAGACCAATGGTCTTGCAGGGTCGGACTGTCAAAGACTTGGAAGTCTAGGCATTGGGTTCATGACACTAGGGCGGCGATGAATGTTGAATCCATATTGATGCCCCATCCTTGGTGGAGCAACGAGCCTGTGCCATCTTGTAGGGACCATCTCTCCTTGCCTATTGTGAGCCATGATGATATTCTCAGCATTGTCGTCGATCGATGGCGTGGCAGGGACAGGAGGACCACCAGGGGCATTGACTTCGCCCACAGTGTTGTCAGCTGCAATGTCTTCAGCAGCCTTAGCTTCATGCTCAGAGTGATCTCTAGGAATATCTTCAATCATGAGCACTTCATCAACTGGTGTAGGTAGTGAGACATGAGCTTCATCTTCAGGGCTGTTATGCATTGAAGCCATAGCAGGTCTTGGCCCACAGCGAAGCCTTCTGAGACGTGACACACGAGTAGTGGTTTCTATCTCCTTGGTGACGAATGGCGATTCAGGTGATCTTGATGCGGGGGGGGGGGGGGGGGGAAGAACGGCGGTGAAGGAGTACCGAGATCAGCTTCAATAATTTCGGGCCTGATTGGAGTGTCAATGTCCACGTACTCGCTTTCTTGTTAGGGCAATGATACTATAGGTGCATCAATTGGAGGCACCGGATCTTGCACAACATTGTCTTCATGAATAATGTCTTCAGCTGCATTGGGGTTGGCAGCTAGAATGTCATTAGTGGTTTGAGCCTCTGTGGGAGCAGGCTCATGCAGAATTACTTGCCTTAAAGTATTTGCATCTGCTAGAGGGGGCACTGAGATAGGCATCACATGGAGGGGTTCCTCTGGAGCAGGCAGTAGAGCAGGCGGTGTGACAGTCAAGACTTGAGCGGGTCATGAAGACTTTGGTTTCTTTTGCTTCGGTTGAGTCATGTGTTCATCAGCAGACTGAGCTCTCTTGCGTTTTCGGGCTTCAGCTTCGGCCTTCTTTGTCTTCTTGCTGGATACAACGGACGAAGGAGGAGCTGACCTTGAGCTTGAGAAGCCAGCACGGAAGAGAATGCCTCGAGACTCTGATCATGAGGGGGAAGTTTGGCCCGAAGACATTGAAGCCTGTCTGGATCTCTCAATGATCCTTGGATCAAGAGCTGGTTGTCCAAGAGCTTTTCTCTTCAGCATGTCATTGTGTGCTTGGACCATGGTTACTGCTTTCTTCTTGAGATGCATTAGGGCGCCTTTGACAGCTTCACATCGCTTGTCAAACTCAGCCTTGAGGTCTTTCATCATAAGCTGATACCCATGAATTTGATCAGCATTTAGTGTGTGGACGTTGGCCTTAAAGACATTCTTCTCATGGCTAATCTTAGCCTTTTGCTGTATGACCTTTTGAGCCACCGTAAGCTCCTCATTCACCAGCCCTTGGAAGGTGACACTCAAGCCAATGGGAAGCTGAAGGGCGTCGATGGTGAGGGAGGTATCAGCAAACCATTCATCAATGAACTGATCTAGACTGGATGGATCAAAGAGAGGTAAGTCTTCAAGATGTTTTGCTTCCTCTTCTTTCTGCTGGATGAGCTTCGCTAGAGCTTCATCATCAAACTCATCATATGATAGTTTTATCATATTGGCAGCATCCATCCAAGAGACAGAGGGCATCGGTCCCCTGACAGCAGCAGCTTTCCTTTTTCATGCGCCTGACAAGGCAAGATTCGTCCTCAGGTTCTTCTGGATCAACAGAGGGTGATCGTGAAGCCTATGGTGTTGTGTCAACAGGCTTGGAAGCCTTTGCAGCTTTAGGCTTTGAAGCCTTTGCCTCCTTCTTAGGCTTTGGATCAGGAACAGGAGGAAGATCTTCATCTCCTTCATCGGACTCTTCAGGTTTTGGGCAACCACGAATGCTGGACGGATGTGGATTTCTTGGCATTGGAGGCCTGACCATGCATGGGAAGAAACCAATCTTTCTTGCTTCGACCTCAGTCTTTGGCAGAAAATTCTTGTAGATGATATCTATCCATGGTGCCTTCTCAGCATTTTTCTCAGCATACTCATCTGTGACGAACTGATAGTTGAACCACTTTTCCACCCAATATCTTCGAATCCATTGGATTCGATTCTTGCACTATGTATAGTTCTCATCTTCATCAGATTTGTACCGTTCATAGAGCTCTGGAGGAAGATCTTTTGCAGTGTCTAGACGACTTTGCCGATCGCCCTTCTTTGATGATTTTTCAGTGGCCATTGGCTTTGGTAAAAGCTCCGTAGGTGTGTGTGCAAATGAGAGCGGGTTCCAGAAGAGTCCACATGAATCTGCATGTAGTCTGCAAATGAATACAGACTATGAGATCCAAGCGATTCTGCTATGGACATGTACCTGTGAAAGAGTTAGAGATGCGAGGGAAGAGAAGAGGTCATATGCATTCCCAGAAGATTTTGAAGTTAAATCAGTGTTTGAAGACATTGGCCTCGTTTACCGAAGACATTCACTTTTATAGAGAATATGGTGGTTTCAGATTTGTACAACTCCGAGAATTTGTACAAGTGAGAAATCAAACCAATTTAGACCAAAAAGTGAAAGCATTAGGTATATTGAGTTCAAGATCTGAGTGCTGTTGAAGGAAAGGTGGAAAAACAATAATCGAAGATTTTTGGTAACTTTTCAGATCAAACGGACGGTAAAAATACTGATTTATTTACCGAGGTGAAGAACTCGAAGAACAGCTCAACGAGGCGGAGAAGCCGAGAGGTTCAATCTTCCACACCCTAACTCGATGGTGGCAGACAGCTACGGCGGCGGTGAGACGGAGATGGTCACGGCCAGCATGAGTACGTCGTCGGAGAAGTCGCGGCAGCTAAGCGCTTCGTCTCCGGCGGCGATGAAATCCAGCGACGGCACTAGGGTTTGGGAGCTCGAGCGGTCGAGGTGGCGAGGAAGAGTAATTAATGAGCAAGGGGATATGTATTTATAAGGACTGGAACATCTGATTTTTTTGGACGGATATGCCCCTGACTCTTCGGTTTAGTGGGACACGTGGCGAGCATGCAACACATCTGTCAGCCCACTACACGACCAGAAGCGACGGCGCGGGAAGTTGTTGCAATAAGTGCGGTAACGACAAGAAATTGGAATTTTAAACGTTTGGTTGGGTTTGTCTTCAACTGACAAGGACGCAGTGAAGACAATCAACATGTGTCAAGTAGAATGCATATGACTGGAGTTGAATAGAGTAAGACGAGATTAGAATAGACTAGGATAGTGGGTCCGATCACATTGGCCTAGAGTAAAACTAGAAGATATAGCGAGAGGCTTAATGTTGTAGAGGACAAAACTCCATGTAACATACATAGTATATTGAACTAAAGTGTTATGCAAGTTCAAAAATGAAAACATGAAGACTATCTACTTCGAAGACAAACACGGTTTCCTGAAGACATAGGGGAACGAAGATAAAGGCAAAGTCTTCTGGTTGGGTGGTGGCGTTACCCACCGTATAAGAATGTTTGACCCAGACATGGCGCACAATTATCGTGGCACTCTGTAGTCGAATTCTTCGTTAATATTTTCACACTTTGAGTGTAAGTCTTCATGGGATTGAAGACATACATTACTTCATGTGTTTTGCATCAAAGTCATCAACATGCATAAGCGTTAGGATGTATTCCCATTCAAAGGACATTTGAGGATTCTAAGATATTTAGCTCACACCGCAACTTGCAAAATCCCTTCTCATCCAAAGGCTTCGTGAAGATATCCGCCAACTGATCTTCAGTGTCGGCATGCTTGATGTTGATGTTGCCTTTCATCACATGATCCCGAAGAAAATGATGTCATATGTGTATATGCTTCATCTTCGAATGTTGTGCCTAACCAACATACAAGAGATCGTCCCAGAAAGTGACATGTGCCTGATCAACTCTATCGCCAGCAGAGTCAGAATCTGAATAGCCAATGAGCTCAAACTTCGAACCCTTTGGATATCATATTCCTAGTGTTGGGGTGTGAGCCATATATCTAAGTATTCGCTTCACCGCTAGGTGATGCGACTCCTTTGGTGCCGCTTGAAATCGGGCGCACATGCAAACGCTAAGCATTATATCTGGCCTAGATGCACATAGGTACAATAAAGAGCCAATCATGGAACGATATACCTTCTGATCGAAATATTTACCATTTTCGTCAGTGCGGAGGTGGCCATTTGTACGCATTGGCGTGTTGTAACCTTTGGCTTCATTCATGCCAAATTTCTTGAGGCGGTTCTTAAGGTAGTTCTCCTGAGATATAAAGATGACATTGGGTTGTTGTCGAATCTGAAGCCCTAGGAAGAATTTCAGTTCTTTCATTATCGACATTTGGTAATTCTCTTGCATCATAAAAGCAAACTCATCACTGTATCGATTGTTAGTACAGCCGAAGATAGTGTCATCCACATAGATTTGACATACAAACAATTCACCATCATAGGATTTCGTAAAGAGAGTGCGATCGAGTGAACCAGGTTGAAGCCTTTCTTCTTGAGAAACTCCTTGAGTGTGTCATACCAAGCTCTTGGTGCTTGCTTAAGGCCATACAGAGCCTTGTTGAGCTTGCTTTGGGTCTTCAAACCCTCGTGGTTGAGCAACATATACTTCTTCCTCAATCTTACCATTGAGGAATGCACTTTTGACATCCATTTGATATAAGCATATGTCATGATGGTTAGAATAAGCAAGCAGTATGCGTATAGCTTGGAGCCTAGCAACAGGTGCAAATGTTTCACCGCAGTCAATACCCTCAACCTGTGTATAGCCTTGAGCCACAAGTCGAGCCTTGTTTCTGACTACTTGAACAGACTCAACTTTCTTGTTGCGAAATATGCAATTTGTGCCAATGATGTTGTGCTTCCTCGGATCAGGATGCTTCATGAGTTCCCACACGTTGTTGAGCTCGAACTGGTGAAGCTCTTCTTGCATGGCTTGAATCCATTCTGATTCCTTGAAGGCTTCATCTACGTTGGTAGGCTCTGAGATAGGCACAAAAGCAAAGTTCCCACAAAAGTTAGCCAATTGAGTAGCTCTTGAACGAGTGAGTGGACCTGGTGCATTTATGCTATCAAGCATTCTCTCAATTTGGAATTCATTAGCTACGTGTGGATGAGTAGGGCGAAGACTTTGTTCCCGCTGCCGAGCATTGTCTTCATCAGTAGCATTGTCTTCAGGTTCAGCATTGTCTTCGCGCTGAGTGGATGGAGGAATGATGACGTCCTCAACCTCTTGTTCTTCAAGCGTTATTTCTCCAGTGCTGATCAATCCGATAGCTTTATCAGGTGGAAGTTTATCTAGCACAGAAGGTAGGTGCTCTCTTTGCGAGCCATTAGTTTCATCGAATCACGCATCTAAAGTTTCAACAACTTTATTGTGGAAAGTGTTGAAGACTCTGTAGGTGTGCGAATCCTTTCCATAACCAAGCATGAAACCCTCATGTGCTCTCGGTGCAAATTTAGAAGTGTGGTGTGGATCCCTTATCCAGCATCTTGCACCGAAGACTTTGAAATAACTTACATTGGGTTTCTTACCGGTGAGAAGCTCATATGATGTTTTCTTGAAGAACTTGTGAAGATATACTCTATTGATGATGTGGCATGCAGTATCAATGGCTTCAGGCCATAGCTTCCATGGTGTCTTCTATTCTTCAAGCATAGTGCAAGCCATCTCTATGAGAGTCCTGTTCTTGCGCTCCACGACGCCATTCTACTCAGGGGTGTATGGAGGAGAGAACTCATGAGTGATGCCAAGAGTATCAAGATAGGTATCCAGGCCTGTGTTCTTGAATTCAAGGCCATTGTCACTCCTGATGTGCTTGATCTTGATGTTGTAGTTGTTCATACACCTGTTGGCAAAGCGCCTGAAGAGATCCTATACTTCAGTTTTATATAGTATGATATGCACCCAGATGAATCAAGAATAACCATCAACAATTACGAAGCCATATAGATTTGTAGTGGTAGAGAAGGTGGAATAGTGAGTAGGGCCGAATAAGTCCATACGTAGCGGCTCGAAGGGACGTGTGGTCATCATAATTGTCTTTGAGGGATGTTTGGCCCTAGTCATCTTCCAGGCATCGCAGGCACCACAAAGGTGGTCCTTCTTGAACTTGACACCATCGACACCAATAATGAGCATCTTCTTGGCGAGTTTGTGTAAGTTCCTCATCCCAGCATGTCCTAGACTTCTATGCCATAACCAACATTCCGATGCCTTTGCTAGAAGACATGGGGCAACCTGTGGTCCTGTAGAGAAGTCTACCATATACAAATCACCTCTTTGAAAATCTTCAAAGACTTTGGTTTTGTCAGAGGCCATTAGCACAACACATCGAAATTTGCAAAATATGACAAGCATATCTAAGTCATAGAGTATTGAGAAGGACATTAAATTGTAACCAAGGGATTCGACAAGCATGACATTTTCCATGTGCCGGTCCCTTGAGATAGCAACTCTACCTAGTCCAAATATTTGTTGCTGCTCTTGTCAGCAAATACGATGTGGTCTTTTGTTGGAGGTCGAAGAGTTTGCTCCATCAATAAGCTTCGATCACCAGTCATATGACTGGTGCATCCACTGTCCATAATCCCTTCAGTGGCATTGGATTTGTCTTCCTACATTGAGAATTAATCTAGTTTACCAAGGCATGCAACTGTAACATGCATGGATGAAGATATTGCAGTACACAATTGTAAGTAACTTTTGGACGATATAAATGGCAGCACCATTTGCATTAATTTTCTTGCGTCCAAACAAGATTTTTTTTGGGTATCCAGAGATAATCTTCAAGATAGGCTTCATCCCATCTGGAGACCCGATGCTGCATGAAGATATTAGTTCTTCTTAACCACCCACATGCGTAGGGGTGGCTTAGAAGCAATAAGACGTAAGCCAACATCAGAGAATTTAGGCAAAGATGCCCTAATAGTACGTTTCACAGGGGGGTTAGAATACTCAAATGAATATGAAGAGAAATTCTTAGTAGATGAACATATTGGTTTATGCCATAGTGCACATATTCATGAGCCCTTTCAGCTCTACCCTGCAAACGATAGGTGTTAGAATGATCATAAGACAATTTGGGTCCATATGAAGATTTTGGTCCACATGAAGTCTTTGATCTGGGGTTTGTCTTCTTCCTTGGTGGTGTCATGACATTGACTGGAAGCTTCTCAAGAAGACATTTGGGAACCCAGATCCTCTTCATAGGTGAACCATTCCTGCAGTTAGTTCCAATATACATGGCAAACACTTCACCATTCGTAGATTTGAACAACCTGTAGTTTGATACGTCCATTTTGCATCATGCTTTAATATTGATATTTATTGCATTATGGGCTGTTATTACACATTATGGTACAATACTTATGCCTTTTCTCTCTTATTTTACAAGGTTTACATCAAGGGGGACAATGCCGGTAGCTGGAATTCTGGGCTAGAAAAGGAGCAAATATGAGAGACCTATTCTGCACAACTCCAAAAGTCCTGAAAATCTATGGAGAATTGTTTTGGAATATATAAAAAATATTGGGCGAAGAAGATACCAGAGGGGACCACCAGGAAGCCACAAGCCTGGGGGCGCGCCCTACCCCCCTGGGCGCGCCCCTGTGGCTTGTGGGCCACCTGGTACGCCTCTGGTCCCCATCTTCTGCTATATGATGGGTTTTGACCTGGAAAAAATCAAGAGAGATCTTTTGGGATGAAGCGCCGCCGTCTCGAGGTGGAACCTGGGCAGAAGCAATCTAGGGCTCCAGCAGAGCCGTTCTGCCGGGGAAACTTCCCTGCCCGAGGGGAAATCGAAGCCATCGTCATCACCAATGATCCTTTCATCGAGAGGGGGTCAATCTCCATCAACATCTTCACCAGCACCATCTCCTCTCCAAACCCTAGTTCATCTCTTGTATCCGATCTTTGTCTCAAAACCTCAGATTGGTACCTGTGGGTTGCTAGTAGTGTTGATTACTCCTTGTAGTTGATGCTAGTTGGTTTATTCGGTGGAAGATCATATGTTCAGATCCTTAATGATACTTAATACTCCTCTGATTATGACCATGAATATGCTTTGTGAGTAGTTACGTTTGTTCCTGAGGACATGGGAGAAGTCTTGTTATAAGTAATCATGTGAGTTTGGTATTCGTTCGATATTTTGATGAGATGTATGTTGTCTTTCCTCTAGTGGTGTTATGTGAACGTCGACTACATGACACTTCACCATTGTTTGGGCCTAGGGGAAGGCATTGGAAAGTAATAAGTAGATGATCGGTTGCTAGAGTGACAGAAGCTTAAACCCTAGTTTATGAGTTGCTTCGTAAGGGGCTGATTTGGATCCATATGTTTCATGCTATGGTAAGATTTATCTTAATTCTTGTTTCGTAGTTGCGGATGCTTGCGAGAGGGGTTAATGATAGGTGGGAGGCTTGTCCAAGTAAGGACAGCACCCAAGCACCGGTCCACCCACATATCAAACTATCAAAGTAACGAACGCGAATCATATGAGCATGATGAAAACTAGCTTGACAGTAATTCCCATGTGTCCTCGGGAGCGCTTTGCTTTATATAAGAGTTTGTCCAGGCTTGTCCTTTGCTACAAAAAGGATTGGGCCACGTTGCTGCACCTTTGTTACACTCGTTACTTGTTACCCGTTACGAATTATCTTATCACACAACTATCTGTTACCGATAATTTCTGTGCTTGCAGAGAATACCTTGCTGAAAACCGCTTGTCATTTCCTTCTGCTCCGCGTTAGGCTTGACACTCTTACTTATCGAAAGTACTACGATAGATCCCCTATACTTGTTGGTCATCAAGACTCTTTTCTGGTGCCGTTGCCGGGGAGTGAAGCGCCTTTGGTGAGTGGAATTTGGTAAGGAAAAATTTATATAGTGTGCTGAAATTCACTGTCACTTGTTACTATGGAAAATAATCCTTTGAGGGGTTTGTTCGGGGTATCTTCACCCTGACCGGAAGAGCAAAGAGTTGCCCCTCAACCTACGGAACCTACTGAAAATATTTATTATGAAATTCCTTCGGGTATGATAAAGAAACTGCTAGCTAATCCTTATGCAGGAGACGGAACATTACATCCGGATATGCACCTAATCTATGTGGATGAAGTTTGTGGATTATTTACGCTTGCAGGTTTTCCCGAGGATCAAGTCAAGAAGAAGTTTTTCCCTTTATCTTTGAAGGAGAAGGCATTGACATGGTATAGGCTATGTGATGATACTGGATCATGGAACTACAACCGAATGAAAATGGAATTTCATCACAAGTTTTATCCTATGCATCTGGTTCATCGTGATCGGAATTATATTTATAATTTTTGGCCTTGTGAAGGAGAAAGTATCGCTCAAGCTTGGGGGAGGCTTAAGTCAATGTTATATTCATGCCCCAATCATGAGCTCTCGAGAGAAATTATTACTCAGAATTTTTATGCTCGGCTTTCTCGTAATAATCAATCCATGCTCGATACTTCTTGTACTGGTTCTTTTATGAAGAAGACTATTGAATTCAAATGGGACTTATTGGAAAGAATTAAATTCAACTCTGAAGATTGGGATCTCGACGAAGGTAAGGAGTCAGGTATAAACCTTAAGTTTGATTGTGTTAAATCTTTTATGGATACCGATGCTTTTCGTGAATTTAGCACTAAATATGGACTTGATTCCGAGATAGTAGCTTCCTTTTGTGAATCTTTTGCTACTCATGTTGATCTCCCCAAGGAGAAGTGGTTTAAATATCATCCTCCCATTGAAGTGAAAGTAGTAGAACCTATTAAAGTTGAAGAAGAAACTATTACTTATAATGTTGTTCCTGTTGTTCCTACTGCTTATATTGAAAAACCACCTTTCCCTGTTACAATAAAGGATCATGCCAAAGCTTCAACTGTGGTTCTTAAGAGTTATACTAGAACACCTACACCCCCTGAACAAATTAAAGTTGAACCTAGTATTGCTATGGTTAAAGATCTCTTGGTCGATAATATTGATGGGCATGTTATTTATTTCTGTGATGAAGCTGCTAGAATTGCTAGACCTGATACTAAAGATAAACATAGACCTATTGTTGGCATGCCTGTTGTTTCTGTTAAAATAGGAGATCATTGTTATCATGGCTTATGTGATGTGGGTGCTAGTGTGGGTGCAATTCCCTTTACTTTATACCAAGAAATTATGAATGATATTGCACCTGCTGAAATAGAAGATATTGATGTTACTATCAAGCTTGCTAATAGAGATACTATATCACCAATTGGGATTGTTAGAGATGTTGAAGTCTTGTGTGGGAAAGTAAAATACCCTACTGATTTTCTTGTTCTTGGTTCCCCAGAGGATGATTTTTGTCCCATTATATTTGGTAGACCTTTCTTGAACACCGTTAATGCTAAGATAGATTGCGAGAAAGTAACTGTTACTATAAGTTTTGGGAATGTGTCTCATGAGTTCAATTTCCCTAAATTTCGTAGACAACCCCATGACAAAGAATTGCCTAGTAAAGATGAAATTGTTGGTCTTGCTTCTATTGGTGTGCCTCCTACTGATCCCTTAGAACAATATTTGCTAGACCATGAAAGCAATATGCATATGAATGAAAGGAAATAGATAAGATTTTCTTTGATCAGCATCCTATTTTGAAACACAACTTGCCCGTTGAGATTCTTGGGGATCCTCCTCCACCCAAGGGTGACCCCGTGTTTGAGCTTAAACAATTACCTGATAGTCTAAAATATGTCTATCTTGATGAAAAGAAGATATATCCTGTAATTATTAGTGCTAACCTTTCAGCATTTCCTATCTTTCGAAAATAACTTCTATTGTAACTTTCCATCTGACTTTCACTTTAGATGCCATAGAATATCTTTCTTTTTCATTCAAAACCATGCCTGAGGAAGAAAAGAGATTATTGAAAACTCTGAGGAAGCACCGTGCCGCTATCGGATATACTCTTGATGATCTTAAGGGCATTAGTCCCACTTTATGTCAGCATAAAATTAATATGGAGCCTGATGCTAAACCAGTTGTTGATCACCAATGACGGTTAAATCCTAAAATCAAAGAAGTGGTAAGAAATGGAATACTGAAGCTTCTGGAAGCAGGTATAATTTATCCTATTGCTGATAGTAGATGGGTAAGTCCTATTCATTGTGTCCCTAAGAAGGGAGGTATTACTGTTGTTCCCAATGATAAAAATGAATTGATCCCACAAAGAATTGTTACAGGTTATAGAATGGTAATCGATTTTAGAAAATTAAATAAAGCTACTAGGAAAGACCATTACCCTTTACCTTTTATTGATCAAATGCTAGAAAGATTATCCAAACATACACACTTCTGCTTTCTAGATGGTTATTCTGGTTTCTCTCAAATACCTGTGTCAAAAGAGGATCAAGAAAAGACAACTTTTACTTGCCCTTTCGGTACCTTTGCTTATAGACGTATGCCTTTTGGTTTATGCAATGCACCTGCTACCTTTCAAAGATGTATGACTGCTATATTCTCTGACTTTTGTGAAAAGATTGTTGAGGTTTTCATGGATGATTTCTCCGTTTATGGAACTTCTTTTGATGATTGCTTGAGCAACCTTGATCGAGTTTTGCAGAGATGCGAAGAAACTAATCTTGTCTTGAATTGGGAAAAATGCCACTTTATGGTTAATGAAGGTATTGTCTTCGGGCACAAAATCTCCGAAAGAGGTATTGAGGTGGATAAAGCTAAAGTTGATGCTATTGAAAAAATGCTGTGTCCCACGGATATCAAAGGTATAAGAAGTTTCCTTGGTCGTGCTGGTTTCTATAGAAGATTTATTAAAGACTTCTCTAAAATTTCTAGGCCTCTCACTAATCTCTTGCAAAAAGATGTTCGTTTTGTTTTTGATGATGATTGTGTAGAAGCATTTGAAATCCTTAAGAAAGCCTTGATTTCAGAACCAGTTGTTCAACCACCTGATTGGAACCTACCCTTTGAAATTATGTGTGATGCTAGTGATTATGCTGTTGGTGCTGTTCTAGGACAAAGAGTTGATAAGAAATTAAATGTTATCCATTATGCTAGTAAAACTTTAGACTGTGCTCAAAGAAACTATGCTACCACTGAAAAGGAATTTTTAGCAGTTGTGTTTGCTTGTGATAAGTTCAGATCTTATATTGTTGATTCCAAAGTAACTGTTCACACTGATCATGCTGCTATTAAATATCTTATGATAAAGAAAGATGCTAAACCTAGACTTATTAGATGGGTTCTCTTGCTACAAGAATTTGATTTGCATATTATTGATAGAAAGGGAGCTGAGAACCCCGTAGCAGACAACTTGTCTAGGTTAGAAAATGTTCTTGATGACCCACTGCCTATTGATGATAGCTTTCCTGATGAACAATTAGCTGTCATAAATGCTTCTCGTAATACTCCATGGTATGATGATTATGCTAATTACATTGTTGCTAAATTTATACCACCTAGTTTCACATACCAGCAAAAGAAAAAGTTCTTCTATGATTTAAGACATTAATTTTGGGATGAACCACACCTCTATAAAGAAGGAGTAGATGGTGTTATTAGACGTTGTGTACCTAAGTATGAACAGGAACAGATCCTATGTAAGTGTCACTCCGAGGCCTACGGAGGACACCATGCTGGAGATAGAACTGCACACAAGGTACTACAGTCTGGTTTTTATTGGCCTACTCTCTTCAGGGATGCTCGTAAGTATGTCTTGTCTTGTGATGAGTGTCAAAGAATTGGTAATATTAGTAGACGTCAGGAAATGCCTATGAACTATTCACTTGTTATTGAACCATTTGATGTTTGGGGCTTTGATTATATGGGACCTTTTCCTTCCTCCAATGGGTATACACATATTTTGGTTGCTGTTGATTATGTTACTAAGTGGGTAGAAGCCATTCCAACTAGTAGTGCTGATCATAACACTTCCATTAAAATGCTTAAAGAAGTTATTTTCCCAAGGTTTTGAGTCCATAGATACTTAATGACTGATGGTGGCTCACACTTTATTCATGGTGCTTTCCGTAAATTGCTTGCAAAGTATGATGTCAACCATAGAAATGCATCTCCGTATCATCCTCAGTCTAGTGGTCAAGTAGAATTGAGCAATAGAGAAATTAAATTGATCTTGCAAAAGGCTGTTAATAGATCTAGAAAGAATTGGTCTAAGAAACTTGATGATGCATTATGGGCTTAAAGAACTGCATATAAAAAACCTATGGGTATGTCTTCGTATAAAATGGTTTATGGGAAAGCATGTCACTTACCTCTTGACCTAGAACATAAAGCTTATTGGGCAATTAAAGAGCTCAACTATGATTTCAAACTTGCTGGTGAGAAGAGGTTATTTGACATTAGCTCACTTGATGAATGGAGAACCCAGGCCTATGAGAATGCCAAGTTGTTTAAAGAAAAAGTTAAGAGATGGCATGATAAAAGGATACAAAAGCGTGAATTCAATGTAGGTGACCATGTCTTGCTATACAATTCTCGTTTAAGATTTTTTGCAGGAAAGCTTCTCTCTAAATGGGAAGGGCCTTACATTATCGAGGAAGTATATCGTTCCAGTGCCATCAAGATCAACAACGCCGAAGGCACAAATCCGAAAGTGGTAAACATGCAGAGAATCAAACATTATATCTCAGGTACTTTCGTAAATGTAGAAAGCAATATTATTAATACCATAACCCCGGAGGAGTACATAAGGGATGTCTACCAGAACGTTTCAGACTCCAAAAAGGAGTAGGTATGTGGTACGGTAAGTAAACCGACTCCAAAACTTTTCCAATAGCAATTTTTGTCCGTTTTGGAATATTTAAAAAATTAGGAAAATTTAAAGTAGTCCGAAAAGTACACGAGGAGGCGACAAGCCGTGAGGGCGTGCCCTACCCCCCTGGGTGCGTCCCTGTGGCTTGTGGCCACCTCTTGTGCCCTCCGGACTCCGTTTTCTTGTAGAATACTCTTGTTGGTCGGTAAAAATTCATTATATAATCTCTCGAAGGTTTTAACCACCATACCACAGAAAAATCCTCTGTTCTTGTTTGTTGTTGTTTTTCCGGACAGATCTGAAAATATGTCGTCCCAAGAGTCCGATGGGGAGAGCTATGTATCGCATTATCTTGCCAATCCCAAGCTCTATGGGGACTTAGATCCTTATGGATTGTTCTCGGAGGAGGAACAAGAAGGCAAGTATGAGGAAGAAAGCTCGGATGAAGAAGAGATCCCTCTGCCTCAACCAGGTGATATGCACGTGGAGTTCTGGAAATCGAGCCTCCCAAACACAAGGAGAAAACCCAAGGTTCTATTTATCCATTCTCGTTTTCTACAGGAGAGCAAGCAAGAATTATGTCAAAGGATATTGAAGCTCGAGCAGGAAGTTGACGATCTGAGGGAACCGAATTTTATGCTTAAGAGGAAACTGAACAAGCTTAAAGATCCTTCTCCACCATCACCACCTCCGAAGAAAGACAACTAAACACATGGGTATGGGCACTCCCCTTGGCTTGTGCCAAGCTTTGGGGAGGTGTCCCGGTATCATATCATCATCACACCTTTATCTTTATCGTTTTGCTTAGTTCGATACTTTTGGTTACATCTTTATCTAGTAGAATAAAAGTTTTTAGTATGATCTAGCCTTGAGTTTTCCCTTATGTTCCCTCTATGTAATCGAGTCCGAGAGTTATATAATAAAGATTAGTTTGAATTGAGGGCTTTGCTTTCTTGCTATGGTCTGGAGAAAAAGAAATAAAGAGTTAAAGAAGTAAAAAGATTATATAATGATCTTATGGGAAGTGACGACTTCACATATAAGAAGTACGTCGCATGAAACTTATTGTTGGTTGACAAACATAGTTTTGGTCATTGTTGCAATTAATAGGAAGTAATAAAGAGAGAGAGGTCTCGCATATAAATATACTATCTTGGACATCTTTTGTGATTGTGAGCACTCATCAAAATATTATATGCTAAAAAGTTGATGTTGGACAATGAATACAACATAATGAGTTATGTTTGCTTATTTCCGAATAGAAGTTATATTGTCATGGATCCTCTAACATGTGAGGCTTGCTTCCACCTCATACTAGCCAAAACTTCCGCACCAAGTAGAGATACTACTTGTGCATCCAAACACCCTTAAACCAGTTTTGCCATGAGAGTCCACCATTCCTACCTATGGATTGAGTAAGATCCTTCAAGTAAGTTGTCATCGGTGCAAGCAATAAAAATTGCTCTCTAAATATGTATGATCTATTAGTGTGAGGAAAACAAACTTTATACGAACTTGTGATATGGAAGAAATAAAAGCGACGGACTGCATAATAAAGTTCTTTATCACAAGCGGCAATATAAAGTGATGTTCTTTTGCATTAAGATATTATGCATCCAACCATAAAAGCGCATGACAACCTCTGCTTCCCTATGCAAAGGGCCTATCTTTTACTTTTACTTTCTAGTACTTACCTTTATGCAAGAGTCTTGGTGATCTTCACCACTTCCTTTTTATCGCCTTTTTCTCTTGGCAAGCGTCATGTGTTGGGGAATGATCTAGACATATATATCCACTCGGATGTAGGTTATCATAAACTATTATTGTTGACATTACCCTTGAGGTAAATAGTAAGGAGGCAAAACTATAAGCCCCTATCTTTCTCTGTGTCCGATTGAAACTTTGATCTCATAAGTATCGCGTGAGTGTTAGCAATTGTAAAAGACTAAATGATAGTTGAGTATGTGAACTTGCTTAAAAGCTCTTATATTGACTCTTTCCGATGTTATGATAAATTGCAATTGCTTCAATGACTGAGATCATAGTTTGTTAGTTTTCAATAAAGTTTCTGATTCATGCTTTACCTTGTGAATGAATTGTCACTTTAGCATAAGAAATTATATGTCAATATATGTTGCTGTTCTAAAGATGATCATGATGCCTTCATGTCCGTATTTTATTTTATCGACACCTCTATCTCTAAACATGTGGACATGATTATCGATGTCGGCTTTCGCTTGACGACAAGCGAGGTCTAAGCTTGGGGGAGTTGATACGTCCATTTTGCATCATGCTTTAATATTGATATTTATTGAATTATGGGCTGTTATTACACATTATGGTACAATACTTATGCCTTTTCCCTCTTATTTTACAAGGTTTACATGAAGGGGGAGAATACCGGCAGCTGGAATTCTGGGCTGGAAAAGGAGCAAATATGAGAGAACTATTCTGCACAACTCCAAAAGTCCTGAAAATCTACGGAGAATTGTTTTGGAATATATAAAAAATATTGGGCGAAGAAGATACCAGAGGGGACCCACCAGGCAGCCACAAGCCTGGGGGGCTGGGCGCACCCCTGTGGCTTGTGGGCCACCTGGCAGGCCACCGGTCCCCATCTTCTGCTATATGATGTGTTTTGACCTGGAAAAAATCAAGAGAAAGCTTTCGGGACGAAGCGCCGCCGTCTCGCTGTGGAACCTGGGCAGAAGCAATCTAGGGCTCCGGCAGAGCCGTTCTGCCGGGGAAACTTCCCTCCCGGAGGGGAAATCGAAGCCATCGTCATCACCAACGATCCTTTCATCGAGAGGGGGTCAATCTCCATCAACATCTTCACCAGCACCATCTCCTCTCCAAACCCTAGTTCATCTCTTGTATCCGATCTTTGTCTCAAAACCTCAGATTGGTACCTGTGGGTTGCTAGTAGTGTTGATTACTCCTTGTAGTTGATGCTAGTTGGTTTATTCGGTGGAAGATCATATGTTCAGATCCTTAATGATAATTAATACTCCTCTGATTATGACCATGAATATGCTTTGTGAGTAGTTACGTTTGTTCCTGAGGACATGGGAGAAGTCTTGTTATAAGTAATCATGTGGGTTTGGTATTCGTTCGATATTTTGATGAGATGTATGTTGTCTTTCCTCTAGTGGTGTTATGTGAACGTCGACTACATGACACTTCACCATTGTTTGGGCCTAGGGGAAGGCATTGGGAAGTAATAAGTAGATGATGGGTTGCTAGAGTGACAGAAGCTTAAACCCTAGTTTATGAGTTGCTTCGTAAGGGGCTGATTTGGATCCATATGTTTCATGCTATGGTTAGATTTATCTTAATTCTTCTTTCATAGTTGTGGATGCTTGCGAGAGGGGTTAATCATAAGTGGGAGTCTTGTCCAAGTAAGGACAACACCCAAGCACCGGTCCACCCACATATCAAACTATCAAAGTAACAAACGCGAATCATATGAGCATGATGAAAACTAGCTTGACAGTAATTCCCATGTGTCCTCGGGAGCTCTTTGCTTTATATAAGAGTTTGTCCAGGCTTGTCCTTTGCTACAAAAAGGATTGGGCCACCTTGCTGCACCTTTGTTATACTCGTTACTTGTTACCCGTTACGAATTATCTTATCACACAACTATCTGTTACCGATAATTTCAGTGCTTGCAGAGAATACCTTGCTGAAAACCGCTTGTCATTTCCTTCTGCTCCTCGTTGGGTTCGACACTCTTACTTATCGAAAGGACTTGATAGATCCCCTGTACTTGTGGGTCATCATAGATGGAGTCAAATGACTCGTTAATGATGACAGGGTTAGCATAGTTAAAGCTAGGTAATGTGGATGGACCTACTAAAGGGCCTTTTGGTACAACCCATGTGGTTTCGGCATACTGCTCTGGTGTCCAGTAAGAACCATCAACATTGATGTTTCTTTCGAAACCCACACCATCTTTCCTTGGTTTTTTGTTCAAGATTGTCTTCTTCAGGACATCACAAAGAATCTGATGTCCCTTCAGACTCTTGTACATGCTTGTTTCAAGCAATGTCTTCAACTTGTCATTGTCATCAGTGATAGCATTGGTTTCCTCATATGAGGGGTTAGTCACCACAGATAAAGTTGAAGATAATGCATTTTCAGAAGCATTTGAACATTCAGCAGTTGAATCATTAGCTTCACGAGCAAGACATTTTAAGCATGGAGCATTAAATTCATCATGAGTGGTACTGATCTGTTCTGCTAGGAGTGAGTCGTTTTCCTTCCGCTGGTCATCATGTGCTTCCCTCAATTTCTCAAGATCAATCTTTTCCTGAAGATATTCAAGAAAAAGCTTCTCATGTTCAGTTGAGAGTGCATCATGACGACTTTGGAGATCCTCAAACCGTGAACGAAGACTACGCATGTCTTCAGCCATAGTTTCGTTCAGACTAATCTCTTCACGTAACAGGTCATCGCTTTTCTCTAGAGTAGTTTGCATTTTCTCCATGGCACTTTGTTGCTTGGTGGCAATTTTTACAAGTTTAGCATAACTATGTTTCATGTCATCATCCGATTCAGCTTCAGATTCAGAGTCACAACGTGAGGATTTTGAGGATACCTTGGAGGTTTTTGCCATGAAGCAGTAGGCTGGAGTAGTATCATCATCACTGGCTTCGGAGGTGAAGAAGGAGCCATTGTCTTCGGGTTCGAAGACAGATGTGGAGACGAATGCCGAAGCCATAGCCAGACCAGCAACTTCAGCATCAGATCCCTCTTTGGATTCTTCCTCAGCCACAGAACCAGATTCAGACTATGAATCCATCTCCTTTCCAATAAGGCATGTGCTTTCCCAGATGAACTCTTCTTGTGTGATGAAGACTTTGCATACTTCTTCTTCTTCTTGTCATCTGAGTCATAGTCCTTGCTCTTCTTCTTGGATTCCTTTTCACATCGAGGACAATTAGCAATGAAGTGCCCAACTTTCTTGCACTTGTGACAGGTTTGCTTCTTGCTGTCCCGTGAAGACATTTCACCAGATCTCCTTGAATCACGCTTTGAAGACCTTGCATAGCGTTTCGATTTGGCAAACTTCCGGAATTTCCTGACAAGCAGAGAAAGTTCTTTTCCAAGGTCTTCAGCACCAGAACTGCATTCAGAGCCATCTTCAGATGAGGACACAACCTTGGCCTTCAGTGCATGAGAGCGACTGTAACTAGGACCGTAGATACCCCTCTTCTCAGCTTGTTGGAATTCGTGTGTGTTCAACCTCTCAAGGATATCAGCTGGATCCAAACTCTTGACGTCAGGGCGTTCTTGGATCATGAGTGTGAGAGTGTCAAAGGAACTATCAAGTGATCGGAGTAGCTTCTTCACGACTTCATGTTTGGTGATATCAGTGGCGCAAGTGCATTTAGCTCATTTGAGATGCCAGTGAGTCGATCGAACGTGAGCTGGACATTTTCGTTGTCAAGTCTCTTGAAGCGGTTGAACAGATTGCAAAGCACATCAACATGAGAGTCTCTTTGAGATGAGACGCCTTCATTTACTTTGAACAGCCATTCCCAGATTTGCTTTGCAGTGTTCAGTGCACTCACACGGCCTGTAACGCCCAAGATGCGATCCTATCCTTATTTTGGCACGAGGGCCTTGATAGGGATAGAAGCGCATCTCGTCGTTTCGCAAGAATGGATATCATTACAAGTACATGTAAAGAAGAGATGAGTATATGGAATTGGCTTACACTCGCCACAAGCTAAATCAAATTCACATCAATACAACAACATATCCAAACATCATATAGAAGAGCAGAGTCTGACTACGGACGAAAACAAACGATAAAATGACATCCATCCTTGCTATCCCAGGCTGCCGCCTGGAACCCATCCTAGATCGATGAAGAAGAAGAAGAACTCCAAATCAAACAAAGCATCGCTCTCATGTCAAGCATCACATTACCTGTACCTGCAACTGTTGTTGTAGTAATCTGTGAGCCACGTGGACTTAGCAATCTCATTTCCAAGGGTATCAAGACTATTAAAGCTTAATGGGTGAGGTATGGTTAACTGGTGAGGCTGCAGCAAGCACTACGCATTTATTTGAGTGGCTAACTTACGAGTACAAGAATAAAGGGGGATGATTGTTGTATAAACGGACGTGATCTAGTAATGATCACTAAGTGATCCTGAACACCTACTTACGGTCAAACATAACCCCACCGTGTTCTCTTTGGGAGCAGGTCTCACGAGAAGAGACGGTCACGGTTACGCACACGGTTGGTGTATTTTATTTGAGTTTACTTTAAGTTTGCTATGACCGGGTGTTAAACAAAGTTTCCAAGTTGCCACGTAACCGCGGGCACGGCTTTCCGAAAGATTTAACCCTACAGGGGTGCTCTAACTCATCCATCACAAACTAACCACAAGCTGCGTTGGAATTCCTCAACCGCGGAATCACCCATAGTATTTGCGGAATCCAGATGGAAAATCTCAACTTCGAGATAGCCCGAAGTGTCGTCGAAATCCCGCGCACAAGACATTCGAGAAAGGTAAAACAAATCCAGCAAGGCCGCCCGACGTGTCGACGAACCCGATAGGAGCCGCGTATCTCGTTCTCTGGAAACGACCGGATGGGACTAGCTACAGGGAAAAACCAATCCCCGAGTTTCCTCGAGGCAGCCCCGCAGGCAGCCCGTTTGGGACCAACACCATCAGCACTGGCCCCCCTGTATTATGTTAAATTAATCCACGGGTTCATGACGCCCTATGCATTACTAACGGTGTTCAATATTATTATGTTGAGAAAATGTAGTACCAATGTTGGGCCTTGCCAGACAAGTTTTATCCTAAAACGAAAGTCAAGGGGGTCCCCATAACAACCCCGAGCATGTTAGGACCGCTCAATTATGGAAAATAACACCGGTACACAAGTAACTAGGGCAGCAAAAGTGGAACAAAACACCAAGCAAAAGGCCGAGCCTTCCACCTTTTACCAAGTATATTTGTGCATTAAATTAAATAGCAATAATATTGTGATAGCTGGAAACAATTGCACCTGCAACTAGCAACGCTATAAGAAGGGGCTGAGCAAGCGGTAACATAGCCAAACAATGTTTGCTGCGATTTGGAGGGGTTAGAGGCTTATCATGGCATTTGGGAGGCTTGACATACAAGTGGTAGGTAGCGAGACAAGCGAAAGAAACAAGACATCTAGCATGGCAATGATAGTAATGGTATCCAAGGAATTGATCATCTTGCCTGAGATCCCGCTTGGAAGAAGAACGAATCCGCACACTCCGAACGCTTTCGGAACTCTATCGAGAAGAAGCAATCCAGAACAAACAATCAACACACGATACACCACAACATATGCATGACATGATGCTCTTCAAATATGATGCATGTTATGCATGACATGGCAAGCACAACAATCAACTTCTACACATTAAGTGAAGCTCAATATGCAACGAGTTGCATATTGACGAAACTCCACATTCGAATATTTAGTTCACTCTCGTTTAGGTACATGACAATATTAAATGTTGTTAAACATGTCAAGAGGTGAAGCATAAGTAAACTACACATCTAGGCAAGTTTAAATGAGGCCAGAAACAACATATTGCATTTCCGAAACGATCCCATATGTTAATTTTGAAATTTGTCCAGATCTGAACTAATCATGTTTTTATATTGTTAAACAACTAAACAAAATGCACCATGTGATTCTACTCTTCATTCTAGTCGATTTACATATATAGATCACATAAAACGGAGCTACGGCCTAAAAGATATGATCAACACAAGATGCATATGTCATGAATGCAAAATGCATGCAAACACCCACCACAAACATGTTAAATCATAGATGCAACAAGATATTATGAAACTACATGAGATTCTAAGCAAGTTTCATGTAGAACGTGTTCAAAACGGAGCTACGGTTCAACTATAGCAAGCAACACAAGTTTTAGTTCAAATCTGTCCAAAACAGTAAGGTGGCATATTGCACACATGAAAACAACAAGCTACAAGATTCTAAAATGCACAAACTAATCATGGGGCAGTAGCATATAACACACACTTCATTTCATCTTCACATATCATACTCAAAAGAGTCATGGATCACATGGTACGAAGCTCACAACATGGCAACAAAATATAACAGATTAGGACTTAGTGAAAATAACAGTTTTTAGCATAGCAGTTTTATCACAGAGGCATTTTGGCAGCAGCAAAACTATATGCTACAGGGAATATTATGGTATGAAAATTAACAGCATGGTAGTAGACATGATGCACTACAAATCATTTCATGGTGGCCAGGTCTAATTATGCATAGAATCATGGCTAGCATCAACACCACATGGCATTATGAAGAAAACAGATTCTCAGGCTTAGTGCAAATTAGAGTAGACATGTGCAGCAGTTTTTAAAAGATTGACATATTGGAACACAGAATTAATTATGATGCTAAACCTATTCATGCAAACTATTGGCACAACCTGATAGGAAACAACATGCTTAACAAAAGACTCCTTGGTGGCAATCACAAAAGACTCCTAGATCAATAGCAAATCACATGACAACATGGCAACAAAATAACAGTTTCAAACTTAGTGAAATTTAGCTATCTCCCAAAACTGCAGTATGACTAGGCATGTAGACATGGCAATAACAGTAGCATAACAATCACTTATGAGCATGGCAAGGACACTAACAGCAACTAGACATGACACACTTCAAAACATACCATTGGCAAAATTACATAGGATGCATGGTTTGCTTAATATGATGCTCGCAAAATGGAACTCATCGTTAACAGATTTCAGTTCTAACATGATGGCAACATTAGAGCAACAAACAAACATGATAATGATGTTCTAGCTAGCAACCAGAGGCATGGCATCAAAGTAGACATATCCTAGTGCAATACTCATGAAGACACCATATGCAAAATACCTACGATTGATATGCAATCATCCGCGAAACTTAGAACAAAACAACAGCTTTTAACAGATTGACAAGTCCGACACGGAGCACTTTTGTACCACAGATCTGAGCATGCAAATGAATCCTAATGCACAAGCAAAGGCTACCATCATCTAGAGCACGTCGAGTAGATCAATTTTCATATATCACTCTTATCATTCGGACAAACATGCACAAAGTTATCACACGTATAAGATGCAATCATGATGAATTTGACAGAAAGTTAAGGGACTTAGCGAAATATACCCCTCGGGGAAATCGGGATGGCACGGTACGGGGACGAGCGGATCCAGGTTGCGGGCCGGGTGTTTGGATGTAGGGACGCACAGATCTGGGACGGGTCGGTCCCAATCTGGGTAGGAGGAGGCCCGCCATGGTGACGGCGGTTCCGATGCCGTCGGAGGTGGGGGCGAGGCCGAGGAGGTGCGGGGCGGCGGATCCGACCGCGTGCGAGGTCGTGGCCCACCGGATCAGGCCACGGCGGGGCGAAGACGAACGGCGGGGCGAGGCGAGCGCCGGCGGCGGAGCAGAGCGGGGCGGCGGGGTCGCGGTCGGCGGCGGCGCGATGCCCCGGCAAGCGGTGTTGGCGGCCCGGTGGAGCGGCGGTGGGGCGCGCTGCGGCGGGGCTACTACGGAGGCGCGGCGGCGGCACACCGGCGACGGACGGGCTGGCAGGGCCGGCGCGAGGTGCGGCGGCGGAGGGGCCGGCGGAGCTGCTCCCGGGAGGCGCTAGGGCAGCGAGGCAGCTGCGGGCTGTTGCGCAGGTGCACTTGGGCCCGGGCGGGCCGCGGCTGGGCCCAGCGGGCTGCGGGGAGGGCTGGCGGCGCGGATCCCGAGGAAGGAGAGAGAGCGGCTAAAATGGCAGGGGAGGGTTCCCTTTTATAGCAGGGGTTCTAGGGTTTGGTGTTTGGGGGCGTTTCCGAGGCCTCTGATTGCGATCGGACGGCTCTGGTCGTGGGGGTTAGGTTAGGTGGGTTGTGGGGTGTGGGGACCCCGACTCATAAGTCGTGATCACCGAATGCACGTGTACAGTGATCCCAGAGATCAATGCTCACTGAACACACAGAAGCTGAATAACAACAGTCTTACATCCACATTTAGCGTCTTACACAAATAGAGACCATGAAGGTCTAGTCTTAGATAGATAGGGCCACAAGGGCCAAACACTTAAACATAACAAGCAGCGGAAATCTTGATCGAAAGCATGAACCCATGCCATATGCCTTAAACCTACATGCATTCTGACTGGGAAGCGTCCTAGTTCGCATGTTCGTCACCAACGAACTCTTCGCCATATTCCATGCCTGGCCAATTAAATAACCAGTGGCAAGCCAATGAGTACTTTGAATGTACTCGCAAGCATCCCAAGTTGTGGAACAAGGTATAACAATGCATGATATAGCATTAAGTAGGTAAGTTTTGCAGAAAGCTGATTTTAAGTGCAATGATATGATCAAGTAACCTTGAGTAAGCATGCATCAACTGTCAATAGGTATTCATGTGAACAAGTCTCAGTTATCATCATAAGCAGGGGTTGAACATCTCATGTTCATCATTATGCCAAGTCATCGGACTTAGCTCAAGTATCACCCTCATCACCAACACACACACACACACACACCAGTTTGTGAAAACATTTGGACGTAGCACAAGAGCGGTCATCCAACTGTCCTTGACCGTGGACACGGCTATTCGAATAGTTTTACACTCTGCAGAGGTTGCACACTTTACCCACAAGACTCGGGGAACTTCCGTGTCATTCACGACTCGCGGTATATTACATACCCGAGGTAAGCACCCGAACAATGCCTTTCCCCTAGCGATACTAAACAAAGAGTCCACTCGTTGGTCCGTGTCTTCATGATGTACAAACACGAGCCTTGCTCTACACAGTACCATCCATGAAGGAACACAATTGTGTGCCCGGTGCCTGTAAAGACAGCGCATGGTCGCCCTACCAGGCACGACCCCGTATCGAGAGTGACCACGCCACTCCAGCCACTAGTAATGCGGGCTCTATGCTAGTACCCACCAAGGTAATCAACCAAGCCCCGTCCCATAAGGGGTATCGTGGTCGTACATGTAAGGTTGGAATAACGGTCACAACTTACACCAATCCGTTTTCGAAAACCACACTCACTCACTTGCTCCGGTACACCACTTCTTTATCAAGTGGCTACCTAGCTCATCATCCTCTCCCTGGGGCATTAGTGGCACCCGACGGGGTTTTTGAAAAGTCTTTGAAAACACTTTGTTTCCGTCACCATGCATATTCCCATCCCAATTGCATAGCAACTAGTAGCAACCTAACTACTCCCACCCGCACAACCCTCATAAGAATGGTAGGGTCATGCACGATGCAAGTATCAATGGTAAAGTGCCGCAGGCATCCCACCGAAGGGGAACACCATATCCACATGATCAATTCACCGAAACGGAAAGTGCTATTTGACATGCATGAAAAAATTTCTTAACATGGTCAAAGGGCTGCTTGCCTGGCTCAACAAATCTTCGGGGTCTTCAAAGTTTTCGTGTCCAATCCCTTCGTCAACAACGCAATCTATCGTCGCGGAATAAATGGGCAAAAATAAGCATCACAACAAAACAGAGCACAAAAGCCACTTTAAAAATGTTACCCCACTCTGATAAATACTACAAGCTATTCTTAAAATATTTTTCTAAGGTTTTGGTATGAAAAAGGTTTTCAAAACTATTTATAACAGAGGCTAAAAATATAAAAAACTAGGTTTTAATTAAAATCACTATGTAAAACACTTACAAAAAAATGCACAAGTGGCACTGTTAAATCCTACAGAATATTCTAAGATTTGTGGAGTTGGAATTATGTCAATAGGGCAAATAATTTGTCCTGTGGAATTTTTGGGATTCAAAAAGAAAAGAAAAATAAAAACGGGTTTGGGCAAATGGGCGCGGCCACTTGTGTCCAGTAGCACCAGAGGGGTATAAACAAGGTGTAGGTGCCCTTGGATTCCCTGGAAAGTCAAGGGAGTAGGAGAGAGGTGGAGGGAGAGAGGAAAAAGGGGCTGTCCAGAGTAGTAAAGTGAAGTTTTCCCCCATTTAACCATTGAGTCTTGGCCAGAGAAAGTTACTGGAGGTGCAATGCAATACTACAAGGTTGTGGTAAAAATTTCAAGTGAAGGAGAATAGCAGAAGGGGGTCAAACAGGGATTTTACCACCTGGGCAAAAAGTGTTTCATGATGGTTTGGCTAAGAAAATGGAGTTTGCTTGCCCCGAGTTTTAACAGGGTCAAATGGTGGTTGGAAATAAGGTTGACCACCAAGTTTGAGCTTGATTGAAGAAAGTTCACAATGTAACTTTGTGAAACCCTAGAAATCAACAGAATCTGATTTCTGTAGATCTAGTCATGCATTTCACCTCCCACAAATCCACCACTTGGTGTGGCATCATTATTTGGGGTTTAGCACATGGCCACAAAGTTTGGGGTCAAGGGAAGAAACTTCACAATGTAAAGTTGTTCAAATTTAGCTCTGGACAGAAATGGTTTTGGAATATTTTGATGAAGCAAATCAATTGGGATTGAGATGAAACTTTGCAAGATCATCACATATGACAATTGTGACTTGCTGGAATTTTCTTGGAATTTATTGAAAATATTTCTTATAGAAATATTTCAAAAGCTTGATTTAGGCAGAAAGGGTTTTGAGGGGTTTTGCCCCTTATTTTTAACATGACCATGTGTTTAAACTCATATATATGGAAAATATATGTCCACTGAGTTTCCCTAAATTTTCTCAAATATTTTTAAAGCATTTAAATAATTTTTCCCTATGAAAAACCATTTCTGGCCTTAAGAAAAAGCCTTTAAATAAAATAGTAAAATAATCTTTAAAATTAATATTTGGTGGTTTTGGGAAGTCATATATATAGTAGGTTTCAAATAAAGCCTTTGGGGAAAAAGGATCCACCCAATTTGAGGACTTGCAGTGCAAACCTTAACTCAGGGGTTTCTGAAAACCTAATTTGAATAAATTCTTTTTGGTCAAAATAAATTTTGATAAAAATAGTTTTGGATACTATTCACATGGCATGATCATTGGGCAAGAAGTTTGGATCAAGGAAGATGAATATGGAGAGGAGTAGAACCTAAGAGTGCCAAACATAATCAACCAGACAATCAAACAAGCAACAATTCAAACAAGCAGGCACTCAAAAAGTTTTAATTGGTTCCTAATTTTGTAAATCCAAGCATAGCAAAGTGATACAAACACAGGGTGTGACAGACCTACCCCCCTTACAAGAATCTCGTCCCCGAGATTCCTAGGCTAAGCACTAAAAAGATAAGGGAACTCAGATCTAAGATAGTCTTCACGCTCCCAGGTTGCTTCAGCTTCAGTGTGGTTGCTCCATTGGACCTTGAAGTACTTGATGGTGCGGCTTCGGGTGCAACGCTCTGCTTCATCCAGAATGCGAACTGGCCTGTCACGATAAGTGAGGTCTGGCTGAAGGTCGATGGCTTGATGGTCGATGTCCTTGTAGAGGTCGGGGCGGTTGGGAACTTGAAGACACTTCCGGAGTTGTGACACGTGGAACACATTGTGCACATCGGAGAGCTCGGAGGGTAGCTCTAGCTGGTAAGGAACTTCTCCTCATCTGTTGGTGACCTTGAACGGGCCGATTTATCTTGGTGCAAGTTTTCCCTTGACGTGGGAACGCTTGGTCCCTTTGAGAGGCGTGACTCGGAGGTAAACATGGTCTCCAACACGGAAACTCATGTCCCGACGGCAAGAGTCGGCGTAGCTCTTCTGTCGGGTCTTGGCGGTCTTGAGACGTTCTTGGACGAGTTGAACTTGCTCTTCTGCTTCGCGGAGGATGTCTGGCCCAAAGACTAGTCCTTCTCCGGTCTCTGACCAGTTGAGGGGAGTACGGCACTTGCGTCCATACAACACCTCAAATGGTGCCATCTAAAGACTCGACTGATAGCTGTTGTTGTAGGAGAACTCAGCGAATGGTAGGCAATCTTCCCACTTGGCTCCATACGCCAATACACAGGCTCGGAGCATATCCTCGAGTATCTGATTTACTCGTTCTGTCTGCCCACCGGTCTGGGGGTGAAAAGCAGTGCTGAAGGAAAGCTTGGTTCCCAAGGCTTCTTGGAACCTATTCTAGAACCTTGTGGTGAACTGGGTTCCTCGGTCTGACACAATCTCCTTTGGAAATCCATGGAGGCTTACAATCCGGTTGATGTAGAGGTTGGCCAGTTGGTTCCCATTGTAGGTGGTCTTGACGGGAATGAAGTGGGCTACCTTGGTCAGGTGATCGACAATGACCCAGATGGAATCATGTCCTTTGCTCGACCTTGGTAAACCGGTGATGAAATCCATCCCGACATTGTCCCACTTCCACTCAAGCACTTTGAGAGGTTGCAATAGCCCAGCGGGTCGCTGATGCTCAGCTTTTACTCTCTGGCATATGTCACAGTTAGCAACAAAGGTGCATATTTCCTGTTTCATACCATGCCACCAGAATCTTGTCTTGAGGTCTTGGTACATCTTGGTTCCTCTAGGATGGATGGAATAGGGAGTGTCATGAGATTCTTGCAAGATCAAGTTCTTGAGCTCTTCTTTGTTGGGTACGCAGATGCGCTTCCCAAACCATACAACTCCTTGTTCATCCACTGAGAATCCTGGAGCCTTGCCTACCTTGATTTTCCTCTTGATGCCTTCAATGCTCTCGTGTCCCTTCTGAGCTTCCTTAATATCATCCATCAAGGTAGGCTTTGCTTCGAGGTTGGCTAGGAATCCAGGTGCAACTAGTTCCAAGCCGAAGCTTTCAAGTTCTTCATACAGGGCGGGTAGCCTTTCCTTAATCATAGCATTCAAGGAACAAGTCTTTCTGCTTAAGGCATCAGCTACCATGTTAGCCTTTCCGGGGTGGTATTGAACACTGAGGTCATAGTCCTTGATCAACTCCAACCATCTTCGCTGCCTCATGTTCAATTCCCTTTGGGTGAAAATATACTTCAAACTCTTGTGGTCTGTGTATATCTCACATCGCTTCCCCAGAAGGTAATGTCGCCATGTCTTCAAGGCATGAACTACGACTGCCAACTCAAGATCATGAGTAGCGTAGTTCTCTTCATGAGGACATAGCTGTCTGGATAGATAAGCTACGACTCTGCCTTCTTGCATTAGAATACCTCCAAGCCCGGTTCTCGATGCATCACAATATATCACAAACTCCTTGTGAATATCGGGGGTGGCCAAAACTGGGGCTGTGGTCAATCTCTTCTTGAGCTCTTGGAAGCTTTCTTCACACTTCTCCGTCCATTCGAACTTCTTGTCCTTCTTAAAAAGCTGAGTGATGGGTCGGGCAATGCTCGAAAATCCTTCAACGAACTTGCGGTAATATCCCGCGAGTCCGAGGAAGCTCCTGACTTCCTTCACATTGGTTGGGGATTGCCATTCAGTCACGGTTTCAATCTTGGCAGGATCCACTGACAATCCTTCTGCAGTCAACACATGACCCAAGAATCCAACTTCATCCAGCCAGAATTCACACTTGCTGAATTTGGCATAAACCTGGTGCTCTCGAAGCTTGTCTAGGACCAATCTCAAGTGTTGCTCATGCTCTTCTTCAGACTTGGAGAAGACGAGTATGTCATCAATGAAGACGACAACAAACTTGTCCAAGTACTCCATGAAGACTTTGTTCATGAGGTACATGAAGTAGACAGGGGCATTGGTCAATCCAAATGACATGACCGTGTGCTCATACAGGCCATACCAGGTTACAAACGCCGTCTTCGGAATGTCTTGGGGCCTGATCTTCAACTGGTAGTACCCTGACCTGAGGTCGATCCTGGAAAACACCTTCGCTCCATTTAGCTGATCGAACAGGTCTTCAATCTTAGGGAGTGGGTACTTGTTCTTTATTGTGACTTCATTGAGAGAACGGTAATCGACATAGAGTCGGATAGTTCCGTCCCTCTTTGACACAAACAGAACAGGTGATCCCCAAGGAGAGGCACTAGGGCGAATGAATCCTTTTCTGAGCTGCTCTGCCAGTTGCTTCTTCAATTCAGCCAACTCTTCGGATTCCATTCTATAGGGCTTCTTATAGATGGGTCCGGCTCTGGGCATTAGCTCAATGATGAACTCAATGTCACGGTCAGGAGGCATCCCGGGTAGCTCATCAGGAAAAACATCGGGGTATTCGCATACCACTGGCACTTGATCCAACTGAATTCCCGACAGACAATTAACCTGAGGGGCTCGAGTGGAGGCAGGGTTGGGAACATACTTGACTTATACTCCTTGGCTATTGGTTATGGTAACGATCCTCTTGGCACAGTCCAAGTAGCCTTGGTTCTTGGTCAACCAAGTCATGCCAAGGATGACGTCCAAGCCTGGTGAATCCAGAACTATAAGGTCTGCTAGGAAGTCTACCCCGTTGATTATAATCTCAACTCCTTTACATCCTATCTTGGACCTCATAACCGAACCCGGGGTTTGTATCAACATATGACTACCCAAGGGTGTGGGCTTCATACCACTCTCTAGTGCAAACTTTTGAGTGCCGAAAGAATGCGAAGCTCCACAATCAAACAATACGGTTGCTGGGGTTGAGTTGACGAGGAATGTACTGATACGTCCATTTTGCATCATGCTTTAATATTGATATTTATTGCATTATAGGCTGTTATTACACATTTTGGTACAATACTTATGCCTTTTCTCTCTTATTTTACAAGGTTTATCTGAAGAGGGAGAATGCCGGCAGATGGAATTCTGGACTGGAGAAGGAGCAAATCTGAGATACCTATTCTGCACAACTCCAAAAGTCCTGAAAAATTACGGAGAATTATTTTGGAATATATAAAAAATACTGGGCGGAAGAAATAACAGAGGGGCCCCACCAGGCAGTCACAAGCCAGGGGGGCGCGCCCTACCCCCCTGGGCGCGCCCCTGTGGCATGTGGCCCACCTAGCAGCCCTCCGGTGCCCATCTTCTGCTATATGGAGGGTTTTGACCTGAAAAAAATCATAACAGAGCTTTCGGGGCGAAACGCCATCGTCTCGAGGCGGAACTTGGGCAGAACCAATCTAGGTCTCCGGCGGAGCTGTTCTGCCGGGGAAACTTCCCTCTCGGAGGGGGAAATCGAAGCCATCGTCATCACCAACGATCCTCTCATCGAGAGGTGGTCAATCTCTATCAACATCTTCACCAGCACCATCTCCTCTCCAAACCCTAGTTCATCTCTTGTATCCGATCTTTGTCTCAAAACCTCAGATTGGTACCTGTGGGTTGCTAGTAGTGTTGATTACTCCTTGTAGTTGATGCT